>JAVJIX010000205.1:80000-1501620 GCA_036785185.1 Paratrypauchen microcephalus
TTGTCCAAAAAGTGATATATTTGCGACAAAACAGTTGCACACGAAAAAGTCAGAAGTCTAAATTGCTTGGTGCCATTTTCTCGAGTTGTATCACTGCACGCCCATTATTATTATTAGCCTGTTCACTTGTAAACATCACCACTTACAAGTGAACAGGCTGCTAATAATAATAATAATAATAATAATAATAATAATAATAATAATAATAATAAAGTGGTACCTCACCTTACGAAATTAATTCGTTCCAGAAGTGGTTTCGTAACGTGATAAATTCCTAAGTTGAGTAACTATTTCAATGGAAAAAGCCTGATTTGTTCCAAGGCCCCGCCCCGATCCAAGTTTTTTTTTTATAGTGCAACTTTTTTTTTTATAGTGCAACATTGTGTTCTGATTGGTTTCTCAAGACTGGATTTAAACTTTTCTCACATTTGTCTCTCGTTTAAACACTCAAACTTTCATAGATTTTCAACAAAATAATGAATGATTAATAATGAAGTGTGGGGTGAAGGAGGAGGGGGGGGAAGACTGCGCTCTGACACGTGTGTGATAGCAGCATGTGTGACAGCTGACCCGGCGCGGGGACTGCCAGCAGGTCTAGACCTGGACTAAACCTGGTTTCGTTTCGAGTCACAGCTGAGGCGCTTGCAAGAGCTGCTCTATACCTGCTCTAGACCTGCCCGCGTAAGGTGCTCGCAGAGCGGCCTGGATAGAACCGTGAGGTCGGCCTCTTCAAGACCTCCAGGCCGGTGACCGGGACAATCCCCGGACCCATGCCCGCTTAAGGAGCTCTTAAGGTGGGCTGGCAGTGTCCCTCTGGGTCCCTGGATGTCTGGGGCTCCGTGCCTGGAGGGGCCCTGGAGAGCAGGTCTAGACCGCGGCTCTTGCATGCGAGCAGCGGCTCGCCTCAGCTGTGACTTGAAACGAAACCAGGAAATAGACCCACGCGCGGCGCTTTAAAGGCAAATTAACGTTTTTTTACAATCTGAGCCTTCTTTCGGCAATAAAACAAGTACTTTTACTCACCCATAGCATTTTTCTGTCAATTGGAGCAGTATCGCAGAACTTATGTTGAACCGTTCTGTTCTAGTAATGATCCCGTATCCGTTAACATGGTGCTGTATCATATGCTCGGGGCATTACTTTGCGGTGTCCAAATAACACAAACTTTAGCACTTTTCAAATCATAGAAGCCCGATGTCTTAATGTAAGATTTCGTTTGAAGCAAAAGTGGCCTGTAATCCGAGATTTAGCCATAGTTTCGAGTAGATGAGGACGCCAGTGCGCATGCGCGGACTGCTCCCGGGACCGCTCCCGGGACCCAAACATGAAACGCAAAGCTGAAAACTATGGATAAATCTCGGATTACAGGCCACTTTTGCTTCAAACGAAATCTTACATTAAGACATCGGGCTTCTATGATTTGAAAAGTGCTAAGGTTTGTGTTATTTGGAGACCGCAAAGTAATGCCCCGAATACAAATGCTAATGGATACGCTACAACATAACTTTCTTCAAACAGCTCCAAATGACACGAACGTGATATGGGTGAGTCAAACGACTTGTTTTATTACCGAAAGAAGGCTCAGATTGTAAAATAACGTTACTTTTCCTTTAATCCTCCTGGTCTAGTCGTGGTCTAGTCGTGGTCTAGTCGTGGTCTAGTCCTGCTGGCAGTCCCCGCGCCGGGTCAGCTGTCACACATGCCGCTATCACACACGTGTCAGCGCTATCACACACACGTGTCTTCTCCCCCCTCCTCCTTCCCCCCACACTTCATTATTAATACATTTTGTTGAAAATCTATGAAAGTTTGAGTGTTTAAACAAGAGAAATGTGAGAAAAGTTTAAATCCAGTCTGAGAAAAGCGTATGTGTCTGAGCGCGCATTATTTGAATTTTTGAGATTTTGCGTTTCGTAACTTGAATTTTCTTTCGTATCTAGAGACCAAAATTTACCGTGAAGGCGTTTCGTAACTTGAAATTTTCGTTTGTTGGGTCATTCGTAAGGTGAGGTACCACTGTAATATTATTATTATTATTATTATTATTATTATTATTATTATTATTATTATTATTATTATTATTATTATTATTATTATTATTATTAATAATAATAATAATAATAATAATAATAGCGCAGTGATACTACTCGAGAGAAAATAGCACCAAGTAATTTAGACTTCTGACTTTTTCGTGTGCAACTGTTTTGTGACGTAAATATAATCACTTTTTGGAAAAATATTGTTTTGAGAAGAAAAACAAGCTTTATTAACTGTCCCCGCTAACTTGCCGGACCTACTTTCATCAGCGCCAGAACTGGGGCAGAACTCTGATATTCGAGATATTAAATGTTTTAAAGGCAAATTAATGTTTTTTTACAATCTGAGCCTTCTTTCGGCAATAAAACAAGTAGTTTTACTCACCCATAGCATTTTTCTGTCAATTGGAGCAGTATCGCAGAACTTATGTTGAGCCGTTCTGTTCTACTAATGATCCCGTATCCGTTAACATGGGGCTCGTATCATATGCTCGGGGCATTACTTTGCGGTGTCCAAATAACACAAACTTTAGCACTTTTCAAATCATAGAAGCCCGATGTCTTAATGTAAGATTTCGTTTGAAGCAAAAGTGGCCTGTAATCCGAGATTTAGCCATAGTTTCGAGTAGATGAGGACGCCAGTGCGCATGCGCGGATTGTGCTATCAGCTCCCGGGACCCAAACATGAAACGCAAAGCTGAAAACTATGGATAAATCTCGGATTACAGGCCACTTTTGCTTCAAACGAAATCTTACATTAAGACATCGGGCTTCTATGATTTGAAAAGTGCTAAAGTTTGTGTTATTTGGAGACCGCAAAGTAATGCCCCGAATACTCATGCTAACGGATACGCTACAACATAACTTTCTTCAAACAGCTCCAAATGACACGAACGTGATATGGGTGAGTCAAACGACTTGTTTTATTACCGAAAGAAGGCTCAGATTGTAAAATAACGTTACTTTTCCTTTAACTCCCAGTTTCGTTAAGTGTAGTATTTTTTCACCATATTATTCATGTTTGAGGCCTGTTTAAAAAAAAAAAAAGCCTGTCCCAATACACGGCTACTTAACATCATAAACAAGTTAGGGTCTGCTCCTCCGCCAATTTGTCCAAAGTTTATTTTTCCCTCTTAAGGCTCCATAAGATAAAAGAACCACCTTCTCTGCCATTAATAATGTTTTGAGTGGCTTTAGAGCCTCTTCAGTCTGTGTTTAAGCTGCTCTGGGCATTAACTAAAATGTTAGCAGGAACAGCTGCCTGTCTGAACAAATTGAACAGTGCATCTTAGACGATGCGGATTCATATTTTAGAATCGCGTTGCATTACAGAGTGTAGAATCGCGCTGTAATGCTAAGGAGATGGTAGTAAAAAAGTTAATCGCTCTAATCTTAGTGTGCTTATTGAGTCAACATTGGTAGTAGAGGATGGCTGCTGCTGGTAATTATAAGATTCCACCATTTGACGAGAAAACATCTTATGAAACTGAAATCTGGAGATTAGTCATCGATCTGGACAAAAAAAGCAAGCTCTAGCAGTTACCTTATCGCTAACAGGACGGGCGAGGGAAAGTGCGCTGTAAATTCCCGCTAATGCTTTGAACACCGACACCGGTAAAACTAGACTCTGTTCTTAAAAGAAAAAGATCGCCAGTACGAGGCATACACGGAGTTTGATCGGATCACCAGAGAGAGCGGGGTGTCCATGGTAGACTACATAGTGGAGTTTGAACACAGGTACAACAGAATACGAAAGTTCAAAATGGAGCTTCCAGATGCTGTGCTCGCCTTCAAAGTACAAGATACGACCGAACTCAACATAAGAGACAAACAGCACTCACAGCCTGCCCCACTGTTTCCTTCGCTAATATGAAATCAGCCTTAAAAAAGGATATTTGGAGACGTGGCGTCACCACGCCAGGGCGGCAGTGCGCCGCAAATGACAAAATGACAATGAGTGTGCCTATTACACAAGATTTACAAACAAAAGACGGTAAATCAAACAGGCCACACGGCCAAACGGCGGCGCAAGGCATAAATCCCATAGATAATCATGGGAGAAGAACAAGATGTACGGTTTGCCAGAGCACATTCCACTGGGCAAAAGACTGTCCAAACACTGGCGGCATGGTAGCTGAGTGGTTAGCGCTCATGCTTCACAGCTAGAAGGTTCCGGGTTCGATCCCCGGGTCGCCCAGGCCTTTCTGTGTGTGTTCTGTGTGGAGTTTGCAGGCATGGTCTGGGTTCGATCCCCGGGTCGCCCGAGCCTTTCTGTGTGGAGTTTGCATGTTCTCCCCGTGTCTGGGTGGGTTTCCTCCGGGCACTCCTGTTTCCTCCAGCTGAGCACCCACTGGGTGCTGCCTACTGCTCCTAGTGACGGGATGGGTTAAATGCAGAGAAGAATTTCTCCTGTGTGAGATCAATAAAGTTGCTTCTTGCTTCTTCTCCCTCTTAAGAACATGTTAAAGTGACAGAAGATGAAGGACAAAAAGCTGACACATATGTGTCTGACACATATCTTCATGGTAGAGGCTTTGGGGTCAGCAGTGACTGACACAGCCTGCACAAGAACAGTGTGTACAACTGGTCTGCCGCAAAGTGTGTTACAGAAAATAGGTGAAATCAGTGCCAGACCATTCAGATTTGGTGATGGTAAAGTTGTTTATTCTACAAGAAAAGTGACCCTACCAGCAAAGATAGATCAGACCAAATGCATAATAGAAACGGAGGTTGTGCTTGTAAACATACCAATGCTGTTAAGCAGGCTTCACCGAAAGGGCAAGTGCAGTGTTAGACATTGCACATGACAAAGCAACAATGTTCAAACAACCCATTAAACTTTAACTGACATCTTCTGGACATTACTGTGTGAACTTGAGAGACAAGAGCAGTTGGGATAAAAAGGAGACACAAAGTGAAGAGGAGATTCTCATTGTTAGAACATGAGCACAAAAGAAAAGCAAAAAATCCTGTGGAAACTACACAGACAGTTTGGACATGCCTCAGCAGACAGGTTGCAGAAGTTACCTGTTCAGGTGCTCAAGACAAAGAGAGCAACACCATTCTCAAGAAAATTGTACAAAACTGTGAAACATGTACCAGGTACAGCAAACCGAAACACAAGCCAATAGGTCTACCAATGGCCTCAACCTATAACGAAACAGTGGCTGTTGACCTGCATGAGCTGGACCACAGTGTGTGGCATTTGCATGTTATTGACCACTTTACTCGCTTCAGTGCAGGGAGTATTGTCACAACCAAGAACCCCAAAGAGATTGTGAAGCAGTTCATTCAATGTTGGATCAGTGTTCATGGTCCTCCACGCAGGCTGCTTAGTGACAATGGTGGTGAATTTAATAATGAGGAAATAAAGGACATGGCTGAAAAATTCAAGATCGAAATCAACAAAAAAGGACAACAAATGTGACTGGAGAACAGCACTAGATTGGGCACTAAAGGCAAAGAACTCTATGCACAATGTACATGGCTACAGCCCCTACCAACTAGTGTTTGGCCAGAATCCAAACCTGCCCTCTGTGCTCATTGGCAAACCCCCAGCCCTGGAAACCAGTGTCAGCTCCTGGGTAGCTCATCACATAATGATGCTACATGCAATGAGAAAGGCATTTACAGAGGCAGAATGCTCAGAGAGACTCAGGAGAGCTATTCGCAAATAACTACGGCCAGTGGATGACAGGTATGTCACAGGAGATAAAGTCTATTACAAGAGGGTGGAGTGTAATGAGTGGAAAGGTCCAGGAGTGGTGATAGGACAAGATGGAGCTGTTGTATTTGTGAGACATGGGGGATCCTATGTACGGGTGCATCAGTCCAAATGAAGAAAGGTGAATGAGACTCAAAGTAAAGCAGATTATACAGAAACAGAGATCAAAACTACTGAGCACACTTCTACGCCGCCCGCAGCAGCAGATCTCTGTGACATTGATAGTGACAGTGAAGATGGAACACATGCAGACATTGATCCACTTAATGCTGAAATAAATGTACCCCCTAATGCAGCAGAGCCAACCACAGGGGACAGTCTGGAGCAGTCTCAAACATCACAAGCCTGTTCCTCCTATGACGGCCTAAAGCTACAAATTGGCCAGGTGATTAAATATACAGACAATGAAAGTGGTCAATGTCATACAGGAAAAATTCTAAGCCGAGCAGGAAAGGCTACAGGAAAACACAAAGACTGGTACAACTTGCAATTCAGCCAGCCTGAGGAAATAGCCGGCAAATCAAGATCAGTCATCCTTGGAATAATGGACAGTGTTCAAGTGGTTCCATCAGAGAGTGAGGAGTCTGCTTACAACAGTGGAGATGATATTTTTGTTGTGCATGATGATGTCTTTATGCTGGCCAAACATGCAGAACTAATTAAGTGGAAGAAAAATTATGTATTTGAAGAAGTCAAAGATGAAGGTCAGAAATGTGTCTCAACAAGGTGGGTGTGCACACCTAAAGAAACAGCTGTAGGGGTTGTGCCTAAAGCTAGACTAGTGGCAAGAGTCTTTGAAGCGCTAAACACACAACATTTACCAAAAGACTCACCTACATGTGCTACAGAATCCTTGAAAATTATAATGGCATTTGTAAGTCAAAACAAATGGCAGCTGAATTCCATAGACATTAAAGCAGCTTTTCTGCAAGGTAAAACACTGGATAAAGACATTTACATTAGTCTACCACAGGAAGTACAGAGCAAAGGAACTCTATGGAAGTTGAAGAAGTGTGTTTATGGTCTAACGGATGCTTCTTTGTACTGGTATCACTGAGTCAGACACCATGCAGCAGTTGGGAGCTTGGTGGACCCAGCTGTGTTTTACTGGCTCGATCAGCATGGCAGAGTGAAGGGGATCCTTGCATCTCATGTGGATGACTTTATTTGAGAGGGAACCCGTGTCATCCCTCAACTGAAAGATGCCTTTCAGGGTGGCATGGAACAGCACAACAACTTAGCTACATTGTAAGAATCTTCTAATCCTTAATCACTGTAAGGTGCTTTGTGTTACATTTTTTGTATGAAAAGCTCTTCATAAATATTGTTTGATTGATTGGAGTGAAGTTAATTCTGTGAATGGTGAGATACAAGTGCAACAAAGATCATACATTCAAAATCTGCAGGCCATTCCTACTGACCCCGCCAGAGCAACACAGCGTGAAGCAACGCTGACAAACAATGAAATGGACATGCTTAAATCAAAGATTGGACAAATACTGTGGGTAGCAAGACAGAGTAGGCCAGACATTATGTCTGACATATCCATCTTGGCATCTAACACCAAACATGCTACTGTTCAGACTCTGCACTATGCAAATAAACTCATTGGAAAAGTAAAATCAGAAGATGTCATGTTGAAGTTTCAGCAACTGGGAGAGAACAGCTCCCTCAAACTGGTGGTGTACAGTGACTCCTCCATGGGAAACCTCTCAGATGGAGGAACACCGGGTGGACATTTCATCATGCTCCTGGGGGAAAATGGAAAGTTCTCACCTATAGCCTGGCAGTCTAAGCACATCCGGAGAGTGGTGCGGAGTACTTTAGCAGGAGAGACTTTGGCACTTGCAGATGGGATTGATAGTGCAGTCTTTCTGGTGACACTACTCAGAAATCACTACCGGGGACTGTTCGTCTAAAGCTGTGCCCATTGTGTGTGTAACAGATAATCATTCTCTTCTGGATGCAGTCAAATCTACAAAATCTGTCACAGAGAAAAGACTACGTCTTGAGATTAGCAGCATGAAAGAGCTCATACACTCTGGGACTATTCAGCAGATCGTGTGGTCAGCCACCAAAGAGCAGTTGGCTAACTGCTTAACCAAAACAGGGGCTTCCGCACTTGGCCTTCTAAAGGCCCTCAGTGAAGGCATTTCCCATCTTAAAATGTGATTGAACTCTGCTGTGCTATTATGTTAAAAATACCTTTTACCTTCATTCATTTACCTCGTTACTCTCGTTTACCTTCACAGGTAATGTTTACATGTTTAATTGTTGAACTTTTCTTAAAAGAAAGGGGAGATTGTCAAGTTATGTTTTTCCCATGTGCCCATGTATGAAGGCTGGTGAGTTACGGGATGTTTGTGTACATTGTGAGTTCACGTGATATTTGTCTTTTGCGCGGCACATGTTTTCCTGTAATGCTAAGGAGATGGTAGTAAAAAAGTTATCGCTCTAATCTAGTGTGCTTATCGAGTCAACACACTGTGTGAAAATCAACAAAATCATCCCCAAAAATCAGGGCAGCAGCTCTACAGCAAACTGTCGTCATGTCTTTGGCTAGGAGAATAAAGTCTCTTTCCTAGCATGAATCTGGTGTGTGAGTGAATTTTCTTGTCTGTTATTACCTTTTGATTTTAAAATTTTCTGTCTGTTAAAAGCTCTGCGAGGTGACTACTGTTGTGATTTTTGGGATGTACAAAAATGTTATTGACATTTGGAGGTGGCCAGATGGGCAGATGTAAGGCAAATTGTTAAAGAATTTAAGCAATTTATCCTCCACGTATATTTAACATTGACTCACAGGAGCTATATTAACACAATCATCTTCCCTTGACATACCATTGTCTAAATTGTGGCATAATGCTGTCTAACCTTCTTCACTCTGTACACCTGATTTACAGTAAAGCTCAGGGTCCTGCCATTTGCAGAAGTTTTCTGATGACTCTGCAGTGGTAGGGTGTATCAGGGATAGACAGGAGATGGAGTACAGGACACTGATTGCAAATTTTGTGGAGTGGTCCCAGGCAAACCATCTGCTCCTGAGCATTGACAAGACCAAGGAACTGGTGACTGACTTCAGGAGGATGAGGTGACCTGTAGAGCCCATCACCATCAAGGGTCATGAGGTGGAGATCGTGCACTGCTACAAGGTCCTCGGCGTTCATGTGAACACCAGACTGAACTGAAGGGACTGTAATGCTGTGTACAAGGGCATGAGCAGACTCTACATCTTGAGGAAGCTCGGGTCTTTCAATGTGTGCAGTAAGTTACTGGAGAGCTACCAGTCTGTGGAGGCCAGTGCCCTGTACTTGGCTGTGGCCTGCTGGGGGAGCAGCACCAGTAAAAGGAACATCGGACGGATTGACAAATTGATCGGCAAAGCTGGTCACGTGATCGGCTGTGAGCTGGAGACGTTTGTCACAGTGAGGGACAGGAGGATATTGGACAAACTGCTCTCCATCATGGACACTACTGCTCACCCACTGCACCAGACCAGAGAGAGACAGAGCAGCTCATTCTCCAACAGGCTCCTACAGCTCCACTCAACCAGTGAGATACAGGACCACATTCATACCATACTCCATACAACTGCACAACTCACCCTTATGTAACAGATAATATAACACTCCCTAGACAACACTCCCTACAGCTGTATACAGATGGTATTGTACATCTTATTTGGTAAATTATTGTATTTTATATTTGACTACTACTCTTCTATTTAAATCTGATTTGTACATATACATAAACATAATGATAAATAAAATATTTATAATTATGTCTCATCTGACACAGGTCTATTGCTCTTTGGTTGCTATTCCATCTATTTTTTTTTTCTTTTTACCCTGTTATATATTATATTTGATGAGTGAGCTACCGTACCCAAAACAATTTCACTTGTGGATCAATAAAGTTTGTCTAAGTCCAGTACCTACTGGCCTTTATGGTCTCACCACACTTGCTTTATAAACCTCCTCCCTTTTCCACCCTTTCTTGGACAAGCTGAAAAATTTGCCTTCAGTACCCCAAGAAAGCCGTGGCTACATAAAACCAACACATTATAAAATAATATGCTGACATTATTGACGATTGACTGCTCTGGATCTTCTTCTAAGAAAACATCAGTAAATTAAGAGTCTGGAAATTTCTGTCCCATGCCAGCTAGTAACTGCCATCATGGAGAACAAATCAGAGGTACTCCCAGTTCAGACGTTCTCATAAACGGCAAAAAGAAATGTTGCATCTTTGTCACACAAAGGCAAACCACCTGTATTATCTGCCCTCACCAAGTGTCTCGTGCTCCACTTTGCGGTGGTGGAGGTAGCGGCGTTTCTTCTCTTTGAGCAGGTGCTGGAGCCGTTTGAACTGATCAATGTAAAGAGACTGGAGTCGAATGAGTTTGTCTCGAGTTATAAGAGCCACCTCCTCGGCCGTGTACACTCCGGCATGTCTGAAAACAGGAAGGAAAACAGTGAAAGCACAAAACACATGGTCCCCAATTGATTGCTATCATCGGCAATCCACTCTAAGCTGCTCCAATAGGCTTAAGAGATTCTATACAAAAATAAATTACTCATGCAGCTATATTATATCCATCTTGATCAATTAACATGTTCACACCATGAGCCAGTGCAAAAAAACTACTATGACTGCACAGTACTTGTCCTGTCTGTTAATGGTACAGAGGAGAAAGGGGTATAGAATACACAGAAGACTCATGTCGTTGAGTTAAATACACAGGAGAAATCTTACTTGAGTGGATCCTCGTGCTCGCTCTCATTGCTGTCAGCTTCACTGTCCGGCTCTCCTCTCCAGGTCTGGTCCAGCCCCAGAGGATTCTGCTCCTCCTCACTTAGACTGTCCTCTTCTGCAGGACACACACAGCAATGGGAAACAAATGAAAATGGCAATCATTACAAAACACATAAAAACACAAGTGTGAGACAGACCTAGGATGCGACTGGCCTCTGACTGGCCATCCAGGCTGTGGGCATCTGTGCGGTGGTACCCGCTGAGCTGAGACAGCAGAGTTTCAGCTGAAGGAGCTGAACATCCCTTCTTCATCTGAGCCCTGAGTGCCAGAGCGTTCCTCCGTGCATGCTCAGCACAGAAGGCCACACTGGAGATAAACATTTAGGGTTATACAATGCAATATGAATTACATCTTTAAAAATTTTGGTTTGGTCTCATTAAACACAAGACTACTGCTGTCACTATAAATACTATAAAGACTATATACTACTACTATACTATATACTAGTAGTGGCTAAGTTTTTATTTTTCTGTACTATGACAAGATTCTAATTGTAGAAGGTTGAATAAATGTATCCGAGTTAAAGAAGTTAAGAAATTTTTAAAAGTTTCTGCTACATTTTTTAACAATATTGTAAATTTAGGATATTTTGGAGGGATGTTTCTTTAGGATTCTGTCTGGGGCATGAATTAGTTTTTCTATGATCTATGAATGGTTTATAATTTGTTCAACAGTACACTACTGTTCAAAAGTTTGGGGTCACTTAGAAATTTCCTTATTTTTGAAAGAAAAGCAGTTTTTTTCCCCCTCAATGAAGATAACTTTAGACTAATCAGAAATACACTCTATACATTGCTCATGTGATAAATGACTATTCTAGCTGCAAATATCTTTTTTGGTGTAGTATCTACATAGTTGTGTAGAGGCACATTTCCAGCAACTATCACTCCATTGTTCTAATGGTACAATGTATTGGCTAATTTTGTCAGAAGGCTAATGGATGATTAGAAAACCCTTGTGCAATCATGTTAGCACAGCTGAAAACAGTTTAGCTGGGTAGAGAAGCTATAAAACTGACCTTTTGAGCAGGTTGAGTATCTGGAGCATCACATTTGTGGGGTCAGTTAAATGCTCAAAATGGCCAGAAAAAGAGAACTTTCATGTGACACTTGACAGTCTATTCTTGTTCTTAGAAAATAAGGCTATTCCATGCGAGAAACTGCCAAGAAACTGAAGATGTCCTACAACGGTGTCTACTACTCCCTTCAGAGAACAGCACAAACAGGCTCTAACCAGAGTAGAAAGAGAAGTGAAAGGCCCCGCTGCACAACTGTGCAAGAAGATAAGTACATTAGAGTCTCTAGTTTGAGAAATAGGCGACCTCACAGGTCGTCAACTGGCAGCTTCATTAAATAGTACCCGCAAAACGCCAGTGTCAACATCTACAGTGAAGAGGCGACTCCGGAATGCTGGCCTTCAGGGCAGAGTGGCAAAGGAAAAGCCATATCTGAGACTGGCCAATAAAAGAAAAATATTAATATGGGCAAAAGAACACAGACATTGGAAAGAGGAAGATTGGAAAAAAGTGTTATCAACGGACGAATCGAAGTTTGAGGTGTTTGGATCACACAGAAAAACATTTGTGAGATGCAGAACAACTGATGCTGGAAGAGGGCCTGACATCAAGCATGGTGGGGGTAACGTGATGGTCTGGGGTTGTTTTGGTGCTGGTAAGGTGGGAGATTTGTTGTAAAAGGGATTTTGAATAAGGAAGGCCATCACTCCATTTTGCAACGTCATGCCATACCCTGTGGATGGTGCTTGATTGGAGCCATTTTCATCCTACAACAGGACAATGACCCAAAGCATACCTCCAAATTTTGCAAGAACTATTTAGAGAAGAAGCAGGCAGCTGGTACTCTCTGTAATGGAGTGGCCAGCTCAGTCACCAGATCTAAACCCCATTGAGCTGTTGTGGGAGCAGCTTGACCATATGGTATGCAAGAAGTGCCCATCCAGCCAATCCAACTTGTGGGAGGGGCTTCTAGAAGCGTGGGGTGAAAATTCTCCAGATTACCTCAACAATTTAACAGCTAGAATGCCAAAGGTCTGTAATTCTGTAATAGCTGCAAATGGAGGAATCTTTGACGAAAGCAAAGTTTGAAGGAAAAAATCATTTCAAATACAAATCATTATTTCTAACCTTGTCAGTGTCTTGACTATATTTTATATTCATTATACAACTCATAGTGGTAAATACAAGTGTGACTTTTCATGGAAAACACAAAATTGTCTGGGTGACCCCAAACTTTTGAACGGTAGTGTATATAGAGCATTTTCAAAAATCTGACCATGACCTAGATGTGTGGCCATGTAGGAGATATTGCTCACGCTTATAAAGCAACCGTGCAGAAAAAAAAAAGATCAAAATTTTGTTAAACATTCCTCATCGGAATCCAAAACTTCCGATACAGTTGACCAGTTGTATAGAGACAAGTTGGATGCCGAAGAAAAGGAGCTTTATATGAACAAACTAATTATTTGGGCAAAAAGATGCATATGAGATGGATTCAAGTTTGTTCAGTGACAGTGCCGATTTGTCGATTCTGCCTACTGTACGCTATCCCGATATTGCAAACTACCTGGTCTTCTTCCCAAGCCCTTATACAGTACAAGACCTTCAGAGCTCTAAAAGGTCTGGAGGCCTACAACCAGTTTGTTTGTGGCTAGGTACGAGAACGCATCATGCAGAAAATTGGAGACAAGCATATTGTGATGGCAATGGTAGGCATACTTGTATTACATATGTGTTTAAGTAATATATATATATTGCTTTTGCAAATACATTTTGCAAAGATTAAAATATTAACATCGTTTTGTCACCTCCTTTCCTTGGATAATTGCTGTCTGTTCACCTTGGTTGGTCACTACTTGAGGTAAACGACAGAACTGCAGGTGTTTTTCTCCGATCTATTGTGACAGCCTAGGACCCGACAATAGTTCACCAATTTGCTTTTTCTTTTTTTTTTTTACTTGGCGGCATAAGTGCAATGTTTGTTTTGTTTCGAGTATCTTCAACATGGCCGACTTCCGGATTATGACGTCACGTGAAAACGCTCTACTACACTTAAAGTGTATAATCATGACAGGTTTGGTGCATACCTATCCTTCCTCTCCATCTTTGGGGCTGCATTGGGACACCGTTTGCCGTTCTTGGAGGACACATAACTGCACTGTTTATATGGCGCACTCTTGTCCTCCAGAATGTGTTTGATGCAGAACTCCTGACCCTCCAGTCTGGGCTGAGGGCAGGGGCGCAGGACGTAAGCGCAGGTCATCTGCTCTTGAAGGCGTGGAGGCTGCGGCACTCTGCCCCGGCTGGAGGGCAGCACGTGGATCCTGATCCGGTTCATTGTAAACCTGCACAAACCAGAAATACACACGTTTACAACTGGACCTCCGGAGTAAATGACTGTTGGTCTTTATCTTAGGTTGCTGTCACGCCATTAATGGCACAGTTAATCATTACACTGCAGATTTAAGACCCCTCAGCGATTGCAGGTCTGCCTCTGGTTATAGAGGAATTTAACATCTCTCTACGGTCTAATTGTAAAACTACCTTAAGCTGGTTAGATAGTAAATTATGACCGTTTCCCTGTTTTTCTGAGCTCTCAAAGCAGCGCCCCTGTGGCTCATCCCGCCTCTCAGCTGCGTCACTTCACTGTGACCGCCATCTTGGTTCAGCAGACGCTAATCGTAGCCTTTAGCAGACAAATTACTTTTACAACCAACAGCAGCTGCGTTGATAGATTATATTGTGCGAGCGTCCTGTAATATATATTTAAGGTTTTCGAACTACAAAATGAGACGAAATAGCATAATTTAGTTGGGCACTTACCCTATTTTTTTGCCGATGCTCCCGGTGAACAGGCCACGGGAAAAACACACAACGGATAAACGGCCACAGCCTCTGCGATACACAGCGCCCGCCTCCTAAGAACTGTAATTGGTTGGTGCAACACAGTGCCCGCCTACTCTGTGCTTTCATTGGCTGTTCGTCCACTTAAAGACTTTTCATTGGCTAACTGTCGATCAATGACCAATCTAGTACAGCTCAAAACTGATGTAACTGTATTTTTACACCTTTAAAATAATAAAACAAAGTCGGTGTTCCATAAAATATTTATTGACTTTGATTGGGAACAAAGCAACCACATTATATCAAAAAGAACCGTATTCACAGACATTTTGACAGAAGGGAAAAAAAGTTATTTCCAGACCTGAGTGTCAACAACTTTTAAACAAGACGTGAATGAAGGACATTACTTTGACAGAAATGGAGCATTGACTGTTGCATTGTTCAGTTGCATGAGTGTTGTTTCCTCATATAAGCATTTAGACTGAATTTTTTTTATTAATAAACATTGTGACGATGACTTAAATGGTTTCATTCCAACTTTCCTCACAGAATAGTGCACATCCTGTTGTTAAAAGTAACCCAGCTCTGAATAATTATATTTTAAATCCACTGCCTGAGTTGTATTCGTAGCATAAAGTTCTTTTACTGAGGAAAAACATGACAAAAATGAAAATACAAAAAACTGAAAAGTTCAACACTATTACAACATGACAGAATGAACCATGTAAAATGTATAGCCAAAACCACAAAAGTACAATGTACATTTAAGGCCAAATGAAGCCAGCAAAGACTGAATATGTCTAAACACGTGAGGGTGAATGAATATTTTAAAACTGAACACGTTTGCTTTGAATAATGCTTAATGCATTTATAATAAGACCACCACACCTGTGTACACAGATGTGCACTTTTACGTAAAGACTTGACATTTTAGACGTCAACTCTGATTATTCAGAATTCTATGGGTTTAAAATACATGGTAGCATTGTACGGAGCATAATACATATTTAAAATCTCAAACATAAAATGTCTCATGGATATGAACCATGCTACAACTCTTTCACAAAAGGCCATCATCTTCATAAACCTGCAGATATGTGAGAACCCCATATGTATTAACCTTTTTAATTAGTGTGAATAAACACATTAGAGAAATTCTATTTTACAACCATTTAAAACAATGACTGCAACATGAAACCTAAAAATTAAAAAGTACAAACTTTCTTAATTTACATTTTTTTGCAAGTTTCAACAAAATGTTTTGCACTTTAAAATATTTATACACATCTGCTAAATGGCATGAAAGAAAACCAGAGTAATTTTTTTCCCAAAAATTTAAGTTTTTGGAGTAAGGACCAAAAATATAAAAGATGGCTGTGGAGCATGCACAGTTTGACTGTCACGTCCCTCCTTCCCGAGTGGGCAGAGCGATGGGGAAAAGATCCTCTTAAAAACATTCAATAAATAATATACTATAAAAACATTATAAAAAGACAATCGTAAGAATATCCAACAGACGTAAATCCATTTTTACTTTTTTTGGACAAATCTTCTGAATCTGAAAATCCGGTCTCCCTCATCAGCACATTCCATTTCACTGATGAAGTAAAATTATTTACACTTTTTCCTCATATTTTCAGGCCCATTAGATAACAGTAATCACAAACTAAAAACCCCTGTACAATTCATCGCTGTCACTCTGAAGACCCCAAGAACTTTTTCAAATTCTAAAAAGCAAAAATGTACAATACTGTAACATGATGGATGCTTACATTTAGGGCTGCACGATATATCGCAAATGTATTGGTATCACGATATAGACTAATTGCAACATACTAAATATATCGCACTGTTTTTAGATAGAGTACATGTTAAAGAGTACATGTTAAATAGAGCTTTTATTCATGATTTTCATTAAGTCCAAAATTAGCCTTAACTTTGTTTCACTTGAAAATGAAAGCATGTAGTTTAGTTTTGTTACTGAAATTCAGTCAAAAAGCATTAAAAATATTGAAATGATATATCTTAAAAGCCATATCACCCATCGCTAAATTTTCCAATATCGTGCAGCTCTACTACCTTAACGTCCCTCATTTGGGCAGAGGGGGCAAAGGAGGAGGGGGCTCTGAGGGCAGGGGAGGTGGGCGTTGGTTGCCTCCTCTCGACCCTGCACTAAACCTGTAGTCCCCATACTGTTGTCTATAATCAAACATGGCTGGCTGAGATGGTTGCACCCCCTGCGCGCTTAACAACGAATTCAACATATCAAAAGTGTCTTGAAATTCATTCGACTGCCCTCCCGCTGCACCTCCGTGTCCATTCGTGTCTGTTTTGTCACCTTTCCCAAAATTCCCAGACGGGTGTGGGAGTCCGATTGCGGGGAGCATGTCGGCACCTTGGCCTGCAGAGGAAGACATTGATGGAAGTTTGTACGGGTTATTCACCGATTTGCTCATTTTGGCGTGCGATGACGTTGAAGTAGCAGCCGGGTCTTGAGAATGCGGTCTTTTTCGCGATGCAGAAGACGAGCTCAATCTAGAAGAGTCATTGACTGATTTTTTACTTCCTGTTGCGCTACTAGAACTGGATGAATGTTTATGAGAGGACGACATTGAGGCACTACTAGAGGAGGAATGATGGTGTGAATGGTGGTGAGAGTGGTGATGGTGATTGGACCTATCCCTATGTTTATCCCTGCTCTTCCCTTCCTCTCCAGAACCACCCCTCTGCTTTTCAGGCACACGGATTTTCATTTTAATATCTTGATCTTGTCCACGACTATTTGTACTGTGACTGCTGCTGCTGCTACTAGAACCACCACCACCAGCAGAAGCAAGTGGAAAACGCATTTTTAAGGAGCTGCGATCATGCCGTTCTTTCTCAAGTGGGATTTTGAGAATAATTGGAGAAGGGTTATCTGAAGAGCTAGAATGAGACATGGAGGATTGCTGGTGATGGTGAGATTTTTCCTTTTTGTGCTGCTGTCCTATCAGAGCTTGGGCTGCGTTTGCATATTCCCGTTTTACGCTAGCCTCCATGTTTTCCAGTTTTCGTTTCTGGGCGGCCAAAACATCGGCATTCTTGGCACGATATTCACTTAGGGAGACTTTGGCGGGAGTGTGGACTTCGCTGTTGGGGGTGGGTTGGTCTCCTGCTCCCTGTGGTTTGCCGCTCCAGTTTTGGGCACTTCCCGGGGTGGTCCTTTCTTTATCCGAAGAGGGAGGGGCGGACAGACTCATGAGCCCCGCGACAGTGCTCTCTGATGAAGCCATGGAGATCATACTCATCATGGTGTCCCTCTGGTCTCCCTCCTCGTGCACTTTGGGCTTCACTTTGGGTGCCTGTCCTCCAGCCTAGGAAAATTGATGACAAAAAAAAAAAAATCTTAGCAACCTAATCTGAGTGGAAATGGCTTAAAGGGTTTACAAAAACATACCTTCCAGTTGCGGATTCGCTTTAGGCGGCTGGGTGTCTTTTCCAAGATCTGAAGGAATTCGTGTGTTAGCTCTAAAAAGATAAATGACAACAAATTAGACTGCTGAGCTGGTGTGACCTTTCAAGATCACCCCAATGTTATAACAAATCCCATATGCCTTTACATTTCATCACACAATCTGGGCATGTTGCAAGTTGCTGATGCTCAGCGTCACATTTGAAGTAGCTATATAGCAAGCCCAGGAAGAAAACTGATCTACAGTTAACCCAAGGTGCAAAATCAGAGTAGTGCATTGTGCATAGATTGACAAAATTATTATGACACAAGAGTTATTCAGTTAATTAGGTGCAGATCCATGTGGCTATACTGTCACATTTAGGCAGTTTCACAATAGAATAACGCAGTGCACTCTTGCACTGAAGTGGCCCAGGAACATTCTACCAAATAGGTTTAGTTTTAGCCCTTGTTGAAACTGGGCATTTTTCGAGACACATTTTTTTTCAGAAACACTTTTTTTTTGTTTTTTGTTGATGACTTACCGTCCAGCAGCTCCAAGGTGACTGTGGGGTCGACATATTCCCACCAGTGCTTCCCATCTGTGGAAACAGGGATCTCCCAGTTTGACCATTTACAGGCCAAATGTATGCACACGCAAGCCACCACGGGGGGGCTGTACTGCAGACAAAATGTTGTCAGGTGAAGGCTGTGGACAAGAGGAGAAGGAGACAGGAGCTGGTTTGTTAAATGATATTTAACTTAGTATTGTTGCAATCATAGTTCATGCACTCAATTGGTTGCATTCACATGGCATCACATTATAAAGAGCTTATAGTTTAAAACCAAGCTAAAGACAAGTAAAGAATTCTGTGGTGAAATTAAATTTCTCTTCAATTGTCAGATTGCAGATTTGCTGACCTGGTTTCTGGTTCATATCTCTGTAATTACTGGGTCTAGCACAGGGGTCGGCAACCCACGGCTCCGGCGCCACATGCGGCTCATTGATCCCTCTGATGCGGCTCAGTACAGTGGTCCCTCGTTTATCATGGGGGTTACGTTGTAGAAATAACCCACGATAGACTAAATCCGTGAAGTAGTCAGCTTTATATTGCGTGTATAAATATGTGTGTATTTCACAGTTCCTCTGACCGAGGCGCCTGGCGTCGCTGCGCTGTTGCGGGTTTTGTTGGGGAGAAAACTTGCAAACATACAGCACTTCAGAGCAGTGACGGACTGGGATCATCGGCCCTGGCAATTTACACCTACAAGCGGCCCCATAGACCGTGGAACGGGGGGGAGGGGTTCTACAGCTCTGCACCAAACACAGAACTGTAGTGAGAACGCATCCGTGCGCTCTCAGGACTGGTTCCGCCGCCTGGACTCCAGGTTCCACCAGTTCGTTATGCGCAAACATTGCCGCTACTTCCCGATGTGCATTGACCACCCGGAGAAGTATGCGCGCGGTCAAATCCGTAATAGAGCATGGCCTCGGCCCTTCTGGCATGTGCTCAAATGCCAGACCGCTCAGTCTTCAGTCACACTGCTCGTGATCGAACATATAAATAAATTTGGCAAACTGAACAGATTCTGTACAGGAGACAGAGGAGAATGACTGACAAAGACAAAGGTCTACAGTCCTTTAGCCAATCAGGATGCAGAACACAATACGCATTGATACACTATAAAAAAAAAAAATCAGCGAAACAGCGAGGGACCACTGTATTTAATTAAAATGTATTTTATTTTAGTTCGTTCATATTCAAAATGTAATTCTATGTCACAAAGGTTAAAAAAAGCCATTATATGCAGTGTTATTTCATTTTAAATTTCAAAAGGGTTTTGCGGCTCCCAGTGTTTTCTTTACTGTGTGAAACGGGTCCAAATGGCTCTTTGAGTGGTAAAGGTTGCTGACCCCTGGTCTAGCCACACGACACGATGGTAAAATAATCTTAACAATGGCTTCAAATGTGCAATTTAATCAGAAATGTTGTCAGTTAAAAGTAAGAGTTTAACATGGCAAGCTTATGGACCTAGCAAAATAATAAGATTCAACATTTATGGATCTCCCACAGAGTTACCGTATTGGGCCGAATATAAGACGATGTTTTTTGCATTGAAATAAGATTGAAAAAAGGGGGGTCGTCTTACATTCGCGATCTAGACATTATACCCATTCACAACGCTAGATGGCGCCAGATATCTTTAAAGCGAATGCTAAACGCACCCACCGCTGACATCAAAACGAGCCTCGGCTGGTGTAAAAGAATGATGCGGCGTAACGCATCATTCTGGTGTAAAAGAATGATGCGGCGTAACGCAGACTTGTTCTGCGATGCAGAACAAGTCTAGCCCAGCGCCTGCCCTCTCACTTTGGAAAGAAGCTGTTGTCTTCAGAGGCAGAGGATGTTTGTGAGGAGTAATGTTCTGACATGACAGATCTCAGCTACTCTCAAGTTTAAACCAGTTTGCATTATTTTATTGCAATGTTTTCCTTATTCAGATTTGTTTCAAGACTACAGTTACAGTTAGTTACTTCACTTTGATGGTTAATGCAGTTATTCCAATTTTGTTGTTTTATCACAGTAGATTGGTTTATTTACATTTCAAAAACCAGAAGCCATTCATTTACAACTGTGATTGCACTTTAGTTTACATATTTAAATGTTCAGATATTAAGATGTGATAGACAGTTTTTGCATGATTTGAATGAGGCAAAATAACATGCTTTTTCTCCCGAATATAT
Organism: Paratrypauchen microcephalus; assembly: GCA_036785185.1. Taxonomy (NCBI): domain Eukaryota; kingdom Metazoa; phylum Chordata; class Actinopteri; order Gobiiformes; family Gobiidae; genus Paratrypauchen; species Paratrypauchen microcephalus. Next base: position 100,612 of record JAVJIX010000205.1, read on the forward strand.
TGTTATAATCATTTGTTTCAGATGAACTGTAATTATTTTCTGTATAAAAATTAAATTTGGTGTTCAAAAAGTATTTTTTCAAACTTGAGTCTTGAAAAAGAGGGGGTCATCTTATAATCAGGGTCGTCTTATATTCGGGCCAATACGGTATATAGGGCCCTGTCCCCCAGCCTTTTATGAAGTGACAGAACATTTTTAAAAGGTGATAATATAATAATTCAATTGCAAGGTTAATAATTCTGATAATGTTAATACAAAAGTTGCATTTGTTAGTTTATCCACACACAGTTCAGTTCAGCTCACATTAATTGGTGATACCTGTTTGTTGCCATAAAATACGAGGTCTGGGCAAGGTCTTTGCTCGCTGGAGAAATAAAATGAAACCAACAGAAAATGTTACATCAGATTCAAAAGACAGAACCCACATACTGAAATACAGTCTGCAAAACCTACCTCTAACAAGCTGAGTGCACTTCACAACATGGGTGTGTGGGTGGTCGATGGTGATCTCAAAAGCTGTGAAAGGAAAAGAAAAAATAAACTTATTAACTCTTTATCTAAACACACATTTTTAATAAAGTCAACACATGTCTTTTCTCTGCATCAAAAAGATTAGATAGCCCTGTAAACCAGAAAGTTCAGTTATTATCAGTTTAACATTAGCCTTAGTACATCCCCACTTAGAAACGTCTGAAAATAACATAGCGTGAAAGTGACAAAAATTGGATATGAAACTCGTCAGAACAGCTGTATTAAGACTGTAAGGCAAACTGACAACATTATTATTACATTAAAAAGGTGCACAGTGTAACTTTTCTGGTGGTGGGTCCGCCAATTGCTTGTGTCCATGGAGAGGTTATAGCATGTCTTGCTTTGAATGCTCCACATTATGGTATTGGGTAAGCATGTTTGAGTAACCATGCATTATTAGGCTGTCTATATCTTAAAATGCTCTGTTCCAGCTTGTGATGTCATGAAGTAGTAGTAGATGTAATAGTTTTCAATTTAACAGCTACCTTTTACCTTTTGTTCAGTAGAGATTGGCAATTCCAGGTCTGAAATGATGCCAATGATTCTAGTGAAAATGGAGTTTAAAAACAGAGCTTCCTGAAACACTTCCTGTACTGTCCAAGACATCACAGTGTTTTCTACTTGAGAGCAAAACTCTAAACATGCACCCTAAACTCCAGGTATGTTTGTGATGAGTAAACATTTCTAAGTTGAGGTTAAGGAGCCTATATTACGCCATTTTCTTATCTAAGCCTTTTCGCAATTAAAACACTCGTAATCAAGCAAACGCAAGATAGATGTGTTTAATACCATATCGTGGAACAATCCAAGTAAAGCATTAACATCTCCATGGTGACAGGGAAGTGGTGTACTCTCCGCCAGGAAAGGTGCGCAGTGCATCTTTAATCTGTGTTTAATGTTTCTGTGGATTCTATGGATACCACCGTAAAGCAGAAGCCTGGGGAAACCGACCCTGTGCGTCTCTCCCATACTTACCCAGGGTCTGCAGAATAATGCTCTCAAGAATGACCAGGTCTTGGGCTTGCTGCAGGTAGGCCTGAGGTCAAAGGTCAGAGGACAGGCACATTACTCACTGGGCGCCTCAGTCCAGCGGTAGAGCAAACAGCAAACGCAACTCTCCCACATTTGCCACTGACGAATTTGAGAATCACGGGAATTTTTATAAAAATTAAAATACAGGCATTGTGGGGGTTGTGACATAAAGTTACATTTGCTCTTGCCCTTATTTTACTTTACTACAAGAACTAATAAAACCCAGTTTTTGTAATAGGAATGTAACAATATTAGCTATATTACAGGACAAAAAATATAATATGGTGGAAATTTACAACATATTGAATTACATGTTTAGAAAACAAATATGCTTTCTTTTGCTGCAGCTGAGACTACATATAAATTCCTACACACATTGAAAATATTATGCCTTGTATTGTGCCATTGTTACATACCCATTTTTTGAGAGCACAGATTGTGAATGTAAAAAGGATGAGTTTGAAACACTTACGTCGCTGCGCACATCTGGAGAGGGGTCCTGTGGATTCAAACAAGCGTGTGCCACTTTGATAACATGCTCCAGTTTACGCGGCTGCTCTTCAACTTTAGCCGCAAGAAAAAGCGCTGCCGGAGACACAACCTGAAAGAGAGGTAATGAGGGACTTGTGCTTTAAATCCAAACTTTTTTCACAGAGGGTCTGTGTGTACTAGAAGAAGTTAGCTAGACTTTGAGAATGGTCAAAATTACGAAAACACAAAAATTACAATTGTCTTATTACCTTTAAAACCCACTAACCCTGTAATTTTAAAAACAAGGCTGCATAGTATAATGCACCTATATCGAAATTTTAGGTAGCAATTATTTATATAACAGAATGTCCACTGCAATTAAATGTCCTGTTTTTTGTATAGAAACATCCTGTTGACCCCTTGAAACATGCTCTGAGATTCATGCCCCTGGATGTGTTTAAAATGTGCACTTAATCCCATCATTGAAATTAAATCTAATTACAATGCCCCCGCGACCCAGAAAATGGAAAAGTGGAAGAAAATGAATGAATGAATAAATACAATGCCCATGAAAACTTTGCAATTGGATACTGGGATATCACAACAAGTTTAGTGGTAATTTAGTATTTTATTCCCCCTCATAATTGTATTTATAGGTTAGTTAAGTCTTGTTTAGTCCTGCTAGTACATTTAAAAGGGGATACTTTGTGTGAATAGTTTGGGAATAGCACATGGAATTGCCGTAAACCAAAAATATTTCCAGTTTAATGGATTTATCTACAAAAGTTATAGTCACATATATGAGAGCAAGTACAGATTTAACCCTAGTCTTCGTTGGGTCTTTATAGGACTTTGTAAAAAGTAGTACGTGACAAGTTTGAGGTTCTCTGCCCCGGACCAAATACTTTCATAAAGCCACTTACGTTTCTGTGGAACCTGGTGAAGGACTGGACCATGTAGAAGCGGTGCATGTACACGATGGCGGTGTTGATCGTGAGCTGTGAGCTGAATAAACGGTTAAGGAAAACACAGGAGCCGCAAACACGCATCAAAAACGCGACAGACACGCTACAAACACGCTAAAAACAGCTGTCCCATCTCGGGCTATTTCTGTAAAACCCCCGACCAGCCCGAGCCAAGAGCTAATGCAGCATTAAACAAGTAGCTATGCAGTGAAGTATAAACCAACTTCCTATCAAACCACACACGTTTTCATCTTTTAGGATGAGTAAAGATGTAAAGCTAACCTCATGCTCGTAATTCACTCATATTTGGTAGGGAAACACATGCTAATGCTAATGCCCCCAGGGCCCGCTGAGCGCAGCGGCCTGGAAGCATCGCGTTAGCTCTGAACGCACTGACAACACGTCGATCGCACTAAAATACGCCACAAATCACAACATTATCGAATTAAAATTATTAAATAAGGTCAAATAGCAGCGAATAATACAGTCTGAGTAAAGTCTAGCCGGTTCACTAAGAAGCCGGCTCGGTAAAGGCCACACACTTCTGCTAGCCACATGCTAACAGGGTAAAGCTAGCACCGCTAAACAAAAAAGATACACATTGAGGCGCTGCCCCATGTCCTGCAGCAGGTTCGCCGCTTGTTGCCGGTACGAGAGCTCCTTATCGGGGTCCAGTCCAGCTCTCCGGGACGGGTTGTTGTCGATCTGCTGTCGGGTAAAGTACCATTTGTTGTGGCTGTTTGTCGGGAGAGATCGAAGCGCAGCCGCCATCACTGAGAAGGACGAGAGTTTAAAATTTCCTCGCGTCACCGGAAGTCGCGTCACACACCGGAGAAATATAAACACCGCAGTGCATGAGCTGACCGCCAGAGGACGTCTGAAGAACAGAAACAAAGCAGGTGACGAAGGTTCAAACCTTTCCTGAAGATAACGCCATAAATCCGAGAAAAATCATATATCCTGGTTTCAAAATGTGATTTATGCATAGGAAAGTTTAAAGGTCCCCTATGTAACTTTTCTGGCATCACATCACCTGCGTATGTGTGAAGAATCCCTCAGTCGTCCAGGCAGAATCCATGGTAAAAGGAGAAATTCATTTTGTCAACTGGACAAAGTTTATTTGGTCAAAAACGTTTCGCAGCTCATCCGAGTTGCTTCGTCAGTTCTGGTTAGAGCAGGGTTCTCAAGTTTTGAGCGGGGTCGTGCGGGAGACTGCGTAATTTCCGAGGAGCGGGGCGAGTGAACAATTTTTCCCGAGGAGCGGGGGTGGGGGGGTGCGAGTGACTTTTTTCGCTGAAAACAGGCGGTGCCTGCATTATCTAACCGATTTTCAGGGCACAGAAGCGCGCTTGAATTGCATAACTAAATTTCAGCGTGAGAAATACCATGTGTGCGTGTGTCACACTCTCAATGCGTGAGACTTGAGAGCCCTGGGTTAGTGCTGAAGGACACTGCTTATATCTAGCTGCAGGGAGGAGCTAACTACACTGAAATTATTTTGAAACTATCCCACCTCTTTGTTTTGAGTTTCTGTCTTTTGTATTTCCAGTTTCTCTTTGGTGTCTAGTTTAGCATACCCATTCAAAACCCTAATGGCTGTTTTCACACCTCTGGACCTGACCTGGCTAGCCCCGTTGTTTCCTTTGATTTAGATTAAGATTAATTTTAGGCTTAAGCCTTTATTGGTCTCACACACAATGACACACAGTGACACACGGGAGAAATTTGACTTCTGCATTTGACCCATCCTTTTTCAGGAGCAGTAAGCAGCCATCTTTTTCAGCACCCAGGGGGCAGTACCGTGAAGGGTCTTGCCCAAGGACACACACTGGTTAGCTCATTGCCCGGGGGGGATTTGAACCCACAACCCCCAGGGGGAAAGTCCATGACTTACCAGTTGAGCTAACCAGCCGGTTAGGTTTGAGAATGGAATTATATATAGGAGACAAATTATGTCTGATTCCCCCATTCCTGTTTAAAGAAGGATTCTCTTTTTTTTGACAAAAATAGCCTCTTTAACTCCCCTCTCAAACCAGTTCTTTTCCCTGGCTAAGATCTGAACCTCACTGTCCTCAAAGGAGTGGCCCATGGCTTCTAGGTGGAGATGTACAGCAGATGAAGGTCCACTCTGGCACGCCCGCCTGTGTTGGTACATCCTCTTGTGAAGTGGCTATTTTGTTTCTCCAATGTAGCGCTCACTGCAGTCTTCACTACACTGGAGTAGACCACATTGCTTTGTTTGTGGCTCGGTGTTTTGTCCTTTGGGTGGACTAGTTTTTGTCTTAAAGTGTTTGTGGGTTTGAAATAAACTGGGATTTCATATTGGTTGAAAATCCTCTGTAGTTTTTCAGAAACGCCAGCCAGGAAAGGACTCGCTACACCTTTCCTCCTGGGTTCTGATTCTCTGTTGTCCTGTTTATTGTCCTTGTCTCTCTTGGTTTTGTTGAAAGCCCATTTAGGATATCCACAGAGAGGGCTTCCTGCACATGTTGTTCTTCTTTCTCCTTACCCTCTGTGCTTGTGGGAACCACTTGGGCCCTGTGTTGTAATGTCCAAATAACCCCCAATTTGTGTTGCAGTGGGTGGTGTGAATCAAAAAGCAGGTATTGGTCCGTGTGTGGGCTTCCTGAAGACCTCTACTTGGAGTCGCCGGTCTTCTCTTACCGTTACTGCACAATCTAAGAATGCCAATGTGTTGTCCTTGGCATCTTCACGGGTGAATTTGATGTTCGGATCTACAGAATTGATATGTGCAGTAAAAGGTTCCAAATCTTGAATTTTGATTTTTGAAAAATCATCATCAACACAACGATACCAATGTGTGGGTGGAGTGCCTGGATATGAGGCCAAAGCACTCTGTTCAAATTGTTCCATGTATAAATTAGCCATGATAGGGGAGACCGGTGAGCCCATCGCACAGCTGTGGATTTGCCTGTAGAAGTTCCCTCTGAACTGGAAATCGGTGGTATTCAAATTTCCAGCAGTTTGCAGATTTGGTCAGGTGAAAGTTTGGTTCTCTCTTCTAGCTTGGTATCCTGCAGTAGTCTCTTTTTCGCTGCTTCAACCGCTACCGCTGTAGGGATGCAAGTGAAAAGAGAGGTTCATCAAAGGAAACCATTATCTCATCCCGATCAAACTAGAGAAACTTAACTTTGTTTACAAATTTGGCTGTGTTCTCAATATGGTGCTCTGTGTTACCCACCAAAGGAGCCAAGATGGTTTTAGGTGTTTGGCCACATTGTATGTGATCATCAGTCAACGCTACATACAATGGGTCTGAGTGGTACTCCTTGTTTGTGAATCTTAGGGAGGCCATGAATGCACGGGATGGCGTCACCAGGGTACAGTCTGTAATACAGCTGTTGATCAATGACTTCTTCCTTCACCAGCTTCTGCAAGCAATCAATGATCTTTTTGTACCCATTGGTGGGGTCTCGTTTCAGTAATTCGTAGGTTGCCGTGTTACTGAGTAGGCTGTTCACCTTAGCCTCATAATCAGTTCAAGAGTTCAAGATCATTGTGCATCTCCCTTTGTTCGCTGGCAGGATGTTGATACTCTGGTCCCTCTCTAGAGCAATGATGGCCTTCCTTTCCTCTGGTGTTACGTTGGAGGGTGGAAGTTTGGCATTGCTCAGTGCAGCTGTTAATTTCAGTCTAAGGTCTCCAGCTTCTGTCTCTGTGAGCTTGTTGTTTCTAATGGCAGTTTCCCCTGCCGTGATGTAGTCCACTGTGGGGATGTGGTTAGGAAAATCTTTCCAACCGTGTACTCACTAAGACAGAGAAAGAAGTACTGTGCAAAGGACTGAATTTTCTCTGTAACTCCTAACCACAGCCCCAAGTGCACCACTGATGCCTTCACCTTCCAGGCCTTCTCCAGCTCTTCCTTGAGCCCCTGGTATTTCTCTAGTTTCTCGTGTTCCTTTTTCCTGATGTTACCATCGCTTGGTATTGCAATGTCCACCACCACGGCTTTGTTCTGTTGCTTATCCACCACCACTATGTCTGGTTGGTTCGCCATCACCATTCTGTCAGTCTGTATCTGGAAGTCCCACAGGATCTTGGCTCGGTCATTCTCCATAACCTTCGGAGGTGTTTCCCACCTTGACCTTGGGGTCTCCAGCCCGTACTCTGCACAATGTTTCTGCACACTATGCCCGCCACTTGGTTGTGTCGCTCCATGTATGCTTTCCCTGCCAGCATCTTACACCCTGCAGTTATGTGCTGGACTGTCTCAGGAGCCTCTTTGCACAGCCTACACCTTGGGTCTTGTCTGGTGTGGTAGATCTGGGCCTTTATTGCCCGGGTGTTCAAGGCCTGCTCCTGTGCAGCCAGGATGAGGGCCTCTGTGCTGTCCTTCAGACCAGACCTCTCCAGCCATTGGTAGGATTTCTTGATATTAGCAGAAACAAAGCAGGTGACAAAGGTTCAAACCTTTCCTGAAGATAACGCCATAAAACCGAGAAAAATCATATGTCCTGGTTTCAAAATATGATTTATGGATAGAAAAGTTGAAAGGTCCCCTATGTAACTTTTCTGGCATCACATCACCTGCTTATCTCTATGGAGATGTTGCCTCTGTGCTGTCCTTCAGACCAGCCCTCTCCAGCTATTGGTAGGATTTCTTGATATTAGCCACTTCGGTTATGTTCCGGTGGTACGCCCCATGTCGGGGCTTGTCCTGCCATGATGGTCCCTCCAGCACCTCTTCCTCTGCGCTCCACTGTCTGAGGCATTCCTTGAGCACATCATCTGTTGGAGTCTTTTCCTTGACTTGGATGTTTCATCCTGGACAGTGGTTCCCACACTCACTAGTCCTTGGCCTCCTTCCTTTACGTAGTCTCGGGGTGCTAAAAAGTAAAGTAAAGTAAATTTGTTGCAATGTTGGTAAGGGCTTTTATATCGAGGATTTTGTATTACTGCCGATTTATAAAACTAACAAAAAAGAAAAACTTCCTGTGGTTCAATTACAGCTCTAACTAGAGCATATTGTTATACCCTTCTGCAAGACACTTCACATTCATACAAAGGCAAAGTGGGTGGTGTTGTGTGTGTTAGTGACTGTTGGTCAGAGAAGCTAGTGACAGTGCAATATTAATCCAAGAAAATACTGAAATGTGAAACCCACCTATGTATATTTTTGATAAAGGAACAGGAATTTTGCCTCAAATCCTTCTGAGCCTAATCCTACTTTAAAAGGTCTTATATTACACAAAATTGACTCTTGTAAGCATTAAGCCATGTTAGAATGCTGTTGCCTATTCATAAACATACCTGTAGTTGTGTTTTGTGTCATTTACACGTTTGAGTAATTTTTATTAGTTGTCTACACCTCTAAAGCTCATTATGCTCTGTTCCACCTTGATATCATGTAGAGGTAGTTTTCAACAGCTACTGTTTACCTTTTGTTTAGTAGAGTGGCAATTCTAGTGTTGAAATGGATCTAAATGATTCTAGTGAAGGTACATGGAGTTTAAAAACACACTGGAGCACCTCCTGTATTACATTACATCACGCGGTGAAAGTGTTTTCCTTTTGTGTGAATGAAACAAAACAACTCCAGGTATGTTTTTTATGAGGAAGCAACACCATTATGTAGCATAATATTAGGTACTTTAAATAAAACAGAACAAGTCATATTTTTAAAACAATTTATTAATCACAGTTATATAAAATGACAGAACAAAGGCATTTTAATGGACAACCTTCAACATAAACTGTAGAATCAAAGTACACTGTAAATAGTTGCATTTATCTATCAGGGAGTTATGTCCTGGTTTATTCAGTCTAGACTCCACAGAATTTAAACTATCTTATAAAAAGCACAAAAAAACCAACACTTTTGACTATGTTTACAGCAGGTGCCTATATAGTTTTGCAATAACAACTGATATTTCTAACCAGATACGGGGTTCATTTGACAATCTTTTTTAATGATGCAAAGAAAACAAAAGGACTATATTTTGATTAAAACACAAATAAAAAGCAATGACCTAAATAACTCACCTATTTACATTGGGTGATGCTTTATTAGAAAGTGAACATTGTAATTTAGTTCTGTGAAGTTTTGAACTGATATGAAACTTTTTACAAAAGCTTGAAAACATTATGCCATTCCAAATCGCTCTGCACGCTTCAATTTCTTGGCCTATAAAATAAAAAATAAAAATTCTTGGTCAAATAAAGACATATGCTGCTGATCAATTAAAAGAGAGCATGGCAAAAGCTCTCCAAACTATTACAAATCTTTATGTATCTGACCCAAACTGCACTCACAAGACTACACCTGCAGGGGATTTTGGAGAACTAGGACTTCATAAACCGATTGATTAAATGACTGAAGGCCTACAGCCCTAATTGTGTGTAGGCATGGGACAAGATCTATGTGCACACATGAGAAATATGATCTCGTGAGACTTTCTGTGTTCACATTTGAATTGGCCAAAAAAGGCTTATTTGGTGGTGAGTTACATTTCTTGAGAAGCTGTAGTTCTAAAAACCAGTGGTACAATGATAAAAAATGTTTAATAAAGCAAACCAAAAATAGTCTGGAACAAAAAAAAAAAAAACGTTAATTGGACTGCACAATGTATAATATATTGTCAAAATCTTGTCTCATCTTATGGGCAGGGTGTCTCATCCCACCCCTAGTTGTGTAGTAACCAGACACTCATGAAACATGTTGTAATCTAATACTAATTACATTTTCAAATCAGAATTAAAAAAATGATAGCCAATAGCTTCAGTATAAGCCATAATAAACTGATGGTAAGGCATGAGTAAGGTTTTCAGAGTTCTCATGAGGTAACTTAAATTACATTTGTAAGTACTGTTATTCAACACTGCTGTAAATAACACATGGAAGAAGTATTCTCAGCATACAAACTGTCATGTTATACACAGACTCATACCTCGACATCAGGCGCTGCTGCAGTGGCTCCAGTCAGAATGCCAAACCTCTCTTTTCTCTTCTTTAGCTTCTCATCTTCTTCAATCTGAACAAATTACACGTCATGTCAATTAATAATAATATCAGTGACTGAATTTGAATGATTTGTCGAAAAAAAAAAATTGTGTTAAATCTGAAATGTTTTTGTTTAGGGAGCTCCACAAATCACTATGTTAATCTTGTGTCTTAATGATCTTTCTATTGTCTTAGAATCAAGGCTCTGGTGACTGCTTTTTGATGCTGTAGCACAACCAGATTATTTTTAAGGCCCCCTCTAAAGAAGAAAGTACAGTTACCTTTTGTGAAATGGAAGACACGTTCACACCAAATCGTTCTGCCCTCTTCTTCAGCTGATCCACATTAACCTTGAGAGAGAAGTCAATGATAAAAAATATTAATTCAATAAAATGCAAGTTTGAAATTTAATAGAAAACATGTAAAAAACTTACTGCGGTTTTTCCTGTGGCAACAGAACCTGTAAACAACAAGGTTTTAGTTTATCAGTTTACATTGTAACATTATTCACATCTACTTCACAGTATTATCATGGTAGCCATTAGTGATAAGGTAATCAATCTGACATTCCTAATTGATAATATGACACACAACAATATAAATCATAGAACTTAAATTATGAAAACTTTAGAGGCAAAAAGAAGTCATTTTAGTTCCATCTTTACTCTAAACCAGCAAGCCAATTGGAAAATGTTTTTATCTTAAATTTTGACAGTAAGAATTAATGCTACAATGGTCATTTATCAAAGTACAGTACCTAGTGATGGACTCTTTGCATCTGCTGGGAGGCCAAATCTACACGAAAAGCATGTCTTTTAGATGTAATATCCAGTATAATATTGTAAAAAAAATACTTATTTGTAAATACTGACCTAGCTGCACGCTGGGCCTTCTTGCTCTCTGCGGTCGCCGGCATGTTAAAACGCTCGGCTCTTTTCTGAAGTCTCTGCAAAAACAATAGCTTATAAATATGACAGTGGCTACATCATAGTTCAAACATGCAGTTCAATATCTTTAAAAAAGGGTTAACAACATGTACACAGATTGACAGACAAGCTTAGTTTGAAATAGACTAACACGTACTTCAGTTACTGATGAAGGTGGCTCGATTTTTACCACTTTTTTAGCAGTTCTGAGAAAAAAAAGTTAGAAAATGTTTAATCACAATAGTAACCCCTAATTCCAAGTAATTAAAAAGTCACTGTAATGCAGTTAAGACCTTTTTAATAACAGAAATAATAACCAAAGGAGGAGAATAATTTAACTCACGCCTCTGTACTCATCGTATTAGTCGTCTCTGGAGGTCTAGAGACCTTCACAGGACTGGCACTGTCCACTTTACTGAAGTCCTGAAAAACAGAACACACACTTTATATTAATATTAATCAAATTAGCAAAATAATAAATTCAACCAAAATGAGCAAAGCTTTTAATGTGTGGTTGGATTGTGTGATCCCCCCCCCCCCCATTAATAGGGATAACTTTATGGCCCCCAATAGGGTCATTTTTGCCCCCATAGTCTAAAAGCAAACGGAACAAAAAACTGTAACACAAAAAATAATTTATAATAATTAATTTATTTTTGAGGTAATGTCATAAACACTGAAGTAACTATATTTAATCATGTGTTTCTTTTGATCAGTAGAAGCATAATCCAAAAACGTATTCAAATATGGATCACTTGTGCCGTCACACCCTCCGTATAAATCTATGGGAAACACTGCAACGCTGTCTACGAGTGTGGAAGTACAGAGCAGTGGGAGTTTACCTCTGCATCTTCTGCCAGAACATCATCTACATCCACATCTTCATCTGTGGACCCAGATGTGAACATTACAGTAAATAGTAGTAGTTTAAACCTCTACAAAACATGGTATGATTATTGAAATGACTGAAACAAATAAAGCGACAGACCGTGCTCGTCCAGATAGGCCTGCAGTCGGGCGATGAGTTCTCCTTTGTTTCCCTTAGTCTCGAGGCCTCGAGCTTCACACTCCTGCCTCAGCTCTGCAAGCTAAAGCACAAAGAAAAACAAAAGAATGATTGTAACTGTAAACACACTCCAAAACATATACCAGAAAAAATATGACAAATAATTATTAATAAACAAAACAAAAACTTTACCTGGTTAAAATGTCAATGTACAATAGAAATTACAATTTGACTGAATTTTTGACTGAATAACTGACCAAAAGAAATATGAAAAACAAGTAGTAACCCACATTTATCATACAGAATGTGTAAATTAAGGGAGTATGCCATATTGAAACTCATGGAAGAGATTATATGGCTGGTTTCATAATAACACAGACCGGCCTTGTATTTATGTCCCACTTTTCACATTTTGCAAACTAAATTACATTAGGATAGATTGCAAAACTAAATTATAATCACGTTTTCTAAATTTGTTCACTACTTCATACAACATTTTAAACAATAAAAGGCACAAATGTTAAAATCCCAAATAAACGTTCTAGTCTCGCGTTATTTACATCGCATGACTGATATTTGGTTGATTTCCCCGAAGATGATTTAGATAAATTAGCGATCCAAATACATCTTGGTGCAGTTAAGCAAAATGTTCCACTTTTTAGGTAAGTGAATCTGTAAGTATGTAAATCCTGTATTGAACTTTTATTCAAACACGAGTTGCTTAAAAAGTGAATCGTCTGTAGTAGTAGCAGCAACAGCTAGCAGGGAGCTAACTCAATGAACAACGTGAACACGCCGGTGAATAGTCGTAGTATGCAAAAATCCCGAAAATATATTCTCTTTTCTATCATAAAAATTACAAAAGTAGATCCAAGCATTTACAGAACATGTTAATAGCTCACATAGCGTCGGTTTATTGCGTTAAAAGTGTAAATAAACGTCCAAACCTTGAGCTTTTGCAGTTCTATGACTTCGGCCATGTTGCTTTGTTGATGCGTGTCTTCCTCCAATCACGGAACAGGAGTGGCTACTTCTGCTCCTCCGCGGCCGGGACAGGAGCGCTCTGAGGCGGGCAGGAGAGCACAGAGCCGCCGTGTGGATGCACCGAGGCATTGGAGGAGTTGGGTGAGTGGAAATACATAGGTGAGCATGTCATCAAAAACTAGTTGTTTTGAATGTTGTCTTGAAAAAATGCAAATTAACACATTAAATAAAATAAAGCATAAAATAAATAAATAAGAAAATCAATAAAAAATAATCAGAGGACCACACAATTCTCACGCTGTGTTAAAAGCCAATAGCCGTGTCTCAATTTGCAGTGTGCACAGTTCACGCCAGAAGTGTTACAATTTGTGTTACAATTTTGTATGAAAAGCGCCTTATAAATATTTGATTGATTGATTGATTGATTGAGAAGTGACGTATGCGCCATTAAAACCACACTCCGACCTGTGCACACTGCAGCCGTGTCTCAATTCTCAGAGTGCACAGTTTGGAGCGTGGTTTTAAGGGCATGTACGTCACATCCGGCACAACGACTGCTGTCCCATTTCTTTTTTGTCCCATGCACAGTTAACACACGGTTTGAAGACCGCAGTTGTTTCCATGGAAATCGGGGTGTGGACCAACTGCATGAAAAGGCACACTTCGCGCAGTTATATCCCAGCATGCACCGCACGCTACTTCTTCTACGGGAGAAAATGGAGTCGGCGGCTGCATCTGGTAGTTGCAAGACCTGTCGCATTTCGCCGACGCCCATGTGGTCCACAGACTGTACTCAGGGCTCAGCAAGTATGCACAGTCTTGACTGCAGTCTGAGCCCCCTTAAAACCACGCTCCGAACTGTGCACTCTGCCCTCCACCGTGATTAAAGGTCCCATGGCATGAAATTTTCACTTTCTGAGGTTTTTTAACGTTAATGTGAGCTTCCCTACCCTGTTTAGGCCCCCCCCCCCATGGCTAAAAGTTGCGAAATGTGTAAACTGAGCATTTGCGATCCTTTTCTGCGTTTGAAAAAAAGACAGCCCAAATGGGCGATTCTGAACAAGGGAACTTTCTGACGTCACACTCAGGGAAAAATGCAAATGCAGTTTCACCCCCCCATTTGGATGTCTGCCCACCGTCTCTGGATCATGCCCAGAGACTTTGGACTGCTAACGAGCTACGCAATGCGAGATGCGTTTTTTTTTATTTGCTTGGAGGCACGTGAGAGTGTTTTCAGGCTTGGATGTCCTTTATCCGAGCCTCCGAACCTCTGAAACAGCAGTGGTTTAATTTTATTTTCTGTGGAAATGTGTTTTTTTAATGCAACTCGTCTCATATCTTCCTCCGCGCTTACACACACAGAAGTGGGTGAGAGCGCACAGCACACCGCTAAAACGAGGAAACAGCGGCGCATTTGGCCAACCCCCACCCGCTGCACTGGCCTGTCTCATTTGCATTCAAGCAACAACGCCCATAATAAAGTGTTTGAGAGAGATATTTTTGACTCTGACTGTGTTCATGAGGTTTTCTCATGCACTGAGTCTTGATTTTGAAGAAGGATTCATTTACAGTATTAGCGAACCATTAAAGCGCCATATAAAAGCATTAAGAAGTACCATGTAGAGATGTCACCAATTAATCGACTTACAATTAATTGTCGATCAAGACGTTAGCCGAACAAAATGCATTAATTGTAACTAATCGCTAGAGGGCGCTACTCTGGAATGTGAACACGAGATGCGAACCCACTCGTGACCATACATAGCGTTACATCATGTAACCCTTTCCTCTCTGGATGTCGCCATACAACTCACAGTAGAGCTGGACCTAGAACCATATATTTTTGAAATTATAAAAGCGTGTAACTTACATGCTTTTATAATTTCTTGATTGTTCTGGTTTGAGGCCCTGTAATGTTTTATGCTGTGTCCAGGGGCCCTGTGAAATTTATATTTTGTACTGTAACCCTTCACAGATTAAGGGAGAGAAATATTGTTGATGCCTTAGTTCAAAATAAATGTTGAGAATGTCCTAAAAATAGCCTGGATTCACTGGTTTCATCATAATATGTAGACTAAATAACATTCTGTTATTTAATTTCTTCTGTTCCTTTTAATTTCAAGATTTCCATGCTGCAAGTGCAACAACTGAGCCAGTCCTCAATTTATTTTCAATAAAGAATGTATTTTGTTATTCAGCATCAATACATTTGTCTGCTTTTTACTAAGGAATAATTAATTGAGGAAATTGAGGACAATATAATAATACTATGATATATTTTTGACTCAGTGTTATGTATACTATAGCTTATATTCTTAAAGACCCTATTGAAACACTAAAATTCAGGTGAAAAACGCTGCTTATCAGTTAATCGTAAGTCGATCGATAAGGTCAATCAACTATAGATTAATGAAATAAGCGATAATTTGCATCCCTAGTACCATGTCATGGGATCTTTAAAAAAAAAAGTTAACTCTCAAATAAAGGGCGGTGCGGCGAAGAAAGTTTAACAAAGCTAAATCCAGTTGACTATTGTTAGACGAGAGAATAAATTTAAGTGAAAAATTTCGCTCCCCAGGTAGCTCCTTGTAGTGCTGCCTCCTCTCTCTGCTGTAAGTGCTGCATGACAACAATGTGTGGCTAATGGTTTGTGGGCTGTCACAGTTGCAGAGGCCATTAGGGTGCTTCCCGATTTTCAATAAACAAGTAGCCAATCCACAGTGCCCAAGTCTCAATCTTGTTAGGACCAACTCATCTTTTCTGGAATTGGACCCACACTTACTAATATTTTGTACTGACGGTTGACAGGAAAAATAGTGCCTGCCCTGCCGTTCCCCTGCACATTCTTTTTGCTATTTATTAATTAGATGTTGTTTACAGACACTGTGGCATTCCTGCTTTGCCAGTGATACCACCAGCTCTATTCTTTCTTTCTGAAGTGCCTTTTTATCCAGGACATCAGCTTCCTCATTCCCCAAAATAGAACCCATCCTACCCATTTAACCCATCCTATATATATATATACAGTGCCGTGAAAAAGTATTTGCCCCCTTCCTGATTTCTGTGTTTTTTGCATATTTATCACTCAAAACATTGTCAGATCATCAAACCAATTTTAATATCACACAGAAACAACCCAAGGAAAGACAAAATTCAGTTTTTGAATGATGATTCCATTTATTAGTGCACAAAAAAAATCTAAACCTATCTGGCCCTATGTGAAAAAGTAATTGCCCCCTTAATCTAATAGCCAGTTGAGCCTCCTTTGACAGCAATAACTGTAACCAAACGTTTGCGATAATTGGTGATGAGTCTTTCACACCGCTGGGGAGGGATTTTGGCCCACTCTTCTATGCAGAATTGTTTCAATTCTGCCATATTGGAGGGTTTTCTTGTATGAACTGCCCGTTTAAGGTCACACCACAGCATCTCAATCGGATTTAAATCCGGACTTTGACTTGGCCACTCCAAAACCTTAATTTTGTTTTCTTTGAGCCATTCAGAGGTGGACTTGCTGGTGTGTTTTGGATCATTGTCCTGTTGCATGATCCAAGAGCGCTTGAGTTTGAGGGCACGAACTGATGGCCGGACATTCTCCTTCAGGATCTTCTGGTAAACAGCAGAATTCATTTTTCCGTCAATCACAGCAAGTTGTCCTGGTCCTGAGGCAGCAAAGCAGGCCCAGACCATCACACTGCCACCACCATGCTTTACTGTGGGCACCATGTTCTTTTTATCAAATGCTGTGCCATTTTTACGCCAGATGAAACGGGCTGCAGACCTTCCAAAAAGTTCAATTTTAGACTCATCGGTCCACAAAATGTTTCTCCAAAAGTCTTGAGGGTCATCAAGGTGCTTTTTGGCAAAGGTGAGACGAGCCTTTGTGTTCTTTTGTGAAAGCAGTGGTTTTCTCCTGGGAACTCTTCCATGGATGCCATTTTTGGCCAGTGTTTTTCTAATGGTGGAGTCATGAACACTGACCTTAACTGAGGCCAACGAGGCCTGTAGTTCTTTCGATGTGCGTCTAGGTTCTTTTGTGACTTCCTGAATGAGCCGTCGTCGCACTCTTGGAGTAATCTTAGTTGGTCGACCACTCCTGGGAAGGGTTGCAACTGTTCCCAGTTTCCTCCATTTTTGAATAATGGCTCTGACAGTGGTTCGCTGGAGCCCCAGAGCTTTGGGAATGGCTTTGTAACCTTTTCCTGAATTATAGACTTCTATCACTTTTTTTCTCATTTGTTCTTGAATTTCTTTGGATCGTGGCATGATGTGTTTGTTCTTGAGATGTTGTAGCCAACTTCACTTTGTTTGACAGGAACTATTTAAGTGATTTCTTGATTCAACACAGGTGGTGACAATCAGGTGTGGGTGTGGCATGTAGAACTGAACTAAGTTTTCTCAAAACTGTGGTTAGTCACAGTTAGTTTGTGATTTAACAAGGGGGGCAATTACTTTTTCACATAGGGCCAGATAGGTTTAGATTTTTTTTGTGCACTAATAAATGGAATCATCATTCAAAAACTGAATTTTGTCTTTCCTTGGGTTGTTTCTGTGTGATATTAAAATTGGTTTGATGATCTGACAATGTTTTGAGTGATAAATATGCAAAAAACACAGAAATCAGGAAGGGGGCAAATACTTTTTCACGGCACTGTATATATATATATATATATATATAGATATATATATATATATATATATATACATATATTAGGGCTGGGAATATTAACGCGTTAATCGCGATTAGATTAATGTAAGTTATGATCGCGAACAATTTTTTAAATCGCGATCAGAGTAGAGTTTGCCAGCATTTTCCGCAATTCTACCATCCATATGCAGCTCATTTGGTTGTATTAATTAAACTCATTGTCGGTTAAACGCGCTATTTTGAGTTTGCTAGTATTTTGTTCCTTCTACGCATCCGTAGGCAGCTCGAGCGGGCTTCAATCATTAATTTACAATTTCTCAAAGTAAGCACTATTACTGGTTCATTGTTACTTTTTCCTTTCTCTGCACTTTTTTGAAATAAAAAAAATGGTGAGAAATACTTTGCATTGTGAGTTTAACTTTAGATTCGAACGGTCTTACTGCAAGATATCAATTTTAAACATGCGAAATAAATCACGATTAATCGCGATTAACTATGAAATTTCTGAGATTAGTTGCGATCAAGAAAATTAATCGTTTGACAGCCCTAATATATATATATTAGGAGCAGTGGGCAGCACACATTACTGCGCCCGGGGACCATCTCCATGATCTTCTTGCTTCGGTTTGGTCAGGACCTAAGCTGGAGGATTTTACCTATGGTGCATGTTTTGGGTTGATGGGGGAAACCGGAGTGCCCGGAGGAAACCCACCCAGACACGGGGAGAAACATGCAAACTCCACACAGAAGTTTGCATGTTTCTCCCCGTGTCTGGGTAAAATACCAGCATGCCCCAGGATCCAGACAAACACAGAGCTTGATCCTAAATGTTCAATTTGTTTCATACAGTAAAGAATCTCAAAGATTAAGTCGGGACAAGTCTCAGATGACCTACACTACTCACAAAAAGTTAGGGATATTCAGCTTTTGGGTGAAATTTCACAACAAGCCTAAAATGCATTCAAACCTCTACAGGTGAACTTAATGTGAATTTCTCTAAGCTTTTGAATGCACATGTCCAACTGTTAAATGTTAAAGTAATTTTGCACAAAGTTGCTGTTCTCTAACAAGGAGCTTAACGGCAAAAATCACAGCGGGTGTGTGATCTTTGAATTGACCAATAAATGTCCTGGTTCAATTCGAGCTGGTGTTTAAACAGTCGTCCTCATCATGCTGTTCACATTGACATCATGAGACCAAGACGACACCTAACAATGGATGAACAGTCCCTTGCCATTGCGATGCTTCAAACAGGACGTTCTCAGACGGAAGTGGCCACTGAGCTTGGAGTGTCACAGAGTGTCATCGGCAGGTTGCAACAGAGATATCGAGAGACTGGAAGAGTCACAGAAAGGCGTAGAAGTGGACATCCTTTGGCCACATCCCGTGCTGATGATCGCTACATTGTGAACACTGCCCTGAGAAACCGGATGATGAATGCCACTCAACTCCAGGCACGTTTAAGAGAGGTGAGAGGCACCCAAGTGTCACGTCAGACCATTCGAAACCGTTTACATCAGCGTGGTCTGCGTGCTAGGCGACCTGCACGGTAGAGGTAAGATCGGGCCTAAAAAATCCAGCCCGACCCGACTCGGCCCGCGGGTATTAAAGCCCGACCCGGCCCGAGCCCGACCAATTAACTTGATTTGCAGGCCCGAGCCCGAAGCAAACCCGAAATTTCATATTTTATTTGTGAGGGGCGTTTTTTTGAAACAAATGATAATATAGATGTTTGACGATCATCAATTTTGCTAGTACAGCTGTTTAAATGCCTGCTCAGCGTCGAATGTTCCCCCTAATGTTTTATGTGTCTGAGCAAACACACTAACTCCCTGAGCGCTCCTTGGAACCCTGTGCGCGACATCCGACATGCACCCCCGCTACACGCGGAAAGAGCTGCGCGTGCTCGCGGCTTGCGCGTGCTCGTGGCTTACACCGGTAGAAGTTTAATACGAGACACATACTTTTGTTTCTGAATACTGGACGATTCCCCCGTATTCAGATGACCCCGCGGCTGAAAAAAAAGCGGAACTCTTTCATCCCTGCGCTGCATAGGTTTTCTTGTGCGCTGAGAATGTGTGAGCAGTGCGCAACTGCACAGGCGCGCAGCTGGGAACGTCGAGGTGCCAGTCTTTTTGCTCTCGTATGAAAGCAAAGCGCCACATTGACTACATTCAGCGAAGCCAACGCAAGTTTCTGTAGCATTTTCAACAATCAATTTGAAGCTTTTCCACACCTCACTCTTACCAGTGCGTGTTTGTCTTTTCAGTTCTCCTGTCTTTAGTTTATCCTTAACTTCTTGCTCCTCCATATTGGGGATACCAGGTCAAAATAGATGCGGACTTGCGGAGGGGAAGATTATTAGGAGCGGCTCCTGTTTAATAGTTGAATAGCAATTACATTACAGCGCCTTCTCTGTTTTATCCAAATTATTTATTTTAAAACAAGTATTCCTTAGTTTAGTATCCACACATCGTTTTATTATACATTTTTATAAACATATATTTATTTTTAAAAAAGTCAGCGAGAGAGAAGCCCGGCCCGAGCCCGACCCGAAGCAATGATTGACATTTTAGGCCCGAGCCCGACCCGAATTTCGGGTCGGGTCAGGTCGGGCTCGGGCTCGGGCTTAAGATCTTACCTCTACTGCACGGGTACCTGACCACACCACCAGCCACAGGCGTCATTGTCTTGCATGGACCAGTGAGCATTTACGCTGGACGAAGGACCAGTGGGCCTCAGTGCTGTTCACTGATGAAAGTCGATTCACGCTGAGCAGAAATGATGGCCGGCAACGATGTTGGAGACGTCAGGGAGAGCGCTATGCATCAGCCACTGTTGTCACCAGGCGAGCTTTTGGTGGTGGCGGTGTTACAGTGTGGGCAGGGGTGTCCAGTTGGTACAGAACTGCCCTACACTTTGTGAATGGTACAGTGACAAGCTCATACTACCTAACTAACATCATTAATCCAGTGATTGTGCCCCTACATGGACAACACAGGCCTAATTTCATCTTCATGGACGACAATGCTCCTGCTCATCGAGGTCGCATCATCAGGGAACGGCTGTTGGAGACTGGTGTACCTCAAATGGAATGGCCTGCACTTTCTCCAGATCTGAAACCTATTGAAAACTTGTGGGATCAGCTGAGTCGCCGTGTAGAGGCCCGAAACTCTGCACCCCAGAACCTCAATGTCCTGAGGGCTGCCCTTCAAGAAGAGTGGGATGCCATGCCTCAGCAGACAATAAGTTGCCTTGTGAACAGCATGAGACGTCGTTGTCAAGCTGTAATTGATGCTCAAGGGCACATGACGCGATATTGAGACATTAACATTTTTTGTTGTGGTGTAACTACCATTGTTGTTATCTTTTGTTTCAATAAATTTTTGGAGATGAGGAAACCACCAGTGCATCCTTCTACTTAAATGTCTTACTTTTCATGATATATCACTGTAGCAAGAACTTGCGTTGCATTTTCCATAAATTTCACCTGAAAGCCAAATATCCCTAACTTTTTGTGAGTAGTGTATGTCTAAGGGCAGCCAATGCAGCAGCAGAATCAGAACACACTATATAATTTGCAGGGGGTTGTTCTCAAATCCACTGTAACGCCCACAAAATAGCAAGAAGCTCAGCTGAGAACACAGAAAGGTCATCTGACACACGCACACTTTGCTTTACCAATGGCTCAGAAACAAACATTCCAAAACCCACCTTATGCCCCTTCTTAGATCTGTCAGTAAAAATATGAACATCTTCCGTCTGATTGTTCAAAGTTTCCTTAAAGTGGACACAAGCTCTTCTTTTGTCAAGACCAAGTAACTCAGTGCTGACTTCCGGCGCAGGGAGGTTCCACAAAGGTAGAGGAGGCCACACCACTACCTCAATTTTCCGCAACCCCATAGCTTCCACCACATTCACACAGTGGGCAAAAAAACAGGCTTTCTTTGGCCTCTCTTCAAACTCCCAACAATGATCGAAGAGACAATTGGATGCTAAGTTGCTGTGTGACCCTGCCACCTTAACCCAATAATGGACCCCCAACTTGTCCTGTCTAAGCCTTAGAGGACATTCGCCCATTTCAACCAGTAAAGCTGGGATGGAGGTTGACCTGAAGGCACCACAGCAGACCCAAAGTGCTTTTGACTCATCCAGTCTTTTTAACACAGATTGAGAAGCAGCCCCAAATACTACACAGCTGTAGTCAAGAAGAGGCCTGACCATGACTCTGTAGATCAGTGTTTCCCAACCAGGGGTACAAGTACTCCTAGGGGTACGTGAGCACACTGCAGGGGATATTCGGCAGTGTTGCTGCCAGGTACAGGGGGAGATTTTTTGGAATGTTTTAATTCTAATTTGAGTAAATTTGAGTTGAAGAAAAGACCGAAAATGCCTGATAATTACATTTTCAAATTAAGGAGATGAAATAAAATTATTTTCATTTAATAATCTGTTGTGTCACATTCTACTTTTGGAGAATTATCAACACGTATGAGTCAGGGGGTACTCGAGGTATAAGATAAGATAAGATATGCCTTTATTAGTCCCACAGTGGGGAAATTCCAGTCTTGCAACGCACAGATCAAGAACAGCAGGAAAATGTAGCATGCAAAAAACAAGATAATAAATAATGGCTTAAAATAATTTAAAAATAGACCTAAAAATAGACTCTCGGGTATAGCTGAATATTGTAGTGTAGATAAAGTTGAATGACATATTAACAGTGTTCATTGTACAGACTGACTGCAGCAGGGAGGAAAGACCTGCGAAACCTCTCCTTCACACAACGAGGGTGAATCAGTCTGTCACTGAAGCAGAGCAGACAGAGCGTCCTGCAGGGGGTGAGACTCATGGTCCAGCATAGAGATGACCTTAGTACAGGAGGTGGGGAACAGGAGGGTCCTGGCTAAGTCCAGAGGGCAGCCCAGGACGGAGCTGGACTTCTTGATGACCTTGTCCAGCTTCTTCCTGACAAAAAGGCTCAGGGGGTACACAAGACAAAAACGGTTGGGAGTGAACCTCTCCGCACCCCAATCATTCCCTGACAGACTCATTATAATATGTATCACCTTCTCACTTTTGCTAACAATTTTGTCTACATGGGTTTTCCAGGTCAACCTCTCATCAAACCATAAGCCTAAAAATTTAAACACTTTCACCCTGTCAAGAGGTAAATTATACATGCTGAGATTATCAGAAGGAATTTTCCTTTTCAAACCAAATACCATAAACTTACTTTTCTCAATAGACAGCTTAAATCCCCCTTTATTTCCCCACTAAATAACTTCTGAGCCTTCTGAGTTTCTGTAAAAACATAATTAACATTCCTTCCACTCCTCCAGATGGCCCCATCATCAGCAAACAATGATTTACCAAATCTATTATCAACACAGTGAAATATATCGTTAACCATTATGTTAAATAATATGGGGCTAATAACTGCACCTTGGGGAGTACCATTTTCTGTCTCCTATTTCTGATTGTGTGTTACCTACCCTTACCTGGATTGTCCTACCACATAAAAAACTTTTTATTCAACTGAACATCCTCCCATTAACATCCACATCATAAAGCTAAAGAAGTAGCCCCTCCCTCCACAAACTGTCATAAGCCCTTTCAATATCCAAGAAGACTGCTAAAACTGCTTCCTTATTAATTGTCGCTTTTCTCACATCTCTGTCCAAAACGGCTGCTGAATCCATAGTGCTTCTTCCTTTTCGAAAGCCGTTTTGATAATTCACACAAAAAAAAACCCAAAAACACTGGATTCAAGAACTCTAACCTGTTTGCAACCATCCTCTCCATTACCTTACAGAGAACGGATGTTAAGGCTGTAGGTCTATAAGATGATGGAGAGGACGGGTCCTTTCCTGGCTTCAAAATTGGGACCACAATTGCATGTTTCCATGATTTTGGTAGGATACCAGACTCCCACACATAGTTAAACGAGGCCAAAATTTTATATAAAACATCCTCACCCAGGTGCTGCAGCAGCTTGTGATTTATTCCATCTTACCCTGGAGTCATGTTCACTCCTGACTGTATTTCCTCTTCTAACTCTTTTAAAGAAAAAAAAAAAAACAAGTTATATGAACAATTAGTAGCCACCCCTCCATCCAGCTTTGAGCTATTCTTACTTTGGGTATCATGTCTTAACTTAAAAATTTCGTTACTCAGGTGTTTTGAGAATTATGGACATTCTTAAAAACATTTACAGACATGCCTCCTTTTGACCACACAGGACACACAGACACAGGAATTGTAGAACTGACCCTTTTTCCAGCCATTCGGCGTATCCTTCTCCAGAGCTAAGTATCTGGTCCTAAGGTGCCACAAAAGTTCCTCCAACATTTTTCTTTTCAACCTTAATAACTTTCCTTGCTGCTGCTCTGCATTTCTTATACTCAATTACATTATCCAGGGTAGGAAACTTACCTGCGTGTCTGTAAACAAAGCCTCTTTTCTTTGTAGCCACATCACACTCCTTATTCCACCTGGGGACAATATAAAGTTCCCCTGGCGTTTTACGAAGAGGGATGGAGTCAGAAGCAGCCCTCATAATTAGTGCCGTTAGACTCACAATACTCACCTATTGCAGTGTTTCCCAACCTTTTTTGTCTTGTGTACCCCCTGAGCCTTTTTGTCATACCTCGAGTACCCCCTCACTCATACGTGTTGATAATTCTCCAAAAGTAGAACGCGACAAAACAATTAAATGAAAATCATTTTATTTCGTCTCCTTAAAGGGACAGTGTGTAAGATTTTTACCTGTTAATTACTGAAATTGAAGATACCCATTCAAAAATACATTGTTTTCCAAGCCTTTTCACTTCCATCATGAAATCAAAGTATTCTTTTGGACTTAGATATAGTCACATAAAAGGGGGATCTTCCCCATATAGAGGCAGCCATTTTGAATACGAGAGCCGCAGAAGGACATTTGGGCTCATCCTTCGCCTCGGCTCCTGCTAGCAGCTGCTCAGCCGCGCTGCATGTGGGAGCGGAGGAGAGAAGGAGTGGAGGGGGGAAGGGGGGAGCCTCGTGTAAACAAGCATGCTGCTGTATCACACATCGTAATGGATATAACACGTAGTTTGGACTAAATTGTTTTACTGGATTTTATTCGCTGGATCCTTATGGACAGATTGAGACCAAGTTTATGGTGAAATACAGAGTTTGACCTGTGCAGAGCCTTCAAAGGTAAGCTAAGTAAGCTAAGTTTTGTGCTTTTCTGTATAAAAGCCCCATGTGCTCGGGGAGTAATTGTTTTGCAGGGAAATGAATTGCATAGTCAAAAAGAGGAGACTGTAAGGTTTCATTTGATGTGTAGATTGTCATGAATCATGATCGGGATTGTGTGTTTTCATGCGAAAAGAAAAAAAAAAAGTGAAAGGGGGACCGCGTTTTATGTATACAGCGGCGCGCGGATCGTGCGCGGGCACGCGAGCTGTCGGCGCTATGGCGCGCCCGGGTGACCCTCGAGGTCTGCCGTAGCCAAAAGAGGAAGTGGAATAGCTACTAACCACCTATGCGCCACGAATCCTACACACTGTACCTTTAATTTGAAAATGTAATTCTTAGGCATTTTCTCTCTTTTCTTTGACTCAAATTTACTCAAATTAGAATTAAAAAATAAAATAAAAAATCTCCCCCTGCGCCTGCCAGCGACACTGCCGAGTACCCCCTGCAATGTGCTTGCGTACCCCTAGGGGAACTTGTACCCCTGGTTGGGAAACACTGATCTATTGAACCATTACTATTAACATCTTCTAGCCCTACAGACGCACTCTCACTGAACTTACCCCAGTCAGCTAAGGAGAAGTTAAACCTGGCACTCAGTTCTCCGTTATCTTCAACCAGTGTTCTCCCAAAATGACTGAGCACTGGGAAGTGATCGCTACCCAATGGGTCTGGTTCTACCCTCCATTCACCTTCCCGTGCCAAACATGGGGATGCAAATGTTAAGTCGAGACAAGACTCCTTCCATGTTATTAGATCTACCCGAGTAGGCACACTAGAATTTAAAACTACTAGGTTTGCAATATCTAAAAATTCTTCTACCACAATGCTATTAGAATCCCTTTCTAAACTCCCCCACAGTGGATTGTGAGCTTTAAAATCCCCCACCCAAATCACTGGCTTTCCTACTTTACTTAAAATATCCAATTCAGCTAAAACTAATGGCTTACATGGGTTATAGCAATTAACTAAGTTAAACTTATCCTCATGACCCCACCCCCCGCTCTGTGTCAGTCACAAGACCCCACCCCCTGCTCTGTGTCAGTCACATGACCCTGCGCCGGTTCTTCTTTTTGCACCTGACCATACCTGCACCTGCACTGCTATATCCTTGTACTCTTGTAAATTTGTTAGATTTAAGTTTTCTGCTACTCTATTTTATTCTATTTTATTTATTGCATGTTAAGTGTTGGTTTACATTCTGCTCCAAGCACCGCAGCAATTTCCTAATGTTGTGAACTTGTTCAAACATATGGCATTAAAACCTTTCTGATTCTGATTCTGATTCTGATTCTGATTCTGATGACACCAAACCTGAGTAATCACACACTCAAGCGAAAAGTCCCACTTAATGGGCTTGTACTCTGAAATATCAGCACACACCCCATAAATCACCCCCTTCACCACCTCCCCTTGTTCACATATTTTATTTATTTTTTGAGCCTTAGCTATCTGCTCACCTCCCGTGCAAAAAATCAAAAGAGCACCACTAGGTTTCCACCTGAGCTTTTACGTTGTCACTCCCATTCTTTAAGGACTCGGCTATTCTCACAGGGTTCATACCCCTAAATCCCTCCCCTGCTTGATCTTTTAATTTGTACACCTTATATTCAAGCACAGATTTTGCCATCTTAAGGTCTCTGCTACCTTCTTTCTCCAGGAAAGTATCACACCTATCCTGTTTTCTGTTTCCTCTTACTCTTTCCCAATCATCCCCAGACGTGAGAGGCATATCCACAAGGCGGCCACTGGAGCTAGACAAACTGCAGAAACACCACCGCACCAGCGGTGGGTTGGCCAGTGACCCACCGATGCTTCCCCCAAAACTCACCGCCAAACAACAAACTGCAAACACTCAATAGAAATGATTCTCGGCCTAATTTGACCAAAGTTGTTATGCAGCAAAACAGCAAGACTAACAGCGTTTTGAAGAGCACGCACCAACCAAACATCCGGGCTTTAGATCACTTAAAAGAATCGACTGAAGGGGAAACTCTTAATGTGAGGGGGGAGAGCGTTCCAAAATTTGGGGCCAACCACAGAAAAGGCCTGGTTTTTGAGTCTCATTTTTGGAATGATTAGTTGGAGCTGTAGGGAACAATGAGGTCTGAAATGTATGCTAGGGCCAGTTCATAAAGTGCTATAAAAATAAATAATAACATTTTAAAATCAACTCTAAAATGAATGGGGAGCCAGTGTAATGAGGATAAAATAGGTGTGACATGTTCTCTACGACGTGTGCTGGTTAAAAGTGTTGCAGAATTTTGAACTAACTGTAAGCGTGAAAAGTTTGGCTGACATGTAGAGATAAAAGCATGGATCATCCGCTCCAAATCACTAAAAGATAAAACCAATTTGGATAAAAACCACTGCATTTATCTGCTTGGCAAACTTAAAATCTTCATCAATGATGACGCCAAGGTTGATGGCTGTAGGTTTAGTGTATTGTTGAAAAGAGCTCATCCATCCATCCATCCATTTTCTTCCACTTATCCGGGTTCAGGTCGCGGGGGCAACAGCCTAAACAGATCTGCCGCCCAGATCTCACTGCACCAAAGAGCTCATGTCGGACGAAATGAGCATGCGGCTGCTTCCATTTGACTTTATATTGAAAAATTGTCACTTCTCTCTCTGTAACTGCTGCTGTGAGCCTCGTCATGTTGGTCTTAAAATGTTCATATTAACCCCCTCACCATGATCCTGGTGGTTTTATTTAGCTGTTTTATATTTTAATAAATTCATATTCCTAAAGTGGAACTCAGCCCCAAATGTCTCCTTTAACTGCTTGACTTGTGAGCTTAATTTAGCTGAAGCTGAACCCTATAGGTGTTAGGTCTATAGGTCTTTATAAAGTCTGGCCAAGTATAAATAAATAAAATATGAATCCATTGAGTGATTCATGTGTTCATAAGAGTGCCCTGTGCTAAGTGTTACTGGTATTTCTCATAGAATAAACAGGCAGCCTATATATACATTTTTACATTCAATTTGTATTGTGTTATTTTTGGATAGTTAACATTAGTAATGCCAGTATTTATTTTTTTGTATTTCATATATGTAAATGAAATATTTGCAGTCTACATTATACAGTTAAGTGGTTTAAACAACAACATTATGTGCCTATCTGTCTTATGCTGAAGACTCACCTGAGGTGCAAAGTTGGTATTTGTAACCCACGCTCTACATGATCCTGGTGTTTGTTTTTTTCTTAGCTTTTTTTTTTTTTTATCATACAATTCCTATTCCTGTTTCCTCCTATAACCGCTAACATCACACTCCCTTAAGACTTAGTCCACTTTTCAAAATCACAAAGAAAAGCTTCACTCTTGTTTCATGAGGTGTGTTTGGCCTCATACAGATCATAAATCACTCATGCGTCTGTATTGTACATCACCCAGGCCCTGTTCAAAGATTCAAAGATTCAAAGCTTTTTATTGCCATATGCACAGTAAAGAAACACGTTTCCCTGTACAATGAAATTCTTACTTTGTTGCCCACATAGATGCCAAGAGATTAAAGATTAAGATTAAGCATGCAAAAAATTTAAATAGATAAATAAGATAAAGAGAAGCAAAAAAATATAATCAAATAGAAACAATCTTTCCAGAATATACACTATGAAAAATATAGGCTAGGTGCTATGTACATATTTACAGATATGTACAACATTAGTTTTATGTCAGTAGTAAAACGGTGTGCAAACATGGTTGATATAGTGCAAACATGAAGTGTAAACATTTAAGCAGTTCTGTTGATTTGAAGCATCTATGTTAATATAAAAGTTGAGAGATAAGATGAAGAAAGAGGAGGGAGGGATGCTCCTGAGTGGCAGAAGAAACATATGAGACTCCATTTCCCATCATACATTTAGGCTTTGTACTCTATGATGGCGGGTGAAGGCAAAAGAAAGCAACTGCAGCCAGTGGCGCCGCCAGGCGTACGGCTGTACGCACTTTTTAATTCCTGTTTGGCACTTTTGCAAGACAACATTAAGCGAATAAAAACGCATTTTTATAGAAATTGAATGTTTTAATATAAATAGAATGTGTGAGATGGAGAGCCCAAGCGAACTGGGTCCGATCAGACTGGAAGTGCGATAAGCACCAAATTCACAGCCCTACAGCACACTCCTCACGCCCCCCCACAAAAATGATACATCCAACATTCCATCGCAGCAGGTCACCTCCTCAGTATACACATTACGAAGTTCGAGTCCTCTTTACTGAAATAGTGATATTGCTCGAATTCAACAATATGTTTGGCTGGAAAGACATAATTAAAGTGTTGCAAATACGATATTAAACTGTAGCTTACGACGTCCGTAGACTAGCAGACAACAGATCAAACTTAAGGTAAGCCGGCTTTTACTTTATTTGCCCGCCGATGGCATGATGTAATCCTACAAGTTTTATTGACAATGCTCGTTCCCACTGCCTCTGCCGAGCGCTCGTTCAGCACACTGAGACGCCTAAAAACGTACCTGCTAAACACCATGGGTGATGCAAGGCTTACCGGGCTTGCTCTCATGAATATTCACTTCAACATGAAAATCGATAGTGAAGCGATCATGAGACAGTTCGACACATCTGGTAAAAGGCGACTAAACTTCAAATAGATTGCTCTACAAGTTACAGTGGCGCCTTCAACTACGCTCCCGGGGAGAGAGAGGAGAGGGGGGGTGTGCGCTCTTTGCTGTGCTTACGGATGTGTGGCCCATGTAGGCTACTGTGCACGAATGTGAGTTTTAAAATATGTTCCAATGTTTATTGTTCGTGTGTTGTTCACATATTACGTTCATATTGTTCACATTGTTCACATTGTTCAATTTCAAGTTCTTTTGTTGTATTTTAGCCTACAGATTTGGGACAGTAGGTCTATATGCACCGCAATTTTTTTTGTTTTTTTTGTTGTTTTTTTTTGGGAGGGGGGGGGCCGTACCTTACATTTCAATCCTGCAGGCGCCCCTGACTGCAGCTGCCTTGATCTAATGATCTATTGCTGCATTTGTAATGCAGCAAACATGTTAGTTACACTCAACAAAAATATAAACGCAACACTTTTGTTTTTGCTCCTATTTTTCATGAGATGAACTTAAAGATCTAAAATTCATTCCAGATACACAATATTACCATTTCTCTCAAATCTGTTCACAAATCTGTCTAAATGTGTGATAGTGAGCACTGCTGAGACAATCCATCCCACCTCACAGGTGTGCCACATCAAGATGCTGATCTGACATCATGATTAGTGCACAGGTGTGCCTTATACTGCCCACAATAAAAGGCCACCCTGAAATGTGCTTTTTTTTTTTTTGCTTTATTGGGGGTCTGGGGACTCAGAACCAGTCAGTATCTGGTGTGACCACCATTTGCCTCATGCAGTGCAACACATGGCTGTGCGAAGTTGCTGGATATTAGTGGGAGCTGGTACACGCTGTCGTATATACGCCGGTCAAGCACATCCCAAACATGCTCAATGGGTGACATGTCCGGTGAGTATGCTGGCCATGCAAGAACTGGGACATTTTCAGCTTCCAAGAATTCTGTACAGATCCTTGCAACATGGGGCCGTGCATTATCTTGCTGAAACATGAGGTGATGTTCATGGATGTATGGCACAACAATGGGCCTCAGGATCTCATCACGGTATCTCTGTGCATTCAAAATGCCATCAATAAAATGCACCTGTGTTCTTCGTCCATAACAGATGCCTGCCCATACCATAACCCTACCACCATGGGCCACTCGATCCACAACATTGACATCAGCAAAGCGCTCACCCACACGACGCCACACACGCTGTCTGCCATCTACAACAACACCCTCTCCTCCTGTCTTGACAAACTGGCCCCCACCAAAACTAAAACCGTCTCCTTCACCCATACTGCCCCCTGGTACACCCCTGAGCTCCATCAAATGAAGTCCCGTAAGCGCCAGCTTGAGAGACTGTACAAGAAATCTGGTTTAACTGTCCATCACCAATTCTACATAGACTACACACAGCAATACAAAGACGCACGAAACTCTGCCCGGTCCAACTATTACTCCAACCTCATCCATTCCGGCTCCAATAACCCCAAAGCTCTCTTTTCCACAATAAACACACTCCTAAAGCCCAACAACAACACCTCATCTTCCTTCACCACTGACAAATGCAACCAATTTCAATCCTTCTTTCAGTCTAAAATAGATTCTATTTACAGTTCAATAGACCTCTCCTCCTCCCACACTGCACCACCTGATCCTCCTCCGCCCCATCAACAGCTCTCTCACTTCACACCCATTTCCCCTGCTCACCTGATAAAACTTTTTTCCGGCATTAAAACTTCCACATGCTCCCTGGATCCCATTCCCTCTCCTTTCATCAAAGCCTGTCTTCCTGCACTCTCTCCACTGATCACCCAAATCATAAATTCCTCCCTCTCCTCTGGTTCTGTCCCACAGTCTCTCAAGTTGGCTGCTATCACCCCCATCCTCAAAAAACCCAACCTTGACCCTGACAACTGTACAAATTTCCGTCCCATATCCAACCTCCCCTTTCTGTCTAAAATTCTGGAACGTGTCGTCGCCGCCCAACTCCAAACCCACCTCACTTCCAACAGTCTCTACGAACCCTTCCAGTCCGGCTTCCGTCCTAAACATAGCATCGAAACAGCTCTGGTCAAAATCACAAACGACCTCCTCCTCTCCTCCGACTCCGGCCACCTCTCCATCCTCATCCTCTTGGACCTCACTGCAGCCTTCGACACAATCAGCCACTCCATCCTCCTGTCCCGCCTCAAAAACTCACTCAACATCACCGGCTCCGTTCTCTTCTTGCTCCAGTCCTACCTCACAAACCGGCAACAGTTCATACACATAAACCATTGCTCCTCCTCCATAGCCCCCCTGCAGCAAGGAGTCCCCCAAGGTTCGGTGCTTGGTCCTCTCCTCTTCATTCTCTACATCCTCCCCCTTGGCAACATCATTCGTCGTCACGGTCTCCACTTTCATCCAACTTTACATCTCCACAACATCCATCAACCCCAGCATCCACTCCACTCTCACCCACTGCCTAACAGACATCAAAAACTGGATGAACCACAACTTCCTTAAACTAAACAGCGACAAAACAGACTTTATCATCATCGGTCCACACAACTTCACCAAATCCTCACAACACTTCACCCTGCACTTCGACAACACCACACTCTCCATCCCCACTCATCCGTAACCTTGGTGTGCTCCTCGACCCCACTCTTTCATTTGAACCCTCGTCAAATTCATAACCCGGACTGCATTCTTTCACCTCAAAAACATAGCCCGTCTCCGCCCATCACTCACCTTCTCTGCCGCTGAAACTCTCATACACGCATTTATCACATCCAGAATCGACTACTGCAATAGCATCCTCTACGGTACACCATCCAAAACCCTCAACAGACTACGGTACATTCAGAACTCCGCTGCCCGGCTCCTCACCCACACCCGCTCACGTGAACACATCACCCCTGTCCTCCACAAGCTCCACTGGCTCCCCGTCCCTCAGCGCATCCACTTAAAAATTCTTCTCATCACTTTCAAAGCACTTCACAACCTGGCCCCTCCTTACCTCAAAGACCTGCTCCACCACCACACTCCATCTCGCTCCCTCCGCTCCTCCAGCTCCAACCTCCTGTCCCTGCCCTGTAGGACCAAGCTCCGAACCTGGGGGGACAGAGCCTTCCCACCCTCTGGAACTCACTTCCCACCCTCTGGAACTCACTGCCCAAACCCCTCCGTGACTGCTCTGATCTCCCCACCTTCAAAAAAGAACTCAAAACCCACCTGTTTAAAATTGCTTTTAATGTTTGATTTTATATTGTAAATTTTGTGATATTTTAAATGTTTAATAATAATAATACATTTTATTTATAAAGCGCTTTTCAAGACACTCAAAGACGCTTGACGTTGACTTTATGTTGTAAATTCTGTGATATTTTATTCTTTTATGATTTGTGAAGCGTCTTTGAGTGTCTTGAAAAGCGCTATATAAATAAAATGTATTATTATTATTATTATTATTATTATTATTATTATTATTCTTATTATTATTATTATTATCTGCCCTGAACAATGTAAACCGAGATTCATCCGTGAAGAGAACACCTCTCCAACGTGCCAGACACCATCGAATGTGAGCATTTGCCCACTCAAGTCTGTAACGGCGACGATCTGGAGTCAGGTTAAGACCCCGATGAGGACGACGAGCAGTTGAGCTTCCCTGAGACGTTTTCTGACAGTTTGTGCAGAAATTGTTTGGTTATGCAAACCAATTGTTTCAGCAGCTGTCCAAGTGGCTGGTCTCAGATGATCTTGGAGGTGAACCTGCTGGATGTGGAGGTCCTGGGCTGGTGTGGTTACATGTGGTCTGCGGTTGTGAGGCCGGTTGGATGTACTGCCATATTCTCTGAAACGCCTTTGGAGACGGCTTATGGTGGAGAAATGAACATTCAATTCACGAGCAACAGATCTGGTTGACATTCCTGCTGTCAGCATGCCAATGGACGCTCCCTCAATGCTTGTGACATCTGTGGCATTTTGCTGTGAGACAAAACTGCACATTTCAGAGTGGCTTTTTATTGTGGGCAGTATAAGGTACACCTGTGCACTAATCATGATGTCAGATCAGCATCTTGATGTGGCACACCTGTGAGGTGGGATGGATTATCTCAGCAAAGCAGAAGTGCTCACTATCACACATTTAGACAGATTTGTGAACAATGTTTGAGAGAAATGGTAATACAGTGGTACCTCACCTTACGAAATTAATTCGTTCCAGAAGTGGTTTCGTAACGTGAATTTTTCGTAAGTTGAGTAGCTATTTCAATGGAAAAGGCCTGATCCGTTCCAAGGTTTTTTTTTTTATAGTGTAACTTTTTTTTATAGTGTAACACTGTGTCCTGCGTCCTGATTGGAATAAACCAGGTCTAGACCAGAACTAAACCAGGTCTAAACCTGGACTGGACCTGGACTAAACCAGGATTATCCCGGGACATGGCAGTGCCGTTGGAGGAGCGCGTTGCTCGTGTCTCTGCGCTCCTTGCGCGTTCCGCTCTAGAGCTAAGAGGCCGAGAAAGACGCTCTTTCAGCGGGAATAAGAGCGGGGCGGGGCGGGCTCTGGTTCTATGTGACTTCCAGAGCCGGGGGGCTGACACTGTGAGCTAGAGGCAGAGAAAGGTGCTCTATCGGCGGGCAAGACCGCGGGGTCTCGCTCAGGGCGGGCTCTGCTTCTATGTGACTTCCAGGTCTAGACCAGAACTAAACCAGGTCTAGACCAGGTCTAAACCAGGACCGGATCAGGTCCAGACCCGGACCAAACCGGGACTAGACCAGGATTAAATCACCCCGTGCTCGGCCCGCGCGTGCGGGCCAAGCCGCGCGGGCCCGAGGGGGAGGCACAGCCCGGGCGCCGCGGCTCCATCCCGCGCCGTGTCGATGTCGCTTTTTGATCCTTCGATGTTGGCTCTTCCTATCATTGTGAAGCAGAATTCACCAAGCGTTGGATTGTTCACTTACTAATAGGGAATGTGAGCTGGGTTTAGACCGTCGTGAGACAGGTGAGTTTTACCCTACTGATGATGTATCGTTGTGATAGTAATCCTGTGTCTCCGCTCCCCTCGCGCGTTCGGCGCTATATTGAGCCGTTCCCCCCCCACGCTTCACTATCAACAAATTCCATTGAAAATCTATGAAAGTTCGAGTGTTCAAACGAGAGAGAAATGTGAGAAAAGCCCAACTCCAGTCTGAGAAAAGCGTAGAATGTGTGTGGTGAGGCATTTACAGCCCTAAAACATGTAGAACAATTGCAAAATACAAAGTTGTCCTACCTCGTGGACCTCTCCCACCGCGGGCCACCTCTGGAACCTAACCCTGTGTGTGTTGATAAAGTGTATTTACGTTTTGGGGCGTGCATCTGAGCGCGCATTAATTGAATTTTTGAGATTTCGCGTTTCGTAACTTGAATTTTCTTTCGTATCTAGAGACCAAAATTTGACGTGAAGGCGTTTCGTAACTTGGATTTTTCGTATGTAGGGTCTTTTGTAAGGTGAGGTACCACTGCATTGTGTATCTGGAATGAATTTTAGATCTTTAAGTCCATCTCATGAAAAATGGGAGCAAAAACAAAAGTGTTGTGTTTATATTTTTGTTGAGTGTAAATACAGGCAGTCATTTGATTTGAGTGAGCTAGTTTCAGGGCTAGTTTGTTTGAAATCACAATAATAATATTGTTCTGTATCTCTATGGTATTTTCATAACAAATACAAAAGAAAAATCCATGTTGGCCTTTTAGTGACTACATGGTGCATTCAGCCATTTTAAAATCAAACCACACCACAAAACCTGCAGAAAACAATACATGACCAGCCTCAGTATATAAAGAGTACGTTAATACTAGTGTTGTCGTGATAGTAAAATTTCAGTCTCGATACTGAGGAATAGATTTGAGACTTAACACTTATTTGGACAAAAGAATGTCATTTTCACTGTTAAATCATACTACTTTCTTTTATATGACCATGTGATCTTATATCTGTGTAATCCCTTTATGTCTACTAGTCTATGTGCTGTTATACTTGTTCTGATACAGCTCAAGATCATTTTAGTATAGATCTGAGTTTCGATACTTTTGACAACCCTCTGACTTGTTAGGACATAGGTTAAGACATCTGTTTTCAGTGTAATTCTTCTGCTTATGGGCTTTTAGTGATGCACTTGAAGTTACAGAGTTCATGTTTAACACAATAGGATTTTGTTGTGAATGTGGAGATTATTCAAAACAAAAGAGGTTTAAAAGGTGTCACGGTTTAAGTGAGTTTAAAGCAAAGGGTTCAGTGGATGAAACCATTGAACCCTTTGCTTTAAACTCACTTAAACCATCAAATAAAACAAATTCTACGTAAAAATTTTCTGCATATTGTAAACCTGTCCAGAAGCATTAACATTAAGACTGAAATCATGATTGTAGAGGTCTAAACTACAGGGTTAGCAGCTTTTACAAAGAATAAGACCCGAATGCTTAATAATTGTTTTCAAGTAATGCTGTCTTCTGCTACTTCAAAAATAATATTATTAGAAGTAGTGGTTTTAAAAATTCCAAAAAGTAAAAAGTTTTTTTGTACTACGACTACCACAGCTCACTCTTAGAGTAACTGTCTGGATGAAACATCTGATTTACAATTTGAAGTTAATGTAATTTGAGGGACAAAATATTAGTGAATAATATCTAGTATTTTTAAAGAACAAGCACAAAAATGAGACAAAATAAATCATATGTGAAGGAGCGTTGCAAGAAACAGAAATGTTCAGATCATTTCATATTGCCAACATAGAGCTTTTGTCACTTACCCTTACTCACATTTGGAACACTTTCCTGACAATGTGTGTGTGCCCCTGACTGACTAATCCACTTGTCAATCATGCGCATCTGAACTTCAGATGAGATTCACCAGTGACCAGACCCTCATCTTTGTAAAGTATTGAAGAAGTGTGTGTTGTGGAAAAAATTCTGTATATCTTGATGATAAATAATTAATCCATTTGCAAAACCTGATGAGTTTTTGGAATACAGACAAAGGTTTTTTCTTCTTGTTACAGCAGATATACATGGGGTCTAGGCCTGCCCTGGCCAGAGACCAAGAGCCTGTCCCGAGTCTTCTCTCGCCAGTCACCCCTTTTCTCCAT
Source organism: Paratrypauchen microcephalus (assembly GCA_036785185.1). Lineage (NCBI taxonomy): Eukaryota > Metazoa > Chordata > Actinopteri > Gobiiformes > Gobiidae > Paratrypauchen > Paratrypauchen microcephalus. Next base: position 137,077 of record JAVJIX010000205.1, read on the forward strand.
CTCCAGAGTCTCTCCCTTCAAGCATCTGAGCTCTGACTATTTATACAGAAATACAAGTTGGCAAAAGGAGAAATTAAATTAGTCAACTGGACAAAAAGCTGAAGAATGAGCTGATTTAGCTGGAACTATAACAGGTGAGCTGCTTTGTGCTGTTAAACAAGACACTCAAATAACATTACAGTCACAAGCTAGCTAACAGTTTTTCAGTCACTCTCATCTTATTCCTCTCATATTGATCACACGCTCCTGAAAATGTGTTCCTTAAATCCATTTTGTATTTTTTCTTGAGTTTTTAGACTATCTTAAAACTTTTTGACAGTATTTACTAATGTGTATATTGTGTCAGCATGGTAACTGCAGAACATTTCACTATATAGACATAAATGTAGAACACCCCCAGTGTGATGTCACTGCAAATTAGGTGTTTGAAAACTACTCACTACCCACTTCTGCCTAATAAACACAGTCTTTTGCTAATCCGAACGATTTGATTTACAATTTTTATTTGACTTTGGTTAATTATTCCAAACCCTCCCAAAACTCCAGATGATTGAGGTCAAATGAAATAGGATTTTGCAGTGAATGTGCACATTGTTTAACAGTGTCACGATTTGGACGCACACTCCAAACCTGCACCAAGCCGGAGGAGTTTAGGAGTCACACGTCTCTCCATAATCCACATTAACTTTTACATTCCTCCATTTTGATCCACCACCCTGACCTCTCTGTGCTGTGAGGACGCTATTGTTTAAATGGCACGTAAATGAAAGAACGAGCAATTCTCCACACTGCGAAAGCAATTGCTATGTATTTTTGCGACATTACAAAGATTTAGTACAGATTAGTATTGTCACGATACTAAAATTACAAACTCAATTTCAAACCTTAACTGTGTAATCCCTCAGTGGTCCAGGTAGGTACCTTAGTGGTCCATGGGCATACTGGTTTTACACTTAGTATACAAACTGGTTTGAGAGGGGCGTTAAAGAGGCTATTTTTGTCAAAAAAGAGAATCCTTCTTTGAACAGGAATGAAAGATCAAAAGATCAAAGTCAACTTTATTGTCAATTCTGCCATATGTGTTCAACATACAGTGAATCGAAATTTCGTTTCTCTCTGGCCAGGTAGTGCAAAAAGACAGTGTACAAGATACCATATGAAGACAAAACACAACAAAAACTATCTAAGACAGAGATCTAAAGTTAAACTAAAGCCTAAGATCTAAAATCTTAAAGCAGTGCAACATAATAAATAAATACCTATATACAGATGTCCAAAGTGTGCAGTGTGCATCAAAAATGTGCAATGGAAGATACAGCAGTGAAATGGTAATGTGCAATAGAATGTGCATTGAGTTAAGATAAAATAAATGTGCAACAGTAGTAATTCTAGTGCAATAACAGGAGTAAACAACAGTAGTAAAAATTCCAGTAGTAATAATGTGCAATAACAGTAGTAAACAACAGTACAACAGTAGTAAAATTCCAGTAGTAAATGTAAATGTGCAACAGTGCAACAGTAGTCCTTAGCAGCAGTTTTTTAAAGTGTCTAGAGTGATATGTCTTTTTATGGAATACAGGCTATGCCAATATGGGGGGTGGGGGGTGGGAGACGGGTAAGGTGAGAGTTCAGGTGAGAGTTCAGCCTCCTGACAGCTTGGTGGATGAAGCTGTTTGACAGTCTGGTGGAGTGGGCCCGGAGACTCCGGTACCTTCTCCCCAAGGGCAGGTGGCTGAACAGGCTATGTGAGGGGTGGCTCGGGTCACCCACAATGCTGGACGCTCTGCGGGTGAGCCGGGTGTTAAAAATGTCTAGGAGGGAGGGGAGAGAGACAACAGCGATCCTCCCAGCTGCATTCACTATGCGCTGCAGGGATTTCCTGTTCTGTTCAGTGCAGCTCCCGTACCACACAGTGATGCAGCTGGTCAGGACGCTCTCAATGGTGCCTCGGTAGAAAGTGGTCATGATGGGTGGGGGGGCTCCAGCTCTCCTCAGTTTGCGGAGGAAATAGAGGCGCTTCTGAGCCCTCTTTGCCAGTGATGCAGTATTCACTGTCCAGGAGAGGTCCTCACTGATGTGCACCCCCAGGAATTTGGTGCTGCTCACCCTCTCTACAGCAGCACCGTTGATGGACAGTGGGGGGTGCTGGGTGAGGCCTCTCCGGAAGTCAATAACAATCTCTTTGGTCTTTTCAACATTCAGAAGGAGATTGTTATTGCTACACCACTGGGTCAGAAGGCTCACCTCACTCCTGTAGTTTGTCTAATCGTTATTAGAGATGAGACCCACCACAGTCGTATCGTCCGCAAACTTCACTATGTGATTGGTGCTGAGCGCTGGTGAGCAGTCGTGGGTCAGCAGAGTGAAGAGCATCGGACAGAGCACACAGCCCTGGGGGGCTCCTGTGCTCAGTCTAATGCAGCCTGAGGTGTTTCTGCTGACCCGCACTGCCTGTGGCCTCTCACCGAGGAAGTCCAGCAGCCAATTACACAGTGAGGTCTGAAGCCCCAGGTGGTCCAGTTTGGTGATGAATGGGGGAAGTCAGACACAATTTGTCCCCCATCTATAATTCCATTCTCAAACCTAAATCAAAACAAACAAAGGAAACAATAGGGCAGCCAGGTCAGGTCCAGAGGTGTGAAAACACCCATTAGGGTTTTGAATGGGTATGCTAAACTAGGCGCCAGAGAGAAACTAAAAAACAAAAGACAGAAAGCGGAAAACAAAGAGGTGGGATAGTTTCAGGCCCTGTCCGCACGACAACGTTTTTTGGTGGAAACGGGGAAGTTTGTGTTCGTTTGGGCCTGTCGTCCACACTGCACCAGCGTTTTGGGGGGTGTAAACAGTGTTTTTTAAAAACGGGTTCCAGAGTGGAGAAGTCGGAGAACGCTGGGGGTCGCGTTGTCATGTGGGTGGGCAAAACATGACATCACGTGACCAGTGACCAGAAGGTAACCTTGCGCCAGCCGGTAACGACCAGATAACAACAACCATGGCGGACAATGGAGTTGAGTTTGTTATGCGGACATTTCTACGTTTATTTGCACTGTTGAGTCAAAACCTGTTGATCTACTATGCAGTGCAACCCCAGCGGAGACACATGCACAATTACGCACGTCGTGGCCTGGCAGTACGCACGACACACGAGTGTTTGCCAATTCAAAGCTAAAGACGTATTTTAAAACTGGAAAGATCCCATCAATGAAAAGGCAGATAGTGGACAATGAGGAGCCCATACCAATTTGAGTGTGTTGTGCGCTGTAAATAAAGAAAATTTCTTGTCTTTTTTATTGAATGAAAATGTACCTTTTACAAACGGGCACATGCAGTATCACACACAAAAATATATAAAAGCATTTCTGTTTTCTTTACACAAATTCACACAACTATATAGCTGCCCTTTTGTGATGGTCCCCAGTTGTATATTCTCGCCGAAAAGCCAACATAATGTCCAAGTATGTTTAACATTCCCGTATTAAGATCCAAACAAGCATTTTGACTAAATAACACGACCAAGGTTAACGAGAGTTCTACTTGTTAATGTCTATCTAATAAAACGATAGCAAGTAATACTAACTATCGATTTACAGGCAAAAACTCTGCTCACGCAGCTCAAACCTTCGTTCTGTGGCGTCAGTCTATGTTAGGGGCCGTCAACATCTTCACATTACCGGAGTGAGTCCCTGCTACATTGGTGGAGCAGGGGGACAAAATAATTTCACATTTGTTGACGGTCCCTAACACACACGCGTTTGCTTGTTTACGAAAGAGAAAGGACTTTATGCGCATGCACTCTTTGTAATATTGCGTGTCTGGGGGCTCTGGCTGTTTCCTGTTTACAGCGCCACTTATCGGTGTGACATATTTACTACATCGTTTTCACTCAGTGCTCCGTGTTCGCCTGGACGCGAATATTTACTGATCCAACACGTGTGTGGACGTGTATTTTTTCCAACCCGCATATTAAAAAAAACGGAACCTCAGAATTAATTCAGTGTAGTTAGCTCCTCTCTGAAGCTAGATATAAGCAGTGTCCACCAGCACTCTAACCAGAACTGACGAAGCAACTTGGATGAGCTGCGAAACGTTTTCGACCAAATAAACTTTGTCCAGTTGACAAATTGAATTTCTCCTTTTATCATACACTTAGTATACTTGTTCTGATACAATTCAAGATGATTCTAAAGCTATTCCTGTAAATGTGTATTTTTTTTTGTATTTTTTAGTATCTCAAATGAGTATCTAGTTTCAATACTAGTTTTCATTATGCTACTCATCTCATTTTTTTTATACTTTTGACAACCCTACTATACATGGTGTGTATTTGGTTATTACATCTGTAGTTTTTTGATGATATATTTACTTTAAGATATTTGATTTTTTTATTTATTTATTCAAAGCATGTAGCGCTTTGTAAATTAATCATACATACTTTATAAAATATAATTATATATATATATATATAATTTTTAATATATATATATATATATATATATATATATATATCCATCCATCCATCCATCCATTTTCTTCCGCTTATCCGGGGCCGGGTCGCGGGGGCAACAGTCTAAGCAGGGACTCCCAGACTTCCTTCACCCCGGACACTTCCTCCAACTCCTCCGGGGGGACCCCAAGGCGTTCCCAGGCCAGCCGGGAGACATAGTCCCTCCAGCGGGTCCTGGGTCTTCCCCGGGGCCTCCTCCCGGTGGGACATGCCCGGAACACCTCCCGAGGGAGGCGTCCAGGAGGCATCCGAAACAGATGCCCGAGCCACCTCAGCTGGCTCCTCTCCACGTGGAGAAGCAGCGGCTCTACTCCGAGCGCCTCCCGTGTGACTGAGCTTCTCACCCTATCTCTAAGGGTGCGCCCAGCCACTCTGCGGAGGAAACTCATTTCGGCCGCTTGTATCCGCGATCTCGTCCTTTCGGTCATTACCCAAAGCTCATGACCATAGGTGAGGGTAGGAACGTAGACTGACTGGTAAATTGAGAGCTTCGCCTTTTGGCTCAGCTCCCTCTTCACCACAACGGTCCGGTACAACGACCGCATCACTGCCGACGCTGCACCGATCCGCCTGTCAATCTCACGCTCCATCCTCCCCTCACTCGTGAACAAGACCCCGAGATACTTGAACTCCTCCACTTGAGGCAAGGACTCTCCACCCACCCAGAGAGGGCAAACCACCTTTTTCCGGTCGAGAACCATGGCCTCGGATTTGGAGGAGCTGATCCTCATCCCAGCCGCTTCACACTCGGCTGCGAACCGCCCCAGTGCACATTGGAGGTCCTGGCTCGATGAAGCCATCAGGACAACATCATCTGCAAACAGCAGAGATGAGATCCTGTGGTTCCCAAACCGAATCCCCTCCGGCCCCTGACTGCGCCTAGAAATTCTGTCCATAAATATAATGAACAGAACCGGTGACAAAGGGCAGCCCTGGCGGAGTCCAACATGCACCGGAAACAGGTCCGACTTACTACCGGCAATGCGAACACAGCTCCTGCTCCGGTCATACAGGGACCGAACAGCCCTTAACAAAGGGCCCCGAACCCCGTACTCCCAGAGCACCCTCCACAGGGCCCCACGAGGGACACGGTCGAATGCCTTCTCCAGATCCACAAAGCACATGTGGACTGGTTGGGCAAACTCCCATGCACCCTCGAGCACCCGATGGAGAGTATAGAGCTGGTCCAGTGTTCCCCGGCCGGGACGAAAACCACACTGCTCCTCCTGAATCCGAGGTTCGACTATCGGTCGAATTCTCCTCTCCAGCACCCTGGAATAGACCTTACCGGGAAGGCTGAGGAGTGTGATTCCCCGATAGTTGGAACACACCCTCCGGTCCCCCTTCTTAAACAGAGGGACCACCACCCCGGTCTGCCAGTCCAGAGGTACTGTCCCCGACCGCCACGCGATGTTGCAGAGACGTGTCAGCCAAGACAGCCCTACAACATCCAGCGACTTGAGATACTCAGGACGGATCTCATCCACCCCCGGGGCTTTGCCACCGAGGAGCTTTCCAACCACCTCAGTGACTTCAGCCAGGGTGATGAGTGAGTCCGCCTCCGAGTCTCCAGCCTCTGCTTCCTCCTCGGAAGACGTGACGACGGGATTGAGGAGATCCTCAAAGTATTCCTTCCACCGTCCGACAACATCCCCAGTCGAGGTCAACAGCTCCCCACCCCCACTGTAAACAGTGTTTGTGAAGCACTGCTTCCCCCTCCTGAGGCGCCGGACGGTTTGCCAGAATTTCTTTGAGGCCATCCGATAGTCCTCCTCCATGGCCTCTCCGAACTCTGCCTCTGCCACCGCCCGGGCTGCAGCACGCTTGGCCCGCCGGTACCCGTCGGCTGCCTCCGGAGTCCCACGAGCCAACAAGGCCGGATAGGACTCCTTCTTCAGCCTGACGGCATCCCTTACTTCCGGTGTCCACCACCGGGTTCGGGGATTGCCGCCGCGACAGGCACCACAGACCTTACGACCACAGCTACGGGCGGCCGCATCGACAATAGAGGCCGAGAACAGAGCCCATTCGGACTCTACGTCCCCAGCCTCCCCCGGAACCCGGGAGAAGCTCTCCCGGAGGTGTGAGTTGAAGGTGCCCCTGACAGAGGGCTCTGCCAGACGTTCCCAACAGACCCTCACTACGCGCTTGGGCCTGCCAGGTCTTTCCGGCTTCCTCCCCTGCCAGCGGACCCAACTCACCACCAGGTGGTGATCGGTTGACAGCTCTGCCCCTCTCTTCACCCGAGTGTCCAAGACACGCAGCCGGAGGTCAGATGACACGACAACAAAGTCGATCATCGACCTCCGTCCTAGGGTGTCCTGGTGCCACGTGCACTGATGGACACCCTTGTGCTTGAACATGGTGTTCGTTATGGACAAACTGTGGCTAGCACAGAAGTCCAATAACAGAACACCACTCGGGTTCAGATCAGGGAGGCCGTTCCTCCCAATCACCCCTCTCCAGGTGTCACTGTCGTTGCCCACGTGGGCGTTGAAGTCCCCCAGGAGAACAACGGAGTCCCCGGTCGGTGCACTGTCCAGTACCCCTCCCAGGCACTCCAAGAAGGCCGGGTACTCTGCACTGCTGTTCGGCCCATAGGCCGACACAACAGTGAGAGACCTGTCCCCGACCCGAAGGCGCAGGGACGCGACCCTCTCGTTCACCGGGATGAACTCCAACACACAGCGGCTGAGCCGTGGGGCAATGAGCAGGCCCACACCGGCCCGCCGCCGTTCCCCGCGGGCAACGCCAGAGAAATGGAGAGTCCAGCCCCCTTCAAGGAGTTGGGTTCCAGAGCCCAGGCTGTGCGTGGAGGTGAGGCCGACTATATCTAGTCGATAGCGCTCAACCTCCCGCACATATATATATATATATATATATATAATCAGATGCCCTCCCTGTCCAAAGTAGCAACATTACATTGACACATTACATTACATTAAACTGATCAAAGACACAATGACAGTATGTGTTCGGGTGAGATTACTTAGTGTATGCCTATAGTGCAGTTTGTGGTTGAAGTGGCAGTATGTATATAGGTGTATGTGAGATGTGATTCTTTTGGCCATTTGTTTGGAAGGCAACTGCTTACTATGGTCACCAAATCAAGAAGAATGATCAAAAACGTACATATTTTTTATGTTTTGCCATTTGCTCAAAAGGATAATATCCGGTGACACAGAATTTAAAATCTGTTCAGTTTCACTTGGCTCCTTGACGATTTTTAATGTAAATCCGTTTAGAATTGGGAGTACTTAAAGAGGCCGCCAAAAATAAGTCAAGTGACAAGGTATGAGATTTATGTAAAAGTTTGTACAACCAGCAAATTACTGTTCTGCTCCGCTGACCCTCCCCTCTTCCTTCTCTGACTGTTCTGCTCCTCTGACCCTCTCCTCTAAATCCTCTGCTTTATCTGATCCTCTTCTCTGGATCCTCTTTTTTATCTGACCCTCTCTCCTGTGCATCCTTTGCTCCATCTGACCCTCTACCGGCTGGCTAGCTGAACTGGTAAGTCACTTGACTTTCACCCGAGGGACCTGGATTCAAATCCTCCGGCAATAAGCTAGCCAGTGTGGGTCCTTGGGAAAGATCCTTCACCGTACTGCCCCCCGGGCGCCGAAAAGACAAGCTGCCCACTGCAGCCCACTTGGGTTCACAGAAGTGAATTTCTCCTGTGTGTCACTGTGTGTGAGATCAATAAAGTCTTAGTCTTTCTTTGCATCCTCTTTTTTATCTGACCCTCTCCACTGCATCATCTAATCCATCTGACCATCCATCCTCTACTCCCCTGACCCTCTCCTCTTCAAACATTACTCAGGTCAAACCCACATTATAGTAAAACAAAAATGTCTTGTGACTTTCTTGTTGCCAAATGACAATCTGGCATTTGTTCTGGATTATTATCTTATGTGTACAACCCTAATCCTGAAACACTGTACACACTGTAAAATAATACTCATAACTCTTTTTGTGCCCTAGAATGTGACTCAAGTTGGAGCTGGCCTGGAGGATTTCGGAGGATGGGGGCGTGGTGGGTTAATAGGTCAGAGTTCAGAAAGCTTATAAGGCCCTCACCACTGCCCCATGTTCGCAAAAGGGATTTTTCATTGACTTTGCGGTGCTCTGAAAATGCAGGCGACCATCGGGCTCTTGGCTCTACTGCTGCTCGCTGGGACCAGTCTGGCAAGTAAGTAGACTCAGGTCGGAAACAGGCCAATAACAGTTATGGAGAGGCAAGCACACTCAAAAGAATGCATGTATTTAATGTATTTCTTAGCTATTTCAACACCTGTGTTTAAAACATAGACTGTATAAAGAAGTGAACTATGGAGTATGCAGTATGTGGAGTATAGAGTTTGGAGTATAGCAATTACAGGGGCAAATTTGGAGCCAAGCTTCATATTAAGAATAGGAATTTCTTAACGTATTAAATAGCAAAATAAAAACACTAGGATCATGTAGAGTAGGTTAATACGAACATTTGAAGACCAACATGATGAGGCTCACTACAGCAGTTGCACAGAGAGGGGTGACAAGTTTAAAGTAATTGGAAACGGCTCACCCACGCTCACTTTGTACTTGGTTACCTATGTCCATTTATACAGTTGATGATTTAAACTATAGACAGATTTTTATTACTGGGCAACATACCAGGCCATCTCCATGGAGACAAGCGGGTGAAGGACTCATCAGAAAAGTTGCACATTGCACTTTAGTTTTTTATTTTTTGCAGCCTTATGTAGACCTGTTAATCCTTTGTTCTGTAGCTTATGAGAGTGAAATTCTGAAATTGTCTGATTGCAATTTAATATTTTTAATATAGAGTGAAATTGTTGTAGGGGTCACTAAAAAACTGGGTGGTATTTATTGCAGTATACAAGCATTTCTTTTCCTTTAGTGAGATTATCATTTCAAAAGCTACACTGACATGGAGGAAAGGATCCTGGTCTATGTAGTTCCTTCTGCTTTGTACGGCTGTGTTTACTATCTCTTATTGGAAAAGTCCATGATGTTGTACTTCCCACCCCTATAAAGTGTGAAAGATATTATTGCTTCATTTCTTTCCCCGATCTGGATGTAGGTCTTTCCCATGACCTGAGTCAGTCATGCGCAAACTGAATGTGAATATCACAGCCGCAGAGGATATAGACATGTGGATTTATTTGTATTCTTTTTCAAATCTTTTTTAGCATATTCGATTATGTTAAAAACATACCGTATGTACATTCATTAATCAGACTGTAAAAAATAGTCAGAATGACAAAAATAGTGGTATCCAGTATACCACTATTTTTGTAGAAAACTATTTTTAGACAACCATTTTGACTTCATGAACACTGAACATTGTGTTACATGAGAGGGATTGGAGAAAGCACAAATAAGTTAAACGCACACTGTCACATTTACCATAGTTTGAGCTAGTTTCTAAATTAGCTTCAGTGTGAGTGTTTAAATGCCTTTTCTTTGCAGAGCCTAAAAAACGTTTCACTCCGTTTCCTTCATGGAACACAAAGATGTATCCGATCTGGAGAGAGGGAGACCCACGCCTCCATGACTCCTGGAAAGGTACAAAACTATGTTAAAACATAAATATGTATGTTATGTTCATACATGACATCACATTATCCATGTGACTTTTTAAACTCTTGTGGTTTGACGCAGGGGGAAAAGTGATGTTCAATGTGGCAAATGACTCCCCGACTCTGACAGCAGCTAAAGTGACCTTCACCATTGACCTGCAGTTTCCCCATGGGCAGAGAGTGTTGCCCCCTGGAGGAGACGTGGTGTGGGCAAAGGATAGAGAACATAACGGTAAAAGGAGTAACAATTATGTCTTCTTATTCATCTGTGTGTTTGTCCAACATAAATATCCCCTTTGGGAATAGTATAGATAATAAATCATCACTCAGCAGTGTCAGTTCCATTTCCATTGACATACTTTTTATGTGCCGTTGGGCAACACTCTTCATCTGCCTCACCCCCAGAGTCTGTGTAGTCTGTGAGTGAATGAATGAAAGGATGACTGATTGTCATTAATAACATATTTTTCTCTCTTGGAGCAGGAACCCATCACACTGCGTCAGAGCCGGTGTACCCTCTAGAGAGTGCAGATGAGGAGCTGTTTTTTCCTGATGGAACTCCAATAAAAGACGACAAGAAACCACAATATGTGTTTGTGTGGAAAACATGGGGTATGTGGGCCTGTCTCTCCTCTTTAACGTTACCTGACTTTAATCAGAGGTGGGTAGTACTCAGTTACATTTACTTTTTAAAGAAATGGTACTTCAGAGTACTGTTCTAGCACCATACTTTACTCAAATTATTAAATAATACAAATATAACTGTTTTGTTCTTCTAATTACATTAACTTAAAATTATAAATCAGATGTTACACCCCAACAATTATTCTTACAGTTACTCTTTCTTGAGTAGTACTTTCCCAAATAAATTTACTTTATTTTTATTTTTATTTTTTTTACACTTACTTGAGTAATGTCTTGAACCATACTTTGTATTCTACATGAGTACAAAGTTAGACTACTCTCCCCACCTTTAATAGTACTCAAGTCATAATAGCTGTAGAATGATACTAGTTTAAATAGTAGTAAGATCAGAATGAGCAATAACAATCTCCTTCTTAATGTTGAAAAGACCAAGGAGATTGTTATTGACTTCCGGAGAGGCCACACCCAGCACCCCCCACTGTCCATCAATGGTGCTGCTGTAGAGAGGGTGAGCAGCACCAAATTCCTGGGGGTGCACATCAGTGAGGACCTCTCCTGGACAGTGAATACTGTATCACTGGCAAAGAGGGCTCAGAAGCGCCTCTATTTCCTCCGCAAACTGAGGAGAGCTGGAGCCCCTCCACCCATTATGACCACCTTCTACCGAGGCACCATTGAGAGCGTCCTGACCAGCTGCATCACTGTGTGGTACGGGAGCTGCACTGAACAGAACAGGAAAGCCCTGCAGCGCATAGTGAATGCAGCTGGGAGGATCGCTGGTGTCTCTCTCCCCTCCCTCCTAGACATTTTTAACAGCCGGCTCACCCGCAGAGCGTCCAGCATTGTGGGTGACCCGAGCCACCCCGCACATAGCCTGTTCAGCCTCCTGCCCTCGGGGAGAAGGTACCGGAGTCTCCGGGCCCACTCCACCAGGCTTTCAAACAGCTTCATCCACCAGGCTGTCAGGAGGCTGAACTCACACCCGAACTCCCACCTCACCCATCTCCCACCCCCCACCCCCCATATTGGCATAACCTGTATTCCATAAAAGACATATCACTCTAGACACTTTAAAAAAACTGCTGCTAAGGACGACCGTTGCACTGTTGCACATTTACATTTACTACTGGATTTTACTCCTGTTGCACTGTTGTTTACTACTGTTATTGCACACTTACATTTACTACTGGAATTTTTAGTACTGTTGTTTACTCCTGTTATTGATTTTTACCCCCGTTGCACTGCTGTTTACTACTGTTATTGCACATTTACTACTGGAATTTTTAGTACTGTTGTTTACTCCTGTTGCACTAGAATTACTACTGTTGCACATTTATTTTTATTTATCTTAACTCCAATGCACATTCTACTGCACATGACCAATTCACTGCTGTATCTTCCATTGCACATTTTGATGCACACTGCACACTTTGGAAATCTGTATATAGTATAGGTTATTTATTTTTATTATGTTGCACTGTTTTAAGATTTTAGACCGTAGACTTTAGTTTTAACTTAGATCTCTGTCTTAGATAGTTTTTGTTGTGTTTTGTCTTCATATTGTATTTTGTACACTGTCTTTTTGCACTACCTGGCCAGAGAGAAACGAAATTTCGATTCACTGTATGTTGAACACATATGGCAGAATTGACAATAAAGCTGACTTTGAACTTTGAACTTGAACTTTGAGCTGTAGACTCCGTAGGAGCTGCTTCATATGAGCAGATTATGACACTTCATTTGTGCTGCAGGAAATTCTCTGTTCAGAACCAGTTCAAACAGCATGAAAGTCACGAGATTAAACTCGAGGCACTTTGTCCAGACAAGAAAATATTCAGATCAGCCTCATGGTTCTAAGGCCCACCACGAAGTCCTGTTTCAGTTCTGGTCTAATCCTGGTTCTGCCCTAATCTAGTTCTGGTTCAGTTCGGTTATAATCCTGATTTAGTCCTGGCTCAGTCCTAACCCTGGTCCTGTTTTCAGGTCAGTACTGGCAGGTGTCAGATGGTCCTTGCTCCTCTCTCACCATTGGCACAGATGGCGTTCCTCTTGGATCTTACTTGATGGACATCGTGATCTACCACTACAGAGGCAGGCAAAAGTTTATACCGCTGGGATACGCTTCCACACAGTTCTCCATCACCGGTCAGTTTGGTGATTTAAATGTTTAAACATTGCATCAGCTCTACTCTGACTACTCTAGTGAAATGTGTGAAGTAATGTTTATTTTAAAGATTCAAAGTGCATAAACATAACCTTTAGTGTATTCCCAAATACGAGGTAGACCTGTTCAATTCAAATGTATCTTTTACTGGTAACAATTGTAATGCTAATTTATTCTTAATTACAAAAAACACTGGACATGATGCTCAAGCTGTTCATGTTATAATTTGGTGTTTTGGCTCAATACAATTATCTAATCAGAAAGCAGAATGAGCCTCACATGGGTGTGGATTCCAATGCTGAAAGCCAGTTGGTTTAACTCTAAAATGTCCCTCTCTGATCTGAATGGTCACTACCTAAACCCCAGCAGCCAATCATGAATCAGTTCCTAGTGCAGTTTCTGCAGCTCAGTGAGGGAAATCTGGAAGTTTTAGGCTTTCGCATGAGACATGGTCTGTCCATCCATGAGAATGAGAAAAACTTATATGTATCTTCAATCTGCAGGTTAAGGCTCAGGCAACTCCAGTTAATTTGTGATTGTAGTTCCTTTTTGCCATATATTCAGTAATGGTCTATTATTTAAAGCACTTGTATCTTGTTCATGACTATTTTCAAACCGGTTTATCTAACTGGAAATTGAAATAGTGTAATAATTGATATCCTGTTGCTTTCACATTGATATTGTTTATAAAATTTCTCTTTTCCTCCTCAGATCAGATCCCATTCTCCGTTTCCTTGGACCAGGTGAATGATGTTGTGGCGGAAGATCTGCGCTTTGTTCAGAATCGTGCGATCGCATTCACCGTGACCATCCATGACCCCAGCGAGTACCTCAGCCTGGCTGACATCACCTTTAACTGGGACTTTGGGGACGAAAGTGGGGCCCTGATCTCCAGAGAGCGAACAGTCACTCACACATATGTAAACTCAGGCTCATTTAAGCCTCAAGTTGTGATCCAGGCAGTGATCCCGGATAAGAGCTGTGAGCCCGCCGTTACGCCCACCAACCCCCCCACAGGTAAAAGCATTTGTAAAATCTAGGTTTAAATTATGTAAAGTTAGACTGGGACTAGAGCTGGGCGATATGGCCTAAAAATAAAATCTCAGATTAAAAATCTCAGATTTTAATCGATTTTTCTCTGCCCTACTCAAAAACAAATAACAGATGACAAATGGCTCAAAACAATGCAACGTTCTTTTATAAAACAAATACATTACACCTTGCATCAATTAAGCTGTTATTGTTTAAAGGTACAGTGTGTAGGATTCGTGGCGCATAGGTGGTTAGTAGCTATTCCACTTCCTCTTTTGGCTATGGCAGACCTCGAGGGTCACCCGGGCGCGCCGTAGCGCCGACAGCTCGCGTGCCCGCGCACCGCTGTATACATAAAACGCGGTCCCCCGTTCACTTTTTTTTTTTCTTTTCGCATGAAAACACACAATCCCGATCATGATTCATGACAATCTACACAGCAAATGAAACCTTACAGTCTCCTCTTTTTGACTATGCAATTCATTTCCCGGCACAACAATCTCTGCCCGAGCACATGGGGCTTTTATACGGAAAAGCACAAAACGGAAAAGCACAAAGCTTACCTTTGAAGGCTCTGGACAGGTCAAACTATGTATTTCACCATAAACTTGGTCTCAATCTGTCCATAAGGATCCAGCGAATAAAATCCAGTAAAACAATTTAGTCCAAAATACGTGTTATATCCATTACGAGTGTGATACAGCAGCATGCTTGTTTACACGAGGCTCCCCCCTTCCCCCCTCCCCTTCCCCTTCTCTCCTTCGCTCCTCTGCTCCCACATGCAGCGCGGCTGAGCAGCTGCTAGCAGGAGCCGAGGCGAAGGATGAGCCCAAATGTCCTTCTGCGGCTCTCGTATTCAAAATGGCTGCCTCTATATGGGGAAGATCCCCCTTTTATGCGACTATATCTAAGTCCAAAAGAATACTTTGATTTCATGATGGAAGTGAAAAGGCTTGGAAAACAATGTATTTTTGAATGGGTATCTTCAATTTCAGTAATCAACAGGTAAAAATCTTACACACGTCCCTTTAAAAAAAAAACAATCACAGTTATATAAATATCATTCTTTTATAAAGAAGCATTTTATGAGCTAAATTATTCCCTGATTGTGGGAAAGAAGGACTGGAGTGAGTAGTGTTGGGTTTTAGTTTTTGTTTTTCCTCGAGTGATGCAGAAAAGAGGGAGCCTCTGTCTGTGTTCATACAGTGCCGTGAAAAAGTATTTGCCCCCTTCCTGATTTCTGTGTTTTTTGCATATTTATCACTCAAAACATTGTCAGATCATCAAACCAATTTTAATATCACACAGAAACAACCCAAGGAAAGACAAAATTCAGTTTTTGAATGATGATTCCATTTATTAGTGCACAAAAAAAATCTAAACCTATCTGGCCCTATGTGAAAAAGTAATTGCCCCCTTAATCTAATAGCCAGTTGAGCCTCCTTTGACAGCAATAACTGTAACCAAACGTTTGCGATAATTGGTGATGAGTCTTTCACACCGCTGGGGAGGGATTTTGGCCCACTCTTCTATGCAGAATTGTTTCAATTCTGCCATATTGGAGGGTTTTCTTGTATGAACTGCCCGTTTAAGGTCACACCACAGCATCTCAATCGGATTTAAATCCGGACTTTGACTTGGCCACTCCAAAACCTTAATTTTGTTTTCTTTGAGCCATTCAGAGGTGGACTTGCTGGTGTGTTTTGGATCATTGTCCTGTTGCATGATCCAAGAGCGCTTGAGTTTGAGGGCACGAACTGATGGCCGGACATTCTCCTTCAGGATCTTCTGGTAAACAGCAGAATTCATTTTTCCGTCAATCACAGCAAGTTGTCCTGGTCCTGAGGCAGCAAAGCAGGCCCAGACCATCACACTGCCACCACCATGCTTTACTGTGGGCACCATGTTCTTTTTATCAAATGCTGTGCCATTTTTACGCCAGATGAAACGGGCTGCAGACCTTCCAAAAAGTTCAATTTTAGACTCATCGGTCCACAAAATGTTTCTCCAAAAGTCTTGAGGGTCATCAAGGTGCTTTTTGGCAAAGGTGAGACGAGCCTTTGTGTTCTTTTGTGAAAGCAGTGGTTTTCTCCTGGGAACTCTTCCATGGATGCCATTTTTGGCCAGTGTTTTTCTAATGGTGGAGTCATGAACACTGACCTTAACTGAGGCCAACGAGGCCTGTAGTTCTTTCGATGTGCGTCTAGGTTCTTTTGTGACTTCCTGAATGAGCCGTCGTCGCACTCTTGGAGTAATCTTAGTTGGTCGACCACTCCTGGGAAGGGTTGCAACTGTTCCCAGTTTCCTCCATTTTTGAATAATGGCTCTGACAGTGGTTCGCTGGAGCCCCAGAGCTTTGGGAATGGCTTTGTAACCTTTTCCTGAATTATAGACTTCTATCACTTTTTTTCTCATTTGTTCTTGAATTTCTTTGGATCGTGGCATGATGTGTTTGTTCTTGAGATGTTGTAGCCAACTTCACTTTGTTTGACAGGAACTATTTAAGTGATTTCTTGATTCAACACAGGTGGTGACAATCAGGTGTGGGTGTGGCATGTAGAACTGAACTAAGTTTTCTCAAAACTGTGGTTAGTCACAGTTAGTTTGTGATTTAACAAGGGGGGGCAATTACTTTTTCACATAGGGCCAGATAGGTTTAGATTTTTTTTGTGCACTAATAAATGGAATCATCATTCAAAAACTGAATTTTGTCTTTCCTTGGGTTGTTTCTGTGTGATATTAAAATTGGTTTGATGATCTGACAATGTTTTGAGTGATAAATATGCAAAAAACACAGAAATCAGGAAGGGGGCAAATACTTTTTCACGGCACTGTAAATGTTAGCTTGTGCAGTCTGTTTACAGCTGTGGCAACTTCAGAAAAAATATTTGCGGCTTGGTAGCACATACTTCGGGTCCAAAACTTTCACTGTGTTAATGAATGTGGGCTTTTCCACAGTATATATGGGCACCATGTCTTTTACACTATACATCATGTTTTTGGTAAAACATACAACAGCGTGTGTGATTGCCTTCCGTCGTGGGCTGTGCTTATCATACTGCAAACAGTTCGAAAATGTTTTAGGGACTGGACGGTGGTTATTTTCATTCCATTCAGACCTGCACTTCTCCCATTCCGCTGCGTGCAACAGCTTTCGGTGCTAGCATTTGTCGTGCTGCAACAGCTTTTGAACAGACTTTACAGCGAGCACTCGTTTGTTCTAAAATTTCATTAAAAAAAATAATTATAATGAAATAAGTTTAAGTTTAAATCATTTCATTAAACTTCATTGAATACTGATATCACCATAGACAGCGTTCATATATATGATAAGTCGATATATCATGATATAGTCATATATCATGACAGACCTATGATTGGCAAACACCAAGCTCAAGCTGATCAGTGTGATTTGCACCTAACTTGCTCAAATGACAGTAGAACCTTGTGTGTTGTGCAGAGAAAGCTCCACTGGAGATATCTGCAGTGCCTGTGGTCAAATCCTCTCACCCAAACTCTACTCCATCTGATGCAGAAGAAGACAGCTCTGAGTATGAGTCCTCCTCTGCACCAAACTCACAGGACGCTACCAACCAGGAGGAGAATGCTCACGGGACTGCAGGTAAAAGAGCACGGAGACACAGCTAGTAATGACAGAGAGTTTTTAAAGATGAACTGTATCATTTCAGCTAGAATTTCAGCTTTTATAAAGGTAGAGGTTTGTGTCTCAATGCTAATACTAATTTGGAGACATAATAAATATTGCAATATTAATAATTATTAATAATTGGGTAGGCTTTACTTGAATTAATTTGAATTTTAATAGGTTGTTTATTTTTATACTTTTTAATAAAATTGACTGTTAGCTTTGAGAGAC
The DNA here is from genome assembly GCA_036785185.1 of Paratrypauchen microcephalus. Classification (NCBI taxonomy): domain Eukaryota; kingdom Metazoa; phylum Chordata; class Actinopteri; order Gobiiformes; family Gobiidae; genus Paratrypauchen; species Paratrypauchen microcephalus. The sequence goes on from JAVJIX010000205.1 coordinate 154,881, forward strand.
AATGATCCTATAACATTGTGTTTTGCCATTAAATATACAAAAGGTAAATTCACAAATGTAGAACAGGATCATTTCTATTAGCGACTAGACCCAAGAACTCAGTGTATTACAACACAAGTCTGTATTTGAACAAAATTAATTGTATCTGTCCTTCATCTCTATTAAATATGATTGGCCTATAGGATGTTGTGATGTCATGTGAACAACCCCAGCAGTATGCTTATCTCCCTGGAGATGTTATTGCTTTCCCTGGAATGGCCCACAGTACAGCATTAAACATATCCATCTTACATTTATTGAATTACATGTGTTGTTATTGTTCAAAAAATATCTTGGAAAAACCTTCATTCTTAATGTGAGTGGGTTTGCTTCTCCACAGATCTGATCTTTAACTTAGTCTTGTGGCATCTGCTGCTTTTCTCAAATCCATGGAGTTAGAGAAGTGTAATGCTGTACTGTTCAACAGTTCAAAAAAGCTGTCACATTTCCATGGAAACAAGCATTAAAACAACATAGTGGACCTTTAAAATGCGGATATGCGCATGAGCAGTGGTGGAAGGTAAAAAGAACAAAAGTAAAAGTACAGTAATTGAGTACAATTTTTAGGTATCTGTACTTTACTTAAATACATTTTACAGTGGATACTACTCCACTACATTTTAAATCTGGACTCAAAAGTTAAAAAAATAAATAAATTCTTTATGGTTTAAGACCTGCTGAAATGACTGAATGAGACTTTTTTCAGCACATTTAATTTGAGTTTAAAAATCAAAATCACTACATTTGATGCTTTAATAGTTCTAAAAATCTCAGCAAAATTCTTTTACTTTTTACTAGAGCAATTTTGAAGTAATTTTTTTTCATGTGAATCTTTTGCCCTTGTATCTGTACTTTTACTTTAGTAACAAAATTGAGTACTTCCTCCACCACTGTGTATGAGTAGCTTCATTCTGCTGTGGGTCTCATTTGAATACTGCTCTGCCTGTTGAATTCACAGCACCCTGTGTATGTTTATAGGAGCAAAGAGAGCCCTGGTACGAGATCACATTGTACTAGATCATATTTGAATCTGATCTTTAGTGACTATAGCCTGAACACAAGTGACATTAATCTGACTACTATAGTAATGTTCCAAGTGCTACTGCTAATACTTTTTCACTTTTTTTGACAGGAAAATGTAAGAGTTCCCCAAATTAAACAATACAAAGCCTGCCAGGCATAAGTGTAAATGATACTAGCAGTTACAGGAGCCAATTTGGAGCCAGGCTCTATATTATGAAAAGGATTTTTATTGGACAAGAGAAAAAAAAAAAAACAGTATCACGTAGAGCGGTTTAATACAGACATTTTAAGACCAGAATGAGGAGGCTCACAGCAGCAGTTACAAAGAGTACTGTGTGTGTGTCTCTATAGGAGCAGAGGGAGGTCTGACGTGGCTGTTCTAATGTATTGTGTGTGTCTCTATAGGAGCAGAGGGAGGGCTGACACCCACTGGAAGAGTGGCTGTTATCGCCTCTACAGAGAAACTCACAGATAACCCTCCCAATGACGACTGTGTGATATATCGCTATGGATCCTTTTGCACCGGCATCGAAGTCTTTGGTCTGTCGAGTTTAATAACATATAGCTTTATTAAAGGTGCAGTATGTAACATTTCAGGTCTCTATGAAAACTTTATTGGAATGTTCCACTGTATCTATGTAGTGTTTTTATTACGCAAAGGTACCTTGACAATCATGCATTATTGCTATGAGCAAACTCGTCTCTCCACAAATCTGACTTGTAATTTAGTCGAGTGCCTTCAACCGCTTGTTTACACAGATGTAGATAGGTTTAATGCAGGGCTCTCAAGTCTCACGCTTTGAGAGTGTGACACACGCAATTCGACGTGTTCACACATGGTATTTCTCACGCTGAAATTTAGTTACGCAATTCAAGCGCAGCGCACAGCGCTTCTGTGCCCAGAAAATCGGTTAGATAATGCAGGCACCGTGCGTTTTCAGCGAAAAAAAAGTCACTCGCACCCCGCACCTTTTAATATGTGAACTCTCTCTGCTTGTGTGTTCAGAGGGCATCGACAAAGTGGAGATTGTGCAGATGGAGAACTCTGTGCTGGCATCAGAAATGGACAAAAATGTGCTGGACATCACCGTCACCTGCCAGGGAAGGTAAGAATCAGTTTGAAATCAAATAATAGTGAAGAATTGTGAAGATGATACTACTATACATGTAAAACTATGATTATTAGGGGCATTAAAGGGATAGTGTGTGTTTTTTTTATGTTAATCTGTATGGGTTTCCTTCTAAAAGTTACGTGTGTTGACACCGGCTTACCTCTGACACTCTCAGCTGATCCCGGTTCCGCTCGCTTTCTCAAGCCCACGTAGGGAGGTCCGGTAGCTTCTCTGAAACATTAAATATAGCTTGTTTTTCTTCTCAAAACAAAACATTTGTCCAAAAGGTGATATATTTCAGTCCCAAACAGTTGTCAACAAAACATCCAGCAGCGAACTTAGCAATCGCGTATTGTGTCTGCCGACTCATATCACTGCGCTCACGTTAGCGTATTAGCCTGTTCACCTTCAGCGGAAGTGCACGGCAGATGCGGTCCGCCGCAAGGGGAAGTTTACAAGTGAACAGGCTAATACGCTAACGTGAGCGCAGTAATACGAGTCGGTAGACACAATACGTGATTGCTAAGTTCGCTGCTGGATGTTTCCTTGACAACTGTTTGGGACCCAAATATATCACCTTTCGGACAAATGTTTTGTTTTAAGAAGAAAAACAAGCTTTATTTAATGTTCCAGAGAAGCTACCGGACCTCCCTACCTGGGCTCCAGAAAGCGAGTGGAACCAGGATCAGCTGAGACTGTCAGAGGTAAGCCGGTGTCAACACACGTAACTTTTAGAAGGAAACCCATACAGATTAACATAAAAAAAAAAACACCCTATCCCTTTAAGTAAGTTTCAGGGGGGGTTTCATTTCAGGGGCAGGATCTGAAGACTTATTTTCCATCTAGATGTAGTTTTGCCTGAAAAGTTCCCCAAAATTACACAATTTGCAATCTCCGTGGAGACTAGCAGTTGATCAAATTTTGGGGCAATACAAACATGTAATTGAATAAATTAAACATAAGCTTATATCATACTGTCCAGGAATTTTCACAAAACAAAACAAAAAAACATAGTGTACCTTTAACATTTGTGGGGTGATGGTTTCAGTTGTGTCATTTCCCCCCCTAAGATAGTTCTGCCAAGACCCTGTTTTTAACACAAAACTTAAAACCCCATCCCATGTGTAACTTTTATGCCAGAAATACTGCGCTGAAAAGTATATAGTCCTTACTGTGAGTGTACTTGCTTCTCCACAAACCCAAAACCCACAAAACCTTTTTCCATGCAAATGTTGTTCCTTTCGCCATAATTTTCCACAGTAGGGCATAAAACATGTCTATCTCCGTGGTGAATGTTCTGAATCGAGCAGGTGAGATGTGTCTCCTACAGAAACATACGCTGTGTTGCACCAAGGCAATGTGGCTGATCTTGGTCATATGAAATCTTTCTTTTCTGACTTGTTTTTGCCAATTAAAAATAAAAGTCTCAGATATAGCATTTGTATTGTAAATGTTGATTGTGTTTGTGAAGCTTCCCAAAGGAGGTGTGCAGTGTGATCTTGGATGCAGACTGCTTCAGGCCTCTGCACTCTGAGTGTAACATGGTGGAGCCGTCCAGACAGTGTCACCTAGTGCTCAGACACTTCTTTAACACCTCTGGCCTTCACTGCATCAACGTGTCCATGGCCAACGATGTCAGCCTGGTCCAAACCTCTGCCAAGTTCAACATCCACATGGGTAAGAAAGAGCAGAATCTGCTTTTAATACAAAATCACATTCAGTTTAGAATGTTTAGAAAGGTGCACTATAGTTTTGGTGGAAGGTCCATCACCTGCTTGGATATGTTATTTCTTTGCATGGAATGTCCCACAGTATGGCATTAAATTAATCTGTCTCCATGGAGACAAGTATGTGATGATGTAATTATAGTAATGCAACATAGATACAGTAGAACATTATTTATACTTTGCAGCTGATGTCATCCACATTCACAGGGGGTGTGTCACTAAAGTAGAGACTGCTGCGCTGCTGTTGTTAGACTTTAATCTGAGTTATATTTGAACAAAATCTGACCAAAAGAACTGGTTTAGTTGGAACTACAACAGGTGAGCTGGCTTTGTGCTGTTAAACAAGTCTCTCACACGTAATGAACATCATTAATGGTCTTATTAATCACAGGCTCCTGGAAATGTGTTGTTTAATTCCATTTTTTTAAAGAAAACATATACATTTTTCTAAAAATTCAATTGTGTGAATGAAACAAAACAAAACTCCAGGTATGTTTTTGATCAGGAAACAACATTATAACATAGATCAGACAATAGAATAATATCAGCCCTTTAACTATTCATTTCTGTATGAATAATAACAAAATGTATTTATCTGTTACATGATAGTTTCAACATACAGCCTATAATATCTCTGCTATTTCAATTGTTCTGTTCGAAAAGATCAATCTGATGCACCGAGGACACATGGGCACACAGACTGGGGCAGTGCAGAACTAAATATTGGTAGCAAATATCTGCATTTTCAATATCAAACTGATACCTATATATAGGAACCCCTTCTGACATCACCAATGCCGATACTGGACCTGCTACATGGCCCATCCCTAAAGTTGTTATGTTTTTCTTTCAGGTTCTCATTTGCCTGGATCAGTCCTCCTTGTACTGATCTTGGGAGCCTTTTTGCTGTCTCTGGTTGCAGTGATGGTGGCTCTTTCTCTGATGTAAGAAACAGTTCATGCATAATACATTATAATGAGATTGAACTAAATTAAATTTTAGGCTGAATAGGTTGTATTCACGTTCTAGAAATACAGATGTCATCATTTCAGGTGGAGGGCAGGGGTCTGTATAACCCTATGGGAGATTCACTGATTTTTAAAAGAAATCTCCAAACTTGTGATCCTCAAATGTTGAACCTTAACATTATTTGTTTGGGATTGGCTAAAACTTGCCATATCAATCTTATGGCTTAAAGTACTTTCAACTGACAACAATCATGTCTTTGGGGTTGAATAATGGCCCTACTTTCTGAAGAGACTGTGCAAAAAAATAGTTCTGCTTTTGTTTATTTATGCTCAGAGAAGACGTTGAACTTTGCGTCAGTAATTACAGAGATTTTCACTATTGTTGTGGAAAATGAATAATAATAATCAATTTGGAAACCCTGGTAAATTATGAAATAGAGAAGAAATACCAGAATTACAAAGTGTCATATGATGTGTGAAGAATCCCTCAGTCGTCCAGGTAGAATCCATGGTAAAAGGAGAAATTCAATTTGTCAACTGGACAAAGTTTATTTGGTCGAAAACATTTTGCAGCTCATCCGAGTTGCTTCGTCAGTTCTGGTTAGAGTGCTGAAGGGCACTGCTTATATCTAGCTGCAGGGAGGAGCTAACTACACTGAAATTATTCTGAAACTATCCCACCTCTGGGGGATAGTTTCTGAAATTGTTCTGAAACTATCCCACCTCTGGGACAAATTGAATTTCTCCTTTTACTAAAGTGTCATACTTTACAAAGCAAAGTAACTTTTGTTTCCCAGCCATGAATTAATCATCTTTTACACTTGAAGACTGGTAAAACAAAGAGCTTCCTGGAGGGTGGAGACCATTGTGTCTGTAGAACTTCTATCTTAGTGCCTGGTCTAGGTCTTGGACAGAAATCACATTTACCTAATAGGTGAATGTGAAAGACAACAATATAAATTTCACAACATACATTTCCATCACAACCATAAACCAGGTCTGCAATCTGACAGTTAAACATCAAATTCCCCCTGTGAATTCTGACCTGTCTCCAGCTCAGATTAAACTATAAACACTTAAAAATTATGTGATGTGACATGAAATCAACCAACTGAAAACACTATTAATCATATTTGATTTACTTTGAACTAAGTAAAAAACAAACGTATGAGCAATTTACAAAACAATACACCACAACTTCACAAACCTGATGTATTGTGTAACTTTCCTGGTGGAGGGTCTCTCAAATTCTTTTCTCCGTGGAGATATTATTGCTTTGTCTGGAATGTTTCACAGTATGGCATGAAACCTTACTATCTTCATGAAGACCAGACCAAGTTACAGGTCAGATCTGTGCAGATAGAACCCAGCACAGTCAGAATGCCTGTTTTAAGTTATAGAACAGGGGTGGGCAAACTTTTTGACTCGTGGGCCACAGAGAGTTCTAAAATTTGATAGAAGGGCCGGACCAGGAGCAGGTGGATTTAGTGGATTTTTGGTAAAAACACAAAAAAATAACATGGGATATGTAGAAAACATGTGCTTTATTTCAATTAAAAATTAACAAAAGCATTACAACAAAATGTCCATCTTTCAAGTTCCACAGTATTTAGCTAGCCTATTTATTGAAATGATTCTTAAAACAGAGAAAAATTTATTAATAAAATACAGCTTTTTTTTATTACTAACAGTTACTATTTTAAAGCACTGAAAGTTCTGTTATCCTTCAGGTTCTTTCGTTCTTTCGTTGACTGTTTGCATGTTTTTTGGCAAAGTGACGGCTGATATTATATTCTTTAAAAACCGCTACAGTCTCTCGGCATATCAGGCATACAGCAGTTGATAAGTATTCGGTGAAAAAATATTTACTTGTCCACTCCTTATTAAACATTCGACATTCTCTGTCCACTTCTTAGCTCTGCTCATCTTTACAGGAGGGCTGAGGGGTCAAATAGTAAAGCACAAACGTGATCGCCGCACCTCAACAAAGGTCAATGTATCTAGTGCGCCAGCTATTGGAAAACGCCAGAATTGCAGGGAAATTAAAACATTAACAAGGTTGATTAATATAATTTCTTCAAGTTCGGCGGGCCGGATTAAGAAGCCTAACGGGCTGCATATGGCCCCCGGGCCGTAGTTTGCCCATGCCTGTTATAGAACCACCGGTTATTTAATAAATGTAAAGTAGAGCTGTTTGATGTCATACTGTGGAACATTCCAGGCAGAGCAATGATAGGTGATGGATCTCCAACCAAAGGTTACGTAGTGCACTTTTAATACAGTATATTGTTTTCAGCTATTACAGTGTTTTCAAAATGATAAAATGTAAAATGGTGACCTAAATCTGTTATGTTAGTAGCAATTCATACCCTATAGAAGTGTAACAGCCCCTCTCTTCTTTCTGAACAGGCACGTGGTGAAGTCCTTTTGTCGGCAGTCCAGTCCGACCCCATTCAGATTTTCAGACAATGAAAAATACATCGTGGACAAGCGCCCCCTGCTTCCAGAGACAATGTGATGACATGTTTTGTAATCTGCAATGTTTTTTGTACTTTTATACGCCTTTTCTACATTAAACATAAGAGTGTATTTAGAATGATCAAATCAGTCAAGAAAATGCTTATTTGGAAATCTTGTGTTGTTGGTTGATTAAGAAAGTAAAAGTGAAAGTGGTTTTCATGTTTGTCGAATTATGACTTTGTTTGGTGGGAAAATACTGGGAAAGAGCTTTACATCAGTCAAGTGACCAAAAGTTGAAAAAAAAGTTGATAGTTACAGAAAGGTTAGTGCAAGATCGTCAAGTTCAAGGAGACAGTAGTGACATGTTTGCTTCTGTTGCTATAAACAGGTCTTAAAATTATTAATTATATATTTTATTTTATTTTATGGCGTAAATTGAGATAAGGCAAGTAGGTGACAAATATTTTAAAGTTACTTCTGCTAACATGTTAACTATCCCAAAACATTCGTAACCCTAAACTTAACCATAACCATAGCCTGTGTCCCTGTTCTTAAACTTCATCACTACAAATGAAGTGGGACGCTGTTCTAAACCTCCATACAACAATAGCATTTGAATGGAGGCAAGTAGCAACATTCTCCACCTCTTACATAGTGCACCACTAAAGAGTGCACTCATCTTGAAAACCTGATGACCACATGAAAACATCAATAATATCTTTTGTTGAAATGTTAATTTTTATGGCAATTATCCAAATTGTGTGTGTGTGTGTGTCTGTGTGTGTGTGTGTGAGCGAGAGAGTTTGAGTCAGGTTGTGTGAGTGAGGGATGAGTGAGTGTGTTAGAGTGTAAGAGGTTGTGTATGTGAGTTTGAGTGAATGAGTGAGTGAGCGTGTGTGTGTGTGTGTGAGTGTGATAGGTTGTGTATGTGAGTGAGTTTGTGCGAGTGAGTTTTTGTGAGTGTATGATTGAGTGAGTTTGTGTGAGTGTGATTGTGAGTAAGTTTGTGTGAGTGAGTTGTGTATGTGGGTTTGAGTGTTTATGTGTGAGTGTTCAAGTTTGTGTGAGTTTGTGTAACTGTTTGAGGTTGTGTGAGTGTATGTGTGAGTGTGCAAGTTTGTGTAACTGAGTTTGTGTGAGTTTTATGTGCGAGTATGTGTCTATATATGTGAGTTTGTGTGAGAGTAATTTATTTGTGTGAGTGTTTGTGTGAGTGAGTGAGGGATGATTGAGTGAGTGAGAGTGTAAGAGGTTGTGTATGTATGTGTACGATAAGATTCTAAATGACTCTTCCATATGTACCATATGTACAGGTTGCACACAGTGAACATAAAACATCTGATAAACAAGACAATAAACATATTGACTAAAACATCACATGTACCCATAGCAAAAGTACAGTAGACTTGTATATAATACAAATAAGTAAAACACACAATGTGTAGCATAATAAAGCTCAAATGGTGTCATTTAAGCGGGAGTGTCAGTGTCATTTAAGTGTCATTTAAGCAGCAGTGTCACTGGGGGAGGGAGGGCAGGGCAGGCAGAGAGTTCAGCATCCTGACAGCTTGGTGTCTTTCAGTCTGCTGGTCTTTGCCCTGAGGCTCCTCAGTCTCCTTCCTGATGGCAGCAGACTGAAGAGGCAGTTGGATGGGTGGGTGGGATCACCCAGAGGGCTTTGTGGGTGAGGCGGGGGTGGTAGATGTCCTGCAGGGAGGGGAAAGAGACACCCACAATTCTCTCAGCTGCTCTCACTACTCTGTAGCTTTTTTCGGCAGGACATGGTGCAGGGCAGGTGCCATACCACACAGTGATGCAGCTGGTGAGGCTGCTCTCTATGGTGCCTCTGTAAAAGGTGAGCATGATGGGAGCAGGGGCTCTGGCTCTCTTCAGCTTGCGGAGAAAGTAGTGTCGCTGTTGGGCTTTACTGGCCAGTGATGCAGTGTTCTTTGACCAGGAGTGGTCCTCAGAGATATGCACACCCCAGGAACTTGGTGCTGCTTACTCTCTCCACAGCAGCTCCGTTGATGGCGAGGGGGGGCGTGCTGTGTGTGTTCTCTCCTGAAGTCTACGACAATCTCCTTTATCTTCTCCATGTTCAGGGAGAGGTTGTTGTTACTGCACCACTTGACCAGGTGGCTCACTTCACTCCTATAGTGTGTCTCATCGTCGTTGCTGATGTGACCCAACACATTTGTATCATCCGCAAACTTGATGAAGAGGTTGGAGCTGTGTGACGGTGTGCAGTCGAGGGTCAGCAGAGTGAAGAGGAGGGGGCTCAGCACACATCCTTGGGGAGCCCTCACGTTCATTGTGATGGTGCTGGAGGTGTTGCTGCTGACCCGTACTGCCTGCGGTCTTCCTGTCAAGAAATCCAGCAGCCAGTTGGTAGGTAATAAACTAGGTAATAAACTATCAAATACTTGATTAGCTCAGTACAATTACAAGTACAATTTTTATTTGGATACATGTTTTATTTGATTGATTTATTTATTTAGTCTACTCACAGTAACAGGGTTGCAGGTAACAGGGTTGCAAATCCGCACTAGTGTTAGCTTTATCTCAGGAGTAGAAGCTCGCTGTTTAGCTGTTACTGCTAATCAAGAGGAAAAACTAATTTCTGCAAATAAGTAAAGGGAAAAAAATTGCCTTATTCTGATCATTTGCATAACAGGGTTGCATGAGGTAGAGTGAGACATTCAATCAAGGCTAACTGTTTTATAAAAATCTGAAAAATACAAGAGAAGACAAACCTTTGCTCTACCCATTCTTTTGGAAAACTGTTTGATGATGTCAAGTCCAGGGTATCATGTGGTTCTGCTTTCTTCTTCTTACCAGGCTAAAAATGTTATGGTAACAGGGTTACCATAACATACCATCATGTTCCATGAATAATACTATGTCTATTAAAACAAATGTTCCCACAATGGCACAAATGGCAATGAAACAAATTATATAAAAAACAAAAAATTTAAATTTAATTTTAACTGATTTATTTGAGATTCAATTTGGTCATTAGAGGGGTGGGACAAGAGGAAAATGGCATTTTGGGGGGTACTCCAGACATATTTGATATTTTAAAAACTATTTTCAAGCATTATTTTCTCTTAGTTTTTTTAGATTTGGTCTCAGGACAAGTAAATTCACTCAGAAACTGTATGTTTAAATATTTTGTATATGGATTATTTAATATTTGATGGGTGGGACGTAAAATGCCCTCCAATTCTGGAATGACCCAGGGATGAATGAGTGAGTGAGTGAGTGAGAGGTTGTGTACTGTATGTGAGTTTAAGTGTGTGAGTGTGAGTGAGTAATAGTAGTTTGTGTGAACCACTGTCTTTACATACAACAAGAACAACAGAACATCACACAGAGCTCAACTAACTTTTTATTTATTTTGGTTTGTTGATTAACTCACATATGTTTAGTCTGGATCTGGGTTTAGTCCTGGATTTAATCTGGGTATAGTCTTGGTTTAGTCAAATTTTTGTCCTAGTTTAGTTCTGGTTTAATTCCGGGTTAGTCCTGTGTTAGTTGTGGTTTAGTCCTGTTTAGTTCTGGTTTAGTCATGGTTTTGTTCACTGCAAAGTAGCAATAATCAAAGCCAAATATAAGTTTTATAAATAAATTACCCGTACCTACTGGGCCTAAATGCATGTTTTTTGTTTCAGATTCTCTTCAGCTTAACATTGGTTTTGCTGTTCTGTTCCTGTGCGCCATGATTTCTGTTATCTACAGGATGATCACTATTTCAGTGAGGTGAGTAACAGGAACAGTATGTAGCCTTACAGGTCAAATTAAAAGTCAGATCAATGGAGAGGTGAGCTCCCTCATGACTAGCATGACTAAGGTAGTTGTAGGAGAGTTCAGGGACACTCAAAAAAAGTGTCAAAAACAAAAGTGAAACTTTTTAACTGTCTTCTATGAATAGCGTTTTCAAAACAATAAAGGGTAACATGGTGATCTAAATATGTTTTTTGTTCACATTTAATATCCCTACTAATACTGTGTACCACTGAAGGCAATGCTATAACATCTCCATGGAGACTAGCAGGTGTCATGCCCTCATCATCATCATCTCATGCATGTTGTATCTTTGTTTCACTGCACATGTCAAGGATGATCTGTTTTAACATGATATGGTCTGAATTCTGCACAGACACATCATGTGGAACTTAAGTCCATCCTATCATGAGACATTAGACCGACCGTACAGCGAGGCTATGAATACTCTACTACTTGGACATGGCCCTCTGCAGCCAAAGAAAATCCAGTGACATGTATGACATGTTTTTATAATCTACATATTTTATTGCCTGAATGATACAAGTTTGTTTTAGAATACTGATTCATTGTTGATTAATAAACTTAAAGTGCATGTGAGGTTGTGATGTTTCTGTAATTATTACTTGGTTTGGCAGGATAGTACCTGTGCTAAAAGTGTTATGCTGTTACACCAGTCTACTGGCACTTTATAAAGAAAACTGCAGGTAGTAGCGCAGTGACTTCATCATGTATGTCTATGACAGAATGTTACAGCGGTTACTATGGTGACACAATGCACACATTACCAAACACTACCAAAAAGGTAATCTGAAAACCCCCCAAAAATACAAAACTACTACTACTACTTCTACTACTACTATTATTATTATTATTATTATTATTATTATTTTAGGTAATAAATTTATCTTTTGGAATAATTGCTGCCTCAAAGATAGAGCAGTGTGATGTTTGTGGTTTTGGGTTGAATATTCCTTTTCATATTTTCATAATTAAAAAGTAAAATGTCCTGACAGAGACAGAAAGAATTCTGTATTACTAGGACACAAATACACCATTATATTATTATATATTTTATATATTATTTAAACACTTCAATCAATGCATTTTCTGGCCCTGTTTTTTTTTCTTTTTTTAAAAAAATTCTTTATTTAATAGGGACAGTGCATATTAATGAACATCTACAACATTGCCGTGTAAATACCCCAGATTAAAGCAAAAATGCTAATTTCCATCTGTAGTCCCTATTTTATAGTCATTATTTTCTTGTTCCACTCTCAAGATGGCTGCTGCATTTGCCATGGCAACAAAACCCATGTTAAAAATGTAAAAAAAAAAAAAAAAAAACATTGAGGGAACCCTCTATATCAATACACAAAATTTAATCCAAAATACAGAGACAAACTGCATTTGTAAATCAGGAGATCTCTGTCCACTTGTTGCAAGGAGACAGTTATGGAATTACCTGTCCAATCAGGAAGATAAATTATCGACAATTATCTCAAAATTGACAAATTGGACAAGAGGGGGGCTAAAATTGTAATTATTTATATTTCATTAAGTGTCCCAGTTTCTCCAAACGTCTCATAAAGATGGTCAAATCAAATATAGCCTTTACTGATGACTGTAATTGTTTGTTTTAATTTGTTCAACCACAGTTAATTCTGGTATGAGATCTCCAAATATTATCCTATATTTTTGGGTGGTGCTGTTTTAACCTTCTTCACATGACTAAATATATAGGCCTGGATATTATTATGAACTTATGATTTCATGTTATTTTATATTATTTCAACAGAATGGAAGCATAAAGACACAAGACATGAGTCATTTGTCAAGGTTTATTTCAAATTGCCAAAACCACATTAAAGATTTCATTTTGGAGCCAAATGCATTAAAAATGCCAAATAAGGAATGCCTTTGAGAAGATGTTTCCCTTTAGTACTCCTCTCCCTCCTCCTCGCCTTCTCCCTCAATGGAGTCGACCCCCACCTCTTCATAATCCTTCTCAAGAGCAGCCATGTCCTCTCTGGCCTCGGAGAACTCGCCCTCCTCCATGCCCTCTCCCACGTACCAGTGCACAAAGGCCCTCTTGGCGTACATCAGGTCAAACTTGTGGTCGAGACGTGCCCAGGCCTCTGCTATAGCGGTGGTGTTACTCAGCATGCACACGGCCCTCTGCACCTTGGCCAGGTCTCCTCCAGGGACCACAGTGGGCGGCTGGTAGTTGATGCCCACCTTGAACCCAGTAGGACACCAGTCCACAAACTGGATGGTGCGCTTGGTCTTGATGGTGGCAATGGCGGCGTTCACGTCTTTTGGCACGACATCTCCACGGAAAAGCAGACAGCAGGCCATGTATTTACCATGACGAGGATCACATTTCACCATCTGATTGGCCGGTTCGAAGCAGGCATTTGTGATCTCAGCCACAGAGAGCTGCTCGTGGTAGGCTTTCTCAGCCGATATGACCGGGGCGTAGGTGGCCAGAGGGAAGTGGATACGAGGGTAGGGCACCAGATTGGTCTGGAACTCTGTCAGATCCACGTTGAGAGCTCCGTCGAAGCGCAGAGAGGCTGTGATGGAGGAGACGATCTGACTGATGAGCCTGTTGAGGTTGGTGTAGGTGGGACGTTCGATGTCCAGGTTCCTGCGGCAGATGTCGTAGATGGCCTCATTGTCCACCATGAAGGCGCAGTCGGAGTGCTCCAGGGTGGTGTGGGTGGTCAGGATGGAGTTGTAGGGCTCTACCACAGCAGTGGAGACCTGGGGGGCGGGGTAGATGGAGAATTCCAGCTTGGACTTCTTGCCGTAGTCGACGGAGAGACGCTCCATGAGCAGAGAGGTGAAGCCGGAGCCGGTGCCCCCTCCAAAGCTGTGGAACACCAGGAATCCCTGCAGCCCCGTGCACTGGTCGGCCTGTGGACACACAGCACTTAAAGACGAGCTCACAGTGACACACACACTCAGCCTTCACATGCCTCTCACCAGTTTACGGATCCTGTCCAGCACCAGGTCGATGATCTCTTTGCCAATGGTGTAGTGACCCCGAGCGTAGTTGTTGGCAGCGTCCTCCTTCCCGGTGATCAGCTGCTCTGGATGAAACAGCTGCCTGTATGTGCCGGTGCGGACCTCGTCTGTGGAGGGAAAAAAAAATCTGCATTAGTTCAAGCGAAACCATTTGATTAAAAAACTATGGCATGTGAGGGGTCAGACACAGATTTTGGTACAACAATGGCTGTTCCAACTGTTTAATAGAAGTATATAAGAATTACAGATGCAGCTTTAATAACCAGAAGTGAAGCTCGTGTTTGGAACTGCGTTTTACTTCAGTTTCATGTTGTCTCAATTTTGTCTTCCATAAGAGCCTATCATTGTTTCATTTTTTAAATTGTTTTTTCTACACACCAATAACAGTGGGCTCGAGGTCCACAAACACTGCTCTGGGCACATGTTTGCCAGCCCCAGTCTCGCTGAAGAAGGTGTTGAAGGAATCGTCTCCTCCTCCCAGAGTTTTGTCACTGGGCATCTGTCCGTCCGGCTGGATCCCATGCTCCAGACAGTACAGCTCCCAACAGGCGTTCCCGATCTGCACTCCGGCCTGGCCCACGTGGATGGAGATACACTCACGCTGAGGACAAAAGAGCAAACACAAATGGAGTTATGGAGGTAGAGCTTATATAAAACAAAAGCTTGTGAAACTGCATTCTAAAGACGTCATAGTAATTGGTTGTGACAGCTGCTCCCTCTATCGGCGCGGGGGAGTGGTGCGTCAGAGGCACCCCCCTTCGCTCTGCAGGGGAGCGGCTGCCAACCAACCCCCTCACGCGCTCTGCGTAACCTGCCCCTCTGCCCCTCCGCAAAGCAAGACACCACTGGGTTTTGTCGTGCCCTTTTTGTTATTCGCTTCTTTTGTGTCGCCCCCATCTTGTCTCCATCACACACGCGCACGGATGCAAATTCATTTACACGTGAACGCGCGTGCACGCAGCTAATCCAGAACATTCCGCCTGGATCTAAACTGCGTGTTCCAGTGCAGTGACCACACAACACAAATGTGCTACTGTGGACATTATTTAAACAGCCTACTGCAAGGATATGTTTTAAAAAATAAGACATTAGAAATAAATTACAATTTGTTATAAGATATTTCACTCCATGGTGCATTTTTAAATTGATAAATAAAACCGTTGCGTTGTTGTTCTACCCTATGAATAAATAAATGATTGCGCTACTGCATCCTCCCCACCCAACTCGCCCCTCCCCATCCACGGACCGGCTAAGACGATCTGCAAGGTGCACCATTCCTCTTATAGATCCTACGTGTGCATTTTATCGCCAAAAATGCAAATACAGAAGCGACTGTCATCCGTAAAACCTTTTTTTTTAACGATAGATTGATTCCCCCGTGCGCTACATCTTGAATGCCGTTAGTGCCTTCATTGTTCTCATCCTCCCACAAATGCACGCACGCTTGCTTCATTTATCTCCAATAAGTCTACGCAAGACGACGAAACACTCATTTCGATCATCTAACGACGAAAGTGACAGTAGAAATGCAACGATTTCTTAATGTGAGATTCGGGTTTCTCCAAATCACGGTCATCCACAAACAAGCGCCGCGCCAGATTGGAGATTCCGACCGAAATTACGGGCAAATGTGAAAATATTCCGCACTGAATGTTGAAAGTACTCACCATGGTTACGGTAGAGGGTTAAAGAAAGGAGAAAACGAAGAAAAGGTTCGTGTTTTGGGTTGCGTGGTGTACCCGGCGGGGTCGAAGCAACAACTGGTGAATGAGAGGGCGGCGCTTGCGCATTTATACGGCGGGGAAACAGCGGGAGTGGAGAGCGCGACTGCGGCAGAACGCAAAGAGGCTGCACGACAAACCACCATTACGCGACGAACATCCTCCCGGTATAAGACACACACACACACACTATATGAACACAATACTGCACTACGGATACATGTATTAACCACAGTGTGTTTCCTTGTTTCATCCTTGGATAGGCTACTCATTTTAATGTGTAACCATCAAGGAATAGCAGTCTATAAAGCTGCTTATTTGGTCATTTGGGTAGACATTATAGGCCTAATGTGCTCATGGGCCTCTGACATGGGGGCAGGGAACTGTAATGATTAAGCTATGGAATTTTACTAGGAAATATCCAAAAGGAAAAGTTGAATCTGATGACTCATAATTAGTCCAAAATCTTGTTATCTATGTGTTTCAGAATGATGAGAAATTGGGTCAGTTGTCATTGCGATTTATTTAAAGGCAAATTAACGTTTTTTTTTTTTTACAATCTGAGCCTTCTTTCAGCAATAAAACAAGTAGTTTTACTCACCCATAGCATTTTTCTGTCAATTGGAGCAGTATCGCAGAACTTATGTTGAGCCGTTCTGTTCTAGTAATGATCCCGTATCCGTTAACATGGTGCTGTATCATATGCTCGGGGCATTACTTTGCGGTGTCCAAATAACACAAACTTTAGCACTTTTCAAATAATAGAAGCCCGATGTCATAATGAAAGATTTCGTTTGAAGCAAAAGTGGCCTGTAATCCGAGATTTAGCCATAGTTTCGAGTAGATGAGGACGCCAGTGCGCATGCGCGGACTGCTCCCGGGACCCAAACATGAAACGCAAAGCTGAAAACTATGGATAAATCTCGGATTACAGGCCACTTTTGCTTCAAACGAAATCTTACATTAAGACATCGGGCTTCTATGATTTGAAAAGTGCTAAAGTTTGTGTTATTTGGAGACCGCAAAGTAATGCCCCGAATACAAATGCTAACGGATAAGCTACAACATAACTTTCTTCAAACAGCTCCAAATGACACGAACGTGATATGGGTGAGTCAAACGACTTGTTTTATTACCGAAAGAAGGCTCAGATTGTAAAATAACGTTACTTTTCCTTTAAATAAAATATTATCTTATGAATGGGAAATATTTATCCAACCACACCACAAAATCTGCAGATTAACAATGAACATTTGGTCTTTCTACACTATTTTCCTGCTCTGTGTCATGTGTGAATGAAACAAAACACAATTATAACATGGCTTAAAGCTTACAAGAGTCAATTCTGTGTAATATCCTCCTGAGACCCGCCTATTCATCTGTGTCCTTTATAGTGGACATCTTTTAAGTTTTGAGATAGACTCTAGTTTGTGGCTGCACTATGATTAAAATAATAATAATGCATAAAAATATATAAATAAAATACATTAAAAATATATAAATAAAATACATAAATAAGTAAATAAATAAATATTAAATTAAAAAGGAGTCTAAAAACCTTTTGAGGCGACTGTAAAACCGACTGAAAAAATGTTTTTGTTAGGTTTAGGTTAGGTTAACTTGACATGGATTTAACACTATTACAGTCCATTACAGAGGACATGTTACAACATTATGAATAAAAAATAAAATTAACAAAATGTAAATGCTAAGGTGTTCATTTACCTCCAAACAGAAAATTAAAATAATAATTTAGATACACTTTTTTTCCTTCAGGTCCTAGGAGGATGTAGGACCTTTAAACACTACATATAATTATATCCAATGCCCAATCATTGTGACCACTAGGCTCTTTTGATCATTTACTAACTTGCAAATACATAAAATTAATTTGCAATAGTCATATTTTGGTCCTGGTGATGATTTACCTCTGAGGTAGCCTACTTGATTTTTTTCTTTTTCAGTCCTGGTTTAGTCCTGGTCCTCGTCTAGTCCCAATCTTGATGTGGTGTCTGAATGAATACAAGTCTCCTATTGTCTCAGCCAATGCAAATGTTAGCTGTGGGTTGCAAGCGGAGGGCTAATACAATTGAACTACATGTATTATTCAAGAATATAACCCTAAACCAATAGGAAATAACCCTACAGATGATTAATTAAGGGAGCCTAAAGGGGCAGGCTATGGGCGGTTAACAAAATGCCTTTCTAAAAATGCTAAAATCAGCTTGGTGGCTTTCACATTGTAGAATGTGATGATGTCATACTCCCAAATGGGGGAAGAGACACTTTTCTCTATTGATTTCATTGTACTTTACTATGAAATAGATAGATAGATAGATAGACAGACACAAACTTTATTGATCCCAAAGTAAATTCAAAAATGTATTCAAAAGGGAAACACACAAAAAAGGAAATTAAATCACTAACTTACTGTATAACAAAAACAAAAGAAAAATCTGTATATTAACAATATTCATTTGACCTATGTCCCTGTATTAAATATTGCTAAATACTTTGCCCCACATTTTAAACCACATGGGTTAAACTACATGGGTTTAAAATGTAGTTACACTGTCTGAAAATGAGAAGTTTGTGAAATCAGTGCAGGTACAATGTCTTCAGTCTTTACACCTGCTACATTATTGATGATGTAAGATGGCTCCTCTGCGCTGCTGATGGCGGGAGCTGGGAAACGCCCTAAAACACCATCTTTTCTCTCTCCTCTTCTTCCTCCCTCTCTCCTCCTCCCGCTCCTCCACACCTCTCCTTCTCTCCTCCCCCTCTCTTCGCCCCGCCCCTTCTCTGGCCTCTGTCCTCTCTCCACCCACTTTCCCATATTTTGCCTCTTCCTCTCTCATCCACTCTCTTCAGTCATCCCTCATCTCTGCTCCCTTCATCTCATCCTCATGCAGGGTCTTCTCCTCCCTCATTTCTTTCTTTCTCTTCTCCCTGTCTAGCCTTCATTCTCTCTCCTTTATTGTCTCTACTCCTCCTTTCTCTGGTCCCTCTCTCTGTCCCTCCTTCCCACTGTCTCTCTCTCTATAACCATTCTCTCTCGTTCCAACTTTCTTTTCTCTATCTCTTTTTTCTCTGTCTTTCTCCTGTCTTTCCCCCCTCTCTATCTCTCCTCCCTCTTTCTCGCTCTCTCTCTTTCTCTCCTCCTTCTCTCTCTCCCCCCTCCCTTTGTGTCCCAGTTTCTCTGCAGTGATGTCATGCAGTGGGGTGGTCACATGGTCTGGGCCTGTCTCCATGGGGCTTTGCTGCTGCTGCTGCTAACAAGAGGAACTGACAATTTGCCTTGGTTTTAGTTTTAGAATAACAGATAAGGTTGAATCGAAATGAGATAAACTTGTTGTTAAAACGTACTTTTGAAATATATTGGTTATTTTCAGATATTTCTTTTTATGTACCTCTGTCAAAAAACCTTCACGAAACGATTCAAGCTGTCTGGACACCCCTTCGTTTAGAGTCCAGTAGACCACCTACCTGAGGTACACCTTCAGGTTGTGGATGGTCACAGCGACGATGGAGCAGAAGCCAGTATGCGTGTATTTTCATAAAAAAATCTCCAAATGGAAAATCCACAAATGTGTACCAGATATAGAAGGATAAGAAGACATCATGGCACACAGGGATACAGGAGGATGGGAGGGCATCTGACACACAGAGATATAGGAGGATGGGAGGGCATCTGACACACATGGATACAGGAGCATGGGAGGGCATCTGGCACACAGGGATATTAGAGTTTGTTATCTGAAACCCAGTAATTCACAATATGTTGGGTGAGTGCTACTTAAAATTGCTTTGTATTTTTATCTCTCCATGTACTTGGCAGTCATGTAAACATTCAGTGTATCAGATGCCCTCCCATCCTCCTACATCCTTGTTTCAGATGCCCTCTCATCCTTCTATACCCTTGTGTATCAGATGCCTTCCCGTTCTCCTACACCCCTGTGGATCAGGTGGCCTCCCATCCTCCTGTATCCCTGTAGTGTTAGACTGAGATGGGGGCAGGCCACATGTCTCTAGTTAATCTGCAGATGCTGTAGTGTGGTTAGACAAATATAATAGACTTTGTCACTTAAATAAGTGCTTTGGTTCAACATTTGTAGATTTCTTTTTGAATATCTCTTTTGAAAATACCATATAATCAGTACAGGAATACTTACTCATCCCCCATCAGCACATTCGACTGTCTCAAAGTAATCAATATTCTCTCTGTCCAAATCTAATGCCATTTACATTTGGAAGCAGGAAGTAAGTGATGGCTTAGTGCCCGGAGCCCTTTTAAGAACATCCCACACTGCAGCTGACGGAGGAGGGGCAGGAGCAGCTGGACACTAGAGCCAAGATGGAGGACGGGAATGCGAGATGGGTGTGGCTGCCTCCATCTTATCTGCTTTGTGCATCCTTAACTGAATTCTACACCGGCATAGTAACAAAGCATACTCACCATCTGTTACTGTTATTGCATTGTAATGGGCTGTGTTTCAGATTATTTACATGGACAAAAGGATACTATGGGCTTTAAAGGTTTCAAAATGTACTGGGGTCTCTCTCTCTCTCAGATATAGAGCCCAGCACATTTCTGAAAAACTGCATTTTTGTAAGAATTATACAGAAGCTAAATTCACAAATGTTGAACCTGGTCATGTAGGCCTATATTGGACCTTGTTCACACTTAGTTCTGGTTTAGATCTGGTTTAGACCTGGTTTAGTTCTGGATTTATCCAACCACAACATTTGGAGATTAACTATTGGCATTTGACTTGCCTCGATCTCAGTCTAACATTACAGGGATACTGGAGGATGGAAGGGCCTCTGACACACAGGGATATAGGAGGATGGGAAGGCATCTGAGCATAATGATATAGGAAAATGGAAGGGCATTTGACACCCAGGGATACTATAGGTGGAAGGGAGGACATCTAAAGTCATCAAACGTTGACTTGTTTGTCATAATTGTTTTATTTTATTTCAGTTTTTATTTGCATTCTAAAACATGCATGTACAATTCCAATTTACACATATTGAAATATGAAATGTGTACCCCCTATAGTTTAAAATGACTGAAATCATTACAAAAGTTTAGGCTGTGTTCATGCTTAGACTAGATTACATCAAAATTGGGGTTAAGTCGGACTAAACCAGGACGGACCAGGACTAAACCAGTTCCAAACAAAGTCGTCATCATTAGGATAAAACTAGGACCAAACCAAGACGACTTAGTCCTATAAATATATTGGTTTAATTTAAACAGTGCAGTTCCTATAGCAGGTTGACGTGGCATTTGAAATAAAAGGGTAGTTTAAACAGTGCTACATTCTTTAGGATACTTTCTTTTCCCAAGACAACGGCTGTCAAAGGTTTGTTGGTGGTAAGGGTTTTTTATTGCTCACAGCTGAACTTTAGGGGCTCTACAAAATGCAGATGGCTGCAGATGTTTTACAATTTTAAAAATTCACATTACATCACTGTTATTTTTAGTTTGCATATTCTGTTGTATAGTTGCATAAATAAAGGCTGTGCTCACTTTCACATAGATTAGATATAGAATAGGGTTGTTAAGTGTGATGCTATTTTCAGGTCCATCAGAAGATCGAAAACAATGAACATGTTACAATTTCCTCTTTTTTAGCATTATCTCACGTTCAAAAGACATTGCTGTCATTTAAAGCTAACGGGTCATAAGTATGGATCCATGGTTATAACTGACAGAAAGTTTACAAGGGAGATGAGGTGAGAAGCTAGACATTGAGCAGCAGTTATTGACCTATACACACTGGTAATGCTATGTTATGATAAGATTATTACTACACTAATCACATATTTGATAAAAGTGTGTGAAGTTTCTGGTTGGACCCAGAAG
Organism: Paratrypauchen microcephalus; assembly: GCA_036785185.1. Lineage (NCBI taxonomy): Eukaryota > Metazoa > Chordata > Actinopteri > Gobiiformes > Gobiidae > Paratrypauchen > Paratrypauchen microcephalus. Next base: position 176,616 of record JAVJIX010000205.1, read on the forward strand.
TGGCATCACCATTTAACATCTATAAACTGGGACTAAACCAGGACTAGACCAGGACCAGACCAAGTTTACATTTGGACTATGCCAGAATAAAAGCAAGAGGAAACCAGGATGTGTGAATGTAGCCTGTAAACAATCTTATTAAATATTATTTGAAAATACCATATAAAGATATAGACTACGAATACTGTCCCTTGCCCTGTTTTGAGAGAGGGACATAACCAACCAACTTTAAAGAGGTGATATGTAACTTTTCTGGTGGACGTCCGCTACCTGTTTGCTTCCATGGAAATTTTATTGGTTTACCTGCATGTTCCACAGTATGGTATTAAACTTAATTAATTGCAATTACAGTTGTTTATACTGCTAAAATGCCTTGAAAAGTATGCATTCTTAGTGTAAGTGTGGTTGCCTTTCCACAGATCTGACCTGTAACTTGGCCTTCTGGCGCCACCTGCCATACTATGGGACATTCCAGGCAAAATAACAACATCTCCATGGAGACAAGCATGTGGCAGATGCTCCACCAGAAATGTTACACAGTGTACTTTTAAGTATCAAAAACAAATGTACCTGTTTCTATGGTGATGTTGGGGCGAAGGGCAGCTGGTGGCTAATGCCGCATTTAAGCAGGTCATGTGACGCAGATAAAAGGCGGTTTGTGGATCAGGATCTCCATGGCAACGGCTGGGACTGGCAGAGGGGGCTGGGCGGCTGTGGCCTAAATGGCGACCAGGGAAGAGAGGGCACACACTGACCTCCTTCAACAAGAATATAAGTGGTATTGACAGGGCACTATGGTAACAAAGGCCAAATGCATGGAGATTTATTTCTTTTGGACATGTTAAATTGTATGCACATTCCCTTGAAGACTGGTGGTGGTCAAAATCAAATAAATACTTTTAGTGTTAAAACTAGTATCAAAACAACATATTAAATTGAAAGTATAAAAAATATGAAGTAGAAAATTTTGACAGTTTTTAGCCTCAATCTTTATCAGAACTAATAAGCCACAAATGTGTCTTAAATTATTATCATTGCTGTATCATAATTGAATATCAAGCACCAATTCAATTCTTTGAAATTTTTTCATCATGGCAACTAGTCCAAACATGGAAGGAAATGTATCATAGTACAGCGGTACCTCACCTTACGAAATGAATTCGTTCCAGAAGTGGTTTCGTAACGTGAATTTTTCGTAAGTTGAGTAGCTATTTCAATGGAAAAGGCCTGATTCGTTCCAAGGTTTTTTTTTATAGTGTAACTTTTTTTAAAATTATAGTGTAACATTGGTTCTGCGTCCTGATTCGCTAAGAGACTAGACAGGACTAAACGTGGAGTAAACCAGGTCTAAGCCTGGACTGGACCTGGACTAAACCAGAACTGGACCAGGATTAAACTACCACGTGCCGCTCTTTGCTGGTTTCGTGCGGCTGGTTTGTGGCTTGGGCTCCAGAGGACGCGGTCCGCGCTCCAGAGGACGCGGTCCGGGCGCCGCGGTTCTATCTCGTACTCGCAGCCCCGGTGCCAGTCATGCAGACCAGGACTAGGCGTGCTCCTCGCACCGGCTGGTGCGTGCTCCCGGTGCGTGCTCCTCGCCGTGCGGTGCCGTGCTCCTCGCCGCGCGGTGCGTTCATGTCTCCGCGCTGCTTCTGGAGTCTTGTCTCCCCCCACGCTTCACTATTTAATACATTTTGTTGAAAATCTTGCGTGTTTGGCGCTAGAGCTAAGAGGCCGAGAAAGGTGCTTTTTGAGCAGGGATAACAGCGGAGCGTGCATCTGAGCGCGCATTATTCAAATTTTTGAGATTTCGCGTTTCGTAACTTGAATTTTCTTTCGTATCTAGCAGGGCTCTCAAGTCTCACGCTTTGAGAGTGTGACACACGCAATTCGACGTGTTCACACGCTCACACGCCACACATGGTATTTCTCACGGTGAAATTTTTTTAAGCAATTCAAAACTGTAGCCACTGTTCACAGCGCTTCTGTGCTCAGAAAATCGGTAAGTTAATGCAGGCACCGCGCGTTTTCAGCGAAAAAAAGTCACTCGCACACCAGTACTCGAGTTGAGCGATCAGCTGTGAGGCCGATCGCTCACAGCTGTGAGCGAGCCGCGTGAACGTTGACGCGGTATTTCCAAAAGAAGAAGAATCCTTAACTTGCTACGTTAATGCTACGTAAGAAGGAACTCTTGTCTCGGGACACGGGATAAGTTCGGGATATGTCCTTTTCTCCGGAGCTCCGGATTATTAAAGACCGTGACACGTGCATACATGGATATGAGTGACCGTGTTTGGGTGAGTCATATCAGATTATTTTTGCATCTATTTCGGCACTAAACCAGAACTAAACCAGGACTAAACCAGGACTGAACCAGAACTAAACCAGGACTAAACCAGAACTAAACCAGGACTGAACCAGAACTAAACCAGGACTAAACCAGAACTAAACCAGGACTAAACCAAGACTAAACCAGGTCTAAACCAGGACTAAACCAGAACTAAACCAGGACTAGACCAGGACTAAACCAGGACCTAGCCAGGACTAAACCAGAACTAAACCAGGACTAAACCAAGACTAAACCAGGTCTAAACCGGGTCTAAACCAGGATTCAACTGGGACTAAACCAGGACTAAACCAGGACTAAACCAAGACTAAACCAAGACTAAACCAGGTCTAAACCAGGATTCAAGTGGGACTAAACCAGGATTAAACCAAGACTAAACCAGGACTAAACCGGGACTAAACCAGCACTAAACCAGGACTAAACCAGGTCTAAACTAGGACTAAACCAGGTCTAAACCAGGACTAAGCCAAGACTAAACCAGATCTAAACCGGCTCTAAACCAGGACTAAACCGGGACTAAACCAGGACTTAACCAAAACTAAACTAGGTCTAAACCAAGACTAAGCCAGGAATAAACCAGGTCTAAACCAGGACTAAGCCAAGACTAAACCAGATCTAAACCGGGTCTAAACCAGCACTAAACCAGGACTAAACCAGGTCTAAACTAGGACTAAACCAGGTCTAAACCAGGACTGAACCGGGACTAAACCAAGACTAAGCCAGGACTAAAACAGGTCTAAACCAGGACTAAGCCAAGACTAAACCAGATCTAAACCGGCTCTAAACCAGGACTAAACCGGGACTAAACCAGGACTTAACCAAAACTAAACCAGGTCTAAACCAAGACTAAGCCAGGACTAAACCAGGTCTAAACCAGGACTAAGCCAAGACTAAACCAGGTCTAAACCAAGACTAAGCCAGGACTAAAACAGGTCTAAACCAGGACTAAACCAAGACTGTGTGTGATAACATATTATCCTGTGCATTATTGAATGATAATGCACAGGATTATCATTCAATAATGAATGATAATCCTGTGCATTTTCCCGTCCTCGGGAAAAAAAAGCCTAAAGCCAGAAATTATATGCTCTATATACACTAAAAAGGTAAATATTGATACTGCCTTTTAGCCACAGGTGTTAGTCCTGTTCAGTGTTGTAAAAAAGGAAAAAAAAAGTTAGACGATAGGTATATAAGACAAAATAGGCAAATGAGTTATAAAAATTATTTTTAAAAAGCGTTATCACCATGGCCATGGCCATCTATTGTGCATTTGGCATTTCTTACACATTTCTTACACAATATGGACTGCGTGTTTTCATTGCAGAGGCTGTATTGTGTTCATATTGTCTGTGGACTACGCTATTATACACAGCTGTCTGTCGTCCAGTGCGCCGTTACTTACCGCCGTGACCAGGCCGATAATTACGCAGCATTTTCCTCTTGTGTCGCCATGCCGCTGCTGCAGTGACGGGTGGATGCCGGGTAGGGGCGGGCCTTAAGGTGATCTGTGCTAGAAACTGACCTCTGGCCAATCAGAAGCAGAGGTCTATTTCGAAACGGGAGAGTGACGCAGTTCTGGCCAATCAGAGCAGAGCAGCCTCCGGTACCGGGGCTTTACGCGCTTATAAACCGCTGTCCATCCTCGTGTGCGCCATTATCTCTTACATCGACCCCATAACAGTCGAATTGTAAGACATCTCTTCCAGGAGCTTCAGTGACTTTGGTCCGATCTAAAGAATCAGAATGGTAAGAGATCTTTGTATGTTTTGTTCTTTTTTAAATTTTTTTATTTTTTTCCCCCATGTATCCACCTGCCTTTTACGCACGGGTTTAAGTGGGCAGTTTTGGAGCAGGTTTACAGAAAAGTTAGACGATTTACTTCTGGTGCATCAGGTGGCGATCTTCAATCTCCATCATTTTCTATATATCTGGTATAACCTATAACTGTTAACATGTATCAGATTTGCGCAGAACTGATTGGCACACACTGAACAGTGGCAGTAATGGTCATACAGATTGCGTTGCGGTAGTCAGACTTCACTCAGACGCCGCTATCGGCGTTACTTTCTCAGCATCACGTCTGTGTGGTTTATGATGGAGATTTGGGCGCGCCTCGAGCTGGAGTCGTAATCCTACACGCTCACAGATGCTGCGTCAGGCAGTGCGCGTCATTAAAAATGCAGGATGATAGTAACTGAGCCCATTCAGACAAGACGACCTCTGAGACGCTCTTAAGGGCAGCAGGAAGACTGCGCACTGTACAGCTGTCACCATGCAGACAAGGTAGATTTTAGATCTTAGACTTTAGATTTCTGTCTTAGATAGTTTTTGTTGTGTTTTGTCTTTATATTGTATTTTGTACACTGTCTTTTTGCACTATTTGGCCAGAGAGAAACGAAATTTCGATTCACTGTATGTTGAACACATATGGCAGAATTGACAATAAAAAGCTGACTTTGATTTTTGATCTTGATCTAGTGTGTCACAATAATGTTGGAAACTGTCTCTGACAATAGATACAGGCTGCATTAGGTGACCTAAGGGAAAGTGGAATCACAAAGAGTGTCCATGATGCCCCATGCCAATAATATAAAAATTACACTGATACCTGGTTTACCACCATAAATTAGTAACTTTTGTGTGTTTTTCCTCCTCAGCGTGAGTGTATCTCCATCCATGTGGGCCAGGCCGGAGTGCAGATCGGGAATGCCTGCTGGGAGCTGTACTGTCTGGAGCATGGGATCCAGCCCGATGGACAGATGCCCAGTGACAAAACCATAGGAGGAGGAGACGATTCCTTCAACACCTTCTTCAGCGAGACTGGGGCTGGCAAACATGTGCCCAGAGCAGTGTTTGTGGACCTCGAGCCCACTGTTATTGGTGTGTAGAAAAAACAATTAAAAAAAATGAAACAATCATAGGCTCTTATGGAAGACAAAATTGAGACAACATGAGACTGAAGTCAAACGCAGTTACAAACACGAGCTTCACTTCTGGTTATTAAAGCTGCATCTGTAATTCCTATATACTTCTATTAAACAGTTGGAACAGCCATTGTTGTACCAAAATCTGTGTCTGACCCCTCACATGCCATAGTTTTTTAATCAAATGGTTTCGCTTGAACTAATGCAGATTTTTTTTTCCCTCCACAGACGAGGTGCGCACCGGCACATACAGGCAGCTGTTTCACCCAGAGCAGCTAATCACCGGGAAGGAGGACGCTGCCAACAACTACGCTCGGGGTCACTACACCATTGGCAAAGAGATCATCGACCTGGTGCTGGACAGGATCCGTAAACTGGTGAGAGGCATGTGAAGGCTGAGTGTGTGTGTCACTGTGAGCTCGTCTTTAAACGCTGTGTGTCCACAGGCCGACCAGTGCACGGGGCTGCAGGGCTTCCTGGTGTTCCACAGCTTTGGAGGGGGCACCGGCTCCGGCTTCACCTCTCTGCTCATGGAGCGTCTCTCCGTCGACTACGGCAAGAAGTCTAAGCTGGAATTCTCAATCTACCCCGCCCCCCAGGTCTCCACTGCTGTGGTAGAGCCCTACAACTCCATCCTGACCACCCACACCACCCTGGAGCACTCCGACTGCGCCTTCATGGTGGACAATGAGGCCATCTACGACATCTGCCGCAGGAACCTGGACATCGAACGTCCTACTTACACTAATCTGAATAGGCTTATTGGCCAAATTGTATCCTCCATCACAGCCTCTCTGCGCTTTGATGGAGCCCTCAACGTGGATCTGACAGAGTTCCAGACCAACCTGGTGCCCTACCCTCGTATCCACTTCCCTCTGGCCACCTACGCCCCAGTCATCTCGGCTGAGAAGGCCTACCACGAGCAGCTCTCTGTCGCTGAGATCACAAATGCTTGCTTCGAACCGGCCAATCAGATGGTAAAATGTGATCCTCGTCATGGTAAATACATGGCCTGCTGTCTTCTGTATCGTGGTGATGTTGTGCCTAAAGATGTGAACGCCGCCATCGCCACCATCAAGACCAAGCGCACCATCCAGTTTGTGGACTGGTGTCCTACTGGGTTCAAGGTGGGCATCAACTACCAGCCACCCACTGTGGTCCCTGGAGGAGACCTGGCCAAGGTGCAGAGGGCCGTGTGCATGCTCAGTAACACCACCGCTATAGCAGAGGCCTGGGCACGTCTCGACCACAAGTTTGACCTGATGTACGCCAAGAGGGCCTTTGTGCACTGGTACGTGGGAGAGGGCATGGAGGAGGGCGAGTTCTCCGAGGCCAGAGAGGACATGGCTGCTCTGGAGAAGGATTATGAAGAGGTGGGGGTCGACTCCATTGAGGGAGAAGGCGAGGAGGAGGGAGAGGAGTACTAAAGGAATGAAGAAGTGCAAAATGACATTCTTTAAACATTCCAAGCTTAAATGTTACTTCAGTGACATGAGATTGGTGTTTAGAGGAATGTATGTAATAACTAACCACACTGCAAAACTGTCATTTTGTCACTATTCTAAATAAAGGCCTATAACATCACTGGTCTCTCCTTAAAGAACATATTCTAGTCATTAGAAGGACAGAGGGTAGCTCACTGTTCACCATAAATAATTCATACTTTAACAGCCTCAAAACAGAACATATGGCCATTAGGAGCTCTTTACAGCCCTATAGGTCCAGCAGTGTCAGGAAGTGTCCAACCAACAGGTCAATAGTCTGTCAGCAATTTATCTCCTATTATAAAATGTAGCTGACCCTAGCTGATTCCCAAACCCTGATTTCAAAGGAGTACAAAAATACAAATGATCTTATTCAATTCACCTTAAAGGGCCAATATTACACTATTTTCTGATCTATGTTTTGGCGTTTCTTCATCACAAACAGCTGGAGTTGTGTTTTTCTTAATTCACGCAGAAAACACCACCTTGTGATGCCATGTGCTAATACAGGAAATTCTCCATACCACTCTATACACCTCTGAAATTGTTTGGATCATTTTAGCTCTGAAATCGCCCATCTCTACTGAAAAATAGTTAAAATGTAGCTGTTAGCTTGAAAACTACCACTACATGACATCACAAGGTGGAATAGAGAACATTTTGAACTTTGGAGATGTAGCCAGATTAATAAACCAGGATTACTCAAACATGTGCGAATGAAACGAAACACAACTCCAGGTATTTGAGGTAACAACATTCTAACATGATTAAAAGCTCACAAGAATCCATTTTGTGTAATATAGGACCTTTGTACTTTTGTAAATAACAAAATCAAATACATGATGGTAGTTCATGGGAAGAAAAGTTATGGACCCGGCTAATGTTATGCAATACAAATATTACAGCTATTGGTGGATAAATTATTTATTAAACCATAATATCATGAGCATATTAACTTCATACTTGCTAAGGTAGTCCTGACCAAGACTAGTTCAAGATCTGGAGACGGGTCCCACTGCTCCTGACGCATTTAATTGCAGAGGACACATTTCCTATAGGTACAATAAAGTGTACCTTAAATACATATGACTTTAATAGCATTGCGTAGTATCCTAACCAATATTTTAACTTTTCCAAAATTAACCAAAATGTTATAATCCTTCCATTATATGAACACATTGCATGAACCATAGTGTACATTGCAATGTAAAGTACATCTATGCTTTTTATGTTTTGCCAACTATAGGCCTACCTGAATTTGATTTAATGAGGATTAATAGGGCATTTATGTGGCAAGGTGGACAAAACAAAAACTCTACACTAAATACGCTTTCAGAAGTAAACCAAGATTAAATCAGATCCATTCCAGACTATACCAAACCAGGCCTAACCTAGGTGAGAACAAATAATCAAACAGACTAACAGGCAATCAAAACTAAAGCAGGACTGAAAGATCCACTCTGGACCATATGAATCCGTGTCTAAACCAGGGCTGAGCCAGGCATATAAAAAATTCTATATTATTCAAACTTCAAGGGCCTATATTATGCCCTTTTCTGATCTATTATGTAATGTTGTAAAACACAGGCAACTTGGACTTAAATGCAACACAAAATAATGCAGTCAAATGCAAAGGCCTTGGTTCAGTACAAAAGAAAGTGTCCTTCAGTGGGTAAAGCTTGATATGGAAAATCAGGCTGATAAACAACAAAGGAAGATATGATAATATTATGTGAACTAAAATATCTTCCAAAATTGGGAAACTCTGTAATTAGGAAACAGGCTGGGAATAATTCAGAAACAGATTCTCCAAACAGGGAATAATGCAGAATTGCACAAATTGCAAACAAGAGATTTCAGATTCAGAGTTTCAGATACGGAGCTTGGAGTCTCTTGGCTGGTCGAGAATCTACCCAGAACTGACTGATGACTGGAGAATGAGTGACAGCTGCAGGAAAAACAGGGAGGAAGCAAAAGATGGACTCGATCAGGTCCACTGGAGGTGGACAGGGGATAGCATCAAGATTCAAGATTCTTTATTGTCATTATGCAAGCATAACAAAACATGTAAATGACTGTGACATGTTTCTTCATCAAAAACACCTGGAATTGTGTTTTCCTTCAACATGCAAACTCTGCATATTTAGGCTAAACTTTTGTCAAACAGAAAACACTCTGTTCCACCCTGTGATGCCATGTGGTAATAAAGGAAGTGCTCTATTGTGTTTTTAAACTCCATACACCTTCACTAGAGTCATTTGGATAATTACATCCCTGGAATTGCCAATCTCTACTGAACTAAAGGGTAAAGGTAACCATGAAAACTACCGCTTCATGACATCAATTTGAGCTTTGGAGATGTAGACAGACTAATAATGCAGGATTACTTAAACATGTGTGAATGAAACAAAACACAATTCCAGATGTTTTTGAGAAGGTAACAACGTTCTAACATGGCCAAAAGGTCACAAAAGTCTGTTAGAAATAACGCAAATAATTGTATCATGGGCTGACCCTGATCTCACCAAATTCCATACAAAAAATGCGTTTTGTCACAGTCGGTTCACGGTTCACTGCAGCGTCTTCAGTAACTGTTTGAGCTAGTACCTTGCACAACTTATTTATTTATTTATAACGGACAGTGCATATTGACCAACAATTACTGTATAACATGCCAGAATTAGCCAAAAGGCTAGTTTTCATCTGTTGTCCGATGCCTGGTGTCTGTCCCATATTTATTTTAATATATAACTTTAACATCTGTCTGGTTAATTAATGATTTTGTTTCTTAATTAAAGCTCTCAATAGCAGGTTTGAGACCAAATAGGACTAATATTTTGAGCAAAACTTGGGCGTGCGTCAGTCTTTACCCCGCGTCCGAGCCATCGTCACCAAAGAACGACTGTTAGACTTTGGACCAATAGAAAGAAAGAAAATAGTCACATGTCGGAGTCTAACCAATCAGATTTCGCTGGTGCTTTCCGCCGGAGATGCGAGCTTATAAATAGCCCCGCCTAGTGAAAAAATTCCATTGACTACTTGCACGGGACCGCTTAAAGGCTTAGCTGTGAGAGTTGCTTCAGCTTCCTCTTTTTTCCCCATCACAACTGAAGTTACCAACATCTTTTGCAAACATGGTGAGTATTTAACATATTATACTATTTTTGGCAGTTTTTGTGATAAATTGTAGATTCGCCAAAGTTCTTTTGTCCGGTGTCGTCACGTGGTACCCATACGACGATAAAAAAAAGTTTAAAAAATAGCGTCTAATTTGCGTTAATTAACTAGATTATTTATTTATTTATTTATTATTTTTGTTTAACTTACTCGTACATTTAATTTCTTTTAATACGAGGTTTCAGCGTGATCTAGTGACAGGCCAGACAGAAGTTCATTTTTTTTTTTTTTTTTTGTTAAACATCCCCCATTTGAATGGGAAATCTTGGTACTGTATACATTTTCTTTCTAACTTTCTAACATTTGTAAAGCTCCAAATATACGCCATTAAAGTAATTTTGGACAATAAATGTATCTGTTTGACCGCAGTAACAGTGTAAAGTACATTCTTTTGTCTAAGTCTAAAAAAACAAAACACTTAGATCAAGATCAAAGCTGACTTTGATCTTGATCCAAGTTTGTTTTTTCCCTCGGCGCGTAAATGAGCGTTAAGCTGTGCTTCAAGTGACTAGTCACGATGTTCTCATCAGTGACGCACAAAGAGCCCCTTCTTTCGCGCCGCTTTTAGACTGTCACCGGATCCTGCATTAATGGCTGAACGTGTGACTGAGGGAGCTGATAAAAGGTGAAGTGCTTTAACTTTTGTCTTTCCTCAGCGTGAGTGCATCTCTGTCCACGTGGGTCAGGCTGGAGTGCAGATCGGGAATGCCTGTTGGGAGCTGTACTGTCTGGAGCATGGCATCCAGCCCGATGGACAGATGCCCAGTGACAAGACTCTGGGAGGAGGAGACGATTCCTTCAACACCTTCTTCAGCGAGACTGGGGCTGGCAAACATGTGCCCAGAGCAGTGTTTGTGGACTTGGAGCCCACTGTTATTGGTAAATGTGCAGTAAATGCAGTTTGGAGCCTTTAAGGCCCAAATGTGACTCATGTTTAACTGGCTGTGCTCCACAGATGAGGTCCGCACCGGCACATACAGGCAGCTGTTTCACCCAGAGCAGCTGATCACCGGGAAGGAGGACGCTGCCAACAACTACGCTCGTGGTCACTACACCATTGGCAAAGAGATCATCGACCTGGTGCTGGACAGGATCCGCAAACTGGTGAGAGGCGTTTGAAAGCTGAGTGTGTGTGTCACTGTGAGCTCGTCTTTAAACGCTGTGTGTCCACAGGCCGACCAGTGCACGGGGCTGCAGGGCTTCCTGGTGTTCCACAGCTTTGGAGGAGGCACCGGCTCCGGCTTCACCTCTCTGCTCATGGAGCGTCTCTCCGTCGACTACGGCAAGAAGTCTAAGCTGGAATTCTCAATCTACCCCGCCCCCCAGGTCTCCACTGCTGTGGTGGAGCCCTACAACTCCATCCTGACCACCCACACCACCCTGGAGCACTCGGACTGCGCCTTCATGGTGGACAATGAGGCCATCTATGACATCTGCCGCAGGAACCTGGACATCGAACGTCCCACCTACACCAACCTCAACAGGCTCATCAGTCAGATCGTCTCCTCCATCACAGCCTCTCTGCGCTTCGATGGAGCTCTCAATGTGGATCTGACAGAGTTCCAGACCAATCTGGTGCCCTACCCTCGTATCCACTTCCCTCTGGCCACCTACGCCCCGGTCATATCGGCTGAGAAGGCCTACCACGAGCAGCTAACCGTAGCAGAAATTACCAATGCCTGCTTTGAGCCTTCTAACCAGATGGTGAAATGTGATCCTCGTCATGGTAAATACATGGCCTGCTGTCTTCTGTATCGCGGTGATGTCGTGCCCAAGGATGTGAACGCCGCCATCGCCACCATCAAGACCAAGCGCACCATCCAGTTTGTGGACTGGTGTCCTACTGGGTTCAAGGTGGGCATCAACTACCAGCCGCCCACTGTGGTCCCTGGAGGAGACCTGGCCAAGGTGCAGAGGGCCGTGTGCATGCTGAGTAACACCACCGCTATAGCAGAGGCCTGGGCACGTCTCGACCACAAGTTTGACCTGATGTACGCCAAGAGGGCCTTTGTGCACTGGTACGTGGGAGAGGGCATGGAGGAGGGCGAGTTCTCCGAGGCCAGAGAGGACATGGCTGCTCTGGAGAAGGATTATGAAGAGGTGGGCATTGATTCTGCAGATGGAGAAGGCGATGAGGAGGGAGAGGAATATTAGGCTTGAATCAGATAATCTTATGCATAAACAATTGTTAAACCACACATTTTCACATTGTTTGTGAAATGTATTTTCAATAAATATGAAGCCTGAATTAAATGTCTCTCAAATGTCTATCAATTTATTTTTATAACCCTTGACACATAAGTGGGGCAGCTGTGACCTACTAAAACGAAAGTAGTACGTGAGTGCACTCTAGTGGTGCAAAAGTGAATCAGCTTTAGTCTACATTCAAATTTGCTGCAATTTTTGTGTTTTTGCCTAGACCTTGCGTTGGTTATACAAGTACCATCTCAACCAAGCCTGTTTTTGCCCAGAGTTTTACAGAAGCTTATTAGATAGAAGTTAGGCCAGCGTTTTGTGCTGCCCTAATATGCTTGTTAAAAATATTGCAGAGATTGTGGTTGGTGGGCTTATAGACATGATTAAAAAATATAGGCTCGCAAGTTTCAGAAACGGTAGGAAAATATGAGCATGCATCAAAATTAAGATAAGTATGTACAATCAACTAAAAAAACACTAAGGTTAAAAGGCACAGGAACGTTGCACAATAAATGTCTTTGAGTCTGAGCAGTGAACAAACAGCGGTATAGTAGTATAGTGTAGTAGTAGTAGTAGTAGTAGTAGTAGTAGTAATATAGTAACATCACTACAATAAAGTGACTCAGATGATTGTGTACAGTGCAGTGATGGACAGTGGTTGTTAAATAAGTAGCAGGTAAAGTGACTTTAAATAATATTGCACATTGTAATTATTACTATGGAGATGATGTACTATTGATCAGTTTTCCGAATGAATATATTTTGGGTGAACAAAGAACTAGTGACATAACGACTAGAAATAAAACAAAAATATGGTCGAAATTAGAGGCCGAGTGTAGCGTGCGCAGAGTAACTTCGCCAATTCGATCTTTGTCACAAGTTGTCTCGTTCTGAAATATTTCCGGTCACAATTTTAATTTTGGAACTTTGGGCCAATGAGAGAAAAGACACGTGACTTCACCAGCCAATCCGCTCCTGCGTTTTCTCCTCCCTGACGCAGACGCTATAAAACGCCTCACCACGCGGCACGCGCTCATCCGCTTCTTGCTCTGGACCCATTGAGGTCTAAACTGTGAGAGTTAACTTTTGCTGCTCTTTTTCCTTTCACATCTTTGTTTTCGTCTTTATTGATTAATCATGGTGAGTATTGCTAAATATTTGTTCAATTTTCTGTTAAAGCCAAACATTGTCCTTGGCGCACGTTGTTTAAGTTCTAGTCCAAACCGGTTCAAATTGACAATCTTAACGTTTATATCTAGGTATATATAGGTTATATCCGCTTTCGTCTACAAATCCTTAACTTGCAAAATTTTACTTCACAATAAATACGTAAAAGTACTTCCCTTCCAACATTAATCATGTCAGGGATCTAGTGAATCGATTCCTGGCCTGATTACGCGCGTTGACCCAATTAGCCGTGGTCAGTGCGCCTTATGAAATCACGCACAGGACCATAGACCGTATGTAAAGCTCAGGGCACAGGCGGGTTTACCGCCAGAATCCGTTAGAGCCGACTCCTCCCCCGTACGATATGTAAGCTTCACATTTTACTCTCGCCTTATTGATATGACCTCACCTGTTGCAGTGGTTCTCAAACTGTGGTACATGTTTTACTGATTGCACTTGGACTACTTTTACTAATCAGGATCTCTTCCATTTTAGGCGTTATTAACCTTAATTAGGCAATTGTGGGCTTTGGTAATTCATATCAGATTAGTGTTTTGTGGTTTTAGCTCATGTTCATAGCCAGTTTACCCATAATGTAGTCCAGTGTTGAGCACATTCTAGTCCTGTTTTAGACCAGCTTTAATGAAAGTTTTTACTTTTTAAAATTTATGTAGCGCTTTTCACAGACATGTGTCACAAAGACCCTTTACAGATCATTATCCGTTCACTCCACGCTGAGACCCAGCCCTGTTGGCTTCTGAGATCTGATGTGGTCAGGCTTTGACAAGCTGGTATGGCCACAATGAGATGAGAAGTTGTGGCGGTATCTGAGAAGCCAGATAAGCTATGCTTCCATATTTAATAAGGTGATGTCTGGTGTGAGATGTTCTAGGGCCACTAGTCTATTTTTTTGAATCAGATGCACAACTACCTAGACCTAGACAAAAATGGCTATCCAGCAACTTGAGTCCTTAATTAAAAGAAAACATCACATATTGTTACAATAAACTCTGAAATAAGTCGTGAGTTTTGTCAGTTTTCATAGAGCATTCACTTTTGATGTAAAAATGTTCAAATGGTAACCAAAAACTGTTCAAAATGAGACTACAAGAACTCTATTATAAATTACTACAGGGGTTTGCAACGCAAACATGGTTGGGGGGTGGGCACTTGCAACCATAAAGGCTCTAAATTGACATGTTAAAAGTGTACCCCCATTTAAGAATTTGGCACCCCCAAAACAACTAACTAAAAACGTGTGGCTCCGCCTCTGAATTGTAGTAATATTCACCAAGTTTCAGTACAGTTTACTAATCTTGGAGGTTGTGGACTGACTTTTTTTTGGAAAGTGTTGCAAATTGCATTTTTGTAGCTTCTTGGTAATTTTGATTGCTGCTCAAGGAGAGTTGGGTACTTTGCTCTTTCTAACTTAAGCATTTGTTTTTCCTCCTCAGCGTGAGTGCATCTCTGTCCACGTGGGTCAGGCTGGAGTGCAGATCGGAAATGCCTGCTGGGAACTTTACTGTATGGAGCATGGCATCCAGCCCGATGGACAGATGCCCAGTGACAAGACTGTAGGAGGAGGAGACGATTCTTTCAACACCTTCTTCAGCGAGACTGGGGCTGGCAAACATGTGCCCAGAGCAGTGTTTGTGGACCTGGAGCCCACTGTTATTGGTGCGTAATGGAAGTGCTTTACATATCTTTACATTAGTAAAGATGCGTGTGTAAGACACGGGTGAGATTTTGAACTGCTTACAGTAATTGATCTTAAGGGTGCACTATGTAGCTTGTCTGAAGGGCACACAACCACTTGTCTCCATGGAGATATTTCTCCATTGCCAGCATAATGTCTCACAGTATGGCGTTAAACTTGTCTCCATTGAGATGAGCCTCGTTCAGTGACTACATTACAAACCATGAGCACAGGTTTTACCTGTTATTGCTGGACTGCAGCTGCATTGGTATCTTTAGTTTTCCCTAAAGCTCAGTGTCACACTTGAGGCTTATTCAACGTCTGCTCTTGAATAATTGTAATGGTTTGTACTCTTCACAGATGAGGTCCGCAGTGGAACTTACCGACAGCTGTTCCACCCAGAGCAGCTGATCACTGGGAAGGAGGACGCTGCCAACAACTACGCTCGTGGTCACTACACCATCGGCAAAGAGCTCATCGACCTGGTGCTGGACAGAATCCGCAAACTGGTGTGTGGTGTGTGAAGGCTGAGGGTGTGTCACTGTGAGCTCGTCTTTAAACGCTGTGTGTCCACAGGCCGACCAGTGCACGGGGCTGCAGGGCTTCCTGGTGTTCCACAGCTTTGGAGGGGGCACCGGCTCCGGCTTCACCTCTCTGCTCATGGAGCGTCTCTCCGTCGACTACGGCAAAAAGTCTAAGCTGGAATTCTCCATCTACCCCGCCCCCCAGGTCTCCACTGCTGTGGTGGAGCCCTACAACTCCATCCTGACCACCCACACCACCCTGGAGCACTCCGACTGCGCCTTCATGGTGGACAATGAGGCCATCTACGACATCTGCCGCAGGAACCTGGACATAGAACGCCCCTCATACACCAACCTCAACAGGCTCATCAGTCAGATCGTCTCCTCCATCACAGCCTCTCTGCGCTTCGATGGAGCTCTCAACGTGGATCTGACAGAGTTCCAGACCAACCTGGTGCCCTACCCTCGTATCCACTTCCCTCTGGCCACCTACGCCCCGGTCATCTCGGCTGAGAAAGCCTACCACGAGCAGCTCTCTGTGGCTGAGATCACAAACGCTTGTTTTGAACCTGCAAACCAGTTGGTGAAATGTGATCCTCGTCATGGTAAATACATGGCCTGCTGTCTTCTGTATCGCGGTGATGTCGTGCCCAAGGATGTGAATGCCGCCATCGCCACCATCAAGACCAAGCGCAGCATCCAGTTTGTGGACTGGTGTCCTACTGGGTTCAAGGTGGGCATCAACTACCAGCCGCCCACTGTGGTCCCTGGAGGAGACCTGGCCAAGGTGCAGAGGGCCGTGTGCATGCTGAGTAACACCACCGCTATAGCAGAGGCCTGGGCACGTCTCGACCACAAGTTTGACCTGATGTACGCCAAGAGGGCCTTTGTGCACTGGTACGTGGGAGAGGGCATGGAGGAGGGCGAGTTCTCCGAGGCCAGAGAGGACATGGCTGCTCTGGAGAAGGATTATGAAGAGGTGGGCGCGGACAGTGTGAACGATGATGAAGATGAGGGGGAGGAGTATTAGATGTGCACTTGGTTATTCCTGAAACTTTGAATAATAAAGGTGATCTGTTCAACGTTGGTCTCTTGTGTACTCTTGTTTGGTTTTTTTTGTTTTTTTTTAATAACTTGAACTATTCTAGACCTCAGTAATTTGTGTAGACGCAAGATGGCAATAGGGAGCAATGCTGTAAGGCTGCTTCATTATTTCACTTGCAGTGTTGTAGTGAACCGCTGGTAATGTTGTTTGTGGCGGGGCATTTGGGCCAAGTAGTATTAAGCTTGCAGTGAGCCAGGTTTCTTCAAGGTTTTGATAATGCACTTGATTTAAAATTGAACCTCCAAGTAATTTTAGAATGCTTTGTCATCAACGCCTGGAGTTTTGTCTCAGATATGTTTGAGAAACCCCTCATTATGTTCGGTTTTGAGGTGAACTGCTACATTTGACATTTTTCTAGCGTTCTGGGGCTGAAATCAAAATGCAGTGGAGCACTTCCAAATCACAAGGTGGAGCAGTTTTCAGGTCCTCTAAATATGCAGGATTTGTGTGAATGACAACTCTGGATTTAAGTGTAGGAAATGGTGTAATATGAACCCTTTAATCTAAAAAACAGCCTGAAAAATCCTGACATCCCAAAAAATTCAGTGTGGTTATTTGGTCAAAGAACACCAGATTTAGATCAAAATACTTTTATTTGTTTATGGTCAGTATTTTCACAAATTGACCAATTGTGAGGCACAGACAGTAAATGCATTCATGTACACTGATGTGATATGGTGTTTGAATGTTTGGGTAACGACAGCGCAAAAGAACAGTGCTCAGTGTAAGACATGCAGTTAAGGATCATACTATACTCTAGGGATGTAACAATATTCAGTTTTGGTATTAATTCACCTTATGGCACAATTAATGTAAAGGTCTAATGCTACAGAAATACTGCTTTTGTCTTATAAAATGCCCTGAAACTAGTGTTTAAAGTGCATAATGGAACTTTTCTGGTTTGAGAGTTGCCACCCGCTTTTCTCCACAACAGTTTTTTTTTTTTTTTTTGCCTGTTCCACAGTCTGGCATTTTATATAGAATTAGATACATCAGATACAGATGTTTTTATTGCTTTAGCTTCAAAATTATTTCTGTAAACTGAGTTGTCTCTCCACTGACCTGACCTGTCGCTTGTTTCCATAGAGATATAAAAACTTTTCCTACTAATCCCCATGGAGACAAGCAGAAGTGGCAAAGCCAATGCCAAGAAAGTTACATATTGCACCTTTAAATTGCTATGATACTTGTAGGATTTAGAAAGTATGTAATAACAGTAATTTATTCATGCTGGTGTCATGGAAACAAAGCAAAGGATCATGGTCAATGTAGTTCTTTCTGTTACTATTTTACCACCAAAAACGATTCATTTTGAAAAAGGGGCTTGTAATAACATTCAAATGCAAAGGCGCGCTACGTAATATTTATGGTGAAGGGTATGCCATCTCTTGTCTCCATGGCAATGTTACTGCGGTGTCTGGAATGGCTAATGTTGCATTTATTCAATTACATGCGTTTTTATTGCACAAAAAACACTGAGAAACCTGCCTTCTTACTGTGAGCGAAGTCGCCTCTCCACATATCTGACCTGTAAATTTGCCTGGTTTGAGGGTACCAGCTTGTCTCTATGTCTCCATGGAGACAAGCAGGTGGGGTACACTTCACCAGAAAAGTTACATAGTATACCTTTAACATATTATGAAATCAAAATGTTTTTTTGTTACATCCCTAATTTCCCATCTTACATAAAGAAGTAAACGTTTTAAAAATGGATTTCTGAAATTCTACTTTTTTGTGGCTATTGACATGCACAGAAATAAATTACAAAACATTAAACACAAGTGCCCTCCTGCAAATGTGACTAGAAGCCCTGAAATGATGCCAAGTGTGAAGACTGCCTCCAACACTGAAATGAAACTTAAATAAAATAAAATCTAACAACATTCAAAGAAGCCATTCAAATATACACAAGCTTAGCCCATTCTTCATACTAGTCTAGTCTGTACTAAAGCAATAGAACCATCTCACATTTACAGTGCTCTCCACTCAAGACAAATATTTATAAGAGTGTTTTTGCAAATAATAATGATGTACATAACTGTATATGACAACTAAACCAGAGTTCTAAACCAGAACACTATGATTAAAACTGTAATAAACCAGAACTAAACAAGGGTTAAAACAGGACTAAACTAGGGGCTGGACCAGGTCAAAACCAGGTCTAAACCTGGACTAAACCAGGACTACACCAGGGACTAAAACAGAACTAAACCCAGTCCAAACCAGGACTGAACTTGGGCTAAACCAGCTCATCCCTCATATAGTGTGTGGTTATGACTGATCAGGCAAGACTAAACCAGGGATCAAAACTGGGCTAAACCTGGGACTAAAGCAGGACTAAACCAAGTCTAAACCAGGGACTAAAGCAGGACTAAACCAGATATTGAACCAGTATTTGCTAAATCAAAGACTCATACAGACATGTAGTGTCAGCCCACCAACATGGTTTGTCCCAAGGGCCATGCTACACCCCTGGTCTAGTCCTGGTCTAGTGCTAGTCTAGTCCAGGCTTAGCACTGGTCTAGTACTCATTACCATTGAGCAGAGAACACTGTTTTACCACCTGGGTGCCATGAGAGACAGGCAAATTTGTAGAGGTGGGTAGTTCACAATTACAGTTACTTAAGTAACTATTTTGACTATTTTGATGTATTCACATCTGTAATACAGTACAACAATTCAGCATTTAAACAGCACAAACAATACTTCTCTATTCAAATACAATATAGTCATTACATTTGAATGATCATAAATACAAACAAGTGAAAATGAAGTTTCACAGTGAAGTCCACGGCAGTGTAAGGCAAGCGACTGTAAGAAACACATACTGACTCGGCTTAGTGGTTTTGCATAGACTGTTACTTGATTCTTCCAATCATTTTCATATAAATATATCAATAGATCACTTTTAGATCTGAAACAAGAGAATGGATTAATCACAATTTATTGATTACTGACATAATCGGTCACTAATTTAGTAATGGAATAAATCTTTCTGGACTATACACAGACTCTAAAACATGACATGTGCCAAGAGATTTTATAAAGAATTTCTTAAGAAATTACACAGGAAAAATATGAATTAATTTGACCCCAAACCATTTTCAGTGTTTGCAGCTGGAGCAGATGAGAAGCATAAACTATGATTGCAAAGAGGAGTTTCAATACACTTTCATATTTTACATTTTCCCAGAGAATTGTTTTAACTTAAACTAAATACTACCATTCACAACCTGTAATAAATACTGTGATTTAAAGCTCATACATTCTGTTATTTTAAGCATTTAAAATAAGTCTGCACACCACAATTACTCTGTTTTATAACCTAATATAATGCATTTGAACTGAAAACTGGTCAAATGCATTCAGCCATAAGCTCTGTGCTTATACACAATGTAATTATTTCCAGCAGGGGGCGCATGGATTAAGGTGAAGCAGTTTAAACCAGGCTAAAAGCAGTAGCCAACTTTGTAGTGAAGTCATGTTGATGGCTTGAATCATGAACTGCCCAGTCCAATTGTATAAACTACTTGAATACCACTTGCCAGACAAAAAAAAATGCAGTGTCTAGCAGAGCATGGGGTGGATTATGAATAATGAAAAAAAGTTACTACAGTACAATTAAAATAATGTTAAAATAGTACACTGACCATAAATACACTCCCACACTCTTCACACGTGTGCTGCTGCTATATAATCCTGGTTAAGGCATTTTGGTGAGAATTTTTAGTCAGTAATTAACCAACATCTTCTGAACTCTGCGTAGTTCTTTCCCGTTTAAAACAACATTGGTGACTTCTTCCTGTGTAGACGTACTCATCCATCGTGACTACAACACACTTTTTGTCCTGAATTGTCCTTTTCTCTTCTCCTCTTCCATCTCGAGTCTCAGAGATTCCCAGAGCCTCAACACACAAGTCATTCAACAGAAAACAGCTCCCCCTGGCAGTCTGCAGGAGGCCTTAGCATTTCTGGTCCTGAGGAGGCGCCATCTTCCAAGTGTAACCTGCAAAAGAAAAAATGTTTGACTTGATTATAGTTTAGACGAGTTGGTTTGCTCCAGGTTTTGAGGGCTTATATTATTCACAACAATTACACCAATCTTCTATAGACCCCTTTACTGTTAGTAAACAAACGTGACGTTACTGGCATGCGCGCGCATGCCTGACTCAGAAGCAACCATGGCAGACCATAGCGGAGTATCTGAACGATAGGGAGAGCTACATTCAAAAGCTCACGTTGAGCAACGGGGTTCGACTATCAGATCCTTATGCGATCACGGAGCAGCAGTACGACCGCAGAAAGTGGCCAGATTTACAGTGGCCAGATATCCACTGTTATTTAGTGGAGAAGCCCAGCGTGTATACAAGAGAGAAAGTGTGCGCATACAAATCCATGGATGCCTACCAGTTTGCCGTGTGTGGACATGTACAGGAGGTAAAATACCACAATATCGATGGGGAGTTTTACGTGGTGGCATCTGATGTTCTCCCCAGTCAAAGACAAGGCCACAAGACGACCATGTACAATGCTTGGGCTATCATCAACAAGCGCAAGAACTGCGTTCTGACCGCCAACTGCACTTGCGTTGCGGGGTAAGTAACATACTACGACTTAATTCACGAATCACAGATGTGATCTCAGTCATGTCAAATGCCATTTATTATGGTCATGCGAAAACTTATCATGCATTTTAACAAAGTTATTCGTGTTCGTTTACATGTGTCTGTTGTAGAGATTACCCGGGTAATATGTCTGTGAGCTTTGCGGTGTCCTGTGCTTGCTAGTTAATCAGCATGATTAAACACCATTGAACACCTGGGCAAATTACCCTAAACAAGCAGCAGGTGTTCACTTGTGTGTATGTCAGTTGAATGATATGAACTATCATTTATTCCATCTGTTTCTCTTTATTTCACATCGAGTTCTTCTCTTCTCTTCTATATCTTCGCTGGGGGTTTTATGGCAGCAGTGGCTTTTTTGAGTCAGCACTGTGCGCGCATTCAGTGATGACGTAGCTTTGAAACTGGTCTATAGGCTAGCGCTTTTTTAGACACTCAAAGAAGCCCGGGGTAGAGTGATGGAAGCGAGTCTGCCAATTTTACACATCACATTCATACACAGTGAGGTGAATTCAGTGTCTTGCTTAAGGATAGTAAGGACACTATAAAATGAGCCACTGTCACTACTATAGTCACAAAAAGTTGCAAATGTACAAATACTGCAATACTTACATATGTCTTACCTGAAGTAAAGAACCTCAAGACAGGATGTGCACAAAGAGAATGGCTAAGCCAATGTTAAGAAGGATTACCATGATGATCAAGATGGTGTTTGGGCCCTGAGAAAGAAATGAGAAATTTAGAATCATCACATACACACCCCCACACAAACATTATATCATAGAGCACCTTTTGGGTTTATTAAATAATGTTTTAGTTGCACAGTCTGGCAGCTCACAGTATAGCATTATACTGATCTGTCTTTATTTATTAGGTCTTTTTTTGCTGGAAAATCTCTTGCATTCTTACAATGAAGGGGTTTGCTTCTCCACACATTTGAGCTGTAATTCTACTGCTTCTCTCCGTGGAGTTGGAAATAAGATTAGGTTGGAGAGTGTTGGAGATAAATTCCAAACTGTGGAACATTTAGACAATGCAATAACATCTTCATGGAGACAACAGAGGGATATTGGTCTGTTCCCCACTCTCTCCGTCGCATCTCGAGCCAGAACCAAACATGGCCATCCAATCAGACTTATTTCAGTGACGCATGTAAAACAAAGGAGCTCATTGGTCGCTTATTATTTTGAATAAAATTTCCCTCGCCTCAAATTAACAGAGTTTACCGCTTCGCTCCTTGATTCTACAGAAAAGAGATTCTAGACTTACTTTTCCTCATAAACAGCCATATTGGTTTTGATATAGACAGACTATACATGTTGCTGAGTGGCTAATCCATCCAATGAAGAAGAAGAAGAAGACACGCTTTATTCATCCCCGTAAGTAAATTATTTCTCTGCATTTGACCCATCCTTCAGGAGCAGTGGGCAGCTGGTCTTTCCGGCGCCCGGGGTCCCATCTCCATTATATTATTGCTCGGCTGGGTCAGGACCTAAGCTGGAGGATTTTACCTGGAGCATGTTTTGGGTTGATGGGGGAAACCGGAGTACCCGGAGGAAACCCATCCAGACACGGGGAGAACATGCAAACTCCACACAGAAAGGCTCGAGCGACCCGAGGATCGAACCCAGACCATGCATGCAAACTCCACACAGAACACACACAGAAAAGCCTGGGCGGGATCGAAACCCGGAACCTTCTTGCTGTGAAGCATGAGCGCTAGCCACTCAGCCACCGTGCCGCCCTACCTACAATGGTCATCAATGGTAACAGTAAATATATGGCACATACCTCCATATCCAGAGAGTCCAGTGGCTCCTCTTTACTCTGACTCGCTCCTGTTGACTTCAGTCTAGTTTCAGCTTTAGGCTCAGGTTTAGCTCCTGGTTTAGGTACCACAGCTTTGACCTCTGCTGGTTTGGGCTCCACTGGTTTTGGCGCTGGGATTTTCGCCTCTAGTTTGGATCTTGGAGCGGGACTTGGCTGCCTCTTCAATGCCGGCCTCGAATCTGCTCTGCTTGAAGACCTACTTGTCTCCTTGGACACGGATGGCGCCCTCTCCTGGACTGATGTAGCTCTCTCAGGCTTTGGTTCTACCACTTTCGGTGGCTCTGGGGTGACAGCTTTGGTGGACATTTTGGACGCTGGACGTGGAGGTGGTACTGGTGGTACTGGCTCCTCTTCCTCCTCTACTTGTGCTGAGGATGGAGTAGAAATTGTAGCTTCAGCCTGTTTTTCGTTGTTGAATTTTTGGAGAGGTTTAATTTCGAGGTCTTGTTCAACTTTGTTGCTTTCGTGGCTTGGGCTGCGTTCGGCGGCGGATGCAGGAGTGACAAGTGCAGGTGGAGGAGCAGTAGTGACAGGTGTAGAAGGCGTAATAGGGCGACTGTTTGGTTTGCTGTTTGACTTGGTGCTCCCTCCTCCCTCGCTCCAGGTTCTAGGACTGAGGAGCTTCTCGTCTCTGGGGGGCTGGATGATGCCGGGGCTGGGAGAGGGGGTCCGTGCGGGCGAGGATTCAGGCATGAGGAGGTCAAGCTCGTTGGGGACGGGACTCTCAGGAGGGGTGGGCAACTGCTCTTCTTTGGCTAACAGCGGCTCATGCATTACAGTGTCTGTGTTCTCACTGCCCTCCATCGCCTCCTGCAGGGCACGCTTCTTCAGGTACTCTGGACCTGGAGAGACACATTGAGAACTGGATTATTGCCATCATACTCACAGATGGGGGGGCAGTTTTCCCTACAGGGTTGTCAAAAGTATAAAAAATACTGCCTGTGCCTCACAATTGATCAATCGATACTAATCAATACTAAAATTAGTGTTGAAACTACTCATTTGAGCACCTATCAGTCAATACTAAAAAAAAAGTCACATTCACAGGACAGAAATTAAGCATTCCTTTAGTTTAACAGCTTTAACAGAACAAGTATAAGAACACATTAGTACTGCTACTTGGATGACTGAAAGATTACCATAGATTTTACATATAAATGGACACAGATAACCTGCTAGCTGCTGCATTCCAAATAGGAAGTGAGCATTTCCAAATATAGAACTCTGCTCCAGATAAGTCGGTATAACTGCTAGCCTCGATGAGCTTCATTTGAGTGGAGCTGAATGCCATGAAGTGGACCCTTAGTTCCATTCTTTATACATATTCAATAGGGGAAACTGTAAGAGACAATAGTTTCCTCTCTTGATTATGTTGCAGTTTGAATATTTCATGAATATTTTCATTCAATATTTCATGAAATATCCGAAAGGTAATTCACACATGTTGAACTTGATCATTTCTGTTAAAAAAACAGACCCAAGAACTCACTGTATTACAGCAGAAATCTGTATTTGAACAATATTAATTTTAGCTGCCCACCTGTATTAAATATGATTGGCCCATTGAATGTTGTGATGTCATTTGAAACCCAGGATTAGCTTTAATAGTAGAGTGAGGAATCACATCATTTCATTTCACAGATTGATTTATGACTCAAGGCTCATTCTATTCATGCGGTTTAGGATAAGCACCATTAAATGGCCTGTACCTGATTTTTAACTGTGAGTGAGGGACATAGGGTGAACTATAGCCCCACCCACTTAGTCCTTTCTGCTGCTGTGGTATTGCACTGTGACACAGAAACTACTGTCTGGGACAGTGTCATGTAGTTGTTTCCACAAGTATCTGACATAATGTCAAGCAATTGATTTCCCATGAGTTGTAGTAACAATGTTCCTATTGTAATTGTAATTTTAATACAACAAAATGCTTTGCAAAATGATTATGTGAAGGATTTTTCCTCATTTTCCTCATCTGCATTTACAATACACTGCATAATATAAAAGTAATTTATCTCAACCAGAAGAAATTCACATCAGGTACAGGGCCTGTAATGAAGATCCATTCATGCACCTCCTCAAACAGTGAACTTTATGGTTAGATATGAAGGATGTTCTAAAAAAAAAAACAGGGTGAAAGTGAAGTTAAACTGTGTGTGTAAAGACCATGTCTCTGGATGTAAAATGATACAACCTCCTGAACTCAATCAGACACTCCATTTTTAGACTTTCAAATGTGGTTCTCCCAGTGAGCCCCAGCCTCATCTCAAGGCCATAACACAGTTTACAGAAGCATAAATAAGTGTATACCACACATATAAATAAGTGTATAACGCATATATAAATATGTGTATAACGCACATATATGAGGAGAGTTACCTGGTTGGTAGAAGGAGGGTGACAGTTCTTTGGCCACAGCTCGGGCCAGACTGGCCTCTCCACTGGAGGCCTGAGCCGCCTGGTCTGCTCCATCAGACTTTCCCTTTGCATGAGTTGTTCTGCAGAAAACACACATGCACGCGCACATTAGAAAACATCAGTTATGTCTTTACAGTATGGATGGACAAGTGTATCTCTTTTTCAGTGGAGTCCTGGCCCCAGAAGGGACCCTATGGAGCTCAACAGAGACCACCAGCCCCGCAAACAGCACCGCTCTAGCGTAGAACCCAGGACATTCTTGCTGTGAGGCAAAGTGCTGACTGCACTTCAAAAAAAAAATTGATCATAACATGTCCTGACTTTGAATATGTTTCTAACCATGAAAGTCCCATTAAGACTTATGAGGAAACAGAATCAAACTGAAACACAGGCAGGACATGCAAACTCCACAACACTATTTCAGTTGGTAGTACAGTGGTAGTGGTAGAGTACCACTGTATTTTTTGCAATATGACAGATTTCAGCAGAATCAATGAATGGCACACTAAACTCTGTTAATCTGAGGTTTATAAAAAATACAGACATGTCATTCTGGATTTACCAGGCAAACAAATCCTAATTTCTCCATTGAAATGGCATGTTCCACTTCACTTCTGCCTCCAATTGTCTCCATTCCACAATTTTAATCTATTTGTTTGCAAACTTTTAAAGGACCTATATTCCACTAAAATGTGTAATTGTGACCATCCTATATATTTCATGAATGATTGCAGCCGCTCTCAGGCCATAATCAGAGCTGTAACATACGTCTTACAAAACTGAGTGTCAGTGTATTTGAACCGTTTGTGCTGTTCAGAACCACTGAGTGCTTGCACTTTGGTGATTGTGATTACGCTGTAAATACTCCACATACTGAAACTCTAACTGGGGCTGGAAATAGCAGGAGCACTCTTGAAGGCGCCGCAGGGAGGTGCTTCCCCCTGGAACAATTAGACACTGGGGTTCCTACTGCCCACCTGTCCCCTCACACTCAGCACCTACGGCCACAGGAACAGGCTCTGGACAGAATGATCTCTGTGAGGCTCCATATGGGAACAGTCTACTTCTCGTAGTGTCGAGTGTCCGGAAAAAACAGGAATTATGACCTATGACCTTAAAGGTACAGTGTGTAACTTTCTGGAGGTGGTAGATCACCTGCATGATTCCATGGAACCCTACTTTGGAACATTCTCCATAGAAATACATTTTACGCCATAGTGTGGAATATTATAGCCAAAGCAGAAACATTCCCATGGAAACGAACAGGAGGACGACCTCCACCAGGCCAAACAGGTTTGTGGTGATGCAAGACCACTCACAGTAAGAACACCTTTCCCCCCCATGTTTTTCAATGCAATTCTTTTTTTATTGCATGGGATTCTAGCTTAGATTTCAGTCTTCTCTCAAATGTGAACGCTTCTGGGTAGTTTTAAAATATGAACTTTGAACAGAATCCTATACATAAATCACAAAATCACATTGTAATTGCAATATTTGTTGGAAAAACGAATATAGATATTTTTGCCAAAATTGTTCAACCGCAATCTGAGTCAAATCAAGATTTTTGGAAACAATTTTCTCAATTTCTGAAAGGGGATCTGCCCCCTGCTTGTCTCCATGGAGATATTATTGTTGGCTGGAATGATCCATGACCATGACCATGAAGGACAAGATCGCAAATACAAGCGGTTGAAATGAGTTTCTTCAACAGAGTGGTTGGACGCTCCCTTAGTGCTAGGGTGAGGAGCTCAGTCACATGGGAGGAGCTTGGAGCAGATCTGCTCCTCGGGGTAGAGGAACCAGCTGAGGTGGCTCGGGCATCTGTTCCGGATGCCTCCCTTGGGAGGTGTTCCGGGCATATCCCACCGGAGGAGGCCACAGAGAAGACCCAGGACATGCTGGAGGGACTATGTCTCTGGACTGGCCTGGGAACGCCTCAGGGTCCCCCCAGAAGAGCTGGAGGAAGTGTGCATGGAAAGGAAAGTCTGGGCTTCCCTGCTCAGACTGCAGCCCCGGATAAGCGGAAGAAAATGGATGGATGGAACGATCCATAGTATAGCACTAAATCCCTTATATATTTTTTTAAATTACAGTGTTTCATTGCTAAAAAAATACCCTGAAAAACATACATACTTACTGTTACCTTGCCTTTCTAACTTTGCCTGGTGATCCTCATGTCTCTATAGAGATAGCTTTAATTTCATGCCGTGGAACATTCCCAGTAAAGCAATAACATCTATCATAAGATAGAAACGTTACATACAGAAATGTTACATACAGAAACGTTACATAATGCATTTTTACTGTGTATGTAAAAGAACATTATAGCTTTGCCATGTTAATGTTAGTTCAATACAATAATAGTTGATTATTATCACGCAATCTCTCCTGGGCCCTCTTCGAGCCCTCCTTACAGTTAGCAGTACGAGCCTGTACAAGACTCAGCCCACAAGCCTACGTCACCCATGCTCCCACGGTCATTTATTCCACAAGTATACAACAGTATGATACAACTGATGGGATGTGCAGTACTTTCATTAGTACTCTGAAGGGGAGATGATTTACAAAGGAGGGAGGAATATATAATTTTCAAAACAATAAAAGGTAACATGGCGATCTAAATGTGTTATGTGTTAATAGTTAATACTTGAAGTGTAATACCCCTCAAACTATTGTAGATATAGTAGATAGACTTGAATGTGTGTTGTTGGAAACAGACATGTGCTCTAGCTCTTTTAATCTGGACTAAACAGCAGCTGCTTCTGTACAACAGGTTTCAATCAATCCACTGCTACAATTAACACATTAGTCATAGGCCACAAATGCATGCTCACAAACAGGGTTCTGGCTCTGTGATATATGAGGCTTCTGTAATATGTTCGCTCCAGGTGACATCACACCATACAAGAATCCCTATAGCTTAACCTGAGCTGGAGACAGGTCAGAATTCTCAGGTGGAGTTTGCTGTGTTACTGTCAGATTGCAGATTTGTTGACCTGGTTTATGGTCCGTATCTTCTCTTTCAACAAAAATAAACAAAAGTGAAAGTACTTATTATGTTTAAAAGGTGAGGAATATGTTTGCACCACTATAAATAAACAAAGACTGGGTGAAGTGTCTTCCCTAAAGACCACTGTGCCACTGCGCCCTACTTTATCTTATGAACCAAAACCAACCAACAAGTATAACAGGTAACTAGGAGTACTTTACACATATTAATATACCTCCTTCCTTTGCAAGATTAGCAAATATATCATTTTGTGCGTCTCCTTTTGAATAATATTTTGTAAGTGTTTCTGGTAAGTAGTGTCTGGTCATTTAAACATTGTTCTGTGTGATATTATGATGTTAAGCTGAACGCTGTGCTAAAGCTGCACCTCTAAGTCTAAGTCTAAGTCTAAGTGTGTTTGTCATCAGCTGCAGTTGTCCAGAGCCTGTGGGACAGATCACTGTCACTGTCACTCATGCATGTGCCACTGAGCCTCTGCACCAGCACCCACAGTGTACAAGAGGAGCAGCTACAGGCAGTCTATGGAGGTTTAAAGGAGGAACAGCTAAACACAGGCAGTCTATGGAAGTTCTAACATCTACAGAGTCTTCTACTGTTCCCTGACCAGGTCTATGATGATTTAAACTAAGCTGGACACAGGTCAGAATTCTCAGGTGGAGTTTGCTGTGTAACCGTCAGATTGCAGATTTATTGACCTGGTTTATGGTTCATATCTCTGTAATTACTGTGCCTATCCATATGAAACAAAAAATGGCACAAAGTTTGACAACTTTCTGTCAAACGTGGAAATATTTCTTTCAAAATAGCTTTAGAAAGTGGTGGCATTATTAAAACCCAAAGACATGATTGTTGTCAGTTGAAAAAACTTAAAGATTAAATTGGCAAGTTTGTGGAAACAATCTCAAACAAATAATGCACAGTAAATCTCCCATATAGGCCCCTGCACTCCATCTGAAATTATAACATGATCAAATTATAGAAAGTGAACACAACCTATCCACTTTACTGCCCCTGAATAACACATTAAAGTTTGTCATGTTTTCAGTTTCTGTAAATGTTGTGATGTGTGGTTGGGCAGCAGTAAGAATGGCCTCCTCAGCAGTACAGTGTGTAAGCAGAGCCCCACGTCCACAGAGGAGCAGCTCTACTCATTCTATGCAGCTCTGGTTATGAGCTGTCACATATTTAGAACCACACAGCACCTGACACTTCTGCTGACGCATGGGAAACCAGCCGAGGAGGAACCAGACTGGACTGAGAGACAGGGACACAGAGGGACAAAGAGGGACACAGTCAGAGAAAGTTCTTCCTATTGTGTTTTATCAATGAAGACATATAATTTTTTCTATTATTAAAGAGGGGGTCCTATGCAAAATCAACTTTTTGGAGCTTTCTACCATACCATTTCTACCAACATTGTTCCCTCATCAAAAACATGCCTGAAGAAGTTTTAGATGTATCCATGCATGTTTGAGTATTTTAGCGATCTCTCCTGGGCCCATTTGAACCCTCCTTACAGTTAGCTGTAAGATTCCATGCAATGCTCCACCCACAAGCCTACAGCACCCATGCTGCCATACAACTATTCTCCACAAAAAACACAAAAATTGTGATTGTTGATTGTGTTAACACACTAAGAGTGGAGTGCAGAGAGTAAATGGAGGGGAGACAATACAGGATCATTCCATCATGCACGAAGAAAATCAGACCGCTGCAGTGTCTGATTAGAAAAACAAGCCACTTGATCTGGTGCTCATGTAATCTGCTATCCTGGGGCAGACTGAGGGAAGTGATCCTGCCAATCTGTGCCATCGGCCCCTCTAACCAACTTTCAACCACACACCACATTCATACTAGGCAATGTGCTAGTGTTTTGCCTAAAGATACAATGACAGAACTTGGTCTGAGCAGGTTGGGGCACCACTGCTCTAACCACTGATCCACTGTGGCCATATTTAAATCCATACGTCCTCCTTTCCTGGTTTGAAAATCAGGCACCCTAGGTCTAACAGACCTTTTCTATAGTTAGTGTAACCTCTGGTCTGTGTGGGCAGCATTTGGCTCTGAGCAAACATGTGTGAGACCAGGAAACAGTGAGGTTATGGAGGGGTGTATGGTCAGCTGTTGCATTCTCCCCATGATAGAGTCCTTTACGAGTGTGTGGGTGGTATCTATCACACCGTGGGGACTAAAATCTCTACACACGCTCACATAATGGGGACCTGCCTCTTTTATAGGGGCAAAAATCAGGTTGTAAAGCCTGCATTATTAGATCACCAACATGGTTTCAAGTTCTGATCTGAGTTATGATTTGTTAAAGACACTGTACCTGATTGTAACTGTATAAAAACTTGAAAAAACAAACAGAAGCAGTGCTCCAAAGTTATTCCTCACTTAATACAATAGGTTTATAAGTGCTTTTCACAAATTTCAGAGGGTATGGAGAGTTTACATGTAAAAAAGGGGAACAGGCCCTTTAGGCTTAGAGTTTAAGGTAAGGTTATGCAAGTAGTGGCTATGGTTAGGTTCAGTCTCCAGGAAATAAATGTAAGTCTTGTACATTTGACCCATCCTTCAATGCCGCTGGTCCAACCTGTGAGGAGCAGTGGGCGCTGGATGGTTTGGTGCATGTTTTTGGTTGATAGGGTAAACTAGAGTGCTCAAACACAGGAAGAACATGCAAACTCCACACAGAAAGGTCCAGGTGACCAAGGAATCAAACCCTTGCATTGTACTGTCCCCAAGAAGCATGGAAACCGAATATGCATGTGTCCAGGTATAGCTGGGCCCCTCGGTGACCAAAGGGCCCCTCTCTGCGTCATTTGCACTCAGCTCAGAGCCTCCAGACGGCTGCCTCTCTGCTCACGTCACTGTCCACAGACCACAGCTGAGCTCCAGTGATGTCAGAGCATTACACAAGGGCCGGCACTTTCAAATGGAGGGAGGAAAGCTGATAATGGTGTGCAATTAAAGATGCAATGTGTAACTTTTCTGGAGTGGGTTCCATCACCTGCTCTTATTGAAGAAGATATGACTTATTCTGCAAAATTGACTTTTCAGGGCATTTGGTAAATGGTAAACGGTCACATCTTTACATAGTTATTGTTGTTGTCCTCACCATTGACCCACTGTAGTTGTATTTGGAGTGATTCATGCATGTTTGAGTCATCTTTATTTTCCTGTATTCAAGATGTCATTGCTCTTATCTAACCCCATTTTCACCTCTACTGGTACACGCCCACTGTGATGTACTTACTTGATTCTTCAGTGTTGCATCATTTTGGTACAAAAAAAAAAAAAAATCAATTACAGATTCTTATTATTATTGCTAAAAAAATACACTCTATGTCAATGCATGGCTCGGTCCTCCACAGATTTAACCTGTAGCTTGGCCTACATAGTGCATCTTTAAAGATTAAAAATGTTTTGACCTGGTGCATGTCGCGTGCATGTCTGTGGTAATAAGTGTGTGTAGCCATATCTGTCCTGGGGTAGACTGATGGAAGAAAGGCTACCTTTCCGCATTGGCCCCTCCAACCACTAACACTCAGACACACCACGTTCATACAAGGCAGGGTGGGTGAAGTGTCTTGTTTAAGGACACAACAATATGCGCAGGTTGAACCTGGGATAAAACCGCAGAACACCAATATTAATACACTCAGTCTGGACCTACATTGCCTGCTGCCCTGCTCAGACTTAGACATGCCTGAGTTCCAGTGCAGTGTTGGTTAACTGGACTGGTGGAGGTGAGTGGTTCATTGTATTTTTAACCATGTGTCTGCAGTGCCAGATCAGACCAGTGCCAGGAACACAAGAGTCCTGCCTCTGAGGGCCTTATATAATCATGAAACAGACGGCTGCAACATGGTTACAGTGCAAAAATAAACCACCGCTGCCTGGCAATGATTTGAAGTAGGTCTTGCTTATGTCCTATAAATCTTAAAACCCTTAATGCATTTTTTTTTACATAGGCATATGGTCTAGTGTTATACATATACAGTTGTTTCCATTTAAAGGAGGATTAAATACGTTTTTGGTCTGAAACCTTCTTTTCTCCATGGAGATGTGGTTGTTTTGCCTGAGAAGCTGGTGAATATTGTCTTCAAGAAATCATAATTGTAATAGTTTATAAAGTGTTCTTTCATTTACATTTACATTTCTTAACTCCGATCTCCCACTGCACATTCTCACAAAGGATTATTTAGGTTTAAGCTGCACAGACAGGGGTCTGCGCTCCATCACAGACTCAGGAGGTAAGAGCAGTCTGCCAAACACAGCACAGCCTTCTAAGGTCAAATGACTGCACTGTCTATGGGAGGATCCAAGAGGGGATGACTTCTGTGCCATCAGCAAGAGGACAGCCACAATCACAATTAAGTCTCTAAAGAAAATATGAACCACAAACAACAATATTGAAACTAACAGACTATCCCCCAAAAAACAATTCCGAATTTAGAATGGTGTTGTAGCTGCTAGAAATAAATAGCACAATGAAACACACTGTGTCTATAATACTTCGCAGCAGTTGTTTATTCAACTCTCTACAGTTTAAAGATGTCATACTGCGCTTGTGTCTGCTCTATAGTTATAATCTATGACACACGTGGATCATTGCTATACGCAATATTCTAAAACAAGTCCATTGACTTCTGAGTTAGAAAACTGTAGTGCCCAATGGGAGCTGACGTTGCCGTAAACATCATCACAACAAAGCACAGCATGCTGTGGGCTCCTTCTGTGGATAGCTGCACATCGCATTAGTGGGCATGACTATGTGATGCAGCCGAATCCTAAGCATATCACCGATTAAGAAAATAAAATTGGATCGGCAATATAGCATCTTGAAAATAAGTGAATAACGATTGCTAAAACATACACAAATCCTTCCAAATACAACTTTGAGTGTGTAAATGAGAGGACACCACTATAACAGGTAAAAGCTGTGAAAAGTCGATTTTGCAGGATAGGTCCGTTTTAAATCTTATGATAGTACAGAAAAATAAGATAAGATAAGATAAGACTCACACAGGAGAAATTTACTTGCCACAGTAGCTCCAGGACAGTATGGACAAGAAAGAAAAGTGCATGCAGGCAATGATGGAATAAAGTAAGTAATCATAAAAATAGTAATAAGTAATAATAATAATAATAATAATACAAGCATCAACAGGGAGAGCATGGAAAAGAGGATATTGCACGTCTGGCCTATATAGTAGAATTGTACAGTCTGATGGCGGTGGGGATGAAGGATCTGCGGTAGCGCTCCTTCTTGCACTGGGGGTACAATAACAATTGTTCCCAACTAGTACAAAGAAAAAGTACCACGATAAATATTTAATCCAAAATGATATGGACCCTGCGATTCACCAACCAGAGAAATATCTGCGCAGGCCAAGACAAACATGGAGGATTATGAGTAAAATGCCCCACACTTGTAATTAAGGCTTAGCCTGGGAATTCCCAGGCCGCTTCCGTTCGTTTCGAACTGGAAGGCGGCATGGCAGCTCGTCCAAGCGAGAGTCCCAGATTTAGGTCCCCAATCAGAGAGCGGGGGAGGGGTGGAAAGACGGTGACGCGTACTACATGACAAACGGAAGCTTGTAGTTTGAACTGACAACTGACATGATTGGCTATGGACTTACGTATACGCTCAATGATAGACATTCATAACGCCCAATAAACGGCCGTTGGCAATCGCTAACCACACCTCCGCTACGGGATTTTTTGAAGCGAGCTCCCAGACCCATATCTCACTTGTGATATGGTCAGGTGTTAACCAGACTAATTAAGGCTGGATTTTACCAAAGAAATTCCTGGTGGATAAAAGACATGTGCTGCCGATTGGTTGACTAATGAGGGGACAAGGCAAAAGCTCTCAAAACTATTACGCATCTCTGTGTTTCTGACCCAGACTACACTCACAAGACTACACCTACAGGGGGAGTTCAATTTATACAGAATGTACTACTAGGAAACTGGTGTATTTATCATTGACTGTATAAAGATGTGGACTAAACAAGTGTGACATCACCCATAGTGTCTCAAATGAAGCTCATGATCCTAGCGGTTACAAATTTAAAGCCAGACTCTATATTATTTGATATTATTTGTATACTATATTATGTATTCTATTTTAAGACCAAAATGACAAGGCTCACTGCAGCAGTTACAGAAAGAGAGGCCACAATACTCCAATGTAAGTCAAAGGGAGCCAGGGTCAGTAGGAGCCAGAAGAGCTCGAACGAGAACTTCCTATTTGGAACATGGCAGCTAGTGTTAACTATGTCCATTTATATACAGTCTATGGTATTTATATTTTAAAAAGGCTTAATAAAGTCATTCCTTTCTGCTGTCTCATATAAATCCTTATCAGCTACATAAAATAATTACTCGACTAATACAAAATAAACAGTTTGGTGGACTAAGACTCCTTCAACCAATTCATTGATTAAAGGTCCCATGGCATGAAATTTTCACTTTCTGAGGTTTTTGAACGTTAATGTGAGCTCCCCTACCCTGTTTAGGCCCCCCCCCCCCCCCCATGGCTAAAAGTTGCGAAATGTCTAAACTGAGCATTTGCGGTCCTTTTCTGCGTTACACAAAACCAGTGTTCAAACGGGCGAGTTCGGACAAGGCACC
This sequence comes from Paratrypauchen microcephalus, assembly GCA_036785185.1. Classification (NCBI taxonomy): domain Eukaryota; kingdom Metazoa; phylum Chordata; class Actinopteri; order Gobiiformes; family Gobiidae; genus Paratrypauchen; species Paratrypauchen microcephalus. Next base: position 211,758 of record JAVJIX010000205.1, read on the forward strand.
TTATTGACGTCAGATCGGCAAATGCAGCTCCAGCCCCTCCCTCTGTCTCCGCTCAGCGTCCCTGTATATCCCGCCCATAGAGTTTGGACTGTGAATGCGCTACGCAATGCGAAATGCGTTTTTTTATTTGCCTGGAGGCACGTCCGAGTGTTTCTAGGCTCGGAAGTCCTTTATCTGAGCCTCTGGACCTTTGAACAGCAGTGGTTTAATTTTATTTTATGTGGAAATGTGTTTATTTTTCAATGGAACTCTTCAACTCTCTCCCCCGTGCAAAAACAAGGAAATGGATCAGAGAGCGCTCAGAGCAGACAGCGGAGCGTTTAGCCACGCCCCCACCTTCTACTATTGGCCAGCTTTTTTCTCCTCATTTGCATTCAAGCAACAACGCCCATTATAGAGTGTTCTGAGTGAGAAAAATTACTCTTTCTCAGCTTATCTCTGTTTTTCATGCACTGAGTGTTGATTTTGAAGAAGGATTCATTTACAGTATTAGGGAACCATTAAGGAGCCATATAAAAGCATCAAGAAGTACCATGTCATGGGATCTTTAAATACTGAGGACCATATAGCCAAACTTGTATTGTATTTTACAGGCTCAACAAAGCCTCTTGGTGATACAGCCAAATCTGCCCTGGGGCACACTGACAGAAGTGAAATCACCAATCAGATCACCACCAATCACTCATTCACATTTCACATTCATAAGAAGGCAAAGTGAGTGAAATGTCTTGCCTAAAGATGCTACAACAGACGTTCATATGAGTGGGAATCGATCCTCTAACAGTGCTCTATCTGTAGCCCAGATGGCTGAAAACAAAACATTCATAGTTCATACACAGACAAGGTGGGTGAAGTGTCTTGCCCAAACACACCACAACAGCATGAACCTCAACCTTAACCATAGACTTAATGGTAATGGTCACATTTTCATTTCACTCAAAGCATTTTACATCAAAGAACCACTCACCCATTCGTACACACTCATACACCAGTGTACACAGACACTGGGGACGTGGGCTTGTAGTCTTGCCCAAGGATGCAACAGCAGCATTCATCTGTGGGAGCTGAAATCACACTGCCTACCTGTCAATGAATCTGACCGCTTAACCAATAACGCTGAAAGCGGGATTCAAACCGCTAACCTTCAGATCAGTGGACAACAATATTTTGAGTTTCATCAGACTGTTGTAATGATGATGATCAGTTTTCTCTGCCTGTATAACACGTGTTCTGCCCTCACCTGGACGCAGCAATCTCGGCCTTGAGCTTGGCGATGGCGGCTGCTCTCTGCGCTCCCTCCACCGCACGCTCCACCTTATGTTTGATCTTGGTTCCTTTGAGCTGGATGACTCTCTTCTTCACGGCCTTCACCAGCATGTTATTCAGGTACTTGCCCTCCTCTCTACCCCCCTCTGCGAAGGTGGTGCAGCCGTAGCCGTGCCTCTGGTTGTTGAGCCACTCCCCTTCGTACTTGAGTCCGCTGGAGCGCTCGCTGATGCCGTAGCCTGAGCGCTTGTCATTCTTCCACTCGCCCATGTACACCTCTGTGGTGGTGGCGTCGATGTCAGCCTCCACCGGGGGGAAGTCCTCTGCTCCAGCCAGGCTCTCGTCTCCCAGGCTGAGATAGAAAGGTTATAGACATTATTAAAAGGGTCCATATTATGCTATTTTCTGATCTATATTATAATATTGTTCCTCATCACAAACATATCTGGAGTTGTGTTTTGTTTCATTCACACATGTTTAACACACAACATTTGTAGGCTAAGTTCTTCTCTCAAACAGAAAAGAGTCTGTTCCTTGCTTGTGTTTTGGGTTAGTCCTGGTTAGTTCTGATTAAGTCTTGGTTCAGGCCTAGTTTAGCCCTGATTTAGTCCTAGTTCAACCCTGGTTGAGTCATGTTCTCATCCTGATTTAGTCCTTGTTCAGCACTGGTTTAGTCCTGACCCTGTTATAGTAGTGCTGTAGTAGTTACAGAGCTACAGAGCTTATCTTAGTGTTACCTTATAGTAGAGTTGGTGTCACTGGCATTGGAGCTCAGAGCTGACTCTGTTCTGAGGAAACTAAGTTTACTTTTTTGACTGGACAGTGACGTGTTGGACTCGGCCTTCTTCAGTTTTCCCAGAAGAGAGCTCCTGAGAAAAAGAGAGGGGAAAGTATATTAGTGTTACCATCAGTGCCATGATAAGCATCAGGATTTTACAATGAATGACAAAGTATAAAACTTAATTTTTCACTTAAAGTCACACTGTCTAATTCTGATACTTCTATAAAGAAGTTGAGTTGACCTGGAATAGGTATATACAATAGGTATGCTGACAATATTATTTTTCATCTTTCATCACTACATTTCCAGGCTATATTCTGCTGTATGTTGCTTCTTGTTGTTCCCTCAGACTCTATAATGTGTTTCATCTAATAATAATAGCAATGTATTACATTTATAGCACTTTTCTAGCTACCCAAAGCGGATTATTCAGTTGATTATTATTATTACAATGTATTATTCATTTACTCCACACTCGGTGGTGGAAAACCACCACTATTATAGGCACAGTTGCTTTGAGGCCACCTGACACAAATGAGGCAATCAGTCTGTGCCACCGGCCCCTCTGACTACCACCAGTCATTTACAAACATTAAAGGGATAGTGCGTTTTTTTTAAATGTTAATCTGTATGGGTTTCCTTCTAAAAGTTACATGTGTTGACACCGGCTTACCTCTGCAGTCTCAGCTGATCCCGGTTCGGCTCGCTTTCTGGAGCTCAGGTAATTATGTCCGGACCACATCTGCGGTACACTTCCGCTAAAGGTGAACAGGCTGATACAGCTGATATGCGCGCTGTGATACAAGTCGTCAGACACAACGCGATCGCTTAGTTCGCTGCTGGATGTTTCGTTGACAACTGTTTGGGATGCAACTATATCACCTTTTGGACAAATGTTTTGTTTTGAGAAGAAAAACAAGCTTTATTTAATGTTCTAGAGAAGTTACCGGACCTAATTACCTGAGCTCCAGAAAGCGAGCCGAACCGGGATCAGCTGAGACTGTCAGAGGTAAGCCGGTGTCAACACACATAACTTTTAGAAGGAAACCATACATACAGATTAACATTTTAAAAAAAACCGCACTATCCCTTTAATTCAAGGCAAGGTGGATGAAGTGTCTTGCCCAAGGACACATCTACACATCATCCATTATATACTACACCCATTCATTGTGAGTTGTGTACCTCTGAAACAGGCCCTTCTTCTTGGTCTTGGCAGTCTCTGGATCCACCTGCAGCGTCAGGGCGAAGCCTCCCCGTGCCGGGCCCAGGTGTGTGGGGGTGGACACAGGTGTCTCCTCCCCTGAGACACTGGTGGTGGTGATGAGAGGGACATCCTGCTGTAGCACAGCTCCGTTACTGTGCTCTGAGCGCAGGGAGGTGAGAGAGTTGCGCAGGGGTGAGCGCACCACTGCCGCCATCCCATAGGGGACGCTCTGACGCACACCATAACCATGACGCATGCCCCCCGTGAACTGGCCCTGGAACGTGCCTGACACACAGACAGAACAAGGTAATGTTGACTTAAAATATAAAATTATAAAAACAAATAATGTCCCTTGTGGATCAATAAAGTTTGTCTAAGTCTAAAACAACTTAAAAAAGTAACAAGTAACAAGTCTGCTCATTTCCACTTTAAGGGCCCATATTGGACTTTTTTCTGATCTACGTTATAACATTGTTTCAAAAATATCTGGAGATGCGTTTTGTTTCATTCACAAAACCCTGAGTTCTTCCCTCAAACAGGCAACACTTTGTTCTACCTTGTGTTGTAATGTGTTAGTAAAGGAAGTGCTCCACTATATTTTTAAAACTCTATACTCCTTCACTAGAATAATTTGGATAATTTCACCTCTGAAATTGCCAATCTCTACTGAACTAAAAGTAAAAAGAGCTGTTAACACAAGGTGGAACAGAGCATTTTGAGCACTGGAGATGTAGACAAACGGGTTACTCAATCATGTGTGAATGAAACAAAATACAACTTCAGGTATCTTTTATGAGGTAACAACATTCTAACATGTCTTAAAGCTCACAAGAATCAATTTTGTGTAATATATGACTTTAACCTTTTACAGTATGTCACTGTAAGCGTCATCAGAACAAAGTGCCACTGTGCCAGACCATGCTCACAGTGCCACCTAGTATGGATAGTTGCTTTTTTTGTTTGTGCCAAATGGCTACGCAGTGCTGTTAACCCCTACATACAGGTGTGTACGGGAGGTAGGGGAAAACGGACATATTTTGTAGCAAAGGCGCTTCAAATGCAGGAGAATAAAGAAACCGCCATAGAGATACTATTGAAAGGACACACCCCCATAACCCTGCAGTCTGGGGCTATTCTTATACTCTGACATCTGCTGATATCCAACCCCCCTCTCTCTTTCTCTCTCACCCTCTCTCTCTTCCCCTCCCTCCTTTCTCGCTCCTCTCCCTCTGTCCAGTTCTGCTCCACTTCACAAACTTAGAATGATGAGTCAGCTGTTAAGTAGGGCTGCAATGATTGATTGAAATAATCATGACTGAATGACTACTAAAATAATCATTGACTATTTTAATACATGTTAATTGTAATCTGGAAAAAACTTTGCTATTTTTAACAATAATACATTTGGATAAGAGATTTTCTAGAAGCATTCAAACAATAGATTTTTACCCTAATCTGGATGTAAATTCTAGGGCTGCAACATTAATGGTAATCGAATCAAAACTGAATGAAGTCAATGAGCAAAAGATTATTCTGGGCCTGTTTAAATTGTGAATTTTGAACAGAATCCTAGTATTAAAATATGAATCACTCTACTCTAACCACAATCACAATGCTTGTCAGAAAAAATGTACTATATTACACAAAGCTTTGTGAGCTTTAAGCCATGTTATAATGTTGTTACCTCCTCAATAACGTACCTGGAGTTGTGCTTTGTTTCATTCATACATGTTTGAGCAGGTCTGCATTATTAGATTATCTATGTGACCATATCAGCTTGTCAAAGCCTGATCCCATCAGATCTCAGAAGCTCAGCAGGGCTGGGTCTGATTAATACTTGGATGGGAGACCGCTGGGAAACCAGGTGCCACAGTGGGGCGCCAGTGACAAAAACTGTCATTGTGTCCTTAGGTAAGACACTTCACGCACATTGCCTAGTAAGAAAGTTGTGTGACCATGAGTGTTGGTGGTGGTCGGAGGGGCTGATGGTGCAGATTGGCAGCCTCAGTTTTGTCAGTCTGTCCCAGGGCAGCTGTGGCTACAATAGTAGCTTACATCATCAAGTGTAGAGTGAATGAATAATACTCTGTAAAGCAACTTTGAGTGTCATGAAAGTCGCTGTATAAATACAAAGAGTTTTAAGGTTAACAGCTTTTACCTTTACTTCAGTAGAGATGAGCAATTCCTTGTCTAAAATTATACAAATGATTCTAGTGAAAGTGAACACAGTGATGCACTTCCTGTATTACCACAAAGTGAACATTCTCATTGAGAAAAGCCTAAATATCCAGGACTTGTGTGTTAAATATGAAAAAACACAACTCCAGGTATTTTGGTGCTGAAGAAACAACATTATAACATAGATCAGAATATGGCGTAATATTAAAAACCTTTTAGAACATTATCTGTGATTAATTGACTTTGTTAGTTGCAGCCCAAGTAACACTCATACCGTACACACCTTAGTACTTAGCTTGAGGATAACCACACGTTTTACTTGAGAGCATTGAGTTGAGTTGAACTAAAAACACCATAGTCTCTCTGTCCCTGTCCTTTTTCTGTCTTCTTCTGTCTTCTTCTGTCTTGTTCTTGTTTTGACACTTTCTCAGAAGTATTTGTAGTAGTCTGCTTAGAGGGCTCATATTACACTATTTTGTGAACGTACTATGATTTTAATATAGGGCAGCGGTGAGTAATTCATGTTTACAAGGGGCCACATGAAAAACATGAGCTGTGTTGGAAGCCTGCACCAATGATGACTTGAACTTAAAGGGATATGCCACCCCCAGGTCAAACTTGGGCATCTCCCCACAGTCCAGAGACTAAAATAACCCAGGAAATTATATATTCTGATCAGCTGCTTTCAAACTAAATAAACACATCTGTATAGCATGATTTGAATGGCACAGGTTCAGGTCTGATAGAGCATGTAGGTATAAAAAACACCTGGGTACTAGTGGTGTCACAATACTAAAATTTCAAACTCCATTTTGATACTAAGGAATTAAATCAATATTCGAAACTGATTATGAAGATAAAAAAGAAATAGAATGCAATTTTGTATACTTTCTTATTTGTATACTTTCTTTTCTTTTACTCTTCACTTGAGGTCTTATATTCGGTCTAACAAAGCTCAAAAGCATACTAAAGGTGTTAAGGAAAGGTCACATTTTGTCTGATTGTCCTATTAATATATGTTTTTTTGCAGAATCAGGACTTGCTCAAATAAAAATGTAGTTTTGATATTGTTTTTTTGTTTCCATTAATATCCGATTTTTGATACTTTTGACAGTGGGTAGGACAAATGTCAGGGACAATAACAGACAGTAACACATACAGAGACAGGGACACACAGGAGTGAGCATCAGAACATCATCAGGTGAAACCTCAGTCTGTGTTTCTGTTATGTCGTTCACTGATACATAGTCAAGGGTCCACAACCTGCTGGTCTCCATGGTATTGCTTTACCAGGATTGCTCCATATATGGCATTAAAGGTGCTAATATTATGCAAATGTGAGCTTTAAGCCATGTTATAATGTTGTTACCTCATGAGAAACACACCTGGAGTTGTGTTTTGTTTCATTCTCACATGTTTGAGTAATTCTTTAGTATTAGTCTGTCTACATCTCCAAAGCTCAAAATGCTTTGTTCCACCTGGTGATGTTGTGAAGCTGTGGTTTTCAAGTTAACAATTACCTTTTACTGATAAAGGAGAAATTCAATTTGTCAACTGGACAAAGTTGACCTTTTACTGTTTGTTCAGTAGAGATTGGCAAATCCAGGGCTGAAATCATCCAAATTATTCTAGTGAAACTATTCTAGTTCAAAAACACAATGGAGAATTCCCTGTATTATCACATGACATCACAAGGTGGTACATACACTGTTTTCTGTTTGAGAGAAGAATTCAGCCTAAATATGCAGGGTCTGTGTGCTAAACAAAAACACAACTCCAGGTATGTTTGTGATGAAAAAAACATGATAAAATAGATAGCGCAATATGGGCCCTTTAAGCATATCTACATGCCGACAACCAGAAAGAATGCCTGTTTTTCAGTGTATTTTTGAACACCTTTAATTCAGACTAAAATGACTGAAACAGGGCGTCTTTTGAACTGTGGAGTGCACTTTGTACGGGCTGCTGTTTGACTGACAGCGACAGACTCAGACCTTCTCCTCGGCTCAAACTTCACCATCGCTGCAGGGATTATCTCAATGGCTCTGATTGCAGCCTCAGCTTCTTCAATGAGAAACGGGCCCCACCAACCTTCACTATTCCATCTCACTCACAGCTGTCACTGTTTCAAGAGATGTTCTGCTAATCTTACTTTTATTTTGCCTTAATCATGCTAATGTTGTTTTCTTGTGTCCTTAGCAAAACAGACTTGTAAGTGCATGTTTGAGTGATTCTGCAGGTATCTATCTCTGGATCCATGTTAGCTGCTTACTAGTGTTAGATGATGGGGTCAACGTTAGCTATTATTTATATATGCTGGGCCTCACCTCAACACAATGTGTAGTATAAGATGTGGATGTGACATCATCTGAAAGTACTTTATGAACTAATTAACTTTTGGGGTATACTGTTTCTCTATTTCAGTTCTGGTCCTAGTTTAGTGGTTCACTTCAGTCATAGTTTAGACCTGATTTAGACCTAGTTCAAGGCTTGTCTAGACCTGGTTTAGACCTGTCTTAAGTCTGTTTAAACCTGGGGTAGATATAGTTTAGTCCTCTTGATTTAGAACTACTTTAGACCTGGTTCAGATATGCTACAGTTCCAGTTTAGACCTGGTTTTGTCTTCCTGATTTAGTCCTCGTTGAGACCTGGTTGTGACCTAGTTTAGACCTGGCTTTGTCTTCTTGGTTTAATCCTGGTTTAGATCTAGTTTAGACCTACAGTAGTTCAGTCCTGGTTTAGACCCGCTTTTGTCTTCCTGGTTTAATACTGGTTTAGACCTAGTTCAGACATGGTTTTGTCCTCCTGGTATAGTTCCTGGTTTAGACTTGGTTCAGTCCTGTTTACACCTACTTTGGTCCTTGCTCAGACCTGATTTAATCCTAGTTTATACGTGGTTTAGTCCCTTTTTATACCTGGTTCAGACATAGTTCAGTCCTCCTGCTTTAGTCCTAATTTAGTCCTGGTTTAAAGCTGTTTTTGCTTTAGTGTAAATTGCATTCGCCACTTGTGCCAAATATTAATAGCTCCACAGTAGGCTGCATGCTGAGACCAGCTGGTCACACAAAACAGTTCCCTTTATTACCCCAAATCTCTCGGGAGCGTCTCACCTCCGTCCGCGTACGTCTCCGTGCCATACCCGTCCTGTAGCCCGTTATTCCACGTTCCTTCGTACTTGGCGCCGCTCACCACGTTCGTTCTGACGCCGTATCTTCCTTTAAACCCGTGCGTCCACTCGCCTTTGTAAATCCAGTGCCCCTTGGTTTCTATGCCCAGACCGTGTCGCTTGCCCTGCTGCCAGTATCCCTCGTAGGTATTCCCGCTTGGCCAGGTGTAGACGCCGACCACTTCGAAGCCGTAGTTCCACGATCCGGCGTACTCCCCCTGTCCTTTGGGGCCGGTGCAGATCCCGTGTCCATGCGCCTTGCCTCCCTCCCAGCCGCCACAGTACGCTCCACCATCGTCAAATTCAAAACGACCCCCGTTCATGATGTCAACCTAACAAAATCCACTTTTTCACAGAAATGATTCGCAAAACTACCTCAAAGAAAGCTCCGTGCGTGTGTCTTCGCTTTTACCAGACATCCAAACTGATTAAAGGTCTCCTTAACGTAAGAAGTTGACTTTTGGAAAGTTGCAGCAAGGTTCTAAATGCGTAATTCCCAAATGCGTCCTCTTGGTTGGTGATATGTCAATTCCACATAACTTTCCTTGGTTGCTATCGAAATGAAGTTCCAAATTTAAACTTATTTGAAGTTCTTGGTAAATAAATTAAAGTTTTTTGTGGTAATTGTTGGTAAGCCAGAGGTCTTACATGGCTTTTGAGGTGCCCAAGCGAAACGCGCCCCTCTCCTCTCGCCTCGACCCTGCCACCCAGCTATCTCCTGACAGAATATTTGAGCAGACCTAACAAGGCGACCAATCCACGAACACACACTCTCCCATCCAAAAATACGACCCAATCCTCAACGCGCGCCTGCCGCTGCTGCCTGCAAGGAGTCGTGCCAGAGTCTTGTACCACTTCGGGACCAAAGCGCATGCCATTCAAATCGAGCGGGTTCTGTACGTGCTGTGCCGCCATGTCGGTACAGTACTGTATTAGGCTGAAACAGGGCTCTCAAGTTTTGAGCGGGGTCGTGCGTGTGACTGTAATTTCCTAGGACTGGGGGGTGCGAGTGAACAATTTTTGGCGCTTGAATTGCGTGAGAAATGCCGTGTGACCGTGTGAACACGTCGAATTGCGTCTTGAGAGCCCTGTTGGTCTAAAGAGCAAACTTAAACTACAAAGCAACTAATGAGAGTTATATAAATGAAGTTATTACCTGATGGTTCTCAGTTTGTTTTATCATCACCGCACTTTGTCAGTGCGCGCTGAGAGGGGCGGGGAGGAGGGACCGGGACATTTTTAACGGATTCATGTAAGAGTCTGGTCAATGCACCGGGCCCGCGTCTCACCGCGTCTCACCGCGTCTCACCGCGACTCACCGCGGGCAGTTCGGCTCTGGGCCGCGCGTATTCCGCGCGTAAGCCGTCGGGGGGGACACGTTACGCACAGACGGAGACACCGGGACCGGAGTCGGTGCGTCTCAGAGGAGACGTGGCACCGGGACTGAGGCTCAGGACGTGCCCGGGGGACGGCGAGCAGACGCGCCGCCCCCCCCTCCCCCTGTTCCCCCTGCTCGGGGGAGCAGGGGGAGGGGGCGGCGCTGAAAACGCGCGGAGCCTGCATAAACTAAGCCACACAGACCGATTTTCTGGGCACAAAAAACAAAAACAAAACAAAAAAAAACACTAATCAGCGTGAGAAATGCCATGTGTGGCGTGTGCGCGTGTGAATACGTCGAATTGCGTGTGTCACACTCTCAGTGCGTGAGCCTTGAGAGCCCTGGGCTGAAATATATTGTTTGCTATGTCGTTAATAGAATAGATGTTTTTATTATTATTATTATTATTATTATTATTATTATTATTATTATTATTATTATTATTATTATTATTATTATTATTATTATTATTATTATTATTATTTTACCTTTACGCAGGGATAAAAAGTGTGGATCAATGCATCTTCGTGAAAAGAGTAGCACGTTAGCAAATATTTGACGGTAAAATGAGATTAAAGTTTGTCTTGTCCGGATACAAAATTGTTTAAGATAATTTCAAATTCGTTTGCTCCCTCTGCTGGTCATGTTTGGCAGCTGCAGTCGAAACTTTTTAAATAGACTTCTGTAGAAATTCAAACTTTGTCTCACTGCAATTTTTCAGTAAAGAATGCAATAAAAAAAAAGTTAAACAATAAAATTGTTATGGGGATTTGTTTTTATCAGATCTGACTCACTGTTGCTTTCAACAAAAATACGAAATATATGAAATTATTCACTACAATTATGAGCCTAATCTTTTCATCAACAATACATACATATATTAATAATAACAAATAAAATACATCTTAGTTTATTTAAAAAAAAAAAAAAAAAAGAACATTAGTACTGATAGTACTAATGTTAGTACTGATTAGTACTGATTTTCGTTTAAAAAAAAATTAAATACAAGACAAGATATTGTATTTCAATGGGACGTTCCTGGCTAAAGAAATGATAAACAAATAAAATATTTTTATGATGAATTTTTTTGTACAATTTTTTTTACAATCCTTTATTTCGTTTTGTATTCTGCTTAACAAACATAAATAGGCCTCCTTGAGACGAGATATTGTATTTAAATGGGACCGTACCGACTAAAGAAGGCATAAATAAATAAAAAATAAAATAATAACATTATCCTGAAAGAATATATATATATATGTATATGTATATATATATATATATATATATATATATATATATATATATATATATATATATATATATACATACACACATATATACACAGTATATATACATGCATATTATAAAATGTATGTTGAGCATTTAAAATAGATCTGCACACAACTAAAATAAAAATGTCTTTTATAACTGGTTTAACTGGTCTATATTCCTGTCAGTTTTGCACCAGCATCACTGAGCGCGTGACCTTCGCTCGTTCATGTTTCTCTTTGTCTCACATCACATCACACCGGCACACAGTAGTGGGCTAATTATGACTCTTGTTACTACAAGAACGCCTTCAGAACGTCACACTATACGTCCATTTACACACGGAGCACGAGCAGTGTCTGCGTCTGCTTTTGCGTGATTTTCCTTTCAGCACCGGAGCTGTCCGCGCGTGAACTGGAGATGCTGGGCTCGTGGCGTTGAACCTCTCCTGCTCCACTCCTCCACCGCGCCTCTTTCCCCCTCTCTCTGTTTCTATCTCTCTTCTCTCCTCCCTCCTCTGTCTCTCTGCCCTCTCCTCCCTTCTCCCTCCCTCCTCGTCGCTGTCCGCTCCTCTCCTCCTCTCCCACACGCACAAAACGCTCTGTCATGGCGTCTTCCAACCATGTTACCCCCACCAATTGCAGCTGGTGGCCCATCTTAGCCATGGATGAGGACGGCAAAGCTGCGGACGGAGAGGAGAACGAAGAGCCGGTACAGGAGCCCAAACCCTACAGCAAAGACCGACTCGTTCTCTACCACTGGACGCAATCTTTCGCCTCGCAGAAGGTAAAAACATCCGCGGAAAATGGCTTCTGTGGCTCGTACATGACGTGCTAGCGCGTGTTTTTGTTGTGTTACGGTGTCGTGTCCGTGCACCGAGGATGAAAATGTCCATGCACGCTTCTGTCTGCAGCGTGAGGCTCGGGGTTGGTGCGTAAACAGACCCGGGGAACAGGTCGATAGCTCGGGTTGGTTCAGGTTTGGTTACCCCTGCATTGCCCCTCCGTCTCTCCTCCACCGTGAACTGTCGCCTATAGTGAAAGCTACAACCACCAAGATACACGAAGCTTGAATTATTGATCCAAACGAGGAGTCCCTGTGCTAAAAGAAGCCAAAGGAACGGTAGCAGGTTGTCTGTATTGTGTTAATTCCGCCACTGCTACGTTTACATAGCAAATACCTGCGCGCTATGACCATATGAACCACGGGCTGTCTGTAGAATTTGAGGAAAACTGAAGAAACATCGTGATAAAAGGTTTACTGGTTTAGACCTGGTTTAGACTTGGTTTACAACTGGTTTAGTCTTAGTTTAGTACTGGTTTAGTCCTGGTTTAGTTTAGACCTGGTTCAGACTTGGTTTAGTCCTGGTTTAATATGGGTTTAGTCCTGGTTCAGTCCTGGTTTAGATCTGCTTCAGTCCTGGTTTAGACCTGCTTCAGTCCTGGTTCAGTCCTGGTTTAGTCCTGGTTTAATGTGGATTTAGTTTAGACCTGCTTCAGTCCTGGTTTCGACCTGGCTTAGTCCTGGTTTAATGTGGGTTTAGACCTGGTTTAGTCCTGGTTTAATGTTTAATGTGAATGAATGAATGAATGAATAGTCCTGGTTTAGTCCTGATCTAACACTTCTTGAGTCTTGGTCTAGATTTAGCCCAATGTTTTTCTCTTCAGCCACTCATTAGGCCTTGTTTAGACCTGGTTCAGTTCTCATACAGTTTCTGTTTAATCCTGGTTTTGAACTGGTTTAGTCCTGTGTAAGAGACCACACGGTTGTCCACGAAAGCCTGGGATGATCCGGGTTAAGTTCTGTTAGTCTTCAGTTTAACCTAGCCCCGATTTGTCCCCATTTTACCTTGTTTTTAGTCCTAGTCTCATTCTGAATAGATACTAAACTATCAAACTCCAGACTTCTGTGATGTCTGATTGAAAAACACCGTACCTCACCTCACCTGGTCCGTAGAGAAAAGCTCTGCTCCATCTTCGTCCTGTAACATCTGGATCTTCTCTTAATGATCACATCTGGACTGCAGCTGCGTCTCCTCTCTCTGCTTCTTTCACATCTCCTTCTAACTCCCTTAGATGTGTGTTCATGCTTACATCAACCATCACAGATTCACAAAAACACACTATACAGACAAACATGTCATATATTCTGATTTGCTCATAGGTTGCTTTCTAACTTTACATCACAACATTGTAGAGTCCCTATAGTTTAAAGAGCCCATATGACGCTATTCTCTGCTCTGTTATAATGTTTCTTCATCACAAATATACCTCGAGTTGTGTTGAATTGTGAATCATTTGGATAATTTCAGCACTGGTGTCACCAATCTCTACTGAACTGAAATTAAAATGAGCTGTTAACATGAAAACTTCATGACATCACAAGGTGGAACAGAACATTTTGAGCTTTAGAGATGTAGACAGACTAATATTAAACATGATAATAACCAACGCAAACATGTGTAAATGAAACAAAACACAACTCCTGGTATGTGTTTGAGGAGGTAACAGCATTTTAACATGGCTTAAAGGTGCACTGTTTAACTTTTCTGATGGAGGATGCTTGTCTCCTTGATGATGTTATTGCTCTGACCTGTAACTTGGCCTGGAGATGTGGCCTGCTTGCCTCCATTGTTAATTAAATGCCATACTGTAGAACATTTAGAGGAAAAAAAATAACATGGAGTCAAGCAGGTGGCAAACTCTTTACCAAAAAAGTTATGCAGTGTACCTTTAAACCTCGGACCTGGATATCATTTTGGGCAAGACTCAGGCCACCGCTAATAGTGCCAAACTGGCTGACACGGTTCACTGCTCCGAAGACGCCTCTGAGCACCAGTCCTCGCCACCCGACTCTGGTGCTCCAGGTACAGACTAACACTATTTTCTTCAGCGAGCCCCGATCAGCTCTACTCCAGTCCGGGCAGACCCCTGGATTGTTGTAGCCCGTAATGACTGCAGACAAGGTCAGCGAATAAACCGCTTGTCCTGCTCCTCCTCCCGTGATGGCTGGTAAGCGCTCCTCTTCCACTATGAATGTAGCTTTGTCAAATAAATTCAATATCCTGGACCACTAACCCGCGCTCACAAGGGTTGGTTGCATTTCACCCCGGCTCCAAAATCAGACCGCCCCGGAGTTCGGGGAATGGCTATCAATGCGTCGCTATCAATGCGTCGCCACCAGCCTTGGGTCGCCCGACCTTTCTGTGTGGAGTTTGCATGTTCTCCCCGTGTCTGGGTGGGTTTCCTCCGGGCACTCCGGTTTCCCCCATCAAACCAAAACATGCACCATAGGTAAAATCCTCCAGCTGAGGTCCTGACCAAACTGAAGCAAGAAGATCATGGAGATGGTCCCCGGGCGCAGTAATGTGCTGCCCACTGCTCCTAATAACAGGATGGGTTAAATGCAGAGAAGAATTTCTCCTGTGTGAGATCAATAAAGTCACTTCTTCTTCTTACACAAGAGCAATACTCCACTGCTCTGTAGGACTTCCCCAACTACAGCCCCAGTGCCACCCAGAGATCTGGCCTTGCACGTGCCGGGTTCATCTGCTAGGCGTGATGGGGGAAGACTTACTGTCCCCTTTCCTCGCGCGAGTGTCCCCCCCGCTGCAGCTCCCTCGGCTGCGGCGTCCGGGCCAGGCCCGTCCGTGTTGATTCTTGGCTCTTCCATGGTCTGGCACGTGCAAGTAAACAAAGGCCACACCTCCTGTCACCCAGGCGCTCTCGTAAAGGACATCTGTCCCTACCACCCTGTGTGATCATCCCAGGTTTAGACCTGGTCTAGTCCTGGTTTAGTCCAGGTTTAGACCTGGTTTAGACCTGGTTTAGACCTGGTTTAGCCCTGGTTTAGTCCTGGTTTAGTCCACGTTTAGCCCTGGTCTAGTCCTGGTCTAGTTCCGGTCTAGTCCAGGGCTGGTTCCAGTCTGGTCCTCATGTCTTAGTCCCGGTCTGGACTTCCTACGGATTCAGTGACTCATGTCTCCGCTGATGCACTATTAAAAAAAAAAAAAAATTGCGAAACAGCGAGGCCGCGAAAAGTGAACCGCAATAGAGTGAGGGACCACTGTACCACTATACTTGTTTTCACTTGAGCGGAAGGACAAGTCAGACTTCTCAGGTGGTATTTGCTGTGTAACTGTCAGATGCAGATTTGTTGAGCTGGTTTATGGTTCATATCTCTGTAATTACTGGGCCCTATCCACTTTAAAGGTCCCATGGCATGGAATTTTCACTTTCTGAGGTTTTTGAATGTTAATGTGAGCTCCCCTACCCTGTTTAGGGCCCTCCAATGGCTAAAAGTTGCGAAATGTCTAAACTGAACATTTGCGATCTTTTTCCGCGTTTGAAAACGTAAGGGTGTTTCCAGGCTCGGATGTCCTTTATCCGAGCCTCCGAACCTCTGAAACAGCAATGGTTTAATTATATTTTCTGTGGAAATGTGTTTTTTAAAATGTAATGCATCTCATATCTTCCTCCGCGCTATAAACGCGGATGTGGGGCCAGCGCACATCGCACCACTAATCCAGGAAACAGTGGCGTATTTGGCCACACCCCACCCGCTGCACTGGCCTCTCTCTGTCCTTCTCATTTGCATTCAAGCAACAACGCCCAGAATAAAGCGTTTCAGAGACATATTTATGACTCTGACTGTCTTCATGCACTGAGGCTTGATTTTGGAGAAGGATTCATTTACAATATTAGGGAACCTCTAAGGCGCCATATAAAAGCATCAAGAAGTACCATGTCATGGGATCTTTAAACTTCTCACTGTCAACACAAATCAACTCGATGCAATAAGCCATATTATTATTTACCACAAGTTCATAATTGTTGTCAGCTCAAGCACTTTAAATGACAAGAATTTATACTGCAAGTATGAATTCACTCTGTACACAGTAAGGACATAACATGATCAGTAATGGACTAGAATACACAGATAACCCAATAATTAGAGCTGATTGTGATGTGTGTATACAGCACAAGATGGGATGACACATGTGAATCAGAGGATTTTTAGATTTATAGAGTTGTATTTAGAAGACATTTTATTTAGACAGTACAATTAATTTTAAAATAACTATTTCAATCTTTGAATATTTTACCTTGTCAAAACCTGCAACGGTGTGAATTAGAAAACTTCTATGTTTATTCAAATGTCATAGAAACAGCAAAATCTCATTTCTTTGTGATCCCAGTCTCTCTGATTCCTCAGATGTCGCAGTGAGACAGTGTAGTCCTTCATTCATCCAGTAGTGATTAATTATAGAGAAAGTTTCATCAGTGTTTCATCTGGACTATTGTCTGTCTCACCTTCAGCCAGCTCACAGTAGGGACATACTGTGAGCCCCATAATGATGTCAGGTGAAAACAAGGGCAGTGTCACTTCAAACTCCTCCTTTGAGGCTGGACTATAGACTGCATAAAGACAGTGTGACATCAGCCACAGCATTTGGCTCCAGTCAAATGAAGCTCATCGAAGTTTGCAGTTATGGGGCAAATTTGGGGCCGATTTCTATATTAGGAATAAGAATTGATTTAAGGACAAAATAGCGAAATAAAAACACCAGGATCATGTAAAGTGGACATTTTAAGACCAAAATCATGATGCTCACAGCAGCAGTTAAAGAGTGAGGGGTGAGAATTTCTCAATGTAAAGTCTGTTGAAGCCAGTTGGAGTCGATGGAGCTGGCCCATGCTCTCTTCCTGTTTGGAACGTGGTGGCTAGTGGGTTAGCTGTGTCCATGTATATACAGTATATGGGTTGGACTTTTAAGCCAGTTTCATCAAATCTAAAATGACTTCTGGGTGGAGCTGAAATGTCTTGATCACAAAAACAGTCCAGATGATCCACATTGAACCCATATCAGATTTAGCAGTGTACATGTCATCCAAATGATCTTAGTCATAGAAATGAGATTTTATTCAGATTTTTGGAGTGCATTTAAACATAGCCATTGACTCTTCTGAGTTATACAGGCCCTGACCGCCATCTGAAATCATGACATCAAATTGTACAGTCTTCTTAGTTGAATTTTTTTTTTAGTTTGATAAAGTGTACTTTATCTTCCACATTTGTATCTTTTAAAAGTGCATTAGAGAACATCCTTGGTGGCTGCATTAGTCCAGAGAAAGGCCTTGCTGTCTGTCTGTGAGATCTTGACTCTTTGCCAAAGTCTCTTGTCACTCAGCACAAAGTAAACACCAGCTTCACTGCATGTTCTCACCTCAGACGCTCAGATAAGAGGTTCTAATGTATGAGCAGGTAGCATCAGTGTGCCTTAAGATAGTTCGACAGGAAAAGTATTCACAATGATCATAATTCTTAACTAGACCTGGGCAAATAGCAAAAAATAAACACATTATGTTGATTGATCACTATTAGGCCTGCACCGATCCTCACTTGGTTTGAATATTGGTGATGGATTGGATATTGGTTCCTCGATTCTACTGTATTGAGCTGATATCCTGGTGGTTGGACCTTTAGTTGTAATAAGACAATTTACTGGCTGATATTGGCTCAGAAAGCCTCATGTTTGAACCTTTTTTATACAAACCTGTTGAGTGATTTACAGGATAAATAACAGTTACATAACACTACACTACTTTGTAATATTCAGCAAAATCGACTTTTCAGAGGTTTTAACCATGTTATAGTTGTTTCCCTTCTCATTTATCCTCTGAAGGTGCATTTGATTCTTGCATGTTTGAGCAGTTTTTTAATCTCTTATATCTCAAGATGCCATATTGACAATGAACCCCCATTTTTTCTGCCACCGGTATATGCCCACTGTGATGTACATACTTCGACAATTTTATTTTCTTAATCGATACACGTATCGGTGATACACGTAGGATTCTGCAGTGTCATTTTGGTACAGATGAAAATGTGCAGCTATCCATAGAGGGGGCCCACAACATGCGGTGCTTTTTTGTTTTGACATTTATCAACTCCCATTGGGCACCACAGTTTTGTAACGCAGAAGTCAGCAAACTTGTTTCTTTTATTAAGTTGTTTTAGATCAGTATTGCAATTTAAAATATCCAAATTATAACATAAAGATCCACAGGTGTCATAGATTCTAACTACAGAGCAGACACAAGGACAATATGTCTTCTTTAATACCAATCACAAAATCCCAATCACAGATAATCAAAGATAAACTTGACTGTGACTGCCTATGATGGCTGTAGACTTTATTGTCTCTGAGGGGAAATTCTTTTTCACAAACACACAGAGCTCATGTGACATACACACAAACAGACATAGCACAACAACTCACACACATTACACTAGACATTACAGTACACTCAGTGGGGCGTGTTGTTTTGCCAGAGGGGCCCTCCTGCACCTGAACCGTCTTGTACCTCTGTCCAGAGGGCAGAGAGGGTGGAGGGCAGGAAAGTGAGGGCAGAGGACAGAGGTGTCAGGGGTAAGGGCAGAGGGGTATGGGTAGAGGGGTAAGGGCAGAGATGTGAGGGGTGAGGGTAGAGGGCAGAGAGGGCAAAGAGGCAAGGGGTTAGGGTAAAGGAGTAAGGGCAGAGAGGTGAGGGGTGTGGGCCGAGGCTGAGGTGTTCCTGTAGTGGGTGAGTGCGGTCCTGTTCTATGGACAGTGCAGTGTATCCAATGTCCCTGTTGTTAAGCTGGACCTTAAACATGTGACAGCTGTTCTGTGTAGAAGCATCTCCACATTCTCATGTTCCTCTGTCTCCTGAATCC
The DNA here is from genome assembly GCA_036785185.1 of Paratrypauchen microcephalus. Classification (NCBI taxonomy): domain Eukaryota; kingdom Metazoa; phylum Chordata; class Actinopteri; order Gobiiformes; family Gobiidae; genus Paratrypauchen; species Paratrypauchen microcephalus. The sequence continues at coordinate 230,725 of JAVJIX010000205.1, forward strand.
AGGAGAGCAGACACATCCTCTAGAGAAGGACTAACTGTGTCAGTACTGGAACTAATTAACAGGACAAGGTCTGACATGACACTAACATTAATGACTCTTTACTAGGGCTGGGTTCAAAAGATCGATCCATGATACGATATCGATTCACTATCAAAAAATACGATATCGATTCAAAAATTTGCGGATCGATCTTTTCCAAATGGTTATAGGCACTATTTTCTCGACCGCGGAAGGAGAGCTATAAAAGGCGGATGCCGGTGAACGAAACTGAAACTTAGCGCGCCTTGCAAAATGGCTGGAGCTGCACAGCTAAAATCACCTCCTGGTTTGAAGGCTGATGTGTCTCTCTGTGTATATTCCTCTTACACATACACAGATAAATGCACAAACACATATGGGGCTGTCCCTGTCAATGGTGACAGTTTTTACTTTAAAGAGACAATTCAGCAATATGTAAGTAGATCGATATCGAATCGGATCGTGGATCGAATCGCATCGTGGCCTTGTGAATCGAAATTGAATCGATCCAGGAAATCAGGATCGATACCCAGCCCTACTCTTTACTCATCACAAACATACCTGGAGTTGTGTTTTGTTTCATTCACATAGTATATTTGAGTAATGTTTTATTATTATTATTAGTCTGTTTACATCTCCAAAGCCCAAAATGCTCTGTTCCACCTTATAATGTCATGTAGTGGTAGTTTTCAAGTTAACAACTCCTTTTACCTTTAGTTCAATAGAGATCAGCAATTGAACAGAGTGTTTTTTTCTGTTTGAGGGAAGAACTCAGCCTAAATCTGTAGGGTCTGTGTGTTAAACATATTAAATGAAACAAAACACAACTAAATGTGGCAGATAGCTAAGGAACCCAAGAGATGAGATGAGGTCAGAGGAGCTTGACGGGCTGTGACACTACAACTATGTTTGTGATGAGGAAACTGTAAACAAATAGATGTGATAGTAATTTCATTGTAGTTAGCTCCTCCCTGCAGCCAGTTATAAGCAGTGTCCACCAGCACTCTAGCCAGAACTGAAGAAGCAGCTTGGATGAGCTGCGAAACGTATTCAACCAAATAAACTTTTGTCCCGTTGACAAATTTAATTTCTCCTTACTCCATGAGAAAACAACATTATACACTTACTTTAAAGATTAATCTTGTCATGTTTTCTTCTTCTTGCCAATAGTAGAAAGTCCAAGTAATTTTCCTCCATATTTGGCGCCATACACTCTTATACCAGTATATTGTTTTGTAGTTCTAACAGTGCAGTGAGTCCACAGTCTGCAGTGAGTCATATATCTCTGGTGCTGTGGGTTGCCAGGTCTGGATCGATCTCTCCTGCCTGGACCCTAAATATGCTCTTACATCTTTATCTTTATCATATTTACTATGTTATATTTCATTTAGAGAGACATTCAGGTGATCCTTCTGCTTCAGGGAATGGCAGCACTCACACACTTAAAAAACACAATATATCTGTAGGTTCCAATGACTTCAAATGAGGAGTTTTTATTTGATTAGAATGAGATTTGTTGCTTAAAATGATAACTGCCCTTTCCTACTCAGTTTTTATGCAGTTAGTGAGCTTTGACAAGACATTTTTTGACATATCTGAGCACATTTCATTTCTGATGGATTGCAAAAATCAATCTAATTATCGCCCACATCTAATTAACAGATTAAGGTTTCATATTTCAGGCTAAATTATCTTGAAATTAGTCAGAAATTAATTTACATGGCATTAATGAGTGTGTGTGTGTGTGTGTGCGTGTGTGTGTGTGTGTATGTGTGTGTGTGTGTGAGGAGTATTTTTAGCATTAACCACTGAGCATTGAAGCTACATTTGTATTTAGGAGAGGTTCATTTCTGACTGTTTAGTAGTGATACCTCCTCAAATGAGTACCTAGTTTCGATACTAGTTTTCGTACCAGCTAGTATCTGATTTTTGATACTTTTGATAACCCTACCACCTAGCCCTGGAGTAAAACCTGTCACTAATTAAAGGGGCAGTATGTATGTAACTTTTCTGTTGGATGGCACACCACTTGCTTGTCTCCATAGAGATTACGTTGCATTGCTTGGGTTAGTTACATAGTTACATAAGTTACACAGCATGACATTAAAGGAAAAGTAACGTTTTTTACAATCTGAGTAATAAAACAAGTTGTTTTACTCACCCATAGCACTTTGGTGTCATATGGAGCACTTCCGGAGATGTTTTAGATTTGCAATCTCCATAATGTGAGTTCTCGGGGCACTTGTTTGCGGTCTCCAAATAACACAAACTTTAGCACTTTTCAAATCATAGAAGCTCGATGTCTTAGCCTATGATTTCGTGTGGTCAAAAGTGGCCTGTAATTCGAGATTTAGCCATAGTTTTGAGTAGATGAGGAGGCCAGTGCGCATGTGCGGACTGTGCTCTCAGCTCCCGGGACCCAAACATGAAACGCAAAGCTGTAAACTATGGATAAATCTCGGAAAAACAAGGTGTCCTCACTTTAGGGCCTTTGTCCTCCTTTTTGGACACAAGTGTCCTCCTTTCCTGTTTCATGCCAGTGGTCACCCTATACTCATATATACTGTTGAAAAGCCCGGATTCATTAACATGGTGAAAGTTTTGGACCCGAAGTATGTGGTATCAAGCCGCAAATATTTTTCTTGTGTTGCCACAGCTGTATACAGACTGCACAAGCTAACATACATGAACACAGACAGTGGCTTTTCTGCATCACTCGAGGAAAAACTAAAACACACCACTACCCACTCCAGTCCATCGTTCCCACAATCAGGGAATAATTTAGCTCCATAAAATGCTTCTAAATATATATTTATATAACTGTGTTATTATTGTTATATATATTTTGTTGTAATATAATTTTGAGTTGATAAGGGGCAGATATTATAAGCGTATGCTTCTTTCTGTTCCCTTTTCATTCATATTTAAGTTATAATTGTATAGATGCAATTGTGTTGCATCTGTTATTTTTGTTTTGTTTTAACAAATGAAATAAATAAATAAATAAATGAAATTATATATATATATATATATATATATATATATATATATATATATATATATATATATATTAAAAACAATAACAGCTTAAATGATGCTAGGTGTAATGTATTTGTTTTATAAAAGAACGTTGCATTGTTTTGAGCCATTTGTCTGTCATCTGTTATTTGTTTTTGAGTAAGGCAGTGAAAAATCAATTAAAATCGGAAATCAGATTTTTTTTTTTTAATCGGAGATTTTTATTTTTAGGCCATATCGCCCAGCTCTAATACCGCATAGAAGTAAAATACTCCCTCTTCAGTAAGAGTAGTTCCATGTTGTGGTTGTGTCTGCAGGTGCGGTTGGTGATCTGTGAGAAGGGCCTGGTGTGTGAAGAGCGTGACGTGAGCCTCCCTCTGCAGGAGCACAAAGAGCCCTGGTTCATGAGGCTGAACCTGGGAGAGGAGGTCCCTGTGTTTCTGCACGGAGACAACATCATCAGCGAATACAGCCACATCATCGACTACCTGGAGAACAACTTCACTGGAGGTACTGTGCATTAGATTGTATGATTTAAAGGTCCTTCATTACACAAATCTGACTCGTGAGCTTTATGCCAAACTGTAATGTTGTTACCTCCTCAAAAACATACCATAAGTTGAGTTTTGTTTCATTCACATATTCACGTTTGAGTAATCCTAACCTCAAGTTATCAGCTACCTTATACCTTTTGTTCAGTAGAGACTGGCAATTTGCAGGTCTGAAATAATCATTCTAATGAAGCAGTATGGAGTTTAAAAACACTGTGTTGTGTTTCATGCATTACCACATGACATCACAAGGTGGAACAGAGTATGTTTGTAATGAGGAAACAAAATTATAACATAGATCAGAAAACTGTGTAACATGGGCCCTTTAAAGTTGGACTAAACACCTAAACTCTGACCACAACCACATTTCAAATAGAGCTGCTACACTTGGCAGTACCTGGAAGACTGAAAGGGAGAGTGAGGGGAAAGGAGGAGGGGCGTGGTCTGGGCGTATAAGGAAAAGTGGGATTGGTCTAACACGTATCCACACTTCAAACTCTGCCCCTGTAGCCAGATATTGTAATCTCCTGACCGTAATCAGAGCAGTCCTGTGTGACCTCACCAACTACTTGAAATTGCAGATGCCACTGAAGGCAGCACAGATTTAGATTTAGGCTACAGATGCTACAGATGTCCCTAGTCTGCAGTAAAATTACCAAAATGACTAGGGACAGTAGACAATGCTACTAAACACAACAGGGCTCTCAAGGCTCACGCATTGAGAGTGTGACACACGCAATTCGACGTATTCACACGCGCACACGCCACACATGGCATTTCTCACGCTGATTAGTGTTTTGTTTTTGTTTTTTTTTTGAAAATCGGTCTGTGTGGCTTAGTTTATGCAGGCTCCGCGCGTTTTCAGCGCCGCCCCCTCCCCCTGCTCCCCCGAGCAGGGGGAACAGGGGGAGGGGGGGACGGCGCGTCTGCTCGCCGTCCCCCGGGCACGTCCTGAGCCTCAGTCCCGGTGCCACGTCTCCTCTGAGACGCACCGACTCCGGTCCCGGTGTCTCCGTCTGTGCGTAACGTGTCCCCCCTAACGGATTACGCGCGGCCCAGAGCCGAACTGCCCATGGTGAGTCGCGGTGAGACGCGATGAGACGCGGTGAGACGCGGGCCCGGTGCATTGACCAGACTCTTACATGAATCCGTTAAAAATGTCCCGCTCCCTCCTCCCCGCCCCTCTCAGCGCGCACTGACAAAGTGCGGTGATGATAAAACAAACTGAGAACCATCAGGTAATCACTTCATTTATATAACTCTCATTAGTTGCTTTGTAGTTTAAGTTTGCTCTTTAGACAAACAGGGCTCTCAACACGCAATTCGACGTGTTCACACGCTCACACGGCATTTCTCACGCAATTCAAGCGCCAAAAATTGTTCACTCGCTTGCTTCAATTCAGAAGCAAATAAATGTTGATTTAGGCATATATATTACAGTCTCAGTGCATTTCTTACTTATCTGGTTTTACCATAGAATAAATGATATAAAGAGCTTATTGTCTTGACAAGAGTCGTACAGGCGCTTTAAAGCCCTAGTGTGTAGGATTCGTGGCGCATAGGTGGATGGTGCTATTGCACTTTCTGTTTTAGCTACGGCAGACCTAGAGGGTCACCCGGGCGCGCTGTAACGCAGACAGCTCTCGTACCCGCGCATGAGCCGCGCGCCGCTACTGTATAAATAAAACGCGGTCCCGTTCACTGTTTTTTTTTTCTCTTCGCATGAAAACACACATTCCCGATCATGTACCATGACAATCTACACATCAAATGAAACCTTACAGTCTCCTCTTTTTGACTATGCAATTCATTTCCCTGCACAACAATCACTCCTCGAGCACATGGGGCTTTTATACGGAAAAGCACAAAACGAGGTTAGCTTACCTTAGCAGGCTTTGCACAGGTCTAACTCAGTATTTCACCATAAACTTGCTCTCAATTTGTCCGTAAGGATCCAGCGAATAAAATCCAGTAAAACAATTTAGTCCAAAACACGTGTTAGATCCATTACGACGTCTGATCCGGCAGCATGCTTGTGTTGTTTACCCAAAACCACAAGCCTTGCCGAAGGCGAATGCGGAGCCCAAATGTCCTTCTGCGGCTCTCGTATTCAAAATGCCTGCCTCTACATGGGGAAGATCTCCCTTTTATGCAGGTATATCTAAGTCCAAAAGAATACTTTGATTTCATGATGGAAGTGAAAAGGCTTGGAAAACAATGCATTTTTGAATGTGGCCATACCTGCCTGTCAAAGCCTGATCCCGTCAGATCTCAGAAGCTAAGCAAGGCAGGGCCTGGTTAGTACTTGGATGGGAGACCGCTGGGAATTCCAGGTGCCACAGTGAGGCGCCAGTTGCAAAAAAAAACTGTCGCTGTGTCCTTAGGCAAGACACTTTACCCACATTTGCCTAGTATGAAAGTGGAGTGTGCGTGAGTGTTGGAGGTGGTCGGAGGGGCCGATGGCGCAGATTGGCAGCCTCGCTTCCGTCAGTCTGCCCCAGGGCAGCTGTGGCTACAGAAAGTAGCTCACCACCACCAAGTGTGGAGTGAATGAACAATGAACTGTAAAGCACTTTGGGTGTCATGAAAGGCGCTATATAAAATGCAATGAATTATTATTATTATTATTATTATCTTCAATTTCAGTAATTAACGGGTAAAAATCTTACACACTGTCCCTTTAAAGACTGGGATCCTATGCAAAAAAGGGCATCATTCTCATCTCAGGTAATCTCACTTCACCTGGGAACAGGAGGTTAAAAAGGAGATTTTATGCAAAATGGACTTTTTGGAGATTTCCTCCATGTTATAACATCTGCATTAGTTGAATTAATGTAACACACGTCATGTGATAGCGGCTTGAAGGAGGAGGAGGACTTTGGCTCAGAGTGTCAAAAATCAAAGTGAAACTTCCAAAATATGTTAAAGGGATATGCCACCCCCAGGTGGAAAGCGTTTTCCTGCTCACCCAGCCATTGTCCGAGTCTGTCGCCACTGACCGCCGCGGTATCTGGTGCTCCTCCGCCTTAGACTGGAGTCTAACGTCGCCACAGAAAGATTTCGGCCAAAAGGAATTAATTTGCTCGATGCGTTTCCCAATTACTTTGTGTGTAGAGCGCATTCATATCGAGTGCAAATAAATGTACAAATCAACACGGAGAGCTTGCCTTGGTCATTTTGGGTGGGAACTATTTTCCAGTGCGGAAGAATACAGCCGTATCACGCACCACGTTGTGCAACAGGGGAACTCACTTCCCGGTGCGTAACTGGGATTCCCCTGGCAGCGTGCTGCGTGATACGGCTGTATTCTTCCGCACTGGAAAATAGTTCCCACCCAAAATGACCAAGGCAAGCTCTCCGTGTTGATTTGCACATTTATTTGCACTCGATATGAATGCGCACTACACACAAAGTAATTGGGAAACGCATCGAGCAAATTAATTCCTTTTGGCCGAAATCTTTCTCTGGCGACGTTAGACTCCAGTCTAAGGCGGAGGAGCACCAGATACCGCGGCGGTCAGTGGCGACAGACTCGGACAATGGCTGGGTGAGCAGGAAAACGCTTTCCACCACTTATTTTAGTCTCTGGACTGTGGGGAGATGCCCAAATTTGACCTGGGGGTGGCATATCCCTTTAATACGTTGTTTGCGGCTAATTTATTTATTTCATTTTCAAAGAAATCATCAGGTAACATGGTGATCTAAAGATGTTATGTGTTAGCAATTAATACCCCATAGAAGTAAAATACCATCTCTTTGCAGCTATCCATAGGAGAGGCTGACTCTTTATTGTGATGACGTTTACAGAGATGTCAGCTCCCACTGGGCACAACAGTTTTCTAACACAGAAGTCAGTAGACTTGATTCTTTTATTAAGTAATTTTAGATGAATATTATTTTAGATTTAAAATGTTCAAATTATAACATAATGATCTACGGATGTCATAAATTATAACTACAGTATATAGCAGGCAAAAGCACAATATGCGCTCTGTAAAAAAAACAAGCTGATCATTGACCATTATACATGACTGATCTCGAGTTCAACTAAAATTCTAAATGAAAATCAAAATGTTACAACCTTGGTTCAATGTGAAGATCTATAGTGTGTTTGTCTGTCACACACATTGTTCACATGAGACATTGTGCTCTTATGTAACAGACACTGGCTCTCCCCCTGAGGCTCTGTTAAACACTCACATACAAGGAGCAGGGTCTTTACTTTACTCTGGTCTGTGCTGCTGCTGTGTGAGATTTCTGCTCTGATTGAGGCCTTTTTTAATTTAATACAAAGTTTAAAATCTTTTAAGGAAATGCTGTTGCTATTACATGATACAATGAGCTATTATGGTAAATATTAAGTGAATAACTGATGTGTAATTAGATTGTGACTACAGGTATTTTTTTAATAAATGATTTTACAGGTATTTAATTTTTTTTTTTTAATATAAATGAATAAAAGTTGGAATAAACTACAGGAAAAGGACAGTATGTGCCAACAAAGTCCCTCAAAATGAAATATGGATACTGATACTGATAACAATTCAAATGGTGATTTATGTCTGATTACAAGATCATTGGACATGATGGCTAAGTTTTTTTTATGTTATAATGTGGTGTTTTGGTTCTCAAGATGACTCCAGCACCTGCAGCCATGAATCATGACTCAGTGCCAGTGCGGCCTCTGCAGCTCAGATGGAATTCTGGAGGTTCTGAGCTTTCACATAAGGCCTGGTCTGTCCATATACTGAGAATGAAACAAACTTGGATGTGTTCTTTATCTGGCAACACAGGTTCAGTTGTGATTGTAGTAGGCTTCTCTTCGTTCTATAGGCCTGTAATATAAAATTACGATGGAGGATAGGTATAATTACTATTCATATGCAGATTTAGACTATAGTGACTTCATGGGCCTATTGTACTGTCTGTATTTTTTGAAGCTTCAACTCCAATAGAAATGTTATACAGAGCTGTCATGACAAGGTCAGTGCTCTGAGAGCAGCTGAAATTATTTGATCATAGATTTAGGGTGTGACTTTTCAAAAGATCATTTTTACCCAAACTGGCCCCAGATAATTTTACAGCTGATGCCGTCCTCTAATGTTGGCTCTTCTTACAAACAGTGATAAGCAGGAAGTACTCCAACCATCAGGACCGAAACACCAAGGAAATCATGTATTACTTTAGAGAATGAGTCTACAGAAGGACAGGTGTCCCTTCACACTGTTAACAGCAGGGGTCTTACATGTACAGGAATCTCTGACCTTATTTAGTCCCGCTTTAGACCTTGTATGGGACTGGTTTAATCCTGTTTGAATCATGCAGTCCTGGTCTAGTCCTAGTCCAGTCATGGTTCAGTCCTAGTTCTGTCCTGGTCCAGTCCTGATTAGGTGCTGGTTCAGTCCTAGTCCAGTCCTGGTTCAGTCGTGGTCCAGTCCTGGTGCAGTCCTGGTCCAAAATCTGCCTTATAATTATAAAGTGCAATTAAACTCATATGTATTATAATAAAAGTACTGAACATTAGTTATGAAACAGATCCTGGGGTCTTAAGGACTGAACAGTGACTGTAGATGACCATGGGCTTGAGCCTCTGTGGCGTGAGCCCCCCCTCAGCAGTTCTAACTCTCTTCTCTCTTTTCTCTCCACAGACTCAGTGGCTCAGTTGATTTTACACCCCTCCTCCTCTCAGTATGAGCTATATCCTAGCTCTCTCTTTCTCTTGTTTAAACTCTCTCTTCTCTCTCCAGACTCTGTGGCTCAGTTGATTCCAGACTCCTCCTCTCCTCTGTATGAGCGGGTGCAGCAGTACAGGACTCTGTTGGATGGGTTGCCCATGGATGCGTACACTCATGGCTGTATCCTGCACCCAGAACTCACCACTGACTCCATGATCCCCAAGTACGCCACTGTCGAGATACGCAGTAAGTCCATGAATACCAGGAACACCAGGAACAGCCAGACTGTGCCAAAGCATGACATTCTTCTCTTCAAAATAGGAATACTTTAAGTGGTGAAAGGAGTCATATTATGCAAAAATAACCCTGTTATCTGAGTTATCTGTGCCCCCAAATATGATTTAAAGTAAACATGTTCAAATATCTGATAACAATTCTAATGCAGATTTATTCTTAATCACAAAAACATTGGACATGATGGCCAAGTTCTTCATGTTATAATTTGGCATTTTGGTTCAAGACGATTATCAAATGAGAAAGCAGAATGAGCCTCACATGAGTCTCTCATTTGGGTTGCCAGTCTTAATGCTGAAATCCAGTTGGTTTAAACCTAAAATGCCTCTCTCTGATCTGAATGGTCACTACCTAAACCCCAGTACCTACAGCCATCATAAATCAGTGCTAGTGCAGCCTCTGCAGCTCAGGGAGGGAATTCTGGAGGTTCTGAGCTTCACATGAGGCAAACTTGGATGTGTCTCTTATCTCCAGGTTAAGGCTCTGGTTCAGGGACGTGCACAGGAATTTTGAGGGGCAGTTGCTCTGACCTGAAGAAAGGGCAAACCAACCCCCCACCCTGGGGAAAAAAATCACAGGCTATACCAAGTGTCTGGAGGAGGCTTGTGGCTGCTCCTCATCTTAAATGTAATGTAATTATGAAAAATTGCCAGTAGTAGGGTAAAATATGAGTCTGAGTAATTAATCAATTAGTCCACAAAGTATCATCTCATCTTTATCACAATGCAACATCTCTGTCTCACCTACTGGTTGGCTTTTTCTTAGCCACCCCTGCAGTGATGTGCTCCCCTTTGCTTTGCTCCCTGAGGGTTTTCTCTCTCTACTGCAACCGCCTCTTTTCCGTGGGCATCACTTAACCTACAGGAAGTGATGCCCACCAGGATACATACAGTTCCTTTAAGAGCTTTAAGTAATGGTTTGTGTGAGCAAATACTGCAGTAGAAAATGTGTATTCTGAATACATATTTTGGGTTTGTTTATTTGTGGATTGAGAAGACTAGTCACATAACTATATACTGTATACATACTATATCTGCGTACTTATACTTTTGCTGCAGTTCTTGTTTATAGATACCCACAGCCCCTCTCTCTGTACATCAGGTTTATTAACATTACTTCTGACATCTCTGGGTTTGATTATGGCTTTACATTTCAAGCAGCTGGTCTCATAACCACAGTCTGCATTCACTGCCCGGGGCATCCATCTTATTTATATTTCCTATTAACAGTGGCCCCCTCCACTTTCCACTGTGTATGTGCAGAATGGGATCAGCAGTAAACTGTAATTTTACTATACAATAAATCTGAACACAGCCCCATGTAATAAAGCCACACAAGTATAAGTATAGTATAGTTTATAGAGGGTTTCAGAGGCCATGAAATATTGCGTCTTCCATGAGTAGGGTTAATTAAGACATTGTAGGGTGAGGCAAAAGCAGAAAATGAAAACTATCATTTAGTGAGTTAAAATTACGCACAAATTAATCATTTTTTTTCATGTCAGGTAGAGGCGCAGAGGAGTCTAACTATGGAGATATGGAGATTCACAGCATTGGGGGCGACCCAGGAAGTCATTCAAGCCAGAACCACCACTGACCTCCTATTTGTGCGTGTGTGTGTCTGTGTCTCTGTGTGTGTGTGTGTTCAGGACATTTGGTCAATGCTGCGACGGAGCTGATGAAGCTGGACCATGAGGAGCCTCAGCTTACAGAGCCCTACCTGTCCAAGCAGAAGAAACTCATGGTCAGTGCACAGACACATGTGTACAATGTGGTCAATAGGGTTCACTATCAACATGCAACGTTTTTCATTATGCCCCTATTTGTTTCTTTTATATTAATTGTGTTTTTGTGTCTGTCTTTACGAATGCGCTCATTGTCTCCCCCTACTGTCAGTTGTGGAGCAAACTGTAATTGAATCAACTTTGAAATCTCAAACTCAGCTGATGGCCAAATAAAAATTCTAAAATCATCCATCATAAACATAATGGATGTTAATTGGCCATGATTATCTTCACTTTCAGGCCAAAATCTTAGACCATGACAACGTGAACTACCTGAAGAAAATCCTGGGAGAGTTGGCCATGGTTTTAGACCAAGTGGAAGCTGAACTGGAGAAACGGAAAATAGAATATCAAGGTAAGTCCCAAATCATCATATGCTGCAGTGCCAATTTGTAACGTGTTCTTTTAAAGCTCCTTTTCTAAGCCTGGCTTGTGTGCTTGTGTTTGTTACAGATGAGAAGTGCGAGCTGTGGCTATGTGGACCTGATTTTACATTAGCTGATATTTGCCTGGGCGCCTTGTTGCACCGGCTCAAGTTTTTGGGACTCTCTAAGAAATACTGGGAGGACGGCAGCAGACCCAACCTGCAGATGTTCTTCCTGCGGGTGCAAAAACGTTACGCCTTTCGCAAAGTCCTGGGAGACATCCACACCACGCTACTGTCTGCCGTACTGCCCAACGCCTTCCGCATGGTCAAGAAGAAACCGCCATCTTTCTTTGGGGCGTCCTTCCTCATGGGGTCACTAGGGGGCATGGGCTACTTCGCTTACTGGTTTTTAAAAAAGAAGTACATGTAGTGAACAGCCAATCATCGTGTTACATGTCTGTGCATTTTGTGATGTTTCAACCAGATTTTTTTCTCTGTAACGTTTTATGAAGACTGCAGGAGAAAACCTAACTCCATCTATATAGAGGACACTATAATTATAACCGGGCCATTCAAGAGTTATTAAGAAACATTCCAACATTTAGCACATGCAGTCAAGTCCATTTGTGTTTCATTTGGGTTTCACATGACTGTACACGGCAAAAAATAAGATCTACTTGTGTTTAAATCATTTGAATTAAGCTTAATTCATCTAAATAGTTTTGACTAGTATTTACTAAAATTGTACTTGTTAAACATATTTTGCTGTAAATAGTATTTTTGATGAAGAGACAGGTTCAGCTGCGGTCATCTGGACATCCCACCAGAAGCCATTTTCTATTTGATTGTACTGCCTTGAAACACTGGGAATTGATCCTTACCTACTTTATGTCCAACCCCAGAAGAGAGGAGTTTTTGAGTTCAGTTTTGTTACTTTTATTTTTAGTCAGAATTATTTGTCAGTGGGTTGAGAAAATTTCACGTAAAGTAAGACCAAAACACTGACTTCAGTGGAAGATAGTATTTTAGATGGAAAGACAGAGAGTAAGTAACTGTGCCAAAATAATTGAGAATTTGAACTTAAAATGGAACAAAAATGACTTCTTTTTGATGGTAAGTCAATAAATGTAAACTTAACCAAAACAACTCAACAACTCAAGATTATTATTCTGAATTCAGGTCATTTGAATTCATGCAGATCTTATTTTTTACAATGTTTGTATTGAGTTGACTACAAAGCTTTCTAATCTGTGCTGCCACAAACTGCCAGAGGACAGAGAATGAACAGAGTCTATTTGGTTTGAATTAAAGATGCAACATGGAACTTTTCTGATGGGCCCTGGCACCTGGATGTCCTAGGAGAGGTTATTGCTCCACCTTTATGACCCACAGTACGGCATTATTAATCACACTTCTCTCCATGGAGCCAAGCAGGAAACACCACCAGGACTAGTTACAAGTCAGAGCTCAGTCATAGTAAGAATACAAGCTTTCCAATGATTTTTGTTGGGTTTAATGCCATACTGTGGAACATTTCAAGACAGTAGCATAGATCCTTCACAAGAAAAGTTTCATAATGTATCTGTAACATGTTTCAATAGAATGCTGATTTGACAATGGGAAGACACATTTTGGGCGCTGGGTTCTGGTTTATAGGCCCATATATATATATATTTTTTTAAGTTGGTAAATTCTCCATCCAGGGCTTTGTAAAGTTATCCTAGGTTTAGATTGCATATAAGAATGTACTTGCATGGAGTACTAATGTATTGTATAAGAGATGGACCTGCCTAGATGTACAATTTACCAACACAACCAGTAATAAATAATGCCCACAATGAAAAAAAATATCCAAATGAGTTCACCTTAAATATTTTGAGTATTTTCAACAGGTTTTATTTATACCTTTAGAACTTAAATTTATTCACTTGTTTAGTTACAATTCTTCCGGTTTTAATACAGTAGTTGGCAGTGGTAGAGTGTTTGCCCGCTAACACAAAGGTGTGTGGTTAGATTACTAGCACTACACATCAGTGTGAACTAATTGTGTCCTTAGGCAATACACTCAACCCCACAGTGCTTTGTAAAATCATTATTAACAATTTTATTATTTCATATGCAATTTCCATAGAATATTGTCATAAATACATCGGAATAAGTTAAATAAAATTACAAACAAGTCCCATCTAAACTACAGTCATAACTACAGATGGGACGAGACACAATTTCCACAAGACGAAAACGAGACAATACAAGATTTTTACGTAATTCCGAATATATATACATTTTGTGATTCAGTTTCACATTTTGGCCTTGCATTTTTTAATTTCATTTCATATTTTTGTTTCCATTCTAGCACTGCTTTTTGGAACTGTGAGAGATGTAACTCACCCTATAACCCTTTTTTTTTGTCCAATTCAAAGGTAAAAAATCTCACAAGATAATTTTTCTCATGTGTGCGCGATCTTGTAGCAATTTTGTCTCGTGATATGTTGTGGCATCATCCCTAGTCATAACTACTGAAAACAAGTACCAATTCTGAATTTCACTACTTTTGACTCATTTAGATAGGCCTATTTTTTTTGCAGCGTAAAAGTAACAGATTTTCAAACCACTGCACTGAACTGAATATTTATTTTAATACATGCTATTCTTTATGCCTCAGAAATGGCAAAAAGATGCAAGATTATTTTTACGTATAAGGTACTAATTAACTAATTAGGCTATATGTCAACTTTTTTCTGTAGTGAATTTTTGATAAGTTGTAAAAGGTGAAGTGAGTAGAGCCTGGAGGAAGTGCTGTCTCATTCTGGACTGTGACGAAGGAGAAATCTGGTTTTCCCATTTGTTTTTTTGTACCAGCTGTCTGCACTCAAACATTTATATACCACTTAAACTTAACTTAAGTCACAATATTATCAGGAGTAGTTTTAACTCGATTTTTTTTACTTACTATGAGGTGAACTGCAAACTCAAATTAAGGAAATGTTGATCCTATTTAAATATATGATGTCATCTTTTTTCTAATTAAATATTTTATGTTAAACAAACATACATATTTAAAATGGATCATCTTAAAATCTAAATTATTTGGATTAACAAATCAACGTAAATAGAGGTGCCGAAATAATATTATCTAAGTAAGGTCTACATTTCTCACAAACTAAAATTTAGCCAAGTTAAGATTACCTGAATTAAGACAGTTTACCATGATTTGAGAAAATTGCACTTGACAGGTCAAATTTCTGCCAATGGAACAAGACTTTTAATAGTTAAAATATGAAAATACAACTTGCTACACTACAACTTTTTGCACTTAAAATAAATCAAATTTAATGCTGCTTGAATTAAGAGAAACACACTTAAACCACTGGTAGATCATTTTACTTGTTAAGTTGAATCCACTCAGATTGTCAAATTTTCTTAATTTAAGTCATTTTAATTTGCCTTTTTTGCTGATTTGCCTTTCAGAAATGCCCAACTAAATTCTCTTAAAACAAAGGAGAAATTGTGTGAATATAATAAGTCTCATAACTGAACAAATGTAATCCATAGCAAAAGAAATTCTGTCAACTTCTTTTCATATCTTCATATCCTTTATCATTCTATCATACCATATTCACGAATCAAATGTTCACCAAATGTTTCCCAAATTACTTTTCTGAACAAATGTACATATTCTTTTTACAGTTTTGTTTGGTGATGTATTTCTATGTGTTCACCTTTTTTATGGGATCTTATCTGGTTTAAAAGTTGTAACTGTTGAGTTTAATATTACACGCACACGCACACACACACACACACACACACACACACACACACACACACACACACACACACACACACACACACACATTGCTATGCATTCTGTCAATACAAGATCCAACTCTGTAAACTACGACCCTGGAATGACTTGATTCAGAATATTAATGCTAATTTGAGTTGGAAAGACAGAAAATATTGGTGAAAATTATCTGTTGTCGTGTAATTAGGAAGGGCATCCAGTGTAAAAATCTGTCACGTTGCCATGCAATATTAGCCCTACTTTAATTGACAATTACAAGATATTTTTGACTGTACAATCTTTATGTACTCAAAATTATCTATCGGTGAAGCACTAATAATTGTTAAGTGTCCTGTTATTCTTATGAGTTTTAAGTCACATTATTATGTTGATACCTGATCAAAAACATACCTGGAGTTGTGTTTTTTCATTCACACATTTGAGTTTTAACCTTTATTATTAGTCTGTCATCTGTCTACATTTCCAAAGATTAAAATGCTCTGTTCCACCTTGTGATGTCAGGAAGTGGAAGTTAACATTTACCTTTTTACCTTCTGATAAGTAAAGATGGGCAATTCCCAAAATGATGAAAGTCCTGAAATGATCCAAATGATTCTAGTGAAGGTCTACAGAGCTTAAAAACACAGTGAAGCATTTCCTGTATTACCACATGACATCACAAGGTGGAACAGAGTGTTTTTCGTTTAAAGGGATATGCCACCCCCAGGTCAAATTTGGGCATCTCCCCACAGTCCAGAGACTAAAATAAGTGGTGGAAAGCGTTTTCCTGCTCACCCAGCCATTGTCCGAGCCTGTCGCCACTGACTGCCGCGGTATCTGGTGCTCCTCCGCCTTAGACTGGAGTCTAACGTAGCCAGAGAAAGATTTCGGTCAAAAGGAATTAATTTGCTCGATGCGTTTCCCAATTACTTTGTGTGTAGTGCGCATTCATATCGAGTGCAAATAAATGTGCAAATCAACACGGAGAGCTTGCCTTGGTCATTTTGGGTGGGAACTATTTTCCAGTGCGTAAGAATACAGCCGTATCACGCAGCACGCTACCAGGGGAATCCCAGTTACGCACCGGGAAGGGAGTTCCCCTGTTGCACAACGTGGTGCGTGATACGGCTGTATTCTTACGCACTGGAAAATAGTTCCCACCCAAAATGACCAAGGCAAGCTCTCCGTGTTGATTTGCACATTTATTTGCACTCGATATGAATATGCACTACACACAAAGTAATTGGGAAACGCATCGAGCAAATTAATTCCTTTTGGCCGAAATCTTTCTCTGGCGACGTTAGACTCCAGTCTAAGGCGGAGGAGCACCAGATACCGCGGCGGTCAGTGGCGACAGACTCGGACAATGGCTGGGTGAGCAGGAAAACGCTTTCCACCACTTATTTTAGTCTCTGGACTGTGGGGAGATGCCCAAATTTGACCTGGGGGTGGCATATCCCTTTAAGAGAAGAACTGTTAAATGTGTGAATGAAACAAATCACAACTCCAGGTATATTTGCGATGAGGAAACAACATTATAACATAGATCTGAAAATGAGTAATAACCTTTAAGAACATTTTTTTGCAGTGTAACAGTAGCGGAGAATACAGAACCAAAGACATGTTCCTTTAATATCAGTGTATCTTAGCTGTGTCCCGATTCAAATATTACTTCATATGGGCAGTGACAGGGCATGTGATGTATATAGATAAGATATATAGAGACTGCAGTAGCACAAATACAGAGATTATTATGTCTGTCAGTATTTCCGACAGTGAAAGGAGAAAATGGACACTGGAATATTGTATAAATCAAATAGTAGAGTAATTATCAGAAGAGCTGTTTTATTTTGACATATGCAAAATCAAGAACTCATATATTTTATTACAGAAATGTTACTGAGTTTACCAACACTGTATTTCCCTGTAGTGTTTAAAGAGGCACTGTGGAACTTTTATGGTGGAGGGTTTGTCACATGTCTGTCACATTTAGGGTTGTCAAAAGAATCATAAACAAGATACAAATCAATATTAAAAGTAATATCGAAACTTGATACTCACTCAAGTATCGATACTAAAAAAGTCACATTCACAGGAAAATCTGAGTTTTCCTGAATAACATTGAATCGGTATTGAGTATCGACTATTTTCTAGTATCAAAATCGAGTTTGGATTTTTAGTATTCTGACGTCGCTAGTCTCATTCATATATTATTGTTTACTTCCACAGTCCGGTTTAAATGTGTACGTCTTTCATTTATTTTGTTTGCCAAATTCTCCTGGAGTGACGGGCTTGTTTCCGTGGAGATTGCCACTTAAGTTTTATGTCATATTGAGGAATATTATGGGCCAAACAACAACATTGCCATGGAGACAAGAAAGTTTCAGACTCTCCAACTAAAAAGTGACTTAGTGCCCTTTTAATCTGAGATGGGGCCGGGTGAAATGTCTCTAGTTAATCTGCAGATGCTGTGGTGTGGTTGGATTAATATAGAGAGAGAATGGATCAACAATTGTGGATTTTTCTAACACAAAAAATTGAGTTAAATTGACTTCACTCTGAATTCACTCTGATTCTTGACTTGAGTAATTTTGACTGAATGTATTTACAAAGGCGCTGTACCTGATTTTTTTATTGTCTTTAAAACTTGAAAAACAGAACTAGATCATTTTAAACAGTTTGCAGTGGTCCAGAGTTATTCGTCACTTACCTTATGCATTCAGCGCATCCTAATTATTCAGTGATGAGTTTCTAAGCAATTTTCACAACTTTCAGAAACCAAAGCGGAGTAAATCTAACAACAGCTAACCCTTTATTCTAGTACAATACATCTGTAGTACAAGACAGAAAATAGGGTATAACGCCTTTAACTTAGATCTTCTGATTAATTCCATTGTATTGTATTTATTTTTTACTACACTTGTTATTTCTTTTTTCAAGTCAAGTAAGAAAACTGCATTTGAAAAAAGATAGAACTATCCCTTTCGCAGATAATTTAGTCTGAAAAGAGAAATATATATATTGGATGAATGAATCATCTGTCCAATAAAGTAGATGTCAAAAGTAGTCAAAAATACTCAAAATCAAGATACCGTTTTCAAGTCATTTTAAAGGTGCACTGTGTAACTTTTTGGTTGGGGGTTCATCACCTACTTGTTTCTATGGATATGTCGTTGCTTTGCCTGGAATGTTCTGCCTTATATTTATTAAATTACAGGTAGATTTATAGCTCTAAAATACTTAGATTCTGACTGTGAGTGGGGTCGCCTCTGCACAGATCTGACTTGTAACATGGTCTGTTTTGGTCTCCATGACGATAGAAAGGTTTAATGCGTTTATTGCGAGTGTGTTTACATGCACACAGTATCGTGGTTATGAGCCTTATCATGGTTCTGACAGTATTCTGGATATGGTGTTTACATACTCTCAGAGAAAACATGTGCCATTAGAGTATCCCGGATATTTAGACTAGTCACTATGGTAACTATGGCACAGATATGGCAAGGAGCTAAACATGAAGCAACTTTGCTAACTTAAAGCATTTTAACAGAACAAAAAAGAAGACATACATTTAAGTAAAAACATGAGACTGTGGAGCTCTGTCACAGCTTAACTAAAAGTCGTTTTTAACAATACAACACAGTGTCAGTTTGGTTCAAGAGCAACACAAACAGACAGAGGTGAGCCTGGTGTTAAAAGGTAACTGTATTCAACAGTAAGCTGCTTTATTTATGTTATAACTATAGAATATTTTTAGATAAAAACCCCAAACAAACAAAAAAAACAGGAGTATCCTGGTTTCTCATAACCGGGATACTCGTTTATCCAGGATACTGAAATCAGGATACAGCATGTATATGCACTCATTGTGAAACATTCCAGACAAAGCAAAAAAAGAAAAAAAAAGCAATTTCTTTTCATTTATGCAAAGTTCACTGCACCTTCTGCCACACACAGAACACAGACTGAATCAAAGCGTCCCTGTGATCAGCGGCCATGATAGCTCACAAGAGTATAAGAGGTTTTATTTTGTACTTTTTGTTTTATATATTTTCTAAACGTGTTGATTTATGGTGCTTTTTATGATCTTTGTTCTTAAGCCTTAATTTATCCAGTTTTCATCAATTACAAATAAATTATGAAATTACAACACAACTGCTGTTATGTCTTCTTTGGCTCTGTAGAAACTGTGCTTGTTGAGACTAGAAACTTTGCAATTATTCTTACAAATATTGGGATTAGAACAGCAAAAGATTCAGTTAAGTGCACATTTTAAACCAGTCCAGAAGAGTCCACATTTGAAAGAAGATTGAAATCTGAACTAAAGCAAGAATCTCATGTAGTTTAGAACTTGTTTGTTGAGGTCTAAACCACAGGGTTTGTAGCTTTTGCACAGGATAAGACTCCATGGACAGGAACAGGAAGGCCAGCTCTCCTATTCTAAGTTGAGTTGGTGATTATGGATTGCTCCAGGTGTTTGACTGTGTGTGAAGGTCCTGGGCTGAGACAATTACAATGGCACTTTTATGATATAAACAGCCTGCTACAATCAAAGGTCTTATATTATGCAAAATTGACTCCTGTGAGCTTTAAGCAGGCCTCTCAAGTTTTGAGCGGGGTCGTGCGTGTGACTGTAATTTCCGGGGGGGGGGGGGGGGGGGGGGGGGTGCGAGTGAACAATTTTTGGCGCTTGAATTGCGTGAGAAATGCCGTGTGAGCGTGTGGAGAGCCCTGTTTGTCTAAAGAGCAAACTTAAACTACAAAGCAGCTAATGAGAGTTATATAAATGAAGTTATTACCTGATGGTTCTCAGTTTGTTTTATCATCACCGCACTTTGTCAGTGCGCGCTGAGAGGGGCGGGGAGGAGGGAGCGGGACATTTTTAACTGATTCATGTAAGAGTCTGGTCAATGCACCGGGCCCGCGTCTCACCGCGTCTCATCGCGTCTCACCGCGACTCACCGCGGGCAGTTCGGCTCTGGGCCGCACGTATTCCGCGCGTAAGCCGTCGGGGGGGACACGTTACGCACAGACGGAGACACCGGGACCGGAGTCGGTGCGTCTCAGAGGAGACGTGGCACCGGGACTGAGGCTCAGGACGTGCCCGGGGGACGGCGAGCAGAGGGAGCAGGGGGAGGGGGCGGCGCTGAAAACGCGCGGAGCCTGCATAAACTAAGCCACACAGACCGATTTTCTGGGCACAAAAAAAAAACAAAAAAAAAAACACTAATCAGCGTGAGAAATGCCATGTGTGGCGTGTGCGCGTGTGAATACGTCGAATTGCGTGTGTCACACTCTCAAAGCGTGAGCCTTGAGAGCCCTGGCTTTAAGTCATGTTACAATACTGTTACCTCCTCAAAAACCTACCTGGAGTTGTGTTTTGTTTCATTCACACATGTTTAACACACCTGCTGTGTTTGCCTGCTATTTAGGCTGAGTTCTTCACTCAAATAGAAAACACTCTGATCCACCTTGTGGTGTCATGTGATAACACAGGAAGTGCTCGACTGTATTTTTAAACTCTATACGCCTTTACTAGAACCATTTGGATAATTTCAACCCTGCAATTGGCAATCTCTACTGAACTAAACCTGAAAGGTAGCTGTTAACTTGAAAACTACCACTACTGTATAAGACATCACAAGGTGGGACAGAGCATTTTGAGCTTTGGAGATGTACTAGTAGACAAACTAATAATGCAGGATTACTCAAATGTGTGAATGAAACAAAACAACTCATCTCCAGGCATGTTTTTAAGGAGGTAACAATATTATAACATGGCTGAAAGCTCAAAAGAGTCAATTCTGTGTAATATAGGACCATTAAAAATAAATCACTGAGAATATCTGGTTAATCATCACACTCTTTATTGAGTATTGGTATTGGCACAAACCTCATGTAAACTGAAAGATATGAACCACATGTAGTGTCTGAGCCAGCTGTGGTTGTCAGGCAGATTCTGTCAAACTAATAAATAAAAACAAGGCAAAAACACATTTCAGAGCTAAATACTTTCTAATTTAAAAAGGTAGACTTTCCAAGCTGAAATGCACCAAAACCATGAGAACATGAACAATACATATGAAGACAGTATGTCACTATTTACTTAAATCTCCAGATTTTGTTACCTCATTGTCAAAATCATAAAAATAACTGGACTTCAATATCTGACCCTTTTGATAAACTTAAAATTGTTGCAGAACTTATATACAATAAATTTAGGACAAAACATTTTTTTTTTTTTGCTGCCCCTTTCCCTCCCACAATAAATGTTTATTTGTTGAATGATATTAAACCTGTACACAAGCCATTTTCCACCATTCAATTCACGGACTTGCTTAAAATGAAACAAAGAAAAAAAACAACAACACACATTCATTTCTGATGAGCAGCAACCAACAGAAAATTCCAAGGCCGATCATCATTACAAACAACAATCTTTGTCGCAACCAGTTTACCTTTATTTAAACAAAACAATAGAAAGCAGCATGGACCCAAAGCTTGTAGTGTGATAATATGTTAATTAGCTGCTATAATATTTTGAATAGTCTATAGTTTAAAATAGAGATAGAGAACAAAATGTTACAAACTGCAGATATTTTTTACTTGGTTTATAATGTGAAACAAAAACTGGCACAAAATGTAATGTCTTAATGTATTCTCTATTGGCACAAGTGATCTACCTACGATAATTCCAGTATAGCACCAAAACGTGGTTCAATAATAAAGGTTTGAAGAATGAAGATTTTCTTTTTGAGATTTCTTTTAAAACTGTGCCTGACCCGTAGAACAATATTGATCCCTGCTCTAAATCTGAGACGTGCATATGACTTATGCTTTTCTGACTTACTTGGTTTGAAAGAATGTTTGAAAGTCTATGATGTTAAGGGCCACCAACCCTTAACATTATAGACTGTATACAGTATATAAATGGACATAGCAATTATAAAAGGAAAAGTTCAATTTGTCAACTGGACAAAGTTTGTTTGGTTCCCTCTGAACTGGAAATAGGTGGTATTTAGACAAATTTCCAGCAGTTGGCAGATTTGGTCAGGAGAAAGTTTGGTTCTCTCTTCTAGCTTGGAATCCTGTAGTAAACTTCTTCTCGCTGCTTCGACCGCTACAGCTGTGGGGATACAAGTGAAAAGAGAGGTTAAAAAAAAAAAACATTAGGGCAGACGAGTCAGGGACAGAAGGGTGGAGACGGTCTGTAGTCTGAATAGAGATGCTAAATATTCGAATAACAAAAGGAACAAATGAGGGGATAGTTTCAGAGCTATTTCAGAGCAGTGAGCTTCTCATAGGGCTAAATAGAGATGCTAAACGAGACGCCAGGGAAACAAAAGATACAAATTAGCTGAGATAGTTTCAGAAGGATTTCAGTGTAGTGAGCTCCGCCCTGCAGCTAGATATAAACAGGGACTAACCAGCACTAGAACCAGAACTGAAGAAGTCTCTCGGATGAGCGGCGAAACGTCTTCAACCAAACAAACTTTGTCCAGTTGACAAATTGAACTTCTCCTTTTATCATGGATTCTACCTGGACGACTGAGGGACTTTTCACGGACATAGCAATTCACTTTCTATTGAAAAAACGTGTCCCTCTTTCCGTAACTGCTGCTGTCACTTTCCTCACTTTGGTCTTAAAATGTTTTCATTAACCCATTCTTCATGATCCCGTGTTTTTTTTTTTACTATTTTGTCCGTATCTCGGCTCCAAATTCACTACTTAACTGCTGGCCACAGCGAGTTTCATTTGACTGGCGATAAACGCTGACACTCCATTTCTTTATACAGTCTATGCTTAGCATTATGGTGTAGGTATCACTTACAGAATGACAGAATTAAGGGAATTAAGGATGTAAAATATAAACTTAACGTGATAAAAGGAGAAATTCAATTTGTCAACTGGACAAAGTTTGTTTGGTCGAAAACGTTTCGCCGCTCATCCGAGAGCCTTCGTCAGTTCTGGTTCTAGTGCTGGTTAGACACTGCTTATATCTAGCTGCAGGGAGGAGCTCACTACACTGAAATTGTTCTGAAACTATCTCAACTCATTTGTTTCTTTTGTTTTTCGAATTTCTCTGGCATCTAGTTTAGCATACCTATTCAACCCTAACGACCGTCTCCACACCTCTGGCCCTGACCTGTCTGCCCTATTGTTTCTTTTGTCCGTTTTGACTTTGGCTTGAGAATGCAATTATAAATGGGAGACAAGTTATGTCTGACTCCCCCATTTCTGTTTAACGAAGGAGTCAGGGGGGGAGTCAGACATAACTTGTCTCCCATTTATAATTCCATTCTCAAGCCAAAGTCCAAACAGACAAAAGAAACAATAGGGCAGACAGGTCAGGGTCAGAGGTGTGGAGACGGTCGTTACGGTTTAATAGGTATGCTAAACTAGACGCCAGAGAAATTAGTTGAGATAGTTTCAGAACAATTTCAGTGTAGTGAGCTCCTCCCTGCAGCTAGATATAAGCAGTGTCTAACAAGCACGAGAACCAGAACTGACGAAGCCTCTCGGATGAGCGGCGAAACGTTTTCGACCAAACAAACTTTGTCCAGTTGACAAATTGAATTTCTCCTTTTATCATGGATTCTACCTGGACGACTGAGGGACTCTTCACGCATAGAAACTTAACCAAAATGTCCAAACTAGTGAAAACTTAGTGACATTTTCAGTAAAATCTTAAGTATAATTGTTGTATAGTTGTATAATGATGCCAACTGTTGTTTTGGTGAAATGAGTAGTTTAACCGGTCATGTGCAATTTAATCATCAAATGCTCTAAATATATTTGAGATAAGAGACTGAAATTGTTTTAGCAGCTCATGTGCGTTGCTTCTGCTCCTTTGTTTGTCTCTGAGGCGGTAGTCCTGGCGACATTGGTTTTAAATACCAAAGTCTATAAGTCCCGTACCAACCCAACAGACCACACAGCGTCCCCAACAACTTATCAAAAGGGCTGTGGAAATACACCGAAGTACAAGAAAACATCCACACCCAGAGAAACACCAGACAATTCAACGCTATGTACAAGAAGTTAAGAACAATGCGCGGAAAGCTAGACATGTTTGCGTTTTTCAAGTAACCCATGGGTGCTATTTCCTCCATTATAAACAGCGCAGAGTATGTGAGAATGAACGAGTGTCCGGAGATGTCGTAGCCGAACCAGTGGAATCCGGCGCGTCTGCAGGTAGATTTGGTGATGAATTCGCCCTTTAAACCGTCCATGGTGGTGGTCTGGTAGCACAATCCGGTGGCGTCCTCGATGTAGAAGAAGGTTTCAGTGAACATGTACCAAATGGCGGTGGCAACAGGGAGAGAGAGGAGGCGACGGGTGAGGAATGAAACATCACGACTGAAAGAAGAGTTGGACAAAAGGACGAAGGGAGAGAGGAGAAGCAGAGTCCAGCCCCATGAGACCTTCACAAAATATCTGGAAAAACAAAACAAAACGGCATACTATTAAGAGAACTATCTGTGGTATGGATGAACAACAACTAAATTACATTTTCTTGTCAAATATCACAACATTAAATCAAGATTAGGGCTGCAAGCAATTCGAAAAATCATAATTTCCATAAATCTCTCGTCTTATTCAGCATAAAAACTGCTAACCCTGTACCCTGGACACCTTTAAATGTGAACTTTGAATATTACCAAAACAAAAATCAAATTGCGAAGAACGTCAGAAAAATCGCAATTCAATATCTTTCCCACATGATTCAGCTCTAATCAATGTTCAGTTCACATTTCACATTTTAAACATAGACAAACTTTACTGACACAAGGGAAATTACTTGGACACAGTAGCTCATACAACAGAATATATTACAATAATAAAATATTCATATATTATGTATGTATGTATGTATGTATGTATGTATGTATGTATGTATGTATGTAGAGTAAGTAAAAAACAAATATAATAAAGTATATCACAGTAATATAGAGGAGGTCATAAGGAAACAGAGCAAAGATGATATGATGATTTACAGAAACATAAGGCTTATCTGTTACATAAAGGTGAGTTGTATGTACAGTTGTAGGGAGTATTATCTGTTACCAAAACATACTCCAGGTAAAATCCTCTATCTTAGGTCCTGACCAAACCGAAGCAAGAAGATCATGGAGATGGTTCCCGGGCGCAGTAATGTGCTGCCCACTGCTCCTAATAACAGGATGGGTTAAATGCAGAGAAGAATTTCTTCTGTGCGAGATCAATAAAGTCACTTCTTCTGTTACATAAAGGTGAGTTGTATGTACAGTTGTAGGGAGTATTATCTGTTACATAAGGGTGAGTTGTTTTACAGTTGTATGCAGTATGGTGGAATATAATCCTGTATCTCTCACAGTTTGAGCAGAGCTATAGAAGCCTGTTAGAGAATAGGGCTGGGTATCATTAAGAAGTTGCTGATACGATACCTCAATACATAGGCCACAATATGATACATATCTCAGTACAGTGCCCTTTCAATTCAATACGATATATTTCAAATTGATGTGATGCGGTTCAATACAAAATAATGGCTAAATCATGGCTGTGATACTAAAAGTCTTTGTTAAACCACTTCTTGTGCAAAGTTAATATGAAACACCCATTTTAATCGTCAAAACAGTGAAAATGTCAAATGTGTTGCATAAACAGGTTTACTTCCACTAAACAAGCAACAAAACAAAATAATTTAGTTAAATAATTAAAAAAAAATACTCCTGGTGATATTATAGATGTATACAGGAGCCCACAATATCAATACTGTATCGTCACATTAAACAAGACGATATAACAATATTTCGATATTTTTGCACACACCTATTGGAGAATGAGCTCGAGATCATTCACATTTGAGAGAAGACTGAAATCTATGCGGCTAAACTAATACAAGAATCCCATGTACTTCAGAACATGTTTGTAGAGGTCTAAACTACAGAAAGACCCTCAGTCAGCAATAGTAGTAACAGTACATCAGTAACCATACATACCAGGACAGACATTAAAGCTGCAGCCTTCTTTTGCGCATGACATTTAAAATATATTGAGAATCATTCTTTAAGTTTGCTAGGTCAGTATATTCCGTTTCACTGAACCTGTACAGAGTTTCCTGGCTGTTCCAGAGGTAGTCTAAGTTCTTTGACAGTTCAACTTCTTCAGAGTCCAACCATGGGTGTAGCTCCTAGTGTCTTCGCAGAGTCAAAACGCCTGGGAGGCTAGTTAATCTGATTTTGTCATTTATCATGTTTGTCAGGTTAGTTAATGTTAGCTTTGCCCTGCATACAATCAGCCATTTATTAAATATGAATCAATAATAATCACGCAAGAATGTCAAACATGCGATTAGACGGACAATCCCCTGCTAGTAAAGTTAGCCACAACAACTTCAATGCTACTCACAAGTTTAGGATATTCTTGCTACTGCTAAAATACGACTCCGGAATCAGTTGCAGTTCCTTCAACAACGAGCCCACGATGGTAATTATTAAAAATATCCAGGGAAAGTTACGTTTGGAGCCCGGGATTCTCCAAAAATTAACCAGTTTGTCCACAATGACATCCTCCGCTGCCATGTTGACGCCGCACTGAGCACTGACGTAAACACGCCTCACCCAATCAGGAGCGCCGGAGCAGAGCCACTTCCGTGTTTTGGGCAAATGGGTGCATCGCATCTCTGTTCACTAGTCTCCTCAAAGGTAAAGTTTTTTCGATTTCTTGTCTAGTAATTCAATCTACCAACAAAAGAGAAAGAAAAAAAAATAGTAAATTCTATTTTTTCACGGCTTTCTTGACTTGACTTAAATTAAAATGACTGTTTATGAATCGAGGAGTTGAGGAAGTTAGTAAGATGAATCGAAATGAGATGTGCCCGTGACTGTTTATCAGCCATGCCTTTATCGACAGACATAAGTAAACTGAATGGAGGGGGGCTGTCGGAAAATGTTTAATATTCAGTAAATTGGCAATATTTTTAAGTAAGAAGTGTAAATGATACATATAGAGGCAGTTGTTCGTGTAAAAAGTTAAAATTGACGAGGCATATGTAGAAAAAGGTGTTACAGGCCTTAAAACAGAATATATAACAATGGGTGATTCTCCAGCTATCACAGAATTTTTGTCCCAGGCAGAAATAAGAAAAACAAAAACACGTTTTTCATTTTTTTTGTTCATGCTGCACTTACTAGACACAAAGATGAACTTACAAAAAATGTATGATAGATAAATTACTATTTTTATGATATAAAATATGGTTTTATATTTAGTGTTTTTGCTATCCTTTGCCGTCCTTTGTCCCTTTACCAGGTTTTGGACTCTCAGACCCTCATAAGACTGAAATTAAATTTGATTCAACAGTTAACTTCATTGACAAATGGCACAGAAATTCCTTATTTTAATGAAAAATATCATGTGCTTGAAAGATATATTAGTATTTTATTTATTTTTCATAAAAAGAACACCTGTCCCTAGGGATCACTGTCAGTTCCACCACCCACTACAAAATGTAACTTTTAACTTTTTTTTTTTTTTAAACCTTTGTCTACTTGAACCACATCAGTTGTGATGTGACAGGAGCTCATGGCAGGATAGCAGTGTTAGCTCCATGGAAGGAAGGGAAACAAGAACAAAATCAAGGTCAAGTTTTGCAAAACCAAGAGTAGGTTTATTGGTATTTCTAAACACCTCATATTTCCTTTGAATGTACAAATAATGAGAAAAATACCAATACCAATTCTAAAACAGAGATTGACATGCTAATATGTCATGAGATTTAAAAGAAATGCTAAACATTGTCATTTCCACAACAGTCATTTCCATCACTTTATTTATTGTTATTGTTTATTATTATTTATTTAATATGTATGTCATTTCATTTCAACCACTATCAGTTAATGTTTCTACACATTGGGATGAAGTAGAATAAATCTAAATATTTCTAAAAATATGTGTTGGATTTTCTGAAAAATATCATGACCAAATCACCCATATATTTTCTATCCAAAACAATACTTACAAACTGTAAGCTATATTTTGTTTATGCTTTGATACTGTTTGACCTCATTTGAGCTGAGAAACTTTTGAATCTCTTATTTTAGGAATATTTAGTTTATAGATACACATTATTATCTATGTTGTGAAGTTTGTTCACTGCATTTGACCCATATTCCTAAATGTCTCCAGTTGAAGCAGTGGACAATAGCAGTGCAGTGCCTGGGACCCAAACAGGTGTGGAGCCAGGATTTCAGTCATGAGCAGACACAGGGAGAACATGCAAACTATACAAAGAAAGACGCTGTTCAGTTCAGAGAATCAAGCCATGGACTTTCTTGCTGATAGGTGAGCCACAAATTGCACAGTCACAACATCATAAGTGTCACATGGATTTAATCAAGTCCAAGTAAGAGGACTAAATCAGATATGTTAAGTTAGGATTACCTGAAACCGGTAATAGGTCTAAACCATCAGATCTAAACCAAGATTTAAACAGGTTTAAACTAAAACTAAATCAGGCCAAAACCCAGTCAAAAATGGACTAAAATATTGATTCAAACAGACCCCAGCCATGGCCAAACTGGATGCAAACAAAATTTTTGCATGGCTCCAAATACACAATTATCACCAACAGAATCCTGCAGACCACACTTTGAGAACTACTCCACTGTATTAGGTAGCCCAAATCTTATTAATACTTTGCAGTGACATGATCACACTGAGGGTGTTCTACATGTATCTCTATTGGCGGAATGTTCATCTGTTACCATGGTGACAAAATGCACACGCAGACAAAATTTAGCAAACACAGACAAAAAAAGAGTCTGAAAACTCATGAAAAAATAACAAATTGATTTAAATTAAACACATATTGAGGAACCTGTGATCAATATGAGCGTTCATGGTCCTGTTTAGGAGTTTGATTTTCAAGAAAAAGGTGAGGGTGACTAACTGAAAAACTGTTGGCTAAGTCCAGCTACTGTATCTTGTGACTGTAATTTTATGTAAATTTATGAGTCATGTTTAACAGCACAAATCATCTCACTTGTTGTAGGCCCAATTAAACCAACTCTTTCTGGTCAGGTTGTGTTAAATTAAAGATCAGATAAAGTCTAACTTGAGCAACAGAGCTTCAGACGGAGCAGTGTTTTCAAGGGAATGTTGATGACATGAGCAACAAAGTATCAATACTCCAATGCCTCGTTAAGCTTGTACAAAGGTATAAAATAGAATCATTTGCACATTCAGCATTAATGAACCTTTAAATGTTACACCATAAATGAGTGTTTTGTGTCCCTGTATCTGTCCTCGTCACATCTGTGCACCGTACCTGTAATAAAACTGTAAAGTGCGAATGCTGCGTTTATGGTCTGAAAATATATGACAGATACAAACATGGGAGAAGTTCACACCCAGCAGCTGCTCAGGAACAGCAATGGGACAAAAAATGAAAGAGATCATTTCACTGTTATGAAGACAATAGTAACACAGTAGATTTAATTAAATGACCTTTATTTGAAATATAGAGCCCACATTAGTACAGCTAATACCAGCATGACCACACAACTCAATCAATTCAAACTAGAATGAAAATTAATAAATCTGTACTTTAAAGGGCCTATATTACATTATTTTATGATCTATGTTATAATGTTTCCTCATCACAAACATACCTGGAGTTGTGTTTTGTTTCACTCACACGTGTTTAACACACAAATGAAATGGAAATGGAAATGTTTATTTGTCATTGTAAACAACGAGATGAAATTGAAATGGACGGGTCCATGGACCTTAAAGCAGCCGACATAAGATAAGATAAGATAAGACTTTATTGATCTCACATAGGAGAAATTTACTTGCCACAGTAGCTCCAGGCAGGGTCAGCTTGAACAAGAAAGAAAAGTGCATGCAGGCGAGAATAAAATGAAATAAGTAATAATAAAATAAATAATAATAATAAAACAGTAACTCGGAGAGTATGGAAAAAAGATATTGCACTTTTGAACTATATAGTGGAAAAAAGATATTGCACTTTTGGACTATATAGTAGATGCGTGAAAAGTCCCTCAGTCGTCCAGGTAGAATCCATGATCAAAGGAGAAGTTCAATTTGTCAACTGGACAAAGTTTGTTTGGTTGAAAACGTTTCGCCGCTCATCCGAGAGGCTTCGTCAGCTCTGGTTATTGTACTGGTTAGACCCTGCTTATATCTAGCTGCCGGGAGGCGCGTCCTACAATGACAAAGCTCTGAAAACGATCCCCCCTAATCTGTCTCTTTGTTTTTCAAATTACTCTGACGGCTGTTTCGACCCCCTATTCAACGTCTAACGACCCTCTCCACCCCTCTGCCCTGGCTCTGTTTGACTGGTCTAAGAATCGCATTATAAATGGGAGACAAGTTGTCCAGTTGACAAATTGAACTTCTCCTTTGATCACTATATAGTAGAATTATACAGTCTGATGGCGGTGGGGATGAAGGATCTGCGGTAGCGCTCCTTCTTGCACTGGGGGTGCCTCAGTCGGCTGCTGAAGGAGTTGCTCAGCTCCTCTACAGTCCGGTGCAGAGGGTGAGAGGTGTCGTCCATGATGGACGTGAATTTGGCCAGCACCCTCCTCTCAGCCACCTCCTCTACAGAGTCCAGAGGACAGTCCAGGACAGAGCTGGCCCTCCTGACCAGCTTATTAAATCTTTTCCTGTCCCGCTCTGTGCTGCTCGGGGCCCAGCAGACGTGGGGGCACTAATGTCCCACCTCTCTCTTCAGTGATACAAGAACATAAACAGAATAGGAATGCAATACAATCAGTAACAAGAATGAAAATACAGGAAATATGTGACAGCCGAGGTGGACAGCTATGAAGAAGGGCAGAGTGTTTTTTATAAATATATGTTAGTCAATTGATAAACATGTCCTTTGATTATGGTGAGTGTCCTTGGGTGTCCAATTGCAGCAGACAGTCAGGAGAAGACAGTCAAAATAGTCCTGTTTATCGCAGATTTCCAGGAGAATTGAAATTAAAGGGGAAGATGCACTTAATCAAACACTTTAGAACTCAGGTAAACGGGCAATTGGTCCGAAACCTGGTACTGCAAAGTTCCCAACTTCATGTCACCAAGCCAGACCATTGAGACTCTCCCGTCCTCCCTCCTGACGCGTGATTGCAGACTGAGCCGCTTGTTTCGCACAATTCCACAAAGATTATTCGTGATTGTATCTGAGCGTCAGGGGGGTATCCACAGATTGGAGATGGTACAGTTCCTCAATCTGTGTCACCTTCTGGTGTAGACCTTCCCTAGGTCCGCAACGACTCTGCTGTGATGTAAATTTACAGCTTGGGGGGATTCTTATTCACTCCAATGGATCAGAAACATCCCCGGGCATCAGATGTCCAGCCATCTAAAATCCAATAAGTAAAAGGTTCCTTCCGGAAAAATCAGAAAAGTCGGCTCTCCCAAACCCACATTTCTTCATGCGGGTCAATTTGTGTTGAGGGACCAGTTTATCAATTCCATAATTTAGAATTTCGAAAATGTACTCCAACAAGGAGAAACAGAGACGAAAGACAAGAGACGTACGCAGACACATAGAGCAGAGCAGATAGAGATAAAGGAGAGGAGGAAAATATGTCTGACCTCGGCGAGAGACAGAAAGAAGTATAAATCTTGCATTTTAAGGCTGAGTTCTTCTCTCACACGGAAAATACTCATATGGTAAAACAGGAAGTACTGTGTTTTTAAACTCCATACACCTTCACTAGAATCATTTGGATAATCTCACCCCTGGAATAGGCAATCTCTACTAAACTAAACAAAAAAGATACCTGTAAATCTTAAAACTACCCCTAAATGACATCACCAGCTGGAACAGAACATTCTGAAATTTGGAGATGTAGATAGACTACTAATAAATTTTGTATGTTATTATAACATGGCTTCAATTTTGTGTAATATAGGGTGTTTAATGTAGGACTAATGTCTGTAGAAACAGACATTATAACATTATAGACTAGTAAAACAATTATATTTCTATTGTACACAGAGATTTTTTAAAAATATATTTTTTAACCCTAATAGAGGTTGAAGTAAGGTCAGTGGAAAGTTGTAGATAAAGTGCTGCACCTTGGGATCTCTAAATCTGGATCCTAGATCTTGGTCAGGATCTTGGTCAGGACCTTGGCTGGAGGATTAGTTTATCGTGAATCTTTTAGGTTGATGGTTGATAGGAGAAACATGAGTGCCTGGAGGGAATCCACACAAAGCACAGAACTCCACTTTAAATCTGTCTGTATCAAAATAAGTTAAGAAGAAATAAAGCAAGAATTGTACATGCATTTTCAGCTCACAGAGGGACAGCTGACATTTTTTTCATTTTATTATACCAAATAAAAACCTTTCCAAGAAATATAAAAAAATAAGAGTTTAACAGGGGAAGCTAATGTTTAGCGTGTAATTCCATTTTTCATTTTAGGCAAGGCAAGTTTAGTTGTAGAGCACAGTTTATACACAAAGTAATTCAATGTGCGGAAATTAAGTGAAATTATAATCACAATCACAATAAACAGATAAAACATAAATAATCATCATAAAATCTGCATTTCATTCACAGCTAAACAGACATTTTAGACACATGTATTTGGGTTAAAAACACTCCACAGACTGTACAAATATTGACCCTCCACAGTGGGACAGAGTGTTTCTTCCATGTCAAATTCAAGTGTAAATTGCTTTTCTCTGGGTACCAAACAAAGGCGTCAGGCCTCAGTTTGCTCTACACCTTTAGTACATTCTCCACTCCCGCCAGCACGAGCCTCTCCTCCAGCAAACTTTCCTGTCTCATTCACTTATATACATAACAGATTTCTGTGTGATTAATGTCTTTTCCTCTTATTTGCAAAAGTGGTATTCAATAAGAGTACTGTTGACTAAGGTTTCTGTAAATACTTTTTCGCAAAAATATGCAACTAAGGTTGTTGCTGATACTGTAGGGAAATATATCCTTTGCATTTGACCCATTTGTCAGTGTCTCTGGGCTTTAAACCTGTCAGGAGCCATGGGTGTGTATACGTATGTGTCTGATGAGGAGCAGCTTTGTGTCATTTGGCAAGACACTTCCTCACCTTGGCTTACATGAATGTGTATACTTTAGTAGTGACTGGTGGTTGGAAGGGCCAGTGGTGCAGACTGACAATCTCGCTTTGCTTCTGGCAGCTGTAGCTACAATAGAAGCTTACCACCTCTGAGTAGTCATTGAATAATGATTACAGTGTAGTCTACAAGTGTAAGCTATTATGACGGGTAAGAGAGTGCATTATGTTATGTGAATGATTCATGATGGTTGGAGGTGTGGCCGCCAAGTTGCTGTCAGTCCCAGGGCAGTTGTGGCTAAATGTTAGTTTGTTAAAGGTCTGATATGCTGCAGATTACATCTTGTGAGCTTTAAGACATGTTAGAATGTTTCCTCATGAAAACATAATTGGAGTTGTGTTTTGTTTCATTCATATGAGTCTGTCTTTATTCCCAAAGCCCAATATTCCACCTTGTGATGTCATGAAGTGGTAGTTTTCAAGTTAACAGCTACCTTTTGTTCAGTAGAGATTGGCATAGGGACTAAAATTATCCAAATGATTCTAATGAAGGTGTATGGAGGTGTATGGAGCACTTCCTGTATTACTACATGACATCACAAGGTGGAGCAGAGTGTTTTCCATTTGCGAGAAGAACTCATTTTAAATATGCAGGGTTTGTGTGTTAAACCTGTATGAATGAAACAAAACACAATACCTGGTATGTGTGTGATTAGCATTATAACAGATCAGAAAATGGGGTATTATGGGCCCTTTAATGCCGTACTGTGATGAGAAAGAGGCGAGCATGCATCATAACTTTATGTGTATTTGAGTTTCTATCATCGTGTTGGCATGGTTACCGCCGCTATAGATGGGTGTCCATACAAGTCCTTTAGTTACTGTTTAACCTCCCCGCCCAGATTAGGAAAATCAATAAGATAACAGCCAGCAACCAGGCCCGACCTGCTCCAGCAACTGCCTTCTCACGCTGCCCGGACACAAAAAAACTTTATTAATGGTGGAAAACGTCAAATCTGTACCTGTTTAGGACGAAAACACAAGAAGAAATGGTTAATGTGAATTCGAAAGTGAGTGCTCGACTAGAAAAGACTTACGGTAAGAGGCTTTTGTTGTGATCGGAGGCACAGGCGGAGGAGGTGAGAAACAGAGACGGAGCAGCAGCTGTTGGGCTCATGTCCTGGTTAATACTTTGCAAAGAGGTTTTAGTGTGACTTTTTGCTTGTATAGAGTTGTATGGAGTTGTATTGACTTGTGTCATAGATATGTATACAAGTTATTAGACATTGTGGATTATTTTGGTGATGAAAAAGGTATCTCAGTATAAATTAAAATGACTTGAATTCAAAGCATGACTCTTAATTTGAGTAGTTTTAACAATGTAGAATGAATTGCTTGTATAACCTAGAGATTATTTAAAGGTTCATTAAATAACATTTCTAATGGAGGGGTCTGCCATCTTCTTGTCTCCATGGAGATGTTGTCTTGCATATGTTCCACAGAATGAGATTAAACGTATCAGTATTGCATGTATTTTTTTTATTGTGAGCATGGTTGCCTCAATAGATCTGACCTAAAAACTGGTCTGGTGTGTCTTCTGCTTGTCTCCATGGAGACAGATAACAGTTAATGCCATAGTATAGAACATCTCTATGGAGAAAAGCAGCACCTTCATATTTCAAGATTTTTAAGGTGCACTTTGTCTGGAATGTCCCACCACTGTATGGCATTAAACTGATATATCTGGCATTTATTCATAAATATGCTTGAATGGTGACTGATCATTTTAATGCCATAGTGTGGAACATTCCACGTAAAGGAACAAGATCTACATGGAGACAACAGGTTACAGACCCTCCACCAGAAAAGTTAGGAAGTGAACTCCACAAAATCTGCCAACGAGGTAGTGCATTTTCCTTACCCCAGAAACACATACGTTAGCTTGAAGTACAAAGTTGAATTAAGTTGAATAATCAAGGCTCAATAAGTAAATCAATAGAATCTAGTTGGATTGTTTAACTACTACATATGAAGTTGTATTTAGTGAAAGTAGGTCATTGTGAGTGCAGAGTTGTTGCAGTGTGTGATGATACACAGGTGTGTCAGATTGTTGGGTTTGGAGAGCAGCAGAAGAAGCAGTGCTGATGCTCTCATGATTCACACAATTACATTCTGTTCTCTTCTCGTTCAGCAGTCTGGAGATCGGAAAGCACAAGAAATATGAATTTATTATTGATGTTTTTCATGTAAATGACCCAAAGTTTCCATAGTCACTTGTCTTTGTAAAGATGATTACATGTAAGCATTGTCAAAACAGAATACTGTAAGGCTTGAAAAGATTTGATTTGAAGATTGGAATTTAATAAACTTGAGTTTTTACTGATAACAATTGTAATGCTGATTTATTCTGAATTACAAAGAAAATGACATGTTGTTTATGTTATAATTTGGTAGAATTAGCCTCACAGTGAATGAGTTGGAGCTGTACAGTAAAGTCCAGTGAAACACAGTATGTCACACATACATTGTTGAGCCTCTGCAGCTCTAAGCCTCTCTATGGCCCACATGCACTGTGCACAGCACTGACACTCAAGCACAGAGCTTTCCTTGTGAGCTCTGATTTAACATGTTCTATTATTTCAAATGTAATGGATTTGGTATTTTGGTTTAAGTAAACTTTATGAAAACTTTTATGTTCTTTTATGTTGTGCCTAAACATTGATATGGCATAATATTGGATTGTGGTGTTTGGGTCACAAACAGACCAGGAGTTGTGTTTTGTTTTATTCACGCATGTTTAACACACAAACCCTGCATATTTAGGATGAATTCAACAGAAACACACTCTGTTCCACCTTGTGATGTCATGTCATGTGGTAATACAGGAAGTTTTTTAAACTCCATATACCTTCACTAGAATTTGTATGATTTCATCCCT
The DNA here is from genome assembly GCA_036785185.1 of Paratrypauchen microcephalus. Lineage (NCBI taxonomy): Eukaryota > Metazoa > Chordata > Actinopteri > Gobiiformes > Gobiidae > Paratrypauchen > Paratrypauchen microcephalus. The sequence continues at coordinate 267,219 of JAVJIX010000205.1, forward strand.
GGAATGCCAATTTCTACTAAGCTAAATTTATGAGGTACCTAAACCAAAGATGTTCATTTTGTCTTCTTATGTACTTTAACTACTTGGGTTCTTTTTTAAAGACAATACAGTGTATTTACATGTTTTGACTGCTAGCTGCATGCCATCTTCAGAACTGTCACCAGTGTTGGCGGTGACGTGTCGTATATCAGCTGTTGTTACCTCCTGTAGGCGTGGTCAGCCTGATGGATCTGGTAGGTCAATCAGACTGAAGATGGCTTGCAGCCAATGTTCACCCTAATTTTTAATGTGTCTGAGCAAACACACTAACTCCCTGAGCGTTCCTTGGACCCCTGTGAGTGACATCCGACATGCACACATTTGGAATTCTAGATGCTATATGTTTGCAATAAAGTAAAACTGTACATCAAAGTACAAAAAAACCCCACATTTTATTAACAGGTACTAGTAGTATATATTTAAACATAAATTTTGATTTGTTTTTGCTTTGCACTTAGTCTTGCTCTTCTAATCAGAGCGCATTGAGGAGGGGAGCTTATGCGCGCTATGAGCAGGAGGAGCGAGAGCCTGAAAAGGCGCTAAGTGAGGCACGGGGAGGTAGGATATTTTATAAAGTTTAACCTGCCCTGTGATACACACTGGTACGCAAAGGTACAGACTGTTGCGAAAGAGCTGCGCACGCTCACGGAACGTGTGGTGACATGCGGTGTCCGCGGCTCCAGACACGGGCTCGCGCGGCTCGCACACCGGTAGAAGTTTAATACGAGACACGTACGTTTGTTCTGAATACGGGACGATTCCGTTTTTCAAGGGACGTTTGGCAACCCTAAACACAACTATACATATTTATATATACACCCAAAATCTTTCTCTACGAATTTGCAGATATAAAAAAATGACCCCGCGGCTGAAAAAAAAGCAGAGATCCGCAAAAAGGCGGAACTCTTTCATCTCTGATTTACAGTGCGGTGCATAGGTTTTCTTGTGCGCTGAGAATGTGCGAGCAGTGCGCAATTGCGCAGGCGCGCAGCTTAGAGGGAACATTGCTTGCAGCTAGCAACAAGGTAAATACATGTTACTGTATTGTCTTTAAAATAAAAAACAAGAAGTTAAAATTATAAGATACCTGTTAACTTGAAAATGTCTGCTTCATGACATCACAAGGTGAAACAGAGCATTTTGAGCTTTGCAGATGTAGATAGACTAATAATAAAGAATTACTCAAACATGTGTGAATGAAACAAAACATAACCCTGGTATGTTTTTGAGGAGGTAACAACATTCAGCACTAGAGTCAATTTGCATAAGATAGCACCATAGGTTGTTGTGTCGTCATTGCCCACTCCACTAATGGACATTTATAATTGCAACAAGCAGGGCATCTGGCATAAAAATCTCCCACATCACCATCTGACTTTTTCACTGTAGCACCCCTTGATGGAAAAGTGCAGAATTGATGCTGAGTGCATACAACCGTGTGCAGCTTCCGTATAGACACACACAGACACTTGAGGATCAGGCGTAATATGCTCTGGACAGACGGAGCTCAGGCTGTTGGCTCTATCACTGTCAATGTAAACAGCCCTGTGTTTGTACAGCACTGTAAAAGAACAGTCTACAGGAAGGAGTATATAGTATATGTACTAGGGATGCAAATTATCGATTAATTCATTAATTGATAGTTGATTGACCTTATCGATCGATTAACGATTAACTGATAAGCGGCGTTTTTCACCTGAATTTTAGTGTTTCAATAGGGTCTTTAAGAATATAAGCTATAGTATACATAACACTGAGTCAAAAATATATCATAGTATTATTATATTGTATATTCCTCAATTAATTATTCCTTAGTAAAAAGCAGACAAATGTATTGATGCTGAATAACAAAATACAGTGATCCCTCGCTCTATCGCGGTTCGCGGATTTATTTTTTTTTCCTTAAATTTTTTTTTTTTTTAATAGTGTAACATTTTTTTATAGTGTAACATTGTGTTCTGCGTCCTGATTGGCTAAGAGACTAGACCAGGACTAAACGTGGACTAAACCGGGTCTAGAATAGAACTAAACCAGATCTAGACCAGGTCTAAACCAGGTCTAAACCTGGTCTGGGCCTGGACCAGGTCTAGACCTGGACTAAACCAGGATTAAACCACCACGTGCCGCTGCTGGTTTCGTGCGGCTGGTTTGTGGCTCGGGCTGAGACTACGCATTCCGGGCGCCGCGGTTCAATCTCGTGCTCAGCAGCCCCGGTGTACGCGCGAGGCCCGCACGTACACCGGGGCTGCTGAGCACGAGTGAGCACCGTTGTGAGTGAGTGCCGTTGAGTGAGCGCAGTGCGCGGTTGCCTTGTTTCGTGACCACGCGGTGCGCGTGTCCGCGATTAGCGATTAATTACAATTAATGCATTTTGTTCGACCAACGTCTTGATCGACAATTAATCGTAAGTCGATTAATTGTTGACATCCCTAATATGTACTGTATAGTGGTTTGGACTAGCTAATTTTGGACAAGCTAATTAACTTGAATAGCTTTTACTTAAATTGTGCAGGGGCCGTTGCCAGGGGGACTAGTGATGCCAATGAACCATTTTATGTATTAGAATCTCAAAAGAGCTGCTAAGAGCTTCACTATATGACACTTTGGGAATAGAGCTGATTGCTTGTGCGTTTCTGGTCCACTCTGCTTCAATTCTCTAAAAAGCTGTTCTAAAGCTGTGACCATGCCCAGAAAAATCTGTCAAAGGGTTTGTGACCGCTAGGATGAAGTTAGATACATTTACATTTACAATACTCACTAGTACTTCCTCCTAACGCTGTCAGTATTGAAAATCCGATAACTAAAACTAACATCAAAACTAGATATTCATTTGAGCCGGTATCGATACTAAAAAAGTCCCATTCACAGGACGGAAAAGAAAATGAACCTTTCCTGAATATCTTTAGAATGATCTTGAGCTGTATCAGAACAAGTATAAGAGCACATAGACTTGTATACGCCCATGGACCACTATGGAACCTACCTGGAGTCTGGACCACTGAGGGATTACACAGATATACGACCACATGGGAATAGAAAAGAAAGTACTTCCATTTAATGCTGAAAATCACATTCCATTGTCTAAATAGTGTTTTTATAGTGTGTTTTTATTATCATTGTGGTATCAGAATCGATATTGAGTATCCAGTCCATTCCCCCAAAATTGAATTTTAGTATCATGACAACAGTAATCTACAGGAACTTTGCTCTAAGTAGATGTGGTTTAGCTGTATTTTAGCCTGATTTTGAAGGTTTTCCAAATTCCCTGTTTTGTGTTGTAATGCTTACTTTGTGCAATTCAGATAAACATAGAAAAGATGTTACTATAGTTAGAAAAGTAGCTCTGTTTTTTATATCAAGTCTTGTTCAAAAACGGAGCTACTGTACCAGAAAAGCACTTTTCTGGTACAGAGATAAATTCATAGCAAGAAGGTTACAGGTTTGATTGTGGATTATGTCTGGTCTTTATGTTTAGTTTGCATTTTCTCACTGTGTCTGTGGTTTCCCCATTAACCTGAAATATGCATTGTAGGCTAATCCTGTCAGAGTAGTAGGCAGTGGAAGTTTAAAATGATACACATTTAAAGTTGCATTGTGTAACTTTCCTAGTGGAGGGTCCATCAAATTATTTTCTCAGTGGAGATGTTATTGCTTTGTCTGGGATACGTGTAGAATCCCTCACTCGTCCAGGTAGAATTTAAGCAGTGTCCACCAGCACTCTAGCCAGAAAAAGTCAGCAGGCTAAATTGCTTGGTGCTATTTTCTCTCGAGTCGTATCACTGCGTGCCTTACATTGCCACTTACATGTGACAACTGTTTTCTGACGCAAATATATCACTTTTTGGACAAATATTGTTTTGAGAAGAAAAACAAGCTTTATTAACTGTCCCCGCTAACTTGCCGGACCTACTTTCGTCAACGCCAGAACCGGGGCAGAACTCTGCTCAGAGGACACTGTCAGGGGTAAGCCAGTGTTAACGCACGGCACTGCTGAAGGGGATGACATACAGATTCACATAAAAAAAACAAAAACAAAAACTATCCCTTTAAGAAACTATTTGTTCATTATGAGTTAAAGGGATATGCCACCCCCAGGTCAAATTTGGGCATCTCCCCACAGTCCAGAGACTAAAATAAGTGGTGGAAAGCGTTTTCCTGCTCACCCAGCCATTGTCCGAGTCTGTCACCACTGACCGCCGCGGTATCTGCTGCTCCTCCGCCTTAGACTGGAGTCTAACGTCGCCAGAGAAAGATTTCGGCCAAAAGGAATTAATTTGCTCGATGCGTTTCCCAATTACTTTGTGTGTAGTGCGCATTCATATCGAGTGCAAATAAATGTGCAAATCAACACGGAGAGCTTGCCTTGGTCATTTTGGGTGGGAACTATTTTCCAGTGCGAAAGAATAAAGCCGAATCACGCAGCACGCTGCCAGGGGAATCCCTGTTACGCACCAGGAAGGGAGTTCCCCTGTTGCACAACGTGGTGCGTGATTCGGCTTTATTCTTCCGCACTGGAAAATAGTTCCCATCCAAAATGACCAAGGCAAGCTCTCCGTGTTGATTTGCACATTTATTTGCACTCGATATGAATGCGCACTACACAGAAAGTAATTGGGAAACGCATCGAGCAAATTAATTCCTTTTGGCCGAAATCTTTCTCTGGCGACGTTAGACTCCAGTCTAAGGCGGAGTAGCTGCAGATACCGCGGCGGTCAGTGCTGACAGACTCGGACAATGGCTGGGTGAGCAGGAAAACGCTTTCCACCACTTATTTTAGTCTCTGGACTGTGGGGAGATGCCCAAATTTGACCTGGGGGTGGCATATCCCTTTAAAGGTGCACTGTGTAACTTTTCTGGTGGAGGGTCTGTCACCTGCTTGTTTCTATGGAAATGTCAATGCTCTGCCTGGAATTTTCCACAGTATGACATTAAACAGCTCTACCTTACATTTATTCATTTACAGGTGGTTTTATAGTTTAAAAATACCTAGAAAAACAGGCATTCCGACTGTGAGTGGGGTCGCCTCTCCACAGATCTGACCTGTAACTTGGTCTGGTTTGGTCTCCATGAAGATAGAAGGGTTTAATACCATACTGTGAAATATTCCAGATAAAGCAATAACATCTCCATGGAGAAAAGCATTTGACAAACTCTCCACCAGAAAAGTTGCACAATGCACCTTTAAGTCTTTGTTGATGCTTTATGAAGGCTAATAAAAGTGTAGTTACGCATATTTCTGTCACTGACCCTTCTCTTCTGCTCTATAACATTTACAGAGACAGGATGTTTTGACATATTTCAGAGTTTACTCGAATAACAATAAATCCTTCAGTTTCAGCCCAATCAAATCTCATTGTGACACGCATTAGTGGATTATCCCAGCAGCATGTGGCTCCTCCTCTGAGTGTTTGAGTACCCCCCTCCTCTGTACTGCTGATTGGCCCCTGGTTTCCTGCTGTGGTCTCGGGCCCTTGCCTCAGCCGGAGCCCGAGCAGGAGCCTGGCTGGGCTGGATGTATGGATGCAATGGGACACTGTACTTGCACTGTTCAGGTAGGACTCCTATTGAAACTACAGTATTGACCTCCGAACAAAAAATATTACCTGATTTACTACAACTATGTCATTTATTTAGACATATTTCAGACAAACTGCGCTGCAATGGACCTTAAATTCCTAGAGATGCTTTTAATTGTTTAAAGGGCCCATATTACACAATTTTCTGATCTCTGTTATAATGTTCTTTCTTCATCATTGTTTCATTCACACAGGTTGAGTTCTTCTTTCGAACAGAAAACACCCTGTTCCACCTTGTGATGACATGTGGTAATACAGGAAGTGCTCCACTGTGTTTTTAAACTCTATTTAACTAGGATACTTTCTAGGATAATTACTAGGATAATTTCAGTCTAGGAATTGCCAATCTGAACTAAAGGTTAAACTAAAGGTAAAACGTACATGTTAATGTGTAAACTACTGCTTCATGACATCACAAGGTGGAACGGAGCATTTATAGCTTTGGAGGTGCAGAGAGACTAATAAACCAGGATTACTCAAACATGTGTTAACTAAACAAAACACAAATCCAGGTATGTTTTTGAGGAGGTAACAGTAATCTAACATGGCTTATAGCTCAGAATTTGTGTAATATTTGTGTAATATAGGGCCTTATATTATTGATTGTTGTGTATAAAGTGCATCTAGAGTTTGTAAATATTGTGAAGAAGTAGGTTTCATAACAACAAAACAGTTCAAGAATATTTCAGTATTGACAGTAGATATACCACATCTCCTAGTAGTTTACCCATCCTTATCCATTTATGAACGGGTCCATATTGCGCTATTTTCTAATCTATGTTATAATGTTGTCTCCTCATCACAAACAGATCTGGAGTTGTGTTTTGTTTCATTCACACATGTTTAACACACAAATCCTGCATATTTAGGCAGAACACTAAGTCAGGAAGTTTTTTTAAACTCCATACACCTTCACTAGAATCATTTGGATAATTTCACTTCAAACTACTGCTTCATGATATCACATGGTGGAACAGAGCATATTGAGCTTTGAAGATGTAGATAGACTAATAGTGCAGGGTTACTCGTGTAAATGAAACAAAACACAACAAGATTTTAATGAAGTAACATTATAACATGGTGTAAAGCTCACAAGAGTCAATTCTGCATAATATTCACCTTCAAGGACCTTCAATTAAATAATGAATCAAATATGTTTGGTATGTGTCTGGTAAGCAGATAGAAAACTGAATAGTGAATACAGTGGCAAAAATACTGCTATGACACACATGCATATTATGAGAGAGAGAGAGAGAGAGAGAATTCAAATTATTCAAATGAATGAGTCAGCCTAAATATGCAGCATTTGTGTGTAAAACACACACATCAGATAACATAGATCAGAAAATAGTGTAATATAGTCCCTTTGGATTTTTGTAGTGCTTTGTACCACTGCGTCAGACCACACGAGGGCAGAATTGAACAGTGAAAGTGAATAAGACACGCTTGTAGTACAGAAGAAGTGTTGAGAAGTGCCCTCTGACTTAGAATGAAATGTCTTCTAATATAAAACAGAAAACAGCATTATATATTTCATCTCACAAAATTGTACTTTCAAAACACATTGCTAATCTAGTCACAGTATTACAATCCTTGGACATTTTGGAGCTGTCAGGAGCTAGTGCCTTCATACTACACTGCAAAAATAATGGGCCTAAAATGATCTGTTTGAGTGACAAGACCTGTATTCTGAATATAATTCTTGATTTGAATAAGTTGGACTACTTTATTTAGACCTACTTATTGAGTTTATTTTCTTGCAGATTTATTCTTTTTAGATAAATTACCTTCAGATTGGTCAGAAAAGTTTTATTATTATTATTATTATTATTATTATTATTATTATTATTATTATTATTATTATTATTATTATTATTATTATTATTATTATTATTTAAAGGTGCACTATGTAACTTTTTGGCTGGGGGTTCAGCTCCTGCTTGTTTCTATGGATATGTCATGTATTTTTTTTTATTTTTTATTTAATAGGGACAGTGCATATTAATGAACATCTACAACACTGCAGTGTAAATACGCCAGATTATAACAAAAATGCAAATTTCCATCTGTAGTTCCTAGGCAGCTGACACCACAGCAAAAACAACAACAATTATTCTGCCTGTAATGCTCCACAATATAACATTAACCAGTTACCCTTTATAGCTCAAAAATACCTAGAAAAACAGGCACTCTTACTGTGAGCGGGGTCATCTCTCATATCTGACCTTTAACTTGTTTGGTCTCCATGAAGATAGAAAGGTTTAATACCATATACTGTGAAACATTTCAAACAAAACATTAATTTAATGTCTTCATGGAAAAAAAACATTTGATAGAGCCTCCACCAGAAAAGTTACACAATGCACCTTTAATCCAAACTTTATCCATCCAGGATAACACATCAAACACATCACATCAAAATTAAGACTAAACCTGGTTCTAAAACTGGATCTAAACCAGGACTAGAACAGGACCAAGCCAAGTCTATATTAGGACCATAGAAGTACTAGTGTGAACACATCCATAGAGTATCATATTCATATTGTACATGTTAGAGAAACCAGAGTGTCCAGAGGAAACCTAGAGACACGAGCAGAACATGCAAACTCCACACAGAAAAGCCCAGGACTGAAATCCAGATTAAAGGTTTTCAAATATCTGTCCAACTAGTTCCACTAACCCTTTGGCTCATCAACAGTTTTCACATTCATATTTTAGGCATAGCTTTGGAACTGATTTTTCAGATGGAGAAGTGAACCAATCAGCTCTCACTTCACTGTGGTATTCAGTGACGCACACAGCTCTTTATTATTAATTTTAGGGACGCACCGAGGCACGTTTTAAGTGTCTGATGATGGGATTATTTCATGATACTGATTAAAGTAGAGGACAGTTTCAAAATTTTATAATGTTAATTATAATTTGAAGTTCCATATTTAGACATGCGCAGCGGCCCCTCCCCTAGCCCACTCTATCACTGTCCTGCCTGGTTAGTGGGGAAACGATATTTCGAATTCACTCTATGTACATGTTCATGATTGTTTTCGACAATAAAGCAAACTATGACTATGACTATGACTAGACAACTGTTATAGTATTGTGCTTTGTTATAAGTTAAAACATCAGTGACCTAGAAGAGATGTTTCTTTCTTTCTTCTGCACATTCTGCTGATATAATGGCCTTCTCACAATTGTATAAAATGTCCCATGAACAATTATTGTCTCCTCTTTCTGTCACAATAAACCATATTGTTTACTGTCACATCCAATAGACGATACCTGATATCCACTGATAACAGGACTGACTGAAAATAGAGTTTATTTCCATCTAAGTGTGTTCTGGAGCTGTTCTTTACCTCACATATAACTACAGAATAGCTTTGTGTAAATAAACGTTAAATATTAATTGTCATATTTGGTCCAGAAAGTATCTGTCATCAATATATCTGTCCAAACAGGATCTTAGCTAAATGTGTATCGTATTAGTATTAGTGCCGATTTCTGTTACCAGTATTGGATCAGTGGATAGTGTGCAATTACACATTATGTAGTCATTTGGAAGAGGTGGGTAAAGCATTTAAGTTTTTTTTTTAATGGAACCCAGCTGTGGAATTCAGTATGTTTACTTCTTCACACTCCTTTAATAAGATAAAAATATTTTTTGTTACAGATCTACCAAGATGTTTTTTTTTCTTCTTTTACTTTTGAATCCAGAGATGGACGATATTTTTGGGCCGATATGTGGGGCTGCCTTTGATTATTTTCCATACCCAAAAGCCCCTTTCATAAACCTTCAAGATAGCTGTACTCATGTTTAGAACAGTTATTTCTTCGCACTAGAGTAGTAAAATAAAGCTCTGCATGTACTCTTTAGGCAGCAGGTCGGGCAAAACTAAATATCGGCCTGTGCTGGGGATTTAAGCAGGGCTCTCAAGTGTCACGCATTGAGAGTGTGACACACGCAATTCACATGCCACACATGGCATTTCTCACGCTGAATTTTTTTTTTTTTCCTTTTTTTTTGTGCCCAGAAAATCGGTCTGTGTGGCTTAGTTTATGCAGGCTCCGCGCGTTTTCAGCGAAACCCCCCCCCCCCCATGGTCCAAGCGGAGGCCGGAGCAGACGCGCCGTCCCCCGGGCACGTCCTGAGCCTCAGTCCCGGTGCCACGCACCGACTCCGGTCCCGGTGTCTCCGTCTGTGCGTAACGTGTCCCCCCCCGACGGCTTACGTGCGGAATACGCGCGGCCCAGAGCCGAACTGCCCATGGTGAGCCGCAGTGAGATGCGGTGAGACGCGGGCCCGGTGCATTAACCAGACTCTTACATGAATCCGTTAAAAATGTCCCGCTCCCCCCCGCCCCGGTCCCTCCTCCCCGCCCCTCTCAGCGCGCACTGACAAAGTGCGGTGATGATAAAACAAACTGAGAACCATCAGGTAATAACTTCATTTGTATAACTCTCATTAGTTGCTTTGTAGTTTAAGTTTGCTCTTTAGACAAACAGGGCTCTCAACACACAATTCTCACACGGCATTTCTCACGCAATTCAAGCCACCCCCCCCCCCCCCCCCGCGCTCCTCGGGAAAAATTGTTCACCCGCACCCCGTCCTCGGAAATTACAGTCTCACGCACGACCCCGCTCAAAACTTGAGAGCCCTGATTTAAGGCTGATAGACAATATGCAGATATCGGCCTGATACATTGGCCAACCGACATATTGGGCCAGAACTAGTTCATTTGAAACAGTTTGCAGTGGTCCAAAGTAAATCCACACTTGCCATATAAATGCATAACTCCTAATTATTCACCACAATGAGTTTATAAATCGGGAATTCGCGATGTTGCGATTTGCAACTTCAACGCCAATCCCCGCGAATTCAGGGCGGTGTTGCAATTTTGACCAATCACCGCAACTTTCCCGCAATTTTTAGTAATTTTGACCAATCATCGGCGACATATTGAACGCCGACCAACTTCCTTCTGTGTAGGAGACATAACTGAGATGAGGTGCACGGTGCGTTTGTGTGTGTGTGCGGCAGAGGCGGTGGTTCACGTGAGTGTGGGTGTGTGTGCACGTACGGAAATGTGTGCGTGTAAAAGCGCGCGCTCACCTGTCACACAGAGGAGAGAGTCAGGGTTGGGGTGTAACCATATTTTTTGTTGACCGCAAACCATTCATTCATCTTTCACGTTAATCTGTTCATCCTGCTGGTTTTCATGAGTTCCATTTCATCCTGCTGCGCTGTCATAGCTGTGTGCGCTCTTTTTGTAATAAATGCACAAAACATATCTGGATCTCAGGGTATCTGTCACCACAGCCTCCTCTTTGCGCGTCACAAATCTGCGAGCCATAGGACCCAACCTCATATTCTCGGCGGCTAAAAGGTTTGAGTTTGGAAGCCGCAACATTCTGCTTTACTTCCGTGTGACGAAACAAAACTGCGGCCGTGTCCCAGTTCCCAGAGCGCACAGCTCAGAGTGCGGCCCGAAGGGGGCTCAGACTGCAGTCAAGTCGGTGCACGCTTGCTCAGCCCTGAGTGCAGTCCGCAGACCGCTTAACGACTGCGGTCTTCGGACCGCGTGTTAACTGCGCATGGGACAAAAAAGAAGTGGGACAGCAGTCGTTGCGCCGGTGTACTGTTGAAATGTGTGACGCACATGCCCTTCGGGCCACGCTCCAAGCCACGCGCCCTGGGAATTGGGACACGGCTTCTAATGGCAAAGAAACATGTCTGCGGCGCCATTTGCCCACAAAAATAACAGCAAAAAACCAGACGAAACAGTTCCCCTCCTAGTAGTAATTTATTTTCGATATTGGTAATGTTGTTTTAGGACCATATCTGTGATCTCTGTGTCTTTGTATTATTCTTTGTCAGTAATAACTCAGTATTCAAAATATTATTCAATTTTAATTACAAAAATCGAAAATCGCAACTATTTATCGCAACTTTCACTTCCTCCCGCAACAAAATCGCAACAAAAACCTTAAAAGCACCGCAACTTTCATCTCAACTTTTTGGAAAAGCTCCTGCAAATTCTGGCATTTTAGCCCGCAACAATCACAAAAAATACCCGCGAAATCCTGGGGGGTCTGATAAATGCTTTTCCCAGCTTTCAGAGACCAAAGTGGAGTTTTGCTGTCACAGTAATGCTATCAAGAACTAGAATGGTAATGGTGCACCTCCTGATTATCAGATAATAAACTTCTTTGTAATTAAATGCAGAAAGCACACATCAGATATATTTTGACCCCAAGAGCTGAGTATACAATATATCTGTACTGGGACAAGACACATTTTTCTCAAATACATGGGACAAAATTGGGTATAGTCTTTTAAACCATGCTGGAGGTGTCTTGCTGTTCCATACTTGTGGAAGTGAGCTGTTTGTGCAGGCTTTATGGTGAGCACAGATACAGATAATGGCACAGATCTGCTGACGAGACATGGCTCTAAACTTCAGCGCAAACACGTTAATGATTCTCATCCCTTATCTTCAGCTGTGATTGATTCACATCGTGCTTGGCCTCATGTCTTTACTCAGCCAATTGTTTACTTATTTAGAGCATAGACGCTACCTGAGTTTTGACTTCACTCACTTCACAGGATACAAGCAGGAAAACAGGAAAGATATAGAAGGCTGACAAACAACACAGGGCTGTTTTGCACTCTGAACTAGGATTTGTAATTCAAAACTATAAAAAAACTGAGATTATTTTATTTTATTTTATTTGCCATAAGGTTTTACTAAACTACAAAAATATTTTGCTACCTGCTTGTCAAATGTTATTGCTTTGCATGGAATGTTCCACAGTACAGCATTAAACATATTTATCCTGTGTTTAGTAATTACATGTTTTTCTATTACTCAAAGAAAAACATGCATTCATAGTATGAGTGGGGTTGCCTCTCCACAGATCAGACCTGTAAGGTTGTGTTTAAGAAGTCAAAATATCTTCAAATGGGGATTTTCTGATAATATTTCAGTTAGTCTAAAACAACTAAAATTACTTGATATTAAGAAATTAAGTAATTTTATTAATGTAAATATATATTTTTACAGTATTGAATAGCGTCTCTAAAAAAATATCTTTCTGAAGTTAGTAGCATAACAAACCAATTTTGTACATTAGAGGAAACATATAAGAACATAATAATAATAATATAATTTCATAATCTTTAAACCTGAAAAGACTAAAATAGCAAACTCATTACCAAAGCATGGGACTGGACCCTGGCTCTGAGGCCGCAAGGACAGGACAGTCCAGTCTTAGTCCAGTTTGGTGGATATGGTTTTGACATTTTGAATACATTTTGATTCAACACAATTTGAACTATTCAAATCTGACTAGTTCAAGACATGTCAAATGCTATGATTATGTCTGGGTATCCTTTATATTTTCATTTTTTTTTTTTTTTACATTATGTATATAATCTGTATATAATTTTCTATTTAAAAAAAAAAAAAAAAAAAGGACATAAAATATTTTCTGAGTCTTTACACCAACCTTTAGAGCTTAATTTGGGTATTTTTTTGAACATTATCAACTTCTTTCCCCCACAAATGCTCCTCTTGTGTCTGCCCACCGTGGCTTGCTTGGGGCTTGCATAAGCTGTTTGCAGATAGTTATCTGTTGACAAGGTCTGTGCCATGACTCCACTCACCTCTGGGCTCCTGCTGCATTCACTCACTGTGCTCAGGTCCTCCTATAACCCACACTGAAGACCTATCCTCCGTGGTCTGGTTCTGGTTCAGTCTCAAACATCTCATGCTCCTTTAGTCCAGTGAAATAAGTCCTCGGTTGAATAATCCACTGTATTTAAGGCCTTTCCTGATAGAATATTCCTTTGTTTAGTTTAGTTTGAAAACACAGAGGCTTCGTGAGTGTGTCAGACCGAGTGCTAGCCCGTGTTGGAGCAGAAAGTACAAAAGCGCGAGGTGGAATGGAGTTTGCTCAGTGGTCGGAGATTCCTATTTAGAACTTGGACAGGACTTTGTTCGTAAACTGGAGTTTGAAGTTTCAAAGGGGAGACTCCATGGTACTTGTATTACATCAGGCCTGAGGCACCGTGACTTTTAGCCCCAGGGCAGTGAGTAGTGACTAATTATAGGAGCCACGCCGCGGCCTGTCACTGCGACAATCTTATGATCCTCATTTGTACATTTGAATTTGAGTGTGTATGGGGTAGACACAAATCACAATTTTGGGCAGATCATAAATATGTAAATATTTGTAATATGTGTTAAACATGTGTAAATGAAACAACACACAACTCCAGGTATGTTTATGATGAGGAAACTACATTATAACATAGATCAGAAAATAGCGTAATATGGGAATTTATGGGAATTTCTAATAAATAAATACAAAATCACATATATATATATATATATATATATATATATATATATATATATATATATATATATATATATATATATATATATATATATATATATATATATATGTGTGTGTGTGATTTTTACTTCACAAAACATGCCAATACTGTGTGTCTAATTCAGGGTTTCTCAAATTGTAGTACGTGTACCACTGGTGGTATGCACTGCTACTTGCAAACTGCTGACTGAAGTTTGAGGGTTTGGCTCATTTACATTTCGTTTGATCATTTTTTGTCCTCCTTTGGATTGTTTAGAACTACATTGGAAATGATGCAGTCCACATTTAGACCTGGTTTAGCCCTAGATTAGACCTGGAATAGTCCTGTTATAGACCTGGTTTAGATCTGGTGGTACTTAGAAAAAGTAAAATCTTTTCTTTGGGGGTACTTGGTGTGAAAGGTTTGAGAGCCACTTGTCTAATTTCTCCAAAGTCTTCCATCTGCTCCACATGCTTTCACTGACAGAGGCTGGTTGTAGAAATCTCTTTTAAAGCAGACCTATTTGGCAAAATTGACTTTTCAGTGCTTTTAACCATGTTGTTTCCCCTTTTCATTCCCCACCTCAAAGTTGTATTTGGTCTATTTGTGGCCATACCAGCTTGTCAAAAACTGATCCCGTCAGATCTCAGAAGCTCAGCAGGGCTGGGCCTGGTTAGTACTCGGATGGGAGACCACTGGGAATTCCAGGTCCAAGAATGGGGAGTGGGGCGCCAGTAGCAAAAACTATTGTTGTGTTCTTTGGCAAGACACTTCACCAACATTGCCTAGTATGCAAGTGAGTATTGGTGATGGTCGAAGGGGCTGATGGCGCAGATTGGCAGCCTCGCTTCCATCAGTCTGCCCCAGGGCAGCTATGGCTAAAATAGTAGCTTACTACCAGCAAGTGTGGAGTGAATAAACAATGAACTGTGGGTGTCTTGAAAGGCGCTATATAAATGCAATGATTAATTAATTCATTCATTCATTCAATGGAGTGATTTGTGTATGTACCAATCTTTAGTCACTTATTTTCAAGACTCCGGTTTTCAAAGCCACACGTCTGTACTTACTTCATTCTCTAATTTTATTTTCTTTGTTGTGATGACGTTTACAGCAACGTCAGCTCTCACTGGGCACCACAGTTTTCTAACGCGGACGTCAATTCCATTAGTTGCGCAGCTCTATATTGCAATTACAATTTTTCTTCACCAAAGCAGAGTTTTTCTATATGTTAGAGTGTGATTTTTGCAGTTTGGGAATGCAGCATGTTAAAGGCAGCTCCTCAAAGCCATGATAAGTGTTGTATCTGAACAGTTTGTCAGTTCATGATTAAGACACCCATAACCTGCAGATTACACTTTATGGCCCAATATACGGCTGTTCTTCAGGAGTTCACAGACTTGGAGAATGAGAACAGCGATAACAGCTTTTTTAATGAGGCCTCAGATAAGATGGAAGTGGGTGAGTCATTTTCAAGGCAGCACTACCTCTACACACTGCAAAAAGAGAGCTTCAGTTCAAGACACTGATTTTATATAGTTATAATAGTTATAACTGTAAAAACAATTTGAAACTATTTGCAGTGGTTCAAACTTATTCTGCACTTCTCTCATGCATTCAGAGCATCCTCATTGTTCACTATGAAAAGTTTGTAATCACTTTTTACGACTGCCAGAGCAGAGTTTTGCCATGGCGGTAAAGCTAACAACAACTAGCATGCTAAAAGTACACCAGCATTACTTCCTGGTTCAGTGACGATTAAAAAAAAGTTTTATAATTTGAATCAGCCAGCACACATCGGTCTCATTCTAATCCTAAGAACTGCTTTGACAATATATCTCTGTACTTCAAGACACATTTTATTATTCAATGAAAAACAAAAATCAATACAGCACCTTTAAAATGTCCTGAATTCAAAATCATATTCAATTTAAGATTATTAATTTGATTTATTTTTTTTAATTTTTTTTGTCAATGGAAAAATTATTGCACTAGAAATTAAACAAAATAAAACCAGATAGAAATGTACAAGTTGGATAATTTCGGTCATATATAATAAAAACAGTAACTCAGGTAGGAGAGTGCTTGACTTACTCTGTTAATGTGTCCTTAGGCAAGATGCTTAGTTTTTGCTGTACCTGATTTTTACTGTCTTAAAAAGGTGAAAAACAGAACTATCTGTGATCCAAAGTTATTCCTCATGCAATCAGAACATCCTAATTACTTACCACGATGAGTTTATAAGCACTTTTCACAACCAAGAGCTACTTTTACAATATATCTGTACTGCTTACATGGGAAAAAAATTAGATACAGGCTTTTAAATAAAATCAAACTTGTTAAAACTATAAACATTACTACTATTCTGAACTCCATGGTAACGCTAGATGTTGTTTTTTGCAGTGTAGCCAGCGCTTGGCCCCTCCCTCCTCTGCTTACTGCGTTTGCAATAATGATCTTGTGCAAATATGAGCTCTACAGAGAAGGACAAATCGAAGACAGAAAGAAATGTTGTAATTCGTGACCTCTGTACATACAAACGCACACTTCATAACCCTACCTGCTTTATTTGGTTAAGAGGTGTAGGTTATATAGGCTTGTTGCTCTTTATTTAATACCGATTTCCGTGTTTACAATGCTGATATCTACCACAAGATTTTGAATTTAAGATGCACTGTGTCACTTTTATTATAACCACCGGCTTATCTGACTTCACATTATTGACATGTCATGTCAACACTTACATCTGACGTGAGTAATCCAACTTCTTTCTGACACCTGTGCAGGTTTTGAAAAATGATACAAAAAGACAAACTTATGTGGCAAAGACTAAACTGACAATGTTGAAGATTGAAAGAAATATTTAAAGGTCCTATATTATGCAAAATTGACTCTTGTGAGGTTTACATCATGTTATAATGCTGTTACCTCCTCAAAAATATCTCCACAAAATATACTATAATAATATACTAATATATAAATATAGTTGTTTTGTTTCATTCACACATGTTTGTGTCTTGGATCATTACTCCATCTACAACTCCAAAGCTCAAAATACTCTTTTCCACTTAGTTCAGTAGAGACTGGCAATTCCAGGGCTGAAATAATCCAAATGATTCAAGTGAAGGTGTGTGGAGTTGTATTAGCACATGACATCACAAAGTGGAACAGAGTATATTCTGTTTGAGAGAAGAAATCAACCTATATATGCAGGATTTGTGTGTTTAACATGGGTGAATGAAACAAAACACAACTGCAGATATGTTTGTGATGAGGAAACAACAATATAACAGATTAGAAATGGTGTAATATGGGCTCTTTAGAATTCATACAACAGTCACTAAAAATCCTCTAATTCACTAACTGTTTTTGATTATCACATTTCTCTTGTGCTGTAAACACACCAAACATCAGCTCTAGTTATAGGGTTTCATATACCAAGTATTGAATACAGAAATATAATAAAAATCCTGTTCCATCCAAGTGAGGGCAGGAGGCAGCTCAGTATTATTTAATCCTTAAAGGTGCGCTGTGTAACTTTTCAGGTTGGGGATCCACTACCTTGGAGATGCTATTTCTTTGCCTGCAATGTTCCACAGTTTGGTATTAAACTTGTATGATGCATTTATTTAATTATGTGTGTTTTTAATGGTCAAAAATACCTAAAACATACATTCTTCCTGTGAGTGGGGTCATCTCTTCACAGATCTCACTTGTAAATTGCCCTGGTGGTGTCTCCTTCTTGTTTCCATCGAGATTGAAAAGATTTAATGCCATACTTTGGAATATTGGAATATAAATAAAGAACTAAGGGGGTATTCACACCTGCCTTGTTTGGTTTGTTTTCAAATGAACCAGAGTTCGTTTGCTCCTTTGATTCGGACCTTTTGGGCTGGTGTGAATAAAAAACAAAAATCTCGATCCGGAGCAAACAAGCGAGCCGAGACCACTTAAAAAGCTCGGTCTTGGTATGTACCATTCGAATTCTGGTGCGGTTCTTTGGGGTGAGAATGCAGACCGGACTCGATCCGACACAAGTTGGCTTTTTGTACTTAGCGAGCTCCCGTCGTATGTCGAGCATTATGGGAAACCGAGGCTTACGAAACGAAACAAAATGAATTAACGAGGCTTATTTACATTTTGCGTGAAGAGTAAGAGTCACAACTTGCTCTGCGCACATGAGTGCTGTCCTCTGTAGCCGTCTTGCCCTGTGTCTTCGTCATTTGGAAATTGATTGTAAAATAGTGTAAACCTCATATCGCTAAGGCTAGATTGAAAACAGCATGTAACACCATGATTCTCCTCCTTCACTTGTGGCGCTTTGACACGGCTCATTTCTGTCCAATGGCTGAGCGACCTCAGCACATGTGGTTTTGTTTACAGATGTTGGTCCACTTACAAAAAAAGTGCAGTGTGAAACCGAACCGCACAAAAAAACAAAAACAAAAAAAAAACAACAATTTGGTCCAGACCAGAGCAAGTGAACTATCGGACTTTCCTGGTGTGAAAATGACCTAAATTATTAGAGGTAAAGTAATAACATTTATTGATAACAATTAACCGGCGGGCCCGCTACCAGAAAAGTTACACGGTGCACCTTTAACCTGATGGAGTTTGATGACCAAGTTCAAGTCAGTGTGTCCTTTAGCAAGACACTTCACCCACATTGTGTGAGCGTTGGCAGTGGTTGGTGTGCTTATTAGATTAGATAAGACTTTATTGATCTCACACAGGAGAAATTTACTTGCCACAGTAGCTCCAGGACATTTGGACAAGAAAAGAAAGTGCATGCAGGCAGGAATGGGATAAAGTAAGTAATAATAAAAATAGTAATAATAATAATAGTAACAACAAGCATCAACATGGAAATAATAGTAACAACAAGCATCAACATGGAAGAGAGGATATTGCACATCTGGCCTATATGTTAGAATTATACAGTCTGATGGCGGTGGGGATGAAGGATCTGCGGTAGCGCTCCTTCTTGCACTGGGGTTGCCTCAGTCGGCTGCTGAAGGAGCTGCTCAGCTTCTCTATAGTCCGGTGCAGAGGGTGAGAGGTGTCGTCCATAATGGACATGAATTTGGCCAGTACCCTCCTCTCAGCCACCTCCTCTCAGCCACCTCCTCTACAGAGTCCAGAGGACAGTCCAGGACAGAGCTGGCCCTCCTGACCAGCTTATTAAGTCTTTTTCTGTCCCGTTCTGTGCTGCTCGGGGCCCAGCAGACGACAGCGTAGAGGAGAGCAGAGGCCACCACAGAGTCATAAAAAGTCTTGAGCAGAGGCCTGCACACTCCAAAGGACCTCAGTCTCCTCAGGAGGTGGAGGCGACTTTGGCCCTTCTTGTACAGGGCGTCGGTGTTGTGGGACCAGTCCAGTTTATTGTTGAGGTGAACACCCAGGTACTTGAAACTGTCCACAGTCTCTATGTCCTGCCCCTGGATGTTCACCGGTGAGTGAGGTAGTGGTCTCCTCCTGAAGTCGATCACCAGCTCCTTTGTCTTACTGGTGTTAAGGCTCAGGTGGTTGCGCCCACACCAGTCCACAAAGTCACTGATGACCGAGCGGTACTCCAGCTTGTTCCCCTCCGACACACAGCCCACAATGGCCGAGTCATCAGAGAACTTCTGGAGATGGCAGCTGTCCGTGTTGTATGTGAAGTCCGAGGTGTAGATGGTAAAGAGGAAGGGTGAGAGGACAGTTCCCTGGGGAGCCCCAGTGCTGCAGACTACCACCTCTGACTCACAGCCGCGCAGCCGCACGTACTGTGGACGATCAGTGAGGTAGTCGATGGTCCAGGCAGCGAGATGTCCATCCACTCCCGCGTCCTCCAGCTTCCCTCGCAGCAGCGCCGGCCTGATGGTGTTGAAGGCACTGGAGAAGTCAAAGAACATGACTCTCACAGCACTCCCGGCGGTCTCCAGGTGGGTGAGCGCCCGCTGCAGAAAGTAGATGACGGCGTCCTCTACTCCTACATGTGGCTTGTAGGCAAACTGCAGCGGGTCCAGGGTGGGGCTCACCACAGAGTGGAGGTGACTGAGGATCACCCTCTCCATGGTCTTCATAAGGTGGGAGGTCAAGGCGACTGGTCTGTAGTGGGCCGGTTCCCTGGCGTTTGTTGTTTTGGGAACCGGGACCACGCAGGAGGTCTTCCACAGGATGGGGACCTTCTCCAGGCTGAGGCTCAGAATGAACATGTAGCAGAGAACCTCACAGAGCTGGTCTGCACAGGTTCTCAGCAGCCTGGGGCAGATACCATCAGGTCCTGCGGATTTCCCCTGCCTGAGACGCCTTAGCTCCCTCCTCACTTCGTCCGGTGTGATGGAGAGGGGGGAGTGAGGGGGGGACTGGGGTGGACTGCAGGAGGTGTGGTGGGGGGGGGAGGGGGGCTGGTGCTGGGTTGGGTCCGTGTGAAGGGGGGGGGGTGTGGCTACTGGCCTGGGGGGCTGTGAAGAGGAGGAGGGGGGAGTATTAAACCGCATTAAACCTGTTGAAATAACAGTTGTCCCTCTGCCACTCTGTCCAAAACTAGACATGCTCCTCAGTCCTCTCCACACGCCCCGTGCGTTGTTTGGGCATATTACATAGTGAAGTTTCTGTACCTGAGTCAGAAACATGTTTTAGTTTTAATTTATAGTCTCCTTATAACTTCCTGAAAGTTCTAAAATCTTAGCCTTTTGCTTTTTTTTTGTCACTCTTGAAAATGCACCATGACAAGAATGAAGTGTCAGGGATAGTATCAGGAAGTTAGTTTGCCAGTATCTTCTGCATTAGTTATTACCTAAGAAAATGCTATATAAAATGTATCATATTTCACAGTCTCCGTTTGTTTTACTATTTAGCAGCTTTTACCAAACAGTGCATGACGTAAATAGCATTTAAGATGACAAGAGTACATTTAAATCCCTTTAAATCCCAAAAGGCCCTTTAAAGGCGCATTGTGTCACTTTTTCTGGTAAAGGGTCAGTCAAATGCTTTTCCCCATGGTAATGTTATTGCTTTGTCTGGAATGTCTCACACAAACCTTTTTATCATCATAGAAACCAAACCAGACCAACTTACAGGTCAGATCTCTGGAGAGGCAACCCTGCTCACAGTCAGAATGCCTGTTTTTCTAGATATTTATAAGCTATAAAACCACTTGTAGTAATTTAATAAATGTAAAGTAGCACTGTTTAATGTCATACTATGGAACATTCCAGGCAGAGCAATGACAGAAACAAGCAGGTGATGGACCCTCAACCAAAACGTTACATAGTGCACTTTTAACTGCTAAATGAAAACACATAAGTTAACACATACATTTCGCGATGTGTTTAGGAAGGTCTAAACTGGTGACTTTATAGACCCTTGCAGTAATCTTGTAGTGTTTGCTTGTGGGTGTAGAGTCTTTATGGGAATGCCTTTCATTTGAGCACATAACTTTTAGCACATAGTAAAATTGCTCAGAAGTATGAGTTTTACTGCAGAGTGCTGTGTCTGAATAGAGGATCATTGACCTGCTGTGTACTGCCACTTTCTCTTCAAATACAAGGCTACTGTTTACTCATGGGGAGGCTGGACCTTTGAGCAAGAGCCACTGTTTATTTATGAAAACAATTTGATCGATGACGGGGGACAGTTTGTATCCAATGATGATTTTACATTATTTCATTATTCTTGTAAACGCTAATAGTTAAAGTAACAGGTTGGACTACTCATTTCACTTAAACACAGTTAAGATCACTCTATTTAAGGCCCTGTCCTCACGACAACGTTTTTTGGTGGAAACGGAGAAGTTTGTGTTCGTTTGGGCCTTTCGTCCACACGGCACCGGCGTTTTGGGTTGGGGTAAACGGTGTTTTTTAAAAACGGGTTCAAGAGCAGGGGGATGAAATAATTTCGCATTTGTTGACGGTCCCTAACATACACGTGTTTGCTTGTTTACAGAAGAGAAAGGACTTTATGCGCATGCAAGTATTGCATGTCTGGGGGCTCTGGCTGTTTCCTGTTTACAGCGCCACATATCGGTGTGGCATATGTATTACATCGTTTTCACTCAGCGCTCCGTTTTCGCCTGGACGCGAATATTTACTGATCCGACACGTGTGTGGACGCGTATTTTTTCCAACCCGCATAAAAAAAAAATCCAGGAGCAAGATTTCACAATAAATATTAAAACATTTTCACAGTTTGGCTATTTTTGAGGTTTAAAATTTTACTTAATGGTTTTAAATGATGACATTATGCTAGGGAATTCAATAACTCAGGGGTGGGCAAACTTTTTGACTTTTTGAAATTTGACAGAAGGGCCGGACCAGGAGCAGGTGGATTTAGTGTTTTGGTAATCCACCTCATAAGAGCAAAAAATAACATGGGATATGTGCTTTGTTTCAGTTAAAAATTAACAAAAGCATTACAACAAAATGTCCATCTTTCAAGTTCCACGGTATTTAGCTATTTATTGAAATGACTCTTAAAACACAGAAATTTTAAATAAAATACAGCTTTTTAAAAATTACTAACAGTTACTATTTTAAAGCACTGAAAGGTTATTTCGTTCTTTCATTGACTGCTTGCTAGCATAGTCGGCATGTTTTGTGGCAAAGTGACGCCTGATATCATATTCTTTTAAAAAAACGTTACAGTCTCTTGGCATATCAGGCATACAGCAGTTGATAAGTATTTGGTGAAAAAATATTTACTTGTCCACTCTTTATTAAACACTCGGCATTCTCTGTTCACTTTTCTTAGCTCCGCTCATCTTTACAGGAGGGCTGAGGGGTTAAAGAGTAAAGCACCTCAACAAAGGTCAATGTATCTAGTGCGTCAGCTATTGGAAAACGCCAGAATTGCAAGGAAATTAAAACATTAACAAGGCTTATTAATATCATTTCTTTAAGTTCGGCGGCGCGGATTAAAAAGCTTAACGGGACGCATATGGCCCCCGGGCCGTAGTTTGCCCATGCCTGCCATAACTGTTACCCCTGGATCTATAATAAAAGCTGGATAAGGCATTCCTCCTCTGACCCGGGTGGAGACTGACTAGTGGCCACTCCAGGTACTGCAGCTCCCAGGAGCTTGGGCCCAGAAAGAATTTTCCCATAGAGCGCAATTTATTTTTTGGAGAATTTAAACTGCCCGTGTTCGGTTGACAGGGCATCCACAACTTTCAGATTTTGTAGGAATTCTGTTCTATTTTCACAGCATAAACTTTTTTCAATTTTTAAATCCTTGAATCTCCTAAAAGTTAGCTTTATAAGAGTTAGCCTAGCCCTGCTTTGAGCCCTCCCTGAGTCCACTCTCCTTCCACTCGAGCAGCTCTTGTTCTGATTGGTCCAAATGCACCACGGCGTGCATGTTACAGACGTTACACGGGTGGGAGGCGCTTGCCTGTATTGAGGAAGTGATGCAGAAGAGAAAATTATTTTTGGGCCCATGCGCCAATGAGTACAGGCCACTGAAAACAATACGACGCCATCTTGGGTTCACCTTCCAGATTTTATTATAGTTCTATCTTGTTACCTAGCAACCATTTTGTACAATGGGCCAAAACTCTTCTAATGTACACAATTATCATTTGACAAATAAAAATATAGGAAAACACCTTTATTCTGTTGAAATCATGTCGATCCCCAGGTCGCATGTTATCCCCGTGTCTGGGTGGGTTTCCTCCGGGCACTCTGGTTTCCCCCATCAACCCAAATCATGCACCAGGTAAAATCCTCCAGCTTAGGTCCTGACCAAGCCGAAGCAAGAAGATCATGGAAATGGTCCCCGGGCGCAGTAATGTGCTGCCCACTGCTCCTAATAACAGGATGGGTTAAATCAGTGCTTCTCAAATAGTGGGGCGGGCCCCCCTGTGGGGGCGTGGCGTGATGCCAGGGGGGGCGCGTATGAGCCTGGGAAACATGTTTTTTTGCTGTACTGTACTAGAACTAAGTGTAATTGCACATCAACAACAGTAGTTGGCAGTGGCGTTCTCACATGCGATTTACGCACAGTCTCACCATTAACAGAACATCCTCTGTCACAGAAAAAACACGTATATTCCACTGAGTCATGTCCTTTAGTCCGACAGAAGCTGACGCATCAGTGGCACAAGGAGAGAGCGTATTTTTTCAATGCTTTTAGCTTATGCAAATGAGGTGGTTTTAAGTTTCATTTCTGTAAAACGTAAACAAATGTGCGCAAAGCATTAAAAACACATTAATATTTGAGTCCTCAGTGCAGTCTTTGTTGTAAGTTTCTTTATTTTTTGTTTATAATGTTAATGAAAGGATACAATGATGTTCTAATAACAATTTTCTAGACAAATAATACTATTTATAGTCACGCGCAGGAAGGGGGGCGTGAAATATTTTCTTCTTCCTAGGGGGGGCGTCACAGAAAATAATTGAGAAGCACTGGGTTAAATGCAGAGAATAATTTCTCCTGTGTGAGATAAATAAAGTCACTTCTTCTTCTTCTTCTTCTTCTTCTTCTTCTTCTTCTTCTTCTTCTTCTTCTTCTTCTTCTTCTTCTTCTTCTTCTTCTTCTTCTTCTTCTTCTTCTTCTTCTTCTTCTTCTTCTTCTTCTTCTTCTTCTTCTTCCAGTGTGATGTGATCAGTAGGGGACTCTCTACAATAGAACTCTCTCTCATAGAACTGTAATTAAATCTGGAAGGTGAACCCAAGATGGTGTTGTATTGTTTTCAATGGCCTGTGCTCATTGGCACATCATGCTAAAAAAAAAGATGTTTACTTCTGCATTACTTCCTGAATACTGGCCTTGTGCCACAAAACACGTGACGTCCAAAACGTGCAGTTCTGACCAATCAGAGCGCTAGCTGCTAGAGCGGAGCTAGCACAGGCTCAGAGCAGGACTAGGCTAAGTCTTACAACACTAACTTTTAGATGCTTTGAAGATTTAAAAAAATGTTAAAAGTTCATTTTGTAAAACTACAAAAGAATCCCTATAAAATCCCTCCTTTATGAAAGCTGACAATGCCCTGTCAGCCGAACACAGTTTGATTTCACAAAAAATGAATTCTGAATGCACTAATCAATCTCACTCGCGGACAGGGGGAATTTGGCCATTGATTATTCAAATGCTTCAAAGGACTTAATTAAATTGGTTAATTAGAAATAAGTTAGATATGTAGGCTGTGTACAACTTATAGTTAAAGTCTTGAGAAAGAATCAAACCTGATTGTCCAATCAGATTTGTTTATTTCAGTGGCGTTTGTGAAACGAAGGAGCTCATTGATCTCTTATCATGATTTGAATGCTTTGCTCTTTGACTCTGCAAAAATCAGTCTTATGTGATACTTTTTTGCCTTTCTTTTTTCCTCGTAAGCTGCCATATTTGTTTTGATACAAATGGTTCATGTGTGTCTCTGATTGGCTAATCCATCTGTCAATCACACCCATCTGAACTCTGGGAGATTCACCGGTAAACACACTCACATCTCTGTGAGAAGTGTGTATTCTGGATCCTCTGCAACTTTTAGATAGTTTGTTAACCTATCAAACAGATCTTATATGACTTAAACTTTATGGATATCGGCTACTTAAAGTTAAAGTTAAAATTTTACAAACAAAACAAAGACTTTACATTTTTAAAATAATCAGTTTCAACACATTTATTGAGTTGTTCTAACTTTTTTTTTTTTTTACAGTGTGGGGCAGTTACTCATTACAAGTAACATGTTGTGTCCAATATAAGACACAGTGATAATGTGTCTTATATTGGATGTCATTCCAGCACTTACTGATATGTGGAGAACAATTGTGTGGTGCAGTTTGTGTGTTTGTGCGCCTATTGCCTCATTGTGAGAAATCAGATTTTAATTGGCCACACAGCCTGATGGGCAATCTTGTCAGATCTCAGAAACTAAACAAGGTCGGGCCTGATTAGTACTTGGATGGGAGACCACTGGGAATAGCAGGTGCCACAGTGGGGCTCCAGTGGCAAAAAAAAAACTGTTGTTGTGTCCTTAGGCAAGACACTTCACCACACCCACATTGCCTAGTATGAATGTGGAGTGTGCGTGAGTGATAGAGGTGGGCGGAGGGCGCAATATAAATGTAATGATTGATTGGGAACGATTCAGTCAGCTCTTTTTAATAGAGAGGTCTACAGCAATTCGTCTGTCAGCAAAAGCGTGTGGTTTGGAGCACAAGGAAGATTTAATTTTTTGTAGATGGGACATATTAAAGTTAAGACAAGAATGTGATTTATCATTTGTTATATCATGATCCAATGGTTTTCTTTATAATGCAACTCTATGCTCAAACACATAGTCAGCCCCTGTCATGCTCTGAGTGACCGACAGGTGGATTTAACCAATCACAATGAAGCATGATCTCTGCTGCAGATGGATGTAATGGCCTCTCAATGGCAAATCAAAAGAACCACATGATTTTGCTGACAGAGGATTGGCTCTAAACCTCTCCATTCAAAAACTCAAGAATATCACTAAAGATCAGAGATGACTGACTCTCAATATAGAGTCAAATTCAACTGCACAGCCCTCACCACTTGTGTTCTCTATGCTATTCTGTTGTACATGAATTTTATGATTTGGAACCTTTGTGTTAGGTTAAGTAATACTTTATAATCCATACTGAGGAAAATTCTTTCTTTGCATTAGACCTATCCTTCAACCAATGCCACTGGGGCAACTGTCAGGAGCAGAGAACCCATCAAGATCTTGAGCTAGTCTTGGTCAGGACAAGACTGGGCGTCATTTTTGACTCTGAGCTGACTTTTATCACACACATCAAGAACATCACAAAAATAGGCTTCTCTCACCTAAAAACCATAGCCAGAGTCCGCCCCATTCTCTCTCAGGCCAATACGGAGACACTGATGCATGATTTTGTCATCAGCCGTATAGACTACTATAATGCCCTGCTCTCTGGTCTTCCCAAAAAGAGGATTTCAGGTTTGCAATTATTAAAAAATTCAGCAGCACGTGTCCTGACTAGGACCAGAGGGCGGGACCACATTACACCGGTCTTAAAATCACTGCATTGGCTCCCTGTGAGTTTCAGGATATATTTTAAAGTTCTTTTACTGGTTTTTAAATGTCTTAATGGTCTTGGGCCTTCTTATCTTTCAGAACTGCTTTTTCCTTACGAACCTTCACGGGCCCTGTGCTCCTCCAGCAGCAGGCTCCTGGTCATTCCCAAAGTCAGGACACACACTCACGGAGAGGCGTCTTTTCAGTACTACGGCCCTCGTCTATGGAACAGCCTGCTGGAGGACCTCAGGGCAGCAGAGAACGTTCATGTTTTTAAGAGTGGGCTCAAGACTCACCTGTTTAGCTTGGCCTTTGATTGAATTTGGTTGTCTGTTTGTTTGTTTTTCATTTGTTTGTTTGTTCGTCTGTTCATTTGTTTGTTTGTTTGTTCGTCTGTTTTTTTTTTTTTCTGTCTTGGCAGCACAGTGGCTGAGTGGCTAGCACTCATGCTTCACAGCAAGAAGGTTCGGGTCTCCCGGGCCTTTCTGTGTGGGTGGGTTTCCTCCGAGCACTCCGGTTTCCCCCACCAACCCAAAACATGCACCATAGGTAAAAGCCTGACCAAGCCTAAACAACAAAATCATGGGGATGGTCCCCGGGTCAAATGTAGAAACAATTTCTCTTGTGTGAGATCAATAAAAGTCAATCTTCTAATCCTTAATCACTGTAAGGCGCTTTGTGTTATTATTTTTTTTATAAATATTGTTTGATTGATTGATTGATTGAAGACTGGAGGATTTTATTTGTTGATACTTTGCAGTGACATCAGGCTGGGAGTGTTCAATACAATGCACACATTAGCAAATATGTCCAAAAAGTTTTAAGCTTGTCTAAAAACTCAAGAAAAATACAAAATGGATTTTAACAACACATTTCAGTATAAGTGAAAAACTGTTGGCTAATGCTAGCTAACTTGTAGCTGTAGTGTTATTTGATTTAACACCTTAGATCAGTTGACCTGTTGTAGTTCCAGCTAAGTCAGTTCTTTATGGAGAGCTAGATTAATGTCTTGAGTAACAGAGCTTCAGAGACAGAGCAGTGTCTTTAGTTAGCATCAGACCCCCAGGGAGTGCTTATGACACTGGCTTCAAAGTATCATTTGGGCACATTTTGGGTTGTCTGCCATTCTAGTTTCACTCTTGACTCTAGTTTCACTTTTAAATCTATTCTCTTTCCAATACACAAGACCATGATTCATTCAGCATGTACTTTGTGTCTGCTAGTCTAGCCACAGCTGCCCTGGGGTTGGCGGAGAAGTGGCTGCCAGCTGTATAAACTGGTTCCTTTAAGTACTGAACCATTCTAACCCCCCTGTAGTCATGTCAAAGTGTACTGTACCGCCTGAGCCAATCACAGTGTGGCATCATGTGGGCATGACTGACTACATAATGTCCTCATTATGTTCTCAAACTGTGATACGCTAATACTGCTTTTGGACCTAGTTTAGTCTGAGGGTGAATTTGCACTTTTGTTTTGATTTGGTCCTGGTTTTTAGCCTAGTTTTGTCCTCATGTAGACTTGATTTGGCCCTTTTCTAAACACTATCTTATTTTTCAGAATTTTAAAGTCTCCATATTATGCTTTTTCTGATCTATGTTATAATATTGTTTCCTCATCAAAAACACAGAGTTGTGTTTTGTTTCATTCACACATGTTTGACACACAACTCCTGCATATTTAGGCTGAGTTCTTTTCTCAAACTGAAAACACTGTCACCTTGTGATATCATGTGGTAATAACGGAAGTGCTCCACTGTGTTTTTAACTCCACACACCTTCACTTGAACAATTTGATTGATTTCATCCAGGGAATTGCCCATCTCTACTGAACTAAAGGTAAAAGGTAACTTGAAAACTACAGCTTCATGACATCACAAGGTGGAACAGAGCTTTTTGAGCTATGAAGACATAGACAGCTTCATGATAAAGGTTTACTTGTTACATGTGTGAATGAAACAAAACATAACTCCAGGTATGTTTTTGAGGAGGTCACAACATTATACCATTATTTAAAACTCATAGAAGTAATCTAGTCATGACTTTTGTCATTTCAGTTTGTTTAATATAGGACCTTTAATATAGGATATTTATTTAACCTCAATGAACTTTATTCATATCAATAAAACACATTTTAGCCAACCTTGGATTTTTTATAATGAGTTTAATACATTTTGTTACTCAGTTCAGATTTTTTTCTGTGCTGAAAATGAACCAAAACTATACAAAACAACATCTGCCAACTAAAATCAGTCTGAATATAAAGTTAGCATTACTCTTACACCCCCAGTTGTAATCATAGTCCTGGTCCAGTCCAGGTTTAGTCCTAGTCCAGTCCAGGTTTAGTCCTGGTCCAGTCCAGGTTTAGTCCTGGTCCAGTCCAGGTTTAGTCCTAGGCTAGTCCAAGTTTAGTTCTGGTTATAATCACAGTTTAGTCCAGGTTTAGATGTGGTGCACACAAACTTACTTTAAAACTTTATATTGTAGAATGACTTGAAAATGACCAATAATTTCAAATAATTAAAATAGCTATTTGAATGGACACAATTAACAAATCTCAAAGGCTGCAATACCATAATTTCTTCCACAAATGACAAAATCTCCAGTCTTATTTTGCACAAAAACTGCTAACCCTGCAGTTTAGTTCTGTCCAAACATGTTCTTAAATGTGATTCTTGTATTCGTTTGTCAGTTCAGATTTCAGTCTTTTTTGTGTGTAAAATGTGAACTTTGAACAGAATCCTATTATTAAAACATAAATCGCAATTGTAACCGCAATGACATATTGTCCTAAATCGTGCAGCCCTGCTTCTTCGTATTGACTCAAATGTTGACAGCAGATTTCCTAAACGCTGCTATCTGTGCTCAAAAACAGGTCCGTGATTTCACATCGAAGCTCCAGGTTAACCATCAACCAGGGCGACCCCACCTCTCCTGTCGTGTCCGTCACTCACTCTGGGCCCACATCCACGGGACAACAGCCAGCACCTATGTGGGCGGGGTTTAGCACAGGAGAGGTGGAGGGGGCTGGGGTGGAGGTGTGTGGGAATTAGGCTTTCCTTGGTCAGATCTAACTGTCTCTCACTGTCAGGTCTTTAGCCGGAGGTATAGTGTGTAGCGACAATAGCGTTAGCAAAGATGGACATGGCAGACTACAGCGAAGCCTTGGACCCAGCCTACACAACGCTGGAGTTTGAAAACATGCAAGTGCTTTCTATGGGCTCTGGTGAGAATTATTTTGAAAGATTCTGTAAAATATTGCAATTAAATTTGGGGTATAATTATAAAAATCAAGATTTAATTCACAAATAAAATTTTAAATACGCCCAGGAGCATTTAAATTTGAGAGAAAACTAAAATCTGAACTTAACTAAGAATCCAATGCATTTCAGAATATGTTTGTAGAGGTCTAAACTACAGAGTTAGCAGGTTTTACACAGAATAAGACCTCATGGAGACACAGGGAGGGCATCTAACACACATTTTAGGACATATCTGTAGAGGTCTAAACTACAGGGTTAGCAGCTTTATTACCCAAATAATGCAAATTTTCCATTTAAATTTAAATTTTATGATTTTATTTTATTATGATTTTATTTGATTAACTTTACTTATTTACTTAAATATAAAATGAGGGTATTTCATGCTTAGGCTGAAGAATTATTAAAATTCAAAATATAAGGACAATTTTTAGTCTGATTCAGATTGCTTCACTCCTAAGAGCTACTGCAGCCGGGGACATTGCGCCCTCTGCTGGTGTATACAACATAAGACATTAGATGAATTAATTAACTTGTTTTCCATAGATGAGTAGTTATTCAAAGTTTATAGTGTGAAAGTTTGTGTGAAGAATGCAGAGAGGTATCAGTTCTTGTAATGCTGAATGCTATAGTTGTGTGTGTTTAATGACTTGAGTGTATTGAATTAAAAATATTGAGTTACATGTTGTGTGTTCCCACAAAATTCAGGCAAAGATGATCCGATTTAATGTAATTTTTTTCTTAGTGTAACTCAATATTCATTTGTCCATGCACTCTCCCATAACAGACTCGTCCTTCAAATCCTGAAATGAAAGCATACCCACAACTTCAAAAACTCAACATGAAGATTAACATTTTCATTGTGTTACTCAAAATTTCTTACAATTTTTTTTTGCAAATTGCATATATATATATATATATATATATATATATATATATATATATATATATATATATATATATATATATATATATATATATATATATATATATATATATATATATATATATATATATATATATATTATTTTTTTAAAAAACATTTTTGCAGTGAGCTCTTTGATTGATTTGTCTGGGACAGTAGAAAGCTGTCTCCATGAAGCCTGTTTAAATCTAATCAGAGTCACATTACTCTACTTTGTTGACTTTGGTTTGACAAACTCAGCCTTTAATAGTCTCTGATCACTGCTAATGCCCATTCATGCCTTGTATACTCACCTACTTTCTGGTGACGGTTTCTCTTCAGTTGTAATCTCATTTATAATTTTATCCAATTTATTTTAGATTGCTTTATGTAAGTGTTGTATATGCTGATAGTCAAATTAATCGGTGCTGATATCAGTAGTGTGATATTGGTGAGTGTTAACAGATGTCGGTTTGTTATACAACATTTTGACAATATGTCAATACTATACTCTTGTTCCCTGGCCAAAAACATATCTGGATTAGTGTTTTGTTTCATTCACACATTTTGAGTGATTGCGTTGTTCGACCTGGTGATGTCATGAGGTGATGGCATCTTTTTCTCATAGCCAATTTCGACATGTTGAATTAAAAATGAATTATGATCAAACCTATCACCTATTGTTGCTTAATTTGAGGTTTACTTAAAAACTTAAAACTTTACTGTTTTATGTGTTCATGCCAAATCATCTAGCCATGGTTTAGTCCTGGTTTAGTCCTGGTTTAGTAATGGTTTAGTCCCAATTTAGTTTTGGTTTAATCCTGGTTTAATCTGGATTTGGTCTTGTTTTGGTGAAATCCCTTTAGTTCTGATGTAGACAGAACCAAACCAAGTCTACATTGGGACTAAATGGACTTCAGCTTGGGCTAAAATGCCTTTAAATCCAAGATGAAAGCAATACAGATGGCCTTAATAATCTGCACCTATTTTTCTCAAACTGTGCTTCCATGTTATTGTATTGTTGTATGTTATAACTATGGTTATTAATAGGTTGTTAATCTCAATTGTCATACTGGCCACAAAAGCTAGAGCCATTGTGTATGTTATAATATGTCTCTGTCAAGTCTCTGTCCTTGACTCTATAAAAGAGGCACTAGTTTAGTCTGTAATATGCGTCTCTCATATTCTGTCATAGTATTGACTTTGTTTGTCAAATCTTGTATTGTACAATTAGTTGTAAATCTTGTAAATGACATTTTCTCTAAATATTTTAGGTCCCTTTTGTTTGATTTACTGTTACATTCCTGTTAATTAAATTGCTTCTTTAGTTTACTATTTTTCTTTTTTTTTTGTTACCTCACTGACTCTAGCAGAGCTGTGTTGTAACAAATATGTAATAGATTTGAGAGCTTTTGCAATGCCTACTTTTTAGCACCCCATTCAATCAGCAGCATGTCTTTAATCGACTACAGCACTACTGTACAAGAATGAAAGCAACCAGATACATCAGTATAACACATCTGTAGTATAACGCATCTGTCCTGTTCCAGCGTCGCCCACGGAGAGCTCCACCATGAGCGGGGGCGGGGGGCACCTGGCAGCGGGCAGCCTGTGTGCCATCTGTGGTGACCGGGCCACAGGGAAACACTACGGGGCATCCAGCTGTGACGGGTGCAAGGGCTTCTTCAGACGCAGTGTACGCAAGAACCATATGTACTCTTGCAGGTAAGACAATATATTCTACTACATATGATTACACTATAATACAAGAACCACATGTACCCCTGCAGGTAAGACAATATATACTACTATGTATGATTACACGATAAAACAAGAACCGCATGTAATCAGAGCCACATCAGCTGCTCCTCTCCATGCAGCATCTCTGAGCTTCTTGTGTGTGACTGAGCCCCTCACCCCAGGGACCGTGCAGAGGAAGCTAATTTTGTCCACATGTATTCATGATCTTGTCCTTGATTTCATTTAAGTCTTAAAAATATTTCAGCCCTAATGCTGTGTCTGCCTTTATTTACAGGTTTAACAGACAGTGTATAGTGGACAAAGACAAGAGGAACCAATGCAGATACTGTCGGCTCAAAAAGTGCTTCAGAGCTGGAATGAAAAAAGAAGGTATGATATCATATAACTAGTGTTTATTTAACACTATAATGAGGACTTGAGCTTATATCATATTAAAGATGCATAAAAATACATCCAAAAATGGTAGTGCCCTGCATTAGAGGGGAACTCGGTTTTGTTTGTGATCATGTCCATTATTCTCCCTTCTCCACCATAGAATGTGTAACCTCCCATGTATCTGTTAAGCACCAGAGGCCTATAGGAAGTAGAGGTATAGTATTATAGTATTTGACATGAGGGCCCCAGTGCCTCTCTCTGAGCTGTGTACTGCTCTGATTGTATTGCATCAGATTGGAGTCTTGTTAATGTTCTCTTACTAAAGCCACCACTCATCCTGAGTAAACCATTTTTAAACACAAACAGTCATAAATGTGACAAACCAGAGACTGATTTTTCTTCTAAATGACCTGCAGTGGTCTTTAGGAATGACACTAATGAGAAGTGAATGAAGGCTGTTCTAACAGTGACTATTTCCTGTTAAATAATTCTAATGCAGTTTATGTTCGTAATGTTTGGGATGATTCAGACCTATTTTAGTTCTGCTTTAGTCCTGGTTTAGTCCCACTTTAGTCCCACTTTAGTCCTGGTTTAGTCCTGATACAGCCCTGTCTTAGTCCTGGTTTAGTCCTGGTTTAGTCCTGGTTCAGACCTGGTTTGGTCCTTCTTAAATCCGGTTTAATCCTGATATAGACCTCGTATACGCCTTGGTTTAGTCCTGATTTAGTCCTGCTTTAGGTATAACCCCTGTGTTGTTCCAGCTGTACAGAATGAGAGAGACCGCATCAGCACCAGGAGGTCCAGTTATGAGGACAGCAGCCTCCCCTCGATCAACGCCCTGATCCAAGCTGACGTGCTCTCCAGACAGGTCAGGCTTTATTGTACATGACTATAGATGGAAATGTGCTGTAAAGCTACAATCTGATACAAGCTTATCTGCTTTATGCTTAATGCCCTGATAAACAAATCATATTATTTATACATATTTTATACAACAGATTATATTATTGTTGTATAATCTACATGTGATTACCATCCTGTGCTCAGATCACATCCCCGGCTCCCATACTGAACGGGGACATCAGGACTAAAAAGCTGGCCTCCATCTCAGACGTGTGTGAGTCCATGAAGCAGCAGCTCCTTGTGCTGGTGGAGTGGGCCAAGTACATCCCAGCCTTCTGTGACCTGCCTCTCGACGACCAGGTCAGAGGTTCCATACACTGTTCAAAATGTATATCAACCACTGAACATTACTAAAGCAACTAAGAATAGTACAAAGTATTCACCCCTCACACTAGTGATGAGACTCTTAAGTACTGCAAAAATGCATAGATTATGACATAGAATGTTTGCTTATTATCAGAAATATAAAAGAATTAATCTATGTCCAAGTAATTTCACATTTCTCTGCACAAGTGACACCCAGTCTGCACAAATAGTGTACTGTGTCACCAGTGTAGTTAATGTATTTTAATCCTGAGTTAGAATATGATGGTTAAAGTCATATCCTCTGAATCATTAACAGGTCTGTCACTCTGTGATCACTGATTTGCTGCTGTCAGCAACTCAAAGACTCTGCTGTCAGAGGATCCTTCTTCTAAACCAAAAACATCTGAACTGAGCTGTGACTTCACTGTATTTATCATGAGAAATTGTTTTGACCCTAATAAAGTTCAAATGAAACGCATGTGTTGTGTTTCAGGTGGCACTGCTCAGAGCTCACGCTGGAGAACATTTGCTGCTCGGAGCTGCAAAGAGGTCCATGCTCTACAAAGACGCTCTACTATTAGGTAATTATACACATGCAGGACTACTCTATATGGGTTATTACAAACATATTTAATGCATACAAACTGACATGTATGTACTAGAGCTAGCAAAAGAATCAAAAATCTCATACTAATCAAATCTAGATATTAATTTGAGCAGGTATCAATACTAAAAAATTCCCATTCACAGGACAGAAATTAAACTTTCCCGAATAGCTTTAGAATGATCTTGAGCTGTATCAGAACAAGTAGAAGAGCACATATGGATTACACAAATATAAGGTCACATGGTAATATAAAAGTAAGTACTATGATTTATTGTTGAAAATCACATTCTGTTTTGAGTGTTTTTATAATCATCGTGATTTAAGAATCAGTATTGAGTATGACTATTCGTTATTCCAAAATCTAATTTGAAATTTTTGTATTGTGACAACACAAGTACATACAAAATTGGAGTTTAGTGTGGCTACTGCTGCACAACAAGGAGTATTCGGGAAATGGTTTGAAACAGGCTGTTATTGAAAGAACATGTTCTAATCAAGTATAAAAGATATATTTAAAAAATAACAGGGTGTCCTTGGAGGGGTAGCACTAAGACCAAGAACCAAGAACAGTCTGCCACCAACCTTGGCGTCACTATTGACAGTGATTTTAAATTTGACAAAAACGTAAATGCGGTCGTTAAATCCGTTTTTTTATCATTTGCGGCTTTTATCGAAAATGTAATCTTTTTAATCTTTTAAATCTTTTGAACAAGTAATTCATGCTTTTATTTCCTCGCGTTTAGATTACTGTAATGCACTTTTTCCCGGCATTAGCCATCATGCACTTTCTCGCTTACAGTTAGTACAAAACTCTGCTGCGCGACTTTTAACTGGAAGCAAAAAATGTGAGCACATTACTCCGATTTTAGCGTCATTGCACTGGCTCCCAGTTCGTTTTAGAGTTGATTTTCAGATTTTATTGTTTGTTTTTAAAGCTTTAAATGGACTGGCCCCACAGTATGTCTCAGACCTCATCCAAATCTACACCCCCGCGCGCAAGCTGAGGTCTGAGGGCCAACTCCAGCTCGTGGTGCCTAAGTCCAGACTTAAAACCAGGGGGGATCGGGCTTTCTCTGTAGCCAGCCCAAAGCTGTGGAACAATCTGCCCCTTTATGTCCGAACTGCCCCGACTATCGAGTGTTTTAAGTCTCGTCTTAAAACCCACTTTTACACTCTGGCTTTTAACACTGCGTGAGTTTGTGTGGTCCTCTGTGTCTCTTATTGATTTGATTTTATTTTACTTTATTTATTTATTTATTTATTTATTTAATTTCATTTATTTTTAAGCTTACTTTGTCATTTTATGGTGCTGTTTTAATTTGATTTTACTTATACATACATACTATGTATTCTTTATGTCAGAGGTCTTCAACAGGGGGGTCGCGACCCCTAGGGGGGTCGCGGAGGTACTGCAGGGGGGTCGCGAAATCTTTTGATTTCACTTTAAAATAATATAATTTTATATTTTATAGTGTAAAATACAGTATTAACCTGTGTATTATTTCCTTGTATTGGATGTACCATAACAGAGTAGCAATGTTTATACATGACACTAAGCTCAATTTAATATAAAACACAATTCTATGCCGTATATATAGTAGGGGGTCCCTGGCCCAGTTCGCCATCTGTTTGGGGGTCCCTGGCCTGAAAAACGTTGAAGACCCCTGCTTTATGTTTTATCTCTGTGCAGCACTTTGGAAACGGCTACGTTTGTAAAATGTGCTATATAAATAAAGTGGATTTGGATTTGGATTTGAACCACACAACCACACAAACATGTATACATGTAAATTGCCATTTAGGGTAGTTGTAGTTGTAGTTGTAGTATTAGTAGTAGTGCTTTTAGTAGTATATTAGGAAATATCCAAATCCATAAATGTTTATCTATTAGAATCCAGGTCCAACCACACCACAACATTTGCTTAACAACAAAACTCATGTCATCTGCCTCCATCTCAGTTATGTTCACGTATGTTCACTGGTTTGGTCCACTTGCTTTGGTCCTGTTCTAGTTCTGGTTTATTTCCAGGTTTAGTCTTAACTGATTTACAAACACAGTCTAAACTCCCTTTTGTGTGCCAGGGAATGACCACATAATCCCAAGGAACAGTCCAGAGCTGGAGGTGGGGCGTGTGACTGTGAGGATCCTGGATGAGCTGGTGCTGCCATTTCAGGAGCTACAGATTGATGATAATGAATACGCCTGTTTAAAAGCCATTGTCTTCTTTGACCCAGGTATTAGAGAGCAGGGAAGCTTTTAATATAGGACCCTTCTGTGTAGAATTAGCATGTTCTGCCTGTGTCTTGTTGGGTTTCTTCTGGGTACAGTATGAAATGTCCTCAAAATCTTCATATTGGTTACTAAAATGGGGTAAAGGGTCATGGTAATTTACTGTAATTTTATCAATGTAGGCAATATGTTTTAGATTCAGAATCAGAGCTGGCCAAAAATCAAAATAATCAAATAAATGAAACAAAAAATAAAAAGGGGGCGTTTGGTCGCACCCAATGTCATGCGCCAGGAGGAACCGGGCTGGCATGGCCGTGAGCCGAGGCACGAGAAGAGCACGGTAGCACGGGAGCCGCAGTGCAGTGGCACTTGGGTCACACTGTGATGTGTTACCAAGCTGCATACCTGCAAAGAACTGTTTTATCTAAATGGGAAATGTCAAAGTGAAAGTGAAATAAACTGAACTGAAATGGGATGATAAACACAAAAAAAACAACCATAGCATTTATTTATGAATAAACAAAGCGTAAATCCAAATGTAAGTCTCTGTAAAACAAATCTGTGCTGCCTGTTAATTGCGGGGTGGTTTTCTGTTTCCCTTACATTGGGGATAGCGCTGCTCTGCAAATTAAAATATCTAGTCTATATTACTTGCTCTCTCACCTAGTCACATATGTTATGCTATTTTCTGATCCATGTTATAGTGTTTCCTCATCACAAACATACCTGGAGTTGTGTTTTGTTTCATTTACACATGTTGAGTTCACAAAGAGTATTTAGAGTTCTTCTCTCAAATGGAAAACACTCCACATTGTGATGTCATGTGGTAATACAGGAAGTGCTCCACTGTGTTTTCAAACTCCATACTTCTTCACTAGTCATTTGGATAATTTCAGTCCTGGAATTGCCAATCTCTACTGAACAAACGGTAAAGGGTAGCTGTTAACTTGAACATGACAAGGTGGAACAGGTGGAAAGATGTAGAAGCAAGAAGAATAAATGTTGAAATCATAGTAGTAGCAGTAGTAGCAGTAGTAGTAGTAGTAGTAGTAGTAGTAGTAGTAGTAGTAGTAGTAGTAGCTGTAGTAGTAGTAGTAGTAGCTGTAGTAGTAGCTGTAGTAGTAGTAGTAGTAGCTGTAGTAGTAGTAGTAGTAGTAGTAGCTGTAGTAGTAGTAGCTGTAGTAGTAGTAGTAGTAGTAGTAGTAGTAGTAGTAGTAGTAGTAGTAGTAGTAGTAGTAGTAGTAGCTGTAGTAGTAGTAGTAGTAGTAGTAGTAGTAGTAGTAGTAGTAGTAGTAGTAGTAGTAGTAGTAGTAGTAGTAGTAG
This sequence comes from Paratrypauchen microcephalus, assembly GCA_036785185.1. Classification (NCBI taxonomy): domain Eukaryota; kingdom Metazoa; phylum Chordata; class Actinopteri; order Gobiiformes; family Gobiidae; genus Paratrypauchen; species Paratrypauchen microcephalus. The sequence continues at coordinate 305,861 of JAVJIX010000205.1, forward strand.
TAGTAGTAGTAGTAGTAGTAGTAGTAGTAGTAGTAGTAGTAGTAGAGGTATAGGAAGTAAAACTATAAGGTCTGAAAACTACTCTGAGAAGTATAATTGTACTATGCCCCGATCCAGAACTATTGATGTTGCGCTATCCCAACATCCCGACTGTCCCGTCCCTCTGTACACAGCCCTATCATGTCCAAACCTCTCCCTGTACACAGTTTAAATAGCTCCTCCTGTTTGCAGATGCTAAAGGCCTCAGTGACCCGGGGAAGATAAAGCGCATGAGGTACCAGGTGCAGGTGAGCCTGGAGGACTACATCAACGACCGTCAGTACGACAGCAGGGGACGCTTTGGAGAGCTGCTGCTGCTGCTGCCTACGCTGCAGAGCATCACGTGGCAGATGATCGAGCAAATCCAGTTTGTCAAACTCTTCGGGATGGCCAAGATTGACAACCTGCTGCAGGAGATGCTCCTGGGAGGTGAGGTGCCTCCAGATGACAGTGACTCCAAGGGTGCACCAATCTCTGTTCACTCCATCTCTTAACTGGGTACAAAATAATGAGAAATTATTGCTGCTGTGTCCGTGGCATAGTATGGACATAGCTAACCTGCTAGCCACTGCATTCTAAATGGAAAGTACGGTGGCACGGTGGCTGAGTGGGTAGCGCTCATGCTTCACAGCAAAAAGGTTCCGGGTTCGATCCCCGGGTCGCCCAGGCCTTTCTGTGTGTGTTCTGTGTGGAGTTTGCATGCATGGTCTGGGTTTGATCCCCGGGTCGCCTGGGCCTTTCTGTGTGGAGTTTGCATGTTCTCCCCGTGTCTGGGTGGGTTTCCTCCGGGCACTCCGGTTTCCCCCACCAACCCAAAACATGCACCATAGGTAAATCCTCCAGCCTAGGTCCTGACCAAGCCGAAGCAAGAAGATCATGGAGATGGTCCCCGGGCGCAGTAATGTGCTGCCCACTGCTCCTAATAACAGGATGGGTTAAATGCAGAACTGGAATTTCCCCACTGTGGGACTAATAAAGGCATAGCTTTAAGTAAGCATGGGCACGCTTCCGGCTCCATCGACTTTGTTGACTTTACACTGAAATATTGTCACCCCTCTCCCTTTTAACTGCTGCTATGAACCTCATCATTTAAAATGACTTAAAATGCTCTACATGATCATGGTGGTTTTATTTTTATTATTGTTATTTTGTATTTTGTCGTTAATACATTTTTATTCCTAATATGGAACTGGCTCCAAATTTGCCCACTGCTTGCCTTGTGTGCTTCATTTGACTGGAGCCGAACACTATGGATGACATCACACTCCCATATTCCACTTCTTTATACAGTGGCCTATGGGTGTGTGACACCTCCATTCTCTCCACTTTATATGTATGTGAACAGTTTTTGATGTTGCTGTAGTTACCTGCAGGTTTGTGACTGGTCTCTCTGGTGTCCCAGGTTCCGCCTCTGAAGCCCCTCATGCCCCTCACTCTCTGCACCCTCACCTGGTCCAGGAGCACCTCAGCACCAACGTCATCGTCAGCTCTCTGCCAACACCTATCCACAATGGACAGATCTGTGAGTTCAACAGATACATGAAGGAGATGCATTGACAGCATTTGTTGTGATGATGTTTATGGTGGTGTACAGGTGAGAATTGGCTCCATACCTCACTGGGCTCCTCAGTGTTCCAACCTGGATGTCAGTGGAGCTGTTTCTTTTTTTAGATCAACTGTCAATTAGATAAATTTAGATTAGATCAACATTCCGATTTAAAAAGTCCAAAATAATAATGACCCATGAATGTCATGGATTGTAATTATATAAGAGACACAAGCACAATATGTCTTCTTTAAGTATTTTCAGTAAAATAATTAATAGAACTGTGACTGGAAAATTACAAAAATCTGACATTTTTTGCAGCCTTGTGAGTCAGGTAGCTCTGGGTAATCCTCTCAGTTTTTCAGTTCTAATCTGGATTACTTAGTCAAAGAGAGCTGTTATTCTGCCCTCACACGTTTAAGTCTCTCAAATATGCCACAAAAGTGCTTATTTTGCATATTTACTGTAGCGGGTTAGCTTTTGTTTACTGTGGTAAGACTCTATAGAATGTGGCACTGACCAGTATTTTCATACATTGTTTTTATTATAATGCAATGTCTATATCACTACGAAATACATTAAAGGTCCTATATTACACAAAATTGACTCCTGTGAGCTTTAAGACATGTTAGAATGTTGTTTCCTCATCAAAAACATACCTGGAGTTTTCTTTCATTCACACATGTTTGTCTCCAAAGCTCAAAATGCTCTGTTCCACCTTTATGTAGTGGTAGTTTTCAAGTTAACAACTTCTTTTACCTTTATCCAAATGATTTTAGTGAAGGTGTATAGAGTTTAAAAACATAATGGAGCATTTCCTCTATTACCACTTGACATCACAAGGTGGAACAAAGTCTTTTCAGTTTGAGAGAAGAACTCAACACAAGTCCAGGTCTGTTTATGATGAGGAAACCACATTATCACAGATCAGAGAACAGCTTAATATGGGCCCTTTAAATTCAATAAATGCAAGATAAGAGAGAAGTTTACTGCTGTGTAACATTTCCATGGAGACTACCAGATGGCAGGTCCTCCACCAGAAAAGTTGCACAGCGCACCTTTAAGATTTACTTACTTTTTAAAATGTGTTTGCTCTTTTAATTTTTAAACTGTGAACTTGCCGTGCTGTGTTGCAAAATATATAAAAATTATCAAATATATTGGAATTCTAAAAGCTCCATTGACAAAGTCGAACTAAAATATAGTAATACATGTTTTTGTTTGATTTTCAGCCACTCCGGAGACCCCCATCCCCTCTCCTCCGGCCACCTCCAGCTCAGAACACTTCAAAATGGCTCCTGGCGTCATAGCAACAGTTCCCAAGCAACCCACGTCCATCCCCCAGCCAACCATCACCAAGCAAGAGGCAATTTGAAGTACAAAAATACTACTACAACTACTACTGCCACTACTGCAAACACATCTACCCCTGGACACTGGGGTCATAGCCAAAGTGCTCAAGCAACACAGCTCTACAAGTAGTCATCTAATAAAAATACTGTCAACACTACTACTACTTTTACTGCCAATCTCCAGTACTGCCTTATATGGATGGAAGGATGGAAGAAGATATTAATAGTATATAATTCATTTGAAGCTGTTAACACAATGCCTAAATGTTAAAAGTTAGGCAAATGTTGGTTTGGTTTTCATAATAGTAGAATGTGCTGATGGCATGCCTCTCAGATACAGCAGCTGTTAGAATGTATTCATCAAAAATACAATCCACAAATGTGGAAATTGCTTCAAAATCTGCAGGTTAACAATAGCCATTTCCTGCTCCTCATTTTAAAGGTACTGTACCTAATTTTTTATTTTTTTTATTTTTTTGCAGTGGTCCAAAGCTATTCCTCACTTTCCTCACACCTTATGCATTCTGTGTATCCTAATTATTCACCATGATGAGCTTATAAGAGCTTTTCATATTTTTTAGAGACCAGAGGGAAGTTTTGCTGTGACGGTAAAGCGGATAACTAGTATGCTAACCACACACTTTCAGATTCCTTTTAACTGGAGACAGAACAGCTGACTTATTTTGATCTCAATATATCTGTACTGGGGCAAGACATTTTTACAGTAAATGAGTAATGAGTGTATTTTGGCTATCCGTGTTGTCCATACATTTAAAACAAAATATTTTTTTATAATTAATTGTTTTGTACATAAATTTGTATTGAGTGTCCAAAAAGTGTGGGGCCTTTTTGACATGGATCATTTTCATGTCAGTATTAAGTGCATGTTACAACTGGCCCAGATCAGGACTAAACCACGACTAGAACAGGACCAAACCAAGTCTACATCCGGACTAAATGGGCTCAATTAAGAATAACAGAATAACAATTAAAGTGAACGCAATCTCAGATTCTAAAAAAGTCCATTATCGTTACGTCTTCGCTGTTAAAGGGCCCATATGACGCTATTTTCCGATTTGTTATAATTTTGTTTAGTCATCACAAACAAACCTGGAGTTGTGTTTTGTTTCAGTCACACATGTTTAACACACAAACCCTGCATATTTAGGCTGAGTTCTTCCCTCAAAGAAGAAAAAAAAACCAAAAAAAACACTCTGTTCCACCTTGTGATGTCATGTGGTATTACAGGAAGTGCTCCATTGTGTTTTAAACTCCATACACCTTCACTAGAATTATTTATATAGAGTTATTTGGATAACTTCAGCCCTCAAACTGCCAATCTCTTCTGAACTAAATTTAAAAGGAGCTGACATACATGACATCACAAGGTGGAACAGAGCATTTTGAGCTTTGGAGATACTTTGGAGACTAATAATGCAAGATTACTCAAACATGTGTGAATGAAACAAAACACAAATCCAGATCTGTTTTTGATGAGGCAACAACATTATAACATAACTTAAAGCTCAAAGAGTCCATTTTGAGTAATATTTGCTCAGGATTTGACCCCATAAATTAATTTGAATGTTGTTTTTTAAAATATGTTGTGTAAGATTTTTTTGTGCGTGTTGTAAATTTCATAATAAAGTGTGGACAATGTCAATTTGAATGCAGAAATGAGACGTACTTTTGCTATAGAACATGTATGTATGTCGGTCCAAGCCAGAAATGCATTAAATTGTTACATTAGAACTAGTAACTGCCGCTTTGTAAGGACATAAAGACTTATTTTAGAATTATTACAGTTTTAAAAATATATTCTATTTTTTGTTTAGTACTTTTTGTGCTTGGTGGATTGAATGTACCTTGAAACTGCCTTACAAAGAGACAATATTTCAACCTGACAATGTGAAGTCGAGGTAATAAACTGTTGGTATGTTTTTACAATGAGTGGACCATTCTTTATAATGAGGGTGTGGCAGAGTGGTTAGCATTCTGGTCTCACAGCGAAGAGGTCCTGGGTTAGATTCTTGGATTGTGTAGAGTTGTCAACTTAAAACGTGCACTTTCATGAAGTTGTTTTAGACGTATTAAAACGTATTCATTATAACAGGTGTCATAGATTATAACTATAGGAGGCACAAGCACAATACTAGTCCATTGCAAAAAATTAGAATATCATGAAAAAGTTCTATATTTTTACTAATTTCAGAAAGTCAAACCCATATATTATATAGACTCGTGACACATAGAGTGAAATATTTCTTGATGTTTTATGATTGTGGCTCACAGTTAATGAAAAAACACAATTATGTGTCTCAGGAAATTTGATTATTACATAAGATTAATTTAAAAAATGATATTTTAAACAAAAATGTCAGGTTTCTGAAAAGTCTGTTAATTTCTATTTCTACTCAATACTCCTTTGGCATGAATTACTGCATCAGTGCACCGTGGCATGGAGGAGATCACTGCTCAGGTGGAATGGAAGCCCAGGTTGTTTTGATAGGTCATCTGCATGGCTGGCTGGTGTCTCTCATCTTCCTTTTGACACTACCCCAGAGATCATCTGTGGAGTTCAGGTCAGGCGAGTTTGCCGGCTAATCAAGCACAGTAACACCATGGTAAGTGAGCCATCTTTTGGTACCTTTGGCATTGTGGAAATCAGCATCTCCATAAAGCTTGTTGCTTTAAAATGTAGATGGCTATGTTGACTCTGGACTTCAGAAAATACAGTGGACCAACATCTGCACATGACATGGCAGCCCAAATCACTGACTGTGAAAACTTCACACTGAACTTGAAGAAACGTGGATTCTGTGCCTCTCCATTTTTTCTCCAGACTCTGAGTCCTTGATTTCCAAAGATCTGCAAAAAATACTTTCATCTGAAAAGAGAGCTTTGGACCACTGAGGTTCTTTATCTCCACAGCCCAGGTAAGACTCTTCTGACATTGTCTCATGTCCCATACAGCCTTCATCTGTGTATAATGACTCTTGATGTGCTGACTCCAGCCTCAGTCCACTCCTTATGAAGCTCCCTCAAATTATTGAATGGATTTTGCTTGTGAATCCTCTCAAGGCTGTGGTCATCCCTTTGGGTGGTGTACCTTTTCCTACCACATTCTTTTTTCTTCATGCTTGGATTCAGCACTCTGTGATCAACCAGCTTCTTTACACGTGATTAGGGTGTGACTCCAGAACTTCCCAATATTCAACTTTTTCACATTTTTCTAATTTTCTGAGACAAAGAATTTTGTTTTTTTCATCATCTGTAAGCCAAAATTCAAGAAATAAAATCTCTTGAAATATTTCACTGTCATGAGTCTATATAACCATGCCATAGTGACTAACAATTAACAATAGTGATTAACAATTTAAAACAAAATATTATATCTTTCAAATGGAAATAAGTCCTTAAAATGTTGCACAGAACAGGAAGTTTTTGGAGCATTAACAATATTTTTTGAGCAAAGGTTCCACAATGAAACCCTATCACAATCAAAAAGTACATTTATCAAATCACAGTGGGATGAAGAAGAAGAAGAATGACTTTATTTCTCTGCATTTAACCCATTATTATTAGGAGCAGTGGGCAACACATTACTGCACCTTGGGACCATCTCCATGATCTTGTTACTTAGGCTTGGTCAGGACCTAAGCAGGAGGATTTTTAGAAGAAGAAGAAGAAGAAGTGACTTTATTGATCTCACACAGGAGAAATTCTTCTCTGCATTTAACCCATCCTGTTATTAGGAGCAGTGGGCAGCACATTACTGCGCCCGGGGACCATCTCCATGATCTTCTTGCTTTTACCTATGGTGCATATTTTGGGTTGATGGGGGAAACTGGAGTGCCCGGAGGAAACACAGAAATCCGGGGATCGAACCCACACATAACACACACAGAAAGGCCCAGTCGACCTGGGGATCAAACCCGGAACCTTCTTGCTGTGAAGCGTGAGTGCTAGCCACTCAGCCACCGTGCTGCCTGGATCATGTGGTCTTATTCTGTGTGCTGCTAACCCTGAAGTTCAGACCTCTACAAACATGTCCTGAAAAACAGTTAACAGTTCATATATCAATCTTCTCTGAGATGTTCATGCTCCTGGATGTACTTAAGATCATATTCAAAAATAGTTTCCTTTATGAGTTACTAGTTCATCAGATAGAGGCTCCCTCTTTGAGTCAGATAAGACTCCAGCGTGGCACTGATAGCACACTGCACTGCTCCACCACTGATAAACTGTCATAAACTCATAAGAGCAACGCGAACAAAAGAAAATACTGAGGCCAGGATCATCTACATTTAGGCTGTTACTGATGTAAAACTACACCGGCACTTTTCTGATGCACGGTCCGCCACCTGCTTGTCTCCATGGAAATGTTATTGCTTTGCCTAGAATGTTCCGTGGTATGAGCGACAGTAGCTCAGAGTGTTTGTCCACTGGTTTGAAACCCACTCTCGACATAAACATAATTGGTTGAGAAGGCAGAACCACAGACCCACAGATTGGCGGTGCAATTTCAGCTCCCGCAGATGAATGGTGACATTGTGTCATTGTGCAAGACACTTAACCCAACTCACCCCCAGTGTCTGTGTACACTGGTGTATGAATGTGTGTGTGAATGGGTGATGTGAAGCATTGTATACAAATGTGACCTTTTACCACAATATGGCATTAATAACCAGCAGATAATGCTAGCAGATCAGTGTCACAGGTCAGATCTGTGGAGAGGCGAAGTTGCTCACAGTTGCATGCTTTTCAAGTATTTTTTCAGAAAAGCCTATTGTATAGTAAAATGTTACATATATGGCACTAAAGTGAAAGTTCATTGGTTAAATCAGGAATGAACTGACCATTCTGTGGAACATTTCAGCCAAAGCATTAACATCTCTCTCGAGACAAGGAGATAGAGAAACAGTACTTAACCATTTTCCTTAAAAGTGTAGATTACTATACATTACACAGTACTTAAAATCTGGGTAGGACTCACAAGTTTACAGTATAAGTACAAGATTTATCCTCTTGGAGCACATTTGTGTTTGGCTTTGAATCAGGACAGGCGGGTCTGAGTTGCGCAGTATAGTTTGACCCAGTGCTCTGATTTTAAAGGCCCTATATTACACAAAACAAACTCTTGTGAGCTTTAAGCCATGTTATAATTGTGTTACCTCATCATAAACATACCTGTAGTTGTTTTGTTTCATTCACACGTTTGAATAACCCTTTATTATTAGTCTGTCTACATCTCTAAAGCTCAGAATGCTCTTTTCCACATTGTAGTTTTCAAGTTAACAGCTCCTTTTACCTTTAGTTGTGGCGAGTGGTCAGCTGAATTTTACTTTTTCACTTACTCCACTTTGAGACTTTCTGATAAGTAACATGACTGCATACCATTTACAAAGGAGTTTAGGGGATATGTGTCATTATATTCTGCTTCCAACAAAAGACACTCTCCACAGACAACTCATACACTCTTTTGTTAGTTTATCCTTTTCACTCATGATGCTATGTAATATCACGTAATTCATGTTAAAGCACACGTGGAGGGGAAGAGGAGCCTGGAGTTTCTATAGAAGGTACCTACTTGAAATGAACTACATTTGACTCATTTGTGAAATAGGAACAGTTGGATTAACACTTGTGCTTTGTGTTTTCAGGAGTCCAGAGGCTCAGAGGTGCTCTACTGAGGTCAAATATTGTCCATTTTTTACAGTGTTGAGTAATTTGTTACTAAGTTATAGAAATAAAACAACACTGTGATATGCATTGTTTCATTTGAAACAGTGTAATGCAGTAAAGAGACTTAAGTGAAACTATACACTCTGTGTGTGGCCTGTAGTGGTCTGAGGATTAAATCAACTGTCAACATATTTGTGACCATATTTGAGTGTATTTTCAAATATTGACATGTTCCTGCAATCAAACTGATTAATTGTGGTGAAATGTATATTGTAAAATCACCAATAGTAGTGGGTTGTAAAAATTAAAATAGTAATGTAAGATACTGTGCACCTGTATACAGTGAAAACAGTTGTTTCATACACTGCATGTGTGCACTAAATATACAGCTTTTACAGGCACATTTTGTTGCCAGCTCTTTAGTGTATATTTACACTACTTTGTCTTACAGTGTGGTGCTCTTTCACAATCACAAAGTGTAAAGTGCTCTTACCCGAGTAAAAGTTTTGGTTACTCTTTCCTCTGTCACATATTTCAAAAACACACATTCCATTATCCATTCTCTACACACTCTAGTAAGATACTATTGTAGCCACAGGTGCCCTGGGGCAGACTGACACAAGTGAAAACTGCCCATCTGTGCCATCAGCCCCTCCCACCTCCACCCACACTTACACTTGTCTTGGACATTAGGGCAAAATGAAGAGACGCATCCAAACTCAGTTTAATACATTACACAGTCCCAATGGGCTTAAAGTACAGCTCCTGTGGCACTGTCCTCATGGTCCCACGGCCTTATGTGACAGCACATGTGAGCTTCTTGCACCAGACTAGACTAAAACAGAAATGATCAAATAATGCACGTTATTATTATTATTATTAAAATTTATTTTAGTTTTTTGAAGCCGTACAAGTGAAATAAAAATGTTTACGATTACCTTTTCACTAGCCTGAGTTCAACAGAATAAAGATCTAGGCTAAGTACGCCCCCTGCAGTTTTGAGCATATATAGCATTAAAACAAACACTAAATGTGATTGTCAAAATGCTTGAAGTTTTTAACATTTTCATTTTAAATACAGATGACTTCATTTTTTTTTTATTGATTTAGTTTATTTATGAAACAGGAACAGTGCACAATCTACATTAACCTTAAAAGGAGAGATGCATTGTGCCAGGTTGTAGCACCAGAGCTATTACCTGTAGTCCCTGGTGCATGTTTTTTAGGTTTCTATCTGATGGAGGACATGGTTGGTAAAGCGATAGGCCTCTTTACTTTGTTGTGACTGTTGCAGTATACGTACTGTCTATTTAAAAATGGTTTCCTGGACTTATCCTGCATTACTGTTACTGAGTCAGTGGAAATAAGTTAAATATTTTCATTTTATATTTTCTGAAGCAATATATCGTGCTTCAGAATGAGTTATCATGACAGGCGTAGAGACAACAAACCTCCAACGGTGCAGAGGGCTCCTAATGTAATCTCTTCAAAATAAAACAATAGATTATAATCATAACCAAACAAAATATAGATTTTGATTCACCACATTTGATTGAATAAGGTACAACTCATGGGCTGCGTGTGCTATTGTGTATTGGCTTAGCTCAGAACAGCTGTATAACCTCTCTTCCTGTGTGTGATCATGTGTCCTTTGAGATGAGGTCTTTGAGTGAAGGTTTTCCCACACAGTGAACAAATGAATGGTCTGTCTCCTGTGTGGATCCTGGTGTGCTCGTCCAGATGACCCTTTTGGCTAAATGTTTTCTCACAGATTGAACATCTGTAAGGTTTTTCTCCTGTGTGCGTTCTCATGTGGATTTTGAGTTTCGAGGTGATGACAAATGCTTTTCCGCAAACTGAACAGCTGTAAGGTTTCTCTCCTGTGTGAACTCTCGTATGGATTTTTAAACTTTGCTTACTCGTCAATGTCTTTTCACAAATGGGGCACTTGTGTAGCTTCTTTCCAGTTCTTCTGAGGGTTCCTTTGTTGTTAGCATTGACACTCGTCCCTGGTTCTTCAGCCTCTGTCTCCATGTCTCCTGAACAGCTGAATGGAGCTCTCCAGTCTTCACCGTTGCCCATGTCACCCTCTCCCTCGGTCTCTTGCTGCAATTGTGGTTCCTCTCCCTGTGTTTCCTCTCTGGGCTCAGTTTGCTGAAGCTGTGAGGACTCTTCACCCTTCACATTGACTGATCTTGAACTGGACTCTGGGACAGACCTGAAAAATATTTAAAGATGTATTATGTAACATTTCTGGTGAAGAGCAACCTGTTTATCTCTTTGAATATGCTACTGCTTTGCCTGGAATGTTCCCAGGTATGGGTTTAAGTCTATACTCAACAAGATTATTTTGAGCTTTATTTATGAAATGAGACTGGACCAATCACAGGGCAGTATTGTTAGCCTGGTGAAGCCACGCAATGTGTAAGAACATGGTAAGAATGCATGTTTTTGAACGTTTTTTTTCTATCAATAAAAACATCTGTAATTGGATAAATAGAAGATAAAGCCATGCAGTGGAACATTTTGGAAAAGTAATAATATCTCCAGGAAAATTCAATATATTCTGTAATGTCACTGCCAGTAAAACCACAGTCAGATGACGTTAGAATGAGCGTACACTGAGAGCGGCTCTTCCTCCTGTTTGATGCACTGTTCCTCTGGCTCCTCTTTCACCTGCACAGGACAGACAGGAGGAGGGTCCGGGATTTCCTGGTTCAAAGCCTGGTTTAGTCCCCGGGTCAGTCCCTGGTACAGTCCCTGGTTTAATCCCTGGTTCAATCCCTGGTTCAGACCGGGGTCAGGGCTCGCGGGGATTGTCCTGAGATCCGCCCTGAACAGCAGCACGGTTCTCGGGTTCAGAGCCTCCAGCAGCTCCTGTTTCCTCTGGTTCTCCTCTTGGGAGCGGCGCAGTTCCTCCTCATACTCCGCTATCGTTCTTTCAAACAGCGCAAAGATCTCTTCCGCAGCCGCATTCAGCCGCGCATTTACCAGATCTCGCAGTGTTTGTCCTTTAGACATGTTTATTGTTTTTAGCTTTAGCTCTGAGCTAACACACGTACAGCGTCCAATGACGCGTAAGGTATTTCATTTGGACCAATCACAGGGCTTTTCTCCCACAACACGGAAGTGAAAAACAAAAAACGACATCTACAGACTTAAATACAGGCTAAGAGCGCCACCTTCTGCTTTGAACAAATAATAAGAGCAACAACAAAGTCTCAAAATACTTCATATGTAATGACTCAAAACAACGAAAGCACTGTCGTCATGTTATCATATTTTTAAATCAATACACATAATAATATGTGTAAAAAGCAAAAGGTAATGAAAGCAAAACATCAAATAAAAAACAAAAAACAAGTATTTTGAGATCTTGTTCATGAGTGAGGGGAGGATGGAGTGAGATTGACAGGTGGATCAGTGGAGCATCTGCAGTGATGTGGATGCTGTATCAGGCTATTGTGGTGAAGCAGGAGCTGAGTCCAAAGGCAAAGTTCTCATTTACTGTCAATCTACATTTCTACTCTCACCTATGCTCCCAGGTTTAGTCCTGGTTTAGTCCTGGACTAGTCCTGGTTTAGTTGTGGTCTAGACCTTGTTTAGTCCTGGTCTAGTCTGGGTTTAGTCCACCTTTAGTCCATCTTTATATTTCTAACCTCACCTTGGGTCATGGCAGAAAGGACAAGAACCGGGATACAAGTGTTCAAAGTGAGTTTTGTTCGAGGGGTGGCTGGGCGCTCCCTTAGAAATATGGTGAGGTGCTCAGTGACTGCCTCCATGACCCAGCCCAGGACAAAGTGGAAGAAAATATGAGTATAGATAGATATTTTATTGCACTTAGTATAATTATAGAGTCTATCTTAATATTATAGTGGTTTAACAATTTAAGGCCTGTCTTTTTAAACTTTGTTTCTATTATTGCTATTCTTGTTGTTTGTCAATTTAACACTGACATTTTCCAATAGTGGGACAATAAAGGTCCTCTTATATCATATGGTTCCTCTCAAAGTGTGTTGTCATATGTCTTTTGAGATAAGCTTTTTGAGCAAATGTTTTCTCACAAACTAAACAGCTAAAAGGCCTGTCTCCTGTGTGTAACCTGATGTGTTCATTTAAATTACCTTTTTGGCTAAATGCTTTCTCACACAGTGGACAGCTAAATGGTCTGGCCCCTGTGTGTGTTCTCATGTGGAGTTTGAGTGTAAATCCAACCGCAAACTTTTTTCCACAAAGTGGACAACTGCAAGGTTTTTCTCCTGTGTGAACTCTAGTGTGAATTTTTAAGCCGTGCTTAGTCCGAAATGACCTTTTACAAATAGAGCACTTGTGTTCTATGGTCTTGTCAGTTCTTTCAGCTGTCCCTGCCATGTTGTTTGCAGTGACACTTGTCTCTGGTTCTTCAGTCTCTGTCTCCATGTGAGCTCCTGAACAGCTGAATGGAGCGCTCCAGTCTTCACTGTTGTCCGTGTCAGACTCTGGGGGTAACTGTGGTTCCTCTCCCTGTGCTTGCTCTCTGGGCTCAGTTTGTAGGAGCTGTGAGGACTCTCCTTTCTTCACACTGACAGAACAGGACTCTGGCACAGACCTGAAAAGGATTTAAAGGATCACTATGTAACTTTTCTGTTGGTAGGTTCGCTACCTGCTTATCTCAATGGAATTGTTAGTGCTTTTGAATAAATGCAATGATAAATATGAAAAAGGCTATGCTGTGTAACATTTCGGACAAATATCTCCAGGGAGGCAAGCAGGCGATGGACCTTCCACTGGAACATTTATATAGCGCACCTTTATATTTATTTGACAGTTTGACTGTCAGTAAAACAGAAATTAGATTCATTTAAAATGAGCCTACACTGAGAGAAGCTCTTCCTCCTGTTTGATGCACTGTTCCTCTGGGTTCTCTATAATCCGGGGAGATTTCGGGATTTCCACATTTAGTCCCTGGTTTGGCCCTTGGTTCAGACTCGCGGGGATTGTCCTGAAGTCCGCCTTGAACAGCAGCACGGTTCTCGGGTTCAGAGCCTCCAGCAGTTCCTTTTTCTTCTGGTTCTCCTCTTGGGAGCGGCGCAGTTCCTCCTCATACTCCGCTATCGTTCTTTCAAACAGCGCAAAGATCTCTTCCGCAGCCGCATTCAGCCGCGCATTTACCAGCTCTCGCAGTGTTTGTCCTTTAGACATGTTTATTGTTTTTAGCTTTAGCTCTGAGCTAACACACGTACAGCGTCCAATGATGCGTAAGGTATTTCATTTGGACCAATCACAGGGCTTTTCTTCCACAACACGGAAATGATTAAGCTAAACGCATGGATCTGTAGACCCCTTTACAGTTAGTAAACAGACGTGACGTCACCGGCATGTGCGCGCACTGTTGACCCAGAATCAACCATGGCGGACCATAGCGGAGTATCTGAACGATAGGGAGAGCTACATTCAAAAGCTCACGTTGAGCAACGGGGTTCGACTATCAGATCCTTATGCGATCACGGAGTGGCGGTACGACCGCAGAAAGTGGCCAGATTTACAGTGGCCAGATATCCACTGTTATTTAGTGGAGAAACCCAGCGTGTATACAAGAGAGAAAGTGCACAGCATACAAATCCATGGATGCCTACCAGTTTGCCGTATATGGCCATGTACAGGAGGTAAAATACCACGATATCGATGGGGAGTTTTGCGTGTTGGCATCTGATGTTCTCCCCAGTCAAAGACAAGGCCACAAGACTTGTCCTTGGTCACCATGCGGCAGGCAAGTACAGTCCCACACATTTCCTGTGTGGTCTTCATCAAGGCCATAGGGGACAGGCCCGCTCCACCCTCCAGCTCCAAAAACACCGTCAGCTCTTTTTGGTATTCTACATTCTTATTTCTCCTCGCATTGCCATCATTAGTCTCTGTAGTATCTTCCTTCCTACTACCGGCTTTCCCAGTCGGCTTCTCCGCCTCGGCCTGGGGCCCCGTGGGCTCTGACATTGCGCCGTCTGCCCGGGGGTGAGCAAAGCTTGCGGAGAAAAGAGAAAGCCCCCCTCCTCCTCAGCGAACTAACAACCGAAAGGAGGGGAAAAGCCAAAATAATCTAAAAAGTTCAAAGAAAAAACGGAAAAAAAGCACTAAACAAAGACAGCCCTAGTGGAGCTCACCACACGTACGTACGTCTCACACATACGACCATGTGCAATGCTTGGGCTATCATCAACAAGCGCGATAACTACGTTCTGACCGCCAACTGCACGTTGCGGGGTAAGTAACATACTACGACTTAATTCACAAGTCACAGATGTGATCTCAGTCATGTCAAATGCCATTTATGATGGTCATGCGAAAACTTATGCATTTTAACAAAGTTATTTGTGTTTGTTTACATGTGTCTGTCGTAGAGGTTACCCGGGTAATATGTCTGTGAGCTTTGCGGTGTCCTGTGCTTGCTAGTTAATCAGCATGATTAAACACCATTGAACGCCTGGGCAAATTACCCTAAACAAGCAGCAGGTGTTCACTTGTGTGTATGTCAGTTGAATGATATGAACTATCATTTATTCCATCTGTTTCTCTTTATTCGAGTTCTTCTCTTCTATATCTTCGCTCGGGGTTTTATGGCAGCAGTGGCTTTGTTTTGAGTCAGCACTGCGCATTCAGTGATGATGTCTATTATAACATTTTATTATAGTTCTAAAAGTCTGATTAAAACAGTTTATTTTTCCTTCTTTTGGGCAGTTTGAATGTATTCATACACATAGTATTTTACAAGAAAATTCCCTTCTCCATAGACTGTAAAGTCAGGCCAACAGCGCCCTGACAACATTGATGTAATTATGCAAATCTACCAAAGGATTGTCGTCATGCAATCTTATTATTTTCAAAGCAAGGCATATAGTATAATGTATGGTAAATGAACCACATGGCAGGACTTCTGAACTTTGAAATATAATAATCTTTATTTATAGAGCATTTTTAAAAGCAAAGGTTACAAGGTGCAATAGGCTCCAAATAGCTTAACGGATACATCTACATAAGAAGTACTGAAAGCAGGCAGAGTTCAACAAAATAAATAAGAAAAAAATAACAATTAAAAATACAATAGTAAAGGAAAGCCATTTGATAAAAAAATATATTTTAAGAAGATTTATTAGGTGATACTGATGGTGCAAGCTTTATCTCCTTAGCCAGTTTGTTCCAAAGCAGAAGCACCTGAATCAAAAAGGCATGACTGACCCTTCGTTACTCTTAAAAGTTCAGAAATCTATGCTGGTGCTTGATCTAAACAAGCTTTGAATGTGATCAGTAAAATCTTAATAGAGTTCTAAACTCACAGGCAGGGGGTGTTGTCGTCTGTTTAAACCTATGAAAAGCCTCACTGCTCTGTTCTGAACCAATTGAAGGACAGGGATTTACTGTTGGTCAGAGGAGGGAGTTAACAGTATTCTGAACAGGAGTTATACTTTTACTCTAAGTAGCCTGTTCTTTCTTCTGTTCTATTCCTTTGTAAGCTTTGACCTTTGCAGGTGGTGGAGAGTCCCTGCTTCAAGAGGAGTGGTTCAAATATCTCGGGATCTTGTTCACAAGTGAGGAGAGGATGGAGCATGAGATTGACAGTCAGATTGGTGCAGCATCTGCAGCGGTGCAGTTGCTGTACCGAACCATTGTGGTGAAGAGAGAGCTGAGCCAAAAGGCAACGCTCTCAATTTACCGGTCAATCTACGTTCCTACCCTCACCTATGGTCATGAGCTCTGGGTAATGACCGAAAGGACAAGATCGTGGATACAAGCGGTCAAAATGAGTTTCCTCCTGGCTGGGTGCTCCCTTAGAGACAGGGTGAAGAGTTCAATCAATCAAACATTATTTAAAAAAGCGCTTTTCATACAAAAAATGTAACACAAAGCGCCTTACAGTGATTAATGATTAGAAGATTGACTTTTTATTGACCAGGTCTAAACCAGTCCAGGTTTAGACCTGGTTTAGACATGGTCTAGACCTGGTTTAGTTCTGTTCTAGACCTGGTTTAGTCCACGTTTAGTCCTGGTCTAGTCTCTTAGCCAATCAGGACGCAGAACACAATGTTACACTATAAAAAAAAAAGTTACACTGTAAAAAAAAAAATTGAAAAAAAAAATAAAAATCTGCCAACCACGATAGAGTGAGGGATTACTGTATTTTGTTATTCAGCATCAATACATTTGTCTGCTTTCTACTAAGGAATAATTAATTGAGGAATATACAATATAATAATACTATGATATATTTTAGACTCAGTGTTATGTATACTATAGCTTATATTCTTAAAGACCCTATTGAAACACTAAAATTCAGGTGAAAAACGCCGCTTATCAGTTAATCGTTAATTGATCGATAAGGTCAATCAACTATAGATTAATTAATTAATCGATAATTTGCATCCCTACCATTAAGACATTTAAAAAACAGTAAAAGAACTTTAAAATCTATCCTGAAACTCACAGGGAGCCAATGCAGTGATTTTAAAACTGGTATAATGTGGTCCCGCCCTCTGGTCCTAGTCAGGACACGTGCTGCTGAATTTTGTAATAATTGCAAACCTGAAATACTCTGTTTGGGAAGACCAGAGAGCAGGGCATTACAGTAGTCTATACGGCTGATGACAAAAGCATGCATCAGTGTCTCCATATTGGCCTTAGAGAGAATAGGGCGAACTCTGGCTATGTTTTTTAGGTGATAGAAACCTATTTTTGTGATGTTCTTGATGTGTGGGATAAAAGTCAGCTCAGAGTCATAAATGACGCCTGGGTTTTTCACTTGAGGAGATGGGTTAAAAGACTGTGCTTGTAGTTTGGATAAAAGTTTCTCTCTCTGAGCCTCAGGACCGATGATTAAAACCTCAGTTTTGTCCTGGTTAAGCTGGAGAAAGTTTCTTGCCATCCAGGATTTGATATCTAGAATGCAGTTAAAGAGCATCCATTGGCCTGGTGTCATCAGGAGACATGGAAATGTAAAGCTGCATATCATCTGCATAGCTGTGGAAGTAGATTCCATGTCTCCTGATGACGCCGCCAAGAGGGAGTATGGACAAGTTAAAAAGCACAGGGCCTAAAATGGAACGCTGGGGGACACCACATGTGATTTTATGGATCTTGGAGGAGCATGTGTTCACACTCACCATAAATGTTCTGTCTGTGAGATAGGACGTTAACCATTTGTGAACAGCACCAGATAGGCCAAGGTGTTTTAGGCGAGTTATAAGAATAGTGTGGTCTACTGTGTCAAAGGCAGCGCTCAGATCCAGCAGAACCAACAGTCACCTTTTGTGAATCACAATTTATTCTAAAATAATTTAAAATCCTTGCCAAGGCAGTCTCCAGATTGATTTTTTCCCAAAATGTTGTGATCATCTAAAAAAATCATTTAGTTGGATAAAGACAAGTTTTTCTAAAATCTTGCTTAAAAATGGTAAGTTAGACACTGGTCGGTAGTTGTTAAAATCATTAAAATCTAAATTGCTCTTCTTCAGCAGGGGCCTCACCACAGCCGTTTTGAAGGCAGTGGGAAAGACCCCTGTCTGAAGAGAGCAATTCATCATGACCAAAAGTTCATCCCTAAAAGGATTCATAAAATGACTTAAAAATGGGGTGGGGATTGGATCTAAAAGACATGTGGTGGTCCTCACTAAAGAGAAGACCTTGTCAAGCATCTCAGCACTAACCAGAGCAAAACTGTCCAGTGTTTTCTCTGGTTGAAACAAACACTTAGGTGTGTTAGAAACAGAGCTTTGACGAGATAAAATATCAGTCACACAGGAGGAGCTCGGAGTAGAGTTAGAGAAGCAGAGGTGGCTCAGGCGACTGTTCTGGATAAAGCAGAAGAAAATAGTTGGATATTCTATTGCACTTAGTATCTTATTTGTAGCTATTATAGTTTAATTATATAGCTGGTAGGACTTAAGGCATGTTTTCAATTATCTATAGCTGTTTTTTTTATTTTTCCCTACTGCTGTTCTTGTTGTTTGACATTTCCCCATAGTGGGACAATAAAGGTCCTCTTATATCATCTGGTCCTTTTCAGTGTGTGTTGTCATATGTCTTTTAAGGCAAGATCTTTGACCAAATGTTTTCTCACAAACTGAACAGCTGAAAGGCCTGTATCCTGTGTGTATCCTGATGTGTCCATTTAGATGAGACCTTTGACTGAATGTTTTCTGACAGTATGAACAACTGAATGGTCTGTCTCCTGTGTGTGTTCTCATGTGGAGTTTGAGAGTAGAGCCAACTGCAAACCTTTTTCCACAAACTGAGCAGCTGCAAGGTTTTTCTCCTGTGTGAACCCTAGTGTGGATTTTTAAGTGTTGTTTAGTTCGAAATGTCTTTTTACAAATAGAGCACTTGTGTTCTGTGGTCTTGTCAGTTCTTTCAGGTGTTCCTGTCATGTTATTTGCAGTGACACTTGTCCCTGGTTCTTCAGCCTCTGTCTCCATGTGAGCTCCTGACCAGGTGATTGGAGCTCTCCAGTCTTCACTGTTGTCCATGTCAGACTGTCCTTTAGTCTCTGGGTGTAACTGTGGTTCCTCTCTCTGTATCTCATCTCTGGGCTCAGTTTGTAGGAGCTGTGAGGACTCGTGCCTCTGCACACAAACAGAACTGGGCTCAGGCACCTGCAGCTGATCCTCCTCACGTTTGACGTGTTGTTCCTCTGGCTCCTCTTTAATCAGTGGAGTTTGGGGGATTTCCTGGTTTAGTCCCTGGTTTAGTCCCTGGTTTAGTCCCTGGTTTAATCCCTGGTTTAATCCCTGGTTCAGTCCCTGGTTCAGACCGGGGCCAGGGCTCGCGGGGATTGTCCTGAGATCCGCCCTGAACAGCAGCACGGTTCTCGGGTTCAGAGCCTCCAGCAGCTCCTGTTTCCTTTGGTTCTCCTCTTGGGAGCGGCGCAGTTCCTCCTCATACTCCGCTATCGTTGTTTCAAACAACGCAAAGATCTCTTCCGCAGCCGCATTCAGCCGCGCATTTACCAGATTTCTCAGTGTTCGTCCTTTAGACATGTTTATTGTTTTTAGCTTTAGCTTCGAGCTAACACACTTACAGCTGCGTATCCCGAGCGTAACATGCATCACATGATTCATTTGGACCAATCACGGGGATTTTTATCCTCAACACGGAAGTGATTAAACGATCCTCGCAGACAGGTCAGTTTTCTCTTTGCATCTTCTCTTTTGGGCTAATCTACATGATTCATTTTGCGTATTTATGGTTTTGAATACACGTGCATGCTTTATGATAATAACAGGTCTGAATAATAAGCAGTTTTGCATAATCTTTTCTTTTCTAAATTTGGCACAATGTCGCTATACAAATCATATTTTTGTCGGTGTATTCTTATAAAAAAATGACTAACGTGCTGCCGAAGTAATGGAATGTATTTATTATTACTATTATTTATTTATTTTTTACAACAAACCATTCAGTCAGAAATAAATCAAACGATGAGATAGTTGTTCCCCAAAACATCTGTGTAAAATCCTTGAATAAAGCATAACATGAATACAGTCAGTATCAAAACTAGATTTATATTTGAGCAAATGTCACAATGGAAAACCAATCATATTAATAGGACAACATTTCCTAAAACCTTTTCTAGAGCTTTATATATAAGACTGCACAGTAACTACTATTAATATGTTAATATATATATATATTTTTTATCATCATCATCATGGTATAGAAATTGGTAACGAGTATCATTTTCTCTATTCTCGAATTCAAGTTTGAGATTGTAGCACATTCTTGTAGTACAAGAATGACGGTAAAATCAAAACCATAAATATGTAAAACATAATTCAATCCAATGTCTATATATTGTTAGTCCATGGCAGATCAGCATGAGTCCATCGACTTGGGCTCTCCGCCCCTGGGCCCTGAGGCACAGTCGGGCTGGTTCCCTGGTCCTCCCCCGCCCCTCTACGTTTGCACTCTCACCCCAGAATTGGAGGCCAAAGCCAGGGACGAGCTCCAAGAGAAACCAGAGTGGAGGCTCCGAGACGTCCAGGCTCTCAGAGATATGATCCTCAAGGTTAGAATTTCAATCACATAAATAACACAACACAATTACTCTTGACAATAGCACTAGGTCTTTGGAATATGATGATAAAAAATCGTGATCTTTCAATTCAGTTATTAATGAAGTTATTTAGTTATAATGATTGTGATCTCAGGATTCAGAGCTTATACGTGCATAATAACTTATCATTAAATTAAGTTACCTATTGAGTATTTTAGAGGTTCAACCCTTGTTTATATTATGGTTTCTAGGTTACAGAACAGGAATTGCCACTATGTATTTCATGTCTGCTCACCATGTAAAAGAAGGAAAGAAGAAGTAAAATTCTAAATATCATAAAAATTAAAAAACTACAAAAAACTCAGCAACGTTTTTAGTGATATAACATTCGTGACATCCTTAGTCTAACCTGTCATATGAATTTTATGAAGTACAAGTAGACTCGAAATATAAATAGACTCCAGATGAATTTGATGAACTTGTTTATAAATGTACATTTATTTATCAATGTATCAAGTGAGAAAAAAATACTCAATTTTTTCCTTTTGTGCCCTTTTCCAAGAGTTATACAATAAAAGGTACATATTTCCACCCTTATTTGTTTAACAATGTGTTAAACAAATAAAGGTGTAACCCAATGTGTTAAAAATATCACCGTACACTGTACTAAAATAATTGTTAATAATAGTGAGCTGCAGGCCTGTTACTTGCATGTTGTTTTATCACATACTTACCATGTCGACTTAGTGTTGAATTAATGATACATTGAACAATAATATTTATTCATATATTTATTGTGGGTCCATTAGTACTAGAGGGGCACTTTGCTATTTTTCTGATTTGAGCTGTATACTGAGTGAATAACTACTGTGTTTCACTTCTGCTGTACCGGTTTCTCAAAGGCTGATCTGTGAGTAAAGAATGGGTGTCTTGAAACCTGCTATATACTGTATATCCAGTGGTAGTGGTGGTGGTGGTGGTGGGGGGGGTTCTGTTTAATGGCTATTGTGTTAGATGTTTGCATGTTTTTGTGTTGTTTGCAGGAGCAGCCTAACCTCCGGACACGTCTTGATGATGCTTTTCTCCTGCGTTTCCTTCGGGCACGAAAGTTTGACTATGACCGCGCGCTACAGCTGCTCCTCAAGTACCAGGCCGGGAGGAAAGCCTGGCCTGAGGTCTTCCAGGACTTAAAACCCTCATCAGTGAAGCACGTCCTGGAGCTGGGCTTTCTCACAGTGCTGCCCATACCAGACCCACATGGACGCTACATACTCTGCCTCAGACCAGGTTATTATGCCCAGGACTGAACCAGGACTGAACTAGCACTGTACTGTAAACAGATGATCCATAGCACTTTGAGATTTTATTGAAATGTAAAGTGCATTACAAATAAAATGTATTATGATTATTATTCTTAAACCTGCATTAGCACATGTGTTGTCTATTGGAGTGATCAAGTCTTTAACTCTTGGCAGGGAAATGGAAGCCCAATGACTACCCATTTGTGGACAATGTCCGCGCTCTGTACCTGACTCTGGAGAAGCTGATCCAGCCAGAGGAGGCCCAGGTGAACGGTATTGTGATCCTGGCCGACTACAGCGGCGTTGGGATGTCTCAGGCCTCCAACCCTGGCCCTTTCCTCGCCAAGAAGGTCGTCAGCATCCTACAGGTCAGAACACACAACTCATAAACATCACTAGTATTGTTTTAGTATATGTTAGGACTGAATGAATTTGGAAAAATATTGTGATTTTTGCATTGTGATTAGATTTGTGATTTATATTTTAATAATAGGATGGCGATCAATGTTCACATTTTATCCATCCAGAATTGATAAAAAGACTGAGATATATGGAATTCTGATTTTGGCCAGAGCTCCTATCCATTTTATTATTGATATGTGTATATTATTTATTGATTAAAGGCCATAATCAAATGCATTATATTAGACTAAACAAAAAGCTAGCCATAGGACCATTTCCATAGCAATGAACTATTTAAAACAAAATATATCTTTTAAATGGTAGAAAGTCTTTAAAATGTCCCCTATGACAGCTGCAGCCCATGTATCATTACTATTATACAGTGAAAACATACTAACACTTTTTCTTTTACTTCACAGGATGGGTTTCCAATCAGAATCAAAGCTGTAAACATCATCAATGAGCCCAGAATCTTTAAAGGAATCTTTGCCATAATTAAACCTTTTCTGAAAGAGAAGATGGCCGAGAGGGTGAGTAAAGCCAGTAGCAGACCCTCCACCAGAGAAGTTCTGTAGTGTGTCTTTATTAATCCCCCCCGTGTTGTTCTTTAGTACATCCTGCACGGACCAGACCTGTGCTCACTGCACAGACACATCCCTTGCTCAGTGCTGCCCCCAGAGTATGGAGGCACTGCTATAGACCTGGACCTGGGGGCTTGGTCCAGACTTCTCCTGGACTGTGAAGAGGAGTTCATCGTGGAGTTCTGCCAGCCTGATCCACTAGAGGGTGTCGTGCTGCCAGACTCCATGCTGTTTGAAGGAGTCGGGGCCAGTGGATACGAGGAGGACAGCTTCAGGGCCCTGCGCTCACAGCTGTACTACTGCTACTGACAATGCCGCAGAGGGAGTATCTGTGTGTGTTAGAATGATTTGAATTTACAGTTTAATCGGCTGCGTTCACATGACATCCCACCACTGTAGAATCCCTATGGTTTAAACTGAGCTGGAGGACAGATTAGAATTGGCCCTGTGCACAAGGGCAGCTGGCTACTTCCAGTCAGAGGGAGGGTCAGTGAAGCCATTTCCGCTCTAATGTAATCTCTATGAAGTTTGTGCCGAGTCGTGATAATATCAATAAATCCTGATCAGGGAGCTATGTTAAACACTTTACAAAGAGAAAACTGGAGGACACTGCTTTTAGCAAGGTATATCTTTGTGTGTCAATGCTAATGCTAACTTTTAATTATATAAATTATTATCAATTCTATTTATTAGCCTTTGTAATTAGCATTAGCATCAACACAAAAAGAGTTTGTAAAAGCAGACGTGTTCTCTGGTGAACTTTTCCTTGCATTTGTAAAGTTTGTTCTGTGCTGGAATTTTCTAACTGTCAAAATTGGAGATTTCTTTCTAAAACAGTGAGTCTCCCATAGAGTTCCTCAGACCCCTGCCCTCCAGCTGAGATTATAACATCAACAAATCTTTGAACGTGAACGCAACCTATTATCAACTAGTGTAGTTTTAAGGTTAAGGTAAAGATGGTCAAAGCCACAACTCAAATCAGTTCAACTTGTTCTAACACATGAAGGTTATACTTTTCAGTGCATATTCCGTTTCATATAAAAATAGGTGGGTATATTTAGAGGGTAAATGCCAATATAAGACATAATTTATTTTAATAGAAAAGTCTGATTTGTAGTTTATAAGTAGCCCAGCTCCTGTAGCTGCAGGGCTGAGTCTTTTGCATGGGTAGCCTTTGTTTATCTACTGCAAAAATGGAAACATTATTCACTTTAACTAACTTTCATTTTAATGTATTTAGTTCCTTATTTAACTTAAAGGAACTGTTCGTAGCCTTCACTCTTAAAAAGGTACTTAAAAAGGTACTCTTAAAAAGGTACTATAAACACGACTGAACATGGGTTGTTCAGCCTTAACCTGCAGATAGAGGAAAACATCCAAGCTTTACAGTATATGGACATGGAAAGATCAGAACCTCCAAAATTCACTCATTGAGCTGCAGGGGCCGCACTAGCACTGATTCATGATGGCTGCAGGTGCTGGTTGTTTTAGGTTTAAACCAGACCTGGGCAAACTGTTCCACAAAGGGCCGGTGTGGCTGCAGGTTTTTGTTCCAACCAACCAAGAGCACGCACTTCAACTGTCTGAAGACTGAGTTCAGTTGATTAAATGAGTCAAATCTGGTGTGCTGCTGCTTGGTTGGAAAGAAAACCTGCAGCCACACCGGCCCTTTGTGCCCAGGTCTGGTTTAAACCAACTGGGTTTCAGCATTGGAACTAGCAACCCAAATGACTTATGTGAGGCTCATCCTGCTCTCTGATTGGATAAGTGTCTTGAGAACCAAAACACCAAATTATAACATGAACAACTTGACGTCATGTCCAGTGTTTAACCCTAACCCTAATTAAATATAAACATAATAAATAATAATACACAACAAACAGCGTTACAATTATTAGTAGTAAATGTTATATTGTATTTCAACATGTTTACCTTCTATCTGAGGTCACAGACAGATCAATTTTATAAAGAGAGATAAAGTCAAAATCTTACATACAGTCTTTTTAAGAGTACTACCAGTTACTACTTCTTGGGTCGAGACTACTTTTGAAGACATGTCTGAGCAGTTTAAGTTTTCGGATTTGTTAGATATTTTACAGTGTTGCAAAAAGCAAAACAATTATTAGCCATACTTTAAATTCCATACCATAAATTCCATCCAGCTTAGTATATTTGAAATTAGCATTATGAACTCTCAATTGCCTTAAATGTATTTTGTGTTTGCCATATCGATAATACTGTACCAAAGCAATACTGTACATCCTCACACTGCTCAGTGAGGGAAAATGTGTCCTGTAGATTTAAAGGAGACTATTATTTCCAATATTTGACCTTTTTATCAACTCACAGATGGAGTTCTCATGGGTGCCATAAGAGGGCGCAAACAACACAATTATGCATCAGTGCACTACTACTGCAATGTGGATTTGAATTCCAAAACAAAACAGATTTTCCACCAGTGCAATTGAAAGGTGAACCATGTCATTTTTCTGGTGTGGGGTCTGCCACCTGGTTGCCTCCTTGGTGACGTCATTGCTTTGCCTGGATGTTCCACAGTATGGCATTAATCATATCTATCTTGTATATTTTCAAATGCAATTACAAACAAAACATGTGCTCTTACTGTGAGTGAGGTCATCTCTTCACAGAACTGACCTCTCACTTGCTCCCTATCCATGGGTTTCACAAAGATGAATAATTAGCAATTAGTAGCCTTAGTAATTAATGACTTTTGAATGGTGAAAGGTCCTCAAACTGTCGCCTATAACAGGAAGCTGAACCCATGAGTAGATAAGTTAAACACCATATTGGATCATTTCAGGCAAACAATCCCCATGAAGATGGGGATAGATCCTCCACAGTGCACTTTAACACAAAAAAGGTACAAATATAAAAAGACCCGAGCTGATCTTTGTTGATTAAACTTGAATTAACTGCGCACCCCTACATCAAATACTGAGATAAGGTGCATGAAGTGTCTTGCTCCATGACGCAACAACTTGCACCATTTGAAGCTGGCATCAAACTACTAAACTACTCAAACTACTACTTAAAAACCACTGAGCCTGTCACCTCACACCAAGGATTAAGCTGCAGTTGCCTTTCATGCATTCTTTAAAGATGCACTGATACTGCGCACTGCGTAACTTTTCTGGTATAATTGTACGCCACCTGCTTGTTTTCATGGAGATTAAAAGAATGCTAGAAATAAAATAATGAAATAAAGGGTCTATGTAGACCTTTAATGCCATATTGTGCAACATTCTAGGCAAAGGATTAATATCTCTATGGTATGCTATAGTCTCCTCCAGAAAAGTTACACAATGCATCTTTAAGTCACAAAATATTCAAATGTTTTTAAAAAGGCAGAATAAAATATGTCTCCTTTAAGTATATTATGAAGTTAAAATCCAGTGTTCAAGGGCCTTTGTTCAAAGTTGTGCTTTAGTAAGTTGTGTGAATGTCTTTAGATCATTGTGTATTGTTTTATATTTCCGCCTTATTTTTGTTCTTTATTCGCTCTAGAAATGACAACTTGAATACTTGATTGCCTGGGGAATCTTAACACTATAAAGGGGACGAGGGGTCTGCTACACAACTGCTGGAAAAGTTAGTTCACCTTTCAACATTTGGTAGCATTTTTGTTGCAGTTACATTTTCAAAAATCTGTGTTTGTTTACAGTTTTATTAGTTATGTTTGATCAAATGTATCCCAACATGTTCAAAAGTAAGGCACACATTTTTTGATCTGTTTTGGTCCCCACACTTTTGATAAATACATTTTTTTCCATATAATTTCCATTTGATTTTTGAGCAGTCTCAGAAATGTTTCTTGTTGCTTTCCATATACAGCTAATTCATGTTTTAAAGGTACAGTATGCAGCTTTCTGCAGGAGGCATGTCACCTGCATGATTCCATGGAATCAGAAAGTTAAAACCATACTACAGAGCATTCTGCATGAAGTTTTGTGTCATAGTGTGGAATTTCATAGCCAAAGGAACAGCATTTCCATAGGAACAGGCAGTGGGAGGCCAAACAAGCGTCAGGTTTGTGGAGATGCAAACCCACTCACAGTAAGGATGCATGAAAACCATGCAATGTTTTTTTTTAACTAAAAGATTTTTTTAACAAAATAAATTAAATACATACAAGGTTGCTATTTTATTTTTTAAACAAGATGCTAGTTTATTTTATTTATTGGTTTATTTGACTATAGAAATGATTTAGTATCACAACTGTAGGAATTATGAAATCTGAATGAGGTGAACCGAACTTTTCCACATAATACTATTAAGAACAGTGAACAGAGGTGTGTTTTGCCAAACTGTACATAAGGTCATGTGAACATGTGCAATAGTGTGGATGGTGTGTTACTTTTACAGTTTTGTTCAAGTCATGCACGTTACCATAAGATACACTGTGTTAGCTAATGTTGGTGGTAAAAAATTGAACTTCTATTGAAGTGTCTCTGTCTGTTTTGTACCTGCTGCTGTGTCCTCTTATGTAACAGTTGATAGGGCTGTTAACGTTTTATGAGGGGACTGTATGCTTTACAGGATCAGATGACCTTCACATGGCTTCATGCAATCATTCAATGCAATGTGAATGTCTACTGTAAGGATGTACTATCTGATTCATACATTGAAACTAGGCTAGTGTTGTCACGATAAATTTGAAAACTCAATACTAAGGAATAGACTTGATACAAATTCTGATACCATGATGATATGTCTTTATTTAGACAATAGAATATGAGAGAGTATAATCAGTAATGCGAAAGGAAACGCTAAAGAAATATGGATGAATATAAAGAAACTGACAGGGAAATATGCTAAAAATAATTTTCCTAAGGAGTTAAAGGTAAATGACAATTTAACAAATAATACAAGTGAAATGGCTCAGGCACTTAATACTTACTTTATTGACTATAGGATAATAGGAACTATCAACCACAGTACACAATATGACCCAGCAAGCAAAGCCTCTTGACATCACGGCCCCAATTTTTACATTTACTGAAGTGTCTGAATCTATTGTAGACAGGATCATATGCAGTCTCAAGAATTCAAGAGCCAAAGATGCGTTCGGTTTGGACACCATCTTTTTAAAAAATCAAAAGCAATCACTTGTTATGCCAATTACAAATATTGTCAATAAGTCTTTTCAAGAAGGCATTTTTCCAAGTCCCAGGAAGGTTGGAGTCATTACACCAATCTTCAAACAGGGGGACCCCACTTTAATCAATAATTATAGGCCAATCAACATTTTGCCAGTAATCTCAAAAGTAGCTGAAAAGTGGGTCGCAGAGCTACTTACTGAGCATTTAAATACAACCACTTACAATCTAAACCCAATGCAATTTGGCTTTTGTAAATGCCATTCTACAGAGACTGCTTTATGTTGAAGAAGTGAAGTGAACTTTATTGATCTCACACTGGAGAAATTCTTCTCTGCATTTTAACCCATCCTATATATATATACATATATTAGGAGCAGTGGGCAGCACACATTAGGGCGCCCGGGGACCATCTCCATGATCTTCTTGCTTCGGCTTGGTCAGGACCTAAGCTGGAGTACCTATGGTGCATGTTTTGGGTTGGTGGGGGAAACCGGAGTGCCCGGAGGAAACCCACCCAGACACGGGGAGAACATGCAAACTCCACACAGAAAGGCTCGGGCGACCCGGGGATCGAACCCAGACCATGCATGCAAACTCCACACAGAACACACACGGAAAGGTCTGGGCGACCCGGGGATCGAACCCGGAACCTTCTTGCTGTGAAGCAAGAGCGCTAACCACTCTGCTACCGTGCCGCCAATGTTACCTTGTTGAAAACATCAAGTCCAGCATCGATGCTGGCGGTGTTGTTGGCGCAGTGTTCATCTACCTAACAAAAGCATTTGACACTGTCAACCACCACACGCTACTACAAAAGCTCACTTATTTCAATTTTTCAGAAACAACTTTAAACTGGTTACAATCATATCTGGCCTTGAGAAAGCAGTGTGTCTGTGTGCACAATGTAAAATCTCCAATATCCCAAAATAATCTTGGTGTGCCTCAAGGCTTGATTTTAGGTCCATTATTGTTTAGCATGTACATAAATGACTTGCCTCAAATTTGTCCATCTAATGTCGTCTGTCAGTTGTACGCTGACGATGCAGTTTTGTATGTTCATTCTAAAAACAAACAGCAAGCTGCACAGGACCTGTCAGTTGCTATGTCAAAGGTAGCAAACTGGCTACAGAATTCACATTTACATCTTAACATCTCAAAGTCAGTTTGTATGTTTTTCTCTAAAAAGCCCAGCATGGATACAGACCCAGATGTATCTGTGCTTGGAACGAAACTGAAATTGGTCCGTGAAGTGAAGTATCTGGGAGTCACATTGGACCCACAACTATCATTTAAACAACATGTCAAAAGAACAGTGAATAAAATCAAATATCATTTATCAAATTTTCGTCATATAAGAAATAATCTAACAACAAACTCTGCAATTATGTATTTAAATTCAATGATCTTGCCGCACCTAAATTATTGTATCACTAGTTGGACTCTGACAAATAAAACTACTCTTAACAACAACCACCCCTGGGTCACCCCTGAGCTTAAAGCCCTCCTGAACCAGAAGAAAAGGGCTTTCAACTCAGGGGACAGAGAGGAGCAGAAAAGGGTCCAGAGAGAGCTTCAGTGGAGGATCAGATGGGCTAAGAAGGACTACGGGAGGAGGATGGAGGAGCAGCTGGCCCAAAACAACGCATGGGGCGTGTGGAGAGGACTGAGGAGAATGTCTGGTTTTGGACAGAGTGGCAGAGGGACAGCTGATGGTGATCAGTGCTGGGCGGACGAATTGAACTGTTATTTCAACAGGTTTAATGCGCCCCCCACCCCCTCTGCCCCTCTGCCGACTCCCTCCTCCTCTTCACACCTTCCCGGGCCAGTAGCCATACCCCCCTCCCCCTTCATACGGACTCAACCCGGCACCAGGCCCCCTCCACCCCCCACTACCACCACCCCCCGCAGTCCACCCCAGCCCCCCCCTCCCCCACTCCCCCTCTCCATCACACCGGACGAGGTGAGGAGGGAGCTTAGGCGACTCAGGCAGAGGAAATCCGCAGGACCCAACGGTATCTGCCCCAGGCTGCTGTGAACCTGTGCAGACCAGCTCTGTGAGGTTCTCTGCTACATGTTCAATCTGAGCCTCAGCCTGGAGAAGGTCCCCGTCCTGTGGAAGACCTCCTGTGTGGTCCCGGTTCCCAAAACAACAAACGCCAGGGAACTGGCCCACTACAGACCAGTTGCCTTGACCTCCCACCTCATGAAGACCATGGAGAGGGTGATCCTCAGCCACCTCCGCTCTGTGGTGAGCCCCACCCTGGACCCGCTACAGTTTGCCTACAAGCCAAACGTAGGAGTAGAGGACGCCGTCATCTACTTTCTGCAGCGGGCGCTCACCCACCTTGAGACCGCCGGGAGTGCTGTGAGAGTCATGTTCTTTGACTTCTCCAGTGCCTTCAACACCATCAGGCCAGCGCTGCTGCGGGGGAAGCTGGAGGATGCGGGAGTGGATGGACATCTCGCTGCCTGGACCATCGACTACCTCACTGACCGTCCACAGTACGTGCGGCTGCGTAGCTGTGAGTCAGAGGTGGTAGTCTGCAGCACTGGGGCCCCCCAGGGTACTGTCCTCTCACCCTTCCTCTTCACCATCTACACCTCGGACTTCACATACAACACGGACAGCTGCCATCTCCAGAAGTTCTCTGACGACTCGGCCATTGTAGGCTGTGTGTCAGAGGGGAACGAGCTGGAGTACCGCTCGGTCATCAGTGACTTTGTGGACTGGTGCGGGCGCAACCACCTGTGCCTTAACACCAGTAAGACAAAGGAGCTGGTGATCGACTTCAGGAGGAGACCACTACCTCACTCACTGGTGAACATCCAGGGGCAGGACATAGAGACTGTGGACAGTTTCAAGTACCTGGGTGTTCACCTCAACAATAAACTGGACTGGTCCCACAACACCGACGCCCTGTACAAGAAGGGCCAAAGTCGCCTCCACCTCCTAAGGAGACTGAGGTCCTTTGGAGTGTGCAGGCCTCTGCTCAAGACTTTTTATGACTCTGCTGGGCCCCGAGCAGCACAGAACGGGACAGAAAAAGACTGAATAAGCTGGTCAAGAGGGCCAGCTCTGTCCTGGGCTGTCCTCTGGACTTTGTAGAGGAGGTGGCTGAGAGGAGGGTACTGGCCAAATTCATGTCCATTAAGGACGACACCTCTCACCCTCTGCACCGGACTATTGAGGAGCTGAGCAGCTCATTTAGCAGCCGACTAAGACACCCCAGTGTCTGCGGATACTGGTAGCCCCCATGGCAGAAGATACATCAAGGCCCGTTGTGACGTGAGCCGTCCTCCTGTGGACCCACCACCTGCGGGAGGATTCATGAGGGGTGGTGCATTGTGTTCTGGGCAGCAGAACACTGCTTGGACTGCTGCTCCCGCGACCCAGAAAATGGAAAAAGCGGAAAAAAATGAATGAATGAATGAAAAGGAGCGCTACCGCAGATCCTTCATCCCCACCGCCATCAGACTGTATAATTCTAACATATAGGCCAGACGTGCAATATCCTCCTTTTTCATGTTGATGCTTGTTGTTACTATTATCATTATTACTATTTTCCATCATTATTATTATTATTATGTATTACTATTTGTATTATTTATTACTTACTTTATCCCCTCTCTGCCTGCATGCACTTTTTCCCTCTTGTCCAAATGTCCTGGAGCTACTGTGGCGAGTAAATTTCTCCTGTGTGAGATCAATAAAGGCTTATCTTATCTTATCTTAAATTAGTTGAAACTGTTTATAAAAAAGCACTTAAAGTATTGGACAAAAAGCCCGCAAGTTACCACCATTGTAGAATTCTGGACAAATATAAATTTCTTAATTGGGACAACACCATCAAATATGCAGATTTAATTTTGGTTTACAAAGTTTTTAATAATCTTGCTCCACCTCCTTTAAAATAGTTTGTGAAAAGAAATACAAATCGCACAACAAGAGCTGGTTCTAGAGGTGACTGCTCTGTGCCGTTAAGGAATCACATCTTGATGTGGCGCACCTGTGAGGTGGGGTGGATTGTCTCGGCAGGGCAGAGGTGCTCGCTGTCACACATTTGGACAGATTTGTGAACAATGTTTGAAAGAAATGGTAGTGTTGTGTATCTGGAGTGAATTTTGGATCTTTGGGTCCATCTCAGGAAAAATGGGAGCAAAAACAAAAGTGTTGCGTTTATATTTTTGTTGAGTATAGTTATCTATGACACCCGTGGGTGTCAGTTACAGTTTGGACATTTTAAATCACAATATTCATATAAAAAGACAAATCCAATGACCCACAGGTGTTTTAGATAACTATATAGCAGACACAAGCGCAATATAGCTATCTATGACACCCATGGGTCAGTGGATTTATCTATGACACCCGTGGGTCAGTATATTACAGTTTGGACATTTTAAATCACAATATTCATATAAAAAGACAAATCCACTGATTTCCGGGTTAGAACTTATGGGATCTGACGTCTCTGTAAACATCATCACAACAAACGACCACATAATCCTTTATTGTCTCCCATGGGAGAAATTTGTCTTGGGACAAGGGGTCACATGCTTTAACACAAAGACCAGACAACACAGCAACATAAGCACCATACAAGCATCCACCATAGAACATAAATAAATAAGAGACCATGTTTGACCATGAGGGATACACCAACAGAACAACAACAGTCTTAATAATAGTCTATTAATAATTCCACACTCATTAAACCTATGTGCAGTTGATTGCACATTCTCTTGACAGTTTGTGTAGTTTTGCATGCTGTGGGCCCCTCCTATAGAGAGCTCTACAGCAGAGCTTTTTTGTTTTCATTTTTGCCAAAATGTCAAGGCAATGCTGCCAAATCATCCATAAAGAAAACAAAACTGGAGAACAAAGTAAGTACAGAGCAGTGGGCATGTGCTGATGACAGTGAAAAGAGGAGTATGGAATAACAGCAATATAGTATCTTGAAAATAAGTGATTAAAGATTGCTCAAGCATGCAGGAATCACCGCAAATACAACTTTTAGAGGGTAAATGAAAAGGAAAACTAATATGGTTCAAAGCTCTGAAACTAAATGCAATCTTCTTATTCCACTCTTATTATTTTCTGTTTTATTTATTCTTAAAATAAAACCAAAACTGTCAAAAAATAAGGTTAATTTTAAGGTCAAATAATGTAACTAAATAATTATAACTAGAAAAAGAGACCATTCTTAATAACACGTTTTAGCTAATTGTTGTTTTGTACAGTGCAGTTGTCAGTAAACAGCCACAGTAGCCTATTAGAGGATTAAAACAGATTTGTAATGATTGTTTCATATGAGCCATCTGCTGTGTTTCTCAGGGCTGGGTCATGTGATCTGTCTTTGTCCATTCAACTTTATTTCAAGTCCAAACAAATGCATCTTCTTTACATTCTTTTGGTCTGTGGAACAATGGGCGGCACTGGTCAGGTCGCCCACAACATGAAACAGGAATCATCATTGTACTGAGTGAAGAGGACCGTACACTGAGCCAAACTATGTGTCTACACTATTAGATCATCAGGATTAAAAGTCTTATATTACACAACATTGACTCTTGTGAGATTTAAGTCATGTTATAATATTATTACCTCCTCAAAAACAGACCTGGGGTTGTGTTTTGTTTGTTGTTGTGATGTCTTGCAGTTTAGTTTAGTTTAGCAAGATAAACACAGAGAGTAAATACATTTTTTACCAACACATACATAGATCTATATAAATTTAAATACACAAAAGATTTCTAAATTTCTATCAAAAAATTCTCCCCCTAGCTATGAAAAAGGGCATTTGTGCCCACCGTTTTCAGACTGAACACATTGCTTCTCCAAAATATAATAATGCTCTACTTCTTCTCCTTTCGGCTTGTCCCTTTTTCAGGGGTTGCCACAGCGAATCAACTTTTTCCATCTCGCCCTGTTTTCTGTATCTTCTACTCTGGCTCCAACTACCTCCATGTCCTCCCTCACTGCATCCATAAATCTCCTCTTTGGTCTTCCTCTTTGTCTCCTACCTGGTAGCTCCATCTCTAACATTCTTTTACCAATCTATCCACTGTCCCTCCTCTGAACATGTCCAAACCATCTCAATCTGGCTTCTCTAGCTTTTTCTCCAAACCTTCCTGTCTGTGTTGTCCCTCTGATGACCTCATTCCTGATCCTGTCCGTCCTTGTCACTCCTAAAGAGAATTTGAGCATCTTTAATTCTGCTATCTCCAGCTCTGTCTCTTGTCTTCTGCCTATTGCAAGTGTTTCTAATCCATACATCATGGCTGGTCTCACAACTGTCCTGTAAACCTTCACCCTAGCTGGTACTCTTCTATCACAGATCACTCCTGACACTTTTCTCCAGCTGTTCCATCCTGCCTTCACTCTATTCTTCACCTCTCTTCCACAGTCTCCACTGCTCTGAACAGTTGATCCTAAGTATCTAAAATCCTCCACCTTCACCACCTCTGCTCCTTGTAACTTCACTGTTCCACTGTTCTCTCATTTACACACATGTACTCTGTCTTGCTACGACTGACCTTCATCCCTCTTCTCTCTAATGCGAACCTCCACCTCTCTAGATTCTCTTCTAGCTGCTGCCTACTCTCACTGCAGATCACAATGTCATCTGCAAACATCATCGTCCATGGCGACTCCTGTCTGACCTCATCTGTTAATCTGTCCATCACCAAAGCAAACAAGAAGGGGCTCAGAGCCGATCCTTGATGTAGTCCCACCTCCACCTTGAAGCCTTCTGTCCTTCCAACAGCACACCTCACTACTGTTGTACTATTTTCATACATGTCCTGCACCAACCTAACATACTTCTCTGCCACTCCTGACTTCCTCATACAAAACCACAATTCCTCCCTTGGTACCCTGTCATAGGCCTTTTCTAAATCTACAAAAGCACAATGTAGCTCCTTCTGACCTTCTCTGTACTTCTCCATCAGAATACTCAAGGCAAAAATTGCGTCTGTGGTGCTCTTTCTGGGCATGAAACCACACTGTTGTTCACTAATTCTCAAACTTCCTTCCTCAACCTCGCCTCAACTACTCTCTCCCAAATCTTCATTGTATGACTCATTAACTTTATCCCTCTGTAATTGCTACAACTTTGCACATCACCCTTCTTATAAACAGGGATGAAAGAGTTCCGCTTTTTAGCGGATCTCCGCTTTTTTTTAGCCGCGTGGTAATTTTATTTTTATTTTTTTTTCCAAATATGTTGAAATTTTGGGTGTGTATTATATATGTATAATTGTGTTTAGGGTTGCCAACCGTCCGTTGAAAAATGTAATCGTCCCGTATTCAGAAACAAAAGTACATGTCTCGTATTAAACTTGTACATGTGTGCGGGGCCGCGCGAGCTTGTGTGCTCTTCTGGTGCTGCGGACACCGCACGGCCCGAGCTGCGCCGCGAGTGCGCTCTCTCGGCTCGTTATCAGACTTTGATGTCGCAAAATCGGGGTCAGTGCCGTGTTTTGATATCAACTTTCAAATAAAAAACACTACAATTGTTTAAAAATGTGTTTTATTGCTATTTATTAAAGCATTTATTTTTTCGGGGGGGGGGGGGGGGGGGGGGGGGGGACTTTCCGCTTTTTTCATGATTGGCCACTTTCATCCCTGTATAAATTGGCACCAGAACACTTTTCCTCCACTCATCTGGCATCTTATCACTCGCTAAAATTTCATTAAACAACCTAGTCAGGAAATTTACTGCCACTTCTCCTAAGCACTTCCATACCTCCACTGGCATGTCATCAGGACCCACTGCCTTTCCACTCTTCATCCTCATTAGGGCCTTTCTAATTTCATCCTTTCTAATCTTATCTACCTTTTTCCTGATAGTGTCTGGCTCCTCATTTCTATGCTCCCTTTCATTTTCCTCAAAGTATTCCTTCCATCTACTCAACACACTTTCCTCACTGGTGACTACATTTCCATCTTTGTCCTTAATCAACCTCACCTGCTGTACATCCTTACCAGCTTGATTTCTCTGTCTTGCCAATCTATACAACTCCTTTTCTCCTTCCTCTGTGTCTAACCTATCATAAAACTCCTCATATGCCTTTTGTTTGGCCTTTGCCACTTCCCTCTTTACCTCCTTTGCCCTCTCTCTCTCTCTGTACTCTAGTCTATTCTCTTCTGTCCTCTCACTGTCCCATCTCTTCTTTGCTAACCTCTTCCTCAGGACACCCTCCTGAACCTCATCGTTCCACCACCATGTCTCTTTGTCTTCTTTTCTCTGCCCAGAAGACATACCTAGAACCTTCCTACCTGTCTCCCTAATCACCCTAGCCGTAATCTCCCAATTGTCTGGGAACTCCTCAACAGGGCCCAGGATGGCCCTCACTTCCTTCCTGAAGTCTTCACAACATTCCTCTTTCCTTAACTTCCACCACTTGATTTTCTTCTCTGTCTTGACTCTCTTCCTCTTTCTCATCTCCATCGTCATCTTACACACTACCATCCTGTGCTGTTTGGCTACACACTCACCTGCCACCACTTTACAGTCCCTAATCTCCCTCAGATTACCTCTTCTACACAGGATATAATCTACCTGTGTGGACCTACCTCCACTCTTGTAGGTCACCCTGTGTTCCTCTCTCTTTTGGAAATAGGTGTTTACCACTGCCATTTCCATTCTCTTTACAAAGTCTACCACTGCCTGTCCTTCCAAGTTTCTATCCCTAACACCAAACCTGCCCATCACTTCCTCATCACCTCTGTTCCCTTCACCTACATGACCATTAAAGTCTGCTCCAATCACCACTCTGTCCTCTGGGGATGCTCTCTACCACCACATCAAGTTCATTCCAGAACTTCTCTTTTTCTACTAACTCACAGCCCACCTGTGGGGCATAACCGCTGACAACATTCATCATCACCCCTTCTATTTCTACCCTCACACACATCAACCTGTCTGACACTCATTTCGCCTCCACCACATTTTTTGCATGTTCTTCCTTGAGGATCACCCCTACTCCATTTCTCTTTCCATCCAAGCCATGATAAAAAAGCTTGTAACCTCCTCCAATGTTTCTAGCCTTGCTGCCCTTCCACCTGGTCTCCTGCACACATAGAACGTCTACTTTTCTTCTCTCCATCATATCAGCTAATTCTCTACCTTTTCCTGTCATTGTACCTACATTCAACGATCCCAACTTCAGACTGACACTTCTAACCTTCCTCTTTTCTCTTCTTCCCTGAATCAATCTCCATCCTCTTCTTCTTTGTCTTCGCCCAACAGTAGCCCAATTTCCAACAATACCCTGTGGGTCAACAGCACTGCTGGCGGTCGTTGTTAACCCGGGCCTCGACCGATCCGGTATGGAAATGGTTTTGTTGACTCGCATCATTGATTTGGCCAAAGTTTTACGCCGGATGCCCTTCCTGACGCAACCCTCACCATTTATCCGGACTTGGAACCGGCACTAAAGAACACTAGCCTGTGTTCCCTAAAGAACACTAGCTTGTGCTCCCCCAGGTTTATAATAATAATAATATAATAATAATAATGCTCTACAAACTGACAAAAAACAACAATATTTATGGATTCAGCATTTTTCGCATTAAAAACAAATTGCTTCCCCAAAAGAATAATCAAGTTTACAATATCCTTATACTTTGTTTCTCCCACAAAACCAAAAATACTGACAGGGGGGATAAGTATTTTTTTGTATTTCACCCCAAAAGGCACCCACAACATGACAATACCAAAATAAATGCTCAACAGATTCATACTTCAATACAACAAATGACACAATTCCGATTCCTCAAGACCCCAAATTTTGAGCATCTTCTTAGTAGGTAAATTTTTTTTAAACTATTTTAATTTTAAAAAAAAAATCTATTTTGGGAATAGAGGTTTGATAAATCAATTGGAAAACTTTTTTTTCCATGGGATGGGTTGATCAAAAAGTTGACTCCTTTTACCATTAGTTCAGTAGAGATTGGTAATTCCACCTCCAAGCCAAGAGTCAGGTTCATGGAGATGCAAGCCTATTTACAGAAAGAACTAATGTTTTTCAGTGTAATAAAACCAAACAAAAACAAAACAATGCCTTTAAACTTTTTGGTTGGGGGTCTAGCAGATGCTTGTTTCCATGGAGATGTCATACTGATGTCTACTTTACATTTCTGCGGGGTTGCCTCTCTGACCTGTAACTTGGTCTGAATCGGTCTCTGTGATCAGACCCTCCAGGAATTCGCGATGTTGCGATTTGCAACTTCAACGCAACTTCAGCCAATCCCCGTGAATTCAGGGCGGTGTTGCAATTTTGACCAATCACTGCAACTTTCCCGCAATTTTTACTAATTTTGACCAATAATCGGCGACGTATTGAACGCCGACCAACTTCCTTCTGCTTTACTTCCGTGTGACAAAACGAAACTGCGGCCGTGTCCCAGTTCCCAGAGCGCACAGCTCGGAGCGCGGCCCGAAGGGGGCTCAGACTGCAGTCATGGAGGTGCACATTGCTCAGCCCCGACTGCAGTCCGCGGACTGCTTAACGACTGCGGTCTTCGGACCGCGTGTTAACTGCGCATGGGACAAAAAAGAAGTGGGACAGCAGTCGTCGTGCCGGTGTTCTGGCGAAATGTGTGACGCACATGCCCTTCGGGCCACGCTCCGGTTAACAACGGACTCCGCGATTCTGATTCGTTCAAAGATGGTGACGTCAGTGCACCCGCCTTTGCCCGCAAAGTCACTCTTAGGCAGCGGAAGTTCCTCCTCAGTTTTGAATCAAGATGGCGCAATCTCTGATTGGTTCACTTAGCTGTCTGTCTACGCGCAACTGCAGCGCATTTTGGACCAAGCGTTACCAGACTCACTCGCTGGTACAGCGATGAGTCATGGATTCTTCCAGGCAAGCAAATTCAGGCATTTTAGCCCACAACAATCACAAAAAATGCCCGCGAAATCCTGGGGGGTCTGTGTGATGATAGAAAGGTTTAATCCCATACTGTGAAACATTCCAGACAAATCATATATATATATTTGTCTGGAATGTTTATACATCATATAACATCTCCATGGAAAAAGCATTTGACAGACCCTCCACCAGAAAAATTACACAATGCACCTTTAAATAAATAGTTGAATCTTCTTCTAAACACATATTTAGTGTATTGTGTAGTGGTTCCTTCCTGATTGCATCACTGGTAATTCCCTGCACTCACACTTAATCAGAGGCACATTATGTCATGGAGCAGGACATACTACAGTGTAAATACAGCCCTGGTGTCTGTGTGAGGAAATCTACATGGACCATAAGCCTTCAGGGGGTTTCTGTTCATGCTTAAGTCATGAAAGAACTCCAGTTTGGATCTGCCCCAGCTGGAAACACACACTGTAAAAAAGGAACAGCTACAGAAGTTAGAAAGAATGATTTTAAGGTCCTGTATTACACAAAATGGACTCTTGTGAGATTTATGTCATGTTATAATGTTGTTCCCTGCTCAAAAACAGACCTAGAGTTGTGTTTTGTTTCATTCATACATGTTTGAGTCATCCTGCATTATTAGTCTGGCTATATTTCCAAAGCTCAAAATGCTCTGTTCTACCTTGTTATCATATGAAGAGGTAAGTCAAGAGGTAAGGTAAAGTTTTGGACATCTGTAAATAGGTATTTATTTATTCTTTGCACTGCTTTATATTTTAGATTTTGTCTTACATAGTTTTTGTATTGTCTTTATATTGTATTTTATACACTGTCTTTTTTCACTACTTGGCCAGAGAGAAATGACATTTTGATTCACTGTATGTTGAACACATATGGCGGAATTGACAATAAAACTGACATTGATCTTTGATCTTGATCTTAACAGCTCTTTTTACCTTTTGTTCAGTAGAGATAGACACTTCCAGGGCTGAAATTATCCAAATGATTCTAGTGAAGGTGTATAGTGTTTTAAAACACAGTAGAGCACTTCCTGTATTTCAGTTTGAGAGAAGAACTCAGCCTAAATATGCAGGGTTTGTGTGTTAAACAAAACAGCCACTTCACAAGAGGATGTACCAACACAGGCGGGCGTGCCAGAGTGGACCGTCATCTGCCGTACATCTTCACCTAGAAGCCACGGGCCATTCATTTGAGGACAGTGAGGTTCAGATCTTAGCCAGGGAAAATAACTGGTTTGATAGGGGAGTTAAAGAGGCAATTTTTCTCAAAAAAGATAATCTTTCTTTGAACAGAAATTGGGGAGTCAGACATAACTTGTCTCCCATTTACAATTCCATTCTTAAACCAAGTTAAAACAGGCAAAAGAAACAATAGGGCAGGCAGGTCAGGGCCAGAGGTGTGGGGACGGTTGTTAGGTTGAATAGGTATGCTAAACTAGACTCCAGAGAAATTCGAAATACAAAAGAGAGAATTGCAATACAAATTAGTTGAGATAGTTTCAGAAGAATTTAGTGTAGTGAGCTCCTCCCTGCAGCTAGATATAAGCAGTGTCTAACCAGCACGCGAACCAGAACTGACGAAGCCTCTCGGATGAGTGGCGAAACGTTTTCGACCTAATAAACTTTGTCCAGTTGACAAATTCAATTTCCCCTTTTATCGTGTTAAACATGTGTAAATGAAACAAAACACAATTCCAGGTATGTTTGTGAAAACAAACATTATTATTACACAAACATCTTTGTTTTGAGTGAACAGAGGTCACTTAATGGGTTTTCCAGATGCTGATGGACAATACACACTGTCCATAGTTGGGAGCCAGTTTGTGACCAAAGACCAAATGTGATAATTTC
The DNA here is from genome assembly GCA_036785185.1 of Paratrypauchen microcephalus. Taxonomy (NCBI): domain Eukaryota; kingdom Metazoa; phylum Chordata; class Actinopteri; order Gobiiformes; family Gobiidae; genus Paratrypauchen; species Paratrypauchen microcephalus. The sequence continues at coordinate 346,664 of JAVJIX010000205.1, forward strand.
CCCTGAATTTTAATGTATACATTTCAGACTTATTTAGTCCACAAATTTAAATTATTAACCTGTAGAATCACTATGTAACTTCTCTGGTGGCGAGTCCATCACCTGCTTGCATAGGTTAGATATGTATGTTTATTGCTGCATTGTGGAACATTCCATGACCCTCCACTGGGAACCTTACATAGTTATGGTTAAGGTACACCTTACCCATAACCTGTAGCCAAATGTGTCCACCTCATTTGACCCTTCTTTCAGTGCCTCTGGGTTAAACCTGTCAGGAGCAGTGGATCCATCTCCAGATCTTGAGCTAGTCTTGGTCAGGAAAACCTTAGAGAATTGTACCTATTTTGCATGTTTTGGGTTGAGGGGGAAACCAGAATGCTCAGAAGAAACCCACGCAGACACAGAGAGAACATGCAAACTCTACACAAAAAGGCCCAGGAATCAAAGCCAGAACCTTCATGCTGTGCCTCTCAGCCACTGTACACTTAATAAGGAAAGGGAAAAGGTTCACACAAACACAGTACATGTCCTTTAGCAGGATGGTGGGCTCAAACACAATATATGTCAGATCTTTGAAAATGATCTTCTAAAGAGCAAATCTGATTTTGACGGACCTTGACCTGTGATAGTTTTGACTTTTCTCTGGAAAATTGAGAGTAATTGCTCAGAACATAGGCTACTAGTAATGCAGCTCGCAGTAGTTAATTTTTCCTGGGTGGAGATGACTGTCAGAGCTGCCCCAGGGCTGCTCACATAGGTGTGGCTGTTATTCTGCACCAAAGGTTTCTTTTTAACTGTTAATCCTCTGGTCACTGGGCACGGCTCTACTATACTTAGTAAATTGTCACTTTTTTATACAGAGCTTTTCCACCTTCAAGGCTAAAAGTGGTTTACATCAAGGAACCACTCCATTCACACATATTCATTCATACACTAGTGTAAGCACACACTAGTGTGTGAGAGAGGAGATTTAACTGTCGTGCCATCTGTGGGATTGCACTGCCAATCTGTGGGTCAGTGGATCTGACCGCTCAGTAACAAATTATGTTTATGTTGAGAGTGGGATTTGAACCACCAACCTTTGGATCATTGAACAAACATTCTAGTTTCAACCAAATCGTTTTAATGTTTAATGCAAGTATTTCCAATTGGCAAGGTGAGTAAAGTGGCCAAGGACATATAATTACAATATGAACAGTAAATCTTCTGGTTATGTGGCGAAATGCTCAACCCTCTTAACTCTCCATATTATTAGGCCCGAGCGCTAAAGCGTAGGGCCTATTGTTATTGTTCTCGTTTTTCTTATTATTTCTTCTTCTTCTTCTTATTATTATTATTAGGGGCCAAGCACCGTAGGTGCTAGGCACCCTATAGTGTTTGACTGGTGGGACGGGGCGAAAGCCCGGATAAAGAGACTGGCCATCCGATGGCAGAGGAGGTGGGAGCAGGCTGCGCGGGAGCGCGCGGTGCGTGGCCGCCTCCAAGTGCGGAAAAAAAAAAATGTGTTTGCACTGCATCACCTTTGCTCTCCCCCAGGCCCCTTTCTTCACCTGGGGCAATCCCTTTGGTCCTCGACATTCCCCCTGTTTCTCTTGGCCCTTGTGCCCAGTGGTGTTTATTCCCGTACCCGCATCCCCCGATGTGTCTTCTGAGTGCTTTGTGAATGTTATTTTGGTGATAGAATATGTACTATTATGTACCTGAAGTGTGTTTTATTGTGTATCTTATAATATTAAAAGATTAAAAAAAAAAAAAAAAGTGTTTGCTCTGCGTTGCCTAGTGACATTGCCTAGCAACCCTTTGATCTTTCCTTTGATGTTCTGGTCTCCTGATTGTTATTATTATTCTTTATTCCTTTCACCATGTGAGTCTATGGCAACCCCTAGAACCGTCTGGTAAAAAGTTGTGAAATTTTGCATGCACATTCCAGCCAGTCTCCTCATTACCCACAGTGATTTATAGGCCCCCAGCCCCAACCGTCTAGCGGCACCAGCAGGTCAAATTTGCAGAAATTTGTCAATTGCCTAGCAACACACCTAGCAACCTTTGATCTGTGTTTGATGTGTCTGTTCTGACAGGGTTAGACCCTGACCCTGTCAGACCCTGTCAGACTCTGTTAGATCCTATCAGACCTAGTTAGACCCTGTCAAACGGTGCTTGGCCCCCACATTGCTATATTTATTATTATTTTATATTCCTTTCACCATGGGAGTCTATGGCAACCAAAATTTCACAACTTTTTACCAGACGGTTGTCTGGTAAAAAGTTGTGAAATTTTGCATGCACATTTCAGCCAGTCTCCTCATTACCCACAGTGATTTATAGGCCCCCAGCCCCAACCGTCTAGTGCCACCAGCAGGTCAAAGTTGCAGGAATTTGTCAATTGCCTAGCAACACACCTAGCAACCTTTGATCTGTCTTTGTCTTTGTCACAGACCCTGTCAGACTCTGTTAGACCCTGTCAGACTCTGTTAGACCCTGTCAGACTCTGTTAGACCCTGTCAGACCCTGTCAGACCCTGCATGCGGCCTACATGCTGAGGCCAACATGAACCTTCGGTGCTTGGCCCCACATTGCTGCTTGCAGCTATATTTATTATGATTATTATGATTATTATGATTATTATGATTATTATGATTATTATTTTCCTTCCCCCCTTTTTTCAGGTTTCGGGTACTTCCCACCGATGAAAACTCATGAAATTTTGCACAAAATTCAAGAACACCAAAAAATGAATTTACAAATAATCTGTATTAAAAAATCTTTAAAAATGGCTCGACTGCGCCCCCTGGAAAATCAAAATACATTGCGCCTATGGCTATACCTGTGTTGCCATGGCAACAGGCCAAACATCTGTCCTCACCAATGGGACGCCCGGCAAAAACTTTGTCGTAGCCAGACCAAATTTGGTACACAGATGCATCATGGGAATAGGAACAAAAAAGTATATTACACCGTTGCTAGGCGACCAACAGGAAGTCAGCCATATTGGACCGAGCACGTGACCCGGCACCAAAGGCAAATTTTCCTGTCCTTGTATTTTAATGAACTCCTCCTAGGGTTTTTGACCCAGACTCACCAGAATTGTGCTGTATCATCTAGACAAGTGGGACATTAAAAGTTATTAAAATCGTTCTAAAAGACCGAACGGTGTTTCCGTGAAAACGCCACAAATTTCAGGTTGATTTTTGCAGCTCGCCATCAAATTTGGGAGGAAAATGGCAAGTTAGGGCCACCCCCCTCTCCCGCGAGTGCAAGCGAGGGCCGATCATCGCCGCTTGCGGCTATAATTTTGATTATTTATTATTATAAATAGCTATTCTTTTATCAATCAAAACTGATTTCTTTATTATAAAAATAAATTTGCAGATGGTTTGTTCATATAACGAATCCCTTTACAACACTGACGTGATTTAGACACAATAGACAGACAAAATAAACAGCTGTCCACAGATCAATAATCCTAATTAGAGTCATATTTTACAGAGGCGATTCCTTTCGCAGAGAACCAACCCACCGAGGAGCCGGAGCCAGTCCAGCCGCACTCTGATTGGTCCTAAGACGGCTAACTCCATTTTGGAAAAACAGCTGGTCAAAGACACAACCTTTCCCCGTTGTTTGGCGATGATTCCCGGGGAGAGACGAGGAGGCTCCCGTGCGCTCTGCTCCCACTGACAACAACGGCGTTTACGGAGCGTTCACCTACACTCCGGAGTCCATCGCTTTGTCATTGCGGTTCGAAACTTATCCTGGGAAAACCTATGCTGTTAAATTCCCCTTATAACAAGTGGATGAAAGGAGGAGGCGACCCGATCAAGGTTAGTGGCGCTGCTTTTCCATTCTTGGCTGGATGTATGCTACTACCGCACGTTTGCGCACTAACTGGATGTTGTTTGCGTAATATCTATGTGTAAAAATACCCAAACGGTTTATATTTGATGTTGACAACTGCAGAATACGCGGTCACGATTCTGTCTTGGCTGCGCGTTGGAATAGTAGGAAGGCAGACAACGCTACAGACAATGCATTTTGCCATAGCGCAGTGTCCAGTCTAAACAGTGGTCAAGTCAAAGATGTGGTATTATTATTAGCGTGTAGTTGTCCCCGTGCATAGGCGGTACTGGCGTGCTCGCTTCGCCCGTTGCCAGTGCGTTTCGGGCTGGTATGTTCTTCCCACACATCGCTGCCTCTGCTGGGTTCCTCTGTGGAGCCAATCTAATGACAGGCTGGATGGATTCTAAAGGGCTTTTCAAATCGTCCTCTTATCGCCTCTGCGCGTTTCCACCGTTCACTTTGCTCCTCTATAATCCGTAACGCGACCACTTCGTATTTTAGCCACGTTTCAATGAGGCAGCGTTGACAACAGGTCCAATAACCCGCCCGCTGAGTGAAGGCATAACGAGCCCGCTCAGGTTTCGGTTCAGTGCCTCCTCTGGATCCGTTGTTCTAATCGGAATAATCGTGACTAGTCGACTGTAAATTAGAACAGTCGTAATCTGAACCATACAGACAGACAGCTACATTAAAGGGATAGTGCGTTTTTGTTTTTATGTTAATCTGTATGGGTTTCCTTCTAAAAGTTATGTGTGTTGACACCGGCTTACTTCTGACAGTCTCAGCTGATCCCGGTTCAGCTCTTTCTGGAGCCCACGTAAGTAGGTCCGGTAACTTCCCTGGAACATGAAATAAAGCTTGTTATCCTTTTCAAAACAAAACATTTGTCCGAAAGGTGATATATTTGCGTCCGAAACAGTTGTCCACGAAACATCCAGCAGCGTATTTCGCATTTGCATATTGTCTCTCTTCACTCGTATCACTACGCCCATGTTAACTCTATCAGCCTGTTCACCTTCAGCGGATGTCTACGCTGAAGTTTACAAGTCTTTTTAGACCAAGGTCTAAACCTGGACTAAACCAGGACTAGACCAGGTGGATTAAAGCACCGCGCGCGGGTCTATTTCCTGGTTTCGTTTCGAGTCACGGCTGAGGGAAGCAGTGAGGGGGACCGTACGCAGTCTAAGCGCATGAACGAGACCCGTGCTCAAACCGTGCCTCCTCTAGACCTCCTCTAGACCAGGTCTAGACTGGTCTAGTTTTGCATGCGTTCGTTCATGCGCTCAGACTGCGTGCGGTCCCCCTCGCTGCTCGCCTCAGCCATGACTCGAAACGAAACCAGGAAATAGATCCGCGCGCGGCGCTTTAATCCACCTGGTCTAGTCCTGGTTTAGTCCAGGTTTAGTCCTGGTCCAGTCCTGGTTTAGTCCAGGTCTAGACCTGCTGGCAGCCCCGCGCCGGGTCATGCTGCGGTATCACACGTGTCCGCGTGCAGTTTTCTCCCCCCTCCCCCTTCCCCCCACACTTCACTATTAATAATTTTGTTGAAAATCTATGAAAGTTTGTTTAAAATAGTGTTTAAACGAGTGACAAATGTGAGAAAAGTTTAAATTCAGTCTGAGAAAAGCGTATAATGTGTGGGGCTGAGCGCGCATTATTTGAATTTTTGAGATTTCGCGTTTCATAACTTGAATTTTCTTTCGTATCTAGAGACCAAAATTTAACGTGAAGGCGTTTCGTAACTTGAAATTTTCGTTTGTTGGGTCTTTCGTAAGGTGAGGTACCACTGTACTGTAGTCTCGAGCCTAAATGGCATGATAAAGTAGTCTACTGCAATGTATTCCTCTAAACTGAGTAACTTTTCTGACTAGCCTGCACCAAATGAAAGAGTAACTGCCTCAGAATACAGCTACTCAAAATTAGTATTCTGAAAAGCCTATGTATATTTGTTTTTCTATATATAGTTTGGCTACTGGCAATAATACACTTCATTATTATTTCATAGATGCCTTTAGTCAGCATAATTCAGCTTTTATTTAATTAAAAAGGAATTTACAAATCTCAAAATGCCAAAAAGTAATAAACAGTTTCTGATTGAACTTTGTTGCAACTCTGTAATTTCCCCATTGTGGGACAAATACATGTAATCTCATCATTCTATCAACATTTTATTTATAAAGTCTGCAGTAGCCTAACCATATTTCAACCTTTATTTGGTTAAAATGTTCTGAGATTGCCCTTTTGATTGCTTGACTCTACGGCTGCAGGATTTCTGAAAACTCAAATTGACTCGAAGTATATTTGACTACTAAAAGAAAAGTTTCAGCCCTATAGAGAGTGGAGAAAAGTGGAGACAGAGGAGCTGAGAGGAGCAATGCAGCCCAGAGCAGAGGCTCTGCTGTGGGGAGGGGAGCACCAGAGCAGACCCCACACTCTGTGTGAGTGCTGTTGGGGTGGTGCCAGTGTTACTGGGCACTGGTGATAGTGCAAATAAACACTGGCTGCGCGCCTGCCCAGGGTCTGGCTCTAATCAGATCCCATCACAGAGCACAAAGTTTAAGGTTGAGGAAGATTGTCCTCTGCGTTTGACACATCCCTCAGTGTCTCCAGGTCAAACCTGTCAGGAGCAGTGGGAGACTGCAGTGCAGCACCTGGGGATGCCAACATATATTGAAAACCTGATACTAATCGATATTAAAGCTAGAATCAAAACTAAATACTCATTTGAGTTGGTATCAAGACTAAAAGTCCCAGGGCAGAAATGAAGCTTTCCTGACTCGCTTTAGAATGATCTTGAGCTGTATCAGAACAAGTATAAGAGCACATAGACTAGTATATGCCCATGGAGCACTGTGGAACCTACCTGGACCACTGAAGGGTAAGACAAACACTAAACCCTTTTGAGATGACGATTTAATGTTGAAAATCACATTCTAAATAAAGAGTGTTTTTTTTTAATTATCATTGTGGCATCTAGTGCCATTGAAGTCACTGGATCTAAAGCCAGATTTGAGTACAAAGTAACAGCAGATGTTGCCACAGCTGCCAGATGTGACTGCTATTCAGTGTTCAGTTTTATTTAGTCTTTTAAAAAATGGAAAGTCTCTTAGTATTGATTTCATGGACATAAACAGTACATGCTTTTAATCTGCCATATAAAACAAAAATGAAATATATTTCTTCCTCCAAAGTCTCCCATCTGCTCCAAACCATATGCTTTTACTGACACAGGATTAGCTATAGACCTCTCCATTATAAACACCCCACCTTATCACTGACCATTAGACAGGACTGTTTCACAATCTCCATCTTTTGATAATTGCTCAGCCCTATACGTATTCCCACAAATCTTGCCTATTTATTTCCATGGAAGTATAATAAGATTTGGAAGATTTTCTTCCACATTACTTCCTGAATACAGGCTAGTGCCTCACACCCATGTGATGACGAAACGTGCACCATGTGATCAGTTCTGACCAACTAGTGGAGCTAGCGCGGGCTAATAGTGGGGTTAGGCTCACCTGTACCTCACCACCACCCTCACCACACTGAGGTCAGTGTGGCAGGGTGCAATTGATTTGAATGACTTTTTAAGTCTTGTAGGATCTGCACGTGTTCCAGTCCGCACCACTCGTGCAGTCAGTGTACACTGGGTTTAGTTAAGTCTTACAAAGCTCACTTTTAGGCACTTTGAATATTTAAAAAGTCTAAAGTTCATGCTGTATTGTAAAAATACAGACAAATCCTACTAAATCTGCCCTTTGTGAAAGCTGTGGATGCCCTGTCAGAACACACTCAGTTTGATTTCACATAAATACTTTGTGTTCTATGGGAGAGATTGTTTCAGAGCTTCCAGGGGCTGCAGTACCTGGAACACCCACACGCCAGTCTCACGGGGACAGAGGGGGAGTGCCTTATCTAGTTCTTATTATAGATCCATGATTTTTTCCTATTTTTCAATAATTTTTTTTTCTTTTAATTTTGGTGAAGTTTATAATTACTTCCTGGTTGGACAAGGGCAGCATATGTGACAAACGGAGAGCTAATTCCATTACATATTAGCAACTGTAACGTTTAACAGGATCAAACCTGGAACTGTAACTTCCACAATAGTTTTAAGTTGACAAATAAAGACAGATGACACTTCACTTTAAATATATGAAACACTGCAGCATTTGGGATGTAGTGGATAAATGTTAGTTTACTGGCTCCGCTGGAACACTCTGCTCAGCACAAGACTAAACATTTGTCCAAATCTTGGCTCATTCTCCACACACCAGATGTTTGAATGAATATATTTATCTTCTGTTTGTAGTGCTCATGTACAAACACGCTACAACTAGGGTTGTCAAAATATAAAAAATCAGATATTAATCAACACTGAAACTAAATACAGTAATCCCTCGTTTATCGCGGGGGTTAGGATCCAGAAATAACCCGCAATAAGAGAAATCCGCGAAGTAGGACAACTTTATATTTTACAATTATTCTACATGTTTTAAGGCTGTAAATGCCTCACCACACACATTATACGCTTTTCTCAGACTGGAATGAACCTTTTCTCACATTTCTCTCTCGTTTAAACACTCAAACTTTCATAGATTTTCAACAAAATGTATTAATAGTGATGCGTGGGGGGAGACACGGATCTGGAAGCCCCGCCAGACGCGCGAGGAGCACTGCCACGTCCCGGGACGCGACGCGCACCAACCCCTTGGAGAAGTGCGCGACACGTGCACCCCTCATTGTGGTCAAATCCGTGACAGAGCAGCATGACCGACGCAAGGCCGCGCGTACACTGGGGCTGCGAGCACGAGATTGAACCGCAGCACCCGGACCGTGTCGTCTCAGCCCGAGCCACAAACCGAACACGCACAAACGAATGCAAGAGCCGCACGGAGTGATTTAATCCTGGTTTAGACCTGGTCTAGTCCCGGTTTAGTCCAGGTCTACTGGTGCCAGGGGAATCCCAGTTACGCACCAGGAAGGGAGTTCCCCTGTTGCGCAGCGTGGTGCGTGCTTCGGCTTTCTTTTTCCGCACTGAAAAATAGTTCCCACCCAAAATGACCAAGTCAAGCTCTCCGTGTTGATTTGTACATTTATTTGCACTCGATATGAATGCGCACTACACAGAAAGTAATTGGGAACGCATCGAGCAAATTAATTCCTTTTGGCCGAAATCTTTCTCTGGCGACGTTAGACTCCAGTCTAACGCGGAGTAGCTGCAGATACCGCGGCGGTCAGTGCTGACAGACTCGGACAATGGCTGGGTGACCAGGAAAACGCTTTCCACCACTTATTTTAGTCTCTGGACTGTGGGGAGATGCCCAAGTTTGACCTGGGGGTGGCATATCCCTTTAAGCAACTTAAACAATCCCAAAATCGTGTTGTCTGAGATCGCGATTTTCGATCTAAAACGATAGATCGTTCAACTCTACTAGACGGCAACTGATATGAGTTTTTTCATGGTTGATGCTAATTATTATATATGGGGCTGAGTTTGATTATTTCCCCCAAATTATATTATTTACATCTACTACTTCCCCAAGCCTTGTTTTATTGCAAACCTTTAAGATAGTAATGTAATCATGTTTTGTGCAATTACCTCCTCAAATAAAGCCTTGTGTGTACTCTTCTGACAGCACCTCGCCCAAAACAAAATATTGAAGTACTGGAGATGTAAGGCTGATAGGCGATCTGCTAAACAATGCAAATATTCTGGACCACTGCGGGATTACACAGATATAAGGTCACATGGGAATAGAAAAGAAAGTACAGTGGTACCTCACCTTACGAAAGACCCAACAAACGAAAATTTCAAGTTACGAAACGCCTTCACGTTAAATTTTGGTCTCTAGATACGAGTTACAAGTTACGAAACGCGAAATCTCAAAAATTCAAATATTGCGCGCTCAGCCACACACATTATACACTTTTCTGACTGAATTTAAACTTTTCTCACATTTGTCTCTCGTTTAAACACTCAAACTTTCATAGATTTTCAACAAAATTATTAATAGTGAAGTGTGGGGGGAAGGGGGAGGGGGGGAGAAAACTGCGCGCGGACACGTGTGATAGCGCAGCATGACCCGGTGCAGGGCTGCCAGCAGGTCTAGACCTGGACTAAACCAGGACTGGACCAGGACTAAACCTGGACTAAACCAGGACTAAACCTGGACTAAACCAGGACTAAACCTGGACTAAACCAGGACTAGACCAGGTGGATTAAAGCGCCGCGCGCGGGTCTATTTCCTGGTTTCGTTTCGAGTCACGGCTGAGGCGAGCAGCGAGGGGGACCGCACGCAGTCTGAGTGCATGAACGAACATATGCAAGAGCCGCGATGGTCTAGACCTGGTCTAGACCACTCTAACCTGGTCTAGACCAGGTCTAGAGGAGGTCTAGAGGAGGCACGGTTTGAGCACGGGTCTCGTTCATGCGCTCAGACTGCGTGCGGTCCCCCTCGCTGCTCGCCTCAGCCGTGACTCGAAACGAAACCAGGAAATAGACCCGCACGCGGCGCTTTAATCCACCTGGTCTAGTCCAGGTTTAGTCCAGGTTTAGACCTTGGTCTAGACCTGGTATAGTCCACGTTTAGTCCTGGGTCTACAGTCTCTACGCAGAACACAATGTTACACTATAAAAAAAGTTACACTATAAAAAAAAACTTGGATCGGGGCCTTGGAACGAATCAGGCTTTTTCCATTGAAATAGCTACTCAACTTGCGAAAAATTCACGTTACGAAACCACTTCTGGAACGAATTAATTTCGTAAGGTGAGGTACCACTGTACTATAATTTAATGTTCTGTTGTATACAAAGATCCTAGTATCTGAAATGGTACTAGTATCAAGTCCATTCCTTTGTAACAAAATCAAATGACTGAACGTAAATAATATAGTGAGAGTGTAAGAGCAGCTGACTGGCTGTTGGCAGTATGTGCAGTGTGTGTGCAGTTTACCAAACATGGACTGCTCTATGTCTGCTCATGTATGGAAGGAGGGATGGAGAGACATCAGATAGGGAGAAAGGGGGGGTGACAGGGAGATATGCAGGCAGAGATAGGTGAGATGGGGAGAGAGAGCGAGAGGGGGTGTACAGGGAAAGAAAGAGGTGCAGGGAAAGAAAGAGACATGCAGGGGGAGAGGGAGAGGTGAGATGGAGAGAAAGAGAGAGGCACATGAAATAAGAGTGAAAGAGGAGAGGGGAAGAGGGAGAGGTGAGATAAAGAGGGGAGGGAGATGGTAAGAAAAAGGGAGAGGGGAGAGAGTGATGAGATCGAGAGGGTGAGGGAGGGAAAGAGAGAGGGAGAGAGCAAAACATAGATCAGAGAAAGAGAGGGAGAGAGGGTGCAAGAGAAGGGGAGGGAAGAAGAGAGAGAAGAAGGGAAAGAGATGGAGATGAGAGACGGAAAAGAGAAAGATGGAAATTAAAGAATGAGGGGGAGGAGAGATGGGATAGAGAGAGCGGGAGAGAGAGAGGTGTGTGCTAAATGTAGATAAGAAAAAGGGAGAGAGAGGCGCAAGAGGAAAGGAGAGGCAGACAGAGATGAAATAAAGAGAGAGGGGAAGAAGGAGAGAAAGAGCGAGAGAGAGTGATGGCGATGAGAGAGAGGGGGAGAGAGACGAATAGAGAATTAGAGACAGTGATGGAGCCCCAGAGGAGAGTGACGGGGGGATGAGGAGAAATAGGAAGGGGAATGAGGGAGAGAGTCAGGCGGGGACCAAAATGTAGATGAGAGAAGGGCAAAGGGGGAGGGAGAGAGAGAGCAGAGAGAGAAAGATGAAGATGAAAGATGAAAGAAAAAGGGACAGACAGCTGGACATGAAAGAAAGACGGATGGATGGAGAGTGGGAAAATGAATGATAAAGATGACAAAATTAGAGAGAAAGTTGTGGGGGACAGAGAGATGAGATGAGAGAGAAAAGGAGAAAGAAAGGGGAGGATGTTGCAAAGATGAGAAAGGAGAGAGAGAGAGATAGTTGACAGTATATCTTCAGACTCCCTTTTTAATAACTGGAGTAGTATGAATCAGGAGATAAAGCAGCAGACTTTGTTTATCACATATAAAATCACAGTCAATCTTGTTGTACCTGTAGTTTACACCTCTACAAACATGTTCTCAAATGTCCCTATGTGTCAGATGCCCTCCCTGTGTCCCAATAGGATCTTAAAGCAGACCTATTTTGCAAAATCGACTTTTCAGAGCTTTGAACCATGTTATAGCTGTTTCCTTTCCCTCATTTACTTACCTCAAGATATATTTGGAGTGATTTGTGCATGTTATTTTATTTACAAATTTAAAAAATGCTCTGCTCTAGTGTGATGTGCAGCTGTCCATAGGAGGGGCCCACAGCATGCGGCACTTTGTTGTGATGATGTTTACGGCGACGTCAGCTCCCATCCGGCACCACAGTTTTCTAACGGACCAGTTTCTTTTATTAAGTTGCTTAAAGGTCCCATGGCATGGCACTTTCTTTTTGAACGTTAATGTGAGCTCCCCTACCCTGTTTAGGGCCTCCCTCATGGCTAAAAGTTGCGAAATGTGTAAACTGAGCATTTGCGATTCTTTTCCACGTTTGAAAAAAAGACAGCCCAAACGGGCGATTCTGAACAAGGGAACTTTCTGACGTCACACTCGCGCAAAGGTTTCCACCCCCCCTCTGGATGTCTACCCACCGTCTCTGGACATCACGCCCAGAGAATTTGGACCGCAAACGAGCTACGCAATGCGAGATGCGGTTTTTTATTTGCGTGTTTCCAGGCTTGGATGTCCTTTATCCAAGCCTCCGAACCTCTGAAACAGCAGTGGTTTAATTTTATTTTCTGTGGAAATGTGTTTTTTTAATGGAAAGCGTGTCATATCTTCCTCCACTCTTAAAACGCGGAAGTGGGGCCAGCACACAGCGCACCGCTAATCCAGGAAAAAGCGGAGCATTTGGCCACAACCCACCCGCTGCACTGGCCTGTCTCTGTCCTCCTCATTTGCATTCAAGCAATAACGCCCAGAATAAAATGTTTCAGAGACATATTTAGCCTCATGAAGACAGTCAGAGTCATATCTCATGCACTGAGGTTTGATTTTGAAGAAGGATTCATTTACAGTATTAGGGAACCATAAAGGCGCCATATAAAAGCATCAAGAAGTACCATGTCATTGGATCTTTAAGATTAATATTGTGATGTCCAAATCCTCTACAAACATGTTCTGAAATACATGGGATTCTTGAATTAGTTAAGACATTCAGATTTCACTCTTCTCTCAAATATTAACACTTGTTTACAGTATGCACTCTGAACACTTCTACTTTTTAAAACACAAAATTTCATTGAAATACTTTCAATTGTGATTACATTTTTTATTCCACAAAAGCAGCTCCATTCTACGCACACAGATTCTTTCTTCTTCCTGAACTCATATGTCTCCCTGTTATAGAGCACTGCCAACAACAACATGACTTCCCTGAGAACATTCGGACCCCTCCTCCCTCCTCTTCCTCCCTCCTCTCCCTCTCTCTTTACCTCCCTCAAAGACAGTGTGTTTAGCTCATAGCAGGGGGTAGACATTTACTGTGCAACCCCCCCATTCTCTCTTCCCCTTCTTCCATCTCTCTTTCCCTCTCTCTCTCTCTCTCAGCACCCTCACTCTATTCTTCTCACTACTTCATATATATAAACATTTAATCTTTCTTTCTCTTTCTCTGTCACTCTCTCTGCGTCTTTCTTGCTCTCTCATTTTAATTTATGGAAAACTCCTACAGCAAACTCACCTACAGTCCCGTTTTACAACAAAAAGAGAGCTGGAGTCACATTCTGAGCAGTTATCAGTTTGCATTTAAGTATTCTAATAAAGCTTTATGTGTAACTTTTAGGCAGCAGGTTGGCCCAAACCAAATATCGGCGTGTGCTGGAGATGAAAGGCTTATAGCTGATACAGTTAAAAGAGCAAATATCAGATCGATATATCTGCCAACCAATATATCTAGAACACTAGATAGAACACTAAATGTTTTAAACCAATCTCTGATATCACTCACACATATCTGAGCTCAACTTCATTCTTTTCATATTTTGTGATAATCGGAGGCAAATCCCAGTTTCTCCATTGAAATCGCATAATGTTCCTCATCACTTCTGCCTTCTGCTCTCTCCATTCTCTAACTTAGAATGTATTTGTTTACGCACTTTATATTCTCACATGTGTACGGTCCTGGTCCAGTACACACTTTCACACACCAGAGATATATTTAGACATTTATTTTGAGAGGAGGTCTGAGATGTGTGTGAGATTAGAAAGTCCACAGACACTACCATAACAAACACGCATGGACAGCTGCTCCGAGGGAACGAAATCAAACTGAGTGCAAAATTAAAGGTTACTGTGTAACTTTTCTGGTGGGGGGGTCTATTTCCTGCTTACCTCTAAGAAGATGTCATTTCTTTGCCCAAAATGTTCCACAGTATGGCATTAAGTATGGCATGTTTCTCTTGCATTTTTTTTCAATTACAGGTGTTTTTGTTACTGTTCTTACTCTGACATCACCAGCTTGTCTCCATGACGATTCATTTAATGTGATATTGTGGAACCTCAAATAGCACAATCAGGGCTAAACCAACAAGATCCAAAGCAGGTCTTCAGACTTTATAATAGTGCCTTCCAGAACATTGGGGGTTATATTTGGAGACTTAAATTACAAACCACTCACCACAAACCTACCCTTTAACCACACAGCCTGATTTAGTTCTCTCTCCTTCCTCTCTCCTCCTCTCTCCTTCTGTCATGGAAGAGAGGAGCCTCATGTTTCTCTCCCTCGTCCCTCTGTCCTCCAGCTCCCTTTTCTCCTCCACCTCTCCACTCTCCTTTCCCTTCCCCCTCCCTCCATTTTTCCTCCCTCCTCTCTCTTTATCCTCCCTCCCTCCTCTCTCCCCCCTCCCTCCTCTCCCCCCTCCCTCCATCCATCTCTCGCACACACCCTCTCTCTTTCTCTCCTCCTTTACTCTCTCCCTCTCTCCTCTCCTCCTCTCCTCTTTGTCTTCTCTCTCTCTCTCCTCCCTCCTCTGTGTCTCTCTCCCTTTCTTTCCTCTCTTCTTACCCTCTCTTCTCCCTCCTGTTTCACAGAGAACACGGTCCTCTGTGTTTATTTTCATCAGTCTGACTCAAATGCTCTGAACTCAAATCTCATTCTTTGTGAGGACCAAAGCTGCTGTTTATAGATCCTGGACTTCCCCAAGACCTGCACAACCACAACAAGACTGAACCAGAACTAAATCAGGGACTAAAACAGAACTAAACCAGGACTAGACCAGGATCCTTCACAGTGTGTGTATGTGATGTGCTTGTTGCTTATTGCAGTCATATCGATTATTTATGTTGTGTTTCTTACCCCACACACTCTCACATCTGTGTTCTTCTGTAACACTCTCAACATATGTGTGTCTGTGTGTGTCTGTGCAGTTCTGTTTTCCGTAACAGTCTGAACATTTGTGTGTGTGTGTGTGTCTGTAGTAGTGGAACATACGTGTGTGTGAAGTTCTGTTTTCTGTAACAGTCTGAACATACGTGTGTGTAGTGAGTTGTGTTAAATCCAGCTTGTTTGAGCACATTGTGGGCTCTACATTAGCTCCACTGAACACGTGGAGGTGTGAAAACACCAAATAAGGAAATTCACCACCAGTGTGTTTTTCAGAGCAGAGGCGTCACTGATACAGAGAGGTGTGAAATGAATGGGAGATACAGGATTTACAAGGAATTGTGCACTGTGGACAATGATGTGTGTTTAAAGGCCTGTTTTTCCCATAGATTTGTCTTACCTTAGTACAAATATGGTAAAAGGAGAAATTCAATTTGTCAACTGGACAAAGTTTATTTGGTCGAAGACGTTTCGCAGCTCATCCAAGCTACTTCGTCAGTTCTGGCTAGAGTGCTGATGGACACTGCTTATATCTAGCTGCAGGGAGGAGCTAACTACAATGAAATTACTATGAAACTAAGAGGTGACTCTTTGTTTTCAGTTTCTGCCTGGGGTCTTGTTTAATGGGTGTTTTCACACCGCTGGACCTGACCTGGCTAGTCCTATTGTTTTCTTTGTTTTGATTTAGGTTTGAGAATGGAATTATAGATGGGAGACAAAGTGTGTCTGACCCTTCCATTCCTGTTCCTGTTTGACAAAAATAGCCTCTTTAACTCCCCTCTCAAACCAGTTCTTTTCCCTGACTAAGATCTGTACCTCACTGTCCCCAAAGGAGTAGCCCATGGCTTCTAGGTGGAGACGGCAGATTGTGGTCCACTCTGGCACGCCCGTCGATGTTGGTACATCCTCTTGTGAAGTGGTTGTTTTATTTCTCCAATGTAGCGCTCACTGCAGTCTTCACTACACTGAATGGAGTAGACCACATTGCTTTGTTTGTGGCTCGGTGTTTTGTTCTTTGGGTGGACCAGTTTTTGTCTTAAAGTGTTTGTGGGTTTGAAGTAGACTGGCATTTCATATTGTCTGAAAATCCTCTGTAGTTTTTGTGAAACACCGGCCAGGTAAGGAATCGCTACACCCTTCCTCCTGGTTTCTGATTCTCTGTTGTCTTGTTTCCTGTTCTTGTCTCTCTTGGGTTTGTTGAAATCCCATTAGCCCATTTAGGATATCCACAAACAGAGGCTTTCTGCACATGTTGTTCTTCTTTCTCCTTTCCAGTTTGCAGATTTGGTCAGGTGAAAGTTTGGTTCTCTCTTCTAGCTTGGTATCCTGTAGTAGTCTCTTTCTCGCTGCTTCCACCGCTACTGCTGTAGGGATACAAGTGAAAAGAGAGGTTACATCAAAGGAAACCATTGTCTCATCCCGGTCAAACTGGAGGCACTTAACTTTTTCACAAATTCGGCTGTGTTCTCAATATGGTGCTCTGTGTTACCCACCAAAGGAGCCAAAATGGTTTTTAGGTGTTTGGCCACATTGTATGTGATCATCAGTCAACGCTACATACAATGGGTCTGAGTGGTACTCCTTGTGAATCTTAGGGAGGCCATAGATGCATGGGATGGCGTCACCCGGGTACAGTCTGTAATACAACTGTCGATCAGTGACTTCTTCCTTCTCTAACTTCTGCAAGCAATCAGTGATCATGTTTTGTTACCCATTGGTGAGGTCTCGTTTCAGTAATTTGTAAGTTGCAGTGTCACTGAGTAGGCTGTTCACCCTAGCCTCATAGTCACCTGAGTTCAGGATCACTGTGCATCTCCCTTTGTCCGCAGGCAGGATGTTGATGCTTTGGTCCCTCTCTAGAGCAGTGATGGCCTTCCTTTCCTCTGGTGTTACATTGGAGGGTGGAAGTTTGGCATTGCTCACTGCACCTGTTAATTTCAGTCTAAGGTCTCCAGCTTCTGTCTCTGTGAGCTTTTTGTTTCTAATGGCGGTTTCTGCTGCTGTGATGTAGTCCACTGTGGGGATGTGGTTAGGAGTTACAGAGAAATTCAGTCCTTTGCACAGTACTTCTTTCTCTGTCTGAGTGAGTACTCGGCTAGAAAGATTTTTCACCCAGCATTCTTTGTGCACTGATTGGCTAGGTTTATCCCCCTTCCTTTTGTCACTCCAAACCTTGGGGTTAGTTTGATGTTGATTTTGGAGTTGCGGAAACTTCCTGATGTGCCGCTCTTTGGTTTTGGTGTGTTGTCTCAACTGACCCGTAGCTATGAAGTCGTTGATCCTTTGAAACAGTTCTTTTGGAACTAGACATGTTATTTTGTTTAGTAAGCTGTCTATTACAAATTTTAAGTTTTCAATCTCATAATTGAGACGGCTGATTCTACCTAAGGCTGAGTATACCTCTCAAGTAACGTTGGTTTAACCTGGCAGCCCTTTGCCCTGGTTCCGGTGCTTTCTTCTGTAAAGCCTTGGGAATAAGTTGCTTCTGTCGACATCTAAGGTTAAAGCCTAAATGATTCCTCTTCTTTGCTAACCTTCTTGTGTCCTTTTCCAGCTTTCTAACGATGTTTGGCTCATAGTTGTTCTTAAGTTGTGTGAAGAATCCCTCAGTCGTCCAGTTAGAATCCATGGTAAAAGGAGAAATTCAATTTGTCAACTGGACAAAGTTTATTTAGTACAAATATATTGTATAAGCAGCTCTGAGGGTCAAAATAAATGTAAAGCCTTTTATGTAAAGCTTTTTATTGCATTAGGAAGTGCGTGTTAGAATTCCAGTTGTTGTTGGTTTTATTATGAAGTGGGTGGATGGGGCAGGGAAGGAGTACAGTATATTTTGCAATATTTTAAGCTCCAGGAAACACCAAGGCTGAGGTGTCCCATAGTTTCAAACCTCTGAATGAAGAATGAAGTCTCAAACAGGACGAGACAAGGAGCCACTGAAGAAGTAAAACCAGCCTTGGTGTTGCAATTTTCCCCGAAAACATGTGCCAGTGCTGCAGTCATCATTAGTACTTCCCTAAACTCTAAACTCCTAAAACTGACCCGGTTCAAGTGAAAATGGGACGATATGAAAAATGACGATCCAATAATAAGATTCAATGTGTGGATTACTCCTGCAGGATCAGAGGATGGATGTGTCTTCTATCTGCAGGTTAAAGGTTCTTTTATATTACACAAAATTGGCTCTTGTGAGCTTTCAAACCTGCTGGAAAGTTGTTCATCAGAAACATACCTGGAGTTGTGTTTTGTTTTATTCACACATGTGTGAGTAAGTCTTTTGTATTAGTCTGTCTACATCTCCAAAGCTCAAAATGCTCTGGTCCACCTTGTTTTTTATTCTACATTCTCTTCTGTGTGTGATTAGATAGATAGATAGATAAGCCTTTTATTGTCTCCTTAGAGAAATTTGTCCTCTGCATTTGACCCATCCTGTCATCAGGAGCAGTGGGCTGCACCCGAGGCGCGCCCGGGGACCATCTCCACGATTTTCTTGCTTCGGCTTGGTCAGGACCTCGGCTGGAGAATCCTCCCACAGGTGGCTCACGTCACAACGGGCCTCGATGTATCTTCTGCCATGGGGGTTACCAGTGTCCACAGACACTGGGGGCGAGGTGGGGTTAAGTGTCTTGCCCAAGGACACAACGGCAGCGCTCATCGGTGGGAGCTTGGATCACATGTGGTCCACCCGTCAAGAGCGGGTGGACCACACTGAATTCTCTGGCTCTGAAACGCCACGCTCATTTTTCATTCATGTTTCCTGCTGAACTCAAGACAGCCCACCGGAGCAGAACAAAGAGCAGGGTCGGCAGGGGCGCACCTGTCGCAGGGGTTTAATAGAAAACCAATGTGACACCAGATGAAATGAGTGGAGGAGATGATTAGTGGTAATGGGTCGTGTTAAGAGACCGGTGAATACAAGACTTTTTTCATGAAGGAGGACACAAAAAAAATCTGAAATAAGGGCAGTTTAATTCAGTTTATTTAATCATGTCAGGTTAAGTAGATTTTTGTCCCAGTTCATTTGAGCTGCTTCAGGCTGTAAATGTGGAGAATTCAACCTTAAAATTTGTCGCGTTTAAAGGCCCTGTCCCCAATTCCCATGTATATGAGCTAGGGATGTCAACAATTAATCGATTAACGATTAATTGTCGATTAAGACGTTGGTCGAACAAAATGCATTAATTGTAATTAATCGCTAATCGCGGACACGCGCACCCGCGCACCCGCGTGGTCACGAAACAAGGCAACTGCGCACCGCGCTGCGTCAAGCTCGACTCACAGCCGGCCGCAGGCGCTAACAGCACTGCTCAGCAGCCCCGGTGTACGCGCGAGGCGAGATCGAACCGCAGCGCCCGAAATGCGCCCGGACGTGCCGCTGCTGGCCCCGCACGGCCGACCCACGGCCTGAACCCCGTGCGGCTGGTCCGCGGCTAGTCCAGGTCCAGACCCGGTCGAGTCCCGGTCTAGTCCTGGTCCAGACCTGGTCCAGACCTGGTCCAGACCTGGTCCAGACCCAGCCTAGTTCTGATCCAGGTCCTGGTCCAGTCCACGTTTAGTCCTGGTCTAGTCTCTTAGCCAATCAGGACAGAACACAATGTTACACTATAAAAAAAATGTTACACTATAAAAAATAATTTGAGAAAAAAAAAAAAATCTGCGAACCGCGATAGAGCGAGGGATTACTGTATTTTGTTATTCAGCATCAATACATTTGTCTGCTTTTTTACTAAGAAATAATTAGTTGAGGAATATACAATATAATAATACTATGATATATTTATGACTCAGTATTATGTATACTATAGCTTATATTCTTAAAGATCCTATTGAAACACTAAAATTCAGGTGAAAAACGCCGCTTATCAGTTAATCGTTAATGGATCGATAAGGTCAATCAACTATCAATTAATGAATTAATCGATAATTTGCATCCCTAATATGAGCAAAATGTGTCCTGCCCCAGTACAAATATATTGTATAAGCAGCTCTTGAGGTCAAAATAAGTCTCCTGCGTACCCTCCGTATCTAATTATAATGAGTTTTATTGAAGTGAAAAGCACTTATGAACCCCATCATGAATAATCAGGATGCACTGGGGAATAAATTTGGACCACTGCAAACCGTTTAAAATTAATGATGTTCTTTTTCTGTTTTGTTATGTATTGGCTTTCTCAATTCCGATACCGGTACTCGGAATTTAATATATAATATGATATTATCTGACACCAGTGTAGGGATGGCACAGTTAACTTGCCCCTTCAAATCAAGCAGCTTCATATGAATAAAACTCAAACCTTATGACAGTAAAAATCTATAGCAGCACCTTTAATTCCAAGTATCTGAGAGACAGACCATGGATGAGGTTCTAAAACTGACATTTCCTCTTGCTGATGAATCATGATTTTGTATTTTCTGAACTTAAACTGTACATACTTTTAATCGTCACCATGCAACCATAGCTGGTACAAAGGAGTGGACTAAGGGAGTGTGCCGTCACTGCTAATGTTCGGTCCAGTCAAATGAAGCTCACAGAGGCCGGCACTTATGGGGCAAATTTGGAGATGAGTTCAATATTTGGAATTCCGACCACAAGTACAATAGCAAACAAAGAGTGAATCCTGAACGAGGCTGTTGACACGCACTGTTGGTTTAGCAAAGGGTGGGGACTTAGCAAGGCTGTCAATCCAACATGCTGCTAACGCCAGAGGGAGCGACTTCAAAGAAAGAAGGTGCTTGATCTGTTGTTTAATGTTCATATCTTAATTTAAGGACAAAATAGCGAAATAAAAACACCAGGTTGGGTTATTGCAAACATTTTAAGACCAAAATGACAAGCAGGAGTTACAGAGAGAGTAACAGTTTTTAATAGTCGATGGAGCCGGAAGTATGCCCATGCTCACTTCCTATTTGGCATGTGGTGGCTCGCAGATAGCTATATTAATTTACTAGTGTATATACAGCCAATGCATACAACACAATTATGAATACATCTCCAAATATTATCAGATATTTAACACATATTCACGACAAAGTGCCACAATATTGAATAAAAAGGATCCAATTAGTATCCCTCATCCCCTTTGACTTGTGTTGTATTGTGTTGTGTTGTATGGTGTGGTAGTGTGTTGTATTGTATTGTGTTGCATGGTTTTGTGTTGTAGCAGATATTTGGCTGTACATCTTTGGTGCTTTGTTTGTGTTCCCCTCTCCTCCAGCCTGAGCTAATCTCATCATAAACGCCCACGTCCTCTGGCTGCAGCCGTGATGAAGAACAGATTTCAGAACGGAATGAAATGAGCAAGGAGGAGAAGAGAGAGACGGAGAGAGGAGTTTCAGGGAGGAAGAGAGGGGTGAGATAAAAAAAGAATGGATGGAGAGAAGAGAGGCAGGACAGGTGCGAGTAAGAAGAGAGAGAAGTGATGTGGGTGAGGGAGGAGAGGGGTTTAGAAGGGGTGGAGAGGGGGGTAGAGAGAGGTGAGGAAAAAGAATAGACAGAGAGAGAGAAGGAGAGGGGATTTGAGAAGGGAAGAAAGGAAAGAGAATTGGTAAGAGAAAGATGAGATGGAACAGTAATATATACAATGCAAAAATACTGTTGTAGAGCATTCCTGGAGATGTTTAAAAATATTCTCTATTTGGTCTGTATTAATTCATTGAGTCCGTGTGGTCATGGGGTCGTCTGATTGGCTCAGGGACAGGAGCTGGCTCAGGATTGGCCGGAAATTCCCATAACAGGTGCAGAAAGAGGAAGTGAAATTCTGTTCTGTCACAAATAAACTCCAAGAACGTGGGCTAATGCAGATAATGTGGATAATGTAACTGTAAAACATCTACTGTAGGACTTCTTACTGGTCCCAATATTATTTTGAAATCACATGACCTCAGACAAAGGCTGTTATCCATCTGTTATTAGTCTTATATTATCTTTTTGCAAGTAGAATGTTTTACACACAGGCCTATTTAAGCTGCGTATCTGAAAGCACCTGCATTCGTTGCTGTAGTTGTTTATTTTTACAGAGTCGTCTGCTTTTGCCCCTTTGCTGCCATCACCCCGATTCGGTCTCTCTCTATATCTCTCTGTCTCTCTCCTTCCATCTTTTGCCTTTCTCTTTCGCCTTCTTTCTCTGTCTCAGTCTCTCTTTATGTCTCTCTTTCTCTGTCACTCTCTCTCTTTATGTCTCTCTTTCTCTCTCTGCCTCTATGTATCTATCTAGCTTTCTCTGTCTCTCTCTCTTTATCTCTCTTTTTCTCTGTCTCTCACTCTCTTTATGTCTCTGTTCTCTCTCCCTCCCTCCCTCCCTCCCTTTCTATCTCTATGTCTCTCCCTGCCTTTCCTCCTCGTGTTTGCGAGCCTGGGAAAAGCATGGGCCATAAACAATGGGTGGCACAAACCGAGCACCTGCTTCCTGTCTGTGGGCTCATGTTAAATGTGTGCGCACAAATAGAAGCTCGCAGTTAGCATGGCCTGCTCTTACCACACAGCAGTGAGGGAAATTAGTAGATAAATCCAGATCACCGCACTTTATATGAGACAGGCCTGTTTACGGAGTTTTATGGCCTATACAATGAGACACTCAGGCACATGTCTTCAGGGAATCATATTACAGGGCCTATAAAGATGTATTGTGTAACTTTTATGGTGGAGGGTGAATCATGAGATATTTTTTGCTTTACCTAGAATGGCTGTAGACCTTTAGTCATGTGGTCGATTAATCGGTCTGGAGTCTTAGTCGACTACAATTTGTATTAATCGGCTTATCATTTAATTTGGATTGTAAAGTTTTATATGAGATGCCAATAAGAAAGAAGAAGTGAGTGATTTTTTGGTATTCATGTAAAAACTTAAAAAAAAAGAAAGATTAAATGTATTATTCACAAATTTAATCTTTATATCTTTATATAAATACACTGTTTCCTAGTACGTTTTTCTGCATATATATATATACAGTAGTCCCTCGCTATATCGCGGTTCACTTTTTGCGGCCTCGCTGTTTCGCGGATTTTTTTCATATACACTTTAACACAAGACCTCTTCAAAGATCAGAGGAAGGTTGCAGTTAAGAGCTTTGGACAAGTCTCGTACAATTCAATACGTACAATACAATAATACATACAATACAACAATACAGGCTTTTCCTCACTTAACAGCTGCAGGCCAGTCAATAGCCCTGAGCTACTGCAGGATCATACAAGTCGATAGAGCGCTCACACAAAACCTGGCATTGCCATGGAGATCCTTCACATGGCCGCTCTTCTTCACATGGCACTGTTTGGAGAGTTCTGGAGGTGTCAGATGCACAACAGAGGTCCTGTGGTTCAAAACGCTGAAACTTTATTGATCACAGACGGTACAGTGCAGTCAGACATTTGAAACTTAAAGGGAATCCCCACTCCACTACGGGGTGTACTGGATGTCAATGTTGGTCGATTTTACAATTAAACTTTATTATCGATATGGTATGGTATGTTTGGTATGCTGGGGTATGCGATGCTACCTGTAGGCACTGTTCTGTCTGAGGCTTTGTTAAAGGCAAATTAACGTTTTTTTACAATCTGAGCCTTCTTTCGCAGAACTTATGTTGAGCCGTTCTGTTCTACTAATGATCCCGTATCCGTTAACATGGTGCTCGTATCATATGCTCGGGGCATTACTTTGCGGTGTCCAAATAACACAAACTTTAGCACTTTTCAAATCATAGAAGCCCGATGTCTTAATGTAAGATTTCGTTTGAAGCAAAAGTGGCCTGTAATCCGAGATTTAGCCATAGTTTCGAGTAGATGAGGACGCCAGTGCGCATGCGCGGACTGTGCTATCAGCTCCCGGGACCCAAACATGAAACGCAAAGCTGAAAACTATGGATAAATCTCGGATTACAGGCCACTTTTGCTTCAAACGAAATCTTACATTAAGACATCGGGCTTCTATGATTTGAAAAGTGCTAAAGTTTGTGTTATTTGGAGACCGCAAAGTAATGCCCCGAGTACTCAGGCTAACGGATACGCTACAACATAACTTTCACCAAACAGCTCCAAATGACAAAGTGCTATGGGAAAGAAGGCTCAGATTGTAAAATAACGTTACTTTTCCTTTAAAGTTTTGTTTTAACACAATCTGACCAGAACAAGCCGGCTTAGTTGGAATTACAAGTGAGCTGGTTTGTGCTGTTTTTCAGTTACTCACTGTCACCTTTTTGCTGAAAATCAAACTCCTAAACAGGACCATGAAAGTTCGTATGGATCACAGACAGCTGAAAATGTGCTGCTTCAGATTATTTTAAAACTTTCTTTCTTTATTTTTTTTAAACTTAACATTCTGCCATACACATACATGTACATACAACCCCAGCATGATGTCACTGCAAAGTATCAGTTCATTAACCAAGAAGTCATAGGAGAGATGCTGGTGCTAGGTTCTACATGAAAGCTAATTTACACCTGTAGTCCCTGAGCAGGCTGGTGGAAATACTGAAGATATGAATTCAATGTATAGAGACCAAAAATAAAATAAACAGGTATTACCTAGGGTCACGTTATATATTAACAGGTTCAAAAGCAAGCCAATACCTGATTTAATAACTGTAAATATATTGTAACCTGCTTCTCTCCTTGAAGATACATTTAAAGGAACTGTAGAACATGAGCATCATACAAGTCTTTCATTTGGGTGCAATTTCAGTGCTGAAATTTAGTTGGTTTAAACCTAAAATGCCTCTCTTTGATCTGAATGGTCACTACCTAAACCCCAGCACCTGCAGCCATCATGAATCATTAATACTGAAAATGAGATCAAGACTCTGGCAACACAGGTTCAGTTGGGATTGGAGTACTTTTCTTTTTTTTCTTTTTTTTAATTTAAGAGTGCATTTCCTTTAATGCCATACTGAGGAACATTCTAGACCAGGATCTAGTCATTATTCGCCCCACCCCATTCTCACCTAAAAGTTTAACATTATATTCTATAGAACACTGCGTTTGCCTCTTTATAATGAAATTCAAATGTTCCAGAAGAGCAGAGGGAATTCCCGTCCGGTTGGAGTGACTCAGAGCTGAGTCAGGAGCAGGTGTCCACGCTCAGAATATCCACAATCAACCCCAGATCTGAGCGTCAGCACGAGTGAGCCTGGAGTGCACCAGCATGAGGGAGCCTGAGTCTGCTGAAGCATATGGAGAAGCAACTGTGTGTGTGGAGCTCAGAGGAGGTGCAATACTCTACAACAGGAGGCACAGGGAGGAGGGAGGTATCAGAACTACAGCGCTTTGAAATCTTTATCTGATCCTGGAACTGTTGATAGGCTACTATGCAGTGAGATCGCACTGGGGATGTTCTACGGAAAGATCTAAGCAGAAAGCTTTCTGGGCAGATTATGTTGTATTTGTATTTATTTATTAAAGGGACAATTCATATTAAAAGACAAGATAATGTAAGAGACAAACATGTACTTGTAAATATGCAGGATTGTAGCCAAAGCTAATTTCCATCCTTAATCCGCTGCTGGACCAAGACCAGCCACATAACTTGCACAATTCATAAAACATGACAAAAGCCTACAATACAGTACCTGTACCAGTACCAGTCTCACACTCATACACTATAAAACACACTCATAACTAACACTCACACTAACCCTAACCTTAACCCTAACCCACAACATTAGAATTAAAATGTATATGGTCAGACATGTACTCTCACTACTTACACAAGCACGGCATTAACATATATTTACAGGTCTATATACAAGTATGGTGCATGTGCAAAGGTTAAAATAAAGTTCAGATTAAAGTCTAACAAGTCTTAGATAAAGCAATGCTTACAGTTAGCATCACACTCCCAGGGAATGTTGAGGACATCAGCTGCAAAGTATCAGTTAGTAACAATAAGCTCTGTGTGCAATAGTGCCTGGCAACCTCACTGTTATTGTCACTACTTCCTGTCCAATTGTTTCCCATCCCTATGTGTTTTTTGCAGAGTCCTGCTAAAATGAGTCAATATTTAAAGATAAGGCAGTAAACAGGGAGCTGCAGATGTCACTGACAACATGTTAACAACACAAATAAAATGAATATGTAGCGCCTCTCTATTGTGTTTGTTATGTGAGAGAGACTAACCTGAGTTCTTATTACACATTTATACTAGTGTGGTTACACCTTTTACTATAGTCTTCTGCACGGTACATATGAAATTATTCTTATTAGTATAATGAACTCTTAAATGAACTACTGGATGTGTTTAAATGGTTGACCTCAAACAAACATGACACTCAATGACCACAACAAAGTTATAAGTAGATATGAACTATATTACATGGAATAAGAAAACTTGCTTTCAGGCATTTAGATGAACATCTCAAGGGTAAACCTTAACACACGAAATGATTAATAATCCAGGTAATCCAGTTAGCGTCGTTCCGCTCTCCCTCGGGCAACGTTACTAAATGCGGTGGGTGTCCTTCGTGCTCTCGTCGCGGTCTCTCCACTTGAAATGGTCCTCTCCGGTGTAGCTGGTAGGTCGCTAGTTACTCGCAAATCCATTAACAAGCCACTGGACTGACGACTCGGCTACACGGTCCACTCTACCTCGCGTTGAATTGTCCACTCGACAGGCAGCTAAACATCGCCATTTAAGTTACCCCAAGTCTTCAGACCGAAAGCTTAACTTATCTGGCAATAAAGCATCAAATTCACCTTCCGTGAATCAGTTTAATTACTAAGACTTGGGACAAGCTGAAAGCGTGACTTCTTCCAAAGTGCCTCTCCTGAATAAGACCCGCGCTCATTCCCCGCATTACTTCCTGACTGACCTTTCAACTTGCTCCTGATTAGCTTATCACACATGGCACAGAAAATAAATAAATTCAAAACAATAATTCAGACGCATTCAGACACATACATTCAGGTGAAATTATAACATGGTAACAAATACTCAAACGTAATTAAATATTAACAATTAATATGTCATATTCAAGAAATCATGCATGCTACCCAACATCCATTTCTCTTAAAGTAACATAACCAAAATGACCTCATTGCTGGCCAATGAGTTTTAACCTACTTTAACTTATACTATTTATTGTCATTAACTTAAATACATTTTAAGCTATTTACTCTGCTATCAACTTATTTATTCAAATCTATTTCAAATTCTTACTACTAAATCCCACAATGCTAATGCTAATGCAAATTTTGAGGTATTTCAAATATTAAACACCACATACTTAAGTATTTTAAATATAAATTTGATCAAAATATAAATAAATTAATTCTAATTTTAAGCAGTTGTTTATTTTATGTTTTACAGTTAACGTGTAAACATGACTCTTTTTGCCGCGCTCATGTTGTTTGAGCAGCCAGACTCTTCCACATTCATTCCTTTGTCCTGCCTCAGCCGCTATTTCATATCATGTGTCTCTCAAATATGGACGATATCTGCTTTAGAAAGTTTTCATATTCAGAACAAAATATATGTTGTTAATGAGCAGACTCTGTGATTTTGTTATTGGTGATTTGTTATTATCAAAATCCAAACATTCCTAGAGCCTGACCTCTTATCTCAAAAGCCTGAATTCTGAGGAGCACATGAACACATCTCCCAGTCATGATGAAACACCAGATTGCCCATGTAGCACTCTCTATTGAGTTATACACATTATCACTATCTAATGGCTCTCACTGAAAGCGATAGGGAAATCTGGCTGAAACCACAATGTTGCACTGTGAATGGTCCAGTCTCTCTCCATTTTTTTGTTTTGGAAATCAACCAGTGTGTCCATAGTCTATGCAAATAGATCATCATCCAGCCAAACAATATAGAAATGATCCTGGAATTGTTTTAAAAATACACAACAACAAAAAGTGTTTCCCCAGTGGTAGCTTACTCCCCTAGTTATAGTTTTTCAATGCATATTTTTAGCACAAACTGTAACTGTAATGCAAGACCCATTGACTTTATATGTAAACGGACATAGCTAACTCGCTATCCGGTGTGTTCTAATTAGTAAGTGAGCATGGGTGTACTGCTGGCTCCATCGACTCCAGCTCCAGTTGACATTGATAAATTGTCACTCCTCTCTGTAACTGCTGCCATGAGCCTCGCCATTTTGCTCTTAAAATATTCGTATTAACCCGCTCTACATGGTCCTGGTGTTTTTATTTCACTATTAGTTAATACATTTCTATTCCATATATAGAACTCCGCTCCAAATTCGCCCCTTTAACTGCAAGCCTCACTGAGCTTCATTTGACTGGAGCTGGACACTATGGGTGACGTCACACTCCCTTAGTCCACTTTTTTATACGTCTATGGTAAGAACGATAACTTTAATGCCAAACTGTGGAAAATTTTAAGCAATAACATCTCCATGGAGACGAGAATTAGTTGAGTGTTTACGATTTATAATTTTGTCAGTCCATCTTTATAAACATATTTGTGTATTATTATTATTATTATTATTATATCTATGTTTTTTCTTGCCATTTATTGCTCTTGTGATCGATCCGTTCTAGGGAAGCCTCTCCTTTCTCCTCCCGCTGAGCTACTCCATGGAGCTCATTGATTTTTAATCGAGCTTGGTTTTTCTGTGCAGGCCTTTTGTTTAATTCATGACTTGACTCCAGAGCCCTGATGCTAACGCTAATTCAATGCTCGTGGTCAGTATTCTGCTCTTGCCTGATTGGTAATGGTCAGGGGCATGGGAGAGCTCTGTGTCTCGTTTATGATTATGTGAAGATGCCCTGATTGTCTGTTCTTGTTAGCAAAAATCTTGCATTACTTACAATGCAAAGAAAAAGAAAAAGTGAGTGAAATAAAACTTGTAACTTGTATTCAGAACATGAAGGCCCTGTACCAGATTTTTATGTCTTTATAGCTACACACATTATTGTGAGAGCAGCTATTGACGTCACCCGGGGGGTGTTCTACACGTATGTCTATTGGTGTTGTGTTGAATGTTAATTACCATGGTGACACAATGCACATATTAGCAAACACAGACACAAAAGTTTTAAGATAGTCTGAAAATTCAACAACA
The DNA here is from genome assembly GCA_036785185.1 of Paratrypauchen microcephalus. Classification (NCBI taxonomy): domain Eukaryota; kingdom Metazoa; phylum Chordata; class Actinopteri; order Gobiiformes; family Gobiidae; genus Paratrypauchen; species Paratrypauchen microcephalus. Next base: position 375,931 of record JAVJIX010000205.1, read on the forward strand.
AAAAAAACAAAAAACAAAAAAAAAATGATTAAAAGATTACATTTTTGGGACTGAAACTGAAAGCTGAAACTGAAAGTGTAATCCAAGCCCAGATGTTGGCAGCTGAGAACTATGTGGAAACACCAGCCAGTGACAATACCAGATACAGGAGTTGTGAAATGTCACTGGTTAAGTTGTTGTGTCCTTAGGCAAGTAAATTAAGTCGATTAAGTAGTAAGTCGAGTAAAATAATATTATCATTATTACTGACTAAACTGACTCTTGTGAGCTTTTATATATATATATATATATATATATATATATATATATATATATATATATATATATGTTGTATATATATATATATATATATATATATATATGTTTATATATATATATATATATATATATATGTTTATATATATATATTTATATATTTATATATATTTATATATTTATATATATTTATATATAGTATATATCTCATAATGTTGTTACCTCCTCAAAAACATATCTGGAGTCGTGTTTTGTTTCATTCACATACAGTATGTTTGAGTAATCCTTTATCTGTCTGTCTATATCTCCAAAGCTCAAAATGCTCTGTTCCACGTTGTGATGTCATGTAGTGGTAGTTTTCAAGTTAACAGCGACATTTTACCTTTAGTTCAGTGGAGACTGACAATTCCAGGGCTCAAAATATCCAAATAATTCTAGTGAAGGTGTATTGAGGTGTATTGTTACAACACATTGGAGCACTTCCTGTATTGCCACAGGTAAATCTTTCTATCTTCATTGAAACCAAACTAGACCAAGTTACAAGTCAGATCTGTGGAGAGACAACCTCGTTCAGTCAGAAAGAGACAGCATTAAAACTACTGTAATTGAATAAATGTAAGGTAGATCTGTTTACTGTGGAACATTCCAGGTAGAGCAATGACATATCCATAGAAACAAGCAGGTGATGAACCTTCCACCAGAAAAGTTACACAGTGCACCTTAAGTAACAAAATGGAGTACTTCTTCCACCACTGATTTTAACCCTTGTAGCTACTCATTTTTACATTACATTTTACGCTTGCACATCTTTGCCCCTCTTCTCCTCAGGACCTGCTTGGTATCATTCTCTGTCCGGGAGATGGAGATTTGCTCTGGACCTAATATGAGTCCTTTTGTGTGCAGCTGTGGTGTTGAAAGCGTTTTGAGTGACAGCGCGTTTATGTTTTAGCTCCGCGTTCCTCCTGGGAGTTGGTGTAAGTGACCAAAGCTGGATCCCCTCTCCGCCCGGGGGAAATTAGGCCTTCACACCAGCGTTGCCAGTGTCCCACAGGGGGCAGGAGAGAGGCAGGAGAAAGATGCACTGGTTTATTTATGTAATGAGGAAAAGGCTGAGCGTGGAGACCAGTGGTGGGCGAGGTGTGGGATGTGAGCAGCTTGTTAAAACACTGTGTGAATGGTATGGTTTCAGATTACGTCAACAGCTCCTATAGGCTTTAGAGTTGGATTGATAAAAGGGCAGGTGAGAGCTTCATTAGGGCTGGAGGACTTTAGTTGTTTCTTCAATTAATTGGTTGTCTCAGTCGATCAAAACTTGTACAGTGGTCCCTCGCTCTATCACTTTTCACTTTTCACGGCCTCGCTGTTTCGCAGATTTTTTTTTTTTTTATTTACATTTTTTTTAATACTGTATCAACATTGTGTCCTGGGCAGGGCACACCACGCTAATCCATCGGCACTGCCACAGGTTCTGAACTGTAGTGAGAACACATCCGTGCGCTCTCAGGACTGGTTCCGCCGCCTGGACTCCAGGTTCCACCAGTTCGTTCTGCGGAAACAGACCGTGTTTCTTCATGGGACTGTGGCCTTGGTCTCGTACTCGCAGCCCCAGGTGAGGCGCACGGATTTGACCACGATGAGCAGGTGCACGTGTCCGTGCGTACACTTTTCCGGGTGGTCAATGCGGGAAGTAGCGGCAGTATTTCCGGAACCAGTCCAGAGAGCACACGGATGCGTTCCCTCTACAGTTCAGAACCTGTGCGTCCCAAGACATGGCAGTGCTGTGGGATGAGCGCGGTGCGCCCTGTTCGTCCCTCTGTGCTCACACTGTGTTTGAATGAGAAGCAGTCCGAGCCGTACCGGGCTCCGGGGCCGGATGCACGAGGAGCGGAGACATGAGTCACTGGATCCGTAGGAAGTCCAGACCGGGACTAAGACATGAGGACCAGACTGAGACCAGACCGGGACCAGACCGGGACTAGACCGGAACTAGACTGGAACTAGACCAGGACTAGACCAGGACTAGACCAGGACTAGACCAGGACTAAACCAGGACTAAACCAGGTCTAAACCAGGTCTAAACCAGGTCTAAACCAGGTCTAAACCAGGTCTAAACCAGGTCTAAACCAGGACTAGACCAGGTCTAAACCTGGACTACACCAGGACTAGACCAGGTCTAAACCAGGATTAGACCAGGTCTAAACCAGGATTGCGGCTCTTTGCCTTGTTTCGTGACGTCTCTCCGCCTCTCTTCTCCGCTTCACTATTAATACATTTTGTTGAAAATCTACGGAAGTTTGAGAGTGTTTAAACAAGAGAGAAATGTGAGAAAATGTTAATACCAGTCTGAGAAAAATGTATAATGTGTGTGGTGAGGCGTTTACAGCCTTACATGTATAATAATTGTAAAATATAAAGTTGTCCTACTTCGCGGATTTCACGTATTGCTGGTTATTTCTGGAACCTAACCCCCGCAATAAACGAGGGACCTCTGTATAGTCATTTTTGCATGAACTCTTGTAAAGGTGTAATCTTGTGGTTGTATTGAAAAACTGTGGTCCTCTCTCTGTAACTGTTGCTTCAGTTTGGTCTTAAAATGTTCAGATTAACCCGCTCTACATGATCCTGGTGTTTTTATTTCGCTATTTTGTCCATAAATCTTTTCCTAATATGGAACTGGCTCTAAATTCGGTCCTGTAACTGCCCGTTACAGGATGAGCTTCATTTGACTGGAGCTGAGTTGAGTTTTTATAGTTTTTAGCTATTGCCATGCCTCCCTTTTTAGTCAAATAATCCGTCATCAGAACAGTCTTTAGTCAGCTACAGCCCCAGTCTTTATTATTAAGGTCAGGAAAGAATCAACTGTGGAATCATTGAAACAGACAAGCCAAAAGGCTATAGTGGTCCCTTACCCGAAACCCAGTGTTTCTCAGACTGATGTATCTAGAGTTCTAATTTAGTATTGAGGACATTATTATCCACATTTATGTCCATTTATGTAGAATTTGTTATTGGTTTTATTTGGTCTGTAAATTTGATTAAATGACTATTATCTAGAGTCTAAGCCTTATATCTGCTAGATCTTATCTGATAGCCAGTACATCTCATATTGGCCTACAATATTGAATTGACGGGGCCCTAGTTTTAACTACTGTAGCAGTTTTATAGTTTTATTTTAGGCCCACTAAAGCCCTAATTTAGACCTGAAATAGTCCCGTTATAGAGCTGGTTTAGATCTGGCAGTACTCTGAAAGCCAAACAAGACCGTTGCTGTCTTGAAGGAATTCTTATTGCTTTACTTGGAATGTTCTACAGTATGGCATTAAACCTGTCCATCTTATTCAGTCAGATATGTTTTTGTTGCTTAAAAAAAATCTACAAAAACATACTTGTGTTGCCTGCCCACAGATCTGTAACTTGGCCTAGTGGCATTGCTTGCCTCTGGAGATGGAGAAGTTTAAAGTTTATAAAACATTTGAGGCAAAGCAATAATATTTTCCATTCACAAGCAGCTAACAGACTCTCCAACAGAAAAGTTGCAGAATGCCCCTTTAAACATACAGTGTAGTTCATTGATGTTCAATGGACATTTATGCAGTTGCGGCAGCTCCAAAAAACATAAAAAACACTATAAACACAGTACAGGTCATGCATATGATGTGATAAAAGTTCTACCTTGACTATAAAATGGAAGTTTAAAAGTTGACACATGTAAAAGCTCATTATAGTCACAGTAGCAGAACATGGTCCTTGTAAAATACCGTATGTCTGTGTCTGTTAATGGAACAAAAAGTTTGGTCTAGTGATTTCAAAGTCTTTCTGTAGTAAGGAAGAAACACGATACTCAATACTAATTCCGATCCTGCAATGATAATTAAAAATTTTCTTTAGACAATAGAATGTGATTTTCAACATTAAATCATAGTACTTACTTTTCTGTTGTGTAGGTTCCATAGTGGTCTATGGGCGTATACTAGTTGATGTACTCTTATACTTGTTCTGATACTTAAAGGTCCCATGACATGGTACTTCTTGATGCTTTTATATGGCTCCTTAATGGTTCCCTAATACTGTAAATGAATCCTTCTTCAAAATCAACACTCACTGCATGAGATATGACTCTGACAGTCTTCATGAGGCTAGATATGTGTCTAAAATGCTTTATTCTGAGTGTTGCTGCTTCAATGCAAATGAGAAGGACAGAGAGATTGGCTAAGGAGCGGGGGGGGGGGGTTTCCCCAGCTGGAAGCGCAGCTCTGCACCGCTGTCTGCTCTCTTCCGTGTTTAACACAGGAAGACAGATGGGAGACTTTGCAATGAAAAAAAGCATATTTACACAGAAAATAAAATTAAACCACTGGTATTTCAGAGGTCCAGAGGGTCGGGTAAGGGACTTGCGAGCCTAGAAACACTCGGACGTGCCTCCAGGCAAATAAAAAAACGCATTTCGCATTGCGTAGCGCATTCACAGTCCAAACTCTATGGGCGGGATATACAGGGACGCTGAGCGGAGACAGAGGGAGGGGCTGGAGCTGCATTTGCCGATCTGACGTCAAAAAGGTGCCTTGTCCGAACTCGCCCGTTTCAACACTGTTTTTGTGTAACGCAGAAAAGGACCGCAAATGCTCAGTTTAGACATTTCGCAACTTTTAGCCATGGGGGGGGGGGGGGCTAAACAGGGTAGGGGAGCTCACATTAACGTTCAAAAACCTCAGAAAGTGAAAATTTCATGCCATTAGTAACGATACCTGCTCAAATGATTATCTAGCTTGAATAGTAGTTTTAGTATTGGTTACTCACTGATTTTGGATACTTTTAACAACCGTAACTGGAACAATAAAATGGAACTTAACTTTAAAATTTACCTAATTTTAAAGTTAAATTTTTGGTTAGGGGTCCGTCACTTGCTTGTTTCTATGGATATGCAATTGCCCTGCCTGGAATGTTCCTCAGTATGACATTAAACAGCTCTAATTTAGATTTATTCATTTAGAGGTGGTTTTATAGCTCAGAGACACCAGAAAAACAGACATTCAGACCGTGAATGGGGTTGCCTCTCCACAGATCTGACCCCACCACCCTTCAAAAACGGTCCTTGTAAGTGTTTCTGTGTCTGTCAATGGAGCACAAAATGTCTGGACCTACATCTCCCGCATAAATGTAAAAAACAACTTTAAATAGCACAGTTAATTCTTGTGTAACATACTTTTACTCCACACACACAAGTCGTACAGAGGTCCAGCGGGACCGAGCGAGCTGTCCTTCTAATGAGCCCTATAAGTGTGCTGACTCACGTTCCCTTGGAGATTCTTCAAAATGGCTCTGCCTGATCTGCGTCGTGTGGGCACTGTACTCTCAAGTGGAAATGTCAGGACAGTAAAACACTTGGCTGCTCTGATCAAACAGGAAGTGACCTCATCCCTCTGTGGTGTTTAAGGCAGGAAGAGTACACAAAAACTATATTGACTTGCTATGTGTTTTTATAGGTCCTATATTATGCAAAATTGATTCTTGTGAGCTTTTATCCATGTTATAAAGTTGTTACCTCAGGGCTGAAATTATCGAAATGATTCTAGTGCAGGTGTATGGCGTTTTAAACAGAATGGAGCACTTCTGTATTATGAGTGAGTGAGTGAAGAACTCGGCCTAAATATGCAGGATTTGCAAAACATAACTCCAGGTCTGTTTGTGATGAGGAAACATTATAACTTAGATCAGAAAATAGTGTAATATGGGTCCTAAAAAACTCTGGACTCTGTGTCTCATTTTTCCTCCGTGCATGGATTGTATAAACTGCTCTTGAGGTCAAAATTAGTCTGCTGTGTGCTGTCTGCATGTAATTGTAAACCATCTTATTGTCTGATAATTATAGTGTGCACGTTGCCATGCTAGTTGTTGTTAGTTTTACCCTCATAGAGCACTATGTCATCACATCCCACAAATGAGTCTGCACATGGCATCAGGTTTGTCATGTTGCTGTGTACAGGTTTGCATCATGTTTTTGTATATTTAAAAAAATTGTCGTGACGTAGGCTTGTGGACGGAGCATTGAACAGATCACTAAATTACTCAAACATGCATGTATGACATCTTCAGGCATATTTTTGATGAGGGAACAATGTTATAAGCAGTGGTGGAATGTCAAAAATTAGTAAAAGTAGTAAAATATTGTACTTAAGCATGAATTTGAGGTATCTGTACCTTACTTAAGTACATTTTACAGTAGTTTCTTTTTACTTTTATTTCACTACATTTGAGAGCAGATATCTGTACTTTTTAGTCCTCTACATTTTTGAACAGGACTGAGAAGTAAAAGTATTTTTTATTATAGTTCAAGACCTGCTGAAAAGGCTGAGGGATTATTTTTTAACATTCATAATTTAAGCAAGCACAAATATACAAAGAAAAACTCTGTATCAAAATGACTACATTTGAAGCATGAAATACTTTTCCTTTTTATTCTTTAGCTACAGGTACTTTAATACTTTTAGTTTTATTTTATTTATTTATTTATTTATTTGCTCTTTTTTTGTTCGTTTTTTTGCTGCAGTATCTGTACTTTTACATAAGTAACAAAATAGAGTACTTCTTCCACCACTGGTTATAACATGGTGGAAAACTCAAAAAGTGGATTTTGCATAATAGCCCCTCTTTAAAGGAAGTTGTTTTTGGAAATGACCTAATGCTGTGCAGTTAAAGCAGGAAGAGGAAGAGGAGCACAAGTCTGGGTGGCAAAGAGTTGCAGGAGGTGTTGTTTTCAGAGAGACTTTTTTTTTTCTATGTCAAACTGCACCTGTGGCATCTGTGCTTCTGTGTGTGGACAGACAATTCAATTCACATCACCTTATCTGTCCCCGGGGTTCAATTAAAAGACATGGCGGACATTTATTCACATAGAAAAACACATGTACACTGACAAAGATACAATTATATAATAAAAAGTTTTGGAATTAACGTGAAAGCTGCATGGTGAGAACTAGGGGGCGCACTGCTTCATATTATGAAGCTGTATAGCGTATACTCTTTAAAGAACAAAAAAACAACACTTGCTTTAAAGGGTCATTGCGTAACCTTTCTGGTGGAGGGTCCGTCAAATGCTTTTCTTCATGGAGATGTTATTGTTTCGACTGGTATGGCATTAAACTTCTTTATGGAGATCAAATCAGACCAAGTTACAGGTCAGATCTGTGGAGAGGCAACCCTGCTCACAGTCAGAATGCCTGTTTTTCTAGGTATTTTTGAGCTATAAAATCACCTGTAATTGAATAAATGTAAGGTAGAGCTGTTTAATGCCATATTGTGGATTATTCCAGGCAGCGCAATGACAAATCCATAGAAACAAGCAGGTGATGGACCCCCAACCAAAAAGTTACACAGTGCACCTTTAAGTTTGACGCCTTCTACTTTGGGGTTAGTAGGTGACCATTTTAGTCCTGTTTTAGTCCTTTAGTCATGGTTCTGACCTGATTCAGACTTTAGTTCTGGTTCAATCCTGATTTTGGTTTTGGTCCTGGTTTAGTTCTGGTTTAGTTCTGGTTCCAGATTTGGTTCAGTCCAGATTTACTTCTGATCTCCGGGTTCAGAACTGGTTTAGTCTTGGTTCAGTTTTTGATCAGATTTGGTTTGATCCTGACTGCGTCCTGATTTAGTTCTGGTTTAATCCTGGTATTGGACCTTTATAATCTGGGTTTAGTCTTGGTTCAATCTAGATTTAGTCTTGGTTCAAACCTGGTTTAGTCCTGTTTTAATCCTGGTTCAGTCTTGGTTCAGTTCTCATCAAGTCTAGTTTTGAGTTTGAACTCAAAAAGATTATATTTGATTATTATTGTAGATGATGTTCGTGCATTTACCTGTTCATTTGCATTATACAAACCAGAGAGAGTTTATATGTGTGCGTGTGTGTGTGTGTGTGTGTGTGTATGTGTCCATGTGTGTGTGTGCATACGTGCGTGCGTGCGTGCGTGTGTGTGTGTGTGTGTGTGTGTATTTATGTGTGTCAGAGCTCTGGAGCTGTCTCTGTGGACTCACTGGGGTTTGGGACATTGAGCTACAACATCTACAAAATTTCTAGATGTTGTAGATGTTGCATCACATTCAATGTGATGGCCATAATCCAGTGGGTGAGACATGTTTTAATTGGTCCTATACAGAGACAGGCAGAGTTACAGTAGTTACATTTACCCAAGTAACTGAGTACTTTTCAGACAGCATGCTTTTTAACTTCTACTTGAGTAATATACAGCTCTGGAAAAAAGATAAGAGACCACTGCAAAATTATCAGTTTTTCTGATTTTACTACTTATAGGTATTAGGGGTGGGTATTGGCAAAGAAATCGCGATTCAATTTGAATCACGATTCATATGCCACGATGCGATACTATTACGATGCATCACGATACTTGAATTATTGCGATGCATTGCAATATATTCGACATACTTCAGTGAAAATGTACCAAAAAAAAGAGGATAACTTAAATATCAGTGGCTGTGTATCTGGGTAGTGTCTTCAATTGATACATAACTCTGAGCAACTCAATTCATAACTGAATTTATTGAATAACAAAAACAAATAAACCAAACCAATAACAAAAAAGTGCATAGGATTTTTTCTAAAACAAAAAATGATGTTCAAACATTTGCCATTTTGGAGGTAGCTACCATCATAAACAATACCCTTTCAAAAAGAAAAAAGTGCATAGGATTTATAAAAAAAAAAAAAAACTAATAATGAATTTATTTATTTATTAATAATTAATTATAAATTAATAAAAATCGATTTTTGGCATCAAGAATCGATGCAGTATATTGTGAAAGTTAGTATCGCGATGCATTGTCATGACGATTATTTTGCACACCCCTAATAGGTATGTGTTTGGGCAAAAGGAACATTTTTGTTTGAGTCTATAAACTACTGACAACATTTCCCCCAAATTCAAAATAATAAAAAAAAATGTTTAGAGCATTTATTGGCAGAAAATGACAAATGGTCAAAATAACAAAAAAGATACATGTTTTCATGTTCATGTTAGCCTTGAGGAATTCGGCGTATTCTCCAGCAGTGTGTGTTGGAGTTTGTTTGAGCATTTTACTAGATGTGTCTTTTTCTCTGGACATTGGACAAGTACATTTCTGACTGTTTGTCTCTCCCTATGCATTTAAGATTGGCAGAACAACAAATGGCATACTGAACGTTACAGTAATGGTGCGCTATGTTGTCTAGCAGTGGTATCGGTGTATGGTATTGGCCAATGGTTGTCGAGTACAAGTATGAGTATATTAATGAAGTATCGGGCCATATCGGTATCGGTGCATCCTTAAAAATAAGGCAAATAGAAATAAAATAGACTTCGACTGAATCTATGCAGAATATACAGTATGGGTCTAGCAACAGGGCCAAACCGGTCCCTCTTAAAAATGGGACAAGTCTCAGGAGAATAACCTGTGTAAACTCAGGATTAATAATAAGACATTATTTTCAGTGCAGGTAGATTAATTATGGTGTTGTAGTAGTAGTAGTAGTAGTAGTAGTAGTTGTAGTAGTAGTAAAGGTCCTATATTAAACAGAATGGACTCTTGTGAGCTTTAAGCCATGTTATAATGCTGTTACCTCGTCAGAAACTTACAGAACCTGGAGATGTGTTTTGTTTCATTCACACACATGTCTGAGGTCTGAGTGATCCTTTATTATTAGTCTGTCTACATCTCCAAAGCTCAAAATGCTCTGTTCCACATTGTTCTTTTACCTTTAGTTATGGAGAGATTGGCAATTCCGGAGCTGAAATGATCTAAATGGTTTATTTATTTATTTTTATTTATTTAGTTTTTTGACAGGGCAGTACATTGAAAACATTGCCACCATATAGGTCACCGATATCCATGCACATAAGGCTTGTAGCCACAGGCTAATTTGCAGCCCCCGTCCCTGGTTAGGCTTTTAAAAACATAAAACAACACAAATAACACACAGATACAGGACAAAAAACAAAACCAGAACATTAAAAGCATTCGTCCCACTTGTCCCTACTATATCCAGTTTTAGTGTTCACATTTCTGATTTTCTTTAAACCACTTTTTTTACTTTTGTGGAGAAAAGTCCGTCTGTGACTTGAACTCCAGAGGCAAAGAGTTCCACAGCTGTGAAGCCTTCACTGTAAGGCTGCAACGATTAGTCGACAACGTCGACGACGTCGACAATAAAATTTTGTCGACGTGAAATTTCATTGTTGACTAGTCGTATTATTTAAAGGGATATGCCACCCCCAGGTCAAATTTGGAACTTAATACTCCTGTATCAAGAATCCGCAGGGCCGACAGCAAACAGTGGTGGAAATGTCTTTGTTACACATCTGCTCCTTCACTGTACAGTGTCCGAGTCTGTCGCCATTTCTCGTTCAGAAACAGCGCTAGTCCACCTGCCTTAGACTTCTTCCCGCTCTCCGAGAAAGATTTCGGCCGGTGTTAGCCATGTCTCCGTAAAAACAATGACGTTAGCATCCCAATTACTTCTAAATCTAACGAGCGCCGCGAGCTTCATACGTCTTGTTGGCGAATAAATGTGCACATTCCCCGTTACACGGAGAGGACCGGCCTGTCATTTTGGGTCTCTTCTTTTCCTGCGTAAGAATACAGTCGAATCGCGGCGTCCACGGCGTGTCGTCCGCAGGATCTCGTCAGGGGAACATGCCTGTCTCGAGGGAACGTAACTGCGCTGTGCAGCGCCATCAGCTGATCCTTTGTGTAGACGAGCGGAGAACGAGGTCTCTTACACATCTTAAGCCGAGACAGGTAAATAATCCACCAAAAGTGCGGAAAAAATGCAGCGTCGAGTGCAGCCCAAGCTTAACGAACAGCGTTGACAAAAATATTTACAAAAGTGGGGCGGTTTAAAGGCAAAAAGTTAAGAAAGTTACGGAAAAGTGCGGGAGCGTTGTGGCGGGCAGCTAGCTCGCGCCAGTCACTGTATCTGCATGTGAGGAATATTCCAATATTAGCACTAGTGCTAAACGGAATGGTGGCCATACGCAATTTGCTCACGAGTCATGGACAATCTTTTTCATTCCGAATGTAGTCTAGTCGTGTTTTGGCAGTATTCCCTTAACAGAACGCTGTTTCACAGAATACTTCAAGTTTTTTTAAACTGGATACTGACAATATTCCGCTTTGAAACAGAATGCTTAAAGCACGCACGTGTAACTGCACTCACTAAATACCAACGTTAGTGCCGTGTCCATTATCCTAGTAATATTTTTTTTCGTGACTAATGAGACTAATCGTCACTGGATCTATAGATTAATCGACTAATAAAATAATCGTTAGTTGCAGCCCTACTTCACTGAGAATGCTGTTTGACCCAGAGCTGTGCGGCACCTCCTCACTCTGCAGCTCCCACTCACAGCAGCTCGAGTCTGTACATCTTCAGTGCTATAAGTCTGAATATGTTTGCACATTACATCTGGAGCGAGACCATTCAGACACTTAAAAATGTTCTAGTGAAGGTGTGTGGAGTTTATTAACACAGTGGAGCATTTCCTAACATAGATCAGAAAATAGTTTAATATGAGCCCTTTAAACTTTTTTACTTATTCACAAGAGAAAAGTCAGGCGCTATAGTTTTTTGAATCTTAGAACATGAACATAACCTTTCCCACAGCAGAGGAGAGCAGCCCACCTCCTCTTTCCTCCTCTCTCCTCCTCCTCTTCTTTCCTCCTCTTCTCCCCTCCTCTCTCCTCCTCCTCCTCTTTCCTCCTCCTCTCCTCTCTCTTCCTCTTCCCCTTTCTTCCTCCTTCTCTCTCCTCTCCTTCTCTCCTCTCCTCCTCTCTCCTTCTCCTCATCTCTATGGTAACACTGTAATGATAACAGCTCTACATGTGCAGGCAGCAACTCATTAAAACTAAAAGCAATTATCCCCAGCTCCATCTGCTTCAAAACTACTGGGCCACTGGAGCAGAAACAGCAAACAGCTCCCACAATGCACCACTGCACTACCAACAGCTCCCACAATGCACCAGCACCACTGCACTACCAACAGCGTACAGGGTGAGGGGGGATTTAAAATTACATAGACATGATACAACCTATCTATTTCAATGACAACTTTATTATGGACTTGGCTGCTATTTTAGGCTTTAGACCAAATTCTGTTTCACTCCTGATATAGTACTGGATCAGTCCTAGTTCAGTCCTGGTTTATTCTTGGCTTAGACCTGGTTTATTACTGGTTGTTATTATATAGTCCTGGTTCAGTCCTGGTTGAGCTCCAGTTTATTTCCTTTTGAGCCCTGGTCAGTCCTTGTTTAGTCATGGTTCAGTCCTAGTTTATTCTTCAGTGACATTTCCCACTCCTTTGCCTGTGCTGATGCCCGGGAGCTCTCATGACCTCTTTTAGTCTGTAATAGTCCTGGTTCAATCCTAGTTTAGTTCTGCTTTAATCCTGGTTTAATCCTGGTTTAGTCCTAGTTTTAGACCTGGTTTAGTTCTTGTTTCTGTCTCTTCTTAGTCCTGATTTAGTCCTTTTTTAACCTTTTGTGCTGGTTTATTTTTGTGTGATTTCTGAGCACTTCATTGCTGATTTAACCAATGAACTTTCCCTTTAATTAATAAAACGATATTTCAAAATCTCAATATTTTCTTTGCTAGTACTGTACTGTAAATACTTTAAGAGTCACATCCCCAGGGTCCTTCCTCTTTGGCCCACAACAAAAGGGTGAAGTATGTGAGATAGTTCAGAGGCCAAGAGTTAAAGTTTCCTCTTGGAAACTTTAACTCTTGGATTCTGTCATTTGTTTTGCTTGAAGATACTTGACCCTCTTTAAAGAAGACCTATTGTGCTTGTTGTCTGCTCTGTAGTTATAATCTCTGACACCTGTGGATCATTATGTTATCATTTGCACATATTAAATCACAATATTCATCTCAAACAACGTCATAAAAGAAACATGTCCTCTGTTAGAAAACTGTGGTACCCAATGGGAGCTGATGTCGTCATAAACATCATCACAACAAAGCGCGGCGTGCTGTGGGTCCCTCCTACCAAAATGACTGCATGCCGCTCCTACATGTACCACCGATTAAGGAAATAAAACTGGAGAAAGAAGCAAGTACGTCACAGTGGGCATGTACCAGTGTTGGTGAGAACGCGGGTTGATCAGAGCAATGATGACTCAAACATGCAGGAATGGGTAAATGAGAAGGGAAACCAACCAGAACATGGTTAAAAGCTCTCAAAAGTCAATTTTGCATCAGAGGTCCACTTTAATGTCTCAAGTTTTGTGTAGTTGAGCAAAACGTGCTTTACCCCAGTACAGATTGTATTGACCTTTATTATCCAGGATAGTCTCGCTGAGATTAAGAGGAGTCCTGGCCCCACAGGGGACCCTATTGGACATGTTTTTAGAGGCAGGGGCAACTGGAGGACCCAAAGGAAACACAGGCACAGGGAGAAAATGCAAACTCCACACAGAAAGACCCTGCACCACCCCAGAATCCTTCTTACTGTGAGGTGAGAGAACTGTTTTCCACTGTGCCGCCCACGTGGACAAAATTGTTGGTACCCCTCAGTTAAAGAAGGAAAAACCCACAATTCTCACTGAAATCACTTGAAACTTACAAAAGTAACAATAAATAAAAATGTATTGAAAATTAAATAATCAAAATCAGCCATTACTTTTGAATTGTTGATTAACATAATTATTTAAAAAAACAAACTAATGAAATAGGGCTGGACAAAAATGATGGTACCCATAACTTAATATTTTGTTGCACAACCTTTTGAGGCAATCACTGCAATTAAACGATTTCTGTATTTGTCAATGAGCGTTCTGCAGCTGTCAACAGGTATTTCGGCCCACTCCTCATGAGCAAACTGCTCCAGTTGTCTCAGGTTTGATGGGTGTCTTCTCCAAATGGCATGTTTCAGCTCCTTCCACAGATGTTCAATGGGATTCAGATCTGGGCTCATGGAAGGCCACTTTAGAATAGTCCAACGCTTTTCTCTCAGCCATTTTTGGGTGTTTTTGGCTGTGTGTTTTGGATCGTTGTCCTGTTGGAAGACCCATGACCTGCGACTGAGACCAAGCTTTCTGACACTAGGCAGCACATTTCTCTCCAGAATGCCTTGATAGTCTTCAGATTTCATTTTACCTTGCACACATTCAAGACACCCTGTGCCAGATGCAGCAAAGCAGCCCCAAAACATTACTGAGCCTCCTCCATGTTTCACCGTAGGGACAGTGTTCTTTTCTTCGTATGCTTGGTTTTTGAGTCTATGAACATAGAGTTGATGTGCCTTACTCAAAACGTCCAGTTTGGTCTCATCTGTCCAAAGGACATTCTCCCAGAAGCTTTGTGGCTTGTCAACATGCATTTTTGCAAATTCCAGTCTCGCTTTTTTATGATTTTTTTTTCAGCAGTGGTGTCCTCCTTGGTCGTCTCCCATGAAGTCCACTTTGGCTCAAACAACGACGAATGGTGCAATCTGACACTGATGTACCTTGGCCTTGGAGTTCACCTTTAATTTCTTTGGAGGTTGTTCTGGGCTCTTTGGATACAATTCGAACGATCCGTCTCTTCAATTTGTCATCGATTTTCCTCTTGCGGCCACGTCCAGGGAGGTTGGCTACTGTCCCGTGGGTCTTAAACTTCTGAATAATATGAGCCACTGTTGTCACAGGAACTTCAAGCTGTTTAGAGATGGTCTTATAGCCTTTACCTTTAAGATGTTTGTCTATAATTTTTTTTCGGATGTCCTGGGACAATTCTCTCCTTCGCTTTCTGTTGTCCATGTTCAGTGTGGTACATACCTTTTCACCAAACAGCAGAGTGACTACTTGTCTCCCTTTAAATAGGCAGACTGACTGATTATGAGTTTGGAAACACCTGTGATGTCAATTAAAGGACACACCTGAGTTAATCATGTCACTCTGGTCAAATAGTTTTCAATCTTTTATAGAGGTACCATCATTTTTGTCCAGGCCTGTTTCATTAGTTTGTTTTTTTAAATAATTATGTTAATCAACAATTCAAAAGTGATGGCTGATTTTGATTGTTTAATTTTCAATACATTTTTATTTATTATTACTTCTGCAAGTTTAAAGTGATTTCAGGGACCATTGTGGGTTTTTCTTCCATTAACTGAGGGGTACCAACAATTTTGTCCACGTGTGTATATTGTATAATCAGCTCTTCAGGTAGAAATGAAACCGCTGTGTTCTGTGTTCTGTGTTCTGTGTGCTGTCTGCATCTACTTATGAATTGTTCCTCCAAGAATCAGGAAGTCCACTGTTAGCATGCTTGTTGCTATTAGCATGTTGTTACTGTGACAGCAAAACTTCAATCTGGCCTCTTGACAGTTGTGAAAAGTGCTTATAAAGTCAGTCACAAATAATTAAATTGCTCAGAATGCAAAAGGTAAGGAGGAATCATTTTGGACCACTGCAAAGCTCTGACTTTTCTGGTTAGGATAAGGTATGCCCCATTTCCTGAATTTTTTGTCTTGATACTCAATACTGATTCTGATACCACAATGATTTTTAAACAAAAAAACACTCTTTCTTTAGACGATAGAATGTGATTTTCAACATTAAATCATAGTACATTCTTTTCTATTCCCATGAGGTCTCCCATGACGTATCTGTGTACTCCCTCAGTGGTCCAGGTAGATTCCACAGTGGTCCATGGGCGTATACTAGTCTATGTGCTCTTATACTTGTTCTGATACACCTCAAGATCATTCTAAAGTTATTCAGGAAAGGCTCATTTCTGTCCTGTGAATAGAAGGTTTTTTTTTTAGCATTGACACCTGTTTAAATGAGTATTGAGTTTAAATAGTAGTTTTACAGACAGATTTGTGTATCTTTACCCGTTTTGAATGTGAGTCCTACTGTACGTATGCAGATGATGGCAGTAGTGAGCGGGTGGAGCCCAGGTCTTTTGTTCAGTTGTAATTAGGGCAGAACTATTAGCAAAACAGTGCCATTAAACGTGCTGCTGAAATAGAAACAGTATAATTCCTAACGCTGGAGGTACTTGTGTTTTCATTCATTAAGACAGGCCTTGGACTGAGACGAGCTGTGCAGATTGTGAGGGTGATTCTACCTCAGGCTAACTGAGTCTTGGGCTGTAATTTTCTGAAATCACAAGTATGCCTGGAGAGCCTCATCATTTTAAAAGTGCATTGTGTAACTTTTAGTGTGGAGAGTCTGTCAAATGCTGTCTGTCAGATTCATGGAGATGTTATTGCTTTGTCTGGAATGTTTCACAATATGGCATTAAACCTTTCTATCTTCACGGAGACCAAACCAGACCAAGTTACAGGTCAGATCTGTGGAGAGGCGACTCCTCTCACACTCAGAATGTCTGTTTTTCTAGGTAGTTTTGAGCTATAAACCCACCTGTAATTGAATAAACGTAAGGTAGCGCTGTTTAAAATCATACTGTGGAACATTCCAGACAGAGCAATGACATGTCCATAGAAACAAGCAGGTGATGGACCCCAAACCAAAAAGTTACATAGTGCATCTTTAAACAGTGAAATATTACTGAAGAAAATATAGAAGATAAATTATCATATTTAAATTTGTTGACTATACTAAAAATTGTGTGTGTGCATGCATGTGTGTGTGTGTGTACTTAAATACTGAGCACCCAAAATAGTTGTCATATATTGAAAGATTTAACTTTTTTTTTTTTTCATTTGTGATAATATTAGTAGACACACAAATTGCATACTTGCCGTATATTGTGCAGTTGTGTTTTTGTTTCATTCAAAACTTTAATGTACAGAAACTTTAATGTCTGTCTCAAAATGACTACACTTAAATATAATTGTTGCTGTGTCGTTGGGCAACACTCTTTGCTTCTGTATGATCATGGTTTCTGAGTGAGTGGGGGTCGGAGTGACTCACTTTTGTCTGTGGCACACAACAAAAGGGAGATAGTTCAGAAGCCAACACGATCACTCCTCTTCGGAACTTTAACTCTTTGATTCTGTCATTTGTTTTACTTGAAGATACTTGACCCTCTTAAAGAACGCATGCATATTGTGCTTGTGTCTGCTATAGTTGAGAGAAAGAGAGAGAGAACATAAAGAGAAGAATAGTTATAATCAATCTAGTCAGGTAGGTCAGGTAGTACAGGTGTAATGGTGTCTGTGGTCCCTGTATTCACCTGTCTGTCTCTTTGTCAGGTGTAATGGTGTCTGTGGCCGTGTGCAGATGATGGATGTTGAGGCGTCCTACTCAGAGTTCATTACGTGCGATCGTACGGGCCGGAGGAATGCGGTGCCCGACATCGGTGGAGAGGGTGCGGTTGTGGCCAGCACCAGCCAGCTCAGCCAGGACCTGGAGGGCATGGACCTCAAGAGCAAAGGTCAGAGGCACACTGTGCCCCCCTCACATACCTGCGTATGTGAGGGGGCTGCATGTGTGAGTGGGGCTAGGTGTCTGAGTGGGGATGCGCGTGTGAGTGGGGCTGCAAGTGTGAGTGGGGCTGCAAGTGTGAGTGGGGCTGCATGTGTGAGGGGGGGCTGTGTGTGTGAGTGGGGCTGCTTGTGTGAGTGGGACTATGTGAGTGGGGCTGCGTTAGAGGTAAGATCGGGCCTAAAAAATCCAGCCCGACCCGACTCGGCCCGCGGGTATTAAAGCCCGACCCGGCCCGAGCCCGACCAATTAACTTGATTTGCAGGCCCGAGCCCGAAGCAAACCCGAAATTTCATATTTTATTTGTGAGGGGCGTTTTTTTGAAACAAATGATAATATAGATGTTTGACGATCATCAATTTTGCTAGTACAGCTGTTTAAATGCCTGCTCAGCGTCGAGGTCAATGTTCCCCTAATGTTTTATGTGTCTGAGCAAACACACTAACTCCCTGAGCGCTCCTTGGAACCCTGTGCGCGACATCCGACATGCCCCCCCCCGCTACACGCGGAAAGAGCTGCGTGTGCTCGCGGCTTGCGCGTGCTCGTGGCTTACACCGGTAGAAGTTTAATACGAGACACATACTTTTGTTTCTGAATACTGGACGATTACGAACTCTTTCATCCCTGCGCTGCATAGATTTTCTTGTGCGATGAGAATGTGTGAGCAGTGCGCAACTGCACAGGCGCGCAGAGGGAACGTCGAGGTGCCAGTCTTTTTGCTCTCGTATGAAAGCAAAGCGCCACATTGACTACATTCAGCGAAGCCAACGCAAGTTTCTGTAGCATTTTCAACAATCAATTTGAAGCTTTTCCACACCTCACTCTTACCGCTGCGTGTTTGTCTTTTCAGTTCTCCTGTCTTTAGTTTATCCTTAACTTCTTGCTCCTCCATATTGAGGATACCAGGTCAAAATAGATGCGGACTTGCGGAGGGGAAGATTATTAAGAGCGGCTCCTGTTTAATAGTTAAATAGCAATTACATTACAGCGCCTTCTCTGTTTTATCCAAATTATTTATTTTAAAACAAGTATTCCTTAGTTTAGTATCCACACATCGTTTTATTATACATTTTTATAAACATATATTTATTTTTAAAAAAGTCAGCGAGAGAGAAGCCCGAGCCCGAACCGACCCGAAGCAATGATTGACATTTTAGGCCCGAACCCGACCCGAATTTCGGGTCGGGTCAGGTCGGGCTCGGGCTCGGGCTTAAGATCTTACCTCTAGGCTGCGTGTGTGAGTGGGGCTGTGTGAGTGTGACTATGTGAGTGTGACTATGAGTGGGGCTGCGTGTGTGTGTGTGTGAGTGGGGCTGCGTAGGTGAGGGGGCTGCATGTGTGAGTGGGGCTGCTTGTGCGAGTGGGGCTGTGTGAGTGGAGCTGTGAGTGGGACTATGTGAGTGGGGCTGCGTGCATGTGTGGGGCTGTGGCGCTGCGTAGGTGAGGGGGCTGCATGTGCGAGTGGGACTGCATGTGTGAGTGGGGCTGCTTGTGTGAGTGGGGCTGTGTGAGTGGAGCTGTGAGTGGGACTATGTGAGTGGGGCTGCGTGCATGTGTGGGGCTGTGTGTGTATGAGGGGGCTGTGTGTGTGTGTGAGTGGTGCTGCGTAGGTGAGGGGGCTGCATATGTGAGTGGGACTGCATGTGTAAGTGGGGCTGCATATGTGAGTGGGACTGCATGTGTAAGTGGGGCTGCGTGCGTGAGTGTGAGAAGAGGAAGGGTCCACTGTCCTAGTTGATGATGTCTTTTTGTTATCAACGGCCTCCTTTATCCAGCATTTGAACAAAAATCAGCCTGTAGAGCTTATAATACCTTAAAACAGCTGGACCACATGGATGATCACTTGAGATGGAGGGTGGGGCACATAACTTCTCCCCAGGCCCAGGTCCAGACAAAACTGAGGGAGCATATGAGTATCAAAGGAGTGCAAAGGCAATACTCTTCTGTTAAGTATCATTATTTTACCTACTTTTATTTATTTATACTGACAGAGAAGACATTGAATTTTGTGCCACTTTTTGTTTCATGTGGTAAGGCCCAGTAATTACAGAGATATGAACCACAAACCAGGTCAACAAATCTGCAATCTGACAGTTACACACCTTCTTTTTGACTTGCCTCAAGCTCTGTGCCCATATAATGCTATTTTATTATGTGTGTTATGTTTCCTCATCACAAACAGACCTGGAGTTGTGTTTTGTTTCATTCACACATTTTTAACGCACAAACCCTGCATATTTAGGCTCAATTCTTCTCTCAGAAAATAGAAAAACTCCACCTTATGATGTCATGTGGCAATACAGGAAGTGCTCCACTGTGTTTTAAACTTCATACACTTTCACTAAAATCATTTGAATGATTGGCAATTGGAACTGCCAATTTCTAATGAAAAATTGTCAAATGGAGCTGTTTAGATTAGATTAGATTAGCCTTTAAAGTTCAAAGTCAGCTTTATTGTCAAAAAACATATGTACAGGTTGCACACACAGGATTTGAAATTGCAGCGCTCCCTAGGCCCACAGTGAACATAAAACATCTGATAACCAAGACAATAAACACAATGACTTAAACATCACATAGACCCGTAGCAAAAGTACAGTAAACTTGTATATTATTGTCTCCAGAAGGAAAAATTATTTTTGGACATCAGGGGTATCACAACAACAATACAATGCACACAAGCTTACAACCTCAAATCAACCAAAGCGACACATTACAGGGAATAAATATTGCACATTTCATACAATAAACATCTTAAAACCAAAAATGCAGCAAGAATTGCATTAGCCCTACTGGCCCTAAAGTGCACCAGCTATTGCATCTTGCCCTGAAGTGCAGTTTCTATTGAACTCTACCCTTAAAATGCACTTTTATATTGCACTTCTCCCTAGCTGGCCTTGAGGTGCAATTAGCAATACACTTCCTTGTTTACAATGCTTTAGTCTTATTCACAATCGAGATGGATAGAGGAATAAATTCGTTTTTATATGTTTCTTTTACATTGTGGCACATATCAATTGGACAGAACATGAGTAGGATCAATTGCTATTTGCCGTCCCTGTTTAATGGTAGTCTCCTCTAAAATATACTACCGCTCAAACGTTTGGGGTCACTTAGAAATGTCCTTATTTTTGAAAGAAAAGCACAGTTTTTTTTCCAATGAAGAGAACTTTAAACTAATCAGAAATACACTCTATACATTGCTCATGTGGTAAATGACTATTCTAGCTGCAAATATCTGTTTTTTGGTGCAGTATCTACATAGTTGTGTAGAGGCCCATTTCCAGCCACTATCACTCCATTGTTCTAATGTTACAATGTATTGGCTCATTGCGTCAGAAGGCTAATGGATGATTAGAAAACTCTTGTGCAATCATGTTAGCACAGCTGAAAACAGTTTAGCTGGGTAGAGACGCTATAAAAGTGACCTTCTTTTGAGCAGGTTGAGTATCTGGAGCATCACATTTGCGGGGTCGATTAAATGCTCAAAATGGCCAGAAAGCCAGAAAAAGAACTTTCATGTGAAACTCGACAGTCTATTCTTGTTCTTAGAAATGAAGGCTATTCCATGTGAGAAACTGACAAGAAACTGAAGATGTCCTACAACGCTGTCTACTACTCCCTTCAGAGAACAGCACAAACAGGCTCTAACCAGAGTAGAAAGAGAAGTGAAAGTCCCCGATGCACAACTGTGCAAGAAGATAAGTACATTAGAGTCTCTAGTTTGAGAAATAGGCGACCTCACAGGTCGTCAACTGGCAGCTTCACTAAACAGTACCTGCAAAACGCCAGTGTCAACATCTACAGTGAAGAGGCGACTCCGGGATGCTGGCCTTCAGGGCAGAGTGGCAAAGGAAAAGCCATATCTGAGACTGACCAATAAAAGAAAAATATTAATATGGGCAAAAGAACACAGACATTGGACAGAGGAAGATTGGAAAAAAGTGTTACGGATGGACAGATCGAAGTTTGAGGTGTTTGGATCACACAGAAGAACATTTGTGAGACACAGAACAACTGAAAAGATGCTGGAAGAGGGCCTGACATCACGCACTGTGGGGGTAATGTGATGGTCTGGGGTTGCTTTGGTGCTGGTAAGGTGGGAGATTTGTTCAGGTTAAAAGGGATTTTGAATAAGGAAGGCTATCACCCAAAGCACACCTCCAAATTTTGCAAGAACTATTTAGAGAAGAAGCAGGCATCTGTAATGGAGTGGCCAGCTCAGTCACCAGATTTAAAACCCATTGAGCTGTTGTGGGAGCAGCTTGACCGTATGGTACGCAAGAAGTGCCCATCCAGCCAATCCAACTTGTGCCCATCCAGCCAAAGTGAAAATTGTCCAGATTACCTCAACAAATTAACAGCTAGAATGCCAAAGGTCTGTAATTCTGTTATAGCTGCAAATGGAGGATTCTTTGACAAAAGCAAAGTTTGAAGGAAATAATTATTTCAAATACAAATCATTATTTCTAACCTTGTCAGTGTCTTGACTATATTTTATATTCATTATACAACTCATAGTGGTAATTAAAAGTGTGACTTTTCATGGAAAACACAAAATTGTCTGGGTGACCCCAAACTTTTTAACGGTAGTGTATAACTCAAGGAGAGAGGAGGGAGGGTACCAATTACTTTTCCTGCTTTCTTAACTGAACAACAAACTGGACTGGACTCACAACACTGATGCACTGTACAGGAAGGGCCAGAGCAGGCTCTATCTCCTAAGGAGACTCAGGAGTGAGAGGGCCACTCCTGAGGACCTTCTTTGACTCTGTGGTGGCATCAGTCATCCTGTACGGTGTGGTCTGCTGGAGCAGCAGCATCACAGAGAGGGAGAGGAAGAAGCTGGACAAGGTCATCAGGAAGTCCAGCTCTATCCTGGGCTGTCCTCTGAACTCAGTGCAGGAGGTGGGGGACAGGAGGGTCCTGGCTAAGGTCATCTCTATGCTGGACCATGAGTCTCACCCCCTGCAGGACGCTCTGTTTGCTCTGGAGAGCAGCTTCAGTGACAGACTGATTCACCCTCGCTGTGTGAAGGAGAGGTTTTGCCGGACTTTCCTCCCTGCTGCAGTCAGTCTGTACAATGAACACTGTTAATATGTCATTCAACTTTATCTACACTACAATATTCAGCTATACTCGAGAGTCTATTATTAAGTTTATTTTTAAATTATTTTAAGCCATTGTTTATTATCTTGTTTTATTGCATGCTACATTTTCCTGCTGTTCTTGATCTGTGCGTTGCAACATTGGAATTTCCCCACTGTGGGACTAAAAAAGGCATATCTTATCTTATCTTATCTTCTGTTCTATCTGTTTATTTCTGTCTTGAGCTTGACTGACAGGTTCCCAGCCCATGTTGTGATCCCATATCTGATAATGGCTACAATGCAAGTTCTAAAGAGAAGCAGCATAACACTTTTATCCACACCGTGGACTCTCAGCCACCTTAAAAAATGCAGGCGGTGAATGATTTTTGAGCAGAGAGCCTCCACGTGTGTCCCCCACTGAAACTGGGGATCAAAAAGTCTCCCCAGGTACTTGTAGGACACACACCACTCAACTACTTGTTTCATCTCTGATTTGTATGTCTCAGCCCCCATGTCCTTTCCAAGTCGGCTGAGAATGACCATGTCATCTGAAAACTTGATCACATAGTTATTTAAAAACACACTCTAGCAGTCGTTTGTGTACAAGGTGAAAAGAAGAGACGAGCGTACACAGCCCTGTGATGCCCCTGGATTACACACCAATACCTCAGAAAATGTGGAGTTAACCTTCACTTCAAGCCCCCTTCCATTCACAAGAATTCACTTCCATTCCTGCCAGCTTCTGCACAACAAGTTTAGGTGTTATTGTCTTAAAGGCGGAACTGAAGTCCATGATGAGGGGTCTTCCAGGTGTTTTAGGATCAAGTGTGTAGTTGTTACTAAAGTTAACTTGAAATCTAGTGCTTCATGACATCACAAGGTGGAACAGAGCATTTGAGCTTTGGATATATAGACAGACCAATAATAAAGGATTACTCAAACATGTGTGAATGAAGTAAAACACAACTCCAGGACTGTTTTTTCTAACATGGTCTAAAGGTCAGAAGAGTCAATATTTTGCTCAATATATAAGACCTTTAAACTATAGGGAATCTATAGTGTTGTGACGTCACATGAATGCAAATGATTTACCATTGATTTACCATTGTTTTTTGCCTGTTGTTGTTGTTCCAGGAGAGGAGCCAGGTGCCTCTCCAGCCCCTGCAGCTGAGGGCTCCTCCGGCTCAGACACCCAGGACAGCGGGGGCCCCTCTTAAAGCGCCCTGGGTCTGAATGGAGAGGCTTTCCACCCCAGGCATTTGAACACGGACAAACTTCAGATGTCCTCAGACTAGCAGACCACCTCGCTCACTGCCAGCTCACGATTGCCTCATGTGCAGATCCAACCAGACTGTCAAAGAGTTGAACTAAGTGGTGTAAAAGGGGCAGTTGCAGATATATTTTCCATCACAGCGAGTAGATTTGAGTGATTTGAGACTTAAACAAAGAACTCTCAACATGCTCAGTTTTGGAGATAGCGTCATTAATCATTGGTTTTGTCATTCTTAGTGTCCGTGTGTGTGCTGTGTGCTGCCCGTCCACTGTCCAATACCTGTACTTTATTTTCTGTATCTTAGTTACCATTTTAATGTTGTGTACGGACTTCATATTTATTGCTAAATGTTTGGTGATAACTTTGTGATAGCATTTTTCTTTGTGTAATAAAAGACGTATGAATCTTGTCTTGTTTCAGAACCACTGTTACTTGAAACATATTGAATTAATTTAAAATGTCATATAATGTTGGGACTCAGTTTAGCCCTTATATAGTCCTATTTTAGTTTAGCATTAGATTAGTCTGGGTTAAATAGTTACTGTTTTGTCTCTGCTTTACTCTGAACTTAAACCTGGTTTAGTCCTGGCTCACCCTGGTTTAGGTTTAGCCCTTGTTCCGTCCTTGGTTTAGACCTAGTTTAGCCCTGGTTCAGTGGGAACAAAGTTGGGAGTTTTGTCCTGGTTTAGACCTAGTTCAGCCCTGGTCGAGTTTAGCCCTGTCTCAGGACTCCTGTGCTGTTTCAGTCCCAGGTTTAGCCCCAGTGGAGCAAAGCAGTTGATTTAGTCCCAGTACAGTCCTGGTTTAATTTTGATATAGTTTAGCTCTAGTTTTTAGCCCCAACATCCCTGGTTTGGTTTAGTTTTGGTTCAGTGCCTGGTTTAGTCCTGGTCTTGTCCAGTCCTTGGTTCAGTAGGAGCAGAGCATGTGGTTTAGTCCTGGGTTTAGCCCTGGCCTAGTTCAGTCCTGGTTCAGTGGGAGCAGGTAGTAGCTGGTTCAGGCTTAAATGAGGCTTAAAGTGCTTGCTGCAGGAGAGCCATAAATGTTATTGTTCTTGTGTGTACATTATAACGAATCAGGAAGTGCGTGTTTACATCTGCACCTGGCTCTGTCCATCTCTTTATAAGGGCCTCAGAGAACCAGGGGTGTGTGTGTGTGTGTGTGTGTGTGTGTGTGTGTGTCTGTGTCTGTGGTGTGTGTGTGTGTGTGTGTGTCTGTGTGTCTGATCCTGGTCATCCAACCACCGTGGATGGGGCCAATATTACATTCTCTGATCACTGTTATCATGTTGTTTCCTCATCACAGACATGGAGCTGTGTTTTGTTTCATTCACACATTTAACACACAAACCCTATATATATAGTCTCAGGTCTTCTCTCAAACAGAAAACCCTTTGTTCCACCTTGTGATGTCATGTGGTAATATAGTGCTCCACTGTGTTTTTAAACTCCATACACCTTCAGTAGAATCATTTGGATGATTTCAGGCCTGGAATTGCCCATTTCTACTAAACTAAAGGTAAAAGTTAGTTGTTAACTTGAAAACTACATGACATCACAAAGTGGAGCAGAGCATGTTTTGGGCTAAAAATACTATGAAAAATGTGCATTCTATTTCCTACTCTGAGCGGGGTTGTCTCTTCACAAATCTGATCTGTACCTAGTAACTCTCCATGGAGAATTGGATAAGATTAATGCCAAAGCAATAACATCTCGATGTAGACAAACAGGTGGTGGACCCACCATCAGAAAAGTCACATAGTGCATCTTTTTAGATTTTCCATGTTGCATAGTTTTGATTTTTGGTGACGTCTAGAACTTCCGTGGTTGGACACGGGCAGCAGATATGACATAGGCTAACCAGGTAATTCCATAATATACAGCAGGGCTCTCAAGTTTTGAAGTTTGGTCGGAGTGAGTTTTCCGGGGAGGGGGGGGGGACTGCCTTCACCCTTCGTGGTGTAGTGAATCTTTTTAGTGATATGAACACAGGGAAAATAAATAATTATCAGCTATTTATTTTTAATACAAAATAACAAAATGAACAGAATAAAATAAATATCTGTCCTGCTTAACTTAATGCTGTATAAATTAATATAAACAGGGATGAAAGTGACCAGTAATGGAAAAAGCTGAGAGTCACTGAAAAGCTAGGGGGGTCCGGGGGCATGCCCCCCCCCGTAAAATTTTTGAACTGTAGATGCTCTGAGATGCAATCTGGGGTCATTTCAGCCACTTTGCACTAACTTCTCACAAAATGTGACTTGCACTGGATGGAATCAGCTCGGGATGCATAGTCTGGACAATAGCTGCTGACAGCCAGACTCAAGCACATTTCTAAATGATCATCAGTCATGGTGGAACAGTAGCCTACTTAATGATCTTCATGTGGGAAAAAAAAGTTTTCATAAATCTATCTCCATTTTATCTGATAAATGTTCATTTTAATCTTAAAATAACAGGGCTCTCAAGTTTTGAGTGGGGTCGTGCGTGAGACTGTAATTTCCGAGGAGCGGGGGGAGTGAACATTTTTTCCCGAGGAGCGGGGGGCTTGAATTGCGTGAGAAATGCCGTGTGAGCGTGTGAACACGTCGAATTGCGTGTTGAGAGCCCTGTTTGTCTAAAGAGCAAACTTAAACTACAAAGCAACTAATGACAGTTATATAAATGAAGTTTTTACCTGATGGTTCTCAGTTTGTTTTATCATCATCGTTTTGTCATTCCTCGTGTTCGTGTTCCCTGTCCTTATCACTGACAGAGTGCAGTGCGCGCTTAGACACTCGCTGAGAGGGGCGGGGAGGAGGGAGCGGGGCGGGGGAGTTTTTTTTCGCAGAAAACACGCGGTGCCTGCATAAACTGAGCCACACAGACCGATTTTCTGGGCACAATAAAAAAATTGCGTGTGTCACACTCTCAATGGGTGAGACTTGAGAGCCCTGTTTAATAAGCTAAGCAAACTGCACTGCACTTAAAGTTTGAGAACCCCCCCCTTTTTTTTTTTTTTTTTACCTGTTTTTTCAACTTCCTACCTGGAGTCACATTCTCTTACTGGTTTTGCAGTGGTATTTACCAGCCTCTGTACATTTACCAAATGCACTGTCACTCTTCCCCGCGTATAGTGTACACAGACAGGCTCCTCCTGTGTGAAAAGGAGGACGTGAAGCGAAGGTACACGCTGTAGCGAACATGCTGCACGCGCCGCGGCTCCAGTCAAGCGCGCAGGTCGTGCAGGCTGCAGTGCGAAGCCCTGCGCGGTCCCGCACACCGGTAAAAGTTTATTGCTAACGGCAGCGGCTGTTAGCAAGCTGATTGCACTCACCTCGAGACCAAGACCGGTGTCGTAGTATTTGACACCAGTCGACTGGTAGGGGGGTGCGAGTGAGGGTTTTTTTTTACGCTGAAAACGGCGCGGTGCATAACTAACTCTTCTGAGCCACACAGACCGATTTTCTGGGCACAGAAGCGCTGTGCGCTGCGCTTGAATTGCGTAACTAAATTTCAGCGTGAGAAATACCATGTGTGGCGTGTGAGCGTGTGAACACGTTGAATTGCGTGTGTCACACTCTCATCTAAGCGTGAGACTTGATATACAACAGTTATGATTAGACTAATATAAAAATAAATAACACCTTTATTTTGTTACATGAAGATTTAAACTGTCAGAAAAGTTATAACCTGTATTTTTTCTTCACAAACTGTTACTTAAATGATGTAAAACTCTGCTAAATATTTATCCACCAAACCACGTCATAATTAGAAAAGCATCTCTCACACAAAAATAGTGTAGCATTTTATTGTTCAAGGTGTCCGCAGACAAATACACGTGCTCACAATATAGGTAATAAATATGTGTAATGGAGTATTGTGCATTTCAGTCACCAGAGCTGGTACAGGTGACTCTAGTGCCACCTAGTGGCAAAATGAAGGTTCTTCCCATAGCTTGTATAGGCTCATATTACTGCAAAGGACTCCAGCACCAGACTCACTGAACACATCTGTTTGATTCAGTTTACACCAGAGGGACAGCATGAGATAGGACATTTTCAGTGGGTCAAGAGCCATATTCAAAATGACTTCCAATACAATGTTTTGTCATCATTATAACCAAAGTTTGCAGTGAAACAGTTGTGCATTTTGACATTTCATGCTACTGGAACACTGGGTCACATCTTATTTAAAAATGTATCTTTTTGTTGGTGTTGTAGTTTAGGGTCAAATGTGCGACTGTCCCTGACCTCTGGGTGTAAACACTAATGAGGATGAGGTTTCAAGATGGATCTGAAAATGAGGTTAATGAACACTGAACCTGCTAGTTTCACCTGTTAAAAATAATGTAAACTTGACACAAAAGTACAAAATACTGACAACAAAACGCCCTTGTGATAATGTTATGTGCTGCATGTTATATGAGGCCACCACCTGCAGGAGGAGGCCAGGATTTAGCCCAGATTTAGTCCTACTAGTCCTATAGCTATATGTTTTGATGAAGTCCCAGTTTAACTCTGTCTAGGTCCTTTAGTCCTGCTTTAGCCTTACTTCAGCCCTGCTTTAGCCCTATTTTAGCCCTGCTTTAGCCCTATTTTAGTCCTGTTTTAGTCGTACTTCCTAGTCTCACTCAGAATAATGGCAGTGTAATGTTAAATGTTTGGATCAGTGAACAGTGAAATCTCCAGGGTCCCTAAGCCAATAAAAACCTCCCTGTGACAGCTGTGTGGAGACCAGCATAGATTTGTACAGAGTGAATTCAGAGCCCTCTGCTTATACTGAGACTAATATGACCCCAGAAGAAGAAAGTACAACGAATATGTGTAATCCCTCAGTCGTCCAGGTAGGTTCTGTAGCAAAAGAAAATTAATTTCTGCCAACTGGTGTGACTTATGTAAATTCACACTTGCACAATCACCACATCAAAACTAGAACTTAACTGGGACTAAAAACAGAACTAAACCTGGACCAAACGAGGACTAAACCAAGACTAAACCAGGACTAGACAACACTAAACCAGATCTACATCAGGACTAAACCAAGTCTACATTTAGACTCAAACTGGGCTAAAACTAAGACAAAATGTGTGAACAGAGTATATTATATTACCATCCATCCTTTTTCTATGTGCACCCTTAGTCCGGGGCTAGACCTGGTTTAGCCCTGGTTTAGTTCTAGTCTAGTCCTGGCTGACTCATGGTTTAGCCCTGGTTTTTAGATGTTACAGTATCAGGGGGACAGTATCAGTGGAGGGCTCTGTGTTCTGTTCTTTAGGCATTGTGTGAATAAAATAGGAGATAGACATGTGCTATTTCTTTGGTTGAAGTCCCTGTTGGTTTATAATATTTCAAAGGTTTGGTTTTAAAAGGCAGTGCTCTGGATCATCCCATAGGCCTTGTACAGAGACTGGAGCAGCTCCTCCTTCTCCTCCTTAGGCAGGAAGCAAGACTTGGCTGCACAGATATTCTGCGAAACAAAACAATACAGAAAATAACATCTTTTTAGCAATAATGGAATCAATTTCGTGACTATAGATATGACAGTAGGATACACAAGAATTTTATATATGAGTAAGTCAATTGTAGAGGGTTCGCTCACTCAATAGTTGGCAACAGTCCCAGCTCCCTGTAAGAGTTTTGAGTGCCAAATGGAGGTAGAAAGCGCTGTACAAATGTACAGTAAATAACCTCTAGATAAATAATAATTAACATTAACTGAATGCAAAATTACTTAAATACAGAGAAGTAAAAGGTTAATTAAAAAATGTCAACAAATTGGACAAAGCTGGTCTTATAATATAGTCTATTAACCTTGCACAACAAAATGTATTCTTGTGACATTTGTGAGTTCACAAACTCGCCAGAATCGATCATTAGATACTCCTGCTGTAAGGTTCAAAGTCAGACATAACAATTTCAGCCTATTTTATTGAAATACAAACTATATTTAGTTTGTGAAAAACGTGCAGAGGGAAGAGGCATTTGAGGACAGGAAAGATTACCTGGAAAAATCCAGACTCATCGCTGTACCAGCAGCTGATATGGATATGGAGCTGTATAACAAATACAGAGAGATATCCTTCTGGATTTCCAGGCAACAGGGAAGGTTTGTGCTTCTCTCAACTGGATTTAAAGGGATATGCCACCCCCAGGTCAAACTTGGGCATCTCCCCACAGTCCAGAGACTAAAATAAGTGGTGGAAAGCGTTTTCCTGGTCACCCAGCCATTGTCCGAGTCTGTCGCCACTGACCGCCGCGGTATCTGCAGCTACTCCGCGTATTTGCTGGAGGCTAACGGCGCCAACGGAAGATTTCGGCCAAAAGGAATTAATTTGCTCGATGCTTTTCCCAATTACTTTCTGTGTAGTGCGCATTCATATCGAGTGCAAATAAATGTGCAAATCAACACGGAGAACTTGCCTTTTTCATTTTGGGTGGGAACTATTTTTCAGTGCGGAAATACACAGCCGAAGCACAAAGCACGCAATCTAACAGGGGAATCCCAGCCCCCACCTTCCGTAAACAAAGCACAACACGGTACGACACCAGCCTGTACTGTCTGTGGAAACAACAATTTTTACTGCAAGAAAAACATACCAACATCACCAGAGAGTAGTCTGATCATTTACTATTATATTAGCTATACGACTTACTCTGTAGACAGCTGTCCATTGGGTCCGCTCGGTTTATTTTTCCTTTTCCAGTTCACTTTATCGCGCCGGATAAAGTCGCTATGTGCTCTCCTTGGCTCATCGCCTTCAGTAGTCGTAACATCCAGTCTTCAACTCCTCTTCAGTGTAGACTGGTTCAAAAAGGTAAGGTCTGGGATTTCGGAAGTCAAAGTCATCATCTTCGTCTGTAATGTAATCTTCAATGTCTTCAATCTCCATTACAACTCGTGTTATCAGCTAGCTAGCGCTGTATAAGTGATTTGATCGATGCGGGGAGACAGAGCTTTGTTTACCACGCTGCGCAACAGGGGAACTCCCTTCCTGGTGCGTAACAGGGATTCCCCTGGCAGCGTTATGTGTGCTTCGGCTGTGTATTTCCGCACTGAAAAATAGTTCCCACCCAAAATGAAAAAGTCAAGCTCTCCGTGTTGATTTGCACATTTATTTGCACTCGATATGAATGCGCACTACACAGAAAGTAATTGGGAAAAGCATCGAGCAAATTAATTCCTTTTGGCCAAAATCTTCCGTTGGCGACGTTAGACTCCAGTCTAACGCGGAGTAGCTGCAGATACCGCGGCGGTCAGTGCTGACAGACTCGGACAATGGCTGGGTGACCAGGAAAACGCTTTCCACCACTTATTTTAGTCTCTGGACTGTGGGGAGATGCCCAAGTTTGACCTGGGGGTGGCATATCCCTTTAACTCAAGATTGAGTTTTCTTCTTGTTCTGCTATTGTGATACCAATCAGATTCAAATATTCACCAACGCTCAGTATTTTCTGATCTCTTTTCTGATCTGAGAGCTGTTCCAGATTTTTAATGTGTAAAAGTCACTTCAGAATGACACACAGATCCATCTGGCGTGCACCAGGTTAGTAGTCTATATGGCAGTACGAAGGAAAAACAAGACTTTCACATTTCACTTTTTTCTCCCCCAAAGTATACTGTATCTGCACTGAATAAGGCATCACTTTTTGAACAATATATATTCAGAGTATCTGGTCTAAACGATCTCATATGTTCCTCTCACCAGGTGTTGAAAGTCTTGCTCGGTGAAGCCCATGTACTGCATGGCGGTCCTGTAGTCGTCATGGAGACTGGAGTTAAAGATCAGGGGGTCATCTGTGTTCAGGGAGAAGTTTGCTTTGTCTTCCCTAAAACTGGGAAGTGAAAAAAAACAAAACAGGAATGAGCCGATTTTACTATCACAACATTCAACATACTTTAACAGTGTAATATACTTTTCTTAGCATCTCTGGAGGGTCATTTGTTTGTCTCATCATATGGCTTTGACTGGAATGTTCCATAGTATGTATAAACATTTATTTTTAGGGCTGCAAGACGAATCACAATGAAACTGTAATTGCAAATTAAATGGACACAATGAGCAAATCCCCAAAACTGCATTTTTTTTTTAAGTACCATCATTTCCTCCATAAACAAGATCTCCTGTGTTATTCTACATAAAAACTGCTAACCCTATAGTTTAGATCTGTGCAAGCATGTTCTGAAATGTGATTCTTGCATTAGTTTGTCAGTTCAGATTTCTGTCTATTCTTCTGGACATGTTTATTATTAACACATAAAATTGAACCGCAATAACTCTGCTTATTAGAAAAATGTTGATATTTTGTCTTTTAGTTCTTCAAAAGCTTTATTTTTAGTGCTATAAATACTTGATTTGGTTGTGTCTCTCCTGCTTGTGTCCATGGCAAAACCACAACATCTTCATGTTTTTTCACTTAGTGCTCTTTAACCAAGCACCATTGAAAATGAAAAAGTGACTCACGTGATGATGGGGTGCTTTGTGAAGTCTGAGCTGCAGGCACCGGTGAATTTACTGGAGATCGGACACATCTGAAACACAAAAGAAGCATCATGTTCTGTAGTGCGCCTATGCTACACTAGAGGGAAGCAGAACACTATACTCAGACTGCAGATAAACAGAATAGATTATATGCACAATTACAAGGTATGTAATAATGCAATACTAAATAATAATACAATAACATATACTTTTGCAAGCTAAGCACCATCTTTAGGTGTTTGAAAAAGCATAAGTTTTAAACAACTGCAAAAAGAGCTGGGGAATTCAAGACTTTACATGTGAAGACAACAGTTCAAACTCCTCTCCCTTCCTTTGTCATGGAATGAAAAAGTGAAATCACATAAAGGAGTTTAATGGTACTGAACCAGTATATTTTAAACTGTAATGCATTCCAACCACCCTAAATACTGCGTTTAGAAATAGTGAGTTTAGAAATGCTTTGACATTCATGACTTCCTGGTTCGTGGACAATAAAAAGCTTTGTAATTAGATGGTCTCAATTTTACTCTTAAGAGCTGGGTTTACTTTATTACATCAAAACTAATGGGTAGAGTGCTTAACATGAGCCTGCTCACCTCAAAGTGCATCTTCTGGTGCAGTAGGCTTTTGTAGAGACTCTGGTCCTCCAGGGTCCTGTATCCATGTCCCACCCTCTCAGCCTTCAGCACCTGCACAGCCTGCAGCAACATACAAAATGTAATAGATTTCATTATATTATTCAGAAGGCCACAGTGATACATTATGTATTATGTTTTTGGTGGAGGGTTCATCATCAGCTTGTCTCCACGAACATGTAAATTCTCTTCACAGTATTAAAAACCTCCTTATCCAAGCCAGAGCTCAGAAGATAAGCAGGGCCATCCTGGTGACTACTTGGTACTCAGTCAGTCTGCCCCAGGGCAACTGTGGCTACAATAGTATCCTATCACCAAGTGAATGAATAATGCATATACCTGTTATTGAAATACATCAGTGTAGTGCCATACTGTGGAACATGCTAAGCACAGATTTAACATCTCCAGATGAGTAGGAGGCGACCCCTAACCCATAAAATTTAAAGAAAGAAAGCTATGCCTTTATTAGTCCCACAGTGGGGAAATTCCAGTTCTGCATTTAACCCATCCTGTTATTAGGAGCACATTTCTGCACCCGGGGACCATCTCCATGATCTTCTTGCTTCGGCTTGGTCAGGACCTAAGCTGGAGGATTTACCTATGGTGCATGTTTTGGGTTGGTGGGGGAAACCGGAGTGCCCAGAGGAAACCCACCCAGACACGGGGAGAACATGCAAACTCCACACAGAAAGGCCCAGGCGACCCAGGGATCGAACCCAGACCATGCATGCAAACTCCACACAGAAAGGCCTGGGCGACCCGGGGATCAAACCTAGAACCTTCTTGCTGTGAAGCATGAGCGCTACCCACTCAGCCACCGTGCCGCCACACAGTGCACCTTTAACAAAGTAGGCAAGAGGACTGGGGCGACAGTAGCTCATCTGGCAGTTGGAGTGTCTGTCCACTGATCCGAAGGCTCTTGATATTAACATCACTGGTAGAGTGATCAGCTCCACTGACCCACAGGTTGGTGGTGCAGTTCCAGCTCCCACTCATGAATGCTGCCATTGTGTCCTTGGGCAAGTCACCATGCCTCTACTCTCTGGGTACACTGGTGAATGAATGGGTGTGTGAATGGGTGAGTGGTTCCTTGATGAGTGCCTTGAAGATGGAAAATCGCTATATGGAAATGTGACCATTTACCATTGGGGAGCTGAATTATCATTGAAAGCAATCTATAGTAAACATGAGCATTATGTTGTTATCAGTCATGGATGCAGTGCTCAATTAAGTGCGGATACAGGGGCAAAACAGTAAGAGTAAGAGTAAGAGTAAGTAAAACTATTAAATGACATGTTTAAAAATTTACTTAAAAAGTGAAAGTATTTTACATAGATTTTTGGACCAAATAAAGTATCAAATGTAGTGATTTTGATCATTTTAGATTTTGAATTTAGCTGATTTTAAATGATTCAATTGATTATTTTTACTGTTTTTGTGTATTTGGTTTGTTAATAATTAAATTACATGCTGAAAATAAGTCTCAAACATTTAGTTCACTGTAAATGACATTATATTTCCTAGACAATACAGCCTTTCCGGCTTCCTGATTGTGACCATTCAAATGATGATTTTCAATTGATTAATGGTGGAGCTGTATTGTCTCGTTTCCTCTCTGTAATCAGGCCTTTCCCTCAGAGACATCACCTCTGCTCCATTTCATTAAAGCTGTTGTGTAACATTGTGTAACTTTTCTGGTGGAGGCTGTCAAATGCTTTTCTCCACAGAAATGTTATTGCTTTGTCTGGAATGTTTCACAGTATGGCATTAAAACTTTCTATCTTCATGGAGGCCAAATCAGACCAAGTTACAGGTCAGCTCTGTGGAGAGGCGACCTCGCTCACAGTCAGAATGCCTGCTTTGTTTTTGTAGAGATTTTTGAGCTATAACACCACCTGTGATTGTCGCATTTACTTGAGTAACTGTTTAATAAAATCTAAGGGTTCACTGTACTTTTAATGATACTGGAGTAATATGTTTAAAGTAACAGTACAGTAACAGAGCTGGAATTACTTCTACAGATTAGTGTCCAACCAGGAACTTCACCAGAATTAAAAACTAGATAAGAAAATGGTAAATATAATGTTTTTTGAGAAAAATACTGTAACCTGTCATATGCACTTGAATTGCTTTACTCCATGGTGAGTATTTTCATATGTGTCAGACATGTACATGCAACTGTTGTAGCTGTTGTGTGTTTACCTCCTGGACCACAGAGGGCGGCCCCACCTCTCCGGCATGAACAGTTCGATGTATGCCACAGCGCTCTGCCTCCTGAAACAGCACAGACATATATTAGAAATATGACAACAATTACTTTTTTTTGCTACCATGGTAAGTGGTTGGCTGTTCTTGTGATGCTTTTTTTTAAGTCCCTGAAAAAGTTTCCAGTTTACTAACTTTCTCCAAACGAACTGGTTCAAATACCATCTAGAAGACAGGAAGTACTTTGTTGAAAATGGACTGCCCCCTGTGGCTCAGAGAATAATCTTTAAAGCGGCTCTGCTTGTGTACAAGTCTCTCCATGGCCAAGCACCAAACTACATCTCTGACATGTTAGTGCCATATGAACCATCTGCACTCTGAGGACCACAGGGACCGGCCTCCTGCTGGTGCCCAGAGTCAGGACTAAACCAGGACTAAACATGGGGAGTCAGTGTTTCAGTTTTCTGCAGTTAAAACCTGGAACAGTGCTCCTGAACGTGTGAGGCAGGGCTCTGCTTGGACAGTTTAAATTCAGGCTTAAACGCTTCTGTTTAGCTGTATGTGACTAAAAGGTTTTTATTATTCACGCTTCTCTTTTAATGATAATTTTATGGTGATTAATGTTTTGTTTGTATTGTGATTTTAATGTCACCTTATTCTGCAAAGCTCTTTGAATTAGGCCTACTTTGTATATGAATTGTTCTATACCAGGGGTCGCAACCTTTACTACTCAAAGAGCCATTTGGACCCGTTTCACACAGTAAAGAAAACACTGGGAGCTGCAAAACCCTTTAAAATGAATTTAAAATGAAATAACACTGCATATAATGGCTTTTTTTTTTTTAAACCTTTGTGACATAGAATTACATTTTGAATATGAACGAACTAAAATAAAATACATTTTAATTAAATACAGTGGTCCCTCGCTGTTTCGCTGATTTTTTTATAGTGTATCAACGCGTATTGTGTTCTGCATCCTGATTGGCTAAAGGACTGTAGACCTTTGTCTTTGTCAGTCATTCTCCTCCGTGTCTGCTGTACAGAATGCGGTCATTTTGCCAAATTTATTTAAATGTTCGATCACGAGCAGTGTGACTCTGAAGACTGAGCGGTCTGGCATTTGAGCACATGCCAGAAGGGCCAAGGCCATGCTCTATTACGGATTTGACCACGTGTCCGCACACTTCTCCGGGTGGTCAATGCGCGCGGCAGTGTTTCCGCATAACGAAGTGGTGGAACCTGGAGTCCAGGCGACTGAACCAGTCCTGAGAGCGCACGGATGCGTTCTCACTACAGTTCTGTGTTTGGTGCAGAGCTGTAGAACCCCTCCCCCCCGTTCCACAGACTACGGGGCCGCTTGTAGGTGTAAATTTCCAGGGATGATCCCAGTCCGTCATTGCTCTGAAGTGCTGTATGTTTGCAAGTTTTCTCCCCAACAAAACCCGCAACAGCGCAGCGGCGCCTCGGTCAGAGGAACTGTGAAATACATACATATTTATACACGCAATATAAAGCTGACTACTTCACGGATATTGCCTATCGTGGGTTATTTCTACAACGTAACCCCCATGATAAACGAGGGACCACTGTACTGAGCCGCATCAGAGGGATCAATGAGCCGCATGCGGCTCCGGAGCCGCGGGTTGCCGACCCCTGTGCTATACAAATAAACTTGCCTTGCCTCATGGCTGCCTGACTCACACACTGAGCAGTTTTGGAAAGTTTTTTGTTTTTGAGCTCAATTTTTAACATCATATCATGGGATTTTAACCAACTAAGTTGAAGTGCAGCATTCAAAGGACACAAGTAAGGGTCGATGATTGTGTGAAATGAACTGAACTCTTTTTCATGTATACATGGAGATCATGCAAGATAATAGGTAAGGAGCTAGCTATAGACCTCTGAGATGCTACAGGCTTTTTACACCAGATGCCACCAGTGCCTAGAAATGTGGAAATACTTTGAAAGAATGAACCATTTCATCAATGGCCCAAACCACAGAGCAACAGCGTGCTCATACCAAGAGCGACATGGCAAGGGAGAAGAGCCCCCATTCACTTCTGCTGCAGCTACAGCAGGGCACACTACAGGAAGTGGAGAGGAGAGAGCTGCCTCCTGAGCGTAGTACGGTTGAACTGAAGTCAACTTTATGCAAATAATACAGCCACTTAGAGAACACCTTTTGACAGACCCATGTGAGGCATGAACAAGGACCTAAACTCGCTCCTGATTACCCTTGCCTATGGTTCACTCCCTGTAGACTAAGTAGCAGCAGCAGGAGACACGAGAGGAAACTGAGAGCAGGAATACGGCTTTGTCGCTCTTGGTGTGAGTGTGGTGTAAGAGCAGGCCTTAGACGAGGCTTTCCTGACTACAGACACAGAGGAGGGACACTTTGGTCCTGTGGGCTCTTCCTCTCCTCAAACTGCCCTGACACAGATCTGCTGATCCTCCCTGACCAGTCCTTCTGTTAAACTGCACTGAGACCTTTGACTGAGACACAAAGGCCACTGAGAAGCGCACTATGTTTCTGGAGCTAAACTTGAACTTCCCTCAGGACCAAACACTAGCTCACACCCACACCTACACACACCCACACAAAATCATTAGAGATAAGCCTCATTATCAGCTGGACTCTGCTCACTGCAGATTAATCATTGAATTCAATGCATACAACGCACGTGCCATTACATAACCATATACTCTATAGACAACTCAGTCTGTAAAGAAGGACATGAAAACAATTAGGACTTAATTAGGTCTACTCACATCTAAACTAGGATATACAGCTAATATGCGCGCAGTGGTACGAGTCGGGAGACACAATACGTGAACGCAATCTACGCTGATGGATGTTTCGTGGATAACTGTTTGGGACGCAAATATATCACCTTTCGGACAAATGTTTTGTTTTGAGAAGAAAAACAAGCTTTATTTCATGTTCCAGTGAAGTTACCGGACCTACCTACGTGGGCTCCAGAAAGCGAGCCGAACCGGGATCAGCTGAGAGTGTCAGAGGTAACCCGGTGTCAACACACGTAACTTTTAGAAGGAAACCCATACAGATTAACATTAAAAAACCACACTATCCCTTTAACAGCACATGAACAGATTGAACTTTCTGACCTCCTTCACTTATCGGCACTCCTTTTAAACAGCCTGTTGAATTTAAAATTTTAACTACTGTCACCATAACACATATACATAAAGGAATTACTTACAATCTTACAAGTATCTTTGCTGTTCCTTTGCACTTTGCACTTTTCTGGACTGAGATGTATGATTCCTGGGATCTGCTGTAACCACTCCTCCAGTGTGGGGGTCACAGCCCCGAGTGCTCCGATCACCACGGGCACCACTGATACCTTCACCTTCCAGGCATTCTCCAGCTCTTCCTTGAGCCCCTGGTTGTTGTTTAGTTTCCTCGTGTTCCTTTTTTCCTGATGTTACCATTGCTTGGCATTGCAATGTCCACCACCACGGCTATGCTTTCCCTGCCAGCATCTTACACCCTGCAGTTATGTGCTGGACTGTCTCAGGAGTCTCTGCATAGCCTACACCTTGGGTGGTGTGATAGATCTGGGCCTCTATTGCCCAGGTGCTCAAGGCCTGCTCCTGTGTGATGAGGGCCTCTGTGCTGTCCTTCAGACCAGCCCTCTCCAGCCACTGGTAGAATTTCTTGATAACAGCCACGTCAGTTATGTTTCGGTGGTACGCCCCATGTCGGGGCTTGTCCTGCCATGATGGTCCCTCCAGCACCTCTTCCTCTGCGCTCCACTGTCTGAGGCATTCCTTGAGCACATCATCTGTTGGGGCCTTGTTCTTGATGTACTTATGGATTTTGGATGTTTCATCCTGGACAGTGGTTCCCACACTCACTAGTCCTCGGCCTCCTTCCTTCTGGCTTGCGTACAGTCTCAGGGTGCTGGATTTGGGATGGAACCCTCCATGCATGGTCAGGAGCTTTCGTGTCTTAACGTCTGTGGTCTGTATCTCCTGCTTTGGCCAGCTTATGATTCCTGCAGGGTATCTGATCACTGGCAGGGCATAGCTATTTATTGCCTGGGCCTTGTTCTTGCCATTGAGCTGACTTCTTAGGACTTGCCTTACTTGTTGCAGGTATTTGGCCGTAGCTGCTTTCCTTGTTGCCTCTTCAAGGTTGCCATTTGCTTGTGGTATACCAAGGTACTTGTAACTGTCCTCAATGTCTATGTCTGCTATTTTTCCCTCTGGGAGTGAGACCCCCTCTGTGTGGACTACCTTCCCTCTCTTTGTCACCATCCTACTATATATATATATATATATATATATATATATATATATATATATATATATATATATATATATATATATATATATATATATATATATATAGTAGGATGGTGACAAAGAGAGGGAAGGAGAGAGAGAGAGAGAGAGAGAGAGAGAGAGAGAGAGAGACACACACACACACAATTATGAAATAATATTACAATATTGTAAAACTCAGTTCAATTATTTGCTCAGTTCTGACAGTACAAAGATGTTTAGACAGAAGTCATGCTTTTATATGGCGCTTTAATTGTTCCCTAATACTGTAAATGAATCCTTCTTCAAAATCAAGACTCGCATGCATCAGTGCATGAGAAAGCACCATGAACAGTCAGAGTCATAAATATCTCTCTCAAACACTTTATTATGGGTGTTGTTGCTTGAATGCAAATGAGGAGGACAGAGACAGGCCAGTGCAGCGGGTGGGGTTGTGGCCAAACTCTCCGCTCTTTCCTCGTTTAGCGGTGCGCTGGCCCCACCTCCGCGTTTAAGGGCGGAGGAAGATATGAGACGATTTCCATTGAAAAATAAACACATTTCCACAGAAAATCACTGCTGTTTCAGAGGTTCAGAGGCTCAGATAAAGGACATCCGAGCCTGGAAACACTCTCATGTGCCTCCATGCAAATAAAAAAACGCATCTCGCATTGCGTAGCTCGTTCATGGTCCAAACTCTCTGGGCATGATTTCCAGTGAAGGTGGGTAGACATCCAGACGGGGGATGGAACGACATTTGCATTTTTCCCCGAGTCCCCTTGTTCAGAATCGCCTGTTTGGGCTGTCTTTTTTTTCAAACGCTCAGTTTCAATTGCTCAGTTTACACATATCACAACTTTTAGCCATGGGGAGGGGGGGGCCCTAAACAATTAACGTTCAAAAACCTCAGAAAGTGAAAATTTCATGCCATGGGACCTTTAAAAAGTGTGTGCCTTTGGTGCTCCATCAGATCCACCTGTCATCACATTACTGACTCACGTTAATGACTCAAGTGACACATTCACATGGGTTTGTCAGATCACACCCACAGATACTGGCCTAGATACTGAATCCAAACCAGAAACAAGTCCAAACCAGGTCTGAACCAGGTCAAAGCCAGGTCTGTGCAAGAACTAAACCAGATGTAAACCAAGACCAAACACAAGATTTTTTCTTTATCAATCCTGCGCCTCTGTGTCCATCACTCTGCCCCTATCGCTCTGTTTCATTGGCTGGTGCAGCGGTGCCCCTGTCGTGCTTAAAGGGATATGCCACCCCCAGGTCAAATTTGGGCATCTCCCCACAGTCAAGAGACTAAAATAAGTGGTGGAAAGTGTTTTCCTGGTCACCCAGCCATTGTCTGAGTCTGTCAGCACTGACCGCCGCGGTATCTACAGCTACTCCGCGTTTTCGGCCAAAAGGAATTAATTTGCTCGATGCGTTTCCCAATTACTTTCTGTGTAGTGCGCATTCATATCGAGTGCAAATAAATGTACAAATCAACACGGAGAGCTTGCCTTGGTCATTTTGGGTGGGAACTATTTTTCAGTGTGGAACAATAAAGCCGAATCATGCACCACGCTGCGCAACAGGGGAACTTCCTTCCTGGTGCGTAACAGGGATTCCCCTGGCAGCGTGCATTTATTTGCACTCGATATGAATGCGGACTACACAGAAAGTACCGTATTTTTCGGACTATAAGTCCAGCCAAAAAATGCATAATTAAGAAGAAAAAAACATATCTAAGTCGCACTGGAGTATAAGTCGCATTTTGGGGGAAATTTATTTGATAAAATCCAACACCAAAAACATACATGTCATCTTTATTTATTTATTTATTTTAAAATAAAAATAAAATAGAGAACAACAGGCTGAATAAGTGTATGGAATACTAACGTTACATGACAGACATGCCTGGTAATGTCAGTAACGACGTAACATATTAAGAGTTATTCAGATAACTCTAGCATAAAGAACATGCTAACAAGTTTACCAAACTATCAGTTTCACTCCATATAATTATCAACACAGGCCTATGGCGCCCTCTTGCGGTTTAGTGTGAAAATTACATGTGAAATGATATAATAATATCATTTCACATGTAATTTTTCACACAT
Organism: Paratrypauchen microcephalus; assembly: GCA_036785185.1. Lineage (NCBI taxonomy): Eukaryota > Metazoa > Chordata > Actinopteri > Gobiiformes > Gobiidae > Paratrypauchen > Paratrypauchen microcephalus. The sequence continues at coordinate 417,668 of JAVJIX010000205.1, forward strand.
AAGTCGCTCCGGAGTATAAGTCGCACCCATGGCCAAACTATGAAAAAAACAGCGACTTATAGTCCGAAAAATATGGTAATTGGGAAACGCATCGAGCAAATTACCGTAATTCCTTTTGGCCGAAATCTTTCTCTGGCGCCGTTAGACTCCAGTCTAACGCGGAGGAGCAGCAGATACCGCGGCGGTCAGTGCTGACAGACTCGGACAATGGCTGGGTGACCAGGAAAAAGCTTTCCACCACTTATTTTAGTCTCTGGACTGTGGGGAGATGCCCAAATTTGACCTGGGGGTGGCATATCCCTTTAAGGCTGCATTTACCATTTGCAATCACAACATATAAAAATTTGGGAATGAAACCAAACCTAAACCTGTACTAGAGACTGGGACTAAACCAGGACAAACCAAGTCTATATCAGGACTAAACCAGGACAAAATCAGAACATATTTTTATGAATAACATGTCCAATGCCGGCCAGTAATTTAATGAGTCTTTTAAATGAGATCGAAGAATTCTTTGACAAAGTTGTTATCATAATAAACCCATCCTTTGGTACATGAAATGATGGTACATGACCCTAGACCAGGGGTGTCAAACATGCGGCCCGGGGGCCAGATCCGGCCCTCCAAGAACTTTAATCTGGCCCTTGGCTGATTTTCTATTCAAATATGTGACGCACCACGGACTTCAAGCCCGCAAGTCGGCATTGCAGATTCTCAGAAAATACGGTTTGTGTGTTCTGTTTTCAAAATTTTTGATTTTCGTTTTTTTGCAGAATGTGCTAGTTGAAGAAGCCTCTCCATGTTTCAGATAACAGCATTAGTGACGTTAAAAACATACATTTTAATTTCAAATAGGCTTACTTTTGAGGAAAGAAACGGGGCGTGTATAAATCAACATATTTTGCCAAGCTCGTGCGCCCGCCAATCCCGTTCCCCTGTACACCAATCAGCTGCATATGTAAGCGGCACTGCGAGACAATAAGGACATGAAAATGGACTTTTAACTTCTACTTGGACACATGACACGTTCGGGAGACCTTCGGGACAGGTTCGGGAAACGTCCGTTTCTCCGGAGCCAGTGTACAGAGTGCGATTTAGCTCCGAAACACACAATATGCGTTTACATGTGGAGATAAGGCGAAAACACTGCAACATGGGGTGAGTCATAATTATGATCATATTTCTGCATCAAATGGACTTTATAGACTTTAGGACATGTTTAAATACTAATTCAGCTTTTGTGTGGCGATCATCTGTGCTCTGTGCGGACCGCGCTGTGCATATTGTGGATCTCCATTCACAATGCGGCTAAGGTAATGCTAACGCTAGCATTGAAACAATGCAGTGAGCAAACAGTCTATATTATTATTATTATTATTATTATTATTAATAATAATAATAATAATAATACATGTTTTATTATTATTATTATTATTATTATTATTATTATTATTAATAATAATAATAATAATAATAATAATAATAAAACATGTGTGGTTTGGTGTGACCAGGACAAAACAAGGACAAAATAAACACTAAACCTGGACTAAACTACGATTGATCCAGAGCTAAACGTGGGTCAGAGATAGACCGGGACATAAACCAGCAATAAACTGTACGATTTCAGACTTTCTGCAGATTCATCGAATAAAGTATGACTCTGTAAATGTCTGCTAAAAGAGGTCATAGATTTTATTCTGAATGATACGATAAAACAGTCTAGCTTGGCATATCCCAGATAAGGACGGTTGTTTGACCTAAACCCAAAAACATGCATCACAGGTAAAATCCTCCCTCTAAGGTCCAGACCAAGCCATCACAAGATGACACTGAACCCCAGAGACATTGAAGGATGGGTCAAATCAGGGCTGTTGCTAGCCAGAGACCAGGAGGTGGGGTGGGGGTGCCCTATGCACTGAGCGTGATGTGCGTGTGCGGAGCAACAGCTCTGGGTCAAATTCTCAGGACAAATGTCCATATGGAGACAATTAACTGTACCTTAACCTTTAGCGCACTATGGTCCGGTCATACAGTAGAGTCCCCAACATTTGAACTGAAAGTAACAGGAACTGGCTCGCCACACATGGACTAAATTAAGATCTGAACCAACTCAAACAATGTCTCACAGTGATCTCTTGTCTTTGTGCTAGCCAACAGTAGGCCTGTCACGAAAGCACATTTTGAAGGGCAATATTTTGCTGAAGAAATTATAGATGATAAGCAATAATCCTGAAATTGATTATATCAAAAACAATTCTAAATGCATTTTTTTTTTTGGTAATTTACCCAACCCTCTACAGCTTAAATGTAACGGTAGTACAAAAAAAAGATTGTTCCTTGTGCATGTTCTTGTTGCTAACACTGACCTTGTAGGCATTCTTGTGCCCGGGATAGGCCTCACAGTTGAGCGATTCGTCTCCTGCCAGGTCGATGCCTACCACTCCATCATCACGGTACTTCTTACACATTTCCACCACGTCCATGGACCAGCCTGAGGTTTGATAAAGATAATGTCTCAACAAACAGGACAGAGCTGACATGCAATAATCTGTTCTAGACCTTTACTACATTTATTTGAAATGCAGTATATTCATCATATCATTTCTAAGATATTTCAAAAGCTAAAAAGTTACACAAAACAGGTTCTGACTAACATAAAACATAGCCGTGTAAGCTTTCAAATGATAATGATATTTTAGCTAAGATAAGAGAAACATTATCGTACCATAGTTAGGAAATTACACCATTAAATGCAACGCAAAGTACAAGAACAGTACACGAATTGTATGTAGTCAAAAATCAAGAAAAAAAAAAGTTATAATTTATGAAAATGTAAAGAATATTAAAATTAAAAAATGCTCTGAAAACTATGAATGTGGCTGGTTAAGTATAGTGCAACATATGGACAACAATAAATAACAGGTTTAGTTTTTTCAATACATTGCATATTGCTAATGAAATAATGTCCAAGAATCTGACTATAATTTTTTTTTGTAAAATCATATGTAGTGGAAAGATAAGCAGCCTGTCATTGGGTTTAGTTTAGTTTAGTACATTGTTTTTCCACTCATACTAACCCCTGAGCTGTGAGAATGATCAGTGAAAGTTGGAGTGAGTTTGAGCTGTAGTTGGATTTGTGTTTCAGGAAACAGCTGCTGAATGAAGGATCTGATGAGGCAGCACTGCTCAGGTTTCTGTCAGAGAGGGACAGACCCACTGTTAAGAGCAATGACCTCCACAAGGACTTTAAATCACATTATGATTCAATAATAAACTTAGCCACTGACTAGTCACTAAGTACTTATTTTATTAGTAGGCCTTGCATTTTCCCCTTAATATTTCTGATGTCTTTTTTCTTTATCAAACAGATAGGAGTTAGTATAACAAATAAGGAGTTAAAATGTCTACAGGCTGAAAAAATATATTGTTTGCTAATGTGTGTAGAATGTGTGTTTATATGTAAATCTAGGAGCAAAGAAACACATTATATTATTTGAATAGAAGCTGAATTATTACTGGGTGCCTCATGAGACCTTTTGGATTGACAATGGAGGCTGCAGATTATGGGAATAGCTGGGTTCATAGTAAGTTATCTCGCTTGTGTGTTTATCTTTGGTTATGACTTTGGTTCATGGGTCTATTATAAAATCTGGATAGGGTAGTGCTCTCGTAAACCTGTCATGAGTTGGACTAGTACTACAGTAAAGAAAATTCTCTCCAGCCCAGAGAACGCAATATAAATTCCTGGTTTTCGGTTGACAGGAACCTGCAGCTTTCACAAAGGTTGGACTTGGTGGGGATTTTTACATATTTTGGTGTTATGAATTTTTTTCCTCTGTCCAAAATGATGCCTTGAAAACATCTCTGCTTTGCTCTAGCTACTCTCTGATTGGTCAGAGTGGTCACATGGTAGACGAGAACGTGCTCCTTGTGTACACTTTCGTGGGAGAAGGACACTACAGTGTATCTGTGGAGTCGAGGGCTGCACGGCCACTAGATGTAGCTAGCTGCTAGAGGCTTATCTAGCGACACACACCACTGAGCTCGACCAATAAATTTAAATGAGCGGCCATGTTTGAATCCCAGGGCTAGCTCTAGTTGACTTGAACACTTACTTACTTACACTAGCATGTGGCTGTGTTATAATGTTACAATAGTTATGTTGTGTGTTTGTGTATCTTTGGTCAGATTTATTTATTTGATTGGGACAGTGCATAAATACACTGGATTATAGGGTGAGCAAAAGGCTCATTTCCATCCGTTGTCTCAAAGGGCTGGGGTCACAACAGGGCCAAACAATAGAATATTGCACACTCCACTCATTGCACAGATCTTTGAGCAGTTATTACTTGGCATGTGGCTGTGCTACAGTTTAAGTCAGTTCTTTTGTGTGTTGTGTATCTTTGATCAGGATTCTGTATGGGACTTGAGCAGTTATTATGTGGCATAATGGTTGTGTTATGGAGAAGATTAGTTATCTTGTGTGTTTGTGCGTCTTTGGTCAGATCTTTGAGCAGTTATTACTTGGCATGTGGCGCATGCAGCATAGAATGGACCTGGCTTTGGTTTTGAATGCCCTCTCCCCTTCACGCAGGCCCTGGTTCACCAGACGCACCACCTCCTCTGGGCTCAGGTCGCCCCTAAAAACAGATACACAGATTAGATATAGACCTGTGCATGTATTGTTGATTTAAAATGGGGTGCAAAATGCCTGCTGTGAATTTGCAGATTTTGTGCTGTATTTACATGAAAATAATGGACTCTTTTCACTAATTCAATTCAGTATAAAATATTACAGATGCACTATGTAAGTTTTCTAGTGGAGGGTCCGTCACAGCATGGTATAAAGGTATAAAGCTACTCTCTGTAACTAGACTGGCCGGCCTGCTCCACTAGATTCTGTCTGTAGTCTTATAGTGTGCAGCTTTGGCCAGAACACCAGAGAGCACAGGTGAGCATGAAGAGACCAGGTGAGGGGGGAGGTGCCAGGGAGGGGTCATATTTGCTATCTACTGGCAAAAAAAAACAAGTAAACTTGGTAGCTTGGTAGCTTTAAAGTGGAACTAAACACCTAAACTCCAGGTGCCAGATGTTTATAATCAGAAACACCTAGCTGCAATCAGGGCAGTTTTTTGTGATGTCACCACCTACCAAAGTGCAGAGGTCACTGAAGGCAGCACACAATCTGAAAATGTACCTAGTATTCGACTAAACTCACAAAATGACTAGGAACAATAAAGAAAAAAATATTTATTGGCTTAGTTCCACTTTAATGCCATGCTGATATACTGATATTGTAATATAAGCTCTGGTAGAACATTCTCCAACAACATAAAGAGCATGTTTGTATTGCATTGTGTTGTATGATTAAATGTATGTCCTGTGTCTTACTGTGTCTGGTTCCAGGGAATGGGGTCGACCTGAGTATTGGCCAGGAAGTGTGGACTGTACCGGACCTCCACGTACACCACGCCCTCCCTAGCTTTATCCTCCACGAACTCATAGGCCACCCTCCTAATGGCCTCACGGTCGCCTCTGAAAGAACAAACACAGGTCAGCTGCACTTTGGCTCTGATTATCTTATCTTTCTTGCATTAGTTATGGCTAATGAAGCACAGCTTAAAGTCTAATAAAGCCTCAGAGCAGAGCCAACAGTTAGTATCACACCCCTAGGGAATGTTGATGACATGAGTTTCAAAGTTTCAATATATAGAGCGATCCTACACCCATATTACATTATTTTCTGGTCAATGTTGTAATGTTGTTTCCTCATCACAACACTCCACTGTGTGTCGTGGTGTTCTAGTCTCCGAGCCAGTGCGTTAAAACAAGCAATTTATTGCTCCTTTAATCCATACTTAATCTTTGACAATGCAGATAGAAATCAAATCAAATCATCAAATCCTGAAAAAAGCACCAAACTCTATAAAATGTTTATACAGTGTCCAGTAGGTACCCAGAAACAAGAATACATGAATAACTCAATTTTGCATGTGAAAATGTCAGAGAGAACCTCATAATTCTAAGAGGCTTATGTAATTTAGGGTGTGTTCACAGTTGTACATAGACCACATCAAAATTGGGACTAATCTGGGACTAATCCTGGACTAGACCAGAATTAAACCAGGATTAGAACAAGACTTCAAATCAGGACCCAAAAAGTTACACCTTTAAACTTTAGTTCAAACATTATGAGACATCAGCGGAGTCCCTGTGTCCCCGTATTCTGGGACTCATGAGTGGAAACTCCGCTCGTCAAGTCTCTGCAGTGTGGTCTGGAAGAAGCAATACTGCGGTACATCCAGTGAACTCAAAATTGTAGTGTGATATTTAAAGGGTGGAATCAATGTTTTCATGACAGAGAAACAACTGCATGGTGTATTCAATGTTCTATCCACATGGTTCTCATCCAAAAACAACACCACAGATTTCAGAAAATTGCATTGCCCTATTATTGTGGCTTCACTGTATTTCTAACTTCGCTAATGCATCCTAATTATTCACTGCGATGAGTTTATTAATACTTTGCAGCTGATGTCATCAACATTCTGTGGTGGTGTGATGCTAACTGTAATCACTGCTGTATCTGAGGCTTGTTAGACTTCAACCCAAGTTTTATTTTAACACAATCTGAGCTGAAAGAGCTTTTTAAGTTAGAAATACACGCTGCCAGGGGAATCCCAGTTACGCACCGGGAAGGGAGTTCCCCTGTTGCACAACGTGGTGCGTGATTCGGCTGTATTCTTACGCACTGGAAAATAGTTCCCACCCAAAATGACCAAGGCAAGCTCTCCGTGTTGATTTGCACATTTATTTGCACTCGATATGAATGCGCACTACACAGAAAGTAATTGGGAAACGCATCGAGCAAATTAATTCCTTTTGGCCGAAATCTTTCTCTGGCGACGTTAGACTCCAGTCTAAGGCGGAGGAGCACCAGATACCGCGGCGGTCAGTGGCGACAGGCTCGGACAATGGCTGGGTGAGCAGGAAAACGCTTTCCACCACTTATTTTAGTCTCTGGACTGTGGGGAGATGCCCAAATTTGACCTGGGGGTGGCATATCCCTTTAAAGCCCAGGTACAAAGGCTCCATTCACTCACTTTGTTTGGCTTTTCTGTCAGAGCCATTCAGAGCTGAACATGGGAGCAGCCTTTTCTAAACATTTCACATGTTTAAAGCTGACACAGTCATGATGTAAAACCAGAAGAGATCCACAGGAGCCTTTACTAGCCTGGACTAGTCTGTAGTACCACTGTAAGCTCCCATATTAGTCTAAAATGACTTGTTGTGCTTGTTGTAAACATGTTATAATCTAGTTTCCATATCAAATACATACCTGGAATTTTTTAAGTGTTTTGTTTCATTCTTTTATGACTAATTCCTTATTTTGCTTTACTTTCGAAAAGTCACAACTCTAAGTCCACCTTGTGATGTCATTAGGTGGTGATCCAGGAAGTGCTCAATTGTAAAGTATTCTTATAAATATTCTAATTAAAAGGTAGGGTATTTACTGCTTAAAATTTACTGCAATAACAAGTGAACTCAGGTTGCCTTAACCTGCAGATAGAAGACACAACCAAGTTTGTCTCATTCTCAGTATATGGGCAGACCATGCCTCATGTGAAAGCTCAGACCCTCCAGAGTTCCCTCACTGAGCTGCAGAGGATGTATACCAGGATGTTGGTATATACTGTAAAAGTTGTGAATGGAATGATATAAATCTTGTGATCCATAGCCTTCAGTCAACAGTGCTCTGTCATTCACAAAGATAAGACAAAGATATCTATAAACTATAAACTATAAACTGCTCCTTTAAAACCACACAGATGAACTTTGAACTTGAGCAGCACTTCTGAGGCTGAGGTAAACCCTACCCTCTCTGTCACCTGTGCAGCATGTGAGCAAAACTGTTAAAGGGAAAATATTATGTAAAACAACTTTTATGAGCTTTTAATGGTGCTATAACAGTGCTCCCTCATCATAAGTTCACTCAAGAGTTGTATTTTGATTGATTAATGCATGTTTGTGGAATCATTTCGAGTATTAAAGATTTGTGTGCTCTGAAAATTCTCTGCTGCTCTGAAACAAAATGAAGACCCCAGGTAATATGTAGGGTTCAAAAATATCACATCAATTTTTTTTTCACAAGAAAACAAGTTAAAGAGGGGGTATTACACTTCTATGGGGTATTAAAGGCTAACACATAACATATTTTTTGTTTTGATGCTAGATTTGCTGAAAACAATGCACTAACATGTTTTACAAGTTTCACACAAGTCAGTAACCCCATCAGAGCACTATCAAAACACAACCAGCGTTCTGTTTGTGAAGTTGCATTGTAGTTTTGTATCATGCTTTGGATATTTATGGGGAATTGTGAGAGCATGGGTGATGGGCTCAGAATTGGACTGGCTCATGCTGCTCACCATAAGAAGGGTTCAAATATGGCCCGGGACACAACGCTAGATGGCTAGATGATCTAAAACCTCTTTGGGCATGTTTTTGATGAGGGAACAGTATAACATGGTAGAAAGCTCAAAAAATGTAATTTAAATGAAAATGTATCGCTTGCTACAGTGAAATGCCGCTATTAAGAGCTGGGGATACTCCGTTTTGCAATATTGAACAGGAAGTCAGTGGTCCTGTTTTTATTATTGAGCCGTTTTAGATCAATATTGTGGTTTAGAATGAACAAACTATAAATTAAATACCAGATAGTACTAAATACTCTAAAAGGATTATATGTATTCAACCAAATCCTATAAACATACGCAATGACGTGCATGTACTCCCCGAAACGTCCCAGAAATTCCGTGAGACTTCCGGGTCTGTGGACGATGATTCTGTTTGTCATCTGCTCCACTGTGTCTGCAGGCAGAGGGATGCCCCGCCTCCTGGAAAATACACAGAGAAACGTGGGTTAAATATTTGCAAAAGGATCAAACAAAATCGGTGTTTATATAATTATAGGATTGTATTGTATGGACCTTTAAAAGTACAGTGGTACCTCACCTTACGAAATTAATTCGTTCCAGAAGTGGTTTCGTAACGTGAAAAATTCGTAAGTTGAGTAGCTATTTCAATGGAAAAAGCCTAATTCGTTCCAAGGCCCCGATCAAAGTTTTTTTTTTTTTTATAGTGTAACTTTTTTTATAGTGTAACAATGTGTTCTGCGTCCTGATTGGTTTCTCAGACTGGATTTAAACTTTTCTCACGTTTGTCTCTCGTTTAAACACTCAAACTTTCATAGATTTTCAACAAAACGTATCAATATTGAAGTCTGGGGGGAAGCGGGAGGGGGGAGAAAACTGCACGGACACGTGTGCGCAGCATGACCCCGCGCAGAGCTGACAGCAGGTCTAGACCAAGATCTAAACCTGGACTGGACCAGGACTAAACCCACACTAAACCTGGACTAAACCTGGACTAAACCTGGACTAAACCAGGTGGATTAAAGCGCCGCATGCTATTTCCTGGTTTCTCACGAGTCACAGCTGAGGCGAGCAGCGAGGAGAAGACCGCAGGGAGGAGGGGACCGCACGCAGTGTGAGCGCATGTGAGCGCGGCTCCTCCTGGTTTAGTCCAGTGTTAACCTTTCCTGTTCTCGTCCCCTAACCGTGGTTGGGGAGCACAGGGGAGATTGTCTTCTCCAGGGCCGGAGACAACGTTCCCTCCGGGGTTAACTCCCTTGTGGACCTCGTGCGCTTGCGGTGGATGAGAATGCAAATAAAAGGGAGTGGTTTTGCTGCAGAGTGGGGCTTTATTAGCTCACTACACTGTAGGAGTAGCACCTTTTTACCCTCTACTTGCCCGATCGCCGTCTCTGTCTCTCCCCTGAGAGAGCACACGCGGACACACACCCAGACCGACCCGGCTCCACTGCTCCGCAGAGCCATACATACAGCGCACACACTCTCTCTCTCTCTTTCTTCTGCACTGAGCTATAGACACAATATAGACACATCTCACAACACCAGGTTTAGTCCTGGTTTAGTCCAGACCACCGCGGCTCCTCCTGGTTTAGTCCAGGTTTAGTCCTGGTTTAGTCCAGACCACCGCGGCTCCTCTAGACCACCGGCTCTTGCATGGCTCTCGCTCACATGCGCTCACACTGCGTGCGCTCCCCTCCTCGCTGCGGTCTCCTCCTCGCTGCTCGCCTCAGCTGTGACTCGTGAGAAACCAGGAAATAGACCCGCACGCGGCGCTTTAATCCACCTGGTCTAGTCCTGGTTTAGTCCTGGTTTAGTCCTGGTTTAGTCCTGGTTTAGTCCAGGTTTAGTTCTGGTCCAGTCCAGGTTTAGACCTTGGTCTAGACCTGCTGTCAGCCCCGCGCCGGGTCATGCTGCGCACACGTGTCCGCGCAGTCTTCTCCCCCATCCCGCTTCCCCCCACACTTCACTATTAATACGTTTTGTTGAAAATCTATAAAAGTTTGAGTGTTTAAACAGAGACAAATGTGAGAAAAGTTTAAATCCAGTCTGAGAAAAGTGTATAATGTGTGTGGCTGAGCGCGCATTATTTGAATTTTTGAGATTTCGCGTTTCGTAACTTGAATTTTCTTTCGTATCTAGAGACAAAAATTTACCGTGAAGGCGTTTCGTAACTTTAAATTTTCGTTTGTTGGGTCATTCATAAGGTGAGGTACCACTGTATATAAATAAATACATCCTGAATTCCCACATGCAGACTCTACTTCTTGAGGAAGCTCAGGTCTTTCAATGTGTGCAGTAAGTTACTGGAGATCTTCTACCAATCTGTGGTTGCCAGCACCCTGTACTCTGCTGTAGTCTGCTGGAGGAGCAGCACCAGTAAATGAGACATCGGACGGATTGACAAACTGATCCGCAAAGCTGGTCACGTGATTGACTGTGAGCTGGAGACATTTGTCACAGTGAAGGACAGGAGGACACTGGACAAACTGCTCTCCATCATGGACACTACTGCTCACCCACTGCACCAGACCAGAGAGGGACAGAGAAGCTCATTCTCCAACAGGCTCCTACAGCTCCGCTCAGTGAGAGATGCAGGACTACATTCATACCATACTCCATAACAACTCACCCTTATGTAACAGATAATACTCCCTACAACTGCATACAGCTGGTACTGAACATCATATTTGATACTGTATTCTGTATTTGACTACTACTTTTCTATTTAAATCTGATTGTACATATATATTTATTACCATTATCTTATGTATATAATTGTGTCTCATCTGACACAGGTCTATTGCTCTTTGGTTGCTATTCCATCTATTTTTCTTTTTGTTCTTTTACCCTCTGTTTTATATTGTATATTATATTTGATGAGTGAGCTACCATACCCAAAACAATTTCCCTTGTGGATCAATAAAGTTTGTCTTAGTCTAAGTATGTGGAACAGTGGAATTGTAATGGGGAAACTTGGATTAATCCAGTGCTTCTCAATTATTTTCTATGACGCCCCCCCTAGGAAGAAGAAATAATTTCACGCCCCCCTCCCTGCGCGCGACTATAAATAGTATTATTTGTCTAGAAAATTGATATTAGTACACCTCTGCATAACACTGTATCCTTTATTAACATTAAAAACAAAAAAAGAAAGAAACTTACAACAAAGACTGCACTGTCTTTTTGCACTGAGGACTCAAATATTAATGTGTTTTTAATGCAGCTTTGCGCACATTTGTTTACATTTTATAGAAACAAAACTTAGTTTATGCAAATAAGCCATGTGGTTTTAAAAGCGCTGGAAAAAAAAAAAAAAAACGCTCTGTCCTTGTGCCGCTGATGCGTCAGCTTCTGTCGGACTAAAGGACACGACTCAGTGGAATATACGTGTTTTTCTGTGACAGAGGATGTTCTGCTGATGGTGAGTCTGTTCTGTATATCGCGTATTTAAAGTTGCCGACCCTGCCCCAGAGCGACAATGAGAGCGCCACCGCCAACTACTGTTGTTGATGTGCAATTACACTTAGTTCTAGTACAGTATGGCAAAAAAGCATGTTTCCCAGGGTCACACGCCCCCCCTGCATCACACCGCTCCCCCCACCATTTGAGAAGCACTAGATTAACCACAGAATATAAGAACATGGGAATAGAAAGTACTATGATTTTATTGGAATTGGTGTTGAGTATTGAGTTTATTCCTTAGCATCAAAAGTTTTAAATTATAGTATCATGATAGTACTACTACAAGGGCAATTTCATCCCACACAATAATAATAATAATACACACACATTTTTAAAATGTTAAATATGTGTTTAAAAAAAAAAAAAAAGACTGACTTGGCAACATCGAGAATGGTCTGGACTCTGAAGGCTCCATCGAGGTGTACGTGAAGTTCAACCTGAGAATGAAAAACAAATATGAATATAGCTGCAAGCAGCAATGTGGGGCCAAGCACCGAAGGTGCATGTAGGCCTCAGCATGTAGGCCGCATGCAGGGTCTGACAGGGTCTAACAGAGTCTGACAGGGTCTAACAGGGTCTGACAGGGTCTAACAGAGTCTGACAGGGTCTAACAGGGTCTGACAGGGTCTAACAGGGTCTGACAGGGTCTAACAGAGTCTGACAGGGTCTAACAGGGTCTGACAGGGTCTGACAGGGTCTAACAAGGTCTAACAGGGTTTAACAGGGTCTAACAAGGTTTAACAGATCAAAGACACATCAAAGACAGATCAAAGGTTTCTAGGTACGTTGCCTAGCAAGGCAGAAAATTCCTGAAAGTTTTTGCAAATTTGACCTGCTGGTGGCACTAGAGGGTTGGGGCTGGGGGCCTATAAATTGCTGTGGGTAATGAGGAGACTGGCTGTAATGTGCATGCAAAATTTCACAACTTTTTACCAGACGGTTCTAGGGGTTGCCATAGACTCCCATTATGAATAACATAATGTATAATAATAATAAGAAGAAGAATCAGTAGAAACACTTTTTTTATCTTTTAATATTACAGGGTACACGATAATACACATTTCAGGCACATAATAGTACATATCTCACCACCACAATAACAGTCACAAAGCACTCAGAGGACACATCGGGGGATGCGGGTACGGGAACAAACACCACTGGGCACAGGGGCTAAGAGAAGCAGGGGGAACGTAGAGGACCAAAGGGGTTGTCCCAGGTGAAGAAAGTAGAAACACTATGGTGCCTAGCACCTTCGGTGCTTGGCCCCAATGATTAATAATAATGGTATGAGGTTATAGATGACTCTATAACTCTATCCTCAAACCTAAATCAAAACAAAGAAATCAATAGGACTAGCCAGGTCAGGTCCAGAGGTGTGAAAACATCTTATAGCAAGGCCCCACACTCTCACTGCATATTGAATATGCTTATTAACAGAAACTGCAAACAAATAGGTGCAATAGTTTCATAGTAATTTCATTGTAGTTAGCTCCTCCCTGCAGCTAGTTATAAGCAGTGTCCACCAGCACTCTAGCCAGAACTGAAGTAGCTTGGATGAGCTGCAAAACGTATTCGACCAAATAAGCTTTGTCCAGTTGACAAATTGAATTTCTCCTTTTGCCATAAAATAGTTTCATTATTATTGTTTATCACAGTATATCGCTATAGCAATATATCGTACTTCAAAATTTGTTATGGTCAGGCTTGGGGAGTAACGGATTACATGGAACGGCGTTAAGTAAAAGGATACAAAAAAAAGGTAACTGTATTCCCCTACAGTTACAAAGAAAAATACGTAATCAGATTACAGGTACATTTAGTGAAAATGGGGATTACTTAGCAGGATTACAATTTGAAAGCATTTTATGTTATTTCATTTTTTCATTTAAAGCCGGAGGTCATATGTAGGGAAAACCGCGCCGCGCGCGCTCTGTGAAACAAACTTGCATCGGCGCGCACTGAACTTCACGCAGGTCGCGCACTACGGACTAAACTTGCACCGATACGCGCTCCCGCCAATCATGACGATTGCCGCTGTTGTGTTTGCGCCTGTTCGCCGATCAGCTGTTAGCCTGATATTTACGCGGCATTTCCAAGAGAAGAAGCATCCTTAACTTCCTACGTTAATGCTACGTAAGAAGGAACTCTCGCCTCGGGACACGGGATACGTTCGGGATTATGTCCTTTTCTCCGGATTATTAAAGACAACACGACAAACTGTTAGAATGGAGCTGACCGCATTCTTATGGGTGAGTCATATTATCAGGTTATTTCTGCATCTATTTCGGCACTAAACCAGGACTAAACCAGGACTAAACCAGGTTTAAACCAGGACTAAACCAAGACTAAACCAGATCTAAACCAGGACTAAACCAAGACTAAACCAGATCTAAACCAGGACTAAACCAGGTTTAAACCAGGACTAAACCAAGACTAAACCAGATCTAAACCAGGACTAAACCAGGACTAAACCAGATCTAAACCAGGACTAAACCAAGACTAAACCAGGTCTAAACCAGGACTAAACCAGGTTTAAACCAGGACTAAACCAAGACTAAACCAGATCTAAACCAGGACTAAACCAGGACTAAACCAGATCTAAACCAGGACTAAACCAAGACTAAACCAGGTCTAAACCAGGACTAAACCAAGACTAAACCAGATCTAAACCAGGACTAAACCAAGACTAAACCAGGTCTAAACCAGGACTAAACCAGGTCCAAACCAGGACTAAGCCAAGACTAAACCAGATCTAAACCGGGTCTAAACCAGGACTAAACCGGGACTAAACCAAAACTAAACCAGGTCCAAACCAAGACTAAGCCAGGACTAAAACAGGTCTAAACCAGGTCTAAACCAGGTCTAAACCAGGACTAAACCAGGACTAAACCAGGACTAAACCAAGACTAAACCAGGACTAAACCAGGACTAAACCAGGACTAAGGTGTGTGTGTGTGTGTGTGTGTGTACGTGTGTGATAACATATATCCTGTGTATTATTGAATTATTGAATGATTATATGGACTTTTTGTTATAAAAGCATTTCCATTTTAACAAAGTACCTTCTAATACTGCCCTGCCCTGAAACACCACAGTGATGTCAGTGATGGGGAGGGCTTAGCTTAATGCCTCCCCCCCGTTGGTGAAAAATGTCACCATCCCCCCCTGGTTTCATTTTACAACTCGACTACTGGGTAGGAGCCAGTTTCGAGTTAGCTATCGACTAGCAAACTATTAGCAAGCTAGCTAACGTTTGCGGTCACAAGTACACTTTGTGCATTTGTAGAACGATATTACAACATTTAAACATTATCTAGGCAACATAGTCATGTTAACTGATCCATGAAGACCCTTTAGACAATTCCAAGCAAAGCTGTCGTTAGATGTAGGCCAGCACGCAAGCTGGACGAACATCCTGTCCAGCTGCGGAGATCGGGCAAGATGACTGTCCCAGTAAAACTAAAACTTAATAGGTGCAATAGTAATTTCATTGAAGTCATAGGTGTTCCCTAGGTGTTTGGTTTAGTGAGTGACCTTGTTTACTAGTGACTTGGCTTATAGTGATAACAGTTGTTAAAACTACACATAGAACTGTACTTGTCCTCCTAAATAAACTTTGTCCAGTTGACAAATTGAATTTCTTGTTTTCTTGTTGTTATAGGATATTTGGTGTTAAAGTAATCCAAAAGTAACTGAAAGTAATCAAGTTACATTACTTTAATATTATAGTAGCGGGATTACGTTACTGAATACATATTTTAAGGAGTAACTAGTAACTGTACCGGATTACATTTCTAAAGTAACCCTCCCAACCCTGGTTATGGTGATGGGCCTTGTAATACACTGTAGTACATTGTAAATAGGCCTGTTAGAAATAATAATAAGAGCACGAAGACTAAGTATAGGTAGTGTAGTGCAGAGCAATAGCAGTAGCAGTAGTAGCAATAGAAGTTGTAGTTGTAGTTGTTGTAGTAGTAGTACTAGCAATAATAGTAGTAGCAATTGTAGTGGTAACAGTAGTAGTAGAAGTGGTATCAGTAGCAGCAGCAGTAGTAAAATGTGATAGATTAGAAGTACGTTTGGCTGTAGAGTCCACGCAGCACATTTGTGGTGAGGGCGTGGTGAAGGCCAGAGGAGCCAGAGGTCACAGAGATCATAATAGTGTTGAACCTATCACCTCTCATCAATAACAGTCATAAATTTAAAGGCTGCCATCACGTTTTAGAATTTGATGATGTTATAATTTCAGATGGAGGGCAGAGGCCTATATAACTACAGTGGTACCTCACCTTACGAAATTAATTCGTTCCAGAAGTGGTTTCGTAACGTGAAAAATTCGTAAGTTGAGTAACTATTTCAATGGAAAAAGCTTGATCCGTTCCAAGGTTTTTTTTTTATAGTGTAACTTTTTTTTTTATAGTGTAACGTTGTGTTCTGCGTCCTGGCGGGCTAAGAGACTAGACCAGGACTAAAAAAACTTGGAATAAACCAGGTCTGGCCAGAACTAAACCTGGATTGGACCTGTTATTATTATAACATGGCAGTGCCGTTGGATCAGCGCGTTGCTCGTGTCTCCGCGCTCCTTGCGGTGCGGGGCGGGCTCTGCTTCTATCCAACCTCCAGAGCCAGGGCGCTGACACTGTGAGCCAACAGGCCGAGGAAGGTGCTCTATCAGCGGTGTTGTGAGATGTGTCTATCTTGTGTCTATAGCTCAGTGCAGAAGAGAGAGTCTGCGAGTGTGTGCGCGTGCGCAGTGCGCGAGTGCTGGATGAATGTCTCCTCCGTAGAGGAGACAATAAAGCCCCACTCTGCAGCAAAACTGCCTTTTTTTACTTGCATTCTCCACCACTGTAAGCGCGCGATGTCCACAAGGGAGTTCGCCCCGGAGGGAAAGCTATCTCCGGCCCTGGAGAAGACGATCTCCCCTGTGTCTCCCAACCACGGTTAGGAGATGAGAGCAGGAATGGATAACAGCGGGCAAGACCGCAGGGTCTCGCTCGGGTCGGGCGCTGGTTTTATGTGACTTCCAGGTCTAGACCAGAACTAAACCAGGTCTAAACCAGGACCGGAGCAGGAATAAATCACCCCGTGCTCGGCCCGCGCGTGCTCGGCCCCGAGGAGGAGGCACGGCTGCATCCTGCAGTCCCGGTGTAGCACGGCCTTGGGCCGTGTCGACGTGATCCTTCGATGTCGGCTCTTCCTATCACTGTGAAGCAGAAATCACCAAGTGTTGCATTGTTCACTCACTAAGGGAACGTGAGCTGGGTTTAGACCGTCGTAAGACAGGTGAGTTTTACCATACTGATGATGTGTTGTTGTGTCTCCGCTTGTTTCGGGCGTGCATCTGAGCGCCCATTAATTTAATTTTTGAGATTTGTTGTTTTTAAAGTGCTTTATAAATAAAGTTGGATTGGAGATTTTGTTTTTCGTAACTTGAAATTTCATTCGTATCTAGAGACCAAAATTTGACGTGAAGGCGTTTCGTAACTTGAAATTTTCGTTTGCTGGGTAATTCGTAAGGTGAGGTACCACTGAATATGACTATGAGCGATTCACTGGTTTTGAAAGAAATATCCAAACTGATCCACAAATGCACTGATGCAACTTTTTCCCAATCAAACCAGTACCAGAGCAGTGGCTGATAACAGTATTTAAACGCAAACGTGTGATAAAAAATGATCCAAATGAGTTTTGCATCTGTTTTTTTTTTAATCATTTAAAGCAACTATACAACAGTTATGAAAAAATACAAATTCAATATTGCAAGTGACAGATATTGGCCATTAAATCATTTTACACCAATAGCCCAAAATGGGATATCCACTAAACCAGTATTATGGGACCGAAATGCAACCTGTCAAAAAAGTTGCATAAAGCATAAGACGATATTAAAATTTAAATTAACAATTATTGCAACCAAAATTGTTAAGAATTAACAATATTATCAGAATACCAAAGCTTAGTTTAAAACAAAAACAAAAAAAAGTCATCAAAACATCAATTTGGTGTCTGAGCAGTCACCTTTATTGTTTTTTTTGTTGCAAGTGAAATTAACAATAAATTTACATCTGTAGACAAATCATGTCCACGTTATACAAGTTAAGAGTTATACAGCTCTTGACTGAGAAAGCCCCCAGAAGAGGGCTATAAACATTAAATACAACTGTATTCAGAACTTCAGTTCATTTAGTCCTTCATGGTTGATTTAAGTCCAAAAAGGTCAGCATGTTTACTTTTTCAGGGTTCAGGGTTAAGTCTTGCTCGATGAGGAGTGAGAATGTTACCATTAGCACTAAAGATTCGTTCTAAGGGCATGCTTGTTGCAGGTATGCACAAAGACCTTCAGGCAACCCTTGAAGCATGAGGCAGCTCTCCTGCATGACCACCCCACCACAACAGCAGGCCCTCTTCTGCCTTGATGGAAAGAAGACACCTGAAGACCTTTACTTCTGCCTTCACCTGCACACAAAGACACAAACCGATATACTCATTAGTAATTTAGTATATTTAACAGGGTGTATTTTAAAACAAACCTGTTCTTCTAGCGTGTTCTGTTCTTCATTTTACTGCTGCCTTGTTGTTGTGATCTTCAGTAGCCCAATCAGTCCATGGGTCTTGGCTTTATCAGGTGTAGAGAAGGGAATGGCTCTACTAGTCATTTATGTTATTAGTGGACGATCATCATTGCTTTGGATCAAGTTCTTTGTTTTAATGTGCTCCAGAACAGGTTTCGGGGTAGAAAGTTACCCTGGTCTCTGCGGCAAGTGCATCAGTGAACTGGCTAAGAGGACCAACAGAGATGTCGGACTCTTTGAGCATGAGGTGCCACGCCCCACTTTCCCCTGCTAATGCTGCACTAATAGCTTTTTGCTGGCTGAGGAATCGTTCAAGCATCTGAAATGTAGACCCCCCACGAGGTGACTAAATTGTGAATGAGCAACTTGACTGGGTTCTGCAGGGCCGTTTGTTTAGCCCTAAGCTCTCTATTTTCCAGCACCTTGAGAATCAATGAACAAGATGACAACATGCCTGCACTGCAAGTTTCAGACCTAGAATTTTTTTTAAATTGCCCTATACAAATTATGGCTTAAGCACCCAAACCATAGCATGTTTGCAGCATTATCAGTTTTTATACAAACAAACTTGTCTGTACATTAGGGCTGGGCGGTATACCGGTTCATACCAAATACCGTTTTTTTTTTAATGATATACATTTTTCATATACCCCAATACCGGTGAGTGTGTGCGTACAACGTCGGGAACACAGAGCGGCGGAACATCACGCCGGGGGACTGTTTTGCAGTGGTATGAGAGCGGAGGAAGCGGGCTGCAGCCTCCGCTGCTTTTTCAGCCTCTCTGAAGGCTGCAAAAGCTGCAGCCCTTGAACTCGCCTCCGCGGCCCGCAAGGCTGTTGCCGAAATGGGACGCTGATTATCTATCCAGCTTCCGTGGTCCAGCTGCACGCTGTATGCATCCTATTGGTCTCGTGCTACTGAAAACCGAAGCAATGATTGGTTGGATCATACATCACTCACAGCCACCGACACAGTTCATTGGCTTATGTCACGACGCAGAAGAATCTGATTGGTCACAACATTTACGCATGGTGCTTTGGGTGACTGGAGAGTGGTCCTGATGCTGTGACTATGGGAGGCTTCAAGATAAGCAGTGTTTTCTTTCCACTGGGACGATATAGCCTCACTCCAGATAGGACTTACACTAGACTAAAGCACAAAAATAAATCTGGCAGATTGATTATACAACTTCCAAAAACATGCCAGAAACCAGCAATTTAGCAGTTAGCTAGTATGACTCCCATTGCCCAGCAACTGAGACACGCTGCTAACGCTAATGCTAACAATACGCGCCATGCAAATTAAGCGCAAGGATCAATAACCCTCAAATTGGGACACGGCTACAGTGTGTGTTGAGTGGTGAACAACATGGATGTTGTTGTTATAAACAGAGGAACTTATACCGAAAAGAGGAGCCGTGTCAGTTGTGCTGAAGTACTGTGGCTGGCGCTGATCAAACAAACTATATAACATTTATATACTGTAAATGTTGTCGGGCTTAAGTTGTAACGTCCTGGAATATGAAGAATGCATGAAACTAAGATCTGCATCCTCTTCCACGTCTGCAGGTAACATTCAATTTGGCACTGCAACACAAAACACAACTCAGACGTCACTCAAAGACGCATTTGCTAAGGGGACTGCTTACGCCAAGAAAAGCAAACGGTGGAATGATATTACCAACACTATTACTATCCACTTCACCAAAGACATGGTACCACGTAGTACTGTTGAGAAAGGTGCTTCAAGGAGATGATTAAAGCACTGGATCCCAGATATGTTTTACCAAGTCAAATGTATTGCAGTAATTATTCTCTAAATTATTAGGAGAGCCAAGAAGGCGCGCTACCGCAGATCCTTCATCCCCACCGCCATCAGACTGTATAACTCCACTGTATAGTCTAAATGTGCAATTTTTTTTCCCTATATTCTCTTATTTACTTATTTTATTATTATTACTTATCTTGTCTGCATGCACTTTTTTGTTTTAACTTTCTTTGCACTAAACTGCCTGGAGCTAATGTGGCAAGTGAATTTCTCCTGTGTGAGATCAATAAAGTCTTATCTTATCTCATCTCATCTTATCATTTCCTGAATGTTATCTGTAGTGTGATCTTGAGGGAAGAGTAAGGTTTCCAAACAGTATGACTATAGTTTCCACTCTGCACTGACTAAATGGAAAATCGTATGTACTTGTATGGCTCTCCACCTCCTCCGCTGCTTGTCTATAAGACTCTGGTGGCAGCAAATTAGGTAGCCAGTGCCAACCTTTCACAAACTGTAGCTTTTAGATTGGAGTACATTCAAGGGATCTCTGTTCTGAAGAAGAACTGGTTGGGACTTGGTATTGGTGGGAATACTTCTTTTACAAACCGTAGAAAGCCAGGATTTTCACCTGCTTAAAAAGGCAGCAGGTTCTTGGCAATGAAGACGACTAGTTCATTCATTTCATTCAGCTCTAATGAGGTTGGTGGATGAGCTGTCTTATAGTCTCTGTTATTGTTTGTTTGCAGCTCGGTTCCTTTTGATCCCTTACCCTTACAGAAAAAGAAGAGACAAGAATGATCAAAAGGCTTTATATAATTATGAAACAAAATATAGTGTGTGGTATGGTTGTGTGTTAAAAAAATAGATATACATCTCCCTTGTCTGATTTTTTTATTTTCCAACAACCCTTAATTTCACAAAATGTAAATCAAATTGACTATTTTTCTTTATTTAGCCAAATACAGCTTGTTATTACTAGGCTCTCAGCAAGTCGGTCTACTATGAATGCGTGCCATTTAAATGTTATTTTGTATTAGATTGTCGTATTGTGATAACTTCGTGATGTTATAAAACCACGTGGCGCTGCGGCGCGGACTTCGGCTGGGCGAAATGCTCGTAATCCTCGTAACAATCCGGAGTTATTGAAGCTGTGGCTAGTTGCTTTGAGAATGGACCCAAACACGAAAACATGGATGGATATCGTATTACAGGCCACTTTGGACTCCAGTGAAACTGTAGGCTAACATTGAGCTTTTGTCAGCTGAAAAGTGCTAAAGTTTGTGTCATTTGGTGACTGCAACACCGTGCCCCGAGCAGTCACGTTACGGTTATCGCTAAACTACAAAATCTCCGGAAGTGCTCCAAATGACGCCAACGTACTCTGGGTGAGTAAATGACGTTGTTTTATTACCAAAATGAGGTTCAGATTGTAAAAACGTTAATATTCTTTTAAGGTAAAAGGAGCTGTTAACTTGAATACAAGCAGCACTACATGACATCACAAGGTGGAACACAGCATTTTGAGCTTTAGAAATGTAGACCTAGACCAGGGGTCGGCAACCTTTACCACTCAAAGAGCCATTTGCACCCCTTTTCACACAGTAAAGAACACTGGGAGCCACAAAACCCTTTTGAAATTTAAAATGAAATAACACTGTATATAACGGCTTTTGTTTTTACCTTTGTAAATTGTAGAATTAAATTTTGAATATGAACGAACTAAAATAAAATACATTTTAATTCAATACAGTGGTCCCTCGCTGTTTCGCTGATTTTTTTATAGTGTATCAACGCGTATTGTGTTCTGCATCCTGATTGGCTAAAGGACTGTAGACCTTTGTCTTTGTCAGTCATTCTCCTCCGTGTCTGCTGTACAGAATGCGTTCAGTTTGCCAAATTTATTTAAATGTTTGATCACGAGCAGTGTGACTCTGAAGACTGAGCGGTCTGGCATTTGAGCACATGCCAGAAGGGCCGAGGCCGTGCTGTATTACGGACCACGTGTCCGCACACTTCTCTGGGTGGTCAATGCGCATCGGGAAGTAGCGGCAGTGTTTCCGCAGAACGAACTGGTGGAACCTGGAGTCCAGGCGGCGGAACCAGTCCTGAGAGCGCACGGATGCGTTCTCACTACAGTTCTGTGTTTGGTGCAGAGCTGTAGAACCCCTCCCCCCCGTTCCACGGTCTACGGGGCCGCTTCTAGGTGTAAATTGCCAGGGCCGATGATCCCAGTCCGTCACTGCTCTGAAGTGATGTATGTTTGCAAGTTTTCTCCCCAACAAAACCCGCAACAGCGCAGCGGCGCCAGGCGCCTTGGTCAGAGGAACTGTGAAATACACACATATTTATACACGCAATATAAAGCTGACTACTTCACGGATTTTGCCTATCGTGGGTTATTTCTACAACGTAACCCCCACGATAAACGAGGGACCACTGTACTGAGCCGCATCAGAGGGATCAAAGAGCCGCATGCGGCTCCGGAGCCGCGGTTTGCCGACCCCTGACCTAGACAGATATAAAGGATTACGCAAACATGTGAGAGTGAAACAAAACACATGTTTTTGATGAAGTAACAGCATTATAGCATGGCTAAAAGCTCACAAGATAGGCCCTTTAAAACCAAACTCTGCAGAGCCAAAAGCCCCCACCTCCTTTAAACAGCAGATGTGGCTCTGTGATACTGACATGTTTTCTTCCTCTGTCAAAGACTTCCTGATAGTACAGCTGTAGACCTCATGTGAGTCAGGAGTCTGAGGCCAGGCACGAAGGAAGACATACATTACTGTTTCGTGTAGTAAGGTTGTCAAAAGTATTGAAAATTAGATAAAAATCGATACTGATAACTAGTATCAAAACTAGATATACTCATTTGAGCAGGTATAGATCCTAAAAAGTCACATTCACAGAATAGAAATAAACTTTTACTGTAGCCTGCTTCACACAACATCCTACATGGGCATATATGGTACTACAAAGACTGAGTCACATTCATATTGATAACATCTGCTGGACAAGACTATACACCTCGAACTGTATTCTCAAACAAGACTGCTGTTAGCTGTTGGTCAGACTCTTCATCTCAAACCGTGTACATACAGTAAATATTGAGTAAATATTGTGTAAATACAGTATATGTCTCACCCTCACCCTGCACCATATTACTGTCTCCAGTTATGTTTTAAACTCTGTACCATTTCCCTCCCTAAGCTGAACCATAAAGAACATCCGATACTAGCCATTACCCCCCATTTCTTCCTTCTAGTGTACCACTCATATACTACACTTGGTTCAGTCCTGGTTTAGTCTTGTTTTCAGCCCTGGTTTTAGTCCTAGTTTAGTCCTGTTCAGTCTTGGTTTAGTCTTGGTTTAGCCCTGGTTTAGTCTTGGTTCTGTCTTGGTTCAGTCTTGTTTACTCCTGGTTCTGTCCTGGTTCTCTTATTGACAGTATGTTTAAAGCGATAGTACTACTCTTATTATCTTATTATTGTTATCTGCATTATCTGCTCTGGCATCAGGCCAGTGTGTGCAAGTGTGCACAGCAGATAAAGAGACCGCAGACAAACACAGTGCAACGTATGGGGACACCTCCTTCTCTAGTGTAAAGCATGAATTATTTTGTATTCCAATAATCAAATACTTCATTCATAATGAACAAATCGTTTATTAGGAATGATTCAGGCTAGGGTTGCACAAATGGGGAAAATATATCTTGTGGCAATTTTCCCCTAGAAGCATTATGCATTACTTGTGATTTATGGTTCTACTAATAGGTTCTGTTCATAGTTCACACTTGAAACCTGAAGAACTGGTTGATATCGGAACTGACAAATTAAGACAATAATCACATTTCAGAACCTGTTTGTGCAAATTACAGAGTTAGCAGCTTTTATACGGGTACTCTAAAAATTGCAGCCTTTGGCATTTGGTTTGGCATGTCTTCGTAAAGATAAATTATATTGTGGAAGATTATGAAGGGTGGATCCAAGATGTAAAGATATTTGAAAAAAGGTATAAAGTCTTGGTTCAGTCTGGAAAATGAACTACAGTGAATCTAGCAATATTTCTGGCCTGGGGTTCCTGATTATGAGTCAGATATTGCGCAACATGGAACAGGAAGAGATGATGTTATAAAGATGTACACCCTTGTTGTTACAAGAACTTTTCACAGAGCCTGACAGATATCTATCATTAAAATAGTTTTGACTTGAAGGCAAGAAATACAGCTGCATATTTAATTAATATAGTTAAATCACAGTTAAATCATCTATATATATCTCCTCAAACAACAAAATCCCCTTATTTGGCATAAAAACTGCTAACCCTGTAATTTAGAGCTGCACAAACATCTTCTGAAATGTGATTCTTGAATTCATTTGTCAGGTCATATTTCAGTCTTTTTGCCAATTTGTCTGGACGTATGTAAAATATGAACTTTGAACTGAATCTTATTATTGAATTACACAAAAATATCAGCTGGAAATAATAATATTAGTGTCCCATTGCAGCCTGTGTAATAATCCTATCTGTGCAATCCCTTTTTAACAGTCAATGAAATTTTAATGAGTCTGTCTGAGTCTTATCTTTGCCAATGCAGCAGCTCAAATGTCCTTTCATCCTTGTCTAGACCTGGGTTCTTCCTGGATTAGTTGGTTGGATGGTTTTCAATTTGATCCTAGTTTAGTTGACCAAAATTTCAAAATCATTTTATTTATATATGGGGCAGCAGTAGAAAAGGAAAAGTTAGCTGAAGATTTGCTATTTTTTGGTATTTATGTAAAAACTCAGATTCAGAAAGTCATGATTCACAATCACAAATTTAATTGACTTTATATATTGTGTGAAGAATCCCTCAGTCGTCCGGGTAGAATCCATGGCAAAAGGAGAAATTCAATTTGTCAACTGGACAAAGATTATTTGGTCGAATACGTTTCACAGCTCATCCAAGCTGCTTCTTCAGTTCTGGCTAGAGTGCTAACTACAATTAAATTACTATGAAACTATCACACCTATTTGTTTTCCATTTCTGTTAGTTAAGCCTATTCAATATGCAGTGGGAGTGTGGGTCATTCAGGACCATAATAGGTGTTTTCACACCTCTGGACTTGACCTGGCTAACCCTATTGTTTTCTTTGTTTTGATTTAGGTTTGAGGATAGAGTTATAGATGAGAGACAAATTATGTCTGAGACCTCCATTTCTCTTCAAGTAAGGATTCTCTTTCTTGACAAAAATAGCCTTTTTAGCTCCCCTCTCAAACCAGTTCTTTTCTCTGGCGAAGATCTGTACCTCACTGTCCTCAAAGGAGTGGCCCTATATTTTCAAACAACAAACCTACAAACACTTTAAGACAAAAACTGGTCCACCCAAATAACAAAACACCAAGCCACAAACAAAGCAATGTGGTCTACTCCGTTCAGTGTAGTGAACAACCACTTCACAAGAGGATGTACCAGCACAGACGGGCGTGCCAGAGTGGACCTTCATCTGCCGTACATCTCCACCTAGAAGCCACGGGCCCTTGTTTGAGGACAGTGAGGTACAGATCTTCGCCAGAGAAAAGAACTGGTTTGAGAGGGGAGTTAAAGAGGCTATTTTTGTCAAGAAAGAGAACCCTTCCTGAACAGAAATGGAGGTCTCAGACATAATTTGTCTCCCATCTATAACTCAATCCTCAAACCTAAATCAAAACAAAGAAAACAATAGGGTTAGCCAGGTCAGGTCCAGAGGTGTGAAAACACCAATTATGATCCTGAGTGGCTATGCTAACAAGACCCCATACACCCACTGCATATTGAATAGGCTTAACTAACAGAAACGGAAAACAAATAGGTGTGATATTTTCATAGTAATTTCATTGTAGTTAGCTCCTCCCTGCAGCTAGTTATAAGCAATGTCCACCAGCACTCTAGCCAGAACTGAAGAAGTAGCTTGGATGAGCTGTAAAACGTATTCGACCAAATAAACTTTGTCCAAATTGAATTTCTCCTTTTGCCACGTCTTTATATATTGTTTCCTTGTACCTTTTTCCTGCATTAATAGAAGTTTTTTCCTGAACTCCTCCTGTTCATGCAAAAACAGGTAGTAGTACTGGGCAACACTACTGTTGCCCAGTAGTGTTGTGAATGCAGTTTGGGTCAGATACACAGAGATATAGTTTTTAAGAGCTTTTTGCCACACCCCCTTTTTTGCCGCCTATTCGATCAGCAACACGTCTTTTGCCCACCATGAATTTCTATTGTGGACTACAACATACAAAGTATATAGATTTTTTTTTCTCTATTGACCTTGTTCAGTCACTGTTTAGAGATGGTTTAGCCCTGGTTTAAATCTGCTTCAGTCTTGATTCACTCCTCGTTTAGTCTTGGTTCCGTCCTGGTTTAATCCTGGTTTAGTCCTCTTTATGGGCGTGTATTTTATCAGCTTATTAGATTATTCACTCTTATCAGTTTCACCTCCTCACTGACTGAATGCTCTGTAGTTTAGACCAAATACACCTGGTTTAGTTCTAGTTTAGTCCTGCTTTAATCCTAATCTCCTAATTAAGATTTCTTTAGCCCAGTTTTATTCCTGTATTGGACTTGGTCCATATTACAATATTTTCTGATTGTTGTTAAAATGTTTCCTCGACTTCACATGCTTAATCCTTGCCCTGCTATCACAACTAGAGATTGACTTGGTATAACAGAAATGCTACGGCAAGGGGGAGCCAGGATGCCAGGTCAGAGGGGAGTTAACACCAACTCCCCAACTAGAGACTGGGTACGATGCCCCAATATGTATCAATAAGTGAGGCAGCGACTGACCTGAAAGATAAGATCATGGCCCGAATGAACACAAGAAAACCCCAATGCCAGTTACAGAGGCTAAGTGAAAGTCTCCTAGAAGATGTAAAAATAGAGCTAAAAGCAATCCCTACCACAACTATCACTGAAACCAGTGAGCTGATATACACTTCAGCAGCAGTGATCATACAAGTGCTAGGCAATAAGAGCAACCAGGGGAGCCATGAGAAACAATACCCACCATGGAAAAGACGGTTAGAGGCTAAAATCAAGGAAGCGCGGAGAGAAGTGCACCAACTGTCAGAGGCCCAGAAAGGTTCAATGAAAATGCAAGTACCAAAGAAGTACACCCAAATGCCCATACCTGAAGCACTCGAAACTGCCAAAGGCTCTAGGCCTTGGCCAGCCGCCTAAAGAGGTACATGCGAGATAATGAGACCAGACGAATCAGCCACCTGTTTGCAACACAATCTGCGAAAGTGTACGCTCAATGGCAGGGGGATAACACCAGAGCAGACCTACCAAGTCTGGAGACTGAAAGGTACTGGAAAGGCACATGGGAGAGGGAGGCATCACATAACACCAATGCACAGTGGCTGGTGGCTCTGAGGGAAGACCACAGCAACCTCCCTGAACAAGATCCAGTCACCATCACACTGGCAGACATTCAGGAAAGAGTCTCAGGCATGAAAAATTGTATAGCACCAGGCCCTGACATGATTGACGCATACTGGCTAAAGAAGGTCACTGCACTCCATGAGAGCCTGGCAGCACAAATGAACCAGCTGCTAAGGGATGGGACTCACCCTGAATGGCTAACCCAAGGGTGTACAATCCTGGGGACACCAGGGGAGTCAAACACCAACTCCTGGCTGACCAAACAGTCTGCAGAACCCGTCAGGCCAACCTGTGCACTGCCTGGATTGATTACAACAAACCTATGACTCAATGCCACACACATGGATCACTGAGTGCTTGGAGTTGTACAATATCAATAGGACTCTAAGGGCGCTCATTGCAAACTTGATGCGATTGTGGAAAACCACCCTTGAAGCCAATGGCAAGCCACTTGCACAACTGTCCATCAAATGTGACATAGTACACCATGGAGACACACTGTCCCCACTGCTGTTCTGCATAGGTCTGAACCCCCTCAGCCAAATCATCAACAGCACTGGCTATGGATACTGACTCAGGAATGGGGCCACCATCAGCCACCTCCTCTACATGGATGACATCAAGCTGTACACTAAGAGAGAGCGAGACATCGACTCACTGATCCACACCACCAGGATCTACAGCACAGCCATTGGAATGTCATTCAGGCTTGAGAAATGTAGAAGGATGGTGACAAAGAGAGGGAAGGTAACCCACACAGAGGGCGTCTCACTTCCAGAAGGAACAATAGCAGATACTGAGGACAGTTACAAGTACTTTGGTATCCCATAAGCAAATGGCAACCCTGAAGAGGCAACAAGGAAAGTGGCTTCGGCCAAATACCGAGTGAGGCAAGTCCGATGAAGCCAGATCAATGGCAAGAACAAGGCCCATCAGTCCTCATATATCATGTGATGACATCACTCTGGTTGTCATTTGGTGCAACATTCAAAATGTGTTTAAAACTGTTATAATTTTTTAAATACTACATTTGAAATCAATGATTGGTGTGAGTAGTCAACACTGATGCTTGTGTTTCTCTTTAATGGATAAAGTAGTTGAAAATGTATGAAAAATGCCATTCTGTAACACAAAATGTGTCATTCGGTGAAACGGAATTTGTCATTTGGTGAAACAGACCTGTGCCTGTTGTAGGTAACATTAAGCATTTAACTCAAACATATCTGCATTTCTTTTAGAACTTTATTTGTATTATTTAACTAAGTATATTAAAGTAATTATTTTCATTTTAAATGTAAAATAATCACATAAGTAAAGGAAAGTAAGTTTGGTAGATTCAAAAGTAATAATTCAAAATGCAAAATGGACAATACATATATTAAAGGTAGTTAGATAGATGTTGTTAGTGTGATTTGGGTGAGTTTTTATCAAGTAAGTTTCAAAAGCTAGGCCATTTTTTTGTATTTCAGTTGAACCATTCTGTAAAATGGCAGATGTCATGCGGTGAAACCTGATATTACTGTGAAATGTGTCCATCTATGTTGGACCATATGTTGCACCAAATTACATTTTTAAGACACCCCTGGCTTTAAATGCAAAAAAATGTTTTTTTCAAGGGACATATAAAATATACACTTAAATATACCAGAAAATCTACATATTTTGTATGCAATTATATTTTCTTTTTTTTTTAAACTGCAAAATGTCAGTGACCCATTTCCTGTGCCCTATACACCTCTCCCACACACCCACAAACCACTCCAACCACACAGACCTATTCACTACCAACACATCCAAACATTCAAACCTGTAAAACCACATTCATGGCAATCGAACAACCGCAGCCAAAGTTATGTACCTTCAGATACACAAATTTCCCATAATAAGGGACAAGATTTAATACAAAAACCCTGCCTATAGACCAGTGCTTCTCAAATAGTGGGACGGACCCCCCTGAGGGGCGCGGTGTGATGCCAGGGGGGTGCGTGTGACCCTGGGAAACATGCTTTTTTGCCGTACTGTACTAGAACTAAATGTAATTGCACATCAACAACAGTAGTTGGCAGTGGCGCTCTCATTGTTGCTCTGGGGCAGGGGTCGGCAACCTTAAATACGCGATATACAGAACAGACTCACCATCAGCAGAACATCCTCTGTCACAGAAAAAACACGTATATTCCAGTGAGTCGTGTCCTTTAGTCCGACAGAAGCTGACACATCAGTGGCACAAGGACAGAGCGTTTTTTTTTTCCCAGCACTTTTAGTTTATGCAAATGAGCCTTGTGGTTTTTAAGTTTCGTTTCTGTAAAACGTAAACAAATGTGCGCAAAACTGCATTAAAAACACATTAATATTTGAGTCCTCAGTGCAAAAAGACAGTGCAGTCTTTGTTGTAAGTTTCTTTCTTTTTTGTTTTTAATGTTAATAAAGGATACAATGTTATGCAGAGGTGTACTAATGACAATTTTCAAGACAAGTAATACTACACGCGCAGGGAGGGGGGCGTGATATTTTTTCTTCTTCCTGGGGGGGGGGTAGTCATAGAAAATAATTGAGAAGCACTGCTATCGACTGAGTTCTCTCAAATGGAAAACACTCTGTTGCACCTTGTGGTGTCATGTGGTAACACAGGAAGCGCTCTATTTGTGTACTATTTTGTATAATATAGTACCTTTAACCCTAGTCCTAGTTTAATGGTCAGTGGTCACATTTTTATACAGCTCTTTTCCACCCTCATACTGATGTATACACCAGTGAACGCAGACCCTAGGGGCGAGGGGCAAGGCGGGTTAAGTGTCTTATCCAAGGACACAACAACAGCATTCATCTGTGGGAGCTGGAATCACAACAGCCAACCTGTGGGTCAGTGGACACCAATAATTCTTATGCCAAAAGCGGGATTTGAACCTTCGGATCAGTGGACAAATGCTCTATCTACTGTCACCCAGGTTTAGACCTTGTTTCAGCAGTTTATCCATCCATCCATTCACCAATTTTCTTCCGCTTATCAGGGTTCGCAAGGGCAACAGCCTAACCAGATCTGCCGCTCAGATCTCACTGTACCAGCCCCTATGGATCCTTCTGTGGGTGGTGGGTCCATGGGAGGACGGCCCCACGTCTCTCCTTCAGGCCGGGCTCCGTGGAGAAAGGCCCAGACGCTCTCCGTCGAGCACCCAATCCAGGCCTGGCTCCAGGATTGCCTGGTTTACACCTGACCATATCACAAGTGATATATGGTCTGGGAGCCACCTTCGAAATATCTCGTAGCGGAGGTGTGGTTTACGATCGCCAACGGCTGTTTATTGGGCGTTACGAATGTCTATCATTTGGCGTATACGTAGCCCATAGCCATTCATGTCAGTTTTACTTGATGACGTAGTTAGAGCGACGACGGGGAGAAGAGAAGAGAAGGAAACGCCGCCATTTTCCCCAATCTCCGCGAAAAGAGACGGCAAAACCAAAATACGATTAAACAATGGCACCGAACGATTACTGCCGTTTGTGTAAGATAAATATGAGAGAAGGTGGACCCTCCATATTTGGTCATTCTACAGACATGTTTTTGACCAAAAAAACGAGCATATCCGATAGGTTAGCGCTGTTAGGTGTGTTTGTCGTCCCGGAGTTGGAGCAATTTAGTAGATATTGTCAGCGTTGCTTCTTGGTCATTAGCAGGCTTGAAAAAGACTTGCCAATATTCAGGCAATGCGAGCAGGACTTCCGAGACAGCAGCACATCTAAAAGACAATGCGAGCCCACGCCGTCAAAGACTCCGAGGGATATAAAAAAGACCTGCCCAAATCCACCTACTCCAAGTGCCAGATTGTTCGGAGAAACAACCCAAGTGTCAGGGGACAGCTCGCTTGGAGAAACAACAACCCAGGTATCGTGTTTAATAGTCTGTTCATTAGCTTATTAAATGGTATGCATGCTAAGTAAGTAAACATATGAGGTATAATCGTACGATAAGCAACGCAGCAGGTCTTGGTTTGGTTGCCATTCTTATCTCCTTGACAAATTATAATCCAATATCGAACTTGGATAGAGCATTTAACTTCTCCGTCTCAGTTATCATAACACTTCCAGAGTCACTTTATTAACTAAGCATGATGTCAACAGTCCACTATAAACACGGCATACAATCTTTGAGCATGTAACATTTCGAAAAGCCTACATACACTTACTTGATAAGGGTATTGGGTATAAAACTATTTTAATCTCTCCAAGGCGCAAAATTAAACATAACTGCATGACAATCATTTACAAAAAGATGAGGCAGTGCAATGCGTAAATACTGTTGAGCATAATGAAATCAAGTGTATACAGATACTCTGTATCTGTAGCGCCTTACTCCTTTTTATCTTCAACCACTGCTGCTGGTCTCTCTCTCTCTCTCTCTGTGTGTGTGTGTGTGTGTGTGTGTGTGTGTGTGTGTGTGTGTGTGTGTGAACTGCTGGATGACTGTACTCGTGTGCTATATGTTTAATGTGCAATAATGTGTATTAGATTTTTGTGTATTTTTGTAAGCTACCAGACACATTAATTTCCTTCAGGATTAATAAAAGTACTCTACTCTACTTTCTTTCAGGTTACAATCAAATATCCATCCCAAACACTGACAAGGGTGTGCAATCCTGAGGAAGATCCTATAGTTAAATTAATTGCGCTGAAGAGATGGAAAGAGGCCGCCAGTCACATAATGAAACATCCACACCTGCAAGACGAAGTCAAACATGGAGTCATCAAGTTAATACGCAAAGAATGTGATTTGCTGTGCTCTCCCAAGAATGGCTTCATGCTGTGGAAGTGTACACCGACCAACCTCAAGTAATTCTCCTTCCACGTCTAAGAGATGACCTCCATCGGCTTGCCCCCTTTTTAATTTCTGTTTTCAATTGCATCAGCAACGACAACAACTTTGCAGGCTGCACTGCCGCAGCCATTGCAGTAAGAGGGAGACAGCCCCGTCTGGCAGCGTTATCTTATTGGATCAACACCATTCTACAGTATGGTGGAGGCATGAAGTCGGTCTTCAATCGACTCAGCCAGTTGTCCATCACCAATTCTCATGGCAGAGCAATTAAAAAACAACAACAGTTGGCGCTTGTATGTGGGGCAGAGTTCTTAGAATTTCAAAGTGGCGTGCAATCTACGGAAACAGAAATGTCTGAAGCATCCCAAAGCCTGGAGGACAGTCATCTGTCAGGTGAGGAACCAAAGTACCCCACATGAAACAATTACAGTTATTCTTTATTTGATTATTTTTATATAAGTGTATTTGTTTTGTACAGATAAATAATTTATTCTCCCCATAGAGATTAAAATGTTGATATGTGCTGTAAGTGTGTTGATCTAATTTTCTTTTTCATAAATTATGTATAATACAGGGGCGGCAGAGTGTTTGTCTAGTGATCCAGGGGTTGGCGGTTCGAATCCCACTCATGACGGGTTGACCGCATGTGATCCCAGCTCCCACAGATGAGTGCTGCTGTTGTGTCCTTGGGCAAGACACTTAACCCACCTCGCCCCCAGTGTCTGTGGACACTGGTAGCCACCATGGCAGAAGATACATCAGGCCTGTTGTGACGTGAGCCATCCTCCTGTGGACCCACCACCCGCGGGAGGATTCATGGGGGCTAGTGCATTGTGTTCTGGGCAGCAGATCTGCTTGGACTGCTGCCCCTGCGACCCAGAAAATGGAAAAGCGGGAGAAGATGAATGAATGAATGTATAATACAGATGAAAACGGGACTCCAGCCCCCAGATATGGAGACAGCCTTGTGACCTGCCCGGCCTCATACTCAATAATAATGGACAATCTGGATTTTTTTGTCCACACGCACAACCAGTCTATCAATCGGAGCAACCAAAGTATACACTGGATACATCATATTGCCGTCAAAGACCGTATACCTACACACCACATCTCCAACATCAAACCGACAGTCGACATACAACTTATGTCAGTCACTGCCACTGAGGAGCACTCAGGTTTTCCTGCGCCGCGAATGCACTGTTTTTGCCACTAGAATGCTAACCCAGCACATGACTGCATTTGAAAGCTTTCGAGAGACAGTGGTGCATCACATTCCTCATCAATACTCCAGTGAAATGTTAAAATGATCAACTGATGTAAGTTTCAACCAGGACATCCAAATGTGGTTATGGTTTGTTTGTATCGAATTTGCACACATGTCTAATTTGCAATTTTCTCTTTGAAGTTCCCCTTAGGCCTCCTTTTCAAAGATGACAAGAAAGGTGACTTGTTGGAAGTCTTAAGACTAATACAGCAAGAGTAAGTTATTTTAAAGTAACAGCTAAAAGAATCCGTCATAGACAAGCCATTGACAATCATTTTCTTAACCATTTCTTTTGCCCTGTAACACTTTTATTTGCATTTGTGTACGTTTCTATGTATCTGTCTGTCTGCCTGTCAGGTATATGCCCAAGGATTCTGCTGGGGCACAACACTTGCTCATTGGAGGGGACCCTCTTACAGAGGCCAACTGCCGCAATGCACAGTGGCAATTTGCAGACGCCTATGATGAGGACAAACGAATGGAGGGGATGCATTTCAAATTTGAGGACTGGCATGCCATTCGAGTTATGTTTGAAGTAAGATATCATGTGATGCATCACAAAAAATCATTACATTTGCTTATTTTAAATGTTTTTGAAAAAAGGCAAATGTAAACTTTCAATAACTAAACTTTTATGTATGGCTATGTTTTGTATATTTACATTGTAGATTCACCACAAGATCTTCTTCAAGGAGTCTGCCAAGGACCATGGCACTTTATTTGCCAACATGGCCAAGCTGAGGTAGGACTACATACTTTTTTAATTGTTGTAATCACTGACATGCCCAAAAGTTTGAAGAAAAACTCCAAAGTGCTCCGGAATTGTGAACGCAGTACGACACCTCAAACATTGTGCCTATGAAGGAACTGCACTTTTTTTTCATTTTGTTAACATTCTGACCTGCTTCCCACAGTTTCTGATGACTCTGTGAATGATCCATTTTGAGCACTGCCAGACTGGGTTTTGGCTTCATTCTAATGGATTTCTTGGATGCAGTGAAGGAAGGGGACGGTGAAAGGCTGATGCGTCTCTACACAATTGCTCTGTTGTTCTATAAGGCGTTCTATAAGACACAGCAACTATGTGTACAGCACCTTTCTGCTGACTGTGCAATTGAACGCTACCTTGTCTCCACAAGTTGCACACAGTCTGAAGTGGAACAGGTTTTGGAACAACAGGGGAGGCCGGGGTAGGAACATACTGCTGGATTTACACATGGAGCACCTGAATGTTTTTTTGAAATCGTTCTTGAAGGGTCTGGGGCCTAACCTGAACGAGGTCTCAGCTGCCAGAATCAGGTGATCCATCGGTGTGTACAGACAACTGATGGAAGACACTGATTCGGAGCTGGGCATATCTAGGCCAAGTGGTGCTCACCACATAGACATGACAAAGGACATCCTCACCTTGGTGGACACGATGCAAGAGGCAGAGCTTTTCAAAGAAACAGCAGCTCGAGAATATGCTGCCTTCCCTGGCTTCCGCAGGCAGCTGTTGGCAAAGCTGAGTCACAAGTCACTTTGGAAGTGTATGAAGGATAAAGTGAATGAATGGTGCAGTGCCCCTTTGTAGACATTGGCAAAATGTCAGCAGTTTTAAATGTATAGTGTATTTTTATGTGAATGAACAAGATATATTTTTTGTCACTTTGGAAACCAGTGGTCATATTAAAAACATTGTGTTCATTGTCTTTTAAACCATGATGGATGAAGAAAACTTTTCCCACTGAAATCTATTGAAGTCTTTTAAAACTTGACTGTTAATTACATTGGTCATATTAAAAAAGAGATATGTAACTGTCTTTTGTCATGAAATTAAGGGACAACTACATGTTTGAAGGTTCTTGAGATTTATTCACATTGAAACAATTACAACTAGTTATTTACACTGAAACATTTACAATTGTGCAGTTGTTTACAATTGTGCATTCATTTACATTTTAAGATTTACAATTGTACAGTTATTCACACTAAACCATTTACAATTGTGCAGTTATTTATAGTGGCTCAATAATTAATCTGACAGTGTTATCATTGACAGGCCTGACTCAATGGTGCTTACTGAGCTTTCAGGGTTCTCATCGTCATCATCAAAGTACCCAGTGAAGAGCAAATCTGGTGGCACATATGGTTCTTCATGAACAACTGGGAACTCGCATAAATCAAAATCTTGAAAGACCTCATGAACAATCCGCATGATTTCCTGGCCTTGTACAATGTCAAATACCGGTAGATTTTGCATGACATATGTTACATCAAAAATGACAGGAAGACATTCCAGAACAGAATAAATCAGTGCATTACTGAAACCAGTGCAGAATGCAACATTTGTGTACAAGTGTTCATCTGCTGGAATCAGACTGTCCCTATACTTCTCCAAACGTTCTCGGACCAATCCCTGCTGTTGCAATGCAACTTGTCTGCGTTTGACAGGTGATGTAATGTGTCTCACTGCAAGTCTAATGTTTGGTCGGTTGGGGCTAACGATGATGTTATTACAGTTCTGGAAATGTAGCTGTTTCTTCGCCAGTTCTCTTGACTCCAGATCTGCAGCTGGGGGTACCATAGGTACAATGCAAGACATCCTACTAAAAAGAGCATGATTAGAAAGGTGGTTGCTCTATGAAAGCAATGCAACCCATCCCCCATACCTAACCTGGGAAATCCCAGGCTGCTTTGTGATATGGTCTGGTGTTAACCAGGCAACCCCATACCCATCCCCCACTGAAAATCCCACCCTGTACAGTGAGACGGTTTTACATACCTGGTTTGACGATTGCTCGAAGTTCCCCCAACCCAAACTTTCCCTAAAGGCCCTCCATCCTTTCGCAGCCTTCCCCCTGTTTGTAAAAACAAATGTACAGCTTAGGCATATTCAATGTGTCATGTTCATAGAAAATTATTTACCCTTTACATGTTTAGTAACAGACCCGAGCTTCGAAAACTGTTATGGGGTCAAAGCTCCACAGTTTAAATCTATGCCACTTAAAACTTTAGCTGTAGATTGATACTAAACAGTAATACACAGTGGCACTATCACAACCACAGTAAACACAGGAATAGGTATAATAACAGTAATATTGACAAATACTTACCATTTATAGGTCAGATGCACTTCATCCACAACGATGCCAATAAGGTTGGTCCTGTAAATAGCGGTGGATAGCATGTTCTCCCACTTAGCGCTTAGCCATGCCTCGGGACTGCTGAACAGAAGCTGGTATCGGCAACTTTTGATATAATTTTCCTGCTGTGGACCAAGCTGTGCCGCAGAAATCCCGAGATCCCCTACCTCTTTTACCTGGTCTTCCATTAAGGCAGTCAGTGGCGAGACTATCGCAACTACAGGGGTTTGGCTAAACCCCATCTGCTTAGCCACTAATGGGGCTAGTTGTTCCTGTCGGGAGCAAGGTTAAGGCATCTGTCTTCGTGTCAACGAAAGACTGTAAAGCCAACAGCTGTTCTTCTTTTAAAACAAACTTTCGCTCTAAACTATTGAGAACTAACCTGGGAAATCCCAGGCTGCTTTTGTTCGTTCTGATCTGAAAGACAGCCTGGCAACTATGGCAAGTGAGCTCTCCCGATTCTGGGAGCCAATCAGAGAGCGGGGAGGGGTGGAAAGACGGTGACGTGTACTACGTGACAAACGGAAGCTTGTAGTTTGAACTGACAACTGACATGATTGGCTATGGGCTACGTATACACCAAATGCAAATCCCTGCAGCAAGATATAAGCAAGTGTCTTACCAGTATTCTTATTAGAGCTGACGAAGCCTCTCGGATGAGCGGCGAAACGTTTTCAACCAAACATACTTTGTCCAGTTGATAAATTGAACTTCTCCTTTTATCATGGATTCTACCTGGACGACTGAGGGACTTTTCACGCATACACCAAATGATAGACATTCGTAACGCCCAATAAACGGCCGTTGGCGATCGTAAACCACCCCTCCGCTACGAGATATTTCGAAGGTGGCTCCCAAACCATATATCACTTGTGATATGGTCAGGTGTAAACCAGGCAAATTGAGAACAGTGCCTAAAGCTTGATCGAAAGTTTGGTTCCTGTCTCCCGCCGCCATGATCAATGTGGTCCGTAAACAGTCCAAAACAAACTACTAGGCAGTTTAGTCCAAGTTTAGTCACTGCTTTAGTAATATTATATAAAAATGATCACCTCTGTGACCCAAGCCATGCAATAATGTGAATAAAAAACATTTGTATTGTGCTCATTTCTAACTGTATGAAAAAACTGCTTTCCTATTGATTGATTACACTGTATTTTGCCATGAAATACTGAAATGGGATATGTACACTGTTGAACCTGATTACAACACAAATCTGCATTTAACAATATTTATTTTAGCTGCTCCCAACTGTACATACATTTTATTGACGTATAAAATTGAAAAGTGAAACCAGCCTTTAATAATTACTCGGCTAATACAATGTTGCAATAGGCAAAATGTTTTTATTTCCTGATACTGTCAAGGAACAACTGCAGTTCCACCAAAAGTGAGAAGGACATACTCGCTTTAAGACGTTTTCATAGACCGCTAACAACATGTGAGCCAATGTCAAATTTATGATTTCTTTATAAATGTATAGTAACCATGTCCACATCTTAACTGCGTGTAAAACTAGCTACCAAAACGCGACAACTGTTCATTGAAAAGTACTAAAGAAACCTTACCTTGGGCTTGTTGAAGACGATCTCATCGGGAGAGAGCATACTGGAGAGGCCGGAGAGGAGTGAGCGTCTGCGGGAGTCAGTTTACCGGAGCGAGTGTATCGGAGCCTTATCACCGTGGCCCTGCGCGCTGCTGTGGCTGCGCACGGACACGCCTCTCCCGCTCTGAGCGCTCTGTGGAGAGAGGCACCCCGGAAGCGTCCTTCAGCAGCTCAGGAGTGCACACAACCGTCATCTGCAACAGAGGGACTAAGATACGGGATTATCCACCCATGTGATGAGCTTTAGCGCTAATTGGCTATGTTACGACACCGAAAGAATGCGACAAGAATTAAGGGAATTAACATAAAACGTAAATAACGTAAATAACATTAAATTTAATATAGCCTACTTCAAAATGGTATTATTCAAGTAGAAGTAGCTTACACAGTAGTGGTCCAACAAATTACTAAGTAGGTGTAAAATCAATCAATCAATCAAATATTTATAAGGCGCTTTTCATACAAAATTGTAGCACAAAGCACCTTACAGTGGTCAAGGATTAGAAGATTGACCTTTATTGATCTCGCACAGGAGAAGTTGTTTCTATATTTGACCCGGGGACCATCCCCATGATTTTGTTTTGTTATTTATGCTTTGGTCAGGCCCTAAGCTGGAGGATTTTACCTATGGCGCATGTTTAGGTTGGTGGGGGAAACCGGAGTACCCGGAGGAAACCCACCCAAACACGGGGAGAACATGCAGTCTCCACACAGAAAGGCCCGGGCAACCCGAACCTTCTTGCTGTGAAGCATGAGTGCTAGCCACTCAGCCACCGTGCCGCCAGGGAAAAAAAAAAAAAAAGAACAGGAACAGCAGCGACAACAGCAACAACAACAGCAGCAACAGCAGCAACAGCATCATCAACAGAGTAGCTACTCGGGAAAACTACTACTCAAATAAGACTAACTTAAAGGTCCTATATTACACAAAATCATTTGCCTCATTCACACGTTTTAGTAATCCTCTATTATTAGTCTGTCTACATCTCCAAAGTTCAAATTCTAGTGAAAATGTATGGAGTTTAAAAACACTGTGGAGCACTTCCTGTGTATTAACACATGACATCACAAGGTGTTTTCTGATTGATAGAAGAACTCAGCCTAAATATGCAGTGTCCATCCATTTTTTTCCCTCTTTATCTGGGGCCACATCATGGGGGCAGCAGTCTGAGCAGGGAAGCCCAGACTTCCCTTCCAGCGCACACTTCCTTCAGGGGGACCCCGAGGCGTTCCCAGGCCAGCCGGGAGACATAGTCCCTCCAGTGTGTCCTGGGTCTTCCTCAGGGCCTCCTTGTGGTGAGATGTGCACAGAACACCTCTCCAGGGAGGTGTCCAGGAGGCATCCAGAACAGATGCCCGAGCCACCTCAAGTGGCTCCTCTCGATGTGTAGGAGCAGCAGCTGCGGAGGAAACTCATTTGGACTGCTTTTATCTGTGATCTTGTCCCTTCGGTCATTCCCCAAAGCTCATGACCATAGGTGAGGGTAGGAACGTAGATTGACGGTAAATGGAGAGCTTTGGTTTTGGACTCAGCTCTTTCTTCACCAAAACAGTCCGATACAGTGACCACATCACTGCAGACGCTGCACTGATCCATCTGTCAATCTCATGCTCCATCCTCCCCTCACTCATGAACAAGACCCCAAGATACTTTAACTCCTCCACTTGAGGCAAGGACCCTCCACTCCAGGTACTGTCACCGACTGCCATGTGCATGAACATTGTGTTTGTTTTGGACAAACTGTGACTAGCACAGAAGTCCAATGACAGAACACTGCTCGGGTTCAGGTGTGAATGGACCACACCTGAAACACAACCCCAGGTATGTTTTTGAATAAAACCTAACCTTTAAATAAAACCTAAGTAGCAAAGTCTTCATTAAATTAGAATGAAAATGTGCAGTCACTTGTTTATTTAGCAATAGCACACCAGAAGTACCCCAGTCCAGTTGTTTTCATGTGATCTCCTCCTTCAGTATGAACTTCTGGCCTAAAAATCACTGTTGTAGATTCCCAGAGGTCTCATGCTCTTTACCCACAACTGTCTGGTAGTATAAAATGCATGGTTTTCATTTTGCAGATACCATGGTGACACAATGCACACATTAGCAAACACAAAGTTTTAAGACTGTCTGAAAACTCAAGAACTCAAGAGCCTGTGATCAATACAAGCTTTTAA
Organism: Paratrypauchen microcephalus; assembly: GCA_036785185.1. Taxonomy (NCBI): domain Eukaryota; kingdom Metazoa; phylum Chordata; class Actinopteri; order Gobiiformes; family Gobiidae; genus Paratrypauchen; species Paratrypauchen microcephalus. Next base: position 458,298 of record JAVJIX010000205.1, read on the forward strand.
CTATGTTAGAATGTTGTTACCTCATCAAAAACATACCTAGACATACCCAGAAATTCAAAAGCGGAAGAAGATGGATGGATGTATTACCACGACATTAGAACGTGGAACAGTGTATTTTCTGTTTGAGGGTAGAGCTCAGCCTAAATATGCAGGGTTTGTGTGTTAAACATGTGTAAAACAAAACATAACTCCAGGTCTGTTTGTGATGAGGAGACAACATTATAACATGGATCAGAAAATTGTTTAATATGGGTTCTGTAATCTGAGGTGAGGGAAATGTGATATTTTTTTAATTTTATTTATTTGTAAATGATACTTGTCCAATGAGCTCCTTTGTTTCACACAAGTCACTGAAATAAACAAATCTGACTGGATGAACAACTCTGACCAGTACATCATATTTTTTTGTGTCTAGGGATTCACAATATCAAATTTTAGTGTTACAATTAATGTGAGAAGAAAAAAAAAAAAGACCTCTTCATATCCTTTTTATCCATCACCCACCTGTCTAGTGTGAATGTTGTGTGTGTGACTGGTAGCAGCTGTGGCTACATATAATTAGGAGATGGGCAGACAAAATGACATTGTTAATATATGCATTTGATTAATTAGTGGGACATTAACACTAAACCAAGACTGAACCATGATTAAATTAGATCTGAACCAGGACTAAGCAAGGATTAAACTAGAGATAAAAGAGGATTGAAAAGGGTTTAAACGAAAACTAAACAAGACATAAACAACTAGAACTAAAGTGGGAATAAACCACTCAAAATCATAAGAAAACCAGGAGCTATACTATATAACAGTAGGACGAAATAAGAATAATCTAAGACCTTCATTTCAGTTGAGTTTTTAAAAAATAAATGGGGCTCAAATGTGTGGGCATTCTTTACTGCAGTTCAAATATTTTCCTCTGCTCTTTTGGACATAGTAATTATGTTTGTGGTGAAATAAAGCATGTGTTTCGTAAGTGTGGAGTTGACATTTTAAATGTGGCTGTGGTCAGAGGAGCCTGGGGAACCGTCCTGATGCAGCAAAAACAACTCAAAGGTCCAAGATTCAGCGTCTGACACAGGACTTCCTCAACAACAGCAATCGCATATCTGCTGACAGAAGTATTTCTACTACGTACTACCAATACTACTACTGCTACTTATCATGTCATACACGTGCTGATGTTGACAAAGAGAACTATTGTATTTTTGAGAAATAGAAACACCTCTAATGAATTAATGCTTGATAGATTTTTTTTAAATTTTAATACTATGGAACATTCCAGGCAAAGCAATGACATCACCCTGGAGACAAGCAGGTGACGGAGCCTCCACCAGAAAAGCTGCAGTGCATCTTTAAATTGTTATTGCTATGGCGATTGTCCAAATTTGTTTGTCATTCTGAAACCCATGAACACCACAAAATACATGTACCTCCAGAGTCCAAAAATAAAATACAGGTAAACTTCTTGCCATGGTCCGCTAGTATTGTTTCCATAGAGATGTTATTGATATGCCTAATATAGCATTAGGCTTATGTATCTCAGTGGGTACAGGAAGGTGACTACACCAGGCCAAGTTTCAGGTCAGATCTGCGAAGAGGCAAGCCCACTCACAGTGAGGATACATGTTTTACACGGTAATAGCAACAAAAATATAGACACAAATTTAGAAAGAAAACTGCAATAGAAAATCATGGTAGATCAATTTAATGCCAACTTGTGCAACATTCCAGGTGGAGCAATAACATCTCCATGGTGACAAAAAAGTGGTTACACAAAGGTTACACTGTGCAACTGTTTTTCAAATTAAAATAAAGAGTTGATGCCATTATGTCTGTATCAAGTAGGAGGTGTGATAATGGAAACATAATGTGACTACTTTTGCATTAGAATAAGCACCATCCCACCTGTAGCTATTCAGAGCTGTGGAGGCTAATGTTATTGGACGGAGGTGACATTTTCTGCACATACGCATATATGGGTTCCTTTTAATGAGCAACATTGCATACGGATTGAAACAAGTGTTAAGCAAACATGCTGCCGCCTGTTTTAATTGCAAAAGTATTTCCATAAATAATTAATTCAGTAGCAGTGGAAACCTGCCTCTGCAAATAACTCATGACAATTGTAAACAACTTCATAACTTCAAAACTTGGATCATTGTTGTAATTATGCAATTGTTTTTATGCTTACATGCCTAGGTCAACAGATGAATAGACATTAGGAAAGAAAACAAAAAAAAACAATACAATGAAAAAATACAACTCTTTCAAAATTTCAACTCTTTCTGCACGGAATTAAAGCTGCAAAAGTTTTCATTATCCTTTAAGATCTTTAGGGACTCCCTACACCTATTTCTTCTTGTTATTCATAAGCAAACATTACTAATAATAATAAAAAAAATGCATTAGTACTTATAGTGCATTTCTAAACACTTAAATTTGCTTTATAATTACACAAATTATTCACTGACTCCATATTCAGGGGTGGTAAGAAACTATTGTAACTTCAGCTGCCCTGGGGTAGACTGACTGAAGCAAGGCTGCCAATCTGCACCATCGAATACTCCAGCCACCACCAACACTCTGCATATTCTGATTCTGCAGAAATCTCTGCTGTCTCTTAGTCTTTATTTTACATGTAAGCTGCCATGATGGTTTAGATACAGACCGTTTTGCGTTTCTCTGATTGGTTAATCCACCTGTCAACAGAGGCGGGCAGAGTAGCCAAAGGTTTTACTCAAGTAAGAGTAACGTTACTTCATTATGCAGTCTTGTGGAGGCTGTCAGTGACTGTCTTCTGTCTTCCTCATGACTGTGTAGGCCACTGACTCACTGAGACCATTTAAAGGCTCAGGAACAGCTTTGCAGGGGTTTTGAGCTAATTAGCTGGTTAAGATGTGACACCATGACATTTCCATATTCAGCTTTTTCACACTATTCAAATTTTGTGAGACACAGAATTTTGGGTTTTCAACCTGTTCACACTTTCCCAGGCTCTTTCATGCGTCATAATATTAAACACATATTGGCCATATTTGGAAGTTCAGAGGGTGTTTTTAACCAAATACATATTAATTTTCTATGTAAATAAAATGTAAACAAGTGTGGAGGTGTTCGTAGTTGGGTGTTGGTGAATTTGGCCCAACTATCATTTAAGAAGAAATTTGGCTGTGTAAGAACACTTTGTGAATCTGGGGCAGAATTCTTTCAGCATTTTCTTAAAATGGATGTTGTGAATTTTTTTAAAGAAAAGATTCAAGAATGATTCAAGAATTGTTTTTGCAGTGTTTTGGCTCTCATTCAGAAGCCATTTACAACACTGATCAAAACTGCTACTACTTCTACTAAAAATATCTTGAAAACTATGTAGTCTTCCTGTGAGGGGGCCTTTCTACAGATTTGACCTGTAACTTGGCTTTGAGGTCTCACCTTTTCATTTAAATTAGGGGTGGCCAAACATTTTTCACAGAAACATTGGTAGGGGAGGACCCCAGACAGGTGATCAACACAGTGACACTGTGCACAATTCTGACAGGGCCACAACACATTTAGAAACTCTTGGAACACTTCTAGGTCAGTATCACAATGAAGTGAATTTGCAGTAAAAAGTACTGTCTATGATCATTTGGGCTGCTTTTGAAGGATCACTGAGGACCAACCAAAATTGTTCTGAGGACCAAATTTGACACCCGGGCCATAGTTTGGACAGCCCTGATCTAAATGGAGATGGATAAAGTTTAACCCAACCATGTATTAACAACTGAAACTACTTTATCACTGCTTAATTATTCAAGGAAATGTCAGATAGTGATTTTACTAAAGTAGCAGTACACAAGTATGGTACATTACTTCTCCAAAACTAAAGGAAAAGGATGAATACTTACATGTACTACTACTACTACTACTGCTTCTGCTACTGCTGCTGCTATTGCTTCTGTTACTACTGCTACTTCTAGTGCTACTGCTGGGTCTATTGATTGTTAGGATCATATCATGGTTTTATTCCAGATAACGTCAGTCCAGGTTGTAGCCCTGGTTTAACCTGGATTAGTCTGTTATTAGAACAAACCAGCAAAATACAATCTATGGCATTCTAATATATGTCACATATCATATTTAATTAAAGTTATTCCCCTACTTTGAAGTACTTCCAGCAGATTTACCATTGACATTGTTTGTATCATTTGTTGTGGTAAAATAAGAGCCCCGCTAGAGGGAGCTAGAGTCTCACACTGTTTCTCCTGTTCTGAAGCTTTATCATTGTTCACTAGATATTACCATGGATCTAATACACAAGGCACATTCTACTGAGAAGAAAGCAAAAGCAATAAACCAATAAATAATAATAATAATAAAAAATAAGTAAACTGGCATATCAGGAAAAAAGCAATATCCAGTCTGTCTTCAACTTACATTTTATTTTATATCACAAATCTGCCTAACTGTTTTCATTTTCAATTTTAAAGCAAATTACACTTGCTGTAATTGATTCTTTTGAGTGCCATCACGCTGGGGCTGTTCTACATGTATCTCTACTGGCATAATCTTCAGCAGTTACAATGGAGACACAATGGACACATTAGCCAACACATTAGTGTGTCCTGGTTTTCTGTTTGCTTCACACTCTCAGGGAATATTGATGACATCAGCTGTAAAGTATCACTAGAAGGCCTACATGTCAAAACTTTAATAAAGGTGCACTATGTATTATTATTATTATTATTATTATTATTATTATTATTATTATTATTATTATTATTATTATTATTATTATGTAACTTTTCTAATCTAGGACGGGGTGGATGAAGTACTCAGTATTGTTACTTAGTACAGATAGGCAAAAAGTTACTCAAGTAAAAGTAAAAGTATATAAAAAATATTTAAGTAAAAGTACCCATTTAAAAATCTACTTGAAGAAAAAAAAATATTTCACTGTTGTTAATTTGTTAAAGTGTTAAATGTAGTGATATTGATTACAAAACATACATATTTTTTGGTCAACAGTTGCAATATGAATCAATTCCTAATTCTTCTCATGTATTAATGTTTTTATTTTTGTTTTCTCAAAGCTGAAGCTTGAACTCAAAACCTTTATGTGACTACAAACATCATCATAAAAGTACTTTTTACTTTTTAGTCCAGTTATAAAATTACCTGGCCAGCCAAATGATATCTCTCTGTATTTCCTATACACCGCGATACTCGCTGGTACAGCGATGAGTCATGGATTCTTCCAGGCAAGTTATAAAACATAATGAAGTAGAAAGCACAGATATCCGCTCTTAGATGTAGTGAAGTAAAAGTAAAAATTACTGTAAAATGTACTTAAATAAAGCACAGATACCTAAAATGTAACTTATCTAGAGTACTTTACCACTTGTAGGCCTACTTTGTTACCTTCCACAGCTGATCTAGGGTTTCAATCAATCAATCAAACAATATTTATAAGGCGCTTTTCATACAAAATTGTAATACAAAGCGCCTTACAGTGGTCAAGGATTAGAAGATTGACCTTTATTGATCTCGCACAGGAGAAGTTGTTTCTATGTTTGACCCGGGGACCATCCCCATGATTTTGTTTTGTTATTTAGGCTTTGGTCAGGCCCTAAGCTGGAGGATTTTACCTATGGCGCATGTTTAGGTTGGTGGGGGAAACCGGAGTGCCCGGAGGAAACCCACCCAGACACGGGGAGAACATGCAGTCTCCACACAGAAAGGCCCGGGCAACCCGAACCTTCTTGCTCTGAAGCATGAGTGCTAGCCACTCAGCCACCGTGCCGCCAGGAAAAAAAACAACAACAACAGCAACAAAAAGAACAACAACAACAAAAGCAACAACGGCAACAACAACAACGACAGCAACAACGACAGCAACAACAACAACAGCAACAACAGGAACAGCAACAACAGGAACAACAACAGCAACAACAACAGGAACAGCAACAACAACAAAAGCAACAACAACAACAGCAACAACAGGAACAGCAACAACAACAGCAGCAGCAACAACAACAGCAACAACAGCAACAACAGGAACAACAAAAACAACAACAACAGCAACAACAGCAACAACAGGAACAACAGGAACAACAGGAACAGCAACAACAGCAACAACAACAGCAGCAGCAGCAACAACAACAGCAACAACAGCAACAACAGCAGCAACAACAGGAACAACAGGAACAGCAACAACAGGAACAGCAACAACAGCAACAACAGTTTGTCACCTTCTTGTCTATATGATGACTTTATTGCTTTGTCTGAAATGTTCCATCGTACTTGTCTTAATGCATTGATTCAGTAGTGTTGTTAGTGATAGTAAAATTTCAAACCTGATTTTGATACTAAGGAATAGACACAGTACTCAATACTGATTCTGATAACACAATTATTTATTTAGGCAGTAGAATGTGGTTCCCATGTGGTCTTATATTATCTGTGTAATCCCTCAGTGGTCCAGGTAGGCTCCACAGTGGTCCATGGGCATATACTAGTCTATGTGCTCTTATACTTGTTCTGATACAGATCATTCTAAAGTGATTCAGGAAAGGCTTGTTTCTGTCCTGTGAATGTGACTTTTTTAGTATCAATACCTGCTCAAATGTGTATCCACTTTCAATACTTTTGATCTCCCTAATTCACCTACAGGTGTTTTATTTGTTTCAGATTGTTGGTAGTGTGCTTTGCCTAAAATAGTCCATGGTATGACATTAAACACATCTATCAAGCATTTATTCATTATGGATGTTTCGATTGTTCAAAAACACAATCATTTCCTTTGTGAATAGGTCTAGGTCTGCATCTTCACAGATCTGAATTGTAAATAGAGTTGTCTAGATAGGTTTAATCTCTACTGTGGAACATTCTAGACAAAGCAATAGCATCTCCATGGAGACAAATACTGTAGATGATGGACCCCCCACCAAAAAAGTTGCACAATGCACCTTTAACATAACCAGTGTTACTAAACCTTATCCGTGAGCTGTTTTTGTTGTGTTGCTTTCACACATGATGAGTAATGAAGCAGGACTCATGAGGAATGCACCAATACAAATGCGCTCTTATGTAATCATCTGTTTGTACAGCCTGTAGTGTCAGATGGGCACACAGACCAGACCAAACTGTGTTCAAATCTCTTACTCATGATGCATACTGTTATTTTGTCCTTTGGCAAGCCACTTCACCCACCTTACCTATAGTGATTGGTGGTGGTCCGAGGGGTGGTTTAGGCACATACTGGCTGCCATGGTTCTGTCAGTTTGCCCCACGGCAGATGTCTCCATAAGTAGCTGCGTATGGGGAGTGAATGAATAATTAAATAATAAAAACTCTGGTGTGTTATTAGAATGTCATTACTAGTATTAAGGTGCATTATGTAATGTTTTGACTAGTGCGGTTTGTGTTCTTCTGATCTCCATGGAGATTTTATTGCCTCATTGTGCATTCCAAAGTGTGGCCATAAACTTACATTTATTCAACTGTGTTCTATAGCTAAAAATGCATTCTTACAATGAGCAGGCTCTCCCCTCGCTAGAGCTGACCTGTAACTTGGCCTGGTGACATCACCTGCTTGAATTCATGGAGAAGTTTAATGCCATACTGTAAGCATTGTAATCAGCTGGTTTTGCTGGGTCAATATTACAAATATGGAATGTAACATTATTTTTAATTTAAAATAGTGTTACTAATGGTACTACTCACTACTCGTTTCCTCACCTGTCAGCCTTACCTGTCTCACCTGTCAGCGTCACCTGTCTCTCTCTTCCTCATCACATGTTTGTTTAGCGTCTGTAAACTTATCCATATTGGTCGGATCTGTACGTCATCCGCCGCCCTTTGACCCCTCTCCATGTGCGTGTGGGATTTTCACACCTCAGGACAGAATCTCAGGAATCTCACTGTCATCCAGGCAAAACACGTCTGCAGCTACAGAGCTCCAAGTACCTGCCACTGTGGTAATGTACAGCCAATGCGACCAAATGATTCACACACAGACACCAACCATCAGGGAACTTTACACAGGATCCCACATCCTAAATTGCAACATCAACACAAAACAGTTGACTGAGTTGTTTTGTTTCATTCACCCAAGTTTAAAGGAGGTGTTATTCAAAATTGGCTTTTCATAGCTTTCTTCCATGTCATAACATTGTCTCGACCTAGTTGAACCAACCTTACAGTTAGGTGTAAGATTCTGGGCAATTGTGGCGGGATTTTTCAAGGGTGGATGAAGTGGTTGGGCGGTTTATCGTGCTCTCCCACAGTGCAAAAAAGTGCCAGATGTGCTTGAATATTATTTACAGTGGTAGTTTGTTTTAAAAGGTTCAATTTAGAGGCAAAGGGAAAAACTGTTTAGAGAAGAATTCCCCTTTAAGTTGGGCACTCTTTCCACTGAGAGCAGCTTACCTCCACTGTAACATGGACAATAACACACCTTTATACCCTGTTTGCTCCTCCCACATTACATAACACGCCTTGAAAATATTATTTTCTCAATTTTTCTAGTATTAAATGGCTAATATTTCATGTATCAAAAGTTGTCAATAGTGTCATTAATATCAAAAGAGTCAATAGCTTTAATACTTGCATTCCTCCATCCAGTTCACAGGATTTCGTTGGTTCTTCATGGTGAGGACTGTGAGAGGAGCAGCAATCATGGCGTACTGGGGCATAAACTGCTGATACCAGCCAGTGAGGCCAAGAAAGCATCTGAACTATTTTTTAGTGCATGATTGTTGACAGTTCATGATGGCCTCAACTTTGTACACCTGGGGTCAACCTTCTCCCAATTCCATTTGGTACCCAAGGTGTCTTGTCTCCTCTCAGACCGCATTTGGACAGGCTGAGTCAGTCCGGCTTGCGCAGTCTTCCCCAGGTTCAAGGACAGGTGTTTCAGATGCTCACTTCATGTGGGACTGAACATCACAACATCATCGAGGTAGGCTGCACTGTTACAGGCTGAAATGTTGCCAGAGCCCCATGCAGCCCAGAGGGAATGATTGTGAGCTGGAAATGTCCTGCTTGGGTTCAGAAGCCAGTGTATAGATAACCTTAACCTTAAGCCTTTATTGGTCTCACACAATGACACACGGGAGAAATTTGACTTCTGCATTTGACCCATCCTTTTCAGGAGCAGTGAGCAGCCATCTTTTTTGGCGCCCGGGGGGCAGTACCGTGAAGGGTCTTGCCCAAGGACCCACACTGGTTAGCTCATTGCCCGGGGGGGGATTTGAACCCACAAACCCCAGGGGGAAAGTCCATGACTTACCAGTTGAGCTAACCAGCCGGTAGGGATGGGATGCTTCCTGTAGCGGGACTGCCAGTATCCCTTACAGAGATCCAACATAGTGATATAACGGGCTGCTCCAATTCTTTCCTGTAGGTTGTCAATTCTTGGCATGGGATATGTATCAAACTCAGAGACCGAGTTCAGTTTGCGGAAGTCTATGCATATCCGTAAGGAGCCATCCGTCTTGAAGACAATGACCACTGGACTGCACCATTCCAAATTGGACAGCTCAATCACACCCAACTTCATCATCTCCTGCACTTCCTGGTGCAACTTAGCCACAAGCTGCTGAGGTACGCTGTAGGCTTTCTGTTGGATAGGTTTGGAGTCTTTAAAGCAGTGCTCTCAAGTCTCACGCTTTGAGAGTGTGACACACGCATTTCAACGAGTTCGCACGCTCACACGCCACACATGGTATTTCTCACGCTGAAATTTTGTTAAGCAATTCAAAAACTCTAGCTCACTGTTCACTTGCTTCTGTGCCCAGAAAAAACTCACCACCTCCGAAACAACCACCCTTCCCCCGGGATTTTGTGAGACAAAACTGTACATGGAAACTTGACAAACCTGATGTGATGTACAATAGTTTCATTAGAGGGATTCACACTAATTGTGTTGTGATTGAAGGAGGAGTGCGCTGATAAAATAGCGTTTTTAAAATCATAAAAGATAACATGGTGATCTAAATATGTTATGTCTTAAGTGAGTTAAGTAAAGTTAAGTAAGTTAAGTAAGTTATTACCCCATAGAAGTAAAATATATTTTAGACCTATTTAGCATGCTAGCTTTTAAGGGAATGTTTTGTATTTTCCTGATGTTGTCATTGACGGAATTCAGGATTAGCATATAATGTTGTCTTCAGCCAGGCTAATCTTCAATAAATGTCATCTAATCATGATAAAAGAAGAAATTCAATTTGTCAACTGGACAAAGTTTGTCCAGTTGACAAATTTCTTCTTTTATCATGGATTCTACCTGGACGACTGAGGGACTCTTCACGCGTCATCTAATCATCAACATCCCTGAGTTTGTATTTTGTTTCATTCACACATGTTTGAGTGATCCTGAACATTTGGTCTGTCTCCCTCCAGAGCTGAAAACACTTAATTGCTGATTTTACCTTATAATCTATGAGGAAATCTTATTTAGTCATTTACAAGGAAAAACGTCAGGTACCCTCATAAAGGGCTCATATTACTCCATTTTCTTATCTATGTTACCATGTTGTTTTCTCATCACAAAAATGCCTGGAGTCCTGTTTTGTTTCATTCACACATGAAAGGGCTGAAAACATCTTAATGATTTTAGTAAAGGTGTATGGAATTTAAAAACACAGTGGAGCACTTCCTGTATCACCACATGAAGGAACAACATTTCCATAAACACAGGCAGGAGTAAGCACTCCTCCATACAAATTAAGCGTCAGGTTTGTGGAGAGGCAAGCCCGCTCACAGTAAGAACACATTTATTTTAGTCTATCTTAGCTGAAAAGTTTTGTAGTGGAGCTTTATTTTCATTCAATTTTTACATTTCTGCTGGACTCCTGTAAGTTACACTTTATCGTCCCAGTGGGGGAAATGTGCCCTTTGTATTTTGACCCATCCTTCAGTGCCTCTGGGTTAAAGCTATCAGGAGAAGTGGGACCCATCTCCAGATCTCGACCTGGTCTTGGTCAGGTCAGCTTTAGATGATGTTTTCAGCCTGAGAAGCAGTGGGCCTGTCTTCTCTCTTCAGACTCTCTCTATGACTGGACGATGACATCACCTCCAGCGCAGCAGCAGTATTTTCCCCAAAGGAAACACCTATGAATCCTGGGAAAGCTTTGTACAAACACTTCAGATGTTCCACTCTGAACTGCTCACTCTGTCTGACCAACGCTCTGTGGCTCTGACTCAAATGACCAGGGGAATGTTGCTTTAAAGTTCCGTTAAAGCTTGGTCTGTGAATCTCATTGAGTGGGGATGATGCAGAAAATAGCTGAGATGTTTTGAGCAGGTCGTGTATTCAAGTATTACATGATGTCTACTCCTCATTCGTTATTGGAACCATGAGTCTCAGTACATCTTTGTAATGGACAAACAAATGTCCACATGTTCTGCACGACAAAGTAAAAGTTTTGCATAGTTTAGAAGATCACTTTTCACTTTTTCATTAAACAGATGTGCTGCAAGTGCCCTGGGACAGACTGAGTGTGTGTGTGTGTGTGTGTGTGTGCGTGCATGTGCGTGTGCATGTGTGTGTGTGTTTATTAATGGTGGTTAACTCCACTTTATTCTGAGTCATCTTCAAATCAGACTAAAAGGAAATATTCAACCCACAAACTGGCAAATGTGAAGTCTGAGTCTGCTGAGGTCACTGCCACCAGGGTGCTACTTTTGACAGATTTATGGATTTGGCCATTGTTACTTTTCATATAGACAATTTTAGCATTTTACATTAATAAAACGCATGTATACTGAAAAAAGTCTGAAATTCTGGCTTGATTTGAAAGCAAAAGTGTCACGAGTGTCAGAAGAGGGCGCAAGATCTGCTGGTGCACTGTAGTCATTTAAATAAATCTAAACACATACAGCTCTGGAAAAAAATAAGAGACCTCTCCATTTTTTTTCTGAAATCAGCATCTCTAAATGTATTACAGCCATTCCATTCCTGCGTCTGTTGAATTCCAACACAAACAGAAAGCTGAGCTACTTCAGTTCTTGCACCAGGAGTGGAATAAAGTCACCCAAGAACAATGTGAAAGACTTGTGGAGAGCATGCCAAGACGCATGAAAGCTGTGATTAAAAATAAGGGTTATTGCACCAAATATTGATTTCTGAACTCTTCTTAAGTGGTAACATTTGTATTATGTTGTTTTAAAATAAATTTGATCTTGTTTCTTTGTATTGTTTGAGCTCTGAAAACATGTATCTTATTTGTTATTTTGACCATTTGTCATTTTCTGCAAATAAATGCTGTAAACGATAATATTTTTATTTGGAATTTGGGGGAAATGTTGTAGACTCAAACAGAAATGTTCCTTTTGCTCAAACACATACCTATACAAGTAAGTAGTAAAATCAGAAAAACTGATAATTTTGCAGTGGTCTCTTATTTTTTTCCAGAGCTGTATGTAGAAAATTCATTGAGTCAGTCCCATAGGCCGAGGTGAGTGCCTCTCGTCTCTGTTTATGGTCTGTTGCTAGCAGGATGTTGGTTTGCTGTGTGAAGCAGTATTGGCAGTAGACAGTTTTGGTACTAAATGTACTAAATGTGAATGTGGTTTTAATATAATTGTCTATCATTCCTATTTTCTTTTTTCTTTTTCTTTTTCTTCTTCTTCTTCTTCTTTTTATCAACTTTAATACAAACGAATTAAATTTACAGCTTTCTGGCCAAAATCAATCTAATCAATGGCCTTTGCAATTTTAAGTACTATGTGACATCACACAGGACTGCCCTGTGAGTTTCTGATTACAAACATCTTGCTGTAGGGGCGGGGTGTGAAGTGGATACCTGTTTGACCAATCACTATTCCTTATTTTTGGAGAATTGTTGTGTGCGAGACTTGTGGGTGGAGCACTGGAATCTCACACCTAACTGAAAAGAGGATTCAAATGGGGCCCAGGAGAGATTGCTAGATTACTCAGACATGCAGGGGTGGCATTTAGAACCTCTTCAGGCATGTTTTTGATGAGGGGAAAAACGTTATAACATGGTAGAAAGCTCCAAAGGTCTTAAGGTATGAAGAGAGTAACTAAGAAAAATATGAGGTAGGCTATTACTCACACTTCCAAATATGTTTTTGATGGGAAGGAAACAGGACATTAGAAAAATAAAAGGATAATTACTTCTTTAAAAGCTTCAAAGGCAAATGCAGCTGGTATTTTTTGCCCTTGAGCAGAGGAAGTGCATTTGGCCATGTTTTTGCTCTCATTGGTTTGAATTGGCACAGGTCTCGGCACTGATGGATTTTGGCTAGCAGCGCGTAATGTTATGACTTAGCCGTTTCCTTTTAGCGCTCAGGAATGACCGACTGAAATAGCAAGACCAAAGCATGTTTTTGCAACTGGTGTCTGAAGTGCAAATGTTCTTGAATGAGGTAAAACAAATTGTTGTGTCACATCAGTAAAATTTCAAACTTGATTTCGATATTAAGGAATAGAATTGATACTCAATACTGATTCCGATACCACATTGATAGTATCCTTTATTTATCCCTTTATTTAGGGAAATTATTGCTCTGATTTTGACCCACCCTTCGGGAGCAGTGGACAGCACATCTTTCAGGCACCCGGGGACCCATCTTTGTGATCCGGAGTGCCTGGAGGAAACCCACCCAGACACGGGAAGAACATGCAAAAACCACACAGAAAGGCCCAGGCAAGGAACCTTCTTGCTCTGAGGTAGTACTTTCTTTTATATTACCATGTGGTCTTATATCTGTGTAATCCCTCAGTTGTCCATGTGGGTTCCATAGTGGTCAATGCGCGTATAGCTGTGGTTTAGTCTTGGTCCAGTCCTGGTCCAGTCCTGGTCCAGTCCTGGTCCAGTCCTGGTCCAGTCAGTCATCTAGTCTTGGCTCTTGTCTAGTCCTGATTTAGTCCTAGTATAGTTAGTATAGTCTTGCTCTAGACCTGATCCAGTCCTGGTTAAGTCTATTCTTTATTTTGAATTCTTGTTTACTCTAATTATAGGGCTATTTTCATCTTGGTGTAGTCCTTGTTTAGTCCTGATTTAGTTTGGTTTGTTCTGGTAGTTTGATCCTAGTGTAGACCTGATTCAATCCTGGCCTAGTCTTGGTTCAGTCCCTGGTTTAGCTCTGGTTTAATCCTATTTTAGTCCTGGGCTTGTCCACATATCACTCCAGTAGTTAGTTGGTTCTTGGGGTCAGATAGTCTCCAAAACTCCAACACAAAGGTCTCCACATCACCACAGACTTTACCGGACATGCCTGTAATTGCAGACAACATTGCAAACATAATTTCTTGTTCCTAAACTTGAGTCTTTCCGCTCTGGATCATTCTTGGAGGAGATATTTACAGTTCTGGGAGAAACTCTGGACTCAGATCCTGTTAGCGGTGTACACCTTTGGCCCACCTGCCCACAGCACATACTTTCCTCTCCATCTCCATCAGTGTGTTTGGAACCAGGTCTCGTGCCCACCTGCAGAGAAGGGCCACTGGGTTTACCTCCTGGGCTCGGAGCACATGTCTACAGTGTTTGGATGAAGTCATTTTGGTTCCATCAGGGTGTGAAGCTGGTGTGCATTTCTCTGTTTAAGTCTGAAGAGTTTATAAAGACACATCATTTAAAGAGCCCATACTACGTTATTTTCTGACCTATGTTATAATATTGCTTCCTCATCATAAACAGACCTGGAGTTGTGTTTTGTTTCATTCACACATGTTTAGCACACAATGTACACTGCCTGACAAAAGTATTAGGACGACTTTCATAATGATAGCAAGACATATTGGTAATGACAACAAATCAATTTATTGATATATTAAAGCAAATTTCATCATGTGCAAAGGCATATTATTGCAAAAATGTAACAATATCAAGTTAAATAGCTTTTTCATCAAAATAACCACCTTTGGCCTTAATCACAGCTTTACTAATTCGAGGCATTCTGTCCAACAATTTTTCAAGATATCCACCCTCTATAGTTTTCCACTCATCCTGAAGACATTTCCACAGGTGTTAATGTTAGTCGGATCCCTGGAGCGCACTTTAATATCCAAATAATCCCACACTTTTTCGATGGGTGACAGGTCAGGAGACTGGGGCGGCCGTGTCATAACCTGCAGTTGATGACGCTGTTCACACGTCTCCAAATGAACCTTACACAGTTTGGACGAGTGCTTTTGGTCATTATCTTGTTGGAACCAGAAGTTTTGTCCAGAGTTCAGAAATACACAATCGTCCTAATACTTTTGTCAGGCAGTGTATATATACTCAACAAAAATATAAACGCAACACTTTTGTTTTTGCTTCCATTTTTCATGAGATGGACCCAAAGATCCAAAATTCACTCCAGATACACAACACTACCATTTCTCTCAAACATTGTTCACAAATCTGTCCAAATGTGTGACAGCGAGCACCTCTGCCCCACCGAGACAATCCACCCCACCTCACAGGTGCGCCACATCAAGATGCCGATCCGACATCATGACCAGTGCACAGGTGTGCCCCAGACTGCCCACAATAAAAGGCCACCCCGAAATGTGCTTTTTTTTTTTTTTTGCTTTATTGGGGGTCTGGGGACTCAGAACCAGTCAGTATCTGGTGTGACCACCATTTGCCTCATGCAGTGCAACACATCTTCTTCGCATAGAGTTTATCAGATTGTCAATTGTGGCCTGTGGAATGTTGGTCCACTCCTCTTCAATGGCTGTGCGAAGTTGCTGGATATTAGTGGGAGCTGGTACACGCTGTCGTATACGCCAGTCAAGCACATCCCAAACATGCTCAATGGGTGACATGTCCGGTGAGTATGCTGGCCATGCAAGAACTGGGACATTCTCAGCTTCCAAGAATTGTGTACAGATCCTTGCAACATGGGGCAATGCATCAGCTTGCTGAAACATGAGGTGATGTTCATGGATGTATGGCACAACAATGGGCCTCAGGATCTCATCACGGTATCTCTGTGCATCCAAAATGCCATCAATAAAATGCACCTGTGTTCTTTGTCCATAACAGCCTTTGAAGAGGAGTGGACCAACATTCCACAGGCCACAATTGACAATCTGATAAACTCTATGCGAAGAAGATGTGTTGCACTGCATGAGGCAAATGGTGGTCACACCAGATACTGACTGGTTCTGAATCCCCAGACCCCCAATAAAGCAAAACAAATGCACATTTCGGGGTGGCCTTTTATTGTGGGCAGTCTGGGGCGCACCTGTGCACTGGTCATGATGTCGGATCGGCATCTTGATGTGGAACACCTATGAGGTGGGGTGGATTGTCTCGGTGGGGCAGAGGTGCTCGCTGTCACACACTTGGACAGATTTGTGAACAATGTTTGAGAGAAATGGTAGTGTTGTGTATCTGGAGTGAATTTTGGATCTTTGGGTCCATCTCAGGAAAAATGGGAGCAAAAACAAAAGTGTTGCGTTTATATTTTTGTTGAGTGTAGATTCAATAATAGCAAACCCTGAATACAAGAGTAACTTTTATCCTTAAGTAGCCTGGATGTAGGCAGGAAACCACGGGGAACACCAGGTGCTGCAGTGGCTTTATAACACAAACTTCACCTATCATGCCTAGTATGAATGTGGTGTGTGTGTGAGTGTTGGTGGTGGTGGGAGGGGTCGATGGCGCAGATTAGCAAATTCACTTTGGAGGTGGAGTAGTGAGTGGAGGAGGTGGAAAAGGGGGAGGGGCAGTGAGTGGAGAAGATGGAGGAGGTGGAGTAGTGAGTGGAGGAGGTGGAAGAGGAGGAGGTGTAGTGGGTGGAGGAAGTTCAGTGGGTGGTGGAGGAGGTGCAGTGGGTGGAGGAGGTGGGAGTTGTAGTGGGTGGAACTGAGGAGGAGGAGGTGGAGGTGCAGTGTGTGGAGGAGTTGCCGTAAAGGAGGTGCTGTGGGCGGGGGAGAAGCAGTGGGTGGAGGAGGTGGAGCAGAGGAGGAAGCGTGGGCAGAGTGTTGTGAGTGGAGGTGGGTGTGCCTCTGTCTGGAAGTGCAGTCACAGGAATGTGGACCATGTGTGATGCTGCTGCTGCTGTTTACACGAGTCATGACATCATCAGGGAAGACTTTCAAAATCTGGGAAAGAGAGAGGGAGCAAGAGAGAGAGGAGAGAAGAGAGGGAGAGAGAGAGCAGAGAAGAGAGGGAAAGAGAGAAAGAGCAGAGGACGAGTGGACAGGAGGGAGCTGGACCCAACAGGGGACTATATAAGAGCAGAGTGGACACTGGAGCAAACAGGGATAATGATGATGAACAGAACCTGGTTTCACAAAGCTGTACTCCTGCTCTGTATCTCTGCACAGGTGAGTCCCTCTACTCACTATTTATTCTTTTTACTTCCTTTTTTTTGTTTTTTTGTGTGCATTTTTTAAGACATTAAATATACAGAACACAAAAAAACTATTTAAAAAGAAATCTAATGTATTTAACTTCATAGTTAGTGAGGTAATGATAATGTGTGGTATGTACAAGTACTAGATTTCAGATGACATAACATTCTGTGGGACAATATTACTTAATACAGACGAGGGCACCAAATGTTAATACAGATCAAATCAGATTGTTTTGTATTACACATTCAATATTTCTGATTATGGATAGTAATTAATATGAACAAAATCAGTACAAGTAGGAAAGTAATGTACTTAAGTAGAATTTTTTAGGTATCTGCACTTTACTTAAGTTTAATTTACAGTGGATACTTTTACTTTACTACATTTGAGAGCAGGTACTACTTCTACTACTACTGCTACTCCTCCTCCTACTGCTGCTGCTACTGCTACACTACATTTGTGAACAGGGTTGAAAAGGAAAAATACTTATCAGTACTTTATTACTTCTACTTAAATAGATTTTTTCAAGTGATCCTTTTACTTTTACTTGATTAACCTTTTGCCTCTATCAGTACTTTTACTTAAGTAAAAAAAAATAAAAAATATTGAGCCATCACTGCAGCAGAGTGTTGGCAACTAATATAAAGATGAGATTAAAATTTGTGGACTTTAGGGTATTTCTTATGGATATTATTACATATTACTGATGAAAGAATACTGACACCTGCTCCAACAAAGAGGGACTTCATTCTAATGTCTGAAAACAGCTTTAGTTTAATACTCAGAGGTTGGTAAAGTGTACACAAAAATATTATTCAAGTAATAAAAATAATAATAATAATAATAATAATAATAATAATAATAATAATAATAATAATAATTATTATTATTATTATTATAATAATAAATATAGCCACAAGCGGCGATGATCGGTCCTCGCTTGCACTTGTTGGGGGGGTGGCGCTGATGTGCCCTTTTTCTCCCCTTTTTTCTAGCTGGTTGTGTGAGTTTGTGTGTTATCTGCATGTGTGTGTGTGTTGAATGCCTGGGGGTGAGGTGGGGAGGAGTTATTTGTTTCGCCTTTTAATTTCAATTATTTTAAGAGGGGGTCACTCATAAGCCTTTCCTGCACTGCTCTGTTATTTTCCTTTTTCTTTTGTGTGTATTTTTGTTCTTTTAAATGCTGGATGCAAACATTAATAAATAAATTGAATAAATAAAAATATGAGGACAGGAAATGGCGCCTTCGACACCAGGTCACATGGCCTATCCAGTATGGCTGGTTGCCTAGCAATGGCGTAATATACTTTATGTTCCTATTCCCATGATGCATCTATGTACCAAATTTGGTGTGGCTATACCAAACATTTTGTCGGGTGTCCTATTGGCAGGGAGAGATGTTTGGCCTGTTCCCATTGCAACGCTATGAGGCATGGCATGTGGGCATCATTGACTTTTTTCATTGCCAACATGCCAGAAATGTATGTACCAAATCTTGTATGTCTATGACAAAGTAAAGTTTTGCAGTACCATGCAATTACCCTAGGGGGCGCTACAGTGCCCATTTTAGATTTTCTTAGATCAATCTGTTTAGGGCCAGGGTGTCCACCAACGATTAAAGTTTGAGTGAAATCGGCCAAAGTATGAGCGCATTATCACTCTTTGAAGTTTGACAGGAAGTGGCGCCTTCGCCACCAGGTCACATGGTCTATCCAATATGGCTGGTTGGTTGCCTAGCAATGGTGTAATATACTATTTTGTTCCTCTTCCCATGATGCATCTGTGCACCAAATTTGGTTTGACTATGCCAGAGTTTTTGCCGGGCATCCTAATGGCAAGGACAAATGTTTACCCTGTTGCCATGGCAACACAATGGGAGATGGCCTGGGGACATTATTGAGTTTTTTGATCGAGACCCGGTCATGAATGTGTGTACCAAATTTGGTATGTCTACGACAAAGTAAAATTTTGCACTTCCATGCAATCGCCCTAGATGGCGCTATAGTGCCCATTTTAGATTTTCTTAGCCGGATTAAAGTTTGAGTGAAATCGGCCAAAGTATGTGCAAATTATCGCTCGTCGAAGTTTGATGGCGAGCCGCAAAAATGAATCCGAGATTTGTGGCGTTGTCACAGAAACACCGTTCTCTCTTATAGAACGCTTTTAATAACTTTTAATGTTTCACATGTGTACATGATCCAGCATGATTCTGGTGAGTCTGGGTCAAAAACCCTAGGAGGAGTTTGTTAAAATATGAGGACAGGAAAATGCGCCTTCGACTCCGGGTCATGTGCTCGGTCCAATATGGCTGACTTCCTATTGGTCGCCTAGCAACCGTGTAATATACTTTTTTGTTCCTATTCCCATGATGCACCTGTGTACCAAATTTGGTGGCACTATATATATCAATGGAAAGGGCTCGCGTCCAGTAACGCACCCGTCGGGTCCATTGTGCGCTCGTCATTGACCTCATCGATTACTCACTTGCCCAATACACATTTTTGTTGTTTACGATGGCTAACAATTACAATTATGCCGCTTTCGCAGCAATGGGCAGCGCCAGTCTGTGCTATTGGATGCCATGAGTGTCACTATAGTGTGGCAATGAGTGTTTGGAAAAGGGAGAGCGCTTCGCACTCTGGTTTTGTGGGCGCACATGACATGTGCGCTAACGCGCCATTTTCCTCCCCTTTTTTTCTAGCTGGATGCATATGTGAGTTTGTGTGTTATCTGCATGCATGTGTGTTGAATGCCTGGGGGGCGAGGTGGGGAGGGATTGTTTGTTTTGCCTTTTAATTTCAATTATTTTAAGAGGAGGGTCACTCATAAGCCTTTCCTGCACTGTTCTGTTATTTTCTTTTGTGTGTGTGTGTGTGTGTGTGTGTATTTTTGCTCTTTTAAATACTGGGTGCAAACATTAATAAATAAATTGAATAAATAAAAATATGAGGACAGGAAATGGTGCCTTTGACACCAGGTCACATGGTCTATCCAATATGGTTGGTTGCCTAGCAATGGCGTAATATAATTTTTGTTCTTACAACTGTTCTTACTACTTACAATTAATTGTCGATCAAAACGTTGGCCGAACAAAATGCATTCATTGTAACTAATCGCTAGAGGGGTGCGCGTGTGGTCACGAAACAAGGCAAAGAGCTGCAATTCTGGTTTAGACCTGGTCTAGTCCTGGGCAGGGCACACTGCGCTCATTCAACGGCACTGCCATGTCCCGGGACGCGATGCGCACCAACCCCTTGGAGAAGTGCGCGACACATGCACCACTGGCGCGAGGCCGTGCGGACACCGGGGCTGCGAGCACGAAATCGATCCGCGGCTCCCGGACTGCGTACTCTCAGCCCGAGCCACAAACCAGCTGCACGAAACCAGCAAAGAGTGGCACATGGTGGTTTAATCCCAGTTTAGTCCAGGCCTAGACCTGATCCAGTCCTGGTTTAGTCCAGGTCCAGTCCAGGTTTAAACCTGGTTTAGACCTGGTCTAGACCTGGTTTAGTTCTGGTCTAGACCTGGTTTAGTCCACGTTTAGTCCTGGTCTAGTCTCTTAGCCAATCAGGATGCAGAACACAATGTTACACTGTAAAAAAAATTGACAAGAAAAAAAAAATAAAAAATCAGCGAAACACCGATAGAGCGAGGGATTACTGTATTTTGTTATTCAGCATCAATACATTTGTCTGCTTTTTACTAGGGAATAATTAATTGAGGAATATACAATATAATAATACTATGATATATTTATGACTCAGTGTTATGTATACTATAGATTATATTCTTAAAGACCGTTATTGAAACACTAAAATTCAGGTGAAAAACGCCGCTTATCAGTTAATTGTAAGTCGATCGATAAGGTCAATCAACTATAGATTAATGAATTAATCGATAATTTGCATCCCTAGTGAGAACAGATGTTTGGCCTGCTGCCATGGCAAAACGATGTGAGAAGACGTGGGGGCGTCATTGAATTTTTTGATCGAGACCATGTCACGAATGTGTGTACCAAATTTGGTGTGTCTATGGTTACCTGGCCAGCCAAATGATATCTCTCTGTATTTCCTATACACCGCGATACCATTTGGACACTCTCCATCCACTCTCGCTCCTCCGGTTCCAAACCGACTCCGCGATTCTGATTCGTTCAAAGATGGTGACGTCAGTGCACCCGCCTTTGCCCGCAAAGTCACTCTTAGGCAGCGGAAGTTCCGCCTCAGTTTTGAATCAAGATGGTGCAATCTCTGATTGGTTCACTTAGCTGTCTGTCTACGCGCAACCGCAGCGTATTCTGTGGATCAAACGTTACCAGACTCACTCGCTGGTACAGCGATGAGTCATGGATTCTTCCAGGCAATGTCTATGGCTTTTTTTTAAATGAATCTGTTTAGGGCTGGTGTGTCCACCAACGATTAAAGTTTGAGTGAAATCGGCCAAAGTAATTATCACTCATACCGCATTCGCCACCAGGTTACATGGTCTATCCAGTATGGCTGGTTGGTTGCCTAGCAATGGCATAATATACTTTTTTGTTCCTCTTCCCATGATGCATCTGTGTACCAAATTTGGTTTAGCTACGCCAACGTTTTGTCAGGATGTCAGACATCCCAAGTTCCAAAAACTCATTTCAGGGAGATGTCGTCCACTCCCCCCCACCCCCCCTAACCCTACACAATAGAGAAGGCCACTTATTTTAACAAATTTTTATTTACTTAACTGAGTTCTTAAACATTAAACTTTAAAATTAAACATAAACATTAAATTAAATTAAATTAAATTAAACATGAAATTATTAAATATTAAACCAGTCTAAGTAGTAAGAGTACTGTTACTGCAAAATAATACTCAAGAAGTACAAAGGTCCAAAAGACATATACAAAAAATAAAACCGTATTTATAGGAACTACAACTCAAATAACAGTAATTGTAAGAACTGTGGGCCTAATATATGATTTATAATTTGAAATACCCACCTGCAAGTTATACTTTTATCAGGGCTTTCAGTGTTGGGAAGAATGTGTTGAAATTGAATTTAGTTACATAAGAATACCAGCATTAAAATGTATTTGTACCATATTTTGTTATATGGCTTATATATTATATTCTAAAAACTTTACCTGAATCCATGCAGATACTCAAAATGTGCTTCTTAAAGGTCTTATATTACACAAAGTTGACTCTTGTGAGCGTTAAGGCATGTGAGAATGCTGTTACCTTATTAAAAACATACCTGGAGTTGTATTTTGTTTCATTTACACATGTTTGAGTTATCCTTTACTAATATTTTATCTACATCTCCAAAATGTTCTGTTCCACCTTGTAATGCAATTTAACAGCTACCGTCTACCTTTTGTTTGGTAGAGATGGGAAATTCCAGGGCTGAAATTATTCAAATAATTCTTCTAATAATTACTTTCCAACACTGTGCCCAAAAGTGATCATATTCATTTTACAGACTTTCAAAAGACATCATTTGTTTTCAGATTGTTTATAGCTATGGCAACAGCCCAAACGTTTCATCCTTCTGAAACTGAAATAAAAGCTTTGAATGGAGACTGATTGAAAGCTGAGTGCAGGAAATGATACCGCTGAAATAATCAAGAAGGTCGTGCTAATCTGCGCTCCTCTAAACCGCAGGTGCTGTGCCAGTTATGTCAGATGCCCTGCCAGTGTCCTGGAGATATCCCACAGTGCCAAGCAGGGGTTCCTCTGGTGTTGGATGGGTGTGGCTGCTGTCAGGTGTGTGCACGTGGCAGAGGAGAGCCATGCACAGACCTGAACCCATGTGGCAAAGGCCTTCATTGTGACCACAGCGCCAGTCTGCCCGGGGAGCCTGGAGAGTGTGTGGGTCAGTAGAGTATTCAAGCTTGTAATTCTGACTTGGTTTGGTGATGTAGGGCATGTAGCGAATATTTATATTTCATAGTTCTGTTCAGTTAAGTGGCGGTTTATGGGGAAAATTCAGTAGAAAATCACATTATACTTCTATCATCAACACGAAAAGTTCCATCCAAAATGCAGGAACAATGACACAAGACAGTGTCATGAGGTCCTTGTTAACATTGTGGTTCTTATGGAAATACCTCTACATATGTCATCGCCGCTGCCTGTGCCCGACCAGGATGTCAAATTATAAACTAAAATTATAAATAGAAAAAACTCAGCAAATGTGTTAGTAAAACTTTAAATCTAATGACATGAACTATGTTTTAGTGAAATGTGTAGTCTAACCTGTCATATGCACTTTAAAGGTGCTACTTGTCTCCATGGAGATGTTATTGCTTTGTCTAGAATGTTCCATGGTATGACTTTAAACATATCCGTCTAGCATTTATTCATTACAGGTGCTTCTATTGCTTCTATCATTCCTTCTGTAGGGTCCACTGTCCACAGATCTGATCTGTACTGCTGTAACCTGCTTGTCTCTCATGTGATAGATAGATTTAATCTGTACTATGGAACATTCTAGACAAAGCAATAACATTTCCATGGAGATAAGCAGGTGAAGGACCCTCCATCAGAAAGGTTGTGCAGTGCACCTTTAAGCCTCAACTGCAGGACAATACAGGATTACTCAATCAAAATACAACTTTGAGTGACCTAATAATGGGGGAGCACCATTATAACTAAAAGCTCATAAAAGTTCATACATAAGTCACCTTTACACATTTTGAATCCATGTTATTTGAACACACGTAGACATTCCCTTTTCTTACCATATACTGTGTGTGTCTCTCAGGTGTGGAGGAGGCGGGCTGTGAGTTCAACGGTGTCTCGTACTCTGAGGGCCAGGCATTTCGTCCGTCCTGTGACTCCTCATGTCGCTGCTCAGGTGGAGGTGTGACCTGTGTCCATACCTGCCCCCTCTCCACCCCGCTGCCTTCCCCTGACTGCCCCTCCCCTCAGTACATCCGCCTGCCCGGCAAATGCTGCCCCGAGTGGGTCTGTGAGAGCCTGGAGAACACTGTCATACAAGACGCCATCACAGGTATAAACAGTGACACTTGTACCATATGTAAGATTTAGATTCTACTGTAAATGGAAAAAAAATTTAGTGCCTTGAAGGTGGAAAAGTGCTGTAAAAATATGACCATTAATAATTTAACAAATTCCAAAGATATGACCACATTGTGTCCCTAGATATGAGGTAAACATGTTCAAACCAAATACAGCTTTTGAAAAAAGTGAACAAATGAGTGCATCAGTGGGTCAACAGAGTCATCTACAGGTGCTCTGTAGGTTGTGGCTGAAAGGTGTTAGATAGATGAAAGGTGAAAGATAGATTAATTTAAGATTAACTACCAAAAACATGTGTATGATGTAATAAAGGAGTCTGTGCTCACACTACAGAGTGCCTCGGATCTCTACTTGAGTGCTGTACACACCATTTTGATAACACTGGCAAGTAAATCACTATCTGTTTTCAAATAATTTTTACTGATTACAATTGCAATGCTGATTTACTGTAAATTACAAAAACACTGAAGATGATGGACAAGCTGTTTCTGTTATAATTTGGTGTTTTGGGTTGCCAGTTTCAGTGCTGAAATCCAGTTGGTTTAAAGCTAAAAGGACTCTCTGGTTCTTAGTTTGATATTGTTTACACCAGCCCCTTGGGTCTTATTTTGGTGCTGGTAGAGAAGCCTGAAATTATACTAAAGTAAATGTACTTACAGCTTGAAGTCTAAATTGTTTTAAGTATCCCAAATCAGTATCTGAATGTGACATGACAGACAACATAAAAGTGCACTATGGAACTTTATTCTTCTTTTCCATGTGTTTGTGGCCATGGAGATGTTATTGCTTTGCCTGGAATGCCCCACAGTGTGGCTTTATACGTATCTATCTTGCATTTATTCAATTACAGGCTACTGGCTAAAATAACTGAAATACATGCATTCCTACTATGAGTCTTGCCACTCCATAGATCCGACCTGTAACTAGTGGTGACATCTTGTTTTCATGGGAATAGATAAGATTAAAGGACCCATATTACACAAAATAGATTTTTGTGAGCTGTAAGTCATATTATAATGTTGCTACCTCCTCAAAAACATGCCTGGGATGTTTTGTTTCATTCACACGTTTGAGGAATCCTGCGTTATTAGTCTGTCTACATCTCCAAAGCTCAAAATCCTCTGTGATGTCATTAAGCGGTAGTTTTCAAGTTAACAGCTCCTTTTACCTTTTGTTCAGAAGAGACTGGAATCCAAATCATCCATCCAACTGATTCTAGTGAAGGTGTATGTAGTTTAAAATCCCAGTGGAGCACTTCCTGTATTACCACATGACATGTGTGAATGAAACAAAACACAACTCCCAGTATGTTTGTCAGAAAATAAAAAATATAGCCCATTTAATGCTAAACTATGGAACATTCTGATAGTGTTAGGCTTGAATTGTATCTGTACATTTGTAGTGTGCATAAACATGGTTATCTAATGTTAGTTATCTAATGAATCTCGCTTTCAAAGGAATGTTCCAGGTCCCAACCACCCCCTGGTAATTTTAGGTCTTCTGAAATAACTTCATAATTGTTACAGCAACACAGGCTGCTGCACAGTCTGTACACAGCCTATTTCAGCTCTGTCTTCCACAAACATGAGCAGGCATTTTGTAACTGCTGACTCATTTATTGAGTCCCAAAGTTCACAAAAACAACAAAACTCATTTAGATTTTTTTCCTGTGAAATTAAACACGCTGTACTTGTTTTTGTAAAATTTTAAAGGGCCTATATGATGCCATTTCTGATCTGTGTTCTAAAGTTGTTTCCTCATCACAAACATACCTGGAGTTGAGTTTGGTTCCATTTCCATGTTTAACATATTTTCGTGCATGCTGAGTTCTTCTGTCGAAAGGAAAACACTCTGTTCCACCTTGTGATGTCATGCGTTAATACAGGAAGTATTCAGAACTAACTCTTCAGAACTAAAGGTAAAAGATAGCTGTTAAATGGAAAACTCCCGCTATATAGATCACAAGGTGGAACAGAGCATTTTAGGCTTTGGAGACGTAGACAGACTAATAATCTAGGATTACTTAAACATGTGTGAATGAAACAAAAGCCAACTGCAGGGGGTTTGTTTTCTGAGGAGGTAACAGCATGATAACATAAATCCATTTTGTGTAATATAGGATCTTTAAACAGTTTGCACTGGTCCAAAGGTATTCCTCACTTATGCATTCCCGGCATTCTAATTAATCACCACATTGAGTTTATAAGTGCTTTTCACAACTTTCAGAGGCAAGAGAGGAGTTTTCCCATCATGTTAATGCCAACAACAACAGTGTTAACAATGCACTTCCTGATTCTAGGCAATAATGCTTTATAATTAGATGCAGACTGTATACAGCTGACTTATTTTGACCTCAAAAGCAGCTTATACAATATATCTGTACTGGGGCAAGACACATTTTGCTTAAATACAACAGCACTCACAAGACTACACTTGCAGGGGGAGCTCAAACAAAAACTACATATATACATATAAAATATATATATAAATAGACTTAGATAACCTGCTAGGAAGTGAGGAAGGAAGTGAGCTAGCTCGCACTTTCGGCTCCATCGACTCACTTTATATTGAAAAAGCATTCACTCCTCTCTCTGTAACTGCTGCTGAGCACCTCGTCATTTTGGTCTTAAAATGTTCGTAATAACCCACTCTACATGATCCTGATGTTTTTATTTTGCTGTTTTCTACTTAAATCAATTCCTATTCTGAATATGGAGCTGGTTTCAAATTCGCTCCTATAACTGCTAGCCTCACTAAGCTTCATTTGGCTGGAGCCAAACAGTATGGGTGACACTGCACTCCTTTACGCCACTTCTTTATAGAGACTATAGAGACTTTGCTTTTTACCTATAAAAACCCACCAAAACATGTAAAGTTTTCAACTCACTCACTTGGCTGTCTTTTATAAATCCTTTATATAATCTATATACAATTATTGGTTGATTAAGAACTTTTTTCCAGTTGACAAAATTGAATTTCTCCTTTCCCATAATCCCTCTGTGCTGCTGGGCTGTGTCACTCGTGGTTGTCTGGACCTTTAAAGGACCTTTCCTTGTGTTAACTGGGTGTGTCTGACCAAAAGGCACAGTTTGATTCCAAATATATCCCCCTAAAATCAAAACATATTTTCGGCTCCTGCTCCCCTGGTTTATTAGACCACAGGTATGCCTCACACAGTCACAATGGCTCTCACAGGCACAGAGCTCAAGTGGAGTTTGGTCATTTCAATCTAAAAGGAGTGAATGTGAAAAAGGTCTTTAAACATCTGGAGTCATGAGCAGGCTGCTGTTGTCGTGCAGTCTTCTCTAGTGGTTTATTATGTTCTAATATTTTAAGGTTAAATAGTGTTATAGTGAGGATGGGGGGTAGGGTCGGGTCTAGAGGTATAAGGAAAATTGTGATTGGTCTAACAGGTATCCACACTTGAATCTCCGCCCCTGCAGCCAGGTGAATCAGAAACACTTAGCTGTGATCAGGGCAGTCCAGAGTGATGTCACCAACTACTGGAAACTGCAGAGGCCACTGAAGGCAGCACAGATTTAGGTTTAAACATTTTTGATCAGTAGTTTGCAGTAAAATTGGCCAAAAAATGACTAGGGACAGTACATAATGCTAATAAAACACTATATACACAGTTTAGTAGCACAAAAAAAGTAGATTTAGTTCCACTTTAACAAGAGGACTGATCAGGTAGTGCCAATAGATCCTGCGTTCTTTACTGGTGTGAACTTTTTGTTATTTTTCTGTACTACTGTATGATTTGAGCTGTAGAGGTTTGAATAAATCACTTCTATCACTCATTTATCTATATCAGCTCATGTTCATTAACAATGCTGTACATATAGAATTGTTTTTTTATGTGGATAATTCTTCTTCAGGGTTTTTGTGTCAGTGGCATAAATTAGTTCTAGTTAGTTCTAGTTTATCATATTTTCTTCATCTGTACATTGTACTTCAGAATGTGTTATTGTGACAGGCCTATAATCTCTACACATTTTAATTTCCTCTTTGTCTTGCAGCTCAGGGGTCTGGAGGATCGTGGCCGTCTTTACCCAGAGCCCCCCCTCGAAACAGACTGGGTCCCCCCGCTCTGCCACCTCGCCTCATCCCCCCTCCCCAGCCCAGACCCCTTCACCGGCCCCGTCTCCCTCATCATCAGCCCCCTCTTCCCCCTCATAGACCCCATCAACAGTCCCGTTTCCCCCCTCGCAGACCTCATCCCCAGCCCCCTGTCCCCCCTCGCTGTGTGGAGCAGAGTACCCAGTGGAGCGCCTGTTCTCGGAGCTGTGGGTCGGGGATCTCCACTCGAGTGTCCAATCAGAACCCAAGCTGCCGCTTGCAGATGGAGACCAGGCTATGCAAAGTGAGGCCCTGCAGCGCCCCCTACCTGCGCAAGCTCACACCTCCAGGACCTGGGGTGAGCAGAGACCTCTATATATCTCTTATGTAAAACAATACAGAACTGGAGCTTTTGTGAAGAATGATCTTTTTGTGTAAGACAACATGGTAACAATTAAAAAATATGGTGCTGAAAACTGAATCTATTGTTTCAAAAATTATCATTGTAGTATCAATATTAATATATAAGTGGCTCTCAAACAATTCACACCAAGTACCACCAAAGAAAAGGTTTGGCTATCCAAGTACCACCAGATCAAAACCAGGTCTATAACAGGACTATTCCTGGTTTAATCTAGGACTAAACCAGGTCTATAACAGGACTATTCCAGATTTAATCTACGATTAAGCCAGGTCTATAACAGGACTATACCAGGTCTAATCTAGGGCCAAACCAGGTCTATAACAGGACTATTCCAGATTTAATCTACGATTAAGCCAGGTCTATAACAGGACTATACCAGGTCTAATCTAGGACTAAACCAGGTCTATAACAGGACTATTCCAGATTTAATCTAGGACTAAACCAGGTCTAAAAGTGGTCTACATCATTTCCACTGTAGTTCTAAACACAAAATGATCCAAAGGAGGACAAAAGGTGGATAAAATGAACTCTAAATGAGGCAAACCAAATGAAGCTGAGCTGTCCAAGTCACACCTGAAAGATCTTGTTTCCCAGAGTTCCCACAGAGACACACTGGTATTGATTTTGAGCCTATTCCTTAGTACAAAAATCGACTTAGACATTTTATTATGACAACCTTAAACTGGAAGTAGAAAAGCACTATACCAATGTTTTTCAAACTGTGTTCTGCGAGATTCTTCAGGTGATACTTGAACAGCTCTTCAGTTTGTGGGTTTGTCTCATTTAGAGTTAATTGTATTCACTTTTTGTCATCCTTTGCATCATTTCTTGTTTAGAACTACATAATGTAAATAATGTACTCCACTTTTAGACCCTGTTTAGTCCTAGATTAGACCTGTAGTAGTCCTGTTATCGACCTGATTCAATCCTAGATTAGACCTGGAATAGTCCTGTTATAGACCTGGTTCAATACTAGATTAGACCTGGAAAAGTCCTGTGATAGACCTGGTTTAGATCTGGTGGTACTTGGATAGTCAAATCTTTTCTTTGGTGGTACTTGGTGTGAATCGAGCCACTGCACTGTATATAAACAATTTACAGTTTCCCAGGACAAGTTTAGATGAAAACAAAGATCCATTCATATGTTTGAATCTCTCTTGCAGCATTTGCAGCAGAGGGGGGCTGCAGGCGTGTGCCAGCCCACCGTCCTGCCCCCAGGGCGGGTACGACTGTACCATGAGGGCTGTTTCAGCACCAGGACCCTCCAGCTCCGATACTGTGGTCTCTGCTCGGATGCCCGCTGTTGCACACCTCACCACACCTCCACAGCTCACGTCACCCTCATGTGTCCAGGAGGCAGACTGCAGCACAGGGCAGTGATGCTCATCCACTCGTGTGTGTGCCACCACCACTGCCCCTACGCACCCCACACCAACCCAGCATTGTGGGGGTACAGACCCTGATGAGACACTAAAGAACCACAAACAACTCCACAGGACATTCGCTCTATGTGTAACTACAAACATACTGTATATTTATGTAGTAAATATATAGTAAATATGTAGTAGCCTCACTTTGAAGCCACTGTAACTGATTTTGACAAGCTGAAAAATATGAAAAACAGAACTAGTTCATTGGAAACAGTTTACAGTGGTCCAAATTTATTCCTTATGCATTCTGAGCATTCTAATTATTCACCGACATGAGTTTATGAGCACTTTTCACAAGTTTCAGAGGCCAGGGCTGAGTTTTGCCATCAGTTCAAGGTGGCCATAGGTTAAGATTAGAATCAGTTGATGGGAAATAAATCTAGGTCAATATAAATTCCTTACAATGTATCACAACCTGATCTGTATGTGGTTTCAGATCCCACGGCACAGATTAGTCATAACACCACAGCTCTGCCCCAAACCAGGAAACTCTGGGCTTTGTTCAAGATTTCCATCACATTATATCTGACACACCATGACATTCAGAGCCAGAGATTAAAGCAACCATTCACTGAAGTAAAATGTTGAATATTGTCAATTTTGTACAGATGTTTTAACAGTTTAAAGGTGCATTGTGTAACGTTTTTGGTGGAGGGTCCATCAAATGCTTTTCTGGAATGTTTCATAGTATGTCATTAAACCCTTCTATCATCAAGGAGACCAAACCAGGCCAAGGTAAAGGTCAGGCGGCCCAACTCACAGGCAGAATGTCTGTTTTTTTTAGGTATTTTTGGGCAGTAAAACCACCTGTAATTGAATAAATGTAAGGTAGATCTGTTTAATGTCATATTGTGGAACATTTCAGGCAGATCAATGACATATCTATAGAAACAAAGTGACGGACCCCAAACAAATGTTACATAGTGCACCGTTATAGAGGGGGTATCATGCTAAATCGTTTCTTCCCTCATCAAAAACATGCCTAAAGATGTCACCCATGCATGTTTGAATAATTTAGTGCTCTCTACCAAAGCCTTTCCAAAGTAGCAGTAAAATTCTGTCCAAGGCTCCGCCCATAAGCCTACGTCACCCCTGCTCTCAAACGACAGTTCTTCATAAATATCCTCCTGAGACCCGCCCATTCATTTGTGTCCTTTATAGTGGACATTTAAGTTTTGAGATAGACTCTAGTTTGTGGCTGCACTACGATTAAAATAATAATAATAATAATAATAATAATAATAATAATAATAATAATAATAATAATAATAATAATAATAATAATAATAATAATAATAATAATAATGCATAAAAAATATAAAAAATGCATACAAAATAAAAACAATATATAAATAAAATACATAAATAAGTAAATAAATAAATAATACATTAAAAAATTAAAATAAAACATTAAAAAAATACATAAATAAATAATAAATTAAAAAGGAGTCTAACTGTGACTGTAAAACCGACCAAAAAAAGTTTTTGTTTAGTTTTTGTTTAGGTTTAGGTTAACCTGACATGGATTTAACACCATTACAGTCCATTACAGAGGATATGTTACAAAAATATGAATAAAAATAAAATTAACAAAATGTAAAAGCTAAGATGTTCATTTACCTCCCAATAGAAAATTAAAATAATAATAATAATAATAATTTAGATACACTTTTTTTCTTCGGGTCCCAGGAGGATATACAGAAACATGATACAAAACTGTACACAACAACTTCACAAACCTGATGCGATGTGCGGTAGTTTCATGAGATGGCTGCACACTCATTGTGCTGTGAAGGGAGTGAAGGAAGAGGAACTTACAAAACATGTTAATACACTGTTTTTGGGGAATATAGCATTTTCAAAACAATAAAAGGTGACACAGTGATCTAAATATGTTGTGTTAGCAGTTAATACTCAGTAAAATACCCCCTCTTTAAAGTTTGTATGTAGCATGTGACTTTGCACTTTCTATGCTTCTGTAAATAGCTTTATAGAGAATGTATTGTATTGTATTTATGATGGAATTTGACTTGTAATTATATTTTGTATGAAGAATTTTTAGTAAGGTGTGCTACATGTAGAATTTTCACATTGTGTTGTTACCATAGACTGTATAAAGAAGTGCACTAAGTCTGATGTCAAATGAAGCTCACAAAGGCTAGCAGTTATAGAGAGGGGTGACGTTTTCTCACTTCCTGTTTGGAACGTGGCGGCTAGCGTGTTACCTATGTCCGTCTATATTTACAGTCTATGGTTTTTGCTGAAGTTACAGTTTTCGATTTTTGTACATTGTTGGTGTTAAAATAAAACAACTATAACTAACTAAATCATTGTAACTAAATCATTGCTTTTGAAAATAGCGTTTTATTTATGATTTATGATTTTCTCATACAGGTGAACACATCTCGGCTTTGTGGTCGTGGTTTTGTTTCTCTATCAGTGACAGGAAATGCGTCTTTACATCATTTCACAAAAAATGCTGCAGGGTGGAACTACACACATCCCTGTAAACAAGACTGTGACAAAGAGGGCCTTTTGTCCCCTTAGTTTCATTTCATATTTGTTAATTTCTCCATAATCAACTAAACTACTAAATATAACTATCCCGGGTTTGTTTTATTTAGTTTTTGTTTAGTTCCTTTAAGTTAAACACAACACACTCAAGTTACTTTAAATATATGTTTAAAGTAATATGTTTAAATAAATGTGACCACCACCTGGAAGCTGTGCATGGAGTCTTCAACTTTTTAATTTACTTTAAATATAGTTTATTTGGTTAAATCTATTCAATTTAGTTAAACATTTCAGACACTTACCTACGTAACTGTTACCCCCCCCTGGTCTGGACACAAAAGGGGGGGCATGCCCTAAGACGGCCATACTTATAGCCTCTGGGGAGAGGTTTTGGGCCAGACCATGTATAGGGGAGAATTGGTTTCAGTTCCTTTTGTTTGTTAGGTTTTGTATATTTGATTTTGATGTTTCATTGTTTATAGGTAAGCACTTTAATTTAAAGGGAACTTAGGCCCTTGTAGTAGGGATGTCCCGATCTGATCATGTGATCGGAAATCAGCCCCGATCACGTGGTTTCGGATCAGATCAGAATCGGACGTTACCTCCCGATCAGGATCGGATATATATGTATATATATCTTTTTATTTTTTAATATACCCTAGATGAGATCTATGGTTATGCGGTGAGTCTTACAGAGTGAGACTCCACACAGAAACATCAACGCGTGCGGTATGACACGCTATTGGTTAAATGCACGGAAGCAGGCAGCTCGGAGGGCAGTACAAAGAGGAGATAAGAAGAGCGCTATAATGAGCGCTATAAGAAAGCTATAAGAACGCTATAATGTTTGGTGAGTATGTCTGGGTCTGGAAATACTATAAAGTTGATGACCACAACATTGCCATAGCAAACTGTGGGATATGTAAACTTGCAAGGGGTGGAAAGGAAAGGGCTACATTTAACACAACAAACCAATACGGCACCTCAAAAACAAATACCCAAAAACGAGTCAGCTCATGCTGCAGGAGAGTTTGAAAAGGAGAAGGGACAGGAGACCACAGCCAGGATAGCACAAATGATCGCAATGAGTGACCTACCATTTGCCTTTGTAGAGAACCCTGGATTTCTTATGCTTATGGAGCACGTCATACCTCGATTTGAAGTGCCAAGTGTACTTTTTGATGTATTATGTAAGTATCGGATCGGGACTCAGTATCGGCAGATACTCAAAATCAAATGATCGGAATCGGATCGGAGGGCCAAAAAACCTGATCAGGACATCCCTACCTTGTAGTAAATCGACTGGATAACTTTAGACTAAAGTGAAGTTGCCTTATATCTAGCCTGGTAAGAGATTGTGAACTTATCTGGAGGGAGGCGCTTCCTGTGGGGGAACTATAAAACCAGTTCAGCTCAGCCTCTTAGTACATGTGGGTTTTCTTAGTTTCATTCATTTCTGTTGCTTATGCCTCATTTTGAGTTATTTTTTGTATTTTTGTTTTTTTTTTCAAGATACGACAGTGAATTTTGAACTTTAGATCAACTGGAATATTTTCAGAGTCTGCCTCCTGCTTAAGACCACATTGGCCAGCTTCTCCATAAAGTGCATATCATCATTGTACTAAAAATATTGCATAGTCTTTTCTAGTTTATAAATCTTAAGTTCATCATATTGTTAAAAGTCCCATGACATGGTACTTCTTGATGCTTTTATATGGCTCCTTAATGGTTCCCTAATACTGTAAATGAATCCTTCTTCAAAATCAAGACTCAGTGCATGAGAAAGAGAGATAAGATGAGAAAGAGTCATAAATGTCACTCTGGAACAGTCCATTATGGGCGTTGTTGCTTGAATGCAAATGAGGAGGACAGAGATGGCCTATAGTAGGGGGTGGGGGCGTGGCCAAACTCTCCACTCTTTCCTTTTCAGCTGTGCGCTGTGCACTTCCGTGTTTTTGCACGGAGGGAGAGATGAGAAGCGTTCCATTGAAAAATAAACACATTTCCACAGAAAATAAAATTAAACCACTGCTGTTTCAGATATCCACAGGCTCAGATAAAGGACAGAAAGAAACACTCGCAAGTGCCTCCAGGCAAATAAAAAAACACATTTCGCATTGCATAGCTCCTCCGCAGTCCAAACTCCCTGGGCGTGATTTACACAGATGCTGAGTAGGCTAAACAGGGTAGGGGAGCTCACATTAACGTTCAAAAACCTCAGAAAGTGAAAATTTCATGCCATGGGACCTTTAACAAGGGCCTAAATGTGTTTAAAATACACAATATATATGATTTGACAAATAAAAAGAAATGCCAACACCTTTATGTAGTTAAAGGTGCATTGTGTAACCTTTCTGTTGGAGGGTCATGGAGATGTTATTGCTTTGTCTGAAATGTTTCAAAGTATGGCATTAAAAGGAGGTTAAACCAGACCAAGTTACAGGTCAGAGATGAGAGGAGAGGAGACCTCACTCACAGTGAGAATGCTCTTTTTTATTTTTTTATTTTTTTTAATGCGTGAAGAGTCCCTCAGTCGTCCAGGTAGAATCCATGATAAAAGAAGAAATTCAATTTGTCAACTGGACAACGTTTGTTTGGTCGAAAACGTTTCGTCGCTCATCCGAGAGGCTTCGTCAGCTCTAATTAGAGTGCTGGTAAGACGCTTGCTTATATCTTGCTGCAGGGAGGAGCTAACTAGCTAACTACTTTCCGAAACTATCTCATTGGTTTCAGTCTTTTGTTTCTCTGTCGTCTAGATTACCATACCTATTCATCCCTACAATGACTGTTTTTCACACCTCTGGCCCTGACCTGGCTAGCCCTATTGTTCCCCTGTTTGCTTGATCTAGGCTTAAGAATGGAATTATAGATGGGAGACAAATTATGTCTGACTCCACCATTTCTGTTCAGAGAAGGATTCTCTTTTTTGACAAAAAAAGCCTCTTTAACTCCCCTCTCAAACCAATTATTTTCCCTGGCTAAGATCTGAACCTCACTGTCCTCAAATGAATGGCCCGCGGCTTCTAGGTGAAGATGTACGGCAAATGACGGTCCACTCTGGCCCGCCCGTCTGTGTTGGTACATCCTCTTGTGAAGTGGCTGCTTGGTTTCTCCAATATAGCGCTCACTGCAGTCTTCACTACACTGAATGGAGTAGACCACATTGCTTTGTTTGTGGCTCGGTGTTTTGTCCTTTGGGTGGACGAGTGTTTGTGGGTTTGAAATAAACTGGAATTTCATATTGTCTGAAAATCCTTTGTAAAAAAAAAAAACACTACAGAGGATTTTCAGACAATATGAAATCCCAGTTATGAAATAGGTAGAGGGATTCTGTCTTAGAATTGTTACTCTCTAAAAGCTCGGTATTTCGTCTGGGGGACGGACTTAGCTGTCTATTGAAACCATCGCAACCCACTTTTAAACAGTGTTTCTTTTCACCTGACCTAATAACTTTTGATGAGACAAGGTAATAAGCAAATTTAGACCAAAAATTATACCAAACACACATTCCGTTTTTCTTGCACTTTCTGTTCATCATCAGAGGCGCCATTTTCCCCAGAATGACTCCAGACAACAGATTCTGTGTTAGTGTTAGGCTGCAAATGTGGATTTTAGTCAAGATACTGCATTTTTTTTTACATCAGGTTAAGTTTAAGATTAAGTACTGTACTTAAGTAGAAAACTGAGGTATTGGTACTTTACTTTTATACATTTTGTAATGGATACTTTTTACTTTTACTTCACTACATTTGAGAGCAGATATCTGTACTTTCTACTTCACTACATTTTTTAACTGGACTGAAAAATAAATATATAAATATATATATATTTTTTATTGTTGTGTGAGGTTTGAGCAAACTTAAATATACAAGTGAAACAGCGAGGAAAAAAAAACAAACAAAAAAACTATCAAATAAATTGTTTCTGTAGAACAAAATTCAGTACAATTTTTATCAAAATCACAAGATTTGAAGCCATAAACCTGATCTGCGAGAAATGCTTTTACTTTTTATTCTTTAAGTTCATTTAAGTACAAAGGGTACATTAATACTTTTACTTCAGTAGATTTTTTTCATGCAATAGTATTTTTTTGCTCTGATATGGTAAGGTTAAGGTTAAGGTTAAGATTAGGGTTAGAGTTAGGGTTAAGGTTAGGGTTAGGTAAGTTTAGGGTTTTTGTTTAGGTCTGCTTAACAGGTCTTGACAAAGCTGAGCTATAATTTTTAGTAAAAACAAATTCTAAATAAATAAAGGCATTACTTAACTATATTTAATGGGTCACAAAAATACTGTCATGTCCTTATTCTTATCTGAACTTTCATATTTGTTCTAATCCAAAAATGAGAACTTCGCACATCAATCTCTTCAGACGGGTGCGTTGGAGGCGAGGGAGCAGACCCAGAAGACACGAGGAGAAAACAATCCCGCCTTCATCAGGCAAAACATTTTTTGCCTGATGTGCCAGCAGTTATCTTTGATTGAGTCCCCGCTCCCAGACAAAATGACAAGAAATAAAAAAGTCCCGGGCATACACATATTGAATATTGCCTCAAATTAGGGACATTTTTTTTATCAGTTAGTCACTCTCACCTTTTTGAATAAACAGGACCATGAATGTATTGATCACAGGCTCCTGAAAATGTGCTGTTTAAGGTCGTTTTCACACCTGCCTTGTTTGGTTCGTTTAAAACGAACCAGAGTTCGTTTGCTCCTTTGATTTGGACCTTTTGGGCTGGTGTGAATAAAAACCAAAAATCTCAATCGGAAGCAAACAAGCGAACCGAGACCACCTAAAAAGCTGGGTCTTGGCACGGTTCCATTCGAACTCTGGTGCGATTCGTTTGAGATGAGAATGCAGACCGGACTCGATCCGACACAAGTTGGCTTTTTGTACTTAACAAGCTCCCGTCGTATGTCGAGCATTATGGGAAACCGAAGCTGACGAAACGAAACAAAACTTACGAGGCTTACTTATGTTTTGCGTGAAGAGCAAGAGTCAGAAGTTGATGCGTGCACATGAGCGATGTCCTCTGTAGTCGTCTTGTCCTGTGTCTTCGTCGTTTGGAAATTGATTGTAAAATAGTGTAAACCTCACGATGCTGCTCAAACATTTGTGCGAACTGTAAAAACTGAGCAAACCATATCGCTAAGGCTAGATTGAAAACAGCACGTAACACCATTATTCTCCTCCTTCCGTGTTTGGACACGGCGTTTGGACACGGCTCATTGCTGTCCAATGGCTGAGCGACCTCAACACACGTGCTTTTGTTTATAGATGTTGGTCCACTTGGGGAAAAAACTGCAGTGTGAAAGCGAACCGCACCAAAATGAAAAAAAAAAAAAAAAAAATTTGGTCCGGACCAAAGCAAGTGAACTACTGGACTTTCCTGGTGTGAAAACGACCTAAATCCATTTTGTACTTTTTCTTGAGTTTTTAGAGCAACTTTTCTGACAGTGGCTGCTAATGTGTGCATTGTGCCACCATGGTAACTGCAGACGATTCCATCATAGATATACAGAACTCCCCCAAGCAGACATGACTATCCATCACATCAGCTGCATGCTCTGCCTATGACTGTGTATGGCATTGTCCTTGTCCACAAAGCTCTTCCTTTTGCCTGTCGCCCAGATTTTTTTATTGAAAAAAGCTTAAATATGTCTGGTGGCATGTTTGTTTTGTTTCATTTGGGCATTTCACCTCTGGCCCCGCCCACACAATACTGCTCTGTGATTGGTCCAGTCTCGGAATAGGCTCAGTAGCAATTGCAGAGTTACAAATATTACGAGAATTCATGTTGTTGGCAAAGTTACGAAAAATTTAGAAAATGAGGATTTTGCCTGAATTAGAGCTCTATAAGACCATCCACCTCTGGT
The DNA here is from genome assembly GCA_036785185.1 of Paratrypauchen microcephalus. Lineage (NCBI taxonomy): Eukaryota > Metazoa > Chordata > Actinopteri > Gobiiformes > Gobiidae > Paratrypauchen > Paratrypauchen microcephalus. Next base: position 496,921 of record JAVJIX010000205.1, read on the forward strand.
ACGAATTTCAACTTGTGACTTAAGGCAGGGCAAGGCAAGTTTATTTGTATAACGCAATTCATATACAAAGTAATACTTTACAGAATAAGAAAGACATTCAAGTCACAATACAAACAGATCAGAGCATAAATAATCATCATAAAATAAACATTTAAAAAAGAAGAATAAAAACCTTTCAGTCATATGCAGCTAAACAGAAGCATTTTGAGCCTGGGTTCAAAGCAGAGGCCTGTCTCATATCAAGAAGGTTTTAGCTGCATATAAATGAAAAACTCACTCCCCATGATTATTGGTGGTTTAGTCCTGACTCTGGGCACCAGCAGGAGGCCAGTCCCTGTGGTCTTCAGAGTGCAGATGGTTCATATGGTACTAACATGTCAGAGATGTACCTTGGTGCTCGGCCATGGAGAGACAAGCAGAGCTGCTTTAAAGTCCGTTCTCTGAGCCACAGGGGCAGTGCACATGCGTCCTGAGCACAGGACGCATGTGCTCGTACTACATAGGACCTCAGCTGCAGTGTTTTAGTTGTATTGCAGCCATCACACAGAGAGAGGCTGTTTGTAGTCTAGCCTCCTGGAGACAAATGCATGGATAACTCTCTCCAAGTCTGCTTTAGACAGTATACCTTTGATTTTTGCTGTTTTAGATGGTAAAAGCTGCAGATGTTACTGATTTAATGTGGCTGTTGGTTCAAGTCTGAGTCCATGATTACCCCTCGATTTCTAACCTCTGAGAGAGAGACTGAAGGTAACTGCTGACACTGTTTCTTGTTTCTGTGGGCCAAAGATGATGACTTTAGTCTTGTCTGAGTTTAGCTAGTTAGATGCAGTGGCAGAATGAATCCACTGGTCCATATTCACCTGCTGCCAGTGAGACATACAGTAGATCTGAGTGACATTATGTAGAGACAGCATGTAAAGACTGAACAAAAGGTTATACAGGATCAACCCCTGGGGAACCCCACAGGTCAGAGCCATGTAATCTTAGACATAGACTTAGACCATTTTATTGAAGTGTCCACATTTGTTACTATAGCAACGCCTCCTAAAATAATTACCTAAGTCCAATGGTCCAAGTCATTCTCAAGTCATTTTATGGCTTTATGTCACACAATTGACTGACTGAACTGTTGGTAAATCATTTCTCATCTGTTAGTAGGCCTATTATCTTCATGAAAACATGACATGCTGTACAGTTGTCTGTACTTGTCTTTTAATATTCATTGTACCTTTAATAAAAAATACAAATGCAGTTTTCAATCAGTACAGTTTTGTGTGTTTCTTGAAAAAAGTGAAAAAAAAATACTTAAGGCCAACACACACTACACACATCATGGCTCTTAAAAAGGCTTAAACCCTCTTGCAGTGTTATAAATGGGGATTTTATTAGTACAGATTACTTATGAAATAAGAGACACAGCACAAGGCTGTGAGAGGAGGAGAAAGATCGTGTTTTGAGCAGGTTATAGTGAGTTTAGCGGCAGACAAGAGTTTCTCTGAACAGAGCGGAACAGAGAGGAGCCGGAGTTTTTGTTGAGTTGGACACCAGTGCTATCCATGTCCCTTCTGCATCTCTGTGCCTCTCCTCAAAGCCTCTCTGAGCATGGCCTTTATTTATTGATTTTATTATCCTTTATTTAACCCTGTAGGGAAATTATTCTCTGCATTTCACCCATCCTTTCAGGAGCAGTGGGCAGCACATCTTTCAGGCACTCGGGGACCCATCTCTGTGATTTTATTGCTAGGCTTGGTCAGGGCCTCAGCTGGATGATTTTACCTAAGGAGCATATTTTTGTGTTGATGGGTGAAACCAGAGATGAAACTCTCCCCAGACATGGGAAGAACATGCAAACTCCACAAAAAAAGGCCCAGGCAACCCGGGCAACCTGGCCGTGCCGCCCATATTATTTTAGAAGGCCGTGGATGACTGCCTGTTTCTTGGATGCAGACACAGTCTATGGAGTGTCTGGAGCCCAGAGGAGAGCTCAACACTCAGATGGAGGTACACCAGAGGGTTCAGGGCAGGGTTCAGAGACACCAGGCTGCGGCCCACCTGATGAGCCACGTAGACGGAGCTGAACCAGCCATAGCACTGCCTCCTCTTGCCCAGCACTCTGGACCACAGGTTGAGGTTCCTGAGGACGTGATAGGGGATGTAACACACTGAGAAGAGCAGGATCAGAACCAACAGCAGCCGTAGACTCCTCCTCTTCAGCACACGGTCTGTGACAGAGGGAGGGCATCAGGTATATTTACTCAGGTACATTTACTTCAACACTAAACATACACAAAGGTAAATCCTTCAGTTTTATAATCCTGTCCAAGCCTAGCTCTAGATCTGGAGACGGTTGTCACAGTCACAGTGGTCACATCTGCTCCAGACAGCCTGTGCAGTATTGAGTGAACAGTGAGTGAAGGATAATCACATGTTTATGCTCTGAATACTTAATTGGAGGACACTTCTGTGTTTACAAAGATAAACATAAATACATACAACAATAAATATCAAAGTACACTGGATTATTTGTATATGTAGATGTCTATTTACTATAATTGTTCCTGTTTAAATATTTTAACTAGAACTTTTCATAACATTCTCAGAACACACTGCATGCTGTGTTATTAGCATAAATGTAAAACTTCATAGGGTGCTGGATCCAGTCCAAAATCTGGCGCTTTGGAATTGTTGCTATGTGCAGACGCTCACTATGGCACTTTTCTGTATGTAGTTTTAATACTTGCTATGCCTCAAAATTGAAGTTAGCATTAGGTGTGAGAAACAAACACACAAACACTGATGAACACTGAAGTTTAAAGAACTGAAGAAGAAGAAGTGAACTTTATTGATCTCACACTGGAGAAATTCTTCTCTGCATTTTAACCCATCCTATATATATATACATATATTAGGAGCAGTGGGCAGCACACATTAGGGCGCCCGGGGACCATCTCCATGATCTTCTTGCTTTGGTTTGGTCAGGACCTAAGCTGGAGGTACCTATGGTGCATGTTTTGGGTTGGTGGGGGAAACCAGAGTGCCCGGAGGAAACCCACCCAGACACGGGGAGAACATGCAAACTCCACACAGAAAGGCCCAGGCGACCCGGGGATCGAACCCAGACCATGCATGCAAACTCCACACAGAACACACACGGAAAGGTCTGGGCGACCCGGGGATCGAACCCGGAACCTTCTTGCTGTGAAGCAAGAGCGCTAACCACTCTGCTACCGTGCCGCCAAAAACTAATCTGTGTAATTACGCCCAGCCCCAAGTACAATTTCTCTTGTGAATGCTATGCTAAATGATCCATGTGGTTGTTATGAGCACTATTAGACCACAGAGTCAGGCTTGAAACTCTGCAGGAAGCAACAATCTTGGCAAAATACAACCAGAGCATTTTACAACACCAGGCATGTATTTGATGAGGGGACAACAATACAACATGGTTAAAAGCTCATCTGTGTGTACTCACCTGTATCTGTGGAGCTGGAGCCGCACAGCTTCACTACCACATGAGTATAACATCCCAGCATGACCAGGAACGGCAAGCAGAACCCAGTCACTGTCCAACCTAGACTGTATTTCAGATATTCCTCTAGGAAATCACTGGAAGTGGTGTCGTAACATTTTCCTGTTTTATTTCTGTATGTCTTAGTAAAAAACATATCTGGAAGAGTTTGTGCTCCCACGAACAACCAAACTATAGCTGAGATGACTGCAGAGTGAGAGGGACTTAGCCTGCCAAAAATCTTCAGCGGATGGACTATTAAGAAGTACCTGTACACACTAATAAGGGTGAGGAATCCAATGCTGCCATAAAGGTTTATATTAAAACAAAACCGTGTAATTTTGCAGAAAGTATCTCCAAAAATCCACTTTCTCTCTCTGTAATGATAGTCGACCAAGAACGGAAGAGTTAGCAAGTACAAAATATCAGCAACTCCTAAGCTGAAGACAAAAATGTTGATGTGTCCGAATTTCTTCCAGTTTTGCAGCAAAAACTTAAGTCCCCAAATGTTAGCAGACAAGCCGATGATGAAGACGAGGACGTAGACTGGGGGAAGGAATCTATCTGCGAAAGAAAAGTTAGATAAAAAGCAGAAAGATATGTTCGTTGTTTTGTTAAGACCCATTTTGTCTGAGATGTAACGTCAAAATGGGGAACTTTGTGAGCAGACTTCCTGTGCACACTGTCACACCTGATGAACCTGACGCATCTGTGGTTTTGAGATGACAGCACTGCACAGTTTGTATCTTTTCATTGTGAGTTTGAAAGCCCACGTTTTTGTTTTGATAATTCCGACGTAGGTCTATTGGTGGTTTTCAGATTCTAGAATGTAATGTTATACTCCTAGATGGGGGCAAGAGTCACTTTATCCTATTGATGACATTGTAGTTGTACCATGTCATATCCAAAAGGTAAATTCACAGATGTTAAACCTAATCATTTCTTACAGTGACAAGAGCAAGTATTACAACAAAAAACAGCATTATACCATTATTACTTATAGCTGCACCCTGTATTAAATAGAATGCTGTGATGTCATCTGAAACCTCAACAGTGGATGAAACAAAACACAATTCCAGGTTTGTTTTTGAGGAGGTAACAACATAACAACATGGCTGAAATCTCACAAGAGTCAATTTTGCGTAGCTTGTTAGCCTTTGTAATGCATTTGAACTCTGAAGGGGCTAGTGCGTTTTTTTTATGTTAATCTGTATGGGTTTCCTTCTAAAAGTTCCGTGTGTTGACAGCGGCTTACCTCTGACACTCTCAGCTGATCCCGGTTCGGCTCGCTTTCTCAAGCCCACGTAGGGAGGTCCGGTAGCTTCTCTGGAACATTAAATAAAGCTTGTTTTTCTTCTCAAAACAAAACATTTGTCCGAAAGGTGATAGATTTGCGTCCCAAACAGTTGTCAACGAAACATCCAGCAGCGAACTTAGCGATCGCGTATTGTGTCTGCCGACTCATGTCACTGCGCTCACGTTAGCGTATTAGGCTGTTCACTTTTAGCGGAAGTGCACGGCAGATGCAGTCCGCCGCAAGGGGAAGTTTACAAGTGAACAGGCTGATATGCTAACGTGAGCGCAGTGATATGAGTCGGCAGACACAATATGCGATCGCTAAGTTCGCTGCTGGATGTTTCGTTGACAACTGTTTGGGACGCAAATATATCACCTTTCGGACAAATGTTTTGTTTTGAGAAGAAAAACAAGCTTTATTTAATGTTCCAGAGAAGCTACCGGACCTCCCTACGTGGGTTCCAGAAAGCGAGCCGAACTGGGATCAGCTGAGACTGTCAGAGGTAAGCCGGTGTCAACACACGGAACTTTTAGAAGGAAACCCATACAGATTAACATTTTAAAAAATGCACTATCCCTTTAATATTAGAATTTTTTTGAAAAGTCTTGAAAACAAATGGAAAATTTACAGTGGATATCGAAGTGAGCAGGACTGTGGAGCTCCATAAGGCAATGGGAGATGTTTTTAAAAGAAATATCAGAGCGTCAAATCCACATGTGAAAACTTGTTACTTTAGTTGGAAAAGGGTTCGTTCATTTGCTACAGTAACCTCATGGTGAAAACATCTGCATTTTTTTTGTTGACAGTAAATTGTACCATAAATTTCACCTCCCCTCCTGCACAGTTTTAAACTATGGGGAGTTTCAAATGTTATAATGCCACCCTGTAACCTTTAGAGATTGTGTGTCATGCCTCATTGAATTCTAATGAGTGTTCTGAAGTGGAACCATGAGCAAAGCTGCCCTGTGGCATGGGGTATTCTCTGCTCTTGACTTCACCACAAAGAACTGAGAGAGCTGCAGCCCGGGCATGTCAGCCAGAGGAGGTAGAGTAGTTAAAAATTCTAGTTAAGAGTTAGTGTTACTTCAAAATAATATTACTCAAGTAGAAGTACAAAACAGGGGTCCAATAAATTACTCAAGTTAGTAAAAAAAAATGGGTACTACTCAAGAGTAACTTAAAGAGTAACTGTAACATCAGATTTGTTATACTTTGAAGTTAATATAATTGAAAGCACAAAACATCAAATAAGTCACAAATGCTGGTATTTGTAAAAGACAAACAAAAATGAGACAAACTAAATCATATGTGAAGGAGCACTGCAAGAAACACAAATGTTCAAATCATTTCATATCGTTGCATAAAGCTTTTGTCACTTATTCACTCACAGTGGGAAGAGGAACCACAAGGTTCACTCAAGTAAAAGTCCTTACGTCAATAAAAAATATATTTCCAGTATGAGTAAAAGGATGCTGCCAGAAAAGTTGGTGTAAGTGAGTAAATGTAATTGAGTACTACCCACCTCCGATGTTTGCATGTTAAACCAATGGAAATGTTAAATGTACACTGTGAAACTTTTTGCTAGAGAGCCCTCCATTTGCTTGTCTTCATGAAAATGTTATTGCTTTGTCTAGAATGGCCCACAGTATCTGTGGATAGTCAAGTTCACTCACAGGATTGTATGTTTTTAATAGTATTTATGAGCAGTAAAAGTCCTGTAATTGAACAGGTAATTGACTGAAGGTGTTTTTTGCTCTTAACTCAGTTTTAACAAAGAAAGTACACAGTTACTGCGTTCTATTGTGCTCGCTATAGTTGATAAACAATTATTTTATGTCAGTTTCAAGTTTACAGGTTCATATGGAGATGGAGCTAATGGAGATGGACTGATTTATTAAATAGCTCCTCACTGCCACTGACTTTTTAAGCAAAGACATGGTCACACCTGTATTCTGACTGTACACACTAGACCTCTTTCATGGTATCATTCATTATTCGTTGAAGCAAATTAGTTTTGCAGTAAAAAAAAAATTAAGAAAAGTTGAAAAGTGCCAGACATGCATCACAGTTTCACAAGAGGCTCAAATAGAGAAGTGAAAGTTTTCCATTGGCACAATGCTGACATAATTAAGAAAGACTTTAAATATTACTGGATTTCAGATAACTACATTGTATATTTCTGTACAGTAGTGAAGACATAAGATATAAAGGAATGGAATTACAAGTACTCATTTTGGTTCATATATTTGATGCATTTGATTCAATGTAGAAAAAAATTTGAATAAAGATATGGAATTATTTAGAGAACTTAAATAACTCTACAAAATCTTTTTTGAAAAAGCGAAGGGTGGCTAATTTGAGGATTTGGCAATAAAATATATATAAATAATTTTGCTGCCTAATTCCATATACAGTATCTTACCTCATATATTTTATGCTTTATAATTAGATACAGTTATTATAGTGGTCTTATTTTCACCTCAAGAGCGGCTTATACAGTATATCCATACTGGGGCAAGACCAGTCTTTTCAGTCACTTTATTTGTACCTGGGACAGTTTAAGATCTTTGCTCTTTGAGGAGACTTAACAGTTATCATGACAAAAGTGTCCTCTATGTCCTCTGTGTCCTGTAGCATCACAGATGAGATGGGCCCTTACCTCTGGAACGTCTTCTGCCATATTTGGTGTCAAACTCAACTCAACTTTATTTCTAGAGTACTTTAAAAATAACACAGTTGACCAAAGTGCTGTACACAAAACACATAACAAACAGTGACAAATACAGTGACAGGTACAGGTAAATACAACACAATACAAATACAGGTAAAAAGTCAATCCTCAAAGTTAAAAGCTAAGGAGAAAAAGTAAGTTTTTAGAAGGGACTTAAAAACAGACAGTGAGTAGGTCAGCCTTATATGGAGCAGCAGCTTATTCCACAGCCTTGGAGCAGTCACTGCAAATGCCTCCTCTCTGTTTTCTCTTGGTCTTTGGGACATGGATAAGAGCCTAATATGCTGACCTGAGAGCATGAGAAAGGGTATGAGGTACAAGCAGGTCAGACAGATACAGAGGGGCCATACTATGAAGGCATTTAAAAGCAAAAGAATTTGAAAATGAATGTAAAAGTGCATAGGGAACCAGTGAAGAGACTGAAAGACGGGGTATATGGTCAAATTTACATGATGCGGCTGCATTCTGCACTAGCTGTAAGTGGTAGAGTGAGGTTTTACTGAGTCCAGTGTAAAGTGAGTTATAATAATCTAAACAAGAGGTAATAAAAGCATGGAATAAAATTTTAAAATTGTGAATCAGTTTCACTTTGGCCAGTTCCTTCAACTGAAAAAAACTGGTCTTCACCACAGAATTAAATTGGGCATCAAATTTAAAACCATAGTCCATTTTCACCCCTAAATTCTTCACTACTGGGCTCACGGCCTGGGATAAGGAGCCCAACTCTCTAGGAGAACCCACGGCGGCATCACTGGGAGAGAACAACACTACCTGTTTTTTACTCATTAAAATGCAGTCATCTGCATAAAAATTAAATGGTATCTTGTGTTTTCAGAGAACTGACCCAAGAGGCAACAGACAAATTGAAAAAAGCAGAGGCCCGAGAACTGATCCTTGGAGCACTCCAGAGGATAGAGTAGACAGGGAGGACACGGCATCACCAAACTGAACCGTGAAACTTCAGTTGGTCAAATAAGACCTGAACCAGGATAAAGCCAGAGCCTTAATGCCCACCCAATGCTCCAAATGAGACAATAAAATCTGATGCTTCACTGTATACGTCCAAGGTTACATTCAACAACACCAGAGTTATAGTGTTTCCAGCATCTGAGGCCAGAAGGATGCCTCTAAAATCTCTTAACAAAGCCGACTGACTCTGTAGTGCGTCTACTTTCAAAACCTGACTGGGAAGTCTCTGTGATACCATTTTCACTTAAAAAAAAAAAAAAAAGAGGTCAATTGAATATACACTATTTCCAATACTTTGGACAGCATGGTACTACTGCATGCTTAAAACTTGAGGGCACAATTCCACTGGCCAAGCTTCCATTTAAAATGGAAAGGACATGGGGTGCCAATATGGGAAAAATTTCTTTAAAAAGACGAGTGGGGATAACATCATTAGAGGAGCCAGAAGGTTTAATTTGATCAAGAACTTTCTCTAAAAAAGGTAAGGTTACAGGTTCAAATTGATGAAAAACAACAGAGCAAAATCTATGCACACCAGAATCATGTGGGGGGGACTAATCAAAGCCCAAGCAATATCAAACTTTTCAATGAAAAAGTTTAAAAAGTCCTCACAAAGTTTTGGAGAGAACTCTGGATAATGGTGCCTTGAGAACATTTTTAACTGTTTCAAATAGAACCCGAGAGTTGTGGACATTAGAAGCAATAATATCTGAGAAATGTCTGTTCTTAGTTGTTCTAACAGTTTCCTAGTAGGAATGCCAGCTGTCTTTCACTATCTGAAATGATACTTAAAGCTTATATCCCTTCCACTTTCTTTCAGCCTTTCTACTCTCGCGTTGAGCAGTAAGTGGGACGTCAATCAGCCAAGGCTCGGTTTTGGGTCTTAATAGCCTCAGCTTTATTGGGGCCGCAATGTCTAACGCTGTTCTACAAGCAGAATTAACTCCAATACATAAATCTTCAATAGATGTGTTAGTGCCAATAAAGGAGTTTGCGATAAAAACAGTAGAAAACTGCACACAGGTTGTGGAATTAATCATGCGTCTAAGGCGCCTTGCCATATAATGTGTAGAAAGTTAACTTTAAAATATTTTGTTGTGTTTGTCATTTTTCTATTCATGACAAATGAGCTCTCTTTACTTGGACACCGTGTTAAGATATTTTCACTTTCAAATTTGATTCTTTGGAAATAGAATATTTTCTGCAGTATTTTATACTTCCTTATTCCAGTAACATCAACATTGAACCACAAAATCACCAGTACTACATATAACTCACTATTTGGTGGCACGGTAGCAGAGTGGTTAGCGCTCTTGCTTCACAGCAAGAAGGTTCCGGGTTCGATCCCCGGGTCGCCCAGACCTTTCCGTGTGTGTTCTGTGTGGAGTTTGCATGCACGGTCTGGGTTCGATCCCCGGGTCGCCCGAGCCTTTCTGTGTGGAGTTTGCATGTTCTCCCCGTGTCTGGGTGGGTTTCCTCCGGGCACTCCGGTTTCCCCCACCAACCCAAAACATGCACCATAGGTACTCCAGCTTAGGTCCTGACCAAGCCGAAGCAAGAAGATCATGGAGATGGTCCCCGGGCGCCCTAATGTGTGTGCTGCCCACTGCTCCTAATATATGTATATATATATATATAGGATGGGTTAAAATGCAGAGAAGAATTTCTCCAGTGTGAGATCAATAAAGTTCACTTCTTCTTCTTCTTCTTCTATTTCACTGAGCTAATATTCTTTTTTAACTTTAGTCATTTGTAGGACTGTAGGGGTGTAGGCCTGTAATCAATTAGTCGAATTTGCTCAAATGAGTATACAATACATTTTTGGCTATTCTTCCCCTATGAGGAAAATTATGTTCTCAGAAGATGTTTTGTCACTGAGTTTTAACAAAGGAATGCAAGATTAAACATAGTAAACTCCAACTGTGACATCGTTTGTTTATCAGTATTTAGTGTCTTGAGGCCAGATCTTTGAAACCATATTTGGTTTCAAAGAGGAAGTGGTTCTGGTAGTGATGTTGTCAGCTAAAATGCATTTCCTAAGCCAACAGTGTCACATTTAAAGAGATTTCTAGCAAGGACACATCATGAACAAAACCTCCTGCCCCCATGTTAGCTTTGACTTCTCAGGTAGATTCCTTCCACCTGTCTACATTCTGGTATTTATCATCGGCCTTACTGCAAATGTGATTGGACTCAAAACCTTAATGCAAAACTGGACAAAACTTAAAATCATCAATGTATTTGTTTTAAATCTTGGACTGGCAGATATTCTCTACCTTCTAACTTTGCCTTTCTTGGTGTGCTACCACTTGAAGCAGAATAGATGGATTTTTGGAGATACTTTTTGCAAAATTACTCGTTTTTGTTTCAACATAAACTTGTACGGGACCATTGGCTTTCTCACCTGCATTAGTGTGTCTCGATACCTGGCCATAGTCCATCCAGTTTGGGTAATGGGGAGGCTGACTGCATCACATTCAGTGGTGATTTCAGTGCTTGTTTGGATTTTGGTAAGCGTTCAGTGCCTTCCGGATATGTTCTTTGTCAAAACCTACCGAAAAGGTGTGGGAAAGTGCTACGACACCACCTCCAAAGCCTATGTAGAGGAATATCTGAAATATAGTGTAGGTTGGACATTGACTGGGTTTTGCTTGCCATTCCTGGTCACAGTGGGATGTTATACTCATGTGATAGTGAAGATGTGTAGCTCCAGCTTCACAGATACAGGTGAGTACAGAAAAATACTGGCATTGCACATGATTTTTATTGTCTAAGAATGTGAAAAACAGAATTAATTGTAACCCATTTGCATTGGTCCGAAGTTATTCCTCACTTACCTTATACATTCAGAGCATCCTAATTATTCACTGCAATGACCTTAAAGTATTGTCCCTGTATCTGTAATTTGTCCTCTGCTTGGATCCTTCTATTAAAGGGATAGTGCGGGTTTTTTTTTATGTTAATCTGTATGGGTTTCCTTCTAAAAGTTACATGTGTTGACACTGGCTTACCTCTGACAGTCTCAGCTGATCCCGGTTCGGCTCGCTTTCTGGAGCCCACGTAAGTAGGTCTGGTAACTTCCCTGGAACATGAAATAAAGCTTGTTTTTCTTCTCAAAACAAAACATTTGTTAGAAAGGTGATATATTTACGTCCGAAACAGTTGTCCATGAAACATCCATCAGCATATTTCGCATTCGCGTATTGTCTCTCTCCACTCGTATCACTACGCCCATGTTAACTCTATCAGCCTGTTCACTTGTAAACTTCAGCGTAGACATCCGCTGAAGGTGAACCTATACAGATTAACATAAAAAAACACACTATCCCTTTAACCTGGCTCACGCCAGAGTGATACACTCTGAGCTGAGTTCCCTGTCCACAAATGCACAAATCTCTTACCTTCTGCATGTTGTTGGCAGACACTGTCCAATAAACCGTACAGCGGTTGCATGTCAAGATGGTTTCTTGAGTGAGTTTGTGAACTCGTAACATGAGAATCCATCTTGCTGTGCAAGGTTATCCATCTCCAGATCATGAGCTAGTCTTGGCCACGACCAATGTTCTCTCTAAGCTGCAAAACTGCGCAACTGCGCACTGCTCGCACATTCTCAGCGCACAAGAAAACCTATGCAGTGCACTGTAAATGAATTAGATCTATTAGATCTATCTATCTTTCTGTATCATTTTGCTGTGTAACTCAGTGAGTGACAGGTGTTCAGCCAATCATACGATATGATCACTTACGCTACGCAGCCAATCAAGGCATTGACAGAACTTGTGTACGTGCCCTGCCCATACATGCTATAACAGCAGGGCTCTCAAGTTTTGAGCGGGGTCGTGCGTGTGACTGTAATTTCCGAGGACCGGGGGGGGGGGGGGGGGTGTGTGCGAGTGAACAATTTTTGGGGCTTGAATTGCGTGAGAAATGCCGTGTGAGCGTGTGAATCGTCGAATTGCGTGTTGAGAGCCCTGTTTGTCTAAAGAGCAAACTTAAACTACAAAGCAACTAATGAGAGTTCTATAAATGAAGTGATTCCCTGATGGTTCTCAGTTTGTTTTATCATCACCGCACTTTGTCAGTGCGCTGAGAGGGGCGGGGAGGAGGGACCAGAAAATCGGTCTGTGTGGCTTAGTTTATGCAGGCTCCGCGCGTTTTCAGCGCCGCCCCCTCCCCCTGCTCCCCCTGCTCCCCCGGAGCACCGGGCCCGCACCGGGCCCGCGTCTCACCGCGTCTCACCGCGGGCAGTTCGGCTCTGGGCCGCGCGTATTGGCTTACGCGCGGACGGAGACACCGGGACCGGAGTCGGTGCGTCTCAGAGGAGACGTGGCACCGGGACTGAGGCTCAGGACGTGCCCGGGGGACGGCGCGCCCCCCCCTGCTCCGGGGGAGCAGGGGGAGGGGGGCGGCGCTGAAAACGCGCGGAGCCTGCATAAACTAAGCCACACAGACCGATTTTCTGGGCACAAAAAAAACATAAAAAATAAAAAACAAATCAGCGTGAGAAATACCATGTGTGGCGTGTGAGCGTGTGAACACGTCGAATTGCGTGTGTCACACTCTCAATGCGTGAGACTTGAGAGCCCTGTATAACAGTAACAACAGTGCAGCGGAGCTAAGATACGCTAATGCTAACCAGTGCTCCCTCTAAGGTGCGCGCGTGCACCGCATAAAATAAAATCTAACCTGAGCTGACAAACAAAGCACTGGTTAAACGCATGGAACGACCAATCTAATAGATTCAGTTTGCACATGTGAATGTGACACGCGTTATGGAGAAGCCAACTACAAACAGACACATTTTCACCACATTTCTCTCGCTTCCTTCAGTATGACCGTAGTTGTAGTTGCACATCGCCGCGGGTCAGCGCGGCAGGTCCACACCAGCCGAACACATGAAGAGGACACAGGTAGAGCCATAATGTAATCTTCACCTGTTTACTTTGTTTTCATAGTTTTTTGTGAGCCAAAAAGACGGGACTTTCTCAAAGTGTGAATCCTCTCCTCAGAGCGTTATACCACAGAGCTCTGACACTCACACAAAATTACTTAAACAGGCTAATGATTTAAAAGCAAGATATAAAATGATAATAATTTATACTTATTTTGGAGATCATTATTTTGGGAAAGATTACTCATCTTATGGCCTATAGGTCCTACAATCCATAAAAAATCTGCAGCTACTGTATATGCAGGCTATATTTATCAAGCTGAAAAAAATCTCTTAATGTGATTTTACAGATTTATACACTGCTCATTTATGGGCGTAAAAATTCACCTGGGCCTAGCCCATATTTTTTATTTGAAGGTATTTTATTTATTTGAGGTGAAGAATATAAGTTTTTAAATGTTATAATACTCTAGTTTAGTAGTTTATAATTTAGTGTTAGATGAGTGTAAACAATTTAGATTCTTTATGCACACGATTAGACAATCACTTACTGATACAGTGAGAAAACACACAGAGTCAGATGTATAGGAAATGTCATGGGTATTATGAGGCCCAGGGGGGCCATAACAAAGGAGCAATGTGATTCTTTGTGCAGGCACCACAGGAAAACATCAGCTGAGGCTCACAAGCGGAAGAGGTGTCAAGTCATGAGGGCCCAACACCTGGGGCCCTTCTTGGAGCAGACGAATGAGAGGATTGTTGGACCGACCCGCCTTCTGAGTCATTCACATTTCTCTTTTGTATAAATGTTGGGTCGAGGGAGAGATAGTCAGTCAGAGGCACCTGGCATAAGGCCTATGTACTTAGGCAGTGAGGGATAGCGCTGACCCAGAGCTCTGTATTAGATTTCTCTGTTAGGGTGAATACATTTTGGGTGAATAAATTTTGGTGACTTAACTTGCTGAATTTGAGTAATTCTTCTGATAGAACAAGTATCTAATACAACAGAGGTTATTTTTTGAAATATTGTACTGTTCAATGTTTCACTGACCACAGCAGGACTCACACTGACATACAACATACAAATCTCATGAACAGATTTTGTCTTTGTCATTCTAAGTGGACCAAAAAACTCAGTTATATTAAAAGTAATCTAACGGAAATAGCTGCAGTAATTTGATTAATAAGCTTAAACTTGTGATCTCAGGTGTGATATTGGTGTGTGTTGTGTTGTGTGTTGTGTGTAGTGTGATACTGGTGTGGCATGTCGGATGTTGCTCACAGGCGTCCAAAGAACGCTCAAGGAGTTAGTGTGTTTGCTCAGACACATGAAAAATTAGGGGGAACATTGGTCACGACTACCTTAGCTGAAGGATTTTATCTGGTGTGCATGTTTTGTATTGATGTATATGTACCTGAGTAAATATACCTGATGCCCTCCCTCTGTCACAGGCCGTGTTCTGAAGAGGAGGAGTCTACGGCTGCTGTTGGTTCTGATCCTGCTCTTCTCAGTGTGTTACATCCCCTATCACGTCCTCAGGAACCTCAACCTGTGGTCCAGAGTGCTGGTCAAGAGGAGGCAGTGCTATGGCTGGTTCAACCCCGTCTACGTGGCTCATCAGGTGGGCCGCGGCCTAGTGTGTCTGAACCCTGCCCTGAACCCTCTGGTGTACCTCCATGTGAGTGACGAGCTCTCCTCTGGGCTCCGGACACTCATGGGCAGGACTCGGAGCTTCCTTCACAGCTACAAAATATCTTCATTGGCACAAGCTCCATCCGCGTTCGCTCTATCACATGCACATGCAACGCCTGAACACACTACACCAGAACATCCTACATCAGAACATGTTACACCAGAACATGTTACACCAGAACATGTTACATCAGAACATGTTACATCAGAACATGCTACACCAGAACATGCTACACCAGAACATGTTACATCAGAACATGCTACATCAGAACATGTTACATCAGAACATGTTACACCAGAACATGTTACACCAGAACATGTTACATCAGAACATGCTACACCAGAACATGCTACATCAGAACATGTTACACCAGAACATGTTACATCAGAACATGCTACATCAGAACATGTTACATCAGAACATGTTACACCAGAACATGTTACACCAGAACATGTTACATCAGAACATGCTACACCAGAACATGCTACACCAGAACGTGTTACATCAGAACATGCTACACCAGAACATGTTACATCAGAACATTTTACACCAGAACATGCTACACCAGAACATGCTACACCAGAACGTGTTACATCAGAACATGCTACACCAGAACATGCTACATCAGAACATTTTACACCAGAACATGCTACACCAGAACATGCTACACCAGAACGTGTTACATCAGAACACGCTACACCAGAACACACTACACCAGAACATGCTACATCAGAACATGTTACACCAGAACATGTTACACCAGAACATGCTACACCAGAACATGTTACACCAGAACATGCTACACCAGAACATGCTACACCAGAACATGCTACACCAGAACATGCTACACCAGAACATGTTACACCAGAACATGCTACACCAGAACATGCTACATCAGAACATTTTACACCAGAACATGCTACACCAGAACATGCTACACCAGAACATTTTACACCAGAACATGCTACACCAGAACATGTTACATCAGAACACGCTACACCAGAACACACTACACCAGAACATGCTACATCAGAACATGTTACACCAGAACATGTTACACCAGAACATGCTACACCAGAACATGTTACACCAGAACATGCTACACCAGAACATGCTTACCCCACTTAATCATTTTCCCCTGCTGACTGTTTCATTTTACTTGTATTGCTTTGTCCATTCTCTTTGTTTTATTTTGTATATAATGCCTGTTTTTAACTGTTTTTAATTGTTTTTAATTGATTGTCTTTGTGCAGTGTCCTTGAGTGTCTAGAAAGGCGCCTTGAAATAAAATGTATTATTATTATTACCACAACATGTTACACCAGAACATGCTACACTTGAACACACTACCCCAGAACATGCTACATCAGAACATGTTACACCAGAACATGTTACACCAGAACATGATACACCAGAACATGTTACACCAGAACATGCTACACCAGAACATGTTACACCAGAACATGTTACACCAGAACATGATACCCCAGAACATGTTACACCAGAACATGTTACACCAGAACATGATACACCAGAACATGTTACACCAGAACATGCTACACCAGAACATGCTACACCAGAACATGCTACATCAGAACAATACAGCGAGTTACAGGCAACCGAGCCAAAGACGAGTCAGCTCACGCTGCAGGAGAGTTTGAAAAGGAGACAAAAAAATGCCCCTTGACAGTGCGAAGGCCCAGGAGAACACAGCCAGGAGCACAAATGATCGGATTGAGTGACTTACCATTCGCCTTTGTAGAGAACCCTGGATTTCTTATGCTTATGGAGCACGTTGGACCTCAATAATAATAATAATAATAATAATAATAATAATAATAATAATAATAACCCCCCCCCCCCCCCCATGCCGGTGGTCACCCTAGTTACACCAGAACATGCTACATCAGAACATGTTACAGCATGAACATGTAGAACATGTTATGCATTACATACAATTCAGTAGAAATCGGCAATTCCAGGACTGAAATCATCCAAATTTTAGTGAAGGATTATAAAAGCTCAGTGCAGCACTTACCATTTTTCCACATGACATCACAAGGTGAGACAGATTATTTTCTGTTTGAGAGAAGAACTCAGCCTAAATATGCAGGGTTTGTGTGTTAAACATGTGAATGAAACAAAACACAACTCCAGGTATGTTTTTGACAAGGAAACAACATTATAACATAGATCAGAAAATAAAGTAATATAGGCCCTTTAAAGCTGAGGTACCTTTCAAAACATGAAAAATAAGTATGTATTTCTAAATCTATCTAACTAATTCCTATCTCTCACAAACCTCCTGGCACAATGGTATTCATGTTGAGCCCCACTGCATGATGTCATCCAGTGGTAATAGTCTAATCTGTAACCTGACCTGGTGGCCATATGCTTGTGTCCATGGAGACAGACCATTTTAATAACATACTGTGGAACAATCTAGGCAAAGCAATATCATCTCCATCTGTTCTGATCTAAATTTGAGACTACTACTAATAAAGTGCTTCATTCACGTGGTGTATATCTTGTAAATGGCTCTTAGTGGTTTGATCTGTTTCATTTAATTTTATTTGAATACAGAAAAAGATACAAATACATTAATCTGGCCTGAAAAAATACATTTTGCAGTTGGTTCCTGTTCACAGCAAAGGAAAAAAAACAAAAAAAATATTTTAAGCAAGAGAGGAACCACAACCACTATACCCACACACTCTAAAGTTGTCAGTGATACAAGAGCAGCCTTCATTCATTCAATCAATATTTATTTCAAATACACTGGACATTTATTCTTTTATTTGAATTATAAGTATAATATGGTATATATATAATATACCATATTAGACAATTTTTTGATGTTGTTTCCTCATCACAAACATACCTGGAGTTCTGTTTTGTTTCATTCACACACGTTTCGTTCACACAAGTTCTTCGCTCAAACAGAAAACACTCTTGTGACGGCGGATTGACAAACTGATTCATAAAGCTGGTCACGTGATCGGCTGTGAGCTGGAGACATTTGTCACAGTGAGGGACAGGAGGACACTGGACAAACTTTTCCATCATGGACACTCACCCACTGCACCAGACTATAGAGGGTCAGGCTCCTACAGCTCTGCTCAAACAGTGAGAGATACAGGACTACCTTCATATAATACTCCCTACAACTGTACAGCAACTCACCCTTATGTAACAGATAACCTTAAGCTGAGATTTTTTTTATTACTTATTTTTCTATTTTATTTTGACTTGTACACATTTACATATGTATGCCTTATTTATCTGTCTCTTGCTATCTTTTTTTTTTACTACTTATTTAGAATTTATTATTACCATTTATATTTTTTTACTCTTTGTTATTATATTATATTGTGATGTATGAGCTCCTGTGTCCAAATAATTTCCCTTGTGGATCAATAAAGTTTGTCTAAGTCTAAGTCTATGTCATGTGGTAATACGGGAAATTAACAAGAAGTTAAACTCTATACATCTTCACTTGAATCATAATTTCAGCCCTGGACTTGTCCATCTCTCCTGAACAAAAGGTCAGAGGTAGCTGTTAACTTCAGAACTGCCACTACATGACATCACAAGGTGGAACTGAGTATTTTGAGCTTTGGAGATGTAGATAGACCTAGATGACTCAGACACGCATGAATGAAACACAACACAAATTCATGTTTTTGAGGCGATAATAGCATGATTTAAAGCTCATATGAATCGATTTTGTGTAATATAGGACCTTTAATATATGCTATTTCTTTTGTGGTTTTGAAAGAACAACTCCACCTCACAGATTTGGTCTATAATTTCTGCTTGCCTGGCAAATCCAGACTGATATCGCTCAGTTTTTCACCTCAGATGAACAGAGTTTAGTGGTTTGCTCATTGATTCTGTAGAAATCTGCAATGTTTTTTCCTTTACTTTTTCTGGGCTAAGAATTTGCTAAATTAAGAAGTCTCTCTCCACAAATCTCTGGATGTACAACGACCAAGACTTCTGCTCTGCTCAACAGTGTCCCCCAGTGGGCGGATGAATGCTCTAGTTCTAAACAACATTTCCCTTGGATGCCATTGTGGTGCCATCAGACTCACTGATGAAATGTTTTGACAGTTTATAAGTTTGTATGTTGTATAGGCTGATATAGTAAATAAGGGATATGCTGTGTTGGTACTCACACAGGGGCTTAACTCGGACAATATATTATAATTTCATTCACAATTTATTAATCATATTTACTCATATTTCTACATCACTTTGACTTTTTGGGAACAAGTGAACTTTGAGATTTTAATAAAATTTCCATGAAAATTAAATGTTGTACAATTCTATTTCATGCCTATTCAGTCTTGGATTTTTTAACTCTCATCAGAGATTGAATAAGAAGCTTACAAAACATATAGATTATATAGAGCGTTAACAGGACTGCTGCTATTATTGTTGCTATGACATCCAAAGAGTGGTATGTGTACCAGGGCAGTCTGTATGACTCTGTGCGCATGTGTGGTGCCCCTTTGTGTCTCATGACGTACTCTGTCCAGAAGACTGCACTGTCCAAGGGTTTGATGGGTTTGTCCTGAAGCAGCTGTGATAGTTTCAGCATGTTGGATTTATATGGCTCCTTTGGGTCTAATAATCTTTGTAGAGTTTTCACTAGAGTGTATGTGTCTAATGTTGTGATTTCCACAAACTCCGCCACTCTGCGAGCTTTCATCCGCTCCATGTTGTCGAACTGGTCAAATATGAGCGGGATGCCCAGTACAGGCACGGCGTGGTACAGGGCTTCGTACAGGCCATTGGTCCCCCCGTGCGTCACAAACAGTCGGGTTTTGGGGTGTCCCAGGAGATCGTTCTGAGGCATCCACTGCACTAGTCTGGTGTTGTTGCCAAGGGCAATGGGGCGCTGCCCCACGTGTCTCCAGATGACCTTCTGCGGCAGAGCGGCGAACGCTGCAGCAATGACCTCTGACTTTTCAGGGCCCAGGTCTCCAAGCAGTGTGCCCAGGGTCATGATGATCACCCCATGTTCTCCGGAGCTCTGCACAAACTCCTCCAGATCAGCAGGCAAAGGTTTAGAGGGCCTCACATGGAAGCCCCCAATGTACACCACATTTGGCATGGTGGGCCTGGGGAGCTCAAAGGTGAACTCAGTCCTCATGAGCCAGATGTCTCCTCCCTGCATCATGGACACCACATCCACCCCGGGGCCAAAATATCGATCACACACAGCTTGGTACGGCGGGTTAGACACATAGTGTAACATGTACACCAAGATGCCATGGTAAAACATGTTGGACAGTCGCTGGAAGAAGTCCATTTTGTCTGTGCACTGAGAGAAGAGTTGAGGCACGAAGGACAGAGGGGAGGGGGCGATGATGAAGTGTGCGTCTCCATTAAAGATCCAGCGCACGTTAAAGACGGTGGGCAGCTTCAGGTAATAAGCCAAGAGCACTCCACCTGGAAATGCAGGGTCAGTGAGGAACACATCGTACCCGGTGTCTGTCAGCTCCTTCATCACAGTTTTATTCTCAAAGACAGTCACCACAAACTCAGCCACCACCACCTGGTTTTCTCCGATCATCTGAAACAAATTTTTGTAGAAGTCGATGAAGGCCCAGAGCGAGCCGCGGTTCTTCCTGATCTCGATGGACCTCTGGAGAAAGCTGCTCATGAAATCTTTGTTCTCCAGGTGCTGAGGCTTTGGCTGTGGGATGGTGATGGAGGAGTAGTAGGGGGAGGTCTCAGACACATACCAGCTGGTGGAGGAACGCAGTACCGTGATCTCGTGACCCCGAGTGTGTAGTGCCTCCACTAAGATGCGCATGTTCAGCCAGTGGCTCCCGTCTATGGGGTAGACCAGGATTTTACCACTGTCAGAGAGAGGCAGGGCCCAGAGGAGCAGGAGCAGAGGAGTCCACTCCATCCTGCAATTAAAAACACAGGTAAAGGTTAGGTAAAGGCAGGGGCAACAGTAGCTCAGTTGGTAGCGGTCAGATCCACTGTGATTCCAGCTCCTACAGATGTATGCTGCCATTGTGTCCTTGGGCAAGACACTTAACCCATCTCACCCTAGTGTCTTCATACATTGGTGTGTGAATAAGAGAGTGGTTCCTTGATGTGAGTGCTTTGAAGGTTTAAAAATGTAATCATTCACCATTTATCTGAAGTAAAGGCAGCGGTGGGTAGAGTAGTCAAACATTGTGTGACATTTGATTTATATGAATGTAATTTGAAGGATAAAACATTAAATAATGCACAATATCTGGACAGACACACAAATAAGAAAAATGAAGTCATATCTGAAGGAGCAGTAAAGGTAAGGAGCGGGTAAAGGTAAGATAAAGGTTATATGTGCCTGTGAACTGTCGTACCATTCAAACTCTTCATGTTGTATAGTGTGACACCCAACAATCTTATAAGTTGAAAAAATTGTGCAGTGGACTCCAGGCTTCATACAGTTTTAATACACAAAGTGGACTCTGAGCAGATGTGTTAAAACAGCAGAATGTTTAATGCATTTATACCATGGCCACAGACTGATTCACCTGTGAATCTGAATTCTTTTTTTGCTAATCTCTATTCTTTAATTTGGGCTAAAGGTATTCACGGTCACTTTGGACCTATATTAATGTTTAATTCAGAAATGAATGACTATTGGTACTTGAAAATCACTGTTTTTGCATGCATGACTAAGTAAATGATGACAAGGCTTATTGAAATGATAAGTAACCTAAAAACACAAATATAAAACACAAAAGAATCCTGCATCTTGCTCTGTAAGGTTACCACAGCATAGCATTGTTTTTACAACATTACAGCATTGTTTTTACAACATTTAACAGCATTGTCTACAGTTCTTAGTACTTTTTGGTAGCTTTGATGCAAATTAGGTATATTTACAACCCCCACCCCCACCCCATCCCCCGGCAATGAGCAAGCCAGTGTGGGTCCTTGGGCAAGACCCTTCACGGTACTGCCCCCCGGGCGCCGAAAGATGGCTGCCCACTGCTCCTGAAAAAGGATGGGTCAAATGCAGAAGTCAAATTTCTCCCATGTGTCACTGTGTGTCATTGTGTGTGAGACCAAATAAAGGTTTAATCTTAATCTTAATCTTAGCATGGCCCAGTCTATAAATGTGGAGGAGTTTAGGTGTTGCCCCTCCACACACCTGAAAAGATCCACAATGCACCTTTATTTAATTCACATAAGACCTATTTTGCAGAAGGTGAAAATGCATTGTGAAACAAGATCAGACTATGTACATAATAATCTGATAATTTTTCTGTTAACTTTTAGCCATTTGGCGCTCTACACTGTGCACTCTGAATTTCATTTTCTACTGAGTCACGTTTCTGTTGTGTATATTGTGTATATGTATACATGTACATATTGTACATGTATATTCACGCTTTCTCAGAACAGTTAAGTAACAGCCAGCATCTGTGAACATACCAAAGTCCTTGTTGCATGCATTTTGTGTTACATAATAGGCAACCATAATTTGAGAGATTTCTAAAACTAAAATAAAAGTTTAAAATAACATCAGAGCTCCTGCTCAAACTTGGCACACATTCACAGCATTCAATTCTACAGGAAATTCCTGTCTAAATTTCCTGTAATTATTTTAAAGCCCAAAAAAAAGGTCCCTCCCACAATTGCCATATATTTGTGTGTTCACTTATTGACAGATAGACGAATTATGATGCAAAAATGAAAAAAAAATTAAAAAAAGAAAAAAGAAACTACACCAGTTAAAATTACTTGACAAGACTTTAATCTTTGAGCACAATCTGACCATAAAGAACAGACTTGGAACTACAACAGGGGAGCTGATTTGTGTTGTTAAAAAAAATCTCTCACATATAAAATTACAGTCACAACTTAGCTAGCATCAGCTCGGACTGTTCACAGGCTCCTGGAAATGTGCTGTTTAAATCCATTTTGTGTTTTTTTCTTGAGTTTTCAGACTATTGTAAAACTTTTTTGACAGTGTTTGCTAATGTGTGCATTGTGTCACTGTGGTAACTTCTGAACATAAACATACATGCAGGACTCCCCCATTTTTTGCAGTGCTCTGTTATTACATTATTACATATTACATTACTGTTATTACATTTATTACATATGTTTAAAAAAATGTGAAAAATGTGTAGCTCACCCCAGATGACCTCTAGTCTCCCTCTTTTCCTCTGGTGTCTCTGGTCACAGCTGTGTAAACTGCAGTCGCCTTATGCGAATGGTTCAACTGAGCCCATTCTTATAACACAGCCTCTTTAACCCACCCACCTACTCCTGGCCCTCCCTCATGACTTGTTTTCCAGGTCAAAGGCATGCAAACATCTGGATATCATTGAAAATTTGGTTCAAAGCGAGAACAAAAACAAAACAATTTTTATTTAATTTAAAATGTAAAACAATTTCCCTTGTGGATCAATAAAGTTTGTCTAAGTCTAAGTCTAAAAGTGGATAACCATTGTGCAGTATATATATGAACTTAAGTGACATCCCATTCTTAATCCATAGGGTTTAATTTGACGTTGGTCCACCCTTTACAGCTTCAACTCTTCTGGGAAGGCTGTTCATAAGGTTTAGGTTTAGAATTTTTGACCATTCTTCTAGAAGCGTGAGGTCACATATCGATGTTGGACGAGAAGGCCTGGCTCTCAGTCTCCGCTCTCATCCCAAAGGTGTTCTGTCGGGTTGAGGTCAGGACTTTGTGCAGGTCAGTCAAGTTCATCCACACCAAAAGCTCTCATCCATGTATATATAGGTATTTGTACTTTACTTAAGTACATTTTAAATTTGATATGTTTTACTTTACTACATTTGAGAGCAGGTATCTGTACTTTTTATTCCACTACATTTTTGAAGAGGACTGAAAAGTAAAAGTATTTTTATGATAGTTTGACACCTGCTGAAAAAGCTGTGGGTTTATTTTTAACACATTCATAGTTTGAGCAAACATAAATACACAAACAAAAACAGTTAAATCTGTATCACTACATTTGAAGCTTTATTAGCTCTTTTTACTCTTTAAGTACAATTTCATGAGGAGTTTAAATTGTACTTAAACTCTGCTTTAATATGTGGAGTTAATATGATTAACTTTTTCAGGAGCTGGACCACGCCTCAACCTCCTCGCCAGCTAACCACAGCTCATCTTGACCATGCCTTCAATTACCCAGAAGTCTATTTATGCAGCCTATCACGACAACACCGTCCATGTCAGCTCTCTCAACCCCCTCCCTCCCACCCAGTGTCTCTCGTCCATCCTTCAGCCTGAAGACATCATCTTTAAGGAGGGGGGGGTTCCGAATCAGCTGGGTGACCATTTTGCATTGGAGACGTTGCCCCCACCCTGAGTCTCCCCCCAGCCATCACATCTACCCACCATCAATAAACATCTTTATCGTATTTCATTGTCGTGGCATGCGTGAAAAGTCCCTCAGTCGTCCAGGTAGAATCCATGATAAAAGGAGAAGTTCAATTTGTCAACTGGACAAAGTTTGTTTGGTTGAAAACGTTTCGCCGCTCATCCGAGAGGCTTCGTCAGCTCTGGTCCTTGTGCTGGTTAGATATAAGCAGTGTCTAACCAGCACAAGGACCAGAGCTGACGAAGCCTCTCGGATGAGCGGGGAAACGTTTTCAACCAAAGTAACAGGAGAAGTTCAATTTGTCAACTGGACAAAGTTTGTTTGGTTGAAAACGTTTCGCCGCTCATCCGAGAGGCTTCGTCAGCTCTAATAAGAATACTGGTAAGACACTTGCTTATATCTTGCTGTAGGGAGGAGCTAC
The DNA here is from genome assembly GCA_036785185.1 of Paratrypauchen microcephalus. Taxonomy (NCBI): domain Eukaryota; kingdom Metazoa; phylum Chordata; class Actinopteri; order Gobiiformes; family Gobiidae; genus Paratrypauchen; species Paratrypauchen microcephalus. Next base: position 521,806 of record JAVJIX010000205.1, read on the forward strand.
CTAGCTAACTACTTTCCGGAACTATCTCATTGGTTTCCGTCTTTTGTTTCTCTGGCGTCTAGCTGACGATCTCTATTCATCCCTACACGCCTGTTTTTCACACCTCTGGCCCTGTCCTGGCTAACCCTATTGTTTCCCTGTTTGTTTGATCTAGGCTTAATCCTAGGCTTAAGCCTAGATCAAACAAACAGGGAAACAGGGAAACCATTTACACACATGAAGTTGTGTTGAGAGTGATTTGAGCATGTTTGAGTAATCTTTAATATCCTGTCTTCAAGACATTGTTCCAACCACCCCCGTTTTCTTCCACTGCTCTGTACTTACTTTTTTGTTCTGCAATTTTATTTTCTAATCGGTGTAGGATTTGTCACTTTGGTACAAGTGAAAAAAATGCTCTGCTCTAGTGTGATGTGCAGCTAACGGTAGAAGGGGCCTAACCTGGGAAATCCCAGGCTGCTTTCGTTTGTTCCGATCTGAAAAACAGCCTGGCAACTATGGTAAGCGAGCTCTCCCGATTCTGGGAGCCAATCAGAGAGCGGGGAGGGGTGGCAAGATGGTGACGCGTACTACGTGACAAATGGAAGCTTGTAGTTTGAACTGACAACTGACATGATTGGCTATGGGCTACGTATGCGCCAAATGATAGACATTTGCCATTGGCGATCGTAAACAACACCTCCAGTACGAGATATTTCGAAGGTGGCTTCCAGACCATATCTCACTTGTGATATGGTCAGGTGTAAACCAGGCAAGGAGGGGCCCACAGCATGCGGTGCTTTGCTGTGATGACGTTTATGGCGACGTCAGTTTTTTAAAGTGGAAATCAATGCACTTATATTTGATAGCATATGACGGACATTTACAAAAGAAGTGTGAAGAATCCCTCAGTCGTCCAGGTAAAATCCATGGCAAAAGGAGAAATTCAATTTGTCAACTGGACAAAGTTTATTTGGTCGAATACGTTTCACAGCTCATCCAAGCTGCTTCTTCAGTTCTGGCTAGAGTGCTGGAGGACACTGCTTATAACTAGCTGCAGGGAGGAGCTAACTACAATGAAATTACTATGAAATTATCACACCTATTTGTTCTGTTAGTTAAGCCTATTCAATATGCAGTGAGGGTGTGGGGTCTTGTTAGCATAGCCATTCAGGACTAGGGTGATCACCTGCTAATAAGCCCAAGGGGGGACAAGGGGTATGTTTCTGAGGGACAATGTGAGACACCGCCTGGCATGGTTCACCCATTTCTAGCAAAATAGGGCATTATTAATTAACCCATTTCTAGCTGGTATATTAACAATACCTTTTTTTTAATTAATTTATTTATTTATTTTTGTAAAAGATTCATAATATTTTGAACATTCAATGAATTGACAGAAGCACATCCACGTACGATTTAGTTCAGCTATTTAATTCTATCTATTTTCAGGCTCACAGAATGACTAGCGTGCGGTGTCATGACAACAGCAAAAAGTTGATAACCTATTAAAGCGTAGCCCTCTAGAATCTTTCCTGGTCACAGGGATGAAAGTGACCAGTAATGAAAAAAGCTGAAAGTCACTGAAAAGCTAGAGGGGTCCGGGGGCACTTTTATTAGTTAAAATTCCACATGTTGCGGTAGCCCTCCTCGGTGTTTGGTCCTGTGGTTGGACCAGTTTTTGGAGGTTTGAAATAGACTGGGATTTCATATTGCCTGAAAATCCTCTGTAGTTTTTTTTAGAAAAAGAATGGTTACACCCTTCCTCCTGGGTTCTGATTCTCTGTTCTTTCTTGTCCTTGTCTCTCTTAGCTTTGTTGAAAGCCCATTTAGGATATCTACAAACAGAGAGGGCTTCCTGCACATGTTGTTCTTCCTTCTCCTTTCCCTCTGTGCTTGTAGGAACCACTTGGGTCATGTTTCGTAATGTCCGAATAACTCCCAGTTTGTGCTGCAATGGTTACCTGGCCAGCCAAATGATATCTCTCTGTATTTCCTATACACCGCGATACCATTTGGACACTCTCCATCCACTCTCGCTCCTCCGGTTCCAAACCGACTCCGCGATTCTGATTCGTTCAAAGTTGGTGACGTCAGTGCACCCGCCTTTGCCCGCAAAGTCACTCTTAGGCAGCGGAAGTTCCGCCTCAGTTTTGAATCAAGATGGCGCAATCTCTGATTGGTTCACTTAGCTGTCTGTCTACGCGCAACCGCAGCGCATTCTGTGGATCAAACGTTACCAGACTCACTCGCTGGTACAGCGATGAGTCATGGATTCTTCCAGGCAACTGCAATGGGTGGTGTGAATCAAAAAGCAGGTACTGGTCTGTGTGTGTGGGCTTCCTGAAGACCTTTACTTGGAGTCGCAGATCTTCTTCTATTGTTACGGCACAATCTAAGAACACCAATGTGTTGTCCTTGACATCTTCATGAGTGAATTTGATGCTTGGATTTACAGAATTGATATGTGCAGTAAAAGGCTCCAAATCTTGAATTTTGATTTTTGAGAAATTATCATCAACATAACGATACCAATGTGTGGGTGGAGTGCCTGGATATGAGGCCAAAGCACTCTGTTCAAATTGTTCCATGTACAAGTTAGCCATAATAGGGGAGACCAGTGAGCCCATCGCACAGCCGTTGATTTGCCTGTAGAAGTTTCCTCTGAACTGGAAATAGGTGGTATTTAAACAAATTTCCAGCAGTTGGCAGATTTGGTCAGGTGAAAGTTTGGTTCTCTCTTCTAGCTTGGTATCCTGTAGTAGTCTTTTTCTCGCTGCTTCAACCGCTACCGCTGTGGGAATACAAGTGAAAAGAGAGGTTCATCAAAGGAAACCATTGTCTCATCCCGATCAAACTGGAGAAACTTAACTTTGTTCATAAATTTGGCTGTGTTCTCAATGTGGTGCTCCGTGTTACCCACCAGAGGAGCCAAGATGGTTTTTAGGTGTTTGGCCACATTGTATGTGATGACGTCAACGCTACATACAATGGGTCTGAGTGGTACTCCTTGTTTGTGAATCTCTGGGAGGCCATAGATGCACGGGATGGCATCACCACGGTACAGTCTGTAATACAGCTGTCGATCAACAGAAACTGAAAACAAATAGGTGTGATAGTTTCATGGTAATTTCATTGTAGTTAGCTTCTCCCTGCACCTAGTTATAAGCAGTGTCCACCAACACTCTAGCCAGAACTGAAGAAGTAGCTTCGATGATACGTGAAACGTATTGGACCAAATAAACTTTGTCCAGTTGACAAATTGAATTTCTCCTTTTGCCATTTACAAAAGAAGCCATCAATGATTGTCAGTAATCAAAAAAACTCAAAGGACTCTATGTTTCTCCACATCTGTTATTACTGTTGTACCAATCCATCATCCAATCCATCCTGTTGTTCCGTATGCTCCACCTGTTTTTCCATTATGCTCACTATTAAAAACCGGTCTAAACTCACAAAGGTAACACATACAGCTCCTAAAATCATAGGATTCCCCACACCCAACCTTGCAGCTCTTAACAACAAGGCCACTCACCCACTATAGGAGCATGTCACCCTTTGCCCTCAGGACGGAGGTACAGGACACTAAGGTGCCCGCTTTGGCAGAAGCCTGATCCCCTTGACTATCATATTTCTGAACAACAGGCCCCTGCTGTGTGTCTGTCTTTCTTGTGTTGTGTTGTTGCTGTATATGTCAAGCAAGCTCTGTGTGTGTGAAAATGTCTAAAGTCTAAATCAGCCGACTTGTTTCTTTTTAAATGAAGATTGCGAGTCAAAATGTCCAAATTATAACATAATGACTTACGGGTGTCATGGATTATAACTATAGCAGACACAAGCACAATATGCCTTCTTTAAATTCATTTCTATGTTTGATTATTGTATTGTCATTAAAATATGGTTGAACTGGTTAAAATCTAAAGAGCCAAAAGATTCTAGTGAAAAGAGCTGCAAACATTAAGCAGACTTGCATGCTCAGTACAAGTTCAGCTGGCTTCTATATAAATACTATTAAATATTTATTTCTACTACTTGTGCTTTGTGAAGGGACTGATAAATGCAGTTCATTGTTTTTAGATTATACAATGTTTTCATATCCCTTCTGATCTTGCACTATTGCTACTATAATACTACTGATATCAACAACTAACTGGAGGCACTGCTCTGTCTGAGGCTTTATTAGACCTTAATCTGAATTTCTGAACAGGAACATGAACGCTCATATTAATCACAGGCTCCTGAAAATGTGTTTAATTAATTTTTAATTCCCCCAATCTTTTCCGGCATTGTTTGCTAATGTATGCATTGTGTCACCATTGTAACTTAAATATAACTTAAACCCTAAATATACCACCATACACATACATGAAGAACACCCCCAGCATGATGCCACTGCATCAATTGGCTTGATCAGGACTACTTTAGCTGGAGGATTTGACCAGTTCAATTAATAAATATCTAAATCCACTTATGCTGAACTTAATCCTTTATATCTGTGAGGCAAGGTTTTCTACTATCACCCATCAGTTATCCAACCACACCCTAAAATAAAAGGCACTGTGCCTGATTTCTTTATTGTATTTAAGTAAAATTTGTTTTGTCCAAGTATAGATGTATTGCAAAAGCAACTCTTAGGCTCAAAATGATGCCATGTTAGTGTAACCGTGACTGCAAAACTTCGCTCTGGTCTCTAAAAGTTGGTGTAAGAAATAACAGATGTTTTATACAATGCAAATCGGGAAGTCTTTAACATTTACCCGCTTGTTTAAACAGACCAGGAGGGAAAACTAACACATGGGTTTGGTTGGTTTTGATTCTTAAGCATGAACAATGCCTGCAGTCAAGTGTCAGGTAACAGGCTATTTAAAAACCAATGGCGCCTATTAAGATGAACGAGGGTGAAACTAAGCTAAGGATTAGGGTTGTCAAAAGTATCGAAAATCAGATGCTAATGAATGCTAAAACTAGTACTGAAACATGATACTCATTTGAGCAAGTATTCATGCTAAAAAATAGAAATGAGACAGAACTTACCCTTTACTGAATAGCTTATAATGACCTTGAGCTGTATCAAAACAAGTATAAGTATAGTATATAGTAAATATATAGAGACTAGTATAATATAGACTAGTATTATACAGGTATTAGATCACACAGTAATATAAAAGAGAGTACTATAATTTAATGTTGAAAATAACATTATATTGTCTAAATAGTGTTTTTATTATCATTAGTAACACTACTAAGGACTGACTAAACTGTGTTCACCTTTGTGTCATAATGGTACTGTATCAGATTTTTACTGTCTTACAAATGTGAAAAAGTAGAACTAGTTCATTTGAGTTTGCAGTGGTCCAAAGTTATTCCTCACTTACCTTCTGCATTCATTCATCCTAATTATTCACCATGATGAGTTTCTAAGCGCTCTAAGCAACTTTGAGTTTCTACAAATCAACTGTGAGTCTATTATTGGTATTATTACAAGAAAGAAACACAAGCATACCTATAGCCATAAATACATTCTCTAGTGTGACAGCAGTGGCTCAGTGACCTTTAGACTGCATAATATATACCGCCTCTGTGTGAACTCTGGCAAACATTAAAGACCGGCCCTGTGCAGCCCTCTCATATGTCCATGTGCAGAGGAGAGGCATGTGCCGGGGGGCTGATGGGGAGGGGGATCAGGGTTGCCAGATATTCAGAGAGCCACCAGCAGCAAAGCCTTTGAGAAAAAGTCTAAAACAAACGACTCCAGCCCTTCAAAATAGGTTAAAGAAGACATATAGTGCTTGTGTCTGCTCTATAGTTATCATCTTTCATGTCGGAATTTACATATTTTAAATAACAATATTGATCTACAATGACATAATAAAAGAAACAGGTCAACTGTCTTCCATATAGGAATATAGGAGCCGACATCACCACAAAATTTGACATTAGCGGAGCAGTGTATTTTCTTCTATTATTTGCACAGAAATGGCTATGCAGCGCTGTCTAATCCTGTATGTATTGAACCTTGCACATCAACATGGATTTTCCTAACATTTATGAGTTCACAAACTCTTGAGAATCCACCGCTGGTGTGATTAGGCCCGTCCGCTGGTTGGTGCACCAATCACAGAGCAGCACTGATGTTGATGTGGAAGTAAAAGGCAAAGCGCCCAAAGAGACAAGACCAAAACAAACATGGTGACGCCGACAGCCAAAATACAAACTATTTAGTTTTGTGCATTTGCGGAAGGTGAAATGTCTGTGCTTTTCTTTCCACTGGATTTAACCAAAGTTTGAGTAATGTTGTTTTTGTAAAAAATAGGTTGCTGTCAAACTCATTCTTTTTAACACAGTCTCAAGTGAACCACTGGCCCCATAGGTTTCTCTCAGGCTAACCAATCCCACAGCATCACCACATTCTCCCTCATGTCATCACTGCTTGTCCCAAAGCTTGTCTTGTTCTCCAGCTGAGAGACTGACCCCTCTGCCTCGCCAACTCGTACCTGGAGCCCACTGACAGATTCTTTTAAGGTGATTACATCCGCCCCCACTTCTGTCAGTTTGGCACTCACTTTAGCGATTTTAGCAAAAACAATGTTTAGGCTTATTTTCTCCTTAGAACTCTCACAGGAAGATTTCCAGGAGAGTATCGAGTCTATTCCTTAGTATCAAAAATAAGTCTGAAATTTTACACTAACACTCCTATTTACACAAATAAACTTTATGAGCATTTTGGATGTTTTTGAACTTGATGTAAAAGATATAATGAGCCTGACCTGGCAACTCTGGTGGATAGAGTGTGCTGGGGTGTGTGTTGGGGTGGGTTGGGTGGTGGGCTGTGTCTCCTCTGTCTCTGTTATCACTGTTTTGAATGACTTTACACTGGAGTGAAGCCGGACTGAAGCCTGGCAGGTGCAATGGAGCCTGTGCCGCTGGAGCAGTGGAAGCATCACAGGTGTGATAGTTTAGGTGAGTCCTCGGAGCGGAACAACCAAGTGCCGCACATGTCTGAACACTGACAGATAACAACAGCATGTAAGCTAACTTCTCTGTAGACTTGTCCAGTACATTGAGATACATCACATGTGAAAACGTTCAAAGTTAGCCTTGTTATCAAATATTTTCTTATTACAAAATCAAAATGCCAAGTCATGCACGTATAATATTTTGCAAGAAAATCCAGTTATATCCAGTTAAATCCAGTTATATGCACAAGAGTGAGTAGTGATTAGAATTATCATTTATATTTTTATATATTTACTACTAATGTAGTTAGTGAGGCTTAGATTATTTGACTTTGGCTTCAATATGTTGACTGAAGTAAAATTATTATTATTATTATGAGTAGTAGCTACAAAAATGCATTTAAAAAAAGTTTTGCTTTCGGTTAAGATTGAAAAAATTACATATATTAAGTTGACATGACTTATTTTCTTAAAATTAATATTTATTTTTGAGTAGTTTTGACCAAATTCAATTTTAACTGGTTTAAAGCTATATTATAGGCTAACAGACTCCAATATGTTATTCTACAGTATTTAGAAATATACTGTATTGAAACCAATGTGTACTTTAATAAAGAAATAAAAATGAGTCATAACACATATAATATTCTAGGTTCAGGTCACTTAAGTTCGTGCAGATATTTTTGCAATGTAATAATTTAATGAAATATGCATGAATTCATTTTGAGAACTGCCCATTGGAATAGCATGTACCCGGTGTTGTAGTGGCATCTCTAGTGTCCATCTTACTCATGTGATAAGAATAATCGCCCAGAGTTTAAAAATAGTCTGAACTTATGACATTTCGTTTAAGGGCTTTGGAGATTTGATGTGTCAACTTCTATATTTGGACAAGCTACAATATGCTAGGCTAATCTTGCGGCTTGGTACTCCTGACAAAACCTGGTCCAAAATCTCCAGATCTGTTTATTGGCACTTAAAGATCATATTATAAATGGTGGACTATGTAAGTTTTCTGGTGGAGGGAGAGCTGTCTGCTTGACTGCGAGATGTGCTTTCTTTGTCTGGGGTACACAGTATGGCATTAAACTTATCTATCTCCATGGAGTCAATCAAGCAGGTGATGCAGCCAGAGCAAATTACATATCAGGAGAGGTGAGTTTGCTCACAGTCAGAATGCAGGTGCGCTGAGGTACTGCACTAAACATCTGTAACATCTGTAATTTATTTCCGTTATTTGCAGTATTGGTGATACCAGATTTTCGGTCCAATATTGAAAATGTTGTCAATATATGGCAGGATATTTTTTCTGCACTGCTCCAGTCAGTCTGTGTGTATCTATGTGTCAATCCCAGTTTGTCCTCAGAGCATCAGATCTGTCTTTTTGAGCAGACTAAATGAGAGAAAATATCAATTTATATCCCAGATAAAATAAGATTTTGTTATTATTTTTACAAAACCAAAAAGTTTATTTGTAAACTACATTTGTACTTTACATTCAATGTTTTGACTGACTTTACACTGGAGTGAAACTGGAATGAAGCCAGACTGACGCCTGGTAGGTGCCATGGAGCCTGTGCCAAGCAGTGGAAGCGTCACAGGTGTGATAGTTTAGGCGAGTCCTTGGAGCGGAACAACCGCACATCTCTGAACTCTGACAGCTTACATGCTCTTGTTATTTAACTTCTCTGTTGACTTATTTAGGACATTGAGAAACATCGCGTGAAAACATTCAAAGTTAACTCTGTCATTAAATAAGCCTTATTACTTATTACAAAATCAAAATGCCAAGTCATGCAAGTATAAGGTTTTACAAGAAAATCAGAGCATCAGATCTGTCTTTTTGAGCAGACTAAATGAGAGAAAATATGAATTTATATACACTTTTACTTAACATAGGTCTGTACTATAGATGTGAAAAGCTTCTAATATCGGTATAGGCAATGGTTATCAGAACTGTTTTATATAAATATTGATAATGGCTCAAAAAATATGTATTGGACCGTCCCTAAATTGAATCACTACAAGAGACATAATATGCCTCTTGTGTTTAACATTATGTTTAACATCATACTGTGGAACATGTGGACCTAACAACACGTTTATGGAGACAGAAAATCTTGGGTATTTTACATTGATGTCATGTTCAGCATATTTCAAATAAAAACTCATTTTAAGAAACTTTTTTTGTTTTTTTTACACTTGAACCTGGGCTAATGTTTTTTGTTCATCAGCATCAACAGATAGTGTAATGTGAAATGTAAATGATCAGGTTCAACTTTGTGGATTGTATTTTTTGGATATTTAAATTCTTATTTAAAAAAAATATAATGGATACAGAATATTGGCTTCTGCTCTATCTGAGAGAGGGACACTGCACTTTCTACTGTCATTACTGTGAAAAAGCCACAAAGAGACAATATTTCAGGGCACTATGAGCTATTATTGTTCGATGCACCCATTTATGAATCATACAGTGACATTACACTACTACTACTACTACTACTACTACTACTACTACTACTACTACTACTCTGTATTCCAAACGTCTCACCAAATACCAGCCAATAAGTTATAATACTGCCCCCAAGTGTTAAGAGGAGGAATCACCGTTTTTCCTATTATTGTAATACAAATTTTTATTAATACTAATTCATTTTTCTGATATTTAAATATGCATTGCTTTCATTTGTACTCAGAACTAATTTCAAAACAAAAAGACAATATTAAAACATTTAAAACTAGTGATTTAACCTGTGTTATAGCCAGGCAATCTGTGGTCAAAATGGATAATGAAGTTAATAGGATATGCAAATAGTGTTGTCAAAAGTTTTTTTTGTTTTTTTTTATTATTATCATCCTGGTATCAGTATCAGGTATTGAGTATCGAGTCTATTTGTTAGTGTTGAAATTGAGTCACAAAAATGAGGGAAAATTAAATCATATGTGAAGGAGCTCTGCAAGAAACAAATCATTTCATATTGTCACAAAGTTTTTGTCACTTGTCTTTTACTTAAGTACTGTAACGTCAATAAAATATATATATACAGTAATACTTATACCAGTAGGATTAAAAGGGTGCTTCTAGGAAAAAAAAAAAAATTCTTAAAAGTAGATTTTATTTAAAAGATAAGATAAGAGATAAGATAAGACTTTATTGATCTCACACAGGAGAAATTGACTTGCCACAGTAGCTCCAGGACAGTTTGAACAATAAAGAAAAGTGCATGCAGGCAAGAATGGAATAAAGTAAGTAAGTAATAACAATAATAATAATAATAATAATAATAATCATAATCATAATCATAATCATAATCATAATCATAATAATACAAGCATCAACAAGGAGAGCATGGAAAAAGTTACTCAAGTAGCCTAAATGTGACTGAGCAAACATAATTGAGTACTACCCGCCTCTGCCAGTGAATGTCACTGTGTAAACGTTGCGTGGACATTTGGCATCTTAATTAGGTCGTTTACATCACGGAGACGTGTTTGGTCCAAATGGAGATCCAGATTGGCCGCGTGTTCTGTGGTTCCCTCCGCTGCCCCTGCGTCACACTGCGCCCCCTGCAGGCGGTCTCTGTTCCAGCGCAGACACATGAGCAGATAGAGGAGTTTGTGTTCTTTTGGCCCGTGCATTGGACCGGAGCTATGGCCGTGGTTATAAACTCCAGTGAGGACCAGAAGAGGCTCACGCAGACGCCGTTGCTCAAGATCTGGGTCCCGTGGATGAGCTGCGGCCATAACCGAAGACGCGGGTGTGAGTTTCCACAGCGAGCGCTTTTTTCAGTGTACAATGTGCTACGTGGTGTCCCTTTCTGAGATAAGAGCAGGAACTAGTAATGTGTTGTTTATTTGTAGGCCAGAAGTATCATCCAAAAGGAAAATACACAAATGTTGAACCTGATAACGCGTAGGCTATTCTTTGGTACGGTTTGATAAGCATGCCTATATGCCTATTGCCGCTAAAAGTTAAAGGTGCACTGTGTAACTTTCTGGTAGGGATTCGCCACGTGCTTGTCTCCATGGAGATGAACATTCCAGGAATGTTCCACAGCAGCGTGATATGAAACTTGTCCTTTTACATTTATTTATGTAATTATGCTCAAAAAATATTGGAAAACACACATGCTCCATAGATCTGACCTCTAACTTGGCCTTGTGTCATGCATGCCTGTGTCCATGGATACAGATGTTTAATGCCTTACTGTGAAACATTACAGGAAAAGCAATGCCATAGAAACAAGCAGGTAACAGACCCATCAGAACAATTACAAAGTGCACCTTATATGATGTTTACAGTAATCCCTCGTTTATCGCGGGGGTTAGGTTCCAGAAATAACCCGCAATAAGAGAAATCCACGAAGTAGGACAACTTTATATTTTACAATTATTATACATGTTTGAAGGCTGTAAATGCCTCACCACACACATTATACGCTTTTCTCAGACTATAATTAACCTTTTCTCACATTTGTCTCTCGTTTAAACACTCAAACTTTCATAGATTTTCAACAAAATATATTAATAATGACGCGTGGGGGGAGACACGGCCCCGGAAGCCCTGCCGGACGCGCGAGGAGCACTGCCATGTCCTGGGACGCAACGCGCACCAACCCCTTGGAGAAGTGCGCGACACGTGCACCCCTCATCGTGGTCAAATCCCTGACAGAGCAGCACGACCGGCGCGAGGCCGCGCGCACACCGGGGCTGCGAGCACAAGATCGAACCGCGGCGCCCGGAGCGCGTGCTCTCAGCCCGAGCCACAAACCAGCCGCACGAAACCAGCAAAGAGCGGCACGTGGTGGTTTAATCCTGGTCTAGACCTGGTCCAGTCCTGGTTTAGTCCAGGTCCAGTCCAGGTTTAGACCTGGTCTAGACCTGGTTTAGTTCTGGTCTAGACCTGGTTTAGTCCACATTTAGTCCTGGTCTAGTCTCTTGTGATGCAGAACACAATGTTACACTATAAAAAATGTTACACTATTTTAAAAAAAAAAATTAGCGAAACAGCGAGGCCGCGAACAGTGAACCGCGATAGAGCGAGGGACCACTGTACCTGCACTTGTGTATTATGCTGTATACTACTGCTGCCTGGATTACTAACTAGATTACAATTACAACTGAACCTGTGATAGCTGCCATAGACCCCCAAATTTAGGAGCCCATTCTGTGTTCTGTTGGAAAAAGAACTTTGAACTGTGATATTTGTGCTTTTTATGTGAGGACACAGACAGGTAGATAATGATCATTAAACATTAATGATAAAAGGAGAAGTTCAATTTGTCAACTGGACAAAGTTTGTTTGGTTGAAAACGTTTGTTTGGGCGAAACGTTTTCTTTTTATCATGGATTCTACCTGGACGACTGAGGGACTTTTCTCACATTAAACTTTAAGAACAAAGGCAGCCATATTGAATGTTTATAGGATATATAGGGAGTGTGTAGTGTAATAATAGCAGTACCACGTAATTACACCTCATGTACATTTCTATTCGACCAGCTGGTTATTGGTGGTGTTATGTAACCGGCAGTGGTCTGGCAGTGGAATAAAGCCTAGAGGGAATGGGGAGAATAAGGGGGAATGCAAGATGGAGAGAGGCGGGTTGGAGGAGAGGTGGGAAAGGTGGAGGAGAGAAGAATGGGGAGACATGGGGGGATTCAGGACACAGTGGTTTGAACAGGCCTCTGTGAATGAAGCTTTATAGCTTCCGCTGGGACATTTGGAATTTGGACATTAGATTTGAACAAAGCGAAAAAATAAATAAATAAATGTGCATCACCAGCAAAAAGAAACTATATCCTCCTGGGACCTGAAGAAAAAGTGTACCTAAATTATTGGGGCCAAGCAGTGAAGCTGCGAGGCACCCATAATTAGGGGGCCAAGCACCGGAGGTGCTGGGCACCCTATAGGAATCGTATTCCGTTGCCTAGGCGAGTTGCCTAGTAACCCTTTGATCTTTGCTTTGATGTTCGGGTCTGAAAGTTATTATTATTATTCTTCTATTGTATAGGAAGTCTATGGCAGCCCCTAGAACCGTTTGGTAAAAAGTTGTGAAATTTGGCATGCACATTCCAGCCAGTCTCCTCATTACCCACAGCGATTTATAGGTCCCCAGCTCCAACCGTCTAGTGGCAGCAGCAGGTCAAAGTTGCAGAAATTTGTCAACTGCCTAGCAACGCACCTAGCAACCTTTGATCTGTCTTTGATGTGTCTGTTCTGACAGGGTTAGACCCTGACCCTGTCAGACCCTGTCAGACTCTGTTAGATCCTGTCAGACCTTGTTAGACCCTGTCAAACAGTGCTTGGCCCCCGCATTGCTGCTTGCAGCTATATTGTTTCTACTGATTCTTCTTATAAAATATTCTTCCGCCTCTGGGAGTCTATGGCAACCCCTAGAACCGTCTGGTAAAAAGTTGTGAAATTTTGCATGCACATTCCAGCCAGTCTCCTCATTACCCACAGCAATTTATAGGCCCCCACCCCCAACCCTCTAGCGCCACGAGCAGGTCAAATTTGCAGGAATTTTCAGGAATTTTCTGCATTGCTAGGCAATGTACCTAGCAACCTTTGATCTCTCTTTGATGTGTCTTTGATCTGTTAAACCTTGTTAGACCTTGTTAAACCCTGTCAGACCCTGTCAGACTCTGTTAGACCCTGTCAGACTCTGTTAGACCCTGTCAGACTCTGTCAGACCCTGTCAGACCCTGGTAGACCCTGTCAGACTCTATTAGACCCTGTCAGACCCTGTCAAACCCTTAGACCCTGTCAGACTCTGTTAGACCCTGTCAGACCCTGTCAAACCCTTAGACCCTGTCAGACTCTGTTAGACCCTGTCAGACCCTGTTAGACCCAGTCAGACCCTGTTAGACCCTGTCAGACACTGTCAAACCCTTAGACCCTGTCAGACTCTGTTAGACCCTGTCAGACCCTGTTAGACCCAGTCAGACCCTGTTAGACCCTGTCAGACCCTGTCAAACCCTTAGACCCTGTCAGACTCTGTTAGACCCTGTCAGACCCTGTCAAACCCTTAGACCCTGTCAGACTCTGTTAGACCCTGTCAGACTCTGTTAGACCCTGTCAGACACTGCATGCGGCCTACATGCTGAGGCCTACATGCACCTTCAGTGCTTGGCCCCCACATTGCTGCTTGCAGCTATATTTTATTTTTATTTTTTAATCATAGTGTAGCCACAAACTAGAGTCTCAAAACAATTAAAAGACAGACTGGTTAACTCTATGTCCACTATAAAGGACACAAATGAATGGGCTGGGTCTCAGGAGGATATTTGCAAATATCAGTAGAAAAGCAAAAAAAAACAATGCTACTCTTATTTGATTTATAAAGATCTTTGATCTTTTGAAATGTTACACCTTTAAGGCACACTTAAAGGTGTAACATTTCAAAAGATCAAAGATCCAAAAAGATCAAAGTCAGCTTTATTGTCAATTCAACATACAGTGAATCGAAATTTCGTTTCTCTCTGGCCAGATAGTGCAAAAAACAAAATACAGTATAAAGACGAAACAATATAAAAACTATCTAAGACAAAAAATCTAAATCTAAAATCTAAATTACATTTCATATTATTGCTTGTATTTATTTATGGAGACAGCCCTACAGGGTTGGCTACAGGTCAGATTTGTGGAGAGGCAAGCCCGCTCATAGTATCAATGCGTGTTTTTCAAGGTAATTTTGAGCAATAAAAACACCTTTGAATAATAAATCCAAGATATTTAATATTTACACTTTTCCACTTCTCTCAAAATCATCTTCTTTTCAGCGTCTGTGCCGCAGTTTTGTAACTCCCCGACCATGATTGTGATGGTGGGGCTGCCCGCGCGAGGAAAGACCTACATCTCCAAGAAACTCACGCGATATCTCAACTGGATCGGGGTTCCTACAAAAGGTCCATTTTCCATTTCAGTTTGTGAAATGTATTAAACTAAAACACAAACACATTATTAGTCATGATATTTGTTCTGTTGCAGTGTTTAACGTGGGGCAGTACCGGAGGCAGGCGATGAAGACCTACAAGAACTTTGAATTCTTTAAACCGGACAATGAAGAGGCTATGAAAATTCGCAAGTAAGATTACATCATGATGACAGTTCTTACAATCAGAGCTCTAGATGTAGGGATGTCACAATACTCTTTTGTTAAAGGTGCTATGTAGGATATTGCTAATTTAAAGAGGAGGTGTTATGCAAAATCATCTTTTTACCATTTTACCATGTTATAAATTCTTCCCTCACCAAAAACATGTTTGAAGTGACTTTATGTCATTCATGCATGTTTGAGCTTTTTTTTGTTTTTTTTTTTTACATATTTTTACACAACACACAAAGAGCAGTCTGAGCACATGTTTGGGTTTTCCTCGTTACATAAACATTATCCAATTAAGCGAAACACACCGATCTGGTTAAAGAAGCAAAGCAACAGCCCGCCACAACACTGAGCCTGTACCTCTCTGTACAGTGATTCTGACATCACCGGGCAAGTAGTCTAGCAGAGGCCGCCACAACCCCATAAGGAAATGGTCATTACCTTTCAATTTTGCACTGAGGTAAGACTCTAAACATTTCTTTATACCACTGGGTGACACTTGGTGGCTTCTCATGTATCCAGTTAAATAGCACACACTTCTGTGCCAGAAATTGTAATTTAGCTACCAATTTTAATTTACTTTTGTCTGCCACTTTGTTTAAAAGTGGCAGCCCCAACAGAAACCAACCCGGATCCTTCACTAGATTCAGTTTCACTATACTGCTTATTTCTTTATTTATACATAACCAGAATTTGGAGATTTTTGGCCAAGAGCACATACAGTGTAAATAGGTCCCATCTGTTGCCTTACATTTAAGACACAAAGGTGATCTACTAAGGGTCTATCTTGCTCAGAAAAACTGGTGTTCTGTGCTGCCTGTGTAAAATTTTAATTTGGGTGTTTTAAGTTCTTGGGTTCTTTTTTAAAGACAATACAGTAACGTGTATTTACCTTGTTGACATGTTTCGGCTGCTAGCTGCATGCCATCTTCAGAACTGTCACCGGTGGTGGTGGTGACGTGTCGTTATATCAGCTGTTGTTACTTCCTGTAGGTGTGGTCAGCCTGATGGACCTGGCAGGTCACTTAGACTGACCACGCCTCCTGTTGCCCGGTGTGTGAAAGGAGGAACGCTCCATCATCAGGGTTAAAGGAAAAGTAACGTTTTTTTACAATCTGAGCCTTCTTTCGGCAATAAAACAAGTAGTTTTACTCATCCATAGCAGTTTGGTGTCAACTGGAGTGGTATCGCAGAAGTTATGTTGGAGCCGTTCTGTTCTACTATGATCCCGTATCCGTTAGCCTGAGTGCTCGGGGCACTGCTTTGCGCTCTCCAAATAACACAAACTTTAGCACTTTTCAAATCACAGAAGATCGCTGTGTCAGGGTAGACTTTTAGTAGATTCCAAAATGGCCTGAAACCCGATATCGCAACAGAAAAGTAAAGTTCAGAGCGGTGTTAGCTTCTTTCGGACTAGCGGTGTTTACAAAACAGCTGAGTTCACGCATGCGCACTGTCCTCTCTGATGACGTCATCAAATGATATCGGGTTTCAGGCCGTTTTGGAATCCACTAAAAGTCTACCCTGACACTAGAGGTAAGATCGGGCCTAAAAAATCCAGCCCGACCCGACTCGGCCCGCGGGTATTAAAGCCCGACCCGGCCCGAGCCCGACCAATTAACTTGATTTGCAGGCCCGAGCCCGAAGCAAACCCGAAATTTCATATTTTATTTGTGAGGGGCGTTTTTTTTGAAACAAATGATAATATAGATGTTTGACGATCATCAATTTTGCTAGTACAGCTGTTTAAATGCCTGCTCAGCGTCGAGGTCAATGTTCCTCCTAATGTTTTATGTGTCTGAGCAAACACACTAACTCCCTGAGCGCTCCTTGGACTCCTGTGCGCGACATCCGACATGCACCCCCCCCCCCCGCTACACGCGGAAAGAGCTGCGCGTGCTCGCGGCTTGCGCGTGCTCGTGGCTTACACCGGTAGAAGTTTAATACGAGACACATACTTTTGTTTCTGAATACTGGACGATTCCCCCGTATTCAGATGACCCCGCGGCTGAAAAAAAAAGCGGGGAGAATGTGCGCTGAGAATGTATGAGCAGTGCGCAACTGCGCAGGCGCGCAGAGGGAACGTCGAGGTGCCAGTCTTTTTGCTCTCGTATGAAAGCAAAGCGCCACATTGACTACATTCAGCGAAGCCAACGCAAGTTTCTGTAGCATTTTCAACAATCAATTTGAAGCTTTTCCACACCTCACTCTTACCGGTGCGTGTTTGTCTTTTCAGTTCTCCTGTCTTTAGTTTATCCTTAACTTCTTGCTCCTCCATATTGGGGATACCAGGTCAAAATAGATGCGGACTTGCGGAGGTGAAGATTATTAAGAGCGGCTCCTGTTTAATAGTTAAATAGCAATTACCTTACAGCGCCTTCTCTGTTTTATCCAAATTATTTATTTTAAAACAAGTATTCCTTAGTTTAGTATCCACACATCGTTTTATTATACATTTTTATAAACATATATTTATTTATTTTTTAAGTCAGCGAGAGAGAAGCCCGACCCGAGCCCGACCCGAAGCAATGATTGACATTTTAGGCCCGAACCCGAATTTCGGGTCGGGTCAGTTCGGGCTCGGGCTCGGGCTTAAGATCTTACCTCTACCTGACACAGCGATCTTCTGTGATTTGAAAAGTGCTAAAGTTTGTGTTATTTGGAGAGCGCAAAGTAATGCCCCGAGCATATGATACGAGCACCATGTTAACGGATACGGGATCATTAGTAGAACAGAACGGCTCCAACATAACTTCTGCGATACCACTCCAATTGACACCAAAATGCTATGGGTGAGTAAAACTACTTGTTTTATTGCCGAAAGAAGGCTCAGATTGTTAAAAAAAAAAAACGTTACTTTTCCTTTAATGCTGTCCGTGCCTAGCCTGGGAATTCCCAGGCCGCTTCCGTTCGTTTCGAACTGGAAGGCGGCCTGGAAACTCGTCCAAGCGAGAGTCCCAGATTTAGGGCCCCAATCAGAGAGCGGGGGAGGTGTGGCAAGACGGTGACGCGTACTACATGACAAACGGAAGCTTGTAGTTTGAACTGACAACTGACATGATTGGCTATGGACTTACGTATACGCTCAATGATAGACATTCATAACGCCCAATAAACGGCCGTTGGCAATCGCTAACCACACCTCCGCTATGGGATTTTTCGAAGCGAGTTTCCAGACCCATATCTCACTTGTGATATGGTCAGGTGTTAACCAGACTAGTCCGTGCCTCATTTCCTGATTTCAATGGCCTCCCTGATCCAGCGTTTGAACTTGTTTTTTTCCAAACCAATGACCCGTGCCCTGTCCCAATCCATAATGTGGTTATTTCATTTACAGTCATCTGATATGGCAGATTTTAGGGGTTTTTTTGGTGTTCAATGTGAAAAGGAAACATTAGGGAGACTCACCAGAACACGAAAAGACAAAGCAGAGCAGGAAAACCTAAAATCCACCATATCAGATCACTGTAAAAGAAATAAACACATTATGGATTGGGACGGGGCATGGGTCATTGGTTCAAAAGAAAAGCTAACATAGTGATCTAAATATGTAATGTGTTAGCATTGAAGTGTAATAGCCCCTCTTTAATGTAATTTTCGGTAACACTTCTGCATGTTCCTCTGAGAGTTTGATAAGTAACAGTGACTGTGCTGTGTCCTCAGAGCCTGTGCAGCCGCTGCCCTCTCAGATGTTGCTGTTTTTTTCTCCAAAGAGCAGGGACAAGTCGCTGTGAGTAACAATCAACTACATCTCACATATGTTTTTATTTGACAGGGACAGTGCACTCAGACACAGTTCCACAGCAGAAGTTGTAGCTGATGTGATTCAAAGAGAACACATATTTGTGGCCAAATCTTTTTCTTAAAAGAAGCTACTTGGGGATGGGGCTGGTTAGTACTTGGATGGGAGACTGCTGGAAATACAGTTGCTACAGTGGGGCAGCAGTGGCAAAAACTGTTGAGTTCACCTGCCTAGAATGAATGAGCCGATGGCACAGATTGGCAGTCTTACTTCCACCTGCCCCGGGGCAGCTGTGACTACAATAATAGCTTACCTCTTCCGGGAGTGAATAAATAATGCACCAAATTGTAAAGTGACTTTGAGCGTCTGGAAGAGCGATATATAAGACTAATGCAATGTTTTTCTTTTCTTTTGATATTTTTGAATGATTCAGAACTGCACTTTTGTGTTTACAGGTTTTTGATGCGACAAACACCACGAGAGAAAGGCGAGCCATCATTTTAAACTTTGCCAAAGAGAGAGGATACAAGGCACGTATCAAGTATCTAATCTACTAGGTTTAATCTTTACCTCTGGTAACAAAACATGTCATTTCAAACAGGTGTTTTTTGTAGAATCAATTTGTGAAGACCCCGAAATTATAGCAGAGAATATTAAGGTACGTGATATTAACATTTTAAAGATCCCATGACATGGTACTTGATGCTTTTATATGGCTCCTTAATGGTTCCCTAATACTGTAAATGAATCCTTCTTCAAAATCAACACTCAGTGCATGAGAAACAGAGATAAGATGAGAAAGAGTCATTTTTCTCTCTCTGAACACTTCATAATGGGCGTTGTTGCTTGAATGCAAATGAGGAGAAAAGAGCTGGCCTATAGTAGAGGGTGGGGGCATGGCCAAACTCTCCACTCTCGGCTCTGAGCTCTCAACTGATCCATTTCTGTGTTTTTGCACGGGGGGAGAGATTTGAAGCGTTCCATTGAAAAATAAACACATTTCCACAGAAAATAAAATTAAACCACTGCTGTTCAAAGGTCCAGAGGCTCAGATAAAGGACTTCCGAGCCTAGAAACACTCGGACGTGCCTCCAGGCAAATAAAAAAACGCATTTCGCATTGCCTAGCGCATTCGCAGTCCAAACTCTCTGGGCGTGATTTACAGAGACGCTGAGTTCAGACAGACGGGGGTGGAACTGCATTTGCATTTCTTTTTCCGATCTGACGTCAATAAGGTGCCTTGTTCAAAATCGCCCGTTTGAGCTCCGATTTTTTGTAACGCAGAAAAGGATCGCAAATGCTCAGTTTAGACATTTCGCAACTTTTAACCATGGAGGAGGGGGGGGGCTAAACAGGGTAGGGGAGCTCACATTAACGTTCAAAAACCTCAGAAAGTGAAAATTTCATGCCATGGGACCTTTAAATAACTTTTTAAAATTTTGTGATAAAATAATAATAATAGTATTGTTTTATTGGTTTCCTTTGCAGCAAGTGAAGTTTGGGAGTCCGGACTACGCCGATCGTGAAATTGAGGAGGCCATGGAGGACTTTGTTAAGAGGATAGATTGTTACAGAGCCAGCTATATGCCCATAGACGATGAGAAGGACAGGTGATATTAGGACCTATGAAAAATAAATGTCATTATAATTTGATAAGGTCAAAGTGGATAAAATGGAGCCACGATTTTGATTTGATCATAAATCATGTACACTTTGTATTTGGTAAATTGAATATCAAATAGAAATCTGTTGCTTCTTCTGGAAGTTCAAAATTCAGTGTGATTGGTTGGAAAAATGTCTGTATGTTTAAGCAGACAGCTGCATCACAGTTCTTTTCAATCTCTTGCAAATTGTAAAAAACAATAAGCTCTTGTATAACTCTGATTTAAAGTAAAAGTAAAAGCTCTAACCATGAGCTGTGTTGTGTATGTTTCAGAAAGCTGTCGTATATAAAGATCTTTGACGTTGGGAGCCGGTACCTGGTGAACTGTATCCAGGACCACATCCAGAGCAGAATTGTGTACTACCTGATGAACATCCATGTCACCCCACGCTCCATCTACCTGAGCAGGCACGGAGAGAGTGAACACAACCTGCTTGGAAAGATTGGAGGAGACTCAGGCCTGTCCCCTAGAGGCCAGAAGGTAACACTCAACTCAAAAGACGGAACAAGATTTAGTGTGTAAGATGCAGTTTAAATTTCATAAGCATGACCTATCTGTATCCCCAGATATGAGGTAAACATGCTTAAATCAAATATAACTTTTACTGGTAATAGTTGTAATGCTGATTTATTCTGATTTATTTATTCTAATTGTTCATGTTATAATTTAGTGTTTTGGTTCTCAAAACAATTATCCAATCACAAAGCAGAATGAGCCTCAAATGAGTCTTTCATTTGGGTTGCCAGTTTCAATGCTGAAATCCAGTTGATCCAAGAATATTCAATATCCCAGAAAACAAGTAAAAACAAAAAGTCCATATAATCATTCAGTAATTCAAATAATTCAGTAATACACAGAATATATGTTATCACACACACACACACACACACACACACACCTTAGTTCTGGTTCAGACCTGGTTTAGACCTGGTTTAATCCTGGTTTAGTCCCGGTTTAAAATCTCCTGGTTTTGCCAGCTAATATGTCCCTTTGATGCAGAAATATTATGATAATATAACTCACTCCATAAGAACACGGTCAGCTCCGTATTTTGCGGTGTGCGATAATTCGGGTGTCCACGTGTATGCGCTCCGGAGAAATTGACATATCCTGAGTCCCGAGGCGAGTTCCTTCTTACGTAGCATAAACGTAGCGTACATATTAACGGGGCTCAGTCACAGCTGATCGGCGATGAGGCGCAAACACAACAGCGCTAATCGTCATGATTGGCAGGAGTGCGACTGGTGGGTATGCTGCAACATGATTGGAAGCCGGAGCGCAGTTTAGTCCACGTTTAGTCCTGGTCTAGTCCTGGTCTAGTCCCGGTCTAGTCCCGGTCCCCCCGCGTCCCCCATCTATCAATCGGCAAAGGTCTACAGTCTCTTAGCCAATCAGGACGCAGAACACAATGTTACACTATAAAAAAAATGTTACAAGATAAAAAAAAAAATGAAAAATTTTTTTTTTTTTTTAAATCTGCGAAACAGCGAGGTCGCGAACAGTGAACAGTGGACCACTGTATATTCTTTGTAAACTTTTGTCAAAGCCTGTGGTTATGGCTGGACAGGTAACTCTTTATGTAGTCTATGATGACCTCCTCTTTGTGTGCAGTATGCAAATGCACTGGCGACCTTCATCAAGGACCAGGACATTAAGGACCTGAAGGTCTGGACCAGTCACATGAAGAGGACCATCCAAACAGTCGAGACCCTAGGGGTCACCTATGAGCAGTGGAAGGCCCTCAACGAGATTGATGCCGTCAGTAACATTATGTGGTTATTGTAGAAATATCTATCATAGGCTTATCTTATTTTAATATATCACTGGTTCTTATCACTGGAATCCTGTGTTGTGTTGTGTTGTGTAGGGAGTGTGTGAAGAGATGACTTATGAGGAGATCCAGAAACACCACCCAGAGGAATTCGCTCTGAGAGACCAGGACAAATATCGATACCGTTATCCCAAAGGAGAGGTGAGAGAGAGAGGGTCAGTGCCAAATGTGGGAGGAGAGAGAGAGGGAGGGTCTATACCAAAGGAGAGGTGAGAGAGAGAGAGAGAGAGAGAGAGAGAGAGAGAGAGAGAGGGTCTATACCAAAGGAGAAGGTGGGAGGGGGAGGGATAAAAGGGGGGGGGGGGGGGGTGTCTATCCCAAATTAGAGGTGAGAGAGTGGGAGGGGGTCTGTGATCTGTGCAGCACTCTGAATTAAGGGCAGACCTCTCTCCCTCCACAAATGCACAAAGCTCTTCCCTCTGCTTGTTTTTCTCTGTATTTCTGCTGAATTAGGCGAATTAGGTTTGCTTTGGTTTATTTTTGTCGCTTCACTTTTGAATTCTCAGTCTATGTACTTGTATGTATGATTGTGATTGTATTGCGTATGTTTTATTATAGTCCTATGAAGACCTGGTGCATCGTCTGGAGCCCGTGATCATGGAGCTGGAGCGTCAGGAGAACGTTCTTGTCATCTGTCACCAGGCTGTGATGAGGTGTCTGCTCGCCTACTTCCTCGACAAAGCTGGAGGTAACACAGGATTTCAAACTGTAAAATGACAAAAGGAGGTACAGCATTTGAGTGTTGGAGGTTGTGGAGGGGCCGATGGCACAGATATGCAGTCTTGCTTCTTTCTGTCTGCCCCAGGACACAATATGAAGTGAATGTATGAATGAGTGTAGAGCTTTGAAAAGTGAATTATTATTATCATCATCAACATAGTTCCACATGTTCTGTCATGAATAAACTTCATAGATGGAAGAGAAAAAACATCCATTCAAGTAAGAGTACAGGGGGTCCTCGGGTTACGACGTTGATCCGTTCTTAAGACGCGCCGTAACCCGAATTTCGTCGTAAGTCGGATTTTGACTTTGATCTTCCAACCAAAGCACCAATAACTTTTCCATCTCAATAATTAGACCACTACGCTGCTTGGTTATCACTGTCGCTTTCATAGGAGCAGATCAGAGCCCACATCAGGTACTTCCGCCCACATTGGGCACGCACACGAGGCCGTCTTCTTCGCCCTACAACCACAACAAAGCGTATTCTTCTGCCGTGCGCTGCGCGCCGTTCGCGTTTGTTTACGTCGCTTACCACGCTAAACCGCATAAGACGGAATGACGCGTAATATTTTTTAAAAAATGTTTATGGGGGCGCGTTCGTAACCACGAAACGTCGTAAGTCGAGACCGTCGTAACCCGAGGACCCCCTGTACTAGTAAAAAATAAAAAAATACTTCTGCCGGTAACATTATGTTGGTAAAACGAGAGGCTAGTAGTTACGGTGTAGTTACGGTTCTAAAAATATTGAATGACCACCAGAAGGACTGTGAAAACACTAATAATAATGAATATTTATAAAGCACTTTTAAAAACAAGGTTTACAAAGTGCTGTACAAGCAGCAAAGAACAATAAAAATAATACAATTAAATTAAATAAATACAATAAATATACAAATAAAATAAAGATAAATAACGAATAAAATCACTGAATAAAAATTTGTTTTAAGAAATGATTCAAAAGATGATACTGATGGTGCAAGCCTAATCTCCTCACAGGAGAAGATGAGCACGTGAAATGCCCTAACTATGCATTTCGCCCACTTTTTCTTTCTTTTGTATTATTTTTTTAAATTTTATTTTTATAAATTGCCTGTAGCCCTAGCAGCATCTGGCTCAGGACAAAAATCCTTCATCTGGATGTCACCCTATGTAAGGTGTAAATATTAAATATTGTCTTCATTTTTTGTATTATTTAAAAAAGCAGAATTATTTCCTTTTACTAAGGAAAGATGAAATAGAAATTCTCTGCTCAAAGTACAACTGGTAGTAAAAGTGAACTGACTCAAGTTATCTCCCTTTTTTTCAGATGAGTTGCCTTACCTGCGATGCCCTCTCCATACAGTGCTCAAACTGACCCCTATAGCCTACGGTGGGTATTACACTGAATAAAACATGAGCTGTGTGTCTTATATTCTGACCCTGCTTCTGTGTAGTACTGATCCTTCTTTACTCTGACCTGTCCCCTTTAATCTCAGGCTGTCA
This sequence comes from Paratrypauchen microcephalus, assembly GCA_036785185.1. NCBI lineage: Eukaryota > Metazoa > Chordata > Actinopteri > Gobiiformes > Gobiidae > Paratrypauchen > Paratrypauchen microcephalus. The sequence continues at coordinate 546,288 of JAVJIX010000205.1, forward strand.
AGTGGAGTCCTTTTACCTGAACATCGAAGCGGTCAACACGCACAGAGAGAGGCCACGGGTGAGTCTGCATACATAAAATTAGAAATAAATAAACATTCACTTAATATAAATACGCAATATACAGTAACTTATAATATTGGCAAGTGAGTTAAATCAGATAAAAGTCTTAATTAAAAATGTATACCTATTTCATAAATACAAAAGCAGGATACAAAACAATACACCACAACTTCATAAACCTGATGCAATGTGCAGTAGTTTCATTAATGGAGAATTAATGTTTTTTACAATCTTATTTCGGTAATAAAACAAGTTGTTTTACTCAACCATAGCACTTTGGTGTCATATGGAGCACTTCCGGAGATGTTTTAGATTAGCGATATCCGTAATGCGAGTTCTCGAGTTATATAATATACTCAACAAAAATATAAACACAACACTTTTGTTTTTGCTCCCATTTTTCCTGAGATGGACCCAAAGATCCAACATTCACTCCAGATACACAACACTACCATTTCTCTCAAACATTGTTCACAAATCTGTCCAAATGTGTGACAGCGAGCACCTCTGCCCCGCCGAGACAATCCACCCCACCTCACAGGCCACAATTGACAGTCTGATAAACTCTATGCGAAGAAGATGTGTTGCACTGCATGAGGCAAATGGTGGTCACACCAGATACTGACTGGTTCTGAGTCCCCAGACCCCCAATAAAGCAAAAAAAAAAATGCACATTTCGGGGTGGCCTTTTATTGTGGGCAGTCTGGGGCGCACCTGTGCACTGGTCATGATGTCGGATCGGCATCTTGATGTGGCGCACCTGTGAGGTGGGGTGGATTGTCTCGGCGGGGCAGAGGTGCTCGCTGTCACACATTTGGACAGATTTGTGAACAATGTTTGAGAGAAATGGTAGTGTTGTGTATCTGGAGTGAATTTTGGATCTTTGGGTTCATCTCAGGAAAAATGGGAGCAAAAACAAAAGTGTTTGCGTTTATATTTTTGTTGAGTGTATATGCGCTGAGCATGTAATATATTCCCCGAGCGGTCTCCAAATAACACAAACTTTAGCACTTTTCAAATCATAGAAGCTCTATGTCTTAGTCTACACTTTTGTTTGAGTCAAAAGTGGCCTGTAATCCGAGATTTATCCATAATTTACAGCTTTGCGTTTCATGTTTGGGTCCCGGGAGCTGAGAGTGAAATAAATTGTGACTCCGGACATGCGCACTGGCTAAATCTCAGATTACAGGCCACTTTTGATTCAAAGGAAAGCGTAGACTAAGACATCGAGCTTCTATGATTTGAAAAGTGCTAAAGTTTCTGTTATTTGGAGACCGCAAACATATGCCCCGAGAACTCACATTACGGATATTGCAAATCTAAAACATCTCCGGAAGTGCTCCATATGACACCAAAGTGCTATGGGTGAGTAAAACAACTTGTTTTATTACCGAAATAAGGCTCAGATTGTAAAAAACGTTAATTCTCCTTTAAGGGGGAGTGACTAAATGTAGAGAGCAAAGGGAGGGGGGACTCATCAGAATATTAAAAACAGAAATGACAAATACATAACATGTTAATATGTTGTTTTCGGTGAATAGACTTTTCAAAACAATAAATTTTATCATGGTGATGTTATGTTTTAGCAGTTAATACTCCACAGAAGTAAAATTCCCCCCTCTTTAATGTTTGATACTTTGTTTTTGCAGAATGTGAACGTGAACAGAAGCCCAAAGGAGGCTCTACACACTGTCCCTGATCACAATCTGGATCTATAAACTAATGCCATACTTTGGAACATCCCAGGCACTTTCACATTTCATCAATTACGATCAGCACTAAAAAACACACTAGAATTTACAAGTCTGCTGGCTCCCCCTGCTGTCCACTTTGAGCACTAAACGTCTTCAGCCGGTAGCTCTGTACATTTGTCTTTCTAATGTTTACAAAATGTGTAATATATTCATGGGAAGCTTTTAACCATGAAAACATGACTGTGTATATAAGATGATGTTATTGTAATGTAATATAGGTCATGTTTTCATGTTTGCAAATTGTTTATTAAAAGTGGTGTTTTTAAGTCACTTATGTTTTTAAATGGTCAAGAAGTTTAACAAACACGTCAAATGTGTATTTATTTAGAGTGGAATATGGGATACACTGTGTTTCAGACCCCATGTTTTTATTGCTACTTAAGTAATATTGTACAGTGTAACAGTACTTTTACTTAGTAAAAGTTGAGTTACTCTTCCCACTGTGAGTAGGTCTACAAGTGACAAAAGCTTTATGTGACAATATAAAATGATTTGATCATTTGTGTTTGTTGCTCAGTTACTTCAGTTCTTAAAATAGTAGAGTTTGTGGATTATGTAATGCTTTGTTCTTCCAATTTAATTTCCAACTATTAATTATCAATCAGATGTTAAAGGTACAATAACTTTCTGGATGTAGCATGTCAACTTGATTCTATGGAAAGTTAAAACTTTGGAACATTCGCTACTGACATACATTTTATACCATGACCTGTAGAATATGTATATTTCCATGGAAACAAGCAGGCAAAATAAGAGTCAGGTTTGGGGAGATGCAAGCCTCCTCACAGTAAGGACACATGTTTTTCAGTACAATAAAGATAACCAAAATGCAAAAAAAAAAAAAAACAGCTTGTGATTGTGTTGTTATAGTATAAAGTTGCATACTGTTGCTTTAAGTTCAGACAGTTACTCTTACAATATTCTTAGTTGTTTTCCCCAATACTTTCTAGAGCCACCACTTTTACTTCTACTTGAGTAATATTATTTTGATGTAAAACTGAGTAGGCTACTGTACCTGTGGAAAATATTTTGCGCATGTTTCCAGTATTTTGACTGCCGCTTTTCCCCCGTTTGAGAATAATTTAGTCTACTTAAAGTCCTATAAGGGCCAGTGTTCTGTTGGGTTCAGACTATAATGGTTCTTTGTGTGAGGGGAAGCAAAGGAAAACACTAAGGACCAAATTCAAACACGGAATGTGCAGAAGGGAGGAAGTAGGCTAAAAATACACTCCACGAATAGTACTGTAATTACTTAATACGAAGTAACATTAAACCTTTTTGCTGTGGTCCAAAGGATGACTATAGTGAGTGGATTACATAGACCACAGTGCTCAAGGACACAAAAACATTTGCTCTAGTGGGATTTGCACGTCTTGGTTTGTGGGGAATGGAATGCTTGCATTATGCTCTGTTGTCACTTATATGACAAGAAATCTTGTTGAAGGACAGAATAACTATAGAAATTAAAGCCTGGCCTGTTCACTACTTGAATATTGCTATTATTGCCCCGTGTGGGCAGCAGTGACTCTCTGTCATTGTGTCCTTAGGCAAGACACATCACCCGCATAATGCCTAATGTATGAATGTGGTGTAAGCATGAATGTGGTGTAAGCATGAGTGTTGGTTAGAGGGGCCAATTGTGCAGACTGACAGCCTCTCTTCAATCAGTCTGCCCCAGAGCAACTATGGCTACAATAATAACTTATTTCCATAAACTATGGACTGCAATGTAGTGCCTTTGAGAGTCCAAAAAGCACATAATTGTTCAAGGCAAAATTATCACAGGGCAGCTGTGGTTACAACAGTAGTTTACCACCACCGAGTGTGGAATGAATGAATAATGATTTGGGTGCCTATAAAACGAATGCATCATTATTATTATTATTATCAGGCCCGAGTGCTAAAGCGTAGGGCCTATTATTATCGTTCTGTTTTTTTTTTTTTCGTATTATTTATTCTTGTTCTTATTCCAAGGTTCGGGTACTTCCCACCGACGAAAACTCACTAAATTTTGCACAAAATTCAAGAATGCCAAAAAAGGAATTTACAAATAATCTGTATTAAAAAATCTTTAAAAATGGCTCAACAGCACCCCCTGGAAAATCAAAATACATTGCGCCTATGGCTATACCCGTGTTGCCATGGCAACAGGCCAAACATCTGTCCTCGCCAATGGGACCCCGGGAAAAAGGGTTTTCAAGGAAACACGTTCAGTCTTTTAGAATGCTTTTATAATGTCCCACTTGTCGAGATGATCCAGCACAATTCTGGTGAGTTTGTGTCAAAAACCCTAGGAGGAGTTCGTTAAAATACGAGGACAGGAAAATTTGCCTTCACCACCAGGTCACGTGTTCGGTCCAATATGGCTGACTTCCTGTTGGTCGCCTAGCAACGGTGTTTCTGTGTACCACATTTGGTTTGGCTACGACCAGTGGCGGCTGGCCCAAAGAGGAGAGGAAATATATGAAATGTATAATACTAAAAATATGTTGTTGTTTTGTTTTTTTTAAATCAATGTCAGTTTTAATTATTTGTGTGTCTCTAATCTAAATTATTCAAACAACATTTCCTCCAAATTACTCTTATTCAACAGTGAATTACATAGTTGATTCTCTCCTTGGGGCTCGCGTCCAGAGCGCCCTCGAACTAGCGAAATAGCCAATCGTGTGTGGTTGCTAGGGGAAAATTTTAAAAATATGATTCCTATCAGCCTATCAGCATCGCCAAATAAAATGGTTTTGGGGCACCCGTGTGCGTCGCTCCTGCTACAGAAAATATGGATCGCTATTCGCCCTGTCCCAGACTGATTAGTCACGTGATAGGCGTATCCACGTATTAATCCGCAGGGAATACACGGATGAATTATTGTGAAAGGACGTCTGAATTATTGTTTTTAATTTATTTATTTTCTGTGCCATCTGTGATAAGATAATCACGAGCAAGTTGAAAGGTCGGTCAGGACTCAGGAAGTATTGCAGGGGATGAGCGCGGGTCTTATTCGGCATTTTGGAAGAAGTCACGTTTTCAGCTTGTCCCAAGTCTTAGTAATTAAAGGCAAATTAACGTTTTTTTACAATCTGAGCCTTCTTTCGGCAATAAAACAAGTAGTTTTACTCACCCATAGCATTTTTCTGTCAATTGGAGCAGTATCGCAGAACTTATGTTGAGCCGTTCTGTTCTACTAATGATCCCGTATCCGTTAACATGGTGCTGTATCATATGCTCGGGGCATTACTTTGCGGTGTCCAAATAACACAAACTTTAGCACTTTTCAAATCATAGAAGCCCAATGTCTTAATGTAAGACTTCGTTTGAAGCAAAAGTGGCCTGTAATCCGAGATTTAGCCATAGTTTCGAGTAGATGAGGACGCCAGTGCGCATGCGCGGTGTGGGATCTCATATTTAATTTACATGTGTACTTACATATGAAAACTGTAATTTCTGTATACTTAGAACCTCCACCTGGTTCTTCTGTGTTTTAACCCTGTGTTCTGTGAACAGCTAAGCGTAACTTAATACCTACATAGACTATCTGGGGCTGTGTTGACATCACCTGCTCCCTATCCATCAATATTTTGGCTGACTATTGGGAAAACTGGTCTTCTTAGCTAAAGCTGGGGAGTTCTTTACATGGTCTGCATAGCTAAGCTATTCTCCTATAGGTTAGTTGTTGCTGAGGTCATAAATAGTCAACAGTCTGTACTGTATTTAAAGACACCTTGTGGTCATTTGTGTGTGTGTGGGGGTGTGTGTGATCCGACCCCATTGTGGGGTTCTCTCCATGTCCCTCTTCACGGCCGATGTCTCTCTGCTAAGCTGATAACATGGAGGCTGATGCCTGATGACACCATTCTGTTTGTATATTGCTATTTTGACATTAAAATGCTGAATAACCTCAATTTCGACTATGCCTTCCTTCAGCCCTCCTTCTGACCCACATTTTTATGAAACTGACAGTTTGGCGCCCAACGTGGGGCTAGAAGTGAGGCTCAAAGGGGCCACGAAGGAGAGGTCAACATGGGGCTCGAGAAAAGCAGAGAAAAAGTTGAAGAAGAGGAGATTCTCCATGCACCCAGAGGTTTCAGGTACTGATCTCTAAGAATTTTAAATTAATTGTGATGATGAAACAAGCTGGGACTTCTGAAATAAATTATTCGGTGATGTTGTCTAGCCATACAAGATGAACTAAAATTGCATGTTGAAATTTTATATTTATGGTTGCTGTAATCTGAATCTGTAATGAATCTGTAAGAATCAGTAAGAAGAATCTGGGAATCTGTTGTTTTGATGCTTTTTTATGTTAAGAAATTTGGATTTTTTTTGGTTGTTTTTGTGTGGATGGACATCAGATCTAAATGTGTAACTAAAATATAAGAGATCTTAAGATTGCCTGTTCAGAATGAACATGAGACAAGTTGCTGTAAAATACTCGAAGAGTTAATTTGCAGATAATTAATATGTTAAACCCTGCAAAAGCAGAGAAGTTAATAATAAAGGTAAAATCCAAGTGGTTCAACAAAAGAAGATGTTTTTGTTTTGAAAACTGAGCTCTGAAAATGTGCGAGTTAGTTTCATCTTAGTTCTGCAAAGGATGCAGATAGATGTTTTTTGGTCATTTTGGGGTTTTTGATTATTTGTGATTCATTATATGTATCACTTCTGGTAATCTAAATCGATCAAGATGAGATTAATATTCTAGTGAAAGGTGAATAGGAGTTCTATTAAACTATTAAAAATGAGGTTGTTTTAGCTGATGTTAAAATGTTACTGTTGCAGATAAATATAGTTCATTAGATAGATCAGACTATGTCTATTTTTTAATAAACATTTTTTTAGGGGTAATTTATCTCACTATGTCCCAGCTTGTGTCATTGTGTCAATTAATTTGAATTCTGAGTTCAGGTACTGGAGAAGTTGACTGAGTAAATCAGTTTTTGCTCAAACACCTGGCATGCCCCTCAGAAGTTGTGAAATCTTACACCACAAAGTCCTTGTGACATCTGAAGACCAGTCTATTCTGGCAGTTTTTGTGAGGAGAATGAAGGAGCTTCACCATTTTTGGACTCAGAGATGTCTGTTTTTAATGTCTGTTCATTTTTTGCTGATGTAGGCAACTGTGCTCTCAAATCAGTCTCAACCCAGTATCAAACAGGAGTTTGATGAAGGTGTTCAACAAATCAGAGAGATTTTTGCATTATAATTCTCAGATGACAAAAAAGCTCATATCAAGGATACAGACTCTTCAAACTGTAAAGGAAGCTGTAAAAGCTGCAACCACACAGTAAAAGAGTGCTCAGAAGGACGACACCTTTGTGGTGCAGGAGAAGGCTGTGTTAAAATCCAGTCTGCTTCTTTTTATCTTGATGGACATTTTTTGATAAGTGTGTATAAACTAAGTCATCTAGTTTGTTCACTGAAGATTCAGCGTCACTTATAGGTTCAATGGTGATGCAATTGGACATTGTTGGCTTTGAAATCTCTGATTACAACAGCGTGGAGAAGCTGTGCACAAGGAGACCACTGTGCTCTTTCCTGTCAACTGAGTTATGTCAACAATGTCGGCGACGTCTGAGTGTGACATCATCTAACACTCTGTTGAATCCAGGAAGTGAACGATTGGTGATCTGAGAAATATCCTTCCATTTCTGATTTATAACTCCAAAGGGAGGAGAACACTTTTCCAGGAGAGTCCTGTATTAATTTCTGTGTTGATGGAGTTTACTGGGTTACATTCATATGTAAATTAAATATTTTGGTTGTTATTGGTGAGCACATGTGATTATGTGCTCAAAGGGAGGCATTGTGGGATCTCATATTTAATTTACATGTGTACTTACATATGAAAACTGTAATTTCTGTATACTTAGAACCTCCACCTGGTTCTTCTGTGTTTTAACCCTGTGTTCTGTGAACAGCTAAGCGTAACTTAATACCTACATAGACTATCTGGGGCTGTGTTGACATCACCTGCTCCCTATCCATCAATATTTTGGCTGACTATTGGGAAAACTGGTCTTCTTAGCTAAAGCTGGGGAGTTCTTTACATGGTCTGCATAGCTAAGCTATTCTCCTATAGGTTAGTTGTTGCTGAGGTCATAAATAGTCAACAGTCTGTACTGTATTTAAAGACACCTTGTGGTCATTTGTGTGTGTGTGGGGGTGTGTGTGATCCGACCCCATTGGGGGGTTCTCTCCATGTCCCTCTTCACGGCCGATGTCTCTCTGCTAAGCTGATAACATGGAGGCTGATGCCTGATGACACCATTCTGTTTGTATATTGCTATTTTGACATTAAAATGCTGAATAACCTCAATTTCGACTATGCCTTCCTTCAGCCCTCCTTCTGACCCACATTTTTATGAAACTGACAGCGGACTGCTCCCGGGACCCAAACAGGAAACGCAAAGCTGAAAACTATGGATAAATCTCGGATTACAGGCCACTTTTGCTTCAAACGAATTCTTACATTAAGACATCGGGCTTCTATGATTTGAAAAGTGCTAAAGTTTGTGTTATTTGGAGACCGCAAAGTAATGCCCTGAATACAAATGCTAACGGATACGCTACAACATAACTTTCTTCAAACAGCTCCAAATGACACGAACGTGATATGGGTGAGTCAAACGACTTGTTTTATTACCGAAAGAAGGCTCAGATTGTAAAATAACGTTACTTTTCCTTTAAACTGATTCACGGAAGGTGAATTTGATGCTTTATTGCCAGATAAGTTACGTTTTCGGTCTGAAGTGGCATGTTAATGGACTGCGAGTAAGTAACGTTGCCCGAGGTTAGAGCGGAACAACACTGACTGGATTTCACTGCCGCTGCCTATGATTTCTCAACGCGCGAGTGGCGGAGGTACAGTACCTTTTTCCTGTTTGTTTACCATTGCGGTGAAGGAGCCAGTTCCGTACCCAAGCTACGAACCAGGCCTGCAACGGTAGAACTTGGGGTTGGAGAATTATATTTGAGTGTTTTGCCGGCTATAGGATAAATTGTTTATTTGGGCCCATTAGAATACTGTGACTGTTAAACATTTTGTGTGTTGAGGTTTACCCTTGAGATGTTCATCTAAATGCTTGAAAACACTTTTTTTCATTAGATGTCATGTAGTTCATATTTACTTATAACTTTGTTGTCATTGAGTGTCATGTTTGTTTTAGGTTAACACTTTAAACACAAGACATATAGTACAAAAGTAGTTCATTTAAGAGTTTACTCACATCATACTAATAAGAATAATTTCATGTGTACCGTGCATTTTAATAGCCATAATACTGTACTAAAAGGTGTAACACACTAGTATAAATGTGTAATAAGAACTCAGGTTAGTCTCTCTCACATAACAAACAATAATAGGCAGGGAAATCTATTAGCACATCAGCCCCACCAAGATTTTTTTTCACCAGCCGCCAGTGGCTACAACAAAGTTTTTACCGAGCGTCCCATTGGCGAGGACAAGCGGCCCTCGAGGGCCGATCATCGCCGCTTGCGGGTATATTTATTATTATTATTATTATTATTATTATTATTATTATTATTATTATTATTATTATTATTATTATTATTATTATTATTAAACCTGATTCCACGTTCAAAGTACTTTTGGTAAAGGTCTTAGATTTATGTCGGTACTTTCATCCTGTGAAGGAAAAAGAGTGTTTTCTGTAGTTCTGTGGGGCGCAGAGGAGGTTAATCCGTCATCTCTCTGGTGGCAGCAGAGCGCGAAAGCTCCAGTTATGCGCAAACACCAGATACGAGCTGCCTGCGCCTGTTCATATCCAGGTATTTGTCACTGCACTGCAGGCACGCAGCACGCCATCTTTATTTAGCTCTGTGTTTTTACCTTATCACAACTTTACTTTTTGACCCCGAGAGGCACATTTTGTTTTTGGAGAGGGAGGGAGCGGAGGAGAGGAGGATTACCGTAAATTACCTGCGGAGATGAAAAGGACGTCGTGCGAAACGGTGCCCTCATGTTGACAACGTGACGGTGCTGGACACAACCACGGCTACTTTTGGAGCAACTTTCCCTATTTAATCTTTAAAATGGACATAATGGACTTCTCAGTACAATACGTTTTCCTTGTATTAACTTTGTGCGTAAATGTGGTAATTGTGCACGAGTATAGAGCCCATTTAGGAGACAGACTACTTCTGCAGGTAAGCACGTTTTTTAATGTTAGGAGCTCTAAAAATGTTATTATTTCAGACCAAGACCTTTTTGACACAGCGATTTGACACATCCTTGTGTCAAATCGCCACAGAAGCCACGTGTCCGTATTAAGCCAATTATAATGTACTACACATTAGTTCAAACGATTGCATTCTGAATATTGTTTTAGTTGATTTAATCGGTTGAATACAATAATTTTTACTATAGGATATGTATGTAATATGATATTCGTGACAGGTATCCGTTTTTGTTGCGCTGGCTGTAGAAAATAGCAGAGGTGGGCAGTGCTCAGTTACATTGAGACTTTTTTAAAGAAATTGTACTTTTCAGAGTACTTTTCTGGCAGCTTTACTCCTATTTGAGTAATATTAGTAACAGTACTTTTACTTGAGTGGTTTCTCTTCCCACTGAGCAAGTCTACAGGTGACAAAAGCTTTATGTGAAAATATGAAATTATTTACCAGATTTATTATTTTTTTTTAATGTTTTGTCTTTCCAATTTAATTTTAAAATTGTAAATCACATGTTATGCCCCAAAGTTTGCTTGCTTGCTTTGCTTGAATAGTACTTTTCCCAAATACTTTTTTACTCTTACTTGAGTTATTTTGTTGGACCACCACTTTGTGTAAACAAAATGTAATCTTAAAACTATTTAAAATCAACTTCACTTTCAAGACCAGTTTATTATGCTACAGAAAGATAAATACCTCTTTCTTTAATAGAAGCCATGCATAAAGTAGTTGTTACATGTATTTTCCAGTATGCTGCTTGTGCAGCGTATAGAAAGTGTAGGATATGGTGTCATGTATTGACACAGGGCTGAGTGTGCTGGCTCCTGGTACAGTGCACACATTTATGCCCAAAGCCGCACTTCCCCTCCGGATCCATGAATGACTTTGATTCACTCTGTTTTGACACCAAATCTCCCTGAATGCTCGCGTGTGAGGATTACCCAAAGAAATTTTGGGTAAAAATTTAAATAAAACTCTAGTGGTGGAGATAGTTTAGATTCTGTGCATATTATTCACAAATGCACTGCCAAAACACAAAATGAAATCTGTTCAAGTAATGTGATGATTTGTACCATATTTGGAAATTGAACTGAGAATCACGTGGTCCCTCATAATTCGATACGATACTCGATACATGGCTCATGACATGAGATTTGGCGTGGCGATATATGTGATAATCGATCAATATTTCTGTGTTAAACCAGTTAATACGAAATACGTCTATTTTAATCATAAAAACAGTAAATATATCAAGTGTATAGACCTTTTTCATAACTGCCGGAAGTCCTGCCCTGTAGCATTGTGGCACTTCCTGTTATGGTTTTCTATAGCAAAATGTCTACCGAAATGTCTCAGGTATTCTCTACCAGTTTAATGAATCTGCCTGCCGTCATGTTTGGGGGGCGTGATAGCCATCACCAAATCCAAGTCATCAATTGCCATTAGATATGCTATTAGATACAGCATATCTAACATAGCATGAAAAAGCTACGTGGCAATATGTCACTAGGTTATGTACATGTAATCTTGCCATGAACATCTCCAGCATTCAAACTGCACAAACCACATATGCATTATGAGTCTATCCTAATATCTACAGCATGAAATACATTTTTAATGTGAATTATAGAATCAGTCAGAATTAACAAGTTACTTATGTTTTATTCATTACCATAACATTAGTTAACAAATGCTAGTTGTTGTTTGGCTTTAAAGGGATATGCCACCCCCAGGTCAAACTTGGGCATCTCCCCACAGTCCAGAGACTAAAATAAGTGGTGGAAAGCGTTTTTCTGGTGACGCAGCCATTGTCCAGGTCTGTCAGCACTGACCGCCACGGTATCTGCAGCTACTCCGCGTTAGACTGGAGTCTAACGTCGCCAGAGAAAGATTTCGGCCAAAAGGAATTAATTTGCTCGATGCGTTTCCCAATTACTTTCTGTGTAGTGCGCATTCATATCAAGTGCAAATAAATGTGCAAATCAACACGGGGGAGTTCCCCTGTTACGCAGCGTGGTGTGTGCTTCGGCTGTCTTTTTCCGCACTGAAAAATAGTTCCCACCCAAAATGACCAAGTCAAGCTCTCCGTGTTGATTTGCACATTTATTTGCACTCGATATGAATGCGCACTACACAGAAAGTAATTGGGAAATGCATCGAGCAAATTAATTCCTTTTGGCCAAAATCTTTCTCTGGCGACGTTAGACTCCAGTCTAACGCGGAGTAGCTGCAGATACCGCGGCGGTCAGTGCTGACAGACCTGGACAATGGCTGTGTCACCAGAAAAAACGCTTTCCACCACTTATTTTAGTCTCTGGACTGTGGGGAGATGCCCAAGTTTGACCTGGGGGTGGCATATCCCTTTAAGCTTTCATCTTTCTCACCTTGATAGTTGTGGTTAAATTTATCATGGAAGAATGTTTATTGTTTGTGGACCTCGTTGGTTGAACATTTGGTGATGGGGCAGATTTATTAAGGTTGTGGAGAATAGCGCTACCGCAGATCCTTCATCCCCACCGCCATCAGACTGTATAATTCTAACACATAGGCCAGACGTGCAATATCCTCTTTTTCATGTTGATGCTTGTTGTTACTATTATTATTATTACTATTTTTCCATTATTATTATAATTACTTATTACTATTTTTATTATTACTTACTTTATCCCATTCCTGCCTGCATGCACTTTTCCCTCTTGTTCAAATGTCCTGGAGCTACTGTGGCAAGTAAATTTCTCCTGTGTGAGATCAATAAAGTCTTATCTTATCTTAATACGCGAGACATTTCCACAGACATTTTGACATAGAAAACCACTGACCCGCTATAGGGCTGAACTTCGAGCAGTTATAAAAGGTCTATTGCATAAACAAATTTCCTTCCACTAAATAAGCAACACATTTTTTGTGCTGTCACAAATAAAAATACTAAAAGATAGCAACAAATACTCTTGACTATATGGATACAGCAACCCACAATATCGATACTGTATCACAAAATTTATTATCGCAATGTTTCTGCACACCTCTATTTGGAATGAAGTTAATTGAGCAGTTTTAGCAGACTAGCATATGAGATATATTTACTAACAACAAGATATCGTGTACAGGGGGTCCTCGAGTTACGACGGTCTCGGGTTACGACGTTTCGTGGTTACGAACGCGCCCCCATTAAAAAAAATATATATATATTACGCGTCATTCCGTCTTACGCGGTTTAGCGTGGTAAGAGATGTAAACAAACGTGAACGGCGCGCAGCGCACGGCGGAAGAATACGCTCTGTTGTGGTTGTAGGGAGAAGAAGACGGCCTCGTGTGCGTGCCCAATGTGGGCGGAAGTACCTGATGTGGGCTCTGATCTGCTCCTATGAAAGCGGCAGTGATAACCAAGCAGTGTAGTGGTCTAATTATTGAGATGGAAAGGTTATTGGTGCTTTGGTTGGAAGATCAAAGGCAAAATCCGGCTTACGACGAAATTCGGGTTACGACGCGTCTTAAGAACGGATCAACGTCGTAACCCAAGGACCCCCTGTACTTAAATTCACCTGCATGATTCCATGGAAACAAAAAATGAAAATCTTACTTAGGAACATTCACCATTTTCCTGTTATGCCATACTGTGGAAGATTATAGCCAAAGAACAATAATTCCATGGAAACAAGAAGGCCCTACTCCAGGCCAATATGAATCAGGTTTGTGGAGATGCAGGCCTGCTCACAGAAAGGATGCATGTTTTTTATGTAAGCACTTTGAATTACTGTGTACGAAATGTGCTATACAAATAAACTTGCCTTGCCTATATTTTTCAGTACAAGAAACCAAGTACAGTACAAGTGTTTTAAACAAGTTTTATTGTTTAAATGTTTAACTGTTTGTTTTTAACTGTTTGTATTTTAACTGTTGCTTTTAGCTGCTTTTAACTGCCTATAATGTATATTATACTTGTTGTAAGGTGACCTTGAGTGTCCAGAAAGGCGCCTAATAAATAACATGTATTATTATTATTATTATTATTATTATTATTATTATTATTATTATTATTATTATTATTATTATTATTATTATAAGACACATAACCATAATAATAAAAAAAACATGCTTTCATATTAGTCTATTTTTTAGTCTATAAGTTTTCTATTGTAGGGACCACCACCTGCTTGATTAGTTCCACGGGGTCAATCAGGTGATGTCACCAGGACATCACAAATCACGTCTGAGGAGAGGTGACCCAGCTCACATTTTTTTGGCAATAAAATCACCTGTAATTGAAAATGTGAGAGAGATAAATTTAATGCCATAATGTGTGACATTCCAGGCAAAGCGATCTCATTGTCATGAATACAGACAGGTGGCAGACAACCTTCCAGAAAAGTTGCATAAAGTTGCACCTTTAACTTGTTATTGGAAATGTCTGATTGGTTTCATTTTCAAGACATTTTAGTTTATAATTAGAAAGCAAATGGGTTTTAAACTACTGTATATCATGAGAAATAACTTGAAAAATAGTATAAATCTTTAGTCTAAACTAATCAAAACAAAACATCTCAATTCTGAATTCATATAATTTGCTGATGGTCCTTTTTGCAGCTACTCACTTGTAACTTCATTCTTTTTCAGAGAGTAAAACGACAAAGTAAACCAGCCAAACCAGTGGTAAGTATAATCTCCTAAATGCTAAAAATCTGTATGGATTTTAAATATAGGTTACTTTTCTGCCCGTGTACATATTACAGGAACGCTACATAGAGTTACCCTTGACCTACATTTATACAGTAGTGTAGTCAGACTGGAGGATGTAAACTGGGGATGTGTCTAGCCCAAGGACACATCAGAAATATAAACAGAGGAGGCTGGGATTGAACCACTAACCTCCTGTTTATTGTATTGTAAACTCAATTTTGATACAGAGGAATAGACTCGATACTCAATGCAGATTCTAATACCACAATGATAATAAAAACACTTTTTTTTTTTTTTTTTTAGACAATAGAATGGGATTTTTAACATTAAATGATAGTACTTTCTTTTATATTCCCATGTGGTTTTATATCTGTGCAATCCCTCAGTGGTCGAGGTAGGTTCCATAGTGCTCCATGGATGTAGTTTATGTGCTCTTATACTTGTTCTGATACAGCTCAAGATCATTGTACAGCTGATCAGGAAAGATTCATTTCTGTCCTCTGAATGGAACTTTATCAATATCTTTTCAAATGATACTAGTTTTAGTATTAATTAGTGTCTCATTTTAGATGGCCAGTGCTGTTTAAAAACTATTCATGTCATGGTTCAATGTTTTTTGCTGTTATCATTTAATATTTTGTGTATCTTATTCCTTTGGTGTGCCCTTTAGTATTTTATTTTGACATTTCTGGTCAGCTTGTTACTTTTAGTTTTACTTCCTGTCTGTTGATTGTTTTCCCCGCCCTAATGTGCTACACCTGTGTCTGTCTGCATTTATACCGTAGCCGTTTTCCAATCCAGCGACGGCACGCTTGTGAGTGTGGTCTCGGTCTGTTGTCGAGACGGCGCACACTCGCTCTGTCCTTAGTGCACTACGTTTCTCACATGGCCGTCTGCGAAAAGGAACAAGTCCCGCCTCAGCTCAATGAGCCGGGTGGTCTGCTCCTTGTTCCCTAAAGAAAAAAGTATTATTCTATTGCGACTAGCAATACTTGGAATTGGGACATGTCCAATGTTCCCCCTAATTTTTAATGTGTCTGAGAAAACACTCCCTGAGCACTCCTTGGATCCCTGTGCGCGACATCCAAAATGCCCCCCCCCCGCGCGGCTCGCACTTTGCAGATATAAAAAAATGACCCTGCGGCTGAATAAAAAGCGGAGATCCGCTGAAAGCGCTTTCATCCCTGATTTACAGTGCGCTGCATAGGTTTTCTTGTATGAAAGTGGTGTGTGCGTGAGTGTTGGAGGTGGTCGGAGGGGCCGATGCCGCAGATTGGCAGCCTCGCTTCCATCAGTCTGCCCCAGGGCAGCTGTGGCCACAGAAAGTAGCTTGCCACCACCAAATGTGGAGTGAATGAACAATGAACTGTAAAGTGCTTTGGGTGTCATGAAAGGCACTATATAAATGCAATGAATTATTATTATTATTATTATTATCCTCCCGCACTGTGCATGCTGGGGCTTTTAAGTGTGCAAAGCGTGCATTTTCGCACGCTTGGTCCACGCCCCGATTTCCATGAAAACGACGGCGCCGTTCAGAGCTCATCTTAACGGTGCAGGGGACAAAAAACGAATGGAACGGCGCTTGTCGCGCCGTATATGACGCACATCCCCCTCCAAGGACGCTCATAAGCGTGCCGTCGCTGGATTGGAAAACGGCTCCTGTGTTCTCCTCTGCCCTTGGTTGGTCCATTGTCATTGTCTCGTCTGGTCTCGGCACGTCTAGTCTCGTCACTAGTAGTCAGGTCTTGCCAGTTTGGATTTTTGGATTTTGGTCAGTTCTTTGTTTATTATTAAAGTACTTAAACAGTAGTCCTGCATTTTAGCCGTTTTCCAATCCAGCGACGGCACGCTTGTGAGCGTCCTTGGAAGGGGATGTGCGTCATATCCATTCCATTCGTTTTTTGTCCCCTGCACCGTTAAGATGAGCTCTGAACGGCGCCGTCGTTTCCATGGAAATCGGGGCATGGACCAAGCGTGCGACTACAAAGACCGACTCGCCAGCGACATCCACATGTGACAGTTGCGACGTCACTATAAAATATACGTACTGGTTCACCTCACCTACAACTATGCTACATGAAACTCTTCATAAACTACGCTAAACATGTGTGACGGTAGCCGTAACGGCATAGTTCACGGCACCTGTATTACCGTTCACATGCTTTTCCCCTTACACTTATATTTCCTTTGCTGTTGTAATGCTGGATATTCTACAGTGTCGCCATGTCCAACATTTACTCTAAGCTGCGCACTGCTCGCACATTCTCAGCGCACAAGAAAACCTATGCAGAGCACTGTAAATCAGGGATGAAAGAGCTTTTAGCGGATCTCCGCTTTTTATTCAGCCACGGGGTCATTTTTTTTATATCTGCAAAGTGCGAGCCGCGCGCGGGGGGGGCATTTCGGATGTCACGCACAGGGATACAAGGAGCGCTCAGGGAGTTAGTGTGTTTGCTCAGACACATTAAAAATTAGGGGGAACATTGGACATGTCCCAATTCCAAGTATTACTAGTCGCAATAATAATAATATGACCACCCGGCTCATTGAGCTGAGGTGGGACTTGTTCCTTTTTGCAGACGGCCATGTGAGAAACGTAGTGCACTAAGGACAGAGCGAGTGTGCGCCGTCTCGACAACAGACCGAGACCACACTCACAAGCGTGCCGTCGCTGGATTGGAAAACGGCTTTTGGGTCATCCCTCCTGTTTCCACGTGACTATTCACTTAATTGGCAAATTTGCATATTGCTAAAAAAAAAAAGTCCTCTTGGTCCTAGGTCTTGTCCTGGTTCGGCTCTGGTTTAGTCCTGATTCAGTCCTGCTTTAGTCCTGTGGTAGTCCATGAATCACTGCTCGATAATTAGTTGCTTCTTGGGGTCAGAAGGTCTCTAAAGCTACAACACAAAGTTCCCACATCACCACAGGTTTGATTATTTATTTACTGAGAGAGTATTAATAGTATAGCTGTATTGACATAAGCTGTAAACAGACCTGGATAAACAGGCTGTCTGGCTTGGAGACACAAACACCTTCCGTTATAAATACAGAAATGTCCTGCTGCCAGTGAAGTTCTGAACTCATTTGTAAAGTTATGATCTGTTTCTATATCTGTTTTAACACTACTCGGCCAAAACCTCGGCTCATACTGATATAAAAAGATAAAAAGGATGAATGGGGCCACGATGAGCGGTAATGGTAGAAACTAAGCGTCAGTAAGGCTTTAGTCGATTAATTGTTCAATAGTATCTTAGTTGACCAAAATTTGTATTCGTTGACTAATCATTTTTAGCGATACACTGATATGGATACTGGTAGAGAATATTGACACAGATACTGAAAAATTTGCTGGATCAGGTATCATTTCCATGATATCAGTTGGATCTGTAATTGGATTGGATTGGCTGATTTTGGCCACTTTCATCATGTTTGACATTTTATTTATACAAGCCTGTTCAGTATTTATTTGAAGGATAAATAACAGTTGTGTAATACATTTGGATCTCTTGTATAGTAAGTGAACAGGGTTTTAGGGAAATAAGTGCCATTTCTCGTCCTGACACTGGTATCGGTTGACATCGGACATCAACTGATATTTAAAGGCAAAGTATTGATATTGGTATCAGAACTGAAAAGGTTGGTTCATTGCATCCCTAATAATTAGAATAGAATAGAATAGATCAGATTAGATTATAAGAATTTCTATGAGATTTAGCTAAAGATTTGGTATTTTATGGTATTTATTTGTAAAAAGGTGGATTAAACTCATGATTCAAAATTTATATAAATACAGTGTCTCCTAGTACTTTTTTCTGAATAAATAGTAGTTTTTACATGCAGGATAAACTCTGATATCACTGACACCAATATTGGGACTCATGCATCGATAATTGCTTTTTTTACATGCACCCTAAATATGTTCACACTTGTCCTGCCTCAGCCCAGTTTAGTCATGATCTAGACATAGTTTTGACCTGCTCTAGTCCAGGTTTAGTTCCTGAGTTAGCCAGACTTTAGTCCCAGTTTAGCGTGGTGAAGAAGAGTGGTGGTGAAGAGTGGTTTTATTGCAGAATAAAATAGGATATTTTATTTTTGGGGAATATTACGGTACTTCACAAATTGTAGCTGATGTGATTTGCTAATTGCGTCCATTGATTGATGAATCTTGCAGCTCCACAGGTTAGTGAACATAACCCTGTATGATTGTGTTGTTCCAGTTGAAGGTGACAGAGTACCATGTGCGCTGCTCAGTGCTCTCACGTTACGCTGTGACCAGGATCCAGAGCTCCGTGTGGAACCAGCTCTCCATCACCAAAGAGGCTGCCTTTGAGGTGGATCTGCCCTCAGCCGCCTTCATCTCCAACTTCACCATGTGAGTGTGTGCACTTCATTACACGTATAGTCATAGTTCTATAAGTGTTCTAGTCATGCTTTGTACTGTTTCTGGTCTCAGTTTGAAAGAGTGGGTATTACACCTCTATGGGATGTACCTATAATATTTTTGGATCACCATGTTATCTTTTACTGTTTTTAAAATACTATATTTGCCCTAAATCAACATATTAAAATTCATTTTGTACCAAGTCACTCCCCCTCAGTGTGTATCCTACTAATGAAAACTACTGCACATCACACTGGGTTTGTCAGGTTGTAGTGTATTGTTTTGTATCATGCTTGCAGGCCATGCAGAAGCATGGATGACATGACATTATTCAGTCACCCCATACTCTATGGTTTTAAGATAGTATTGTAGCCACAGCTGCCCTGGGGCAGACTGACAGAAGTGAGGCTGCCAATCTGTGCGTATGGCCATCATCAACTCTCATGGACCACATTCTTGCTAGAAGGAAAAAACAAACAAACAAACAAAAAAAAACGCAAATGCAAGAAATGTTCTTCATTTTTTGTTGTTGATCGAGTTGAACTCTGGCAATTGAGAAGTAGATTATTTTAGCAAACAACATTATTAAAATGTGGTTAAAAGCTCCAGAAAGTTGATTTTGGATAATATGCCCCTTTAAAAACATGTTGATAGCACAGACTCCAGATCAAACTTCACAAGCCTTTCAGGGAAAAGCAAAATCCAGCAGCTGTTTGATTACGAGGCGACTTGGAAAGGTTAAAAATACTGAATATAAATAAAGTGCACACTGGTCAGCCTTACAGTCAGAGCAGGTCAGGATGGGGCACACCAGAGCCTCATGAATACTGCACTTTGTCAAGTCTAAAAGGTAATCGACTGTTTTTAAAGCCAAGGCCAGTGCAGGGACAGCCTGCTGCATTTCATTTCATATTTTAATAGCAAAGGCCCTTAAATGTCCTCTTCTATTTCCATGTTTACTGTTTAGTCTGTTCAAAAGGACAAATCTGATGCACTGAAATAAAACTATGTGACCTTTTGAGTCAAACTGAGTATTATATGTTGACAATATGGGGCAGGAGTGGTGCAGTGAATTCACCTTTCCGCTACACCAGAGGGTTGCCTATTCAAACCTCTCACAAATGCATCCAGTTTTGTATTTCCATGTAAGATTATTTTCATCTTTAGTATTTTGTTAATTTACCAACTGGAAACAAACTGGGACAATAGGCTCACAGCAAATGTATTTTTTTCATAGCCGCTGATTTGTAACTTGTATCTCAATGTTGGAAGACATTCACAAATTAAATGATCTTTAGAACCAATCTTGAACTTCTCTTACCCAAGTTTAACAGTGTTCACATTACATTGCACTTTAAGTCTGTGTTGTTTCTCAATGTTGTTGTTTTTTCTTCGTTATTTTTTTCACGTAAAGTGCCGTGTTTGTTTTGACACAGTGGCATCATACCTTTTATTTACTGGCTAATCTGCCTGTCAAATAAACCCATTGGAACTCTGGGATAGAGACTCAGTTCTAGACCATATGCTTTGTTAAAAATATTAGAAAAGAGTGAAGTCATGGCTGATCAATCAGTGGAACCAAAGGGGTATATAGGACTTGTTTGTTGGTTAAAAAAGGCGTAATGAGGTGAGAGTTTTCCCACTAACCAGACTGCTGCTGGTTCAGACCTCATCTGAGCACATGAACTGTTAGCCCTCTCTCTCTCTCCCTTTACCCAGACACCACAGTCTCTGCTGCTATATTGGTTCACCGTGAGCCCCTCTGAGTTTGGGACATCCTGTTTCAGACTGAGAGCTCAGTGTTCAAGGTCTGTGCTGCACTTTCACCTCCTCTCTGTCCATCTCTCCATCTCCATCTCTCTCTTACCCTCTCTCTATCTTTCTCCCTCTCTTCTTTCCTTCTCTTTTTAGCTCCCTGTCTCTCCCCATCCCTCTGTCTCCTCCTTCTTCTCTCTTCCTCTTCCACCGCTTCTCCCTCTCTCATCCTCTCTCTTCTGCCACCTCTTCCTTCTTTTCTTTTGTCATTCTCTCTCTTTCTTACTCTTTCTCTCTCTGTCTCTCTCTCGCTCACTTTTTCATGTCTCTATTTTCTCATCTCCCCCTGTTCCCTCTATCCCCCTCTCTCTCTCTCTCTTTCTCTCTCTCTCCATACAACTGTGGTTTGTTTTAATGTTTTGGACCTGATTTTTCCAGGATCTGACCTTAATTTAGCCCCTGATCACCTGACTCTAAACACTAAAATATTGTTTAAAAGTGACACATAAAATTATTATGAAAGTTATTATCATGATTCTTACTAACTTTTGAAGAGGTGATATTACATTTCTTCAGGATATTAACTGCTAAATTATTTAGATCCCCACATTATCTTTTATTGTTTTGAAAATGCTACTGTATATTCACTGTGTTAACATGTTTAATAAGTTTCACTTTAGTTTTTGATGATCTGAGTCTCTCCTCTCGTTGCTTCAGAGCATGATCAGCATTTCACAACATGATCAGCATGCATACAATTCGCTGATTGTATATTTATGGAGAATTGTCGTGTGGAGCGTGGATGACGTATGCTTGTGGGCGGAGCAATGGACAGGATTGTACTGCTAACCAAAGTGCCGTTGGTTCAGATGTGATTTTTGCAGGTGTGGCTCGAGAGGCGACCCGTCACTGCGTCACTAGCCTGTGTATCTGTGCTGTGCTCCTGCTGTTTGTGAAGGGAAATGACTCTTCTGACTCTACACCTACTTTCATATCACACAACTTTGTCAACTATAAATAAACAAACAAGTGTGTTTAAGGCACACAGTTTTTCTTTGATGGAGCCAATACAACTTGCAGCACATTCCAGTAACACTATTTTCCCCATGGTAAATCTGTGGTGATGCGGGCCACTTTGTGTTGTAGTTTTGGAGACTTTTTGACTCCAAGAACCAACTAAGTACTGCAGTTTTCCAGCAGAGATTCATGGAGTAAACCAGGACTATACCAGGAACTGAATCAGGGACTAAACCAGAGCTAAACCAGGATTAAACCAGGACTAAACCAGGAACTAAACTGTAAATTAAACCAGGACTAGACCAGGAACTTAGCCAGGGACTAAACCAGAGCTAAACTAGGACTAAACCAGGTCTAAACAGCCATAAACCATGGACTAAACCAGAGCTAAACCAGGACAAAATCAGGACTCAAACAGGTGTAAACCAAGACTTCCCTGGACGTAACAACTAAAACTAAATCAGGGTTAAATCGGGACTAAGCCAAGACTACACCTGGATTGAAGTACCAAACAAAGATTTATAAGATAATACAGCACTGTCTAAACCAGGACTAATCCAGCACTCTCAGTGGTTCCTTAGTTTCATTCTTTTGTTAATAATTTGCTAATATTTGAGACATGTATATTGTCCCTGCTGGCACCACTGCATGAATGTGGTGTGTGAGGGTTGCAGATGATTGAATGGGCTATTGGCTCAGACTTGGCAGCCATACATATGTCGTTCAGTCTCAAGGCAGCTGTGACACATGCCATTTATAAGATTATCAAAACCTTTTAAAGGTCCCATGACATGGTACTTCTTGATGCTTTTATATGGTGCCTTAATGGTTCCCTAATACTGTAAATGAATCCTTCTTCAAAATCAACACTCAGTGCATGAGAAAGACCCATTTACACAGACATGGTCACAAATTCACTCTCTGAACAACTCATTCTGGGCCTTCTTGCTTGAATGCAAATGAGAAGGACACAGACTGGCTTGAGGAGTGGGTGGCCCCCCCCCCCCCATCACCCGCTCCTCTAAGCCGCTGGAGCGCTGCGCTGTGGCTGTCTCCCAACTTCCGCGTTTGAAGCACGAAGACAGAAAGGAGAGCCATTTCAGTGAAAAAAACACATTTCCACAGAAAATAAAATTAAACCACTGCTGTTTCAGAGGTCCAGAGGGTCGGGTAAAGGACTTCCGAGCCTAGAAACACTCGCATGTGCCTCCAGGCAAATAAAAAAAAACATTTCACATTGCGTAGCTCCTCCGCAGTCCAAACTCTCTGGGCGTGATTTCCAGAGACAGGGGGTGGAGATCCAGACGATGGTGGAACTGCATTTGCATTTCTTTTTTTCGATCTGACGTCAATAAGGTGCCTTGTCCAGAATCGCCCGTTTGAGCTGTGTTTTTTTCAAATGCAGAAAAGGATCGCAAATGCTCAGTTTAGACATTTCGCAACTTTTAGCCATTGGGGGGGCCTAAACAGGGTAGGGGAGCTCACATTAACGTTCAAAAACCTCAGAAAGTGAACATTTCATGCCATGGGACCTTTAAAGCTGGGGTAGACTGACTGAAGAAAGGCTGCTAGTCGGCCCCTCCAACTATTGTAGTATGTAACCTCAGTTTGGGACCCAGCACGAAGACATGAACCGTCAGCACATTGTGATAGTGTTGTCTATTCTAACCTAGTTCAGTCCAGTCTGGCTATGCTTACACTGTAGGGAGTATTATACCTCTGATGATGCAGGTAGGGATTGAGCTGGCAATATTGCCTTAATACAGCGCAGAAACGGAATCTCTCTAACCCCGACCACACCGCATTCATCCTAGGCAAGGTGGATGAGGTGTCTGACACAATGACAGAATTTGGTCCGATTTGAACCTCCAACTTGTGGGTCAGTGAACGAATACTCTAACCACTGAGTCATTTAATATACCTATTTTACTTGTAACTTACATTAGGAATCTCTGTGGGAATTCCCTGATTACAATTATTTTTTATGTATTTATTTGTTTAAACACAGGTGCCAATATGATCCCACTGTAAACACGTGGACAGGGCCCCACAGCTGAGGCCAGTGTAACATAACCTGTCTCTGTGTGACACATAGAGCGTCACTGTAGCTCTGTTTCCACTGTATTTCAGAACGTCCAATGGGAAAGTGTATGTGGCGCAGGTCAAAGAGCGAGCGGCTGCCAGGAAAATCTACGACGCCGCGAAGAAGCAGGGCCGAACCGCCGGGCTCGTGGCCACCAAGTATGTCCCGGGAGGGGCTTCTAATTATAGACAAATTATACAGACTTGTACTGAAAGTAGAGATTTATCATTTTTTACTAAGTTTACACGCACACCAAAAATCTGATCATGATCTGATTTCTGGAGTTATCATATTAGTGTGATGTCATGTAAACAGTTCCATCTGATGTGAATAATCTGATTTCTTTCTGACTGTTCACACCTGTGCAGGTTTTAAAATGACAATGATGTAAAAAGGGCAAACTAATGTGGCAAAGACAAAAAGTAAAAAGAAAATATTAAAAACTGACAAAATTTAAAATCTAACACTCACCACAATCAGATCTAATTACTGTTTATTATCTGTTAGTTATCTGTTTATTGTCGTTATCTGATTTTTTTCTTTCCATGTAAATAGGCCTGTCATGATATGATAAGATTATTATATCAACTTATTCAATATATGAAAGCTGAAAGGATATTTTTTGAGGTGAATATTTATTGGGTGCACATTTTCTTCGCACGTGCTTTATTTATTGCAGCTTGTGTTCTTTTAATAACATTGCACATTTAGAATAGCTTTTGTGGTTTAAATCTGCTCTTGGGTTAGTGCGTCAATTGCACTTTAGTCCACTAATTATTTGATTTAGACTATAAGGATTTCTATGGGATAACAGCAGAAAGGAGAAGTTAATGAGTGAGTGAGATGAATATTTAGTATTTTTTGGTATTTATGTAAAAAGTCAGATTAAGCTCATGATTCACAAGACAGTAATCTGTTTTTATATAAATACCTTGTACCTTTTTCTGGATTAATGTTGTTTTTAGCATGAACTCCCCCTGCAGGTGTAGTCTTGTGAGTGCAGTTTGGCTTAGATACACAGAGATATGGAGTAGTTTTGATAGCTTTTTTTTTTTTGCCACACCGCCCTTATAGTCAACTAATTAATGGGCAGGACATGTCTTTAATCCACCAAGAATTTCTTTACTGGAATACAGCCCTACAGTGCACAATGGCAACAACAGACTGTCAGTGCCTTACAGCTTTAAAATCCCAGGTTCCACTTCCATTTCCAGAGGGACTTTACATGTTCTCCCCATGTCATGGTGGGTTTGCTCAGGGTGCTTAGGGTGCTTAGACTTTACCCATAAACCCCAGCATGCATAATAGGCAAAATTCTAAAGCTAGATACCCAACATTCTGGCTCAAGATCTTGAGATGGGTCCCTGGACGCACTACTGCCTCTGACAGGTTTAACCTCTGTGGCTTAAAGCGATGGGTCAAATGCAGAGGTCAAATGGCGTTAGGGGGATGATGAAATGTACTTGACATGTCTGTTATATTATGTGTGTTTCCCTAGAGAGAGGGAGATAGAGCGTTTCCGCGTAGCGGTGAGTGCGCCCCCTGGTGTCCACCTGTCCTTCTGTTTGACATACGAGGAGCTGTTGTTGCGCAGACTGGGCAGATATGAGCTGAGTTTGGGGCTGAGGCCGGGGCAGCCTGTTGAGAACCTGACTCTGGAAGTGACAGTGTCTGAGAGGACTGAGCTCAGCTTCATCAGAGTGCTGCCTCTGAAGACCAGCCGACTGATCAACAATGCTCACGGTACATTCAACCTGATCACATCAGTGTTTACACAGGAATGTTGGACCCAATATATATATACTAGCAGTCAAAAGTTTGGACACACACTCACTCATTGTTTTTTTTTCTTTAAGTTTACTATTTTGATCATTTTAGATATGCACAGAAGACATCAAATATATGATGCAAAATATATGGAATTATGTAGCCAAAAAAAGTAGTTAAAAAGTCCACTAAATACTTTTTAAAATTTTATATAAAAACCTCAAAATATCCACTCTTTGCTTTGTTCACAGTGCTGCAAAACCCTTGGCCTTA
Organism: Paratrypauchen microcephalus; assembly: GCA_036785185.1. Taxonomy (NCBI): domain Eukaryota; kingdom Metazoa; phylum Chordata; class Actinopteri; order Gobiiformes; family Gobiidae; genus Paratrypauchen; species Paratrypauchen microcephalus. The sequence continues at coordinate 572,243 of JAVJIX010000205.1, forward strand.
TGCATTGGCCTAATGTCAAGCAATACCACAGAAATACTGTGCAAACCATGGTTCAAAGCAAAAAAAACAAAAACAATTGGTATTTGATTCTGATTTGTTTATTTTATTGTGACACATAACAACACCTCTGAAAACACTTTATATTTGTAGCACTGATGTTTATTAACACATTGAATTTTATCATGTTTGATTTGGTCTCATGACACGGTGCAGTTGCTCCATCCAGAGTTTGTTCAATGTGCTCTCCCAGGAGCTGTGAGCAGGACACGTGGCTCTGCTTCGGAGGAGCCGACTCTGGAAGAGTGCTACAAAGTGCTATTTGGAGGAAGGATCCTGGGAATCCTTGGGAATAGATTTAAAAGCTCAGACACTGCCCCTTTTTAGTCGACTATTCTATCAGCAACACATGTCTTTACCATTACTAGCCTGATTGGACCATGCTGTGTTGCAGGTGATGGCGAGCCTCCTCCCTCCACTCTGATAGAGAAGACCTCTCACTGTGCTCGTGTCCTCTACAGCCCCAGTGTGGAGCAGCAGACCAGTGTCTCAACTCAGGGCATCAATGCAGACTTCATCCTCCAATACGACGTGGAGCTCAGGGACATCATGGGAGACATACAGGTCAGAAGAAGGGCTGTCATGATAAATACTATGGACTATGGACTTATCGTTAAATATATGACAGACGGAGCAATACTTTTATCATTTCTACTATTAGAATCATTAAAGATACAAACTAACTGTATACTTACAGGTCCCATATTACACTGTTTTATGATCTGTTCTAATATAGTTTCCTCATCACAAACAGACCTGGAGTTGTGTTTTGTTTAATTCACACGTGTTTAACACACAAGCCCTGCAAATTTACGTTGATTTTTTTCCTCACACTGACAACACTTCCACTTGTGATGTCACGTGGTAATACAGGAAGTGCTCCACTGTGTTTTTAAGCTCCATACACCTTCACTAAAAACATTTGGATTATTTCAGCCCTGCAATTGCCAATCTCTACTGAACTAACAGTAAAAATTTATGTTAGCTGAAAAAACTACGTGACTACGTGTCACTATGGGACATCACAAAGTGAAACAACATTTTGAGTTTTGGAAATATAGACAGACTAATAATGCAGGATTACTCAAACATGTGTGGATGAAACAAAACACAACACTAGATATGTTTTAGAGGAGGTAACAACATTATATCATGACTTAGAGCTCAAGAATCATAGGATATAGGACCTTCAACTGTTACATTCTGTTATTTATTGCAGCTCCTATTTGTTTTGTTTTTTTTACACTTTTGTACATTAAGGATACGTGAAAAGTCCCTCAGTCGTCCAGGTAGAATCCATGATAAAAGGAGAAGTTCAATTTGTCAACTGGACAAAGTTTGTTTGGTTGAAAACGTTTCGCCGCTCATCCGAGAGGCTTCGTCAGCTCTAATAAGAATACTGGTAAGACACATGCTTATATCTTGCTGTAGGGAGGAGCTACCTAGCTAACTACTTTCCGGAACTATCTCATTGGTTTCCGTCTTTTGTTTCTCTGGCGTCTAGATAACGATCCCTATTCATCCCTACACGACTGTTTTTCCCACCTCTGGCCCTGCCCGGCTAGCCCTATTGTTTCCCTGTTTGCTTGATCTAGGCTTAAGAATGGAATTGTAGATGGGATGCAAATTATGTCTGACTCCACCATTTCTGTTCAGAGAAGGATTCTCTTTTTTGACAAAAATAGCCTCTTTAACTCCCCTCTCAAACCAATTCTTTTCCCTGGCTAGATATACGGCAGATGACGGTCCACTCTGGCACGCCCGTCTGTGTTGGTACATCCTCTTGTGAAGTGGCTGCTTGGTTTCTCCAATATAGCGCTCACTGCAGTCTTCACTACACTGAATGGAGTAGACCACATTGCTTTGTTTGTGGCTCGGTGTTTTGTCCTTTGGGTGGACGAGTTTTTGTCTTAAAGTGTTTGTGGGTTTGAAATAAACTGGGATTTCATATTGTCCAAAAATCCTCTGTAGTTTTTCCGACACGCCGGCCAGGTACGGAATCGCTACCCCTTTCCTCCTGGGTTCGGATTCTCTATTATCTTGTTTCTTGCCCTTGTCTCTCTTGGTTTTGTTAACAGCCCATTTGGGATAACCACAAACAGAGAGGGCTTCCTGCACATGTTGTTCTTCTTTTTCCTTACCCTCTGTGCTTGTGGGAACCACTTGGGCCCTGTGTTGTAATGTCCGAATAACACCCAGTTTGTGCTGCAGTGGGTGGTGTGAATTAAAAAGCAGGTATTGGTCTGTGTGTGTGTGGGCTTCCTGAAGACTTCTACTTGGAGTCCCCGGTCTCCTCCTATCGTTACTGCACAATCTAAGAACGCCAATGTGTTATCCTTGGCATCTTCACGGGTGAATTTGATATTAGGATCTACAGAATTGATATGTGCAGTAAAAGGAGTCAGACATAATTTGCATCCCATCTACAATTCCATTCTTAAGCCTAGATCAAGCAAACAGGGAAACAATAGGGCTAGCCGGGCAGGGCCAGAGGTGGGAAAAACAGTCGTGTAGGGATGAATAGGGATCGTTATCTAGACGCCAGAGAAACAAAAGACGGAAACCAATGAGATAGTTCCGGAAAGTAGTTAGCTAGGTAGCTCCTCCCTACAGCAAGATATAAGCAAGTGTCTTACCAGTATTCTTATTAGAGCTGACGAAGCCTCTCGGATGAGCGGCGAAACGTTTTCAACCAAACAAACTTTGTCCAGTTGACAAATTGAACTTCTCCTTTTATCATACATTAAGAATAGTTTTTGGCGTTAATTCTGCTTTATGGTTTGGTTTCAGTATTATCGTCTATATTTACTTCAACAATATATCGCTAACGTGGCCTAGTCAGAAGCACTCTTGCCTCACAGCAATAAGATCCCACAGAATATTTGCATAAGGGTTGCATAATATTTGCAAATTAATCAAAATCATAATTGGTACTTTGCAGCTGATGCCATCAACGTTGTCTGAAGCTCTTTTACTGAAATTAGACTTAAATCTGAGCTTTATTTTAGCACAATCTGACCATAATGCTGGAACTACATAATTTGTGCTGTTGAACAAAATAACTGTACAATCACAAGCTAGATACCATTATTGAACAGTTTTTCAGTTAGTCACTCTTACCTTTTTATTGAAAATCAAACTCCTAAACTGGACCATGAATACTTGTATTGATCACAGGCTACTGAAAATATGTTGTTTCGGAGTATTTTAAACTTTTTTTGGCTGTGTTTACTGCATGAAAGGCTAACCAATGGGGCATCTGGTGTAAAATAAGACAACCACTGAAATTTCTCTTAAAATACTACAATCTCGACAACTACATTAACTCCTAAATATTTTTTTTTCCAGGTTTATGATGGATACTTTGTGCACTACTTTGCTCCCAGAGGTCTCCCCGTGGTCCCAAAAGATGTGATATTTGTCATAGACATCAGTGGCTCAATGATAGGCACCAAGATCAAGCAGGTGAGACCACGGAGATGGTCTTCTCATCGACAATCCACTTTATTATTTCACACTCCATGACAGTTAATCATAGCTGAAAATGTAATCAATCATTTTAGGGAGGAGCCAATATGCAGATACTAATACCTGATATTTGGCCTGCTGTATTTATCTGGGATATAAAATCATTTGTTAAATGTTTGTGCAAACATACAGCCATATAATGCTCATGTATTTCCATTGTTATCTATGAGTATGTTCAAAAAATCTGATGCACTGAGGACAAACTGGGAATGGCACATGAGCACACAGACTGGGGCAGAGCCTGAAAAATATCGGTCTCAAATATCAGTATCGAATATCAAATAATTGATTTAAAGAGCCTATATTGCGCAATTTTCTGATCTGTGTTATAATGTTGTTTCCTCATCAGAAACATACCTGGAGTTTTGTTTTGTTTCATGTTTAACACACACCCTGCATATTTAGTTCTTCCTTCAAACTGAAAAAAATGTGATAACACAGAAGTGCTCCCCTGTGTTTTTAAACTCCATACACCTTCACTAGAATCATTTGGATTGTTTCAGACAATCTATTGAACTAAAGGTAAAAGGAGCTGTTAACTTGAAAACTACCACTACATGACATCACAAGGTGGAACAGAGATTTTTGAGTTAAATAAGTATGAATGAAACAAAACAATTAATTAAACAAGTATGAATGAAACAAAACACAACATTTAGTATTGTTTCTACTACTACTACTGCTGCTACTACTACTACTATTACTACTACCAGGGCTCTCAAGTTTTGAGCGGGGTCGTGCTCGAGGAGCGGGGGGGGCGCGAGTGAACAATTTTTCGCGGGGGGGGGGGCTTGAATTGCGTGAGAAATGCCGTGTGAACGCGTCTAATTGTCTTTCTCAATGCGTGAGACTTGAGAGCCCTGCTGTAAATGTTTGTCTAAAGAGCAAACTTAAACTACAAAGCAACTAATGAGAGTTATATAAATATAAATATAAATTACCTGATGGTTCTCAGTTTGTTTCATCATCACCGCAGTGTGCTCTTAGCAGCTGAATCTACACTCTACAGTCTGCCCAACAACAGAACAATCTATTTTCTGATTGGCTGATTTTTTTCCGGGGAGCGGGATGGGGAGGAGGGGGAGAGTTTTTTTGCTGAAAACGCGCGGTGCCTCCATAAACTGAGCCACACAGACCGATTTTCTGGGCACAAAAAATAAAAAATACAAATCAGCGTGAGAAATGCCATGTGTGGCGTGTGAGCGTGTGAACACGTTGAATTGCATGTGTCACACTCTCAATGCGTGAGACTTGAGAGCCCTGCTACTACTACTACTACTACTCTCTGCCTGATTAATAATTAATATAATTCAAATAGACAATACACAAACTTGGACAATGGTTGAATCATTCAAAATAAACAGCAACAAAATCCATGTAAAACTACATTCATAACTTAATTCATGTACGGGTTGATTAGCTGCTAGCCTGTTTAGCTGCAGAAATCCACTTCTACTGTCAATCTGGAGCTTTGTCAATTCGGTAAAAGGCACAGGCTTTCTTCTATCTTTGATAATGTGTTCAGGGTTACAGGGGTTAGCAGTGCAACAATAATCCATGATCTCTGAAACTCCCAAAAAGTTTGTTCATTATGGCTGATGCCGTTAGTTAAGTTTGGAGGTGCATGCTGGGATTGCATGACAACATCTGTAGGAGCTCTATACGGTGCTATTGAAATACCAATCCAAAAGTTTTTTAAGATATAGTATTGACCCTCACACACTGCATAAATGATATATTTTATTACTGATTTCAATTTGTTGGTGTTTTCTTGTAGACGAAGCAGGCAATGAGCACGATCCTGGGAGACCTGAGGGAGGGAGACCATTTTAACATCATCACGTTTTCAGACCGGGTCCAGACCTGGAGGAAAGGCCGCACTGTGCGAGCGACACGCCAAAACATACGAGATGCCAAAGAATTTGTCAAGAGGATCAGCGCTGAAGGATGTGAGTTAGAACTGCAGCAATAAAGAGCCCGTATTATTATTTTCTGATTTATGTTATTATCTTGTTTCTTCATCAAAAACATATCTGAGGCTTTGTTTTGTTTCATTTGTTTTTTTTCTTTTCCTTAGTTTGTATTATCTTTATTTCCTGTAGTTTAGTCCTAGTTTAGGTCTGGCTTTAGTGACTTACAGCCTAAAACACCAACATGGCATTAGGTCTAGAGACATCAAATGTTATACAGGACCACCAAAAAAGGTAGTCCTGGTTTATTCCTGGTTTAGTCCTGGTTTAATCCTGGTTTAGTCCTGGTTCCGTCTATGAGTCACTGCTGTAGAATTGCTGTAGTTATTGCGGTCAGAAGAACTTGAACACCAAGTTACCCACCTGACCTATGTAGGGGCAAGCATTACGATTAGGTTTGCAGTTTATGTTTTAATAAAAGGATTCTGTTCAAAGTTCAAGTACAGATCTAAACTACAGGATTAGCTATTTTTATGCAGAATATGACAGGAGATTTAGTTGTTAGTGGAAGAAATGATGGCACTTGCCAAACCTCCTTGTCAAAGCCTGATGTTGTCAAATCTCAGAAGCTAACAAGGGTTGGGTGTGGTTAGTACCTGGATGGGAGACCGCTGGGTATACCAGGGATCACTGAGGCTCTAATTCAAGCTGTAATCATGTCCAGCCTTGCTTCTGCCAGCCTGCCCCAGGGCAGCTGTGGCTACAATAGTAGCTACCACCAAGTATGGAGTGAATAAATAATGCACTGCAAAGTGCTTTATTAACTGGAATGCAATGCATTATTCACTTTTCAGAATATGTTTGTACAGTCATAAAGTACATGTTGCAGAAAAAGGCAGGATATTTTGATGTTTGTGGTGGAATTATGGTACTTGAAAAATTGCAGTCTTTGTGGTTTGCTAAATGCCATTGTTGTAGATACTATTTTGTGTTAATTTCATTTTTTCCCCTCTTACCAGGGACGAACATAAACGCTGCTCTGCTTTCTGCTGCTCAGCTCGTCAGCCCATTGTCCACTTCCTCCTCTTCACGCCGAGTTCCTTTGGTCATTTTCCTGACTGATGGTGAAGCTACGATTGGAGTCACAGCTAGCGATACCATCCTCAGTAACGCTAAAAAGGCACTTGGTTCTGCCTCATTATTTGGACTAGCTTTCGGTGACGACGCTGACTTCCTTTTGCTAAAACGTCTTGCTCTGGATAACCGCGGTGTCGCCAGAATGGTGTACGAAGACGCCGACGCTGCATTGCAACTCAAAGGATTCTACGATGAAGTTGCTAGTCCTTTGCTATCGGACATCCAGCTAACCTACTTGGACGAACAAGCTTTTGACGTCACCTGCTCACTATTTCCCAACTATTTCCAAGGATCTGAGCTAGTGGTAGCGGGAAGGGTCAAACCAGGCGTGAAAGATTTTAAAGTTGCGTTGAGTGCAATTGATTCAAAGCAACATGTTAAGTTTGAAAATGATGTTTTAGTTTCAGGTTTGCAAGAGAATAACAGTTTTGATGGGTGTGTAGGAGATGTTGAAGGCATGTCCAGCTTTGTGAATCGCTTATGGGCATATTCCACAATCAAAGAACTGCTCCTAGCTAAATTAAATGCTACAGATACTTCAGTGCAAAGGTTATTAGCAGACAAAGCAACCAATCTTTCACTTAAATATAACTTTGTATCGCCACTTACTTCTTTAGTTGTGGTCAAACCTGATGAGGAAGCTAGTCCAACTACAGAAAAACCCACCACTGCTCCAGCTGTTATAACAACAAAAGCTACTACTCCAACAACAGCAAAAATATCCAAAAACTCAAATGTCATCAAACAAAACAAAACTAAACCAGAACCGCCCAAGCCACCTCCAGTCCCACTCAAAAAGACAACAGCTCCGAATGTTAAAATTACAAGGAAAACCACGACAACCGCAAGTCCAGACTTAACAAAAACTAATCCAGCAGGAATTATAGCCAGAAAGCCCACCGTTCCTAACCAAAATGTGTCCAAAATTGCATCTCCTCCGTCACCACCGCCTGCTGGGAAGAAATTTACGTCAATTCTCAGTGCGCTAAAAACAGCACTACCACCTGCTCCAGGGAAAGTTTCAACCACAACCCACCCTAATATAATGGCTAACACTGTGACCCAAGCTATTTCTACAAGCAAAATGGACCCCAAAATGGCTACCACTCAACCTACTACTACTACTTCTACTTCTACTACTGCTATTACTACTTTACCTTCTGCTAAAGTTACTGTCCTCCCCATTGGAATAATAGTAGACAATAACATTACAGAATCTACAAATGAACAAGAGTTGGTAACGGTGACGGCCTTGCCTCAGTTGGTTACTCCTCTCATCTCTTCTTCCAACGATCTTGTTCTAGATGCAGCTAATAACAGTAGCAGTAGCAATAATGATAATACAGACGAAGATATAACCATAGCCACCCTGATTTCGGCCACTTTCGCCCTCATGCCCGGAGTGCCAGATGGGTCCAGACCATGGGAGGCGGCCAGCGAGCTTCTGGGTAAGAATAAAAATAAAGGATTAACACTTAATAGTTTTTCCATTCACATGATATCATAACATTGTAAAAAGAATGAAAATGTTGACCCTAAATAAATATGTCTCATTAACTATGTTATATTGATCAAATCTATATAATATAGATTTTCTTCAGCTACTGTCCGTAATTAAGACACACCCACCCCTGTTTCACATCTGCCATCTACTGGTGAAGAAATAAATAAATAAACTGCAGATGGTAGATTTAAAGTGCCTATGACAGGTTAGACTACCCATTTTACTAAAACACACTCTCCCCTAGTTTTTAGGTTTAAAATTGTATGGTAGGGAATTTCATAACTTGTTACCTTGCAACACAGGGCCAAAACTCCTCTAATGTCCACAGAAATTGTAATTTGACAATTCAAAATATAAGAAACACCTTAATTTTGTTGAACTAAATTAAAATTGTGCCTACATTTTTGATAGAGTTCTCCCTTGTGTAATAGCAAAATTGTGAACTCAGAAATCTCAAATTTTCAATATTTTTTTCAACTTTTCCGTCACAAAATACTTCTTGACTGGTGTAAAACTATAATAAAAAAAAAAAAATATTATAATATAATAATATAAATAAATGCCCTTAACCTTTTGTTTGTACATCTCCCCACTAGATGTCTCTACCTCCATTCAAGTCCAGAGAAAAGGTAATCAATCCACTTTGCCCTTGATTGCAATGCAGCTTAGGACATAATTATTAATCACTAATTTACAATTTATATACTAGAATTTTCACATTTTAATGTTATTTGCTGAGAAATACTCAAGTTATTAAATCATTTAATAACTTTTTCTTTCTTTGTTTTTCAGATATTGATCTTGATAAAGGTTAGACATAGACACTTCTTATTCATCTGTTCATCTCTCAAAATGTCTTACTTAAATATTCTTTACTTTTCTAGACTATGATGCCACCTACGATTATGACTACAACCTCAACTATGACCCCTGTAGGTTTAGCGCATTAAAGCTGCACTGTGTAACTTTGAGTGGAGCGTCTGCTACCTGCTTATCTCCATAAAGATTTGTCATGTGCCATTTCATTTCCCCTACATGTTCCACAGTAGAGTATTTATTTTTCATCTGGCATGTATTTAACTATGGCTGATTTTATTGCCCAAATATTTAGTTGAAAAACAGGAATTTATACTTCCAGACATAGCATTAAAATCTCCATGGAGACAAGCACTAGTATAGTGCACTTTTTAGTGATATTTAGTCCAACTGAAATATTTATGTAAAATGAATAAATATGTATGTGTTTTAGGGGATGATACTGATACAGATACATCTTTTGGTAAGACTGTGAAATTTGATTTTCTGATATCCAACTCTGCACGGTATATTAGGTAACATTATTAGCTTTTCCCCTATGCTTTTAGATTCCCAGTCTGGACTTGGCACAGTCAGAGTTTTCTCTTCATCAGGTTTGTGAATATTTGAACTTTTAAACATAAATTTATAATAACCTTATATTAAGAGCTGGTTGAGCCAATATATAAACCTTCCTTATATGTAAGTGTACTGTATATGAGCTTTACCTGATCTGTCTTCAGTGGATGGAGATCCTCATTTTGTGCTGCAGCTGCCTAAGCTCCATGAGAACCTGTGCTTCACTGTGGACGGTCGAGCCAAAGACGTGCTCAGGCTGTTAGAGGACCCAGACAGAGGTAATGGTCACATTTACACATTTATTCACCAGTAGGTATATACCTTACTTTACAGTACTTTTACAGATTTGCTGGTCTGGTCTCTGTAATTATAATTTCGGAAAGTGGTGCCATTATTAAACCCCAAACATGTGAAAAGCGTGTTATAATTTTTTGACATTTCTAGACATTAGTTCAGGGACTGCATGTGGAAATAAATTTTATATCCATGTTTCCTGATGAACTAATTAAATAATTTGAAACTACTTCAAATCCATATTACTATGGATTTCCTGAACTATCTTATAATATTTTGTCCTCATCAAAACATGCCTAGAGTTGTGTTGTGTTTTGTTTCTTTCACACATGTTTAACACACAAATGCTGCATATTTAGTCTGAGTTCTCTCAAACAGAAAACACTCTGTTCCACCTATTGGTGTCATGCTGTAATACATGAAGTGCTCCACTGTGTTTTTTAACTACATACACCTTCTCTAGAATGATTTGGATAATATCAGCTCTGGAATTGCCAGTCTCTATTGAACTAAAGGTAAAACAGCTGTTAACTTGAACTACCACTTCATGACATCACAAGTTGGAACAGAGCATTTTGCGCTTTGGAGATGTAGACAGACTAATAATAAAAGGTTTCTCAAGCATGTGTGAATCAAACAAAACACAACAGATCTGTTTTTGGAGAGGGAACAGCATTTTAACATGGCTTAAAGGAAAAGTAACGTTTTTTTACAATTTGAGCCTTATTTCGGTAATAAAACAAGTTGTTTTACTCACCCATAGCACTTTGGTGTCATATGGAGCACTTCCAGGGATGTTTTAGATTTGCGGTTAGCCTAGCGCAACTTCTAGCCATAGCTCGGGGCATATAATATATTCCCCAAGCATGTAATATGCCCCGTGCGGGCTCCAAATAGCACAAACTTTAGCACTTTTCAAATCATAGAAGCCCGATATCTTAGTCTACGATTTCGTTTGAAGCAAAAGTGGCCTGTAATCTGAGATTTATCCATAGTTTACAGCTTTGCGTTTCATGTTTGGGTCCCGGGAGCTGAGAGCACAGTCTGCACATGCGCACTGGCCTCCTCATCTACTCGAAACTATGGCTAAATCTCGGATTACAGGCCATTTTTGCTTCAAACAAAATCGTAGATTAAGATATCGGGCTTCTATGATTTGAAAAGTGCTAAAGTTTGTGTTATTTGGAGACTGCCAAGTAATGCCCCGAGCACTCATGCTAATGGATACGCTACAACATACAGGGCTCTCAAGTCTCACGCATTGAGAGTGTAACACACGCAATTTGACGTGTTCACACGCAACACATGGTATTTCTCACGCTGAAATTTAGTTATGCAATTCAAGCGCAGCGCTTCTGTGCCCAGAAATCGGTTCAGGCACCACGCGGTTTCAGCGCCATTCGTCCCCCACCCTCCCACCCCCCGCTCCTCGCAGAAAAAAAATAGTCACTCGCAACCCCTCCCCCCGGAAATTACACAGTCACACGCACGACCCCGCTCGAAAGTTGAGAGCCCTGAACATAACTTCTACGAAACTGCTCAAAATGACACCAAACTGCTATGGCTGAGTAAAACTACTTGTTTTATTGCCAAAAGAAGGCTCAGATTGTAAAAAAAACATTACTTTTCCTTTAAAGGCTCACAAGGGGCAATTTTGCATAATATAAGACCATAAGGTTAAACCATAAGGTTAATATGTGAAGTGTTTGAAGCCAGTCTTAATTTATTTGTGAATCATAAGTTTGGAGATTTCTTTCAAAAACAGTGAATCTCCTATAGAGTTATACAGGCCCCTGCCCTCTATTTCGTACTGTGACATCATTTAATTATAGACCTTGAACAAATCTATTGTAAAATGAATCTCTACTTAAACATTTTCATCCTCAGGTATCATTGTGGATGGTCACCTGGTTGGAGCGCCATCAAAACCTGGAGCAGAAGACCGCCCCAGGACCTACTTCGACCGCCTCGTCATCGCCATGTCGACAGGTGGGTCAGCTGACATCCTCATCAGCATCTCATTGGACAGTGTGGTGCTGGAGGGCGAGGGGCGGGACAAGCTGCCTGTCAATCAGCAGGGCTCCATCAGGCGACAGGAAGTGACCGTTACCGTGGACAACCATCACAGCTGCTGGATCGAGCTGAGCCGAAATGTGCACTTCTTGGTTCTGTTTCATTATTACAAACACCCCAGCTACCTGCAGATGGCACACTTGGGCTTCTACATCACCAACGGACAAGGGCTTTCCCACAACACGCAAGGCCTTCTAGGTAAGAATTAAGACTTTTGACTGGAGCTTGGACCAGTACTAAACTAGGATTAAACCAGAACCACATAAGATAAAATAAGAGAGTAGAGAGTCTTTATTTAGGAAATTCCTTTTCCATTTCCACATCAAGTGCAAACTAGAGATGTACCAATGCCTCAATATTTGTTGTACAAAATTAAATGTGGCCTAAACAAGTTCCAAACCTGTACCTGAACTAATCTGGTTTAAGTTAAGTTGTAGTTGATTTAGACCATGCTTAAAAAGGGGAAAAAAAAACAGAATTAATTCATTTTAGATTTTTTTCAGCAGCTCAGTGAGTTCCTCACTTCCTAATTAAATTAGATTAGATTTAATGTAATTGTACAAAATACAACAGATCATAGATAGAGTAAAGGTTCAGCAGTAAAAATGAATAAGTCTATACATAAAAACTCATTAGTTAAATAAATAGTCCCTTCAGGCCTTTTATCTGTGCCTGTGCTCCTGGAGCACAGCCACTGCTCATGGGCAGAAGCTGGTGCACAGCCTGTTTTAATGGATTCTGAGTCTCCTAATTACTTGACAACTTTCAGTGGTGCACTGCTAACCACACACCAATGTCTAAAGATGGAAACTGGAAAATTGCTTTATAATTAAATGCAGACAGCAGACAGTAGTCTCGATTTGACCCTATGAGCTGCTTTTACAATATGTACTGGGGCAAAATGATTATTTTTACTACATGTAAAAAATCCGGTACAGCACCTTCCTATTCCAAAGATTTTTTTTTTCAAATGTTTATTGCTATGGCAATGGTCCAAATTATTTGGAAACTAATGTATAGAAGAAAAATACAGTGGTAGTATAGATATATATATACTAATGCATGACCCTAATGTGTATTTGTTTTTTGCTCCAGGACAATTCCAGCACACAGACATGACTGTCACCAGACTGAAGAACCACCTGGAGCCTAATGCTAACGCTAACCGCTCCAGCCCCAAAGAGCCCACAGTGTCCAGGGGCCTTCTGCGATGGGGGCAGCAGCACATGAGGGTCACTTTACAGGACAAAACTCTCAAAGACTCAGTCCAAAGACGACATTCGGGGAAGTGCTGGGTGGTCCCGAAGGCCGAGGTGGAGAGACTGTTAGGGCATCCGTACGAGAGCTATGTGGTGGATCACGTCTAGGCTAAACACATCAGCAGATGCTACAAAGGACTACTGGACATTATAGGGTTAATGGACAAATGAACAATGTGAAGGCAAAGACTCCAGGGGGCGCTAATAACATGTACGAGAGGGGACAGAGACTTAAAGGTATAGTATGGGTGTTTCCCAGTTGCCAGGATCCTCGACTTCTGAATCACTTTGGACAGATCCACATCATCAGAGCTCCAAGTGGTGTTCTAATTCTCCCAAAGCCTCCATGCCCTCCGCACACGACTACTCCTCTTTTACCAAGGATGCACGGGTGAATCCTTGGCCGCCATGGAGCACTTGAAATGGCCCACAATGCACCACAACTTCATTTTTTTACTTTATTTAAGCAGTAAAATGCATTTTAATAAAATGAATCTGATTCTACAATAAAAAATAAGCAAATATTTTGCTATTTTAGCCATACTGCTGCAGATAACACTTTTATCAGATCGAATGAATTAAACTCAGGACAAATGCAGAAAAATCTCTTAAAGAAGAGATTGGGAATACAATTAGCCTATCATTCGAAATAATTCAGCCCCTGTATTTATTTCTGTAGGCTAATGATCAGCCTAAACAGCTCAATAACAGATGATTCATTCAGCCTTCATTATTCACATGTTTTAATGCCTGTGACACATAAAAACACCTCTGAACACTTTATGTTTGTAGTGTTTGATTTGGTCGCTCCCTCCGGAGTCCGTTCAATGTGCTCTCCCAGGAGCTGTGAGCAGGACAGTTGGCTCTGCTTCGGAGGAGCCGACTCTGGAAGAGTGCTACAAAGTGCTATTTGGAGGAGGGATCCTGGGAATTGAGAAACACCCTATGTTTCTGGAGGTGGCACGTCACTTGCATGATTCTATGGAAATAGAGAGTTAAAATACTTTGGAACATTCTCCATTGAGATAGATACATTTAATGCCATATTGTGGAATATTATAGACAAAGGTTCAACATTTGAGCAACATGAAGACATGCAGGACAAGTAAAAGTCAGGTTTGTGGAGATGCAAGCCTTCTTACTTAAAGGACATGTGTTTTCCAGTGCAACAAAAATAAACTTTTATTTTTGTCTAGTTTTTGGCTAAAAAGTGGCTGAAGTACATGCAGTAATATCAAACATGTGATGTATTGGTTTGGTGACAGGGATAAGGGTGTGAAAATATCCAAATGGTACAATATTACCAAAATAATCAAATGTTTTTTGAGGAGAGCTACTTCACTGCAGCTTTATGTTAATGTGGTATGTTGCCAAAATGTTGTTTATTTTACAGGGACTATGTTCAGCTGCATTAATCAAAGAGACAGATGCTTCGTACCAGACTGTAGCTTTCAGACCTCATTTCCATCTGCCCGTGAGACATATGAAACATACAGACTGCATAAAACAATGTAATCTATATGTACAAATATTACAATTCATTATTTAAAAAAATAAATATTATACAAAAATAAAGAGCTCTATCTCTTTCTCACTCTACTCCCTCTGGGCCCTTAATCGGATACAGTTTAGTTTAGTAAAATTATTTTTCCTACATTTGAAAACATCAGTTTCCAAAAACAAATTATTTTAAACCAACTGTAAACAAATAAAAATGTTTAATTTGGCTGCTCCCTCTTTCATTGGTACAGTGAAGCTGCTGTTTGGTGATTTGGTTTAATACTCATGACATCAAGTAATTTTGTAATGCAGAAATGTGTGAATGAAACAAAATATAACTTTTTATGATTAAAAACCAAACAAAGGACCATGGCATAATTTAGAATGTGATCTATATTGCCAAAGTCCTTCTTGATAAATAAAATGCACTTACATAAAATTCAGAGGAAAGTCAATTTGTGCTTAACGCTGTGAGTATGTTAAAGAGGTCATTGTAGATTTCAAATGAACCAAGCTGCGTCCCGTATTTCACCAACACTGCGTCCTTCTATTCACACGCAACCAGGAAATCTTCATTTGAGACGCTGCTTGGCCTTCTTACGCAAATCATTTAGTCGTATTTACCATGAGATCAGTAGAGCTTTATTTTGTTTAATATGTACATTCTGTTTTAAGTTGTGTATTTTATAAAGTTTAAGTAGATATGTAAAATTTTAGCGTTACAGATATTTGATTTGTTTTTTTTAATGCAATTTAAGAATTATCATGCATAAAATAATTGTCAAATCATTAAATTACACTGTCATAGCAATATATGTTTTATTCTATTACTGTGGAGTTACTCATATGTTTGTTTTATATATTAATTTGTCTAAAAATAAGGATAGTGTTGCTTTTATTGACATTGTAATTATGGTTAATTGTAAAATAGATTAATTGTGAAAATCTTTAATTGTAATAGGGTTAGGGTTAGGTATATAAATAAAATGTATTATTATTAGGGCTGTCAAACGATTAATTTTCTTGATCGCAACTAATCTCAGAAATGTCATAGTTAATCGCGATTAATCGTGATTTATTTTGCATGTTTAAAATTGATATCTTGCAGTAAGACCGTTCGAATCTAAAGTTAAACTCACAATGCAAAGTATTTCTCACCATTTCTTTTATTTCAAAAAAGTGCAGAGAAAGGAAAAAGTAACAATGAACCAGTAATAGTGCTTACTTTGAGAAATTGTAAATAAATGATTGAAGCTCGCTCGAGCTGCCTACGGATGCGTAGAAGGAACAAAATACTAGCAACCGACAATGAGTTTAATTAATACAACCAAATGAGCTGCATATGGATGGTAGAATTGCGGAAAATGCTGGCAAACTCTGATCGCGATTAAAAAAATTGTTCGCGATCATTAATCGTTCGCGATATTCCCAGCCCTAATTATTATTATTATTATTAATATTATTACATAACAATACTTTATAATAAAGTATTGTTATTACATTACAATACTTTATTATAAATCGGTTCAAGTTAGTTCAAGTTACAGTTTAGTCAGTCTAGTGTTAAGTAATGTCACTTCTGGGTCCAGCTGAAAACTTCTCAACTTTTTTTATTAGTCACAATTATTTATTAGCCTGACTTTTTATCTGATGTCTGCTTCCTGAAGCGTCCCTCAGGTTTACTCCTTCCCTCTGTGGTTTCCTTTGGGACACCACTTAATATGACACATTTGATTGACAGCTGAAAAATGGAGGATCAAGGAGAGGAATCAAGGAGAAGGAAGCAAGGAAAGAGAAATGAAACACAGTCCTGAAATCTTTGCTACAAAATACCATGGCTGCCAGCAGAGGGCACAAGGACTTGCACTGAAATGATCACAATTAGTTTGGTGAAGATAAATGCACTTTAAAAACATAGTGAAACACTAAATGGAATACCACCTCATGACATTAAGTGGACTAAAGCAGGATTACTCATACATGCATGAATTAAACATCACGACAGATACTTTTTATACAGAAAAGGGTAAAGTTAAGTAAACTAATGATTTGGGAACACTGTTTAACATTATTAAAGTAGATTTACATAATACGCCCCCTTTAAGAAAATATATAGGAGACAAAATCAACTTTTTTTCCACAGGTTTGCCATGTGCTTTTTATTTTTCATTTCAATTTCAGTCATAGTTTAGATCATTTTATTTGTTACACAAGACATTATAGGCATTGTTCACATACTAGTGATCAAACAAGGACAGAAAGTTTCTACTACTCAGCCTGAACTATCTTCACTTGTCCATTTCAAGGGAGTTAAGTCGATAGTGTTATTTTCAAATGCCAAAAATGAATGGGAGTGGATACAGAATGACTGCTTTTTCCATAAACAAAATAAAGACAATGTTATTATGAAATGAAGAAGACGCAACAAATATATATTCAGTAAACAGTTTCCAGTCGTAATGGTTTTACACTGCAGAAAATGAACGTCTAAGTGGGTTAAAATAAATCGTTAGCGTAATATTAATCTTGAGTTGGTTTGCTTATATTTATTTATTCATTTAAACTACTGTAGATAATTTAACTTATTTTAAACATATTTCTCACTGGTTTAAAGATATAACTTCATATTACAGGCTAAACTATGTTGAAATAACTTAAAAAATACCAGATACAACAAGTTAAATAATCTAGGTCATATAAGACAATGAATAAAAGCTAGTAAAGTCAACTCAAAAAGATTAATATTTGAAATTTAACACTTTTTCAATTCCAGAAGGTGTTTATTTTATGCAGTGTACAATGAGCACATACAATAATGACTGATGCACAGAGAGACATGTTGAAATAGGCAGCAGTATTTTTAGAGCATATCCTCCATTGAAACCTTATTTGGAATGCATTTAATCATAGCAAAACTAATTTAGTGGAATGACCACGAAATTAGGTAAACATGTGACACTGCAAAAACAATCAAACAAACAAAATAATTAAGTTAGTGTGCATCACTTAAAAAAAATCAATTCTACCAGATATACTAGTAATGGAGTAAGGTAAGCATAGAGTTTTCAGCATAAGACGCAACCGTTGGCTCACAATTTGCCGGAAATTCAAAAGGAAAGTCAACTCCCCTTTTCGGTGTTGATTCAGGAATCAGTTGGTATTTTTAAATTAAAAGAAAAATGGTTGATTGGACTGCAACAGCAAAGCACCGCATCTGTCAGAATTCAGATTTCAAGTGACGTTATGGGCGCCATTTTGAGGACAGCTGCGTAGCCCCATTCAAAACATCATGACAGAAGATTGTACCGGCCAGTTTTAACTTGTCTTAGAAGTTGAATTATTGCTAATGCGTGTTTAGTATAACTCATTATAATTATGTATAGAAGTGATGTACATTTTTCAACGCACTGTACTAAACTTTGCTAAGCTTTGAGCCTGGATTTACTGAACTGAAAATGCTTATTTGTAACAAGTTAAACCTAGATGGTGCAATCCAGTACAAGTTCCATATTTTGAATGGTTTGTTGCAATAAAATGGTTGCAAAATAGGCAGTTCTTTTTTCAATCTTCATTATTTTTGCCAATAACGTTAACATTTTGGCACAGGAAGGATCCAAAACATGATAGGAACAAGCACTAAAGGAATAAAATAAAATAAGCCATTCTCAGTGAAACCCCGAATTAAGGCTATGACCAAATCAAATCATATTGGTTCATTCACGAGGGGCAGGAAACTGTGGCTTCGTACTCCTATGCTACAGCGGATTAGTGTGTTCCTGCACTGTAAAAACTGAATCTCTACACAAGTTAAGATTATTTCAGTAACAATATTCATCTTAGTTTAAAGCAGTTTTTATTTACCTAAATTGACACAGAATTTTAATTTATAATCTGAAATTTCTGACCAATTCTATTGTAATTTGCAATGTATTGGAGACGTGATGGGGGCAAGAGCAAGTTTTCCCAATTGAAATATATTAAATTCACAAATTTAAACCTGATCACTTCGAGTAACAACTATGCACTTTAAATGAAACTATATCTGCATATTAACAATAGTAATTTTACCTTCACCCCCATATCCATTAAATATTATAGGCTTATCAAATGTTGCCATGTCATCTGAAACAGGCCAAAAGTTACTTAAACTAGTCAAAACAACTCAAATAAAGATAAATATTTTAGGATTTAAACTCAAGTAGTTGCAGTTTTTACAGTGTATAGTTTTTCTATTGGATTTAACCCCTAAGGGAGTAACTTTTCCAGTGATGTACACAAGGGTTGTATTCAAACAACCAAGACACAATCCGGTGCATTCACTTTGAGCTGAAATTTCAGTCTTCAACCTTAACACAACTTTCTCTAGTTTGGACCAAAAACCTCCATAAAAGCTCTTCTCAAAATCACATACTTGCAGTTTCACAATCCTTAGTTTTTTTTAAAACACACTTTCACTGCAAAATCAAAAAAAAATCTACATGACTTGAAATGACTTAAACTGAACTCAGAAACTTGAGTAGTTTTAACACATTTCAATTTATTTACTAATAAAACCTAAAATAATTGTTTAACCAGATTTTTTTTTTAGGATTTGGCTGGTAACAAGATAATATGTTATTAGTGTCAAATTTGTTTTTTATAGGTGTATTCTTTTTTTTAGGTTTAGGTAATGTTCTAACTATAAAATCCAGTAAGAAATAGTTCAAAACTTAGGTCAAATTATCAAACAAGTAAATAAACGCAAACTTGCCATAACTACTCAAATAAAAACTTCCCAAATCAAGTCATTTGAACTCATATAGACAAATGTGCCCACTAAACTTTCTTGAAGACCACAGTTTCGATCACATACGGTAAACGTCATCACTTCAGCCAGTGAACTGTGCACCAAATATATAGAAATAAAACTCTTCAATAATTTAAAGTGTTAGAACATATTATAGACTATTGGAATTTCAGAATACGCAACAAAAACAGGAATCATCAACATTTTCAGGTAGGAGGGTAGTGTGGGGGTGACAGTTAGCCTAGAAGTAGCCACTGGATAGCTTGTCACACAACAGCAATGCAAAGTGAGCACTGAACAGGCGGTTTTGTACAGGCGATTTCACGTTTGCCTGATTTTTGCAAAAACTAGTCGCGTCTATTGAAATAAAACAAGAGAAAGTTGTATTATTGTAAAGCAGGGTTGACAGGAGAGGTGTTTGAATGGGCCAGTCTTCATTTTGCTGAACTGCTATGTACAACAATGGGAAATATACGTGTAGAATTACTATAGATAGAGTACCACCTCAAAAGTAGTAGTAAAGTCAGATATCTTTGAGTCTGGATTAAATTAGACTTTGTCAGAGTACAATGTTGTTCATTTTGCACTCTAAATAAGTAAGATACCAAGATACCAAGTCTATTGATCCATGTTGTTGTTTGTTGTGTGAATTTTACTTTTTCTTTAAGATAACAGTACAACCATAGAGAGGTGTCACTTTGACTATAGGATTTACACGACGCCATTTCAAGTCTCAAAATTCTATTACTTCTTGTGGTGTTTCTTGTCCCACTGTGAACTTTGAAATTAGTAAAATAATAAAGCATTGAAAATCATTGACAGTTTCATTTCACAGCGAGGAGAACACATGGTTATATATTATCTACAATGTGTAATGGAAAAAACGCATCAACCCTGCTTTTCAGTGACAAAAAGTGAGTATTTTAACAGCGTGTCTGTGTGAATGGAGGACACATCAGGGCGTAGAGACAACAAAGCAGTACCTGCACAGCAAAAATGAACATCTACATGAGTTAAAATGACTTGAATTCAATATTAATATGATTTGAGTAGTTCAGACTAACTTCGGCTTCACTCACACATACCATCCCTTTAGATGTCTTAAGTTTGTAGGTCTAGATATGAGGACTTGTTTAAATTTGGCTTCTAATTTCAAGTTGAATTGTCTGCCATGTATAAAGTGAAATAATTTAAGTCCAACGTTTATATTTTTATGTTGATCCAAAGCATTTTTTTAAGTTAGTTATGCATAACATATATTTTTACATAGAAAAAGATAATACAAAACCATTATTTGAATTAATTTGTCAGTGTAGTAAATGCATCTAAACTAGACATAATTACTCAAATCTATATTATTATGTTATATTCAAGTCATTTTATCTCATGTGAAAAATATTTTTTGCAGTGTGTGTATTTCCGCCTGGCCTCTGCGTTGTCCCCTGGTGCTCACTGCTCGTCCTCTCCGAACACGTCGTTCTGTTTGCGCTTCATGTTCTCGAAGTCGAAGTCGGAGCCGGTCATGCGTTTGTAGATGTCTTTAATGTCGTTGCAGGTGGTTTCAAAGTGAGTGGTGGCATCGTAGGACCGCGACGCAAATATCTGTGTTACAAAGGACATGAGAATAAAATTAAATAAAAATATTAAATCAATTTATTTCACTGATTGGCGCTTTTGTAAACATATGTAAATATGCTGCATAAAATGATAAAAAATTTTATCAGAATGAATGAATGAATTAATTAAACCAGTTAAGTTGACAATTTGAAATACAGTATACAAATAGATATATCACAATGACATTATTAAAGCAACACAGTGTAACTTTCAGGAAGTGGCACTTCACCTGCATGATTCCATAGAAACAGAAAGTTAAACCCATACTACAGAACATGGAGACAGATGTATGTTTTATGCCATACTGAGGAAGATTATAGCCAAAGGAAAAAGATTTCCATGGAAACAAGCAGGTCGTCCAAAAAAGACTCATGTTTGTGGAGAGGCAAGCCCGCTCACAGTAAAGATGTTATGTTTTTCAGTGCAATAAAAATAGACAAATTGAAAAAACATGCATTTTTGTTTATTTCTTGGCTAAAACGTTTTCAAGACGTCTTGACGTCTTCAAGACGTTTTTTTCAACGTCTTGTTGAATATTCTTTAAGAAATCCTATTGGCATCCTAACAACAATTACACCTAACTAACCTCGTATTAAAGTCATTCCTCACCTGACTGTCGGATCCATCGTCTGTGGGCTCGTACATGTCACTAATGGCCACAAACCTGTCAGACACAGATTCATCAGTCATACGTGATCTTTGTACATACTACAACATGGAATGCTTTTTTGAGTAGCTATAACAAGCTATAACATAAGCTTTAAGAGTGTTGTGACACTGACTTCTTGTCTATGGGCTCGAGCAGCTCCAGTGCAGGTGCGATCTCGGACTCGGGCTCGGCGGTCTCCACGGTGGTGCTGACAATGGCGATGTATTTGCCCTGCGCCGCCACGTTATGAGCGTAGGAGATCATACACACGTAGATGTCTGAGGAGAGAGGCAGAGGCAGGGAGAGGGTCATGAGGAAACAGAACTTTTTTACCTTAAGCGCAGGCTTCTCTAATAATTACTATAGCAAGAACAATAATACTTTTTAGATTTTTTTTTACCCTCTTTATTTTGCCAGTGGAAAAAAGTATTGTCAATGTTACTGTTTACAATATTTTCTGTAGCAATATATTTCGCTCTAAAATGTGTCACTGTGACAGACCTATATGAGCAGGTGTCAGCTGACAGATCACTGACATAATAAGTGCCCAAGGCCTGCTGTGGTCGTAGTTGGCATTGAAACATCAACCTTATGATCTGTCTACAAAAGCTCTAACCACCATAACTAAACACTAGTTTAGTGTAACATGTAACATAAACACATGTTTTAAGATTAAGATTAAGCCATTATTTGGTCTCACACACAATGACACACGGGAGAAATTTGACTTCTGCATTTGACCCATCCTTTTCAGGAGCAGTGAGCAGCCATCTTTTTCGGCGCTCGGGGGGTAGTACCGTGAAGGGTCTTGCCGAAGAACCCATACTGGCTTGCTCATTGCCGGGGGGACCAGTGACTTACCAGCTGAGCTAACCAGCCGGTGCAGAATACTAATAACTTTATCATTTGGTATAATACAGTTATTTTTCTAAGTACTGGGGTAACAAATAGGAAACAGCTCTCTGAAGACGCGCGCGCCCGTTTCCGTATCTGCTGCGCTCCGCGCGCCGAACCCTTTTCATTATCAACCATAAACTAATTCCCATAACCTCTCCAGCGTGTTCTGCTGCGACTAAAGGTGCACACTTAGAAGCGTCAGTTTTGCCCATCCAAATCACACTAAACCCGATTCATCACTCACCCGCGTGCGGCCGCCTCCTCCCGCGGTGCAATCTGGCAAACCCAGACACATCCGCGCTGGTAGTTTAAATCCTCAGTTTCAATTTCAGTTTCGCGGATTCCGGGGGTCATGTGAGCCATGAGTAATTTGCACGAGCAATTATTTGTATTCTCTGTATATTTGAAGCTTTGTATATTATTTATTGACGTTGCATGAAAGCTACTGTACGTCCTCACCTTTTGGCACCAGAAATATAAACCATATAAAGGTGGAATGGTGTAAATGAATGAATGTTATGTAATGTGGGAGAATGGGGGAATGGAGGTATATAGGTGCACTCTGCAGGTCTGCCAGCAGTCTTGTCTTGGTTACAGTGGAGGTAACGTGCACGGAGAGAAAGAGAGCGAGCGAGCCAAAGACTGAAAGACTGAAAATCTTAAAGGGGAAGTCTGCAGTCTTTTCACTGTACCACTATAAATCGCACGTTTGACACCTTTTTTGCACTGTGGGAGAGCACAATATACCACCTAAAAATGTATTAAAATGCAATTAATTAGATTAATTAATAACAAATCCTGTAATTAATTACATTATTTTTTTAATCGCTGGACAGCACTACAAAATACATTTTATGCAGGTGTTCAGTATTCTGTAACAAAAATACATTTTCAAAGTATTCTTCTCATGACTGCAGGTGCAGGGCTCTCACCTGAGTTGCGGTTGACTTGGTTCTGGGGGATGATGATTTGGCAGGAGTTGGCATCGTTGGTGTTCTTTATGGGGTGACTGAGGATGCAGATGACCCTGATGACCTGCCCTGCTTTACGCACACGGTCAGGGATGTAGCTTGGGTCACAGATCAGCTGCTTACAACGCGCCACCTGCAAAACACACAGCGGTCAGCTATAAACTTATGAAGGGATCATTTTCAAAAAGGTTGGAATGTAGATGTTGTAAACACTTAACGTAAAAAAAAATACAATTAAACTATGTTTTACAAGTACAAATAGTGCTTACAACTGCTCAGCGTCACATCTCCATCAATGACAATTACAAAATACTAAGCAAATAGGATCCTTTGAAACATTAATACTGATAGCCTAATTACTATAAACATTTGACAAAAAAAACAAATAATGTTTTAATTGTGTGAAAAGGCAAACTGTTGGTTTTGTGATTAGCTTGTAACATTAAATTCAGTGTAATGAAAACCTGGATGCCCTACCTCTCCTTCAGACTTGACTCCGACCACATGGCCTCCCTCCATCACGATCTCCTCCACAGGTTTGTTCAGCATGTACGTGCCACCGTAGATAGCACTCAACCTAAAAAGCACAGGACAATTAAAACATTTCAATCTCCACTCCATACCCATTTCCTCCCTCAGCCCTTCAAGATCCCTCAGCAATAAAAGCCTTATCATCAACAAATTCATCCTGGACTCTCTAACAGAAACCTGGCAAAAAACTCTGGATTACTTCTCTCTTAACCAAGCCACCTCTCCTGAATTCTCCTACCTGGACAAACCTCATCCTGATGGCCAGAGTGGGTTTATTGCTGCCATCTACCAACAAATCCTGAGACCCCGGTCTCTCCCTATTCCTCCAGCCCCCAATTTTGAAAATCTCACCTTTCAACTCCCTGGCTAAACTCCATTGACCACCATTTATCGCCCCTTCAAAACAAATGCATCCTTTCTCTTAAAGGTCCCATGACATGGTACTTCTTGATGCTTTTATATGGCTCCTTAATGGTTCCCTAATACTGTAAATGAATCCTTCTTCAAAATTAACACTCAGTGCATGAGAAAGAGAGATAAGATGAGAAAGAGTCATAAATGTCACTCTGGAACACTCCATTATGGGCGTTGTTGCTTGAATGCAAATGAGGAGGACAGAGATGGCCTATAGTAGAGGGTGGGGGCGTGGCCAAACTCTCCGCTCTCAGCTCTCAGCTGTGCCTGTGCGCTCTAACCCACTTCCGTGTTTTTGCGCGGAGGGAGAGATGAGAAGCATTCCATTGAAAAATAAACACATTTCCACAGAAAATAAAATTAAACCACTGCTGTTTCAGATATCCACAGGCTCAGATAAAGGACTTCCAAGCCTAGAAACACTCGCAAGTTCCTCCAGGCAAATAAAAAAACACATTTCGCATTGCGTAGCTCCTCCGCAGTCCAACCTCTCTGGGCGTGATTTACAGAGATGCTGAGTAGAGACACATGGGGGTGGAACTGCATTTGCATTTCTTTTTTCGAGCTGACGTCAATAAGTTTCCTTGTTCAAAATCGCCCGTTTGAGCTCTGATTTTTTCTAACGCAGAAAAGGATCGCAAATACTCAGTTTAGACATTTCGCAACTTTTAACCATGAGGGGGCCTTAAACAGGGTAGGGGAGCTCACATTAACGTTCAAAAACCTCAGAAAGTGAAAATTTCATGCCATGGGACCTTTAAGATTTTGCAGAATTTATCACACAACTTTCCTCATACTCTACACCCACTCTGCTCTTAGGTGACTTCAACATCCACATTGACTCCCCCTCCAGTAACACTGCACATGACTTTATGGACATTTTAAACAGCTTTAAGTTCATCCAACATGTTGACTTTCCCACTCACACCTGTGGACACATCTTGGTCCTCATCTGTACCTCTGGTATCGTCACTAACTCCCTCTCACACACTGACCTTGCCATCTCAGACCATCTTGCAATAACCTGCACCATCAACATAACCAGTCCAAAATCAACACAGACACATACCGTATCCTTCCGCAATCTCACATCACTCTGCCCCTCCACCCTCAGCACCCACATCTCCAGCACCCTCACTACATCCAACCTCCCCAAAAACCCAACCACTGAGGACCTGGTCACATACTACAACAACACACTCTCCTCCTGCCTTGACTTTCCTGCCCCTGTCAAAACTAAACTGGTCTCATTCACTCGCTCCGCCCCCTGGTACTCCCCTGAAATTCACCAACATAAAAAAACAACACAGGAAATTTGAATGCCTCTCTAAGAAAACCAGACTCCAACTAAACACTCAAGCTTACATAGACCACACACACCTCTACAGAACCGCACTCTCACACATAATACGCTGGCATAATCCTCAATGACTCCACCAACCCCCAGTCACTGTTTAACACTGTAAACGACCTTCTCAAGCCCATGGATAATATCCCCCATTCCTTCACCACAGACAAATGTAACACCTTCCTCGCTTTCTTCCACTCCAAAATTGACAACATCCACCAGCAATTATCTACCTCCACTCTTTCCAGCCCTGACTCTCAACCTGTCCTGCCCAACACCTCACAAAACTGCCTGTCCTCCCTCTCACCCATCTCAACCTCGGATCTCACTGAATACCTCAGCAAGAGTCAACTGTCCTCATGTTTAGTAGATCCCCTCCCTGCTGATCAAAACATGCCTCCCCTGCCTCAGCCCACTCATCCTGGACATTATAAACTCATCACTCAACTCTGGAACTGTTCCAGAGTTGGGGTAGCTGCAGCAAGCTTGAAGGCGGGGGGCCTTCAAGCTTGCTGCAGCTACCCCTATACTCAAAAAACCTGGTCTGGATGCTGATGACCGAAATAACTTCTGCCCCATCTCAATTCTCCCGTTCCTATTCAAAATCCTTGAACATTCCGTATCCACCCAGCTTCAAGATTACCTTCACTCCAATCAGTTATATGAATCCTTCCAGTGTGGGTTTCACACACACCATAGCACAGAAACAGCCCTCATCAAAGTTACAAATGACCTCCTCCTCGCCTCAGACTCTAGATCCCTCTCCATCCTCCTCCTCCTCGACCGCTACGCCACCTTTGACACAATTGATCACTCCATTCTCCTCCACCGTCTTCACTCCATTGGCATCACCGGTTCAGCTCTCTCCTGGCTCACCTCCTACCTCTCAAATTGATCCCATTACATTTTCATTAATAACTGCTCATCTCATGTAATGCTGATTACCCATGGTGTCCCTCAAGGCTCGGTGCTTGGTCCCCTCCTCTTCATCCTTTACATGCTTCCCCTTGGTCACATCATCCACCAACATGGACTCAAATTTCACTGCTATGCCGACAACACTCAAAACCATCACCTCTGCTACCACCTCCACAAGCAATAACTCCACAAGCAGGTGGCAGACCCTCCACCAGAAGAAAAGTTACATAAAAAAACCTTTAAATCCAATCAATCACCAGTCTTAATTTAATCACTGACAAGACTAGACTAATAAATAAAAGCAATAAATACTTTTGCCTAGATTAAATTACAATGGAAAATTGTATAAAAAAGTTTCAGAAGTGGTCATCTAGACCGATTCTTCCCTTTGGGTCCCAGGCCAATACCATCAAAGTGACAATGGCTTCAAACATGTCCAGCTGATCACTCCTAGGTGTTGCTAAATGCAAAATGATACATTCAAACATTGCCTCAGCAGTATTAAATATAATTACCCAACATTTTCCCCAGAGTATTGTGCACCCATAATGTTTACCTAGCGAAGCCTTGTGGCAGCTCGCCCAGCCCATACAGGGGGTAGAGGTAGGGGCTCTTTCCATATCGAGCCAGAGATTCACTGTACAGTTTGATGCGGTTGATTGTTTCCAAACACGGCATGTCCATGTAGCTGAAATAAGAGAGAATACTCTTTTACTCTAATGACCAACTGTAATGACAGACTTTTGATTATTATAGAGTTAAGGAAATAGTTTATAGTCTGGGGTACATGATAGTTACTATTTCTCAAAGCCCTTTGACACATCACTAGACTTCGCATGTTTTTGTAGTGCTTTAGACCAGCTTCTTTAGACAGAGAAATGAAGCAGGGCACACTCTTATTCCTAAATGTAATGCATCTGTTTTTGTTCCAAATTTGTGACATATACATTTAATCAATTAGATCCAAAGAGCGTCATCAGATTAGACATAAATTGATGATTTTACAAAGCAAAACATGCACAATAGGTCAAATCCTCCAGCTAAGGTAGTCCTGGCTCCTAACCGAGCAAGCAAAGCTCAAGATCTGGAGATGGGTCCACGGATGCAGCACTGTCACTGCTCCTGACAGGTTGCCCTTATAGCATTGAGGGATGGGGCAAATGCAGACGACTAATAAAGTATATCTTAACTTTAACCTTACAATATACTCCACTTCATACTTCATACTTCACATCATTAAATCAAAAACTAGATTTAATGATACCTGCCTTAATATATCAGAATGATATTTTCAGTGTTATCTTGAATTTTTTTTTAAATACTGAAGCAACAGTTGAGAGCAACTGACTATAAAATACATAAATAAGAGGGTACTTAGAGTGTCAAGGCCTGTAGTTATCTGATGTGCTGCACTTACTCATCTGTCCTGTAGAGGGCCAGGGCATGTCCGGTGAAGTCAATGACGTCTTGTCCCAGGTCAAACTTCTTATAAACGTCTCTCATTGTGGTGGTTTTTGGGTCGACACCCTCAAACGTTTTGGGGTCATTCTCATCGAAGTTTGCCACGAAAACTAAAAACTTTCTAAATCTGCGCTTCTCAAACATGCCCATCAGATCTGAAATGAGAGAATAGTAGTATGAGTAGAGTTACAGTAACTTTCAGATAACATCACCTTCCTGTGCACTGCCAAAAAATCTAAATGAAAGGCCACAATATAGATCATGTTTATTTACTTTGATTACTTAAAGGTATAGTAAGTAAGAAAAAGGACATATAAACCATACTTTGGAACATTCATTATGGAGAAAGATACTTTTTATGCCATACTGTGGAAGATTACAGCCAAAAGAACATTTCCATGGAAACAGGCAAGAAGAGGCTCTCCTCCAGGCTTCACATAGAAAAATAATAGTGCCAGTTGGTTTAGAAACTATACTGTATTCAAAGTACAGCTTTCATATACCATATGGAGAAAATATGGCTTAAAATCTGAAAAATTGTTGCAAACAAGTCAAAAATGACAGGATAATTTCTTTCTTGGTGAGGACCAGTGCAGGATTCTTAGGGGCCTTTGGTTTGGTAGATTAACAAATGACTATTATGATATGATTATTAATTACTAAACTTTTAATACATGAGGCAGGGATCATAATCCCTGCCTCATGTATTAAAACTTGAAAATCTTGCTGTTTATTGGTGATATAGATTATTCTTATTTATTTGTCACAAAACATAACAAAGCATCAGCACACTCATTTATCTGTTCTAATCTTATCTACTGTACTAAAGTCAAGCAAACAACTCTGACATTTGCACCATCAGCCTATGCCAGTAAGCACCAACAAGTGCCAATAAATCAAAAATAAATGAAGAGGGGGTATTACACTCCTGTTGGGTATTAATGATGTATTTAGATTACCACGTTACCTTTTATTGTTTTGAAAATGCTATATTTACCGAAAACCATATATTTGAATGTTTAATTTGTTTCAGTTTAATTTTTGGTGCACCAAATCTGTGCATCCCACTAATGAAAGTACAACACATCACACCAGGTTTGTCAAGTTGTAGTATACAGTTTTGTATCATGTTTTTATATATTTATGGAGAATTGTTGTGTCGGAGCATGGGTGACGTAAGCTTGTGGGCAGAGCATTGGACAGAATCTTACAGCTAACTGAGGGTTCAAATTACTAACTGAGGGTTCAGTCACTCTACAACCTCGTCAGACATTTTATAACATGGTCAAAAGCTCAAAATGTTTGATTTTGCATAATACCCCCTCTTTAAGATATCTATTTACTCAAATAAATAATAATAATAATAATAATAATAATAATAATAATAATAATAATAGTAATAATAATAATAATAATAATAATAATAATAATAATAATAATAATAATAATAATAATAATAATAATAAAAAAGCCTTGTAGAAAATTGTAGAAATCTGTTTAAAAAAACAAAAAACATTTCAAAGACCTTTGAAACCTTTTCTACCTAAAACCATTCCAGGATGAATAAGGGATTACACCAGCCATGTACATAATGCAATGTACTGTGTAATTGTGGGCAGGCAGCATTGTTTTATAATTCCACAGTTTTTGTGGTGTCTGCCCCCATTCTACCATTTGAAAAAAACACCAATGAAAACCTGCATAGGATAGGCTAGCTGACCAAAATGAAAACACTTTTTTTCGCCCCGTTTGACAACTTTGTGAAGATTATAATTTTACTTCCTGGTTGTATATGGGCAGCAAATCTGACATACATAGAGGCATTTCCATAATTGCTACCTAGCAACCATAATAACAAGGACCAAAGCTTGTCTGATTAATACAATAGTAATCAATTGACAAACAAAAATATGACAACACCTTTATAAGTGAATGAACTAACAGAAAATGTGTTCCCTGTGCGTAAATTTCCCCTGAATTTTGGTTGGTTTTGTGTTTTGATGACACAGACAGAGAGATTCCTTTTGTAAACTCAGCACTACTTCCTGTAACGTGGTTCTGGTGCAAAATTATAATAAACATTTACCACAGGTGCCATCCCATATAATAAGGTGCACTATGTAATATTTCTGGTAGAGGGACCTGTCACCATAATGATACTCCTTTGCCTAGAGCAGGGGTCATCAACCTTTTCAAAGCCGAGGGCTACCTTAAGGTCATCAAATAATACGAGGGCTACCAGCTCAATTAAGATAATTCAAAAGTCTAAATAATGCACTTTTATGCTGTATTATTATTTATTTGATCACAATGTATGCATACATGCATTAGTTATGTGTAAATGACCACATTTGTGTTTCATTGTCAAAGCGACATTTATTTTGTGCAAATGAACATGTCACAATTAGATTAGCAAAAATATACTAGTAATGTGGTAATGTAGTAATAAATTTAACATTATTTCAACTCCTTTTTTTGTTTTAAACAAATCAAACTCTTATAATTTCAACATTGAAGCAGGCTGAATGATTTCAAATAATAATAATAATAATAATAAACACCATTAGCTGAGCCGTACTGCTGTTGTCCACGGACTCGTTGCACTGGATGCTGAACCACCTGCATTCACCTAAGTCCTTGTCCAGCTGCTCATTCAAGTTTTCGGAAATAGCAGACACCCGTCTTGTCACTGTACTCGCACCAAGTTGTACATCAGCCAGAGTTGAGATGACATCTGATCCATTTTTCTCGTCTTTAAAAATTGTCTCAGCAATTATCATCATCGCTCCTTTTACAGTTTCTCCATCTGAAAATGTCTTTTTGTTTTTTATCAAATAATTCGTTGCCCTGAAAGAAGCCTCGGTTGCCTTTTTCAGTGGTCTAGTGAAGAAAAACTGCTGCTTGGCTAAAGCAGCCTTTAACTCTCGTGCTTTCTCAGCTCGAAGTGCACTCTTAAGGGGAAAGTTTGTGTTGAAGCTGCCGTGATTCGTAGCGACTTTCCACATTGTGCCGTTTCGAAATCGCCACTGTAGCTCCACAAATGAGACATACACACTTCTCTCTTTTCCATGTAAAAAAGAACTCTTCTTCCCAGTCGGTGTTAAAAACATATGATTTCTTTCTCTTCTCCGCCATGCTGTCTCGTCTTTTTTTTTTTTTTTTTTTGATGAGCAGCTGCATCAAACAGGTTCATTGTCATGCGCAGATAACGCAGAGAACTTTGAACTCGGACAACATATTTTAAATTTTAAAATCTGTAAGTGTTTTTATTATTAGCCTACTTTAAAATATGTGCATATAAAGGCGCAGCATTTTTGTAAAACATTATTATTTATATAAGTACGAGGGCGACCTGTTCTATTTTTAGAACCTGCTCTGCGGGCGACTGAAATGGGGCTCACGGGCGACCGGGTGCCCGCGGGCATAGGGTTGGTGACCCCTGGCCTAG
This sequence comes from Paratrypauchen microcephalus, assembly GCA_036785185.1. Taxonomy (NCBI): domain Eukaryota; kingdom Metazoa; phylum Chordata; class Actinopteri; order Gobiiformes; family Gobiidae; genus Paratrypauchen; species Paratrypauchen microcephalus. Next base: position 603,919 of record JAVJIX010000205.1, read on the forward strand.
AGTGTTCCACAATATGGCATTAAACTTATTTCCATGGAGACAAGAAGGTAATGCTACCAGGCCAAGTTGCAAATCAGACCTATGGAGAGGCGAGCTGTGCCAATGTAAGAATGCATGAAATTTTCACTTTCTGAGGTTTTTGAACTTTAATGTGAGCTCCCCTACCCTGTAAACGAACTACAAGATATAAGTTCAACTTCTCCTTTTATCATGGATTCTACCTGGACGACTGAGGGACTTTTCACGCATACAAGATATAAGCTGCATTTTTTTTTGTTGCCTGGATGTCTCTAGGCTCGGATGTCCTTTATCCGAGCCTCCGTGCCTCTGAAACAGTGGTTTAATTTTATTTTTTGTGGAAATTTAAATATGAGTACTTTTTTTCATGGGACGCTTGTCCTATCTTCCTTCGTGCTTAAAACACGGAAGTAGGGACAGCGCACATCGCACCGCTAATCCAGGAAACAGTGGCGTATTTGGCCACACCCCCACCCACCTGCACTGGCCCGTCTCTGTCCTCCTCATTTGCATTCAATCAACACGCCCAGAATAAAGTGTTCAGAACCATATTTCTGAATAGGACTGTCTCCAAGAGGCTGTCTCATGCACCAAGGCTTGATTTTGGAGAAGGATTCATATACAGTATTAGGGAACCACTAAGACGCCATATAAAAGCATCAAGAAGTACCATGTCATGGGATCTTTAAGTTTTTTTTCCAGCAATCAAACACAAATAATTACATACATGGGGGATATACTGTAAATTTTAAAGGCAAAACCAGAAAAGTTACGTGTTGCACCTTTATGTAATAATTATAAAACCTGTCATATGTTTTTTGAACCTGCACAGACACGAGAAACAAACAGAGACTCACTTGAAGCCAGTGCCTCGGTCTCGGTGGAGGGCACTTTGTAGATCTTTCCTCCTTTGTAAACAAAGCTCCCCTCCACCACCTTAAAGTCCAGGTACCGGGTCACCTCTGTGTACAGGAGCATCTTCACCAGCTGGCCTAAGAAACACAAGAGCAGATTATCAGCTATTTTGTTTTGTTTATTCATTTGTGTCTTGGCTAATTCACTTTTTATGATTTTATCCCATATCGACAATGAGATTCAGGCCAATGCACACAACCACACTTTATGATACCCATTTTGTGAGGACTCTGCAAAGAAAACTCAGATTTATAGAGCTGTTAAAGCTTTTTAAGAGCTGCTGGATCCCTGTGGTGTGTGGTCTGCATTGGTGTTTCTTCTTCCTTCCTTTCTCTTTTTTTTTTTTTAATAATAGTGCCTCTGAAATAAAAATCGCTATTTTTACATTATTTTCTGATCTATGTTATAATGTTGTTTCCTTGTCAAAAACATGTACGGAGTTGTGTTTTGTTCACGCATGTTTAACACACAAACTCACAACTTCAACAAGTTCAGAAAACACTCCACTTGGGATGTCATGTGGTAATATAGGAAATGCTCCACTATGTTTTTATACTTCAATCACCTTACTTCAATCACATTGTTGATTGCAACACATAATTGGCATTCTCTTCTGACCAAAAGGTAAAAGGTAGCTGCTTCATGGCATCACAAGGTGGAACAGAACATTTTGAGCTTTGGGGATGGAGATAGACTAATAATAAAGGGTTACTCAAATATAAGGAGGTAACAACATTATAACATGGCTTAAAGCAAACGGGAGTCCATTTTGAGTAATATAGCACCTCTAAGTGGTTTTCAGTTAAGGCTTTCGACAATATTTTTATTTTCAGCACCAGTAAGATTACATAATGATTTTTGATAATGATTTTTAATGCAATTTTTCTGAGTTAGTATTTCTCGGAAGGTTTAGTGCAGTTTTACTTTTGGTTTAATTCTGGTAATACTGGAAAGACACATTAAGTAATGCCATTGTATTTGAATAGAGATGTATAATACAAACCGTTGGCCATGAGGAACTTGGGGATGAGGTCGACGTTCCAGTCCCTGCCTCGGCCCATGGACTCAGGGGGACTCTCCGGCTGGTTAAAGCGCTTGTACAACTGTAGAACACAACAACATAGAGATGGTAGTGCTTTAGACAGAGATGTAATCAGGAACAGTACTTTAGTGACTATTTAAAGGTGCAATGTGTAACTTTTTGTTTGCTTGCTTGTTTCTGCGAATATGTCATTGGTCTGTCTGGAATGTTCCACCGTATGACATTAAACACCTCTAGCTTAAAAATGTATTAAATTACAGGTTGTTTTTCTAGCTCAAAAATACATAGAAAAACAGGCATTCTGACTGTGAGTGGGGTCGCCTCTCCACAGATCTGGATGAAGATAGATCTCCACAGATCTTCATGAAGATAAAAAGGTTTAATATCGTACTGTGAAACATTTCAGGCAAACATCTTTAAGATAATAGTATTTTTCTGACTACCTTTAATCCTTTATTTCAACTTGAGCAATATATTTTGTGACAGTATTTTTATTTGAGTAAATGTTTTCTCTTCCCGTTGTGAGTATGACTATAAGGCTTCTTTCATAATCATCTGACTTTATTCCTGACTTAACCCAAACTTTACTCTGGATGTAGACTTGTGGCCGTCTGTTTATTTCAAATGACCTGAATATGTGCATAATTAATATATTATCAGATTATATTTACTTAAAATCATACATCAGAAGTTAAGTCCCAAACAGATACTTGAGTGGAATTGTCAACTAAAATCACATTAAATCTAACCTGTGTTATAACTTCAGTCACAACATTTTACTTGTACTTTTATTGGTATATTGTAAATGGTAAAATATTATACAGTGTTTTTCCACCTTCAAGGCACTTAAAGTAGTTCGTTTTTTTTAATGTGAATCTGTATGGCATTTTTTTCAGCAGTGTCGTGCATTAACATTGACTTATCCCTGACTGACATATCCTCTGAGCCGAGTTCTGCCCCGGTTCTGGTGCTGACGAAAGTAGTTTCGGCAAGTTAGCCACGACAGTTAATAAAGCTTGTATTTCTTCTCAAAAAATATTTGTCCAAAAAGTGATATATTTGCGTCACAAAAGAGTTGCCAACAAAAAAGTCAGAAGTCATAATCGCTTGGTGCTATTAGCTCTCGATTCGTATCACTGCACGCCTATAATTATTATTAGCCTGTTCACTTGTAAACATCGCCACTTGTTACACTTACCTGGGGTGCAGGGACAGCAGTGCTCTTCAAAAGCTTTCGCCTCCGTGCTGGGCATAGGTAATCCTCTTCACTGAAATGTGCATTGCACACACAAAAGCTTTTTTATTTTAGCCAATTTGGTGTCCACATTGAACCCTATGGCAAGAAGCCAAAGTTGCCTCAGACCAATTTGTGACAGGAAAACAGTGACAGGAAAACGGTTCATCTTTGTTGGTACAACCTGGGTAATCACAATCTTCAATCTTCTTCTGTTGATAGCTATATGTTTATTCTGAGGTTTCTAAATTGGCTCACTGTGGTCTGAGGATGTAAACACTGCCAAACAACTGAAAACGTGTTGGGTTTGTGCATGGCTGTCCAGCTGTGGGCAGCGTGCAGTGATAGGAATCGAGAGAAAATAGCACCAAGTGAAAATGACTTCTGACTTTTTCGTGGACAACTGTTTTGTGATGCAAATATATCACTTTTTGGACAAATATTGTTTTGAGAAGAAAAACAAGCTTTATTAACTGTCCTGGCTAACTTGCCGGACCTACTTTCGTCAGCTCCAGAACCGGGGCAGAACTCGGCTCACAGGACACTGTCAGGGGTAAGCCAGTGTTAATGCACGACACTGCTGAAGGGGATGCCATACAGATTCACATCAAAAAACCCAAACTATCCCTTTAAAGATTATATTTACTCTAAGCCCAAACGATTAATTTATTAACTATACAACAATTTTAAATGTTACAATTTGAGTCACTACTGGTCTTTTAATCATATAACAAAAAAACAAACAGTATGATCACTTGGATAACATTTTTGAATGATCTGTCCATCTGGTTTCTGACACAGCTAAAAAGTGACAGAAGGCCGAGAGAGGCAGAGAGAGGCACTTTTGGAGTAGCAGATGCACAGACAGCAGTGGGGGTAAACTGAGAGGGAGCTGGGGGCAGTTAAATGTATTGATTAGACCTCAGCAGACTGTACCTCCTCCAGGGGTGTGATCGAAGAGCTCTCCCCTCCATAGTACGGGTTCCTGTCCATGTGCAGTACCTTCTTCCCATTCACAGACATGATCCCTGACAGAATGCATTCCTGTCAAAGAGAAAAATACAAATATTACTTCAATATACAGTAGTAGTCTATGTTAGTTATTCAAAAATAAGTACTCTCACACCAGACAGAATGCATTCTTAGGAAAAACATGCATAAACATGTTTCAGCTAGATATCAACCACTTCAATATTCGTCAAGAGATGCCGATATTTTGTTTAGTCTAACCTTCTACCTAATGAATATGCCTAAAGCTTTATTTGAAATATTTAGAGTTAAAAGGACACCCCACAAAATGTAATTACTCTCTTTTCCAGTTTGTATTGAAACAGGGTCAGGGATGAGTTTGTAGAAAATTCTATAATTTGGGGAAAATAATCAAAATCAGCCCTACATATTGGCCAAAAAATATCAGCTGAGCTTATCGGCCATCAGGTTCTCTGGATCCTAAACCATCTCTAGTTTTAGTTAAACATACAGTAGCTGAGTTAGTGACAAATAAACATTGCTACACAACTTGATAAATGATCAATTAAAATAGTAGTAGTAGTGGTAATAGTAGTAATAGTGGTAGCTGTAATAGTAGTAACACAAATCCAATACTATATGGTACCCTTAACTAATTATTATTGATTATTTGTTGAAAACAGCAGCTGTTGGGTAAGGTAATACCAGTCACCACCTAAATGGTCCCTGTATTTCAATGGAATTTTGTATAATGATGACATAGATAATATTAGAAAGCTCTACTTCCTGTATGTTGTATATTTTCTTTTCAACTTTTCACAAATTGCCACTACACTGGTGCAAAATTATGAGAATTATTATGAGTGAGATCATGTAGGTATAGTTTATGACACCTAAAAGTCAGTTTGTCCTCTGCTTTGGACCCATCCTTCAATAACACTGAGGTTAAACCTGTCAGGAGCAGTAGGAGACCAGGGACCCACAGTTAGATTACATCATGATTACCTAAAGGAGGAGTTGACCAATGTTTTATGTATTAGATTGATTAGGAAACATGCACACTCTTTACATAAAGGCCCCACCCAGTAAGCTCTGACAACTGAACCAGGAACCTTCTTTTTTGCCACCTTTATTGATAACAAATAATCAATACGTGTACAGTATTTTACAGAAAATAAAGCTCAGATTATAAGATACCTTCGATTCTAAGCATTCTCTATGGCCCTGACTCTTTACTCAGTTGCATAACAGAGCCAAAAATAGTTCTACATATTATTAATGTAATTATTATTTCCATTAGGCACATATAAATCCGTTAGCCGATTCACCATGAACACAATAAAGATAGAGATTAGTTTGAGACATGATTAAATCAGAGGGGTGTGCGCAAAGTCTGCAGCCAGGGAGGCACGGATGACCAGTGCGCACGCGTAAAATCATATCAGCTACAGTACTATCATTGTTTACAGCACAGTGATAGAGAAAACAGCACACCGTATATCACCAACTATGATTACAACTAGTTTATTACATTACGGCGTTATTGTGGTGGTTATTGCTAGGTTATAAGGCGTTGGGTACATCCACGGACCAAGTCAAAGCGCGATGTAAGAGATAGCGTGGATATTTGACAGTTTTAGGCGTATTTTTGTCGCATAGGAGGAAATTCTAGTGGCGTCGTCAGCCTCTACAGAGCATGGAAAGTGTTCAGTCATTGAATGGAGTGATGTTACGGCCTGCACCGACGCCAAACGAGGCCTACGCCTGCACAACCATCACACGCTGCAAAGGGGTTACGCCCAATGGGGTATTAAAAAAGCTAGAGATACAACATCGTCATGGTAACTTACAGCAACCAAGAGCCCATTCCAGTAGACAGGTTTGACTGTAGAAAATCTACTCAAGACCTCATACAAACTAATTAAGGAGCTGGAGTTTCTAATTCTAATTCATCTGAAACACTATGATAATTGCCCTTTGTGAACGTGTGTACTTTATCTGGTACTAATGATACAATCTTGGTGTGAGGTATACCGTATAAGTATCAGTGGTTGTGCCTATATATGTTGTATTGACAGAGTTAAATTGTCCCAGTGTTTAGTTAGTGTTTAGTGAATATTCCTTTTCACAATTTAGGGATGTGCTGACAGATTTCAATACAATGGGACCATAAAAATAGTCTGCCAATATATGTCAATTCAAACTCTTTAATCAATGACTTTTCTACTCCTGTTTTTACATTATTTTAGAATGATATAGCACTGCTCTTACAATCACAAGATGGCCGCCGCGATTGCCACGGTAACCGAATCCATGGAGTCTCTAGCCTTTATTACACCACATTGGTTACGCCTTGAAGATGCTACTGCCTTTACGCACGCCGCTGTATCATCCCCAACAAATGGAAACGTAGCACAGGACTGTTTAGAAGAAAGCTAAAGGCTAAATGCATTAAGTAAACCAACATATCTTGCACAATTGTTATGCGTACGAGTAGAATGGATAGACTCACGATAGGAGTCGTGAATCTAGTTGCGCTAATAATGCGTGATTACTTACTGTGAGCCCGGTTCCCAAAACAATCACATCATATTCCTCATCCATGGTGCAAGCAGCGCCTCTCCGTCTCGCCCTGTGTCAGAAAAATGAAATGAAGGGTACCGAAGGAAGGAAGGGAGGATACGGTTCCTGCTGGATACAAGACAGATCCTCACACCGGTATTCGGCTCTGTTCTACCCAACCAACTACTCCGAACCAAATGAAAAACTGCAAACTATCACTCGCCAGAAAATTGACAAAATGTGAAGTGACCACACACACAGCCACCGGCGAGGACAAGCAAAGATGGCCCTGATCGTACAACTCGGGTACAATGTCCTTGCGCGTCGACAAGTAGTGCGCATCCCGTTTTACTGCGCCTGCCTGGCTGACACAATAGGTCAGCTACATCCCTCTTTTCTGTAATTTGAAACTCCTCTCCTGTGCCTTCTTTTATTTAACTGTTAACATACATTTGCAACTCGCCACGACTGTTTTGCCACACATAAACGTTCGCATTCGCTGCTCGTTATTCCCGTTTGGACCAAATGTATGCCTATATTTTATTCCCATGCCTCTTTTTGCGTTGTAGGCGCAGAATAGCGTGAAGTCAGATGAGAGGTATCCTTCCGCGGCCACCACAGCTGTGAGGAAGCCAGGGAGTTGCTTTCACTGACAGAGCGCACCATTTATTACAATGGAACGATTTACATTCACCCTCGAACAAACATATGAATATGGCTTAAACTTTTCCACATGCAGTAGCTCCTACAGTGTTAATACTAGATGCCAATAGAACCAATATGGGGGTATCAGCACCATGGACAGCTGCCAGGTGAACCCCTCGTCATAAAGCACATAATGAACCAAAGAAACTGCCAAAAGCTATGACTAGGCCTATACATTTCTATACACCAAAATGGCACAGTTTGACTCATGTTACAGCAACACTTATAAGCCCGGACCATTTAGTTTTCTGCAAGACAAAACTAATATTAAAAGGTCAATTTGGCCAAACAGTTGTAAAAATATTCATATATATTTCATTAAGGTTTAGCACAAATGATTTTTTTTTAAATGTGTTGATGCATCTTTAATCAGATTGTGGTTAAAATAATGATATTTTTTATTAAAACCAGGCAGGGGATATGTGCAACGGGTTGAGTTGCATCACAATTTGGTTAACTTCCTCTTCAAAAACTGCATTTTATCAGCAAAAAACAAGCCTTTCGTTAACCCCAATTTGCGTGTAGAGCGAGGAGACATATTATCTGCGTGTTACTATATTTCCAATAGGTTTAGGGCAGGGCAAAGGGCTGAATGGAAGAAAAGAAAGAAACAGGAAGCGCTGCGTCCCGGTGCGCACATGACTGTCAGCTGACGCGCACCACGTGACGCACAGACTGCTCTTTGCGGAAAAAAGTTGAGCGAAAATGGCAGAGTCGCGGTGGTCAGCGAAATCAGCTTTTATCACATATTTTTGTTTATTTTGGATCACGGGAGCCTTAACGACGCATGTGCCATTGTTGATCTGGTCATCCGACAGGTAATCCTTAGAAAATGCCCATAGTTTGATTGAAAAGTAAAGACATTTTATGGGCTCGATGTTAAACAGGCTAATGCTAACAACTATGCATTTAGAGTCATTGCAGAATTAAACTAAAAGTTACCTCATTTTGGTAATAAATATGGTTTGATTTTTAAAACATTGGAAGACTATTTTAGGGGCAAATAATATGTCAAAGGCAATGTTGTTTGTAGATCTAATATATATATATATAATTGTTTTTCTTTCATTTTGCGTGTTGATTTTCTACGGTTCATTAGGCAAATATAATCAAAAGTTATTTGCTATTTTCTATCAGATATCCTGCCTCTGATCTGAAGTTCTCAATAAACAAGACTTCGTAAAAGTCTCAAATTGTGTGTCCTCTGGCAAAACACTGCATATCAACAGAAATAAATCACACTATACCGGGGTTTATTCTCCTGCATATTAAAGAATCACTATGTAACTTTCCTGGTGGAGGGTCAGCTGTCTTCTCATCATGGAGATTTTATTGCTTTGCCTGCAATGTTCCAACGTATGGCATTAAGCTACCTCCATGGAGAAAAGCAGGTGACTTCACCAGGTAAATATGTTTTAATGCTATACTGTGGAGCCCTCCAGGCAATGCAGTAACATCACCATGGAGACAAGCAGAAAGGTTACTTACGTCAAAAGTATAGAAAATCAGATACTACCGGTAATTGATACTAAAACTAGTATTGAAACTAGATACTCATTTGAGCAAGTATCAATACTAAAAAGGTCAAATTCATAGTACAAAATGTGATCTTTCCTGAACAGTATGCATTTGAGCTTTATCAGAATAATTATAAGACCTCATGGTATAAAGAAAGTACCATTATTTTGAAATTTACTTTCTATTACTAAGTAGCTTTTTTTAAATCTTCATTTTGGTATTGAAATCCGTATTGAGTCTGTTACTTTTACAACATTTTAGTATCATGACAACACTACTGCATCTAGTTGGTGCATAATTCTTATGTTTTAAATTGTCTTTCAGTTTGCCCCCTGTCCCGTCTTCTGTTGCTGGTCACATCACCCCTCTCACTGAGCTCAGAGCCTATCTCAGCTCTGCTTTAGGCTCTGGGCCACACACAGTCCTGCTATTTCTACAGGAAAAGGTGAGTGCATACAATACAGCTGTGGAGTTAATCCAGTTTTAATCAGTTCTTTAAAATGCCCAGCTCTAACATACAAGATTATTATGCAGTTATTATTTTAGTCTCTATTTCAGAAAAAGTCAGCTTTCGCTCAGCAGCATCAAAAGTGGGGTATTGTGAGTGTGATAACCAAAAATGTACTGATCCATTTTGGGGCTATAGGTTTTGTAGAAAATCATGTTATTTTAAAATACTATGACACAATAGTGTGACTTTATTTCTTTAAAAGGTTGAAAATCATATTGTAAGACTTTAATATCACTATTATAGTACTAGTATTGTTGATAAGAAAATTCCTATGTGATGTAAAGCTATTCTTACCCTGGTGTGACAAAGTATTAGCATGACTTCCCTATTTTCACAGTTCCTCTACAAAACCCCCTGTTACCAGTAGTAGTGTTTAGCTGTTGTTGTATGTTTTTGATTATTATGATAAGATAATTGTGTGATAATTGTGTAATAATCATATTCATCTTATTACAAAAAAATGAAATTTTGGCATCCCTAATTTAATTCTTTATTTGATGTTTATTTGTTATTTTCAACAGTTGAGCCAAGATGACTTCACAGTTTACGGAGGTGTCTATGGAAACAAAGAGGACAGTGCTTTTAAAAACCTGGAGGTAAATGTGTTTTTGCCATGAACGTTGATCTAACAAGCTTTCACTTTCTAACAAGCCTATAGTTACAACTAATATTACACTAAAACATTCAAAATGTCGATGACCTGGTTTACAGAATGATTAAATGTAGTGTGAGTTGACAGGATTTTAAGTCAGAAGACAAATATTTTGTGGACTCGAGGTTTAAAGTGATACTATGTAACTTTCTGGGAAGGTGGAAAGTTGGCCGCATGATTCCACGGAGATAGATGGGCTTTATAACATTATTATTATTATTAGGCCCCAGTCCTAAACCGTAGAGCCTATTGTAACTGTTCAGGTGTGCAAAGAGCACAAAGCACTCTCCCCTTTCCAAGCACTCAATGCCACACTAGAGTGACACTCATGGCATCCAATAGTACAGACTGGCATTGGCAATTGTCGCGATAGCGGCATAATTGTAATTGTTAATTTAAGATTAAGCCTTTATTTGGTCTCACACACAATGACACACAGTGACACACGGGAGAAATTTGACTTCTGACCCACCTGACCCATCCCAGTTGAGCTAACCAGCCGGTGCAATTATTAATATATAATAATATTATTATTATTATTATTATTATTATTATTAATAATGCATCAGTTTTATATAGCACTTTTCTGGACACTCAAAGATGCTTTACAGTTCATTATTCATTCACACTCAGTGGTAGTAAGCTACTATTGTAGCCACAGCTGCCCTGGGGCGGACTGACAGAAGCGAGCCTGCCAAACTGCACCATCAGCCCATCCGACCACCACGATCATCCACAAACCACTTTCATACTAGGCAATGTGGGTGAAGTGCCTTGCCTAAGGACATAATGAGTTTTTGCTGCTGGCGCCTCAATGTGGCACCTGATTTTCCCAGCGGTCTCCCATCCAAGATCTGACAGGATCAGGCTTTGACAAGCTGGTTTATGCCATACTGTGGAATATTCTAGCTATAGGAACAATATTTCCAGGAAAACAAACAGGGAGAAGCCCTCCTTCAGGCCAAGTAAGAGTCAGGTTGGAAGAAATGCAAGCCCGCTCAGAGTAAAAGCATATGTTTTTTCAGTACAAGAAAAGACAAGAAAAAAAAACATGCTTTTATTTTAGTCTATTTTCTGTGGCCCATAATAATCCTAATAAAATAATTAGCTGACTAAAAAACTAAACCATACTGTCACCATTCTTCCATTTCAGATTATTTGAATCATCAAATCATAGAGAAAACATATTCCTGATTAGTTTATGTTATGGTGGACTGTGTTGTTTTTTAAATTGCTCTATGACTTAAGTTGAATTGCATCTCTCTCTCTCTCTGATCTTTCCTCCAGGCAGCCCTTCAGTCCCACTCCGCAGTGTTCCCAGCCTTAGAGTGGTCCGACTCCTCCTCTGTGCCTGCCATTCTGGAGCAAGCGCTCAGAGTGTCGCCGCTGCTCCTCAGCCCAGACGCTTTGGACGATCTCAAAATGGACACCTCCGTCAACAACCTCCTGCTCATCAGTCTGCCCTACTGCAGTGAGGACACTCACTGCAGGGAGCAGCTCAGGAACAACAGTGAGTGAGGGACAAATGACAAATGCATTTACTAAAATAACCTTAATAATAACCCTAATAACCCTAACAGGTATAATAGGAACATTATGTCATGTCATAATGTAACCTGGCCAGTAACATGAGCTTTCAGCCAAAGCCATCCCAGATTGCTAAATGTGTAGAGCTCACTATTGTACTACTACACATATCAGTCTGGTGCGAGGTTAGTTATAATGGTGTTCTCTCTTGGCGTACTCAAGGGTTGTAAATCAGTTGATTTAATGATCCTGTATTACACACAATTGACCCTTGTGAGCTTTAAGCCTTATTATAATGTTGAAACCTCTTCAAAAACATACATGGAGTTGTGTTTTGTTTCATTTACACGTTTGAGTAATCCTTAATTATTAGTCTATCAACATCTCCAGTGCTCAAAACGCTCTGTTCCACCTTGTGATGTCATGGAGTGATAACCTTCAAGTTAACGGCTACATTTTACCTTTAGTTCAGTAGAAATTGGCAGCTTCAGAGCTGAAATTATCCAAATAATTCTAGTGAAGATGGAATTGAACACAGTGGAGCACTTTCTGTATTACCACATGTCATGACATCACAAGGTGGAACACAGTTTTCTGTTTGAGAGAAGAACTGTTAAACGTGTGAATGAAACAAACACAACTCTGGGTATGTTTTGATGAAGAAACAACATAACAGAGATCAGAAAATGGTGGAATATGGACCCTTTAATGCAGTTTGAATAAGCTTGTATTGTCCTGTGCTTTAGTGGTCTGAAAAGTTGTGTTTTCACCTATCCCCTATCTCCACCCATAGCAGTGTACTTACAGTTATTCAAACAAACACAGATGCATGGATTCAAAGCATTCAAATTGCTATTTTTTCTTCTGGTTTAGATGATGTTATTGGACATGTTATGAAAACTCTGGAGTCTAAGAATGTTCCTTACACAGCCATGTTCACCGGACTACAGCCATCACGGGTAAGAATAAAAAGGGACACTCTTTTGTTCATTTAACATATATTTAATTGCAGAATAGGGCAATATGACAAACATGAATATCACAATTTATTTCAGATTTTCCTGATGACAATATTCAAAAAATATAATGGCAATCCAACAGAAATGTGTAAATTTTCCACAAAATAATAGAAATTATATTATATTATATTATATTATATATTATAATAGGAATATTTGTTTTCTTATACCTAACCCACCACCACACACTGCCCCTCCTCTCCCTCCAGCTGATTGCAGAGCCGTCCTTCTCTGCTTCAGTGGGCCGCTCCCTCCTCCAGGCTCCCGCTCCGGCTGAAGTACGTCCTCCGATCATGTTCAACATATCTGGAAGCCCCTGCATCATGCTCTGGGCTCAGAACCTCAATGTCAGCTTCTCTGCCACTGCTGCCTGGACCGACCTTAGCACCCAAACACCCACTCTGTCCGGGTCTATATGCAACGGGACCAACTCTGTGTAAGAACTCGTTATATAGACCTCTGCAGTATTAAAGAAAAGGCCCTGTCTCTTCAAATTGGTTTATTTTTATTGTTGAAAAACAGCTATGTGTTTCTATATGTATGGCCTAGATCTGTAAGTACAGATAAGAGGGCGGAGATAGGGGATAGGTGAAACAGTTTCTTAGCACTTATACATCAAATGCAAGAAAATACACTCAACAAAAATATAAACGCAACAGTTTTGTTTTTGCTCCCATTTTTCCTGAGATGGACCCAAAGATCCAAAATTCACTCCAGATACATAACACTACCATTTCTCTCAAACATTGTTCACAAATCTGTCCAAATGTGTGACAGTGAGCACCTCTGCCCCGCCGAGACAATCCACCCCACCTCACAGGTGCGCCACATCAAGATGCCGATCCGACATCATGACCAGTGCACAGGTGCGCCCCAGACTGCCCACAATAAAAGGCCACCCCGAAATGTGCATTTTTTTTTTTTTGCTTTATTGGGGGTCTGGGGACTCAGAACCAGTCAGTATCTGGTGTGACCACCATTTGCCTCATGCAGTGCAACACATCTTCTTCACATAGAGTTTATCAGATTGTCAATTGTGGCCTGTGGAATGTTGGTCCACTCCTCTTCAAAGGCTGTTATGGACGAAGAACACAGGTGCATTTTATTGATGGCATTTTGAATGCACAGTGATACCATGATGAGATCCTGAGGCCCATTGTTGTGCCATACATCCATGAACATCACCTCATGTTTCAGCAAGATAATGCACGGCCCCATGTTGCAAGGATCTGTACACAATTCTTGGAAGCTGAAAATGTCCCAGTTCTTGCATGGCCAGCATACTCACCAGACATGTCACCCATTGAGCATGTTTGGGATGTGCTTGACCGGCGTATACGACAGCGTGTACCAGCTCCCACTAATATCCAGCAACTTCGCACAGCCATTGAAGAGGAGAGGACCAACATTCCACAGGCCACAATTGACAATCTGATAAACTATGTGAAGAAGATGTGTTGCACTGCATGAGGCAAATGGTGGTCACACCAGATACTGACTGGCTCTGAGTCCCCAGACCCCCAATAAAGCAAAAAAATGCAGATTTCGGGGTGGCCTTTTATTGTGGGCAGTCTGGGGCGCACCTGTGCACTGGTCATGATGTCGGATCGGCATCTTGATGTGGCGCACCTGAGAGGTGGGGTGGATTGTCTCGGTGGGGCAGAGGTGCTCGCTGTCACACATTTGGACAGATTTGTGAACAATGTTTGAGAGAAATGGTAGTGTTGTGTATCTGGAGTGAATTTTGGATCTTTGGGTCCATCTCAGGAAAAATGGGAGCAAAAACAAAAGTGTTGCGTTTATATTTTTGTTGAGTATACTAAAAACAAGCAACTGTGATTCTATGAATCCCGGATGACTTTCAGACTTCAGATGTCATCAGAAATCTTATATTTGTGTTTTGTGTTCATGCAGACTGGTCCTGAACTATAATGAAGGCATTACTCTAAGGTGAGTCAAACTCAAATACCATGATTTTCATCAAACAAAGGACAATGATGACTGAATATGACTTTTGTCTGCAGCTTCTTCCTGAGCCAGCGTTTCTACAAGGTGTCAGCTCGTCAGTGGTTTTCTCTGGACTCGGTGCAGCTCCGTCAGAACGCAGTCACCGCGTCTTTCTCCAGTCGCAGTGTTTATGCTCCGGCCGAATACTCGTATCATTGTCAGTCTGTGAACAGTTTCAGAGACGCTCTGCTCATCCCCGCCAACTCCAACGCCAGCAGCTGGAGGCTCAACTTCATTGACTTTCAGGTACAAGACTAGTGATCCCAGGCAAATGAAATCCTGCTCTACAAAACTCATATACACATTTTAGTTTGTTTTTTAACTTTACATTCTGTTAAAGGGCCATATAAAGATTCAAGATTTTTTGTCATTATGCAAGCATAACGAAATTTTTATGGACTCCCGGCTACAGAAGTATAAAAATACAAATACAACAAGCATAAAGATAAAAATCATAAATAGATAAAAGAAGCATCATAAATACAAAGACAGTAGTGTAAAGTGTCTGCAGTGTAAAGACTTAAGACGTAAAAACTAAAGGGTTAGTGCTAATTCTAATTCCTACAAGATGAGACACAAAATTGGGTCCACAAAAATGAGACAAGATGAAATCAGAATAAATAACTGATGCCCCACCACACACATTATACGCTTTTCTCAGACTGGAATTAACCTTTTCTCACATTTCTCTCTCTCGTTTAAACACTCAAACTTTCATAGATTTTCAACAAAATGTATTTATAGTGAAGCATGGGGGCTCCGTCGGGAGCCCCGCCGGACGCGCGAGGGGAGCGGAGAAATGCGCGTCACGTGCACCCATCATCATGGTCAAATCCGTGACAGAGCAGCACGACCGATGCAAGGCCGCGCGTACACCGTTTCATCCAGCAGAGGGCACTGTTACAGAAATTGAACTCTATTAGTTTGGCAAGGAGAACATTATGATTGATGGTGTCAAAGGCACGTTTCAAGTCCAGAAATACAGCACCCACAAAGCCGCCCTGGTCTAGTAGGTGTTTTAAATTTTCTAGAACGTAACAAGTGGCTGTGATGTTTCCTACAACCAAACTGCATTGGATGGAGGGATGTTACACAATAGTTTAGGTGTTGACTTAGCTGAGCAGCAAAGCATTTCTCTGCAACTTTGGATATGATTGGTAAACTACCTATTGGTCGATAGTTCTCAGATTTTGTTTTGTCTCCTGTCTTAAACACTGGGGTAACCCTGACAATCTTCCATGATGATGGCACAATTCCCTGTTTAATGGATTGGTTTATTATATGAAAAATTGGACTTGCAAGTGCCTCTTTGTGAATCTTCAGAAAATGAGTAGTCAGGCCAAACCTTTGAGCAAGATTTTAAACTGTCCTATAGAGACCAGTTCCTTTAGTTTCCAGTCTTTTTGTAGATTGTTCCAAGTTGTGGGAGCAGAATACTGGAACGCCCCTTTACCAGCTTCTGTGCGAACACTTGGCACAGTCAGCAGCAGTGCTTCCTGAGAGCGTAAAGAATAATGTCCATTTGCTCTTGGTTGAAGATATTCACACAGATATGAGGGGAGCAGGCGCTGAATACCCTTATAAATGAACATATACCAGTGAGTGAGCCTACGAGTAAAATGCAAGACTTGAGTAGTAAGTTTATAATTTTAGTTCATAATTGAAACTTTTTCAGATCAGAAAAAAAGACGAACAAAGAAAAGGTTTGTACAATGCATACTGACCCCCAAAAATGATTGTTCCATCTGTCATGTATTGAAAGATAAGTCAATATCGTAATGATGATATAGTTGTGACCGGCCTATTTATCCGAGCCATATGTAAATACAGAGGACAGTTTTGTCTTGTGAGAGTTTGTGTTACAAGATCTTGTCCCTTCTCTGTTAATGTTTTTTGTTTCCTTGATATTGTTTAGATCCAAGGCTTCGGTCTGAATAACAGCACAAACTTCTCGTATGCGAGTGACTGCGCTGGCTTCTTCACAGCTGGGATCTGGATGGGTCTGATCACGTCTCTGCTGATGCTCT
The DNA here is from genome assembly GCA_036785185.1 of Paratrypauchen microcephalus. Taxonomy (NCBI): domain Eukaryota; kingdom Metazoa; phylum Chordata; class Actinopteri; order Gobiiformes; family Gobiidae; genus Paratrypauchen; species Paratrypauchen microcephalus. The sequence continues at coordinate 620,625 of JAVJIX010000205.1, forward strand.
TCATATTTGTGTATGGTTTACACATGATCCTGCAGCTCAACACCATGGACCGCTTCGATGACCCCAAAGGCCCCTGCATCTCTGTGCCTCAGACCGAGTGACCCACACAATAATGACACAAGTGTTTATATGTTAATATGGGATTTTAAATATACAGTGCCCTCTGCCGATGTTCCTAAGATAGGTTAAGGCTGTGGGGGTTTGGGTAACTTTGTGTTGACGAAACAAGGACTGAAACTGGACTAAACCAGGGCTGAACCAGAAACTAAGCAATGGATTAGACCAGGGCCTGAAACCATGACTAAAACCAGTAGTAAAACCAGTTCATAATATGACTAGACCAGGACTAAAACAAGTAGAGTGGAGTAGGACTAAACCAGAACTAAACTACATCTAGACCAGGTAGTGTCTAGACCAGGGGCTGGACCAGTAAAGACCAGGACTAAATTAGGTCTTGACCAGGCACTGATTATTCCAGGAACTAAAACCAACATATGAAGTTGTGACTAAAACCAGGACAAAACTTATATAAAATAGGACTCGGCTAGAACTGATCCAGCTCTAAACTAGGGATGCCTTGGTCCTCATCTAGTCCTGATCTACTCCTGGTTTAGTTCTGGCTTCAGCTCAAGTTTTCAAATGGTGTGTGAGTGTGAGCACACCTATATCAGGGACCAGACCAGGGGTGAAAACATGAATTAACTAGACTAGAACTAAACAACATCTAAACCAGATCTACAATAGGTACAAAACCAGGACTAGACCAGGGACTAGACTTTATTCTTATAGATTTCTGGTCTACTGAAACAGTTCTCACCGAGACTGATTCAAAACTGTTAAAAAAGTTAAAATCGTAATTATCTCCCTAATGCTCTAAAAGTTGTAATATGCACTAGTACTAATTTGAACTCGAACAGTGCCAAAATGTATATGTCTTTGCGTTTTCACACATTTTTAGTTATTTTAGCACCACCTCCCTTTTTTTCTGCGCACCTCTATCAGCAGAGGGCGCTGTTTGTCCTATTCTCCCGTGTAATATTTGTCCAACTTGTTCAGCCAAGGCATTTGTCATTACTAAGTGCCAAATCCCTCTTTTCCATTTACTGTAAACATTTTTGAGTTGTGTTTTCAGAAATCTGTCTGTGCCTCTTAATATTCCTGAAGTAATAGGCACTGTGAACACAGGGCTACATGAATGTGCTGTACAACTGTTGCCAACTCTTTTTTCATTGTAATTAATACTACTGAAGTGCCTGTATATTTTGGTTTGTGAAAAAAAAAGTGTTGCCATATTTTATCGGTAACGCCCTACTGCAAAAAATGAAGAATATTGAGTAAATGTGTTAAAATAATTTGAATTCAGAATATAACCATCATACCCTGATTTAGACTAGTTAAGGGTTCGTCACCTGTTTTCTCCATGGAGATGTTATTGCTTCACCTGGTATTTCTGCAGTATGGTATTCAACTTACTTATGGTGTGTTATTGCTGGAAAAAAAAGCTTTAAGGACAGGCATTCTTACTGTAACATGTAAGGTCACCTCTCCACAGATCTGACCAGTATCAGTATTGCTGTCTTTAACATTCCAGGCATAGCAATATCTCGATGGAGATAATCGCAGCAGGTGACCGACACTCCACCAGAAAGGTTACACACTGGACCTTTAATTTCCAAGGTGTTTTAATGCCATACTGTGAAACATTCCAGACAATGCAATAACATGACTGTGGAGAAAAGCATTTAACGGGCCCACCATCAGAAAAGTTACACAATGCGTCTTTAAACTAAGCAAAATAACCCAAAACGGTAAACATATCCTGAATTGAACTCAGTTTAACTTTTGTCCTGAAAAGTTGAGAATGTGGTTCAGATTGCAGCAGTGAAGCATGTGCCTTGTCATGATTGGATCATTTTGAAATGCCAATAAAAGTTAAGTTATTACAAATGTGGTTAATGTTTAATCAACACATCACTAGTTATTCTGTAACAAGGCTATCTTTATTGCAACACTTTATTGTCAATAGATGAATAAAATATGGTTTACATTTTAACTTTATTTTATGCATATACGATTTTTTTAAATGTTACAAGTTAAATGGTAGTAACAACTATTTACAGCATAGTCAGATTGGTTTCAATATTGTAATACAATTTTATCACAAATTGAAAGATTATTAATGTCAACTATGAAGAGTTATTTCATTAGTTAGATCAAAATTATGGTAAAATTGAAGGTATTTATCTTTTTTTCAGCGTAGTCTAATTAATTGGTAAATAAGTAAATAGTGGACACGTGTTTAGTATTGGTTGCTATGTTACAACTCAAAACAACAGACCCGGATCAGCTGACCGCCAGGGCTTAGTTTTTACAAAAAGTCTCCAAAATGTCGTCCCCTGCCCCCGTGCGTAAGAGCCACTTCGGGAGCACGCAGGAGAGGAGCTTTGTGCCGTTTAGTTTTCCCCCAAACCGACTGGGAAACGAGTACGCACGAAACACTGCGCCCAACGTGGGACCGGGCAGCTACGAGAACCACCAGGTAAACTGGAGCGTTCTTGTAAACATGGATCCAGAATGGATAAAGAGGCCACTGAAACACAGGTAGGGTGACCACCGGCATGAAACAGGAAAGGAGGACACTTGTGTCCAAAAGGAGGACAAAGGCCCTAAAGTGAGGACACCTTGTTGTTGTTTTTTTTGTTATCCCTCGGGGAAAACAAAGAATGTGCGCTGAGAAAGTGCACTGCTCGCACATTCTGCATTTCGGATGTCATGTCGCGCACAGGAATTCCAAGCATTACTAGTCGCAATAGAATAATATTTTGTCTTTAGGGAACAAGGAGCAGACCACCTGAGACGGGACCTGTTCCATCTCGCAGATGGCCATGCGGTCCACGGACTGCACTCAGGGCTGAGCGAGTATGCACCGCCTCGACTGCAGACTGAGACCACGCTCCGAACTGTGCACTTTCTGAACTGGGAAACGGCGAACATCGCAGAGTAGCAAGTGTAAATAATGGGTGGGGATTTATGACGATTTATGCAACGAAAGGAGGACAAAACGTAAAAACGGAGGACACGTGACAGACGGCCGGACAGACAGCTCTAAAACCGGACTGTCCGGACGAAATCCGGACGAATGGTCACCCTAAACACAGGGACTTGAGTTGACTGGAGATGGTTCAGTCCTGGGTTAGTCTTGGTTTAGTCTTGGTAGAGTGGACCTTATCTGTTAAAGCAACATTGTTTAACTTTACTGTGCACAATAATTGGCTGACGGTTGATCACTTGAGAATAAGGTTTGTGGAGTTTTTCAGTGGGCATTACCTTTCATTAGTCCAGCTTTGGGACTGATTTAGTCTTTATAGGTTTAGTCTTTAGGGACATCCAACAATCTTGTAAAACAAACAAAAATGTGCAGTGAACTTCAAGGTTTGTGCACTCTGAGGACCTCAGGGGCCTCCTGCTGGTGCCTAGAGTCAGGACTAAACATGGAGAGTCAGTATTTCACTTTTATGCAGCTAAATCCTCAACAATTTTAAGTTTGACAAACAGATCAACAGTGTGGTGCTGTGGTTTTTATCAACTAAGTCTTTTATCAAAAGTAAATCAAACAACAAACCAGACCTGTCAGCACTAAACTACTGCCGCTGCCATCTTGTGTTCACCCTTGCATGTTTTTTATTGTTTAATATTTTACTCTTTTTTGTATTAATGTTCTTTTAACTCTGTCTTGTATTGCTTTTATCCTGCATTTTCTTTTTAACTTGTGCCCCTTGTTTTGCCACTGCCACTGCTCATTTTACTGATTCTTATACTTTTAATCCTTGCCTGCAACTTTTACTACACTGTAAAATCTGTGATTATGTGTTAATTAATATGTATTTTATTGATGTGTAACAATTATTGCACTTTTTCCAGGGAGCCATGTGTCCACCAGGCATCGGACAACAGATGAAAACTAGCCTTTTGGCTAATTCTGGCATGTTATACAGTAATTGTTGGTCAATATGCACTGTCCGTTATAAATAAATAAATAAAATAAAATAAATCGCACTGACGTCGGAAAAATGATTCACACTTTAATCAGCTCCAGAATAGACTATTGCAGACTATTGCACTTTACGTCAGTAGCAACACGTCTTTTAACCAAGACCCCCAGACATCAGCGAATCACCCTAGTCCTTTTATCTCTCCATTGGCTTCCAGTTTCTTTCAGAATTGATTTTAAAATGTTATTGTTTTTAAACCTCTTAACTCTTTTGACTTGCTCTTCCATATTTGACTGAACTCTTGCGCTCAAATAACCAATTTTTACTGGAAGTCCCCAGAACCAGGCTCAGACACTGGGGTGATGGGGCATTCTCTGTCTGGCCCCAGACTCTGGAGCAAACTCAAAGTTCAAGTTCAAAGTCAGCTTTATTGTCAATTCTGCCATATGTGTTCAACATACAGTGAATCGAAATTTTGTTTCTTCTCTGGCCAAGCAGTGGAAAAAAGACAGTGTACAAAATACAATATAAAGACAATACAAAAACTATCTAAGACAAAATCTAAAATCTAAAAGCAGTGCAAAAGAGTAAATAAGTACCTATTTACAGATGTCCAAAATGTGCAGTGTGCATCAAAAATGTGGAATGGAAGATGCAGCAGTGAAATGTGCAGTAATGTACAATAGAACGTACATTGAAAGTAAAGATAAAATAAATGTGCAACAGTAGTGATTCCAGTACAACAACAGTAGTAAACAACAGTACAACAGTAGTAAATTCCAGTAGTAAATGTGCAACAGTGCAACAGTAAGATAAGAGGAGATAAGATAAGACTTTATTGATCTCACATAGGAGAAATTCACTTGCCACATTAGCTCCAGGCAGTTTAGTGCAAGAGAAAGTTTGAACAAGAAAGTGCATGCAGACAAATAGTAATAATAATAAAATAAGTAAATAAGAGAGTATAGAAAAAATTGCACGTTTACACTATACAGTGGAGTTGTACAGTCTGATGGCGGTGGGATGAAGGATCTGCGGTAGCGCTCCTTCTTGCACTGAGGGTGCCTCAGTCGGCTGCTGAAGGAGCTGCTCAGCTCCTCTACAGTCCGGTGCAGAGGGTGAGAGGTGTCGTCCATGATGGACGTGAGTTTGGCCAGCACCCTCCTCTCAGCCACCTCCTCTACAGAGTCCAGAGGACAGCCCAGGACAGAGCTGGCTCTCCTGACCAAGTCTCTTCCTGTCCCGCTTTGTGCTGCTCAGGGCCCAGCAGACGACAGCGTAGAGGAGAGCAGAGGCCACCACAGTCATAAAAAGTCTTGAGCAGAGGCCTGCACACTCCAAAGGACTTCAGTCTCCTCAGATGGTGGAGGTGACTTTGGCCCTTCTTGTGTCACTGTGTCAGTGTTGTGGGACCAGTCCAGTTTATTGTTGAGGTGAACACCCAGGTACTTGAAACTGTCCACAGTCTCTATGTCCTGCCCCTGGATGTTCACTGGTGAGTGAGGTAGTGGTCTATCACCAGCTCTTTTGTTTTACTGGTGTTACGGCTCAGGTGGTTGCGCCCACACCAGTCCACAAAGTCACTGATGACTGAGCGGTACTCCAGCTTGTTCCCCTCAGACACACACACACACACAGTGGCCGAGTCGTCAGAGAACTTCTGGAGATGGCAGCTGTCCGTTTTGTATGTGAAGTCCGAGGTGTAGATAGTGAAGAGGAAGGGTGAGAGGACAGTTCCCTGGGAGGCCCCCGTGCTGCAGACTACCCCCTCTGACTCACAGCCGCGCAGCGGCACGTACTGTGGATGGTCAGTGAGGTAGTCGATGGTCCTGCCAGTGATGCAGTGTTCGCTGTCCAGGAGAGTTCCTCACTGATGTGCACCCCCAGGAATTTGGTGCTGCTCACCCTCTCTACAGCAGCACAGTTGATGGTCAGTGGGGGGTGCTGGATGGGGCCTCTCCAGAAGTCAATAACAATCTCCTTGGTCTTTTCAACATTCAGAAGGAGATTATCGCTGCACATATTGGTCAGAAGGCTCACCTCACTCCTGTAGCAGAGTGAAGAGGATTGGATTGAGCACACAGCCTTGGGGGGCTCCCGTGCTCAGTCAAATGCAGCTCGAGGTATTTCTGCCGACCCGCACTGCCTGTGGCCTCTCACTGAGGAAGTCCAGCAGCCAATTACACAGTGAGGTCTGAAGCCCCAGGTGGTCCAGTTTAGTGATGAGCTGTTGTGGGATTATAGTGTTGAATGCTGAACTGAAATCTATAAACAGCATTCTCACAAACTGCCCCTGATATGTGCATCATCACAGACTTTGGCCTTTTTGAGACTCAAAACGTATCTATTCAGTTAGACTCAGACTTAGACTTAGACAAACTTTACTGATCCACAAGGGAAATTGTTTTGGGTACGGTAGCTCACTCATCAAATATAATATATAATATACCTATAACAGAGGGTAAAAAGAAAAGAATAGATGGAATAGTAACCAAAGAGCAATAGACCAGTGTCAGATGAGACACAATTATATACATACACGTACATACACATTGGTTTTAACATTCAGTAATGCAATGACACTTTGCACAATTTTTAAAAAAATTGTTTAATGTTTTGCATGTTTATATTTTGTGTTGATTTTAACGTGAAGCACTTTGGTCACCTTGAGTGTTGTAAAGAGCTCTGTAAATAAATTGATTGATTTGACTGAAAACCTGGAACCGTCCTCCTGAACATGTGAGACAGGCCTCTGCTCTGACTCTGTTTAAATCCAGACACAAAACGATTCTGTTTATCTGCATATGACTGAAAAGTTTTTATACTCTTCACTTTTAATGTGAATTGAATAATGAACCTGCAGGCTTCAAGTAGGTAGTCACTATGGCAACATTAGCACTAGCAATATTTATGAAGGACCTGCATACAAAAAGGTTAGCATCCAGTTTTGGTTCCCAGTAAATAACACGGAAAAATCATATGGTCCTCCCATGACCCTGCTCTGACTTGTGTCATCTTATTTTCCAATTGGCTCCAATTGGTGATACTCCGAGATGGGGCGGCAAGAGACAGATTTTCCCTTAATAACATTGTACTTTGCTACGAAATATCTGTCCCTCATCTGTATGAAATATTACAGTACTGGCCTACAGAATGTTGTGATGTCATCTGAAACCCAGCACTAATACTTCACTTTTGCACCATCTCTCATCTCTGCTCCACAGTTCCGCACCATTGTGTACGACTTAGAAAAAACTCCCATGAGTCAAAAAGGTTATGGACTCTCAGCCAGGACTGCAAAGCGCTTTCCAACTGTCAGCAAGGTAAAGTACAAAATATGCAATCCTTAATACCAACCAACTTAATACCAACTCTATCTATCATAAAAGGAGAAGTTCAATTTGTCAACTGGACAAAGTTTGTTTGGTTGAAAACGTTTCGCCGCTCATCCGAGAGGCTTCGTCAGCTCTGGCCCTCATGCTGGTTCGACCCTGTTTATATCTAGCTGCAAGGGAGGAGCTAACTACCCTGAACAAAGCTCTGAACCTATCCCCGCTACTCTCTTTTGTTTTACGAATTCCTCTGGCGTCTAGTATTAGCATATCTATAAGCCCTAGGCGGCGCTCACTACACTGAAATAGCTCTGAAACTATCAACTAATCTGTCTCTTTGTATTTCAAATTTCTCTGGCGTCCAATTCCCTATTCAAGACAACGACCCTCTCCACCCCTCTGCAATGGCTTGTCTGTCCTAATGTTTTAACGACGAATTCTCGTTAAACAGAAATGGGGGAGTTAGACACAACTTGTCTCCCATCTATAATTCGATTCTCAAACCAAAGTCAAAAACATTCTATTATTATGTTAAAATAATGACAAGAACAGCACTTCCCTCCCAGCGTATTGGTCAGGGGTTGTTTCAGTACAAGGCAGTTTATTCTCCATATTACTGTTTCCAAAAGTGTGCTACAGACACTCCCAGGCGTGTACAGAATGAGTAGGAGGTATTTATGCAAAGAGCGATTTGGAGAAAAAAGTAAAAAAAAAAAGAAAAGTGTGTGCAGTTTCCTCATATTTGTGTCAGATCAGGGGATCCACAACTTATTTTTACAAGTCTCAGAATAAAATGTAAAATAATTATAGTTGAATGCTTTTACTACTTTTATTCTACTTCTTTTTTTTTTTTACTACTTTTATTCTTGTTTCTGTCTTTCCCAGAGCGTGTCTCCCTCCCCTCAGCAGTACCAGCCGGATCAGGCCTTGTCCAGAATCGTCCCTCCTGGAAAAACTCCATTTAACTCCACAGCCCAGAGGTTTAAAATGGGGCCACGCGCCGCAGAACAGAACCCCAGGTGAGACTAGGGGAAGCATTTAAAGGTGCACCGTGTAACTTTTCTGGTGGAGGCTCCATCAAATGTTTTTAAACTATCTTTATGGAGACGAAACCAGGTCAAGTTACAGGTCTGATCTGTGGAGAGGCGATCCCGCTCACAGTCATGCCTGTTTTTCTAGGTATTTTTGAGTTATAAAACCACCTGTAATTAAATAAATGTAAAGCAGAGCTGTTTAATGTCATATTGTGGAACATTCCAGGCAGAGCAATGGTATATCCATAGAAACAAGCAGGTGATGGATCCCTAAACAAAAGGTTACATAGTGCAACTTTAAGTACAATATTTCTTTTTAGCAATTTGTACTTTACATAAGTATATTTTACAGTGGATACTTTTTACTTTTACTTCACTACATTTGAGAGCAGATATTTGTACTTTCTGCTCCACTACATTTTAGATCTGGACTGAAAAGTAAAAAGTACTTTTCTTTATGGTTTACTTTATTTTTTTAGCACATTTTTCCAAGTTTTTGTCCCAACTTTGAGCAAACCAAATACACAAAAGCATAAACACAGTGAGAAAAAATAAGAAATCAGTGGAATCACTCAAAATTTGCTAAATCCTTTATCAAAATCACTACATTTGATGTGCGTGAAAAGTCCCTCAGTCGTCCAGGTAGAATCCATGATAAAGGAGAAGTGCAGTAACGATAGGAGGAGACCGGCGACTCCAAGTAGAAGTCTTCAGGAAGCCCACACACACAGACCAATACCTGCTTTTTGATTCACACCACCCACTGCAGCACAAACTGGGTGTTATTCGGACATTACAACACAGGGCCCAAGTGGTTCCCACAAGCACAGAGGGTAGGGAGAAAGAAGAACAACATGTGCAGGAAGCCCTCTCTGTTTGTGGATATCCTAAATGGGCTGTTAACAAAACCAAGAGAGACAAGGACAAGAAACAAGACAACAGAGAATCCGGACCCAGGAGGAAAGGGGTAGCGATTCCGTACCTGGCCGGCGTTTCTGAAAAACTACAGAGGATTTTCAGACAATATGAAATTCCAGTTTATTTCAAACCCACAAACACTTTAAGACAAAAACTGGTCCACCCAAAGGACAAAACACCGAGCCACAAACAAAGCAATGTGGTCTACTCCATTCAGTGTAGTGAAGACTGCAGTGAGCGCTATATTGGGGAAACCAAGCAGCCACTTCACAAGAGGATGTACCAACACAGACGGGCGTGCCAGAGTGGGCCGTCATCTGCCGTACATCTTCACCTAGAAGCCGCGGGCCATTCATTTGAGGACAGTGAGGTTCAGATCTTAGCCAGGGAAAAGAACTGGTTTGAGAGGGGAGTTAAAGAGGCTATTTTTGTCAAAAAAGAGAATCTGTCGTTAAACAGAAATGGGGGAGTTAGACACAACTTGTCTCTCATCTATAATTCGATTCTCAAAGAATCATTAGGACAGACAAGCCATTGCAGTGGAGAGGGTTGTTGTCTTGAATAGGGAATTGGACACTAGAGAAATTTGAAATACAAAGAGACCAGGGCTCTCAAGTTTTGAGCGGGGTCGTGCGTGAGACTGCGTAATTTCCGAGGAGCAGGGGGGGGCGAGTGAATAATGTTTCCCGAGGAGCGGGAACATTGTATTATTTTTACATACGTGAAAAGTCCATGAGGACCTTTAATAAATGTGTCAATTTAAACAGGAAATATCCGTTATTGGCTACAGCTGTAGGCCAAATATCGGATACCTATTGATTACAAAAATTCATTTACATAGAATACCAAGATTAAGCCAGGACTAAACCAACACTAAACCAGGACTAAACAAAGACTAAACCAGGACTAAACCAAACCAAGACTAAACCAGGACTAGACCAAGACTAAACCAGGACTAAACAAGGACTAAACCAGGACTAGATCAGGACCAAACCAGGACCGGTCCGGGGAGTGACTCACCTGTTCGGAGCTGCAGGTCGCTCCGTGTGTCCGCAGCACAGCCGGTACAGTACACCGGGCTCCGAGCGCCTTTCCCGGCTCACCGCGGGCTGAGGGTCCGCTGACAGACCGGGGGAGAGGAGGAGACAGTGGGGGAGACAGAGGAGGAGACACAGGGACACCCGCTAACTGAGATTTTTTTCCGGGGAGCGGGGCGAAGAGGAGAGGGGGGAGTTTTTTTCGCTGAAAACACGCGGTGCCTGCATAAACTGAGCCACACGGACAGATTTTCTGTCACACTCTCAATGCGTGAGACTTGAGAGCCCTGAAAGAGACAGATTAGTTGATAGTTTCGGAGCTATTTCAGTGTAGTGAGCGCCGCCTAGGGCTTATAGATATGCTAATACAAGACGCCAGAGGAATTCGTAAAACAAAAGAGAGTAGCGGGGATAGGTTCAGAGCTTTGTTCAGGGTACTTAGCTCCTCCCTTGCAGCTAGATATAAACAGGGTCTAACCAGCATGAGGGCCAGAGCTGACGAAGCCTCTCGGATGAGCGGCGAAACGTTTTCAACCAAACAAACTTTGTCCAGTTGACAAATTGAACTTCTCCTTTATCACTACATTTGATGAATTAATAGTTCTAAAAATCTCTGCAAAATACTTTTTTACTCTTTAAGTACATTTTTAAACATGTACTTCAATAGTTTTACTTTAGTTGATTTTTTATGTGATACATTTATTTTTACTTGAATAATCTTTTGCCCGTTTTTGTATTTTTCCTTAAGTAACAAAATTGAGTACTTCATTGCTGCTCCTGGTAGTCATATTTTAAAGTAGCACTTTCTGGAGGTGGAGTGTTACCTGTGTGATTCAATTGAAATAAAAAGTTAAAAAAAAAAAGGTTGCACTGCACATTTTACTAAAACAGTTAAGATCATTTTATTTAAGATTTTACAATTTTACTTTAGGTTTGATGTTACTTCTTGGTTATAAATCTGGGGATTCCATAAATGTTACCTAACAACCATCTTGTACAATGGGCCAAAACTCCTCTAATGTATACAGGAATTATGATTTGACAAATAAAATGTACAAAAACACCTTTATTTTGTTGAAATAATGTTTAAAGTATTAGAAAAATGGTTTCTTTTGTGTAAATTGTGCTGAACTTTTGGACAGAAAAGTGTGACATGAATGTAATTTTCTTTTGTAATTTTGAACTTATTTTTCAACGTTTCTTCTCAAATTGCTTCTTCATTCGTGCACAACCTATTTACTTTTACAAAAGGTATTACCCCCTCCAAATGAAGTCACAATTTAAGTATGATCAAAAACCTACCGTATGCACTGTAATACCATGACATGTTATATTCAGATCCGCTGACCTGTGCATGCCCCTCTTCTCAGCCCTGGCACTTACAGCGTGTGTGGCTCAGAGGCACACAAGCAGGTGAGCTGGCCCATGTGCTTCGGGAGACCAGACTGGAACAGACTGCCTCAGCTGGACAAGAGGTCACTCAGGGTCAAGGTGGGTAACAACTAAGGCAGTCACAATACTCAAATTTCAATACAACCCCAAAATACTTACATCGAAGTAGCCAGTTACAATATTATTAAGTCATAGTACACGATTTAAACCAAAAAAACAGAAATGAGTTTACACTAAGCAAAAGATTTGTTACTGTTGGTACTATTGGTAAATCAGCTTATGCAATATCCTTATTTGAAGGTTTCAGCTTCCCGTTTACAGATACAATTTTAAGCAAACCACATTCTAATTTGGTTTTGAATTGTTAATTGCTATGGCAAGGGGGTATTTTTTTCTCTTGTGCTAGAGTTTGTCTATATTGGTGTATGCATTCCTTTCAAATAAACCAAATACATACATATAAAACAGTGTTACATCTAACAAAAGTGCAAATTAGCATGCTAGTTTATCTTTTGCTTTTTCCTCAGATGCCCACAGATAAGGAGTTTCTGAAGCAGAGGAGCCGACTGGCCTACCTGAGTCTCTACTACTGACACTGTTACATAAAGCTTTGTATGGACAAGTGTATTTTGTCTTTCTCTCATTTCAAATTTCACAAACAATTAATAATAATAATAAAAAGCAATATTTTTATTTACAAAACCATTTTCTGTCCACAATTTTTCTTAAAAAAATACAAGACAGAAAACTCTAACCAAAGATAGTGCTGAAATAGACTAAACAAACTAAGAATTTTCAGTTTAAGTTGTGGCAAAGAAAAAACAAATAAGGGGCACTGCTGAGCTTACTGACAGCTAAATGTTCCACTGTATAAATGTCTAAAGTCCTTGTACTGTAGTCCATAGTTTTCATTTCTTTCTCCGGACTTTGGGCTTCTTGACCGGACGGAGGTACGGATTGTCGATCATGTTTTCCTCGTTGGATTTTGAAGATGGAACAACGGCGCTGGGAGGGAGGAGGGAATTCTCTTTGTCCGCACTGGGGTCATCCTAAACAGAAAGACACGATGGTTTAAGTCTCAGAATTTGACTGTAAGATAATAAAAAAAATTAAAAAAAAATCGAACTGCAATTTTCTGACATGTTTTGCCAGGTTATTTTGTTGCGGTGATAAAAATCAGAATGAACTACATAGCCTACTGATACTTTCCTTGCATAATGCTGGGGGTATTCTACATGTATGTCATGTCTATGGTGGAATATGTAGCAGAAAAAATGCACACATAACAAACACTGTCAAAAATGTCACATTAAGATTGTCTGAAACTAAGCTCAAGAAAAAATTATAAAATGGGTTTAAACAGCATATTTTCCGGAGTCTGTGATCAATACTAGTTTTCAACAAAAGATGTTGAAAACTAGCTTTGCTTTGCTTTAGACTTTATGCGGAACTCTGTATTTTAGGTCAATACTGTTGAGATTAGGCTATTGTTACATTACTGGTTATTGTTAAAACAGTACAATCCAACATACAGTGATATTGTGTCCACTGATGTTCTCGCTGTCTGTCTGGTCGTCCTGTTCGGAGGAATCTGTCTCTTCTAAACTCTGCAGTTCCAGCTCTGAGGGCAAGAGGGCGCTGAGGTATGGAATCGCACTGGGTTTTGCTGCGATTACTGGAAGAATAAAGGAGATAACGTACGATTAAAATGACAGTTTTCATAAAAATAACAAGAAACCCATGACAAATGTGTGTAGAGTTTTAGCAGACAGGAGTACAATAAAAGGTTATGGTATATGTTCTTGTCCTCACAGTGAAGTTTTGTGCATTTACCCATCCTTCAATTTCTTTGGGGTTTAACGTGTAATCTCCAAATTTTGAGCTAGCTCTGGTCAGGAATGCCTTAGCTGTAGATTTGCATATTTTGGGTTTATTCACTCACAGGGAAATGTGGTGACATCGTCTTTGAACAGTGTCTCAGTTTCTCCGGTTTTGGCCATAAACCTGGTCAGTGCCCGTTCCACGTCCCTCCTCTGGGTGGCAGCCTTCTCTCGGACCACCTGGTAATCAGACACAGGCTCTCGGAAGGTCTGCAGAGGAAAAGGGTGTAGCAAGTTACAGTCATGTCATATGACATTATCAATGGCAGTTTAATTTAAAACTGAGCTGGATAGCAAGGCTGAAATATGATTAATTTGTGATCACTGCGTTGCTCTGGTTTATGATTGATCTCTCTCCAATTACTAGACTTAACCAAATGAAGAACAATTCTCTAAATATTGTGTCAAAAGTTAAGTGGTTGCTTTTTTTTTTGCAAGTGCACAAAAGCAAATCTACTGAAAGTTTCAGAAAGAAATTTCTCGACCCATTTGTTGTGTATATTACATTTGGAGATATCTTAAAAACAATGAATCGTTTACTCAGTTAATATAAGCTATTGTTAGGGATCATTTGTTACAGTGTGAAACAAAAGTAGTTTTTCTTACAGGAGTTTTGATGTAGGTGTGAGGATCAGGGAAGTCTGGGAAGTGACTGGGAATGTGAGCAGGATGAGTGCGCTTCTGTCCGGCTGTGAGGGCTTTGGGGGTCACAGGGGGGTTCGTCACAGGAGCTGGAAATCAGAATAACACGATACACAAAACAAAAATAAACATCCATATATATTTTGTGATATTGCTATGAAAATATAATCAACTTTTTCAGAGACCATTAGGATATCAAATATATCCTGGGTCGACTGTATTGTTTTTAAGCAGTATGGATCTGGTAACTGTTAAAGGGTTCAGTTATTTAAAGCCTTTCACTATTGTTTGGTTAAAGGATCAATAATAGTGAATAATTGTACATTTTAGATGTTTCTCCTCATATTAACCATGTCACTGAAATTTGATATTGTGACTTCCCTATACAGAGCCTTTATTAAGGGTTTACTTACGTGCAGTTATCACCATCCTCTGAGATCTTTTGGCATATAAAGGTAAAGTGTCCACATTCAAACCTGTCAAAGACAATAATTAATATTGTCAGAACAACATTTATGAATTACACAAAAAGTTAAATTCTGTATATATGGTTCCCAGACTTACCCATTTCTATGAGAGTGACCACAGCGTCTGATAAAGTGGGCACACTCCTGGCCGTGTGCTCACAATACGCTTTAGCACAGCGCCCGATTTCAGTTATGTCTGAAACGCAATAGGAAGTCAATACAGTGATAATAGATGAATAATTTTTTTTTCTGTTTATTAGCACATAAACAAGTCATCACCCTCACTGTTGTCTTTGGTTAAAAATTAAACATGCATTTTACATAGTATATGTGACATAAGCAAAGGGTTATAGTAAAATGCATACAATTAAGTTACTACAGTAATTCCAAAAAGATGAGTGAAGACACAAGATAGAGTCCACGAGATAAGACCAGATTTGGACATAAAAAATTAATTGTGCAAATCATTTGACAATTTTGGCTTCAACATTTTTTTGTATTTAATATTTCTGCTGTCTTTGTAGAATGTCTTATTTCAGGGGTGCTCAACCTTTTTTTTAACCGAGATCTACTTTTGAGGTTGATGGTGTGCTGAGATCTACCAAGGGGGGTGATTTCCTACATTCTAGTCCATTTTAGAATGACCTGTTAGACATGGCAAACATGGGCTTTTGGAGTGAGATTATTTTTCAGTGCGGAAAAAGAAAGCCGAAGCACGCACCACGCTGCGCAACAGGGGAACTCCCTTCCTGGTGCGTAACAGGGATTCCCCTGGCAGCGTGCTGTGTGCTTCGGTTTTCTTTTTGGGTCGGATTTGGGTCACTTCAGGCTGCAGTGTGAACGTAGCCCAAGATATGTGGTCCTAAAACCGATACATATCCGCATTCATCCGCCCTGGGCGTGTTTCCTCCAGCGAGAGTGGTACAAGTAGGCGCTCACAAATGTACACAAACGTTCTTCTAGTCATGCGAAAATAGTATATGAACTCCGTGTCAGTGAAGTGGCGAAGTACATAGCAATCCCACCACTCTTGGCTGCAACTCCACACCAACACGTTCATTTCTGCAAACGTTGCTGCCACTGCCCCACAAAAGGCTGTAACCAAAAACCTCGTCCCTCTCCTTCTCCATCTCCCCTTTAAAACAAATAAGCTGTACATGTTCTGGCCCCAGTACGACAGCAACTTTAGGCTACTTCCGTAAACACTGACCACACTCGCTGCACATGACCTCATCGTGTCCTCCATGGCGCATGCGGGACACTTTTGAGGCGTTTAAAATTCACACTGGAGTTCACATACAAGTCGCATTTAATTGGAAATGTGAACAACCTCGCAAAAAAATCGGATTTCACAAAAAAATTGGAATTGAGCATTAAAGGGATAGTGCGGTTTTAAAAAAAAGTTAATTTGTATGGGTTTCCTTCTAAACGTTACGCGCGGTAACACTGGCTTACCTCTGACAGTTTGCGCTCAGCCCGGTTCTGCTGGCGTTCTGGAGCTCAGAATAAAGCTTGTTTTTCTTCTCAAAACAAAACATTTGTCCGAAAGGTGATATATTTGCGTCCCAAACAGTTGTCCGCGAAAAATCCAGCAGCGTTGTTAGCATTCACATATCTCGTCTCGATTCGTATCACTGCGCTCCTATTACTTATTATTAGCCTGTTAACCTTTAGCGGAAGTGAACGACGGATGCGGTCCGCCGTAAGGGGAAGTTTACGAGTGAACAGGCAACAGGCAGCTAATGTGAGCGCAGTGATACGAATCAAGACAAGATATGTGAATGCTAACAACGCTGGTGGATTTTTCGTGGACAACTGTTTGGGATATAATATATCACCTTTCGGACAAATGTTTTGTTTTGAGAAGAAAAACAAGCTTTATTACGAGACCCCGCAAACTCACCGGACCGAATTACCTGAGCTCCAGAACGCGAGCAGAACCGGGCTGAGCGCAAACGGTCAGTGGTAAGTTACCGCACGTAACTTTTAGAAGGAAACCCATACAGATTAACATAAAAAAAACCGCACTATCCCTTTAAGCCCTGCAGTCTGAACGTATCCATATGCGATCAAGTGACACTCTGCCTGCGATCGACTGGTAGACCGCGATCGACTGGTTGGGCACCCCTGTCTTATTTGAACTACAGCTTCTAAAAATCTAAGGCGCTTAACACTTATTTTTTTTGTCTGAGGTAAATATATTAAAAAATCTTGCGTGAAGAGTCCCTCAGTCGTCCAGGTTGAATCCATGATACAAGAAGAAATTCAATGAACTTTTCATGAATGAACAATTCTGAACTGACGAAGCCTCTCGGATGAGCGTCGAAACGTTTTCGACCAAACAAACTTTGTCCAGTTGACAAATTGAATTTCTTCTTTTATCATTAAAAAATCTTCCTCATGTTTTCCTCATGTGTGAAATGAAGCAGGTCTTCTGATGTTTTCTTGAAGATTGCTCATTATTTGACCTCAAGTTTGAAACCTTTTAGATGCTTGATGAAATGGGTTTCATGTTTCATGTTTGAAATATACTAAAACCTTGTGGCAAAATGGAGATACATACAGCTCTGCATCATCTCCGTGAGCGTTTCAACTGCTGCCTTTTCCGCGCTCTCGAAGCCACTCTCTGTGAGAAGGGCACTCACAGCCACCTGCAGGGTGCGCCGCCGAGCAAGGCAGTAGTTCTCTGAAGGACTGGAGCTCGACTTACTGCTGCCACGCTACAGATAAACAAACAGTAAACAAATGAAAACAGTAAGCAAATGCGGGGTGCAAAGCATAATATCACGCAAAACAGGAGAAGGAAAAAATAATGAATTATCCAAACTCGGCATGCTTGTGGGGCAGAGGGCACACTCATACACATGTTGTGACATTGCCCTCAAGTGAAAATATTTTGGAACGCTGTAACTGATAGGATGTCTTTTATGTTTGATTTGCAGATCTCTCCATGGCCATTGCTGTGTCTGGTTGGAATAAGAACTCATGACTTTTCATCCCAAAAATTGGACCATATATTATCACTGGGTTTGTTATCAACTAAACGTATTATCATGAATTGGAAGGAATGTAAACATGAGTTCTTTGACATAGACAATTGGTACAAAGACTTGCAGGCTGCTCAGCTGTTGGACACAAAAAAATGGAGTTAATGTGATTAACTGAAATTCAGGAGCAGGACCACGCCTCAACCACCTTCTCCTCCTCACCAGCGAATCACAGTTCACCATAACCACACCTCTAATTTCCCGGAGCCATTTATAGCCACTCATCCCTTCATTCCAGTTCGTCTCGGTTATCTCGACAGCTCAACCGCGTCAGCTCGCTCGAGCTGGACTAACAACCCGTCACATTCAAACACCAACCTGCCTCACGTCTCCTCGTTCCTTCCAGTCCGCAATTCCTTACGCCACGACGGATTTCTATTCAGGAATCCGCAGCCGGAGGATCTTTCATCGCATATCCGCGGCGTCCAGCCCACGGCCCGCGCCGCCCAGCGAACGCTCCAGGCGCGCGCTCACGCAGCGGACCTCCACCTCTAAGGAGCACCCACCGTCAATATCTCTGCGCTGGCGGCATATACGGAATATCCACATTGTCCCTCTCGTCGCCTCGTCCTCCTCGTGTAGGCGAGCGCACAGCCTGGCGCAGCCCGGTGTACTGTCAGAGTGAGACGGCTCTCGGCGCGCAGACCGGCTTTAACAACCACGGCTTTCGACACAGCGCAGCCCAGCCTCTAGTGACCACAGCGTTCGGTACCGCCCAGCACCCGCCGTGCTCCTTCAGGCTGACACATCAAGACCGGACCTTCAACAGTTTAGATCAAGAATGTAACTCTGGAACGAGACGAACGAGCTTCCGGGTTCCCATCAAGTTTCCCGCGTGCAGCTGCAGACGTCACTCCCTCCTCTCCTCCACTACAGCCTCATAGCTCCCCCTGCTGGGGGCTAAGTAGTATCACCACCAGTGGCCAGTAAACATATTCTGTCTACTGTGCAGTTTCACTTGAATTCTCTTGTATCATCTCAGTCTGCTTTCAAGCAGGCCATCTCCCCCTGTGCCCGCACCCTTTGTGTCTCATTCTTGTCCCCATCTCGCAGGCTGCACAATTTCCCATGCACATGCATCTTCTCCCCATCTCTGATTTCTCTCTTTTCAGTCATCATGAGCTAGATGGCTCTCGTGCCCTACCCACATTAGGCAGGGCCTCTAATCCATTTCCCGTCTTCTGCTCTATCCCTTCCCCCCACCCTACCCCCCCCCTTCCCCCACACCCCAAAGCTTTATCTGTCGTTGCAGCCTACACAAGTCACCACGCCCACTCACACTATTTTCGTTCACACTCCGAAACGTCGTACGAATGTTTTTTGTTCGCTTAACTCCTCTCTGCACTGGCACACTGTCATCTCGTATTCAACCTCTCCTACCGACTCGCATCCGACCATTCTAACTCATGCAACTCATGCTAGCTCACACCATTCCATCACATGCTAGCTAAGCAGTCTCTACATCCTCTCTGTTATTCCAATATTCAGCACCCATCGACTCATGTCACTCTCAATTTCAGCTCGTGCTGCTCACGCAATTTTGAGGTACGCTAGCTGTCTTTACACCCGCTCGCCATCAATTCATATTCCGGCCCTTGCTGTTTCACGCTATTATAGCTCGGGCAGCTCACGTCATCCATTATAAGCTAGCTTAAACCATCATAACCACGTGTCACACTATTCAGCTCCTCCCAGTTCCGCCTCACCTGAGCTACACCATCTCTGCTCACCACCTCTTTCCCGATCGAGGATCCTACCATCGACGTCAGCTCATGACTTCACCATTCTATCCTATACGCATCCTCAGCGATGCTCTCGCCATCTAATCCTCATCTCCTCCTGCTCATGCTACATCATTGCATTCCTTCATCATTCTCTGCTCTCATGTCGCGACTACTATTACGGTCTCCAAATTCGACCGCTCTCATCTGTCCAGCATTCAACCCGTACCTGCCCTGTGAACATCCCCAATATGCACCTCCACCCTCAGGTCCTTAGCTTTTCCACAGGTTCCAAGCCGACTGACGACTGGCCGATTGTCACAACGTTTCACCGGCTCATGACAGCATGATGACTGCCAGCTCACCCAGCTCTCACGACGGCTCGACAGCTCGCCTGGCTCCCACGACGGCTCGACAACTCGCCTGGCTCCCACGACGGCTCGACAACTCGCCTGGCTCTCACGACGGCTCGACAACTCGCCTGGCTCTCACGACGGCTCGACAACTCGCCTGGCTCTCACGACGGCTCGACAACTCGCCTGGCTCTCACGACGGCACGACAGCTCTCCTGGCTCTCATGACGGCTCGCTTGGCTCTCTCGATGGCTCTCACAATGGCTCGCACGATGGCTCGCACGATGGCTCGCCTGGCTCTCTTGACGGCTCTCACGACGGCTCGCCTGGCTCTCACTACGGCTCTCACGACTGCTCACTTGGCTCTCAGGACGGCTCACGACTGCTCGCTTGGCCTCATGACAAGCTCTCACGACGGCTCGCTCGGCTCTCACGTCGAGTCTTCCGACCCACAACGGGTCTTCTCCTCCACCTCTGTCCTGACCCACAACAGGTCTTCAGGTGTGTGTTCTGTGTGGAGTTTGCGTGCATGGTCTGGGTCCGATCCCCGGGTCGCCTGGGCCTTTCTGTGTGGAGTTTGCATGTTCTCCCCGTGTCTGGGTGGGTTTCCTCCGGGCACTCCGGTTTCCCCCATCAACCCAAAACATGCACCATGGGTAAATCCTCCAGCTTAGGTCCTGACCAAGCCGAAGCAAGAAGATCATGGAGATGGTCCCCGGGCGCAGTAATGTGCTGCCCACTGCTCCTAATAACAGGATGGGTTAAATGCAGAACTGGAATTTCCCCACTGTGGGACTAATAAAGGCATAGCTTCCTTTCCTCCCAGCAGATCTTCCTCCCGTCAGGTGTCCCTCCCTCCCAACCCACAACGGGTCTTTCTCTGCCTCTCTCCTGACCCACGACGGGTCTCCCTCTCTCCTGACCCATGACGGGTCTCCCTTCCTCCCAAACCACGACGGGTCTTTCTCTGCCTCTCTCCCGACCCACGACAGGTCTTCTTCTCTCCACCTCTCTCCTGACCCACAACAGGTCTTCCTCCCGTCAGGTACGGCATGACAATACGCCTGGGTCTCACGACGGCTCACCCGGCTCTCACGACCGCATGACAGCTCGCCTGGCTCTCACGACGGCTCGCCCAGCTCTCACGTCGGGTCTCCCCACCCACAACGGGTCTCTCTCTCGACCCACGATGGGTCTCTCGACCCACGACGGGTCTTTCTCCGCCTCTCTCTCTCTCATGACCCACGACGGGTCTCCCTCCCTCCCAACCCATGACGGGTCTCCCTCTCTCCTGACCCACAACGGGTCTCACTCCTTTCCGACCCACAACGGGTCTTTCTCTGCCTCGCTCTCCTGACCCATGACGGGTCTCCCTCCCTCCCGACCCACGACGGGTCGACTCACGATAGATCTTCCTCCCGTCAGGTCTCGCTCCCGACAGGTCCCGACCCCCCGACCCTTATCCCTCCAACCCTCATCCCTCCGACCCTCATCCCCCCGACCCTCATCCCCCCCGACCCTCATCACTCCGACCCCCCATCCCTCCGACCCTCATCCCTCACCTATCCAACCCTCAACATTCGAGCGTGGCTTTCTTCACCTACAGGTTCCTATGCTTGCCATCCGAACCCATGCTGAAGGACGCACATCAGCATTATCATGGTCACGTCCGTCAACCATCTGCGCTGGCGCGAGTGACCCCACTCCAGCAAAGGTCCAACTCCTCAGTCAGGGGAGAAGACCCTCCACGTCACGGTTTCTCTACATCACTCCTGACTCATTCGCCATACGGCACCTTCACGACGCAGCTCCAGTTTCTCCAGTGTTCAATCCGAATCTTCGGCAGTAGTCGGATTCTGCATTGCTTCCAGAGCCCTCGAATCGCACAATTAGCCTTCAGCTTCATCGGAACTTCGTCCTACTTTTCCACCTTTTTTTTTTTTTTTTTTGGGGGGGGGGTCTGATTAATCCAGGCATTCCCATTCATTCTAACAATAATAAATCAGTCAACACCACCTTCATCAGCTTCCCCTCTGCTCATCTGACGTCACCATCATCTGCAATTTCAGCACCCTCTCACGCCACTCCAGGAATGTCTGCGTCTCCACCGTCCAGGCTTTCCATCCATCCATCCATCCATCCATCTTCTGCTTTTCCATTTCCGGGTCACGGGGACAGCAAATCTGCTGCCCAGAACACTATGCACCGGCCCCCATGAATCCTCCCGCGGGAGTAGGTCCAGGCTTACCTCTCAGGGATAAATCTCATATACAAACTGATTTCTGGTGAAGACTGACAGTCTCATCTTCATGT
The DNA here is from genome assembly GCA_036785185.1 of Paratrypauchen microcephalus. Taxonomy (NCBI): domain Eukaryota; kingdom Metazoa; phylum Chordata; class Actinopteri; order Gobiiformes; family Gobiidae; genus Paratrypauchen; species Paratrypauchen microcephalus. The sequence goes on from JAVJIX010000205.1 coordinate 642,753, forward strand.
TCCCGTGCCTGATTAAAGGACTGCAAAAAACTGAACCTCGCCTTCCTCCGAAACGCCTACCACTTATTTCGGACCTTCTCTACCGTTGCACTCTCACTCTGCGCTCCGGCAACCTCTCGCCTTTCACGGACCTCTTCTGGCATAACACCCCATCCATTCTCCATTCATTTATTTCGCATTGGCGCCACTATGTCCACGGCCAGGGCAGATGTACCTGACCGGAAAAATTCGAACCCTTGGTTGTCGGGTCTCCAGCACCTACCTCGTGTACGATCGTCACGACCTCAACGATCTCCTCCAGACCCATTCCACTTTATGCTCTTTTAAAAACTTTTGGGGGTCCCGTTCCGCTGGGCCAATCGAAGATTGAGACGGAGCCCCCACCCACTGTCTCAACCCAGCCATCACCACCTATTCACCGAGACATCCACTATCATTCAATAATAAACATCTTCACTGCATTATGTTGATGGCGTGGTCCTAGCTAGTGAAATGGAGTTAATGTGATTAACTGAAATTCAGGAGCAGGACCACGCCTCAACCACCTTCTCCTCCTCACCAGCGAATCACAGTTCACCATAACCACACCTCTAATTTCCCGGAGCCATTTATAGCCACTCATCCCTTCATTCCAGTTCGTCTCGGTTATCTCGACCCCTCCCTCCCACCCCTATCTCGTTTGTCTTTCAGCCACAAGACATCTCCTAAAGGGGGGGGTCCCGTTCCGCTGGGCCAATCGAAGATTGAGACGGAGCCCCCACCCACTGTCTCAACCCAGCCATCACCACCTATTCACCGAGACATCCACTATCATTCAATAATAAACATCTTCACTGCATTATGTTGATGGCGTGGTCCTAGCTAGTGAAACAAACATATTGTTGAACCATGGACTGTGGCAAAACTCCATTTAGACAACGCATAGTAAAATAGAATAACATACTGTTATTTGAAAAGGAAAATGTCAAAATGTGTGTATAAATGTAAATACACAAATGCAAGCAAACACACACACACACACACTTTTTATTTTACTTATATTTTGTTTACGGATGCACAATATATCGGCATTAACACCGGTATCGGCCACTATTGCCAAATTTTTAACATATCGGCATCGGTCCGATATGTAAATCTGGGCCGATATTAACGATCGATATTTTCGGTACTATAAATACCATGCTTTGAAAAACAAATAAAAGTTCTATCACACTTCAGGCAGACCACTGGGAGCTGTCCTTAATAAGGTCATGCTGTATAGGGATCTTGGTTATAAAACATTGTGTTTATCTTGTATCTGCCCATGTTTACGTTTATTGTAATTTGACAAAATATGTTGCAGTTCCTTTTCTTGGCAATACACAAAATGGCATTTGTGGTGATATGGAAGCCATGTGAAATGCAGATTAAGAGTGACATGGTGATTTATCATCCTTGTTTTGTTTTGTTTTTTTGTATCTAAACTTTCTCACAGGGGTTTTGTGAATAAAATAAGTTCAGCTTTATGGAGTCAAAACACGTTTTGAAAATAAAAGAAGACATTCAAAAATACATTTTGCATGATTTTCAGTCTGTATAAAATGTTATCTCAGAATTTTAAAAATATATATTGATATCAGCCAATACGTATTGGTTATCGGCCATAACAGCAACATTAATATCAGATATCGGTATCGGCTAAAATGTTCACATCTGTGCATCCCTAATTTTGTTATGTCTTATGTTAATTGTGTTATTTGTCATTCCCTGAAAAATGACAAAAAAGGGAAAAAATAAGAGAAAAATGCCTTTAGAGGCATTTACTACTTGAAAATACTAATAGTAATTGTCTCTCATTAAGTCTATTTTGTCATTTTAGTGTTGATGTAATCAGACAGACAAAGCATTTCCAATGAAAAGTCCAAAATGTTTAAATAATAATCCAGTTCCGGAGGCAATTTTAAATTGTTTTCATTAAACCAAGAACAACAATGTCATGTTTATATATAAAGCAAACAAAAAGTTTATTCACAATAAGTAAGAGTATTGTTTATTCTATTCAGTCTGTGGTCAGTCCAAGTTGTAGTACATTACTGATAACAACAGAACCTCACTGATTCACTTATTCCAATGTATGGGCCAGTCTATGAATTAACTAGTTACAACTGCTCTATACGGTGATAAAAGGAGAAGTTCAATTTGTCAACTGGACAAAGTATGTTTGGTTGAAAACGTTTCGCCGCTCATCCGAGAGGCTTCGTCAGCTCTAATTAGAATGCTGGTAAGACATACGGTCTCTATCTTGACCATTTTTTAAATCAACTTTTCACTTCTTCCACTGAACTCTTTGCAAGAACAAACTTTTACTTTTGTAACAATCTTGGAACTTGTTTTGGTGGCTGCTCTTCACACTTCTGTCCAAAAATTACACGACTTCTTTCCAATAATTACACAACTTCACCCATTAGTTTAACATTGGTCAGTGATCAGCAGCCACGTCTCTTGTTTACTTCTCATCGTGTAGCACAAGTCACACATTTAAGGACTTCAATCCCATCCACACGGGAAAATACAGCTAAAGGGGTCATAGATTTTGTCAAGATAAGGATCGGTGAGGTTGCTCCTTTGAAATGTCATAAAATAGTTTAGTGGGAGCAAAGCACTAAGATAGCATGCGAACTCTGAAGCTAACAGTAAAATGCCGTTGTGTAAAGCTAAAATAAAGCCTTTACCCCGGAGCTTCCCGAAGACACCGCAGGGTCCGCCATCTCCTTCCCGCTAGACTTTCAGTTTCACGTTTTTCCTCCGATTATAGATTAAATAAGTTTATTTTTAGTGCATTCATTTAGCCGCAGTTTGTTGATGGAAAGGGTCGTACGTCATTTCCGCCTGTGACCGGATGTTGATGGTTTTAGCCGTAGTTAATAGCGCCGTTTGGTGTTCACACGTGGAATTGCAGACTGGAGCTGTTGTTGGAGTCTGTTGGATACCTGTGGTTTATTATCTCGTCTCCAGGATCAGAAGGGGTTCAGTAGACGAAAATAGTATTTCAAGCTGATTTATACACAAAATATATCTTTGAAACTGGCGAAAAATATTTGTAAATTTGTTCACAAAATAGCACTAGACTGTCGTGTTGTAGAAACATACTGTATCTCTGTAAAGTCAAAACTCAAAGTGTTAGGACGTAACCATAAACTGTATAAGAAAAATATTTACAGTCTGTGGAGGTAACGTCTCATGTAAAATGTGAGGGCATTTGATGTAAATAGAAAAATAAACCTTTGAATACTGCACAAAATACGGTATTATAAATCTGGATAAACCACAACAATTACAAAAACAAAATAATATTCTAAGCGAAGAAATGCAAATGTTATTTTCATATTGTCAGCATAAAGCTTTAATCACTTGTAGACTTAATCACAGTGGGAAGAGTCACCAAAACTTATACTCAAGTAAGAAATGTATGTGTGTATATGTACAAAATGTATTACTCAAGTAGAAGAAGTATAGTGTCTGAAAACTATTTGGTTAAGACCAGTTTTATTCAAATGTTAATTTAGGCTAAACTATGTCGGCAAAATGTGACTGTAGCCTGCTCCATTTCTGCAGAGGTTATGTCAATACAGTCAGGACACGATGAACTGTCGGTAAGTTGTTTATTAGAAAAAGTAAACAATCTTATAAAAGGTAAATAACATTAAATAGCAGGGTATTTTTTACAACTACATGTATGCATGTATGTATAGGCTATGATTATACAAAATTCTAATAAGTGCTGTCCAGCAGCCAGAACTGTAACCTGCAGTTTTCTCAAGCAAAAGATATTTTTATACTAAACTTTTGAGGACTCATCATTCTCAAACCCATGAATATCTATATGTAAAAATGTATACTTTTGACAAAGTGTTTCTCAAAAGAATGTACGCTGGAATGGTCGCTGGTTGTCCTGCCCTAAACATAGACATTAGTTGCATCCTTGGGCAAGACACTTCACCCCACCCAACTTGAGTTCAGTCACTGTAATGTTTCTGATTGCTACAGGAAGGACATAGCAAGATCTTGGTCAATGTGGCTCTCTGTTCTTATGAAGCGTGTTGTCTGTTGGCAGAGGTCCTCCTGTTTTCTTCCCATAGTGTTTGTTCTTCTTTGGTCTTCTCCAGGCCTGATCTCTGGACCTGTGCTTCACTCGTCAGTGCAGTGAATCCCTGTGTCTCCTCTGTGTCTCTCATTATCAGGTCTGCAGAGATGTCTTCGTACTCGTCTGATCTAAAGATGCTCTGGATCATGGCTCCTATGGCCCCCAGTACAGCCAGAGTGGATCCAATGGCATAGATCTTCACCATCTGACGAGTGGGCTTCTGCTGCAGCATCTCCCTGAGGAATGGGAGCAGCTCCTCCTTTATGTCCATTTGAAGAGTGTCTATCGGAAAGAAGAGGTGTAAGGTGAGTCAAGGGTCATATGATCCACTGCAGAACATGAAAAGTATAGTTACAAGAAATAAGTCTAATCTAATAGTTAAAGGTGTGTATCTGGTGGAAGGTTCCCCACCTGCTTGTCAATGTTATTGCCTTGCCTATAATACACCACAGTACGCTTTCGAATCAGCATCTTTAATTTATTCAAATAAAATACTTGTTTTTTGGTTGAGTGTTTCTATGGAGATTGCACAATTGTCAGCTATTTTATGGAGCATTTTAGGCAAAACAACATCTAAAATCTTACATAGTGCATCTTTTACAACTGACCCAGTTTTATTATTAGGTACAAAGTTCATTAGCACCCATTTAAAAAATTTAAAATATGATCCAACAACTTGCATGCAATAAAAAGATCTACACACATACACATTCTATATTTTGCTATATTCATTGCATTATTACTTTTCCTTAGTCAATGAAATTATGATTAATACATGTCACAAAAACATGCACATTTAAAATTTGAAAAAAAAAAAAAAACGCATGTAGAAAATAGTAATTCTGAGATAAGAGCTGATTTAGAGATTGTTGAAATTCATACAAAATAGTATAAGAACTGACCTGCACACATTAATACACTGCAATTAAGAAATAAAAGGTAATACCAACTTACTTTGCCTGACTCAGTCCAGGTCTGTCTTTAGAGGAATAATGTGATGATATCCATGCACCCGGAGCAGGTACTGTTGTGTTTTAAAGCGCTCCCCTAGTCCCTCCCACGGGGGGCAGGTGTATGTGTATGTGGCTCATGACTATGGATTAGGTCAAAGGTTAACATGTCACTTTACACGCACTCATTTTAAGGGGATTCTTTTTAGTGTACAACTCAATGTTGTGGGGCCATATGAGGTGTACTATGGCATTGATCTGCATCGGGAGAGACACATAGGCCAATCCAGGCTATAGGCTAAAGACTACACTGTGAAACAAAACAGTTATAGATAGTATAATATAGTTACACTAATGTATTTTTGCAAATACATATACTTTCAGAACAATAAACACCAATAACAACTGATTTAAAATTGTTGAAATAAAAAAATAAATATTGACCCTGTTTAAATAATATGTCAAATTTTTCAAATTTAATTATTTTATGGCAAAAGGAGAAATTCAATTTGTCAACTGGACAAAAGTTAATTTGGGCAAATACGTTTAATCATTTTATGTTGAGCCAAAGCAAATCATTTGGGTTATTATTTGATCTATGGAGAATATGCTCATTTAAAGACCCTTTATCAGATTTTTCCCCAAAATTGTTGACTCTTAAGATCAAAATAAGATGTTGTGAGCATTAATGTGATGGCAAAACTCCGCTCTGGTCTCCGAGAGCTCTGAAAAGCCTTTACAGACTCATTGTGGTGAACCATTCATGCTCTGAATGCATAAGGTAAGTGAGGAATAGCATTGGACCACTGCAAACTGTTTCAAATGAACTAGTTCTGTTTAGACATTTTTAAACAGTAAAAATCTGATACAGCACCTTTAACATAACATCCTTTAAAAATGGGATGAAGGTTACATTATATATTATATTAATGTACAGTCAATATTTCAACATTTTGTAATCGAATGAATAGTAAAAATAACCCAATTAAAGGTGCATTTTATTAATTTTGTGATCATAAGCAAGTATATGTCTACAAAATGATGCAATCCTGAACAAAGTCGCAAGGTCACAAATATCTGTAATAACGAAATAAACCAAATAAATGAGCTTCAAAATTTTTCACAGTGTGTAGTCTCATATTGCCCTGTGATAAGTGAAAGGCAGGTTCCAGTCAGTCATGAGAGATCACGGTGCTGTGCTGCATGTCCACGCTCTGACCTCTGACCCCCTGCTGATGATGGACAGTGTGTGAGCGTGTGTTGTTGTGAAATTATCTTTTCAGAGCCATATGGGGACAAAACACCATGACAGCAGCACATACATTATTGATCCACTTTGACCAGTTATCAGAAGGTTACGTTCACATTCTGGATGATGTAATGATGCAAACTGTATGGGAGATGTACAGTTTTTGAAAGAAATAGCTTAACATTAAAATCCACAAATGCTGAACCTTCTCATTATTTGTTTGGGATCGGCTCCACAAACCTGCAATATTAATCTCATGGTTTAAAGTCCTTTCAGCTGACAAAGAGCACGTCTTTGGGGTTGACCGATAGCACAACTTTCTGAAGCGATTGTGAAAAAGTTATTTGACTTTAGTTTATTTATGCTGACAGTGAAGAGGTTGAACTTTGTGCCAGTTTTTGTTTCATGTGGAAAGGCCCAGTAATTACAGAGATAGGTAGTTCCAACATGTTTGAGACAACTGAAGAGCTAATACATTATAGTAGGCTATTTATTCATTTTTTTATTGTGATTTCTTTAAAAGATGCACTGTAACTTTTCTGTCACCTGTTTGTCTCTATGCAGATATTTGCTTTGCCTGAAATGTAGTAGTATGTAACTTTATACCTAATAAATAGACTAATATATATATATATATACATATATATATATATATATATATATATATATATATATATATATATATATATATATATATATATATATATATTAGTTGTTTTTTTTTATTATTATTATTATTATTTTTTCATTTTAGTATTTTAGTTGTTTATTTGACTGAAGAAAAAACATTTTTAAAAAGTTTATTTGTATGGCACAATTCATACACAAAGTAATTTGAAGAGCTTTACAGAATAAGAAAGACATTCAAATCACAATACAAACCATAAAATGAACATTACAAGAGAAGAGAGAAGAATAAAACCCTTTCAGTCATATGCAGCTAAACATAAGTGTTTTGAGTCTGGATTTAACCAGTCAAAGCAGAGGCCTGTTTCACATGTTCAGAAGGACTGTTCCAGGTTTTAGCTGCAGAAAACTGAAACACTGACAAGTCTCTCCAAGTCTGCTTTAGCCAGTACACCTTTGATTTTTGCTATGTTTTTACACGGTAAAAAGCTGCAGATGTTATTGATTCAATGTGGCTGTTAAAGTTCAAGTCTGACTTCATTATTAGCACCAGATTTGAAGTCTGAGGTGGCTGCTGACGCGGTATAAAAGACGTGGCCCCTCCCTGTAGGTTTGCACAATGCACTTAAACAGTAAAGTCTTAAATGAACACATCCCACAGGTCCATGCACAGTTCACCTCTGAGACATGCAAAGGTCAAAGCTGAGACAGCAGACCACACACTGCCCCCAGTCTGTCAAACACACTCAGTCTTTCCTCAGCACTGGGTAAAGTGATGATGAAAAGAACTTTTACTTTTTCATCATGTGAAGAAAAGATAAGAGAACCATTACCTGTGGCACAGTGGGGGAAATTTACTATTACAACAGAAATGTGCAAGAACTGCAATCATGTACAAAATTAATGTGCAGTCATCTGTTTGTTCCCATGAGATGTTGAGCCAGAATGTTCCACAGAATGGCTTTAAACCTATACCCACTTACCCACATTTATTCAGTTACTGAATTCAGGAGTTGTTATTGCTTTAAAATACCTCAGAAAAACTATAACCTAATACATTTGTACTGTAAGGGGGCTCCTCTTCACAGGTCTGACTTGTAACTGGGCCTCTTAGTGTCACCTGACCTGCTTTTCTCAATGGAGAAAGTTAAGTTTAATGCTGTACTGTGGAACATTTCAGGCAAAGCTTTCTACCAGAGAAGGAAGACCTTCTCCAGTCCAAATAAAAGTCAGGTTTGTGGAGATGCAAGCCTTGCTTCCAGTAAGTTGTTTTGTTTTGTCAGATTTTCAGTGCAATAAACACAACACATCATTTTGAATAAAAAATGACGATATGGGAGTGCTGCACTGGATTGAAACTTACAAACACAAGTGCTCATCAGACCAGGGGGCTTGAATTCTTGTTGAGATAAAAGAGAATGGCAGAGGCACTCTGATTTACAGTGTGTTTATTTGTGGTCACGCTGACACGTTTCGACTATGAGTCTTCATCTGGACTGATAGAGTGAGCAGCAGGCGTGACCCTATTTATAGGGGTCATGTGACCAAGTATCAAACATGTGATTGACAACATACTACTCTAACACAACAGATAAGAACCACTGTTCTGTATAGTTTGGAGTATAGTCAACTACATATTTCCCTTAGGTTACACAGCACACTACTGCTGTGTAACCTAAGGAAGATACTATACAAAACAGTGGTTCTTATCTGTTATGTTAGAGTGGATTGTTGTCAATATACTTGGATTCAACATATATATGTATTTATTTATTATTATTTTTAATAATCACATGTTTGATAATTGGTCACATGACCCCTACAAATAGGGTCACGCCTGCTGCTCACTCTATCAGCCCTGACTCATAGTCAATATGCGTTGGCATGACCACTAATAAACACAATGCAAATCAGAGTGCCTCTGCCATACTCTTTTATCTTAACATCATTTTATTTGATTATTTCTATTTTTGAGACTATTCATGGCTAAAATGTTACATACTGTGGCTTTAAAGAACAGGTAACATGTCTAGGAAAATTCCACTTATCTCTAAACAATGCTATCTGCTCTTATGGTCGATAGCTCTTGTTCTCTCATGAGTGTCTGTGCCTCACCTTTTCCCCAGTTCATCGTTTCACACATTTCCAGTAACTCCAAACATGGCTTCAGGTTGTTATTTTGGGAACCTCATGTTTGCTGTGCTTCCACGTCTACTCCTGGTGAAGGTTACTTTGTTTGTGGATCTTTGGCCTATGTATTGGCCGATGCTCTGTGTGTCTCAGGTCCTCCCAGCCCAGGTCCAGGTGTGGTTTTGAGGCAGAGGGTTTGCAGAACTGGGGTTGTACACTTGACAAGGTTTTGAACAGAGGACTGGGTCAGTACAGACCACTCAAGAGCCACTGTGATGCACTTTATTGCACTTTGCATCAGGACAAGACTCAGCACCAGAGATTTGAATCATTCTGATAGTCTTGTCTTTCTAGTCTAATGCAGTCCAGTCTGGTCTTCTATTGTAGGGATGACATATAGGCCATGATAACAACATGATTTGGAAGTGAGCTTCCTTGGTACAGGGCAGAAGTGCAGTTTCTCTATCAAATTGGAGGCACTGCTGTGTCTGAAGCTACTGAAGTCAGCTGTCTTACTAAACTTAGACAATAGTCAAATCAAATTTTAATTTGATAAAACATGTTCTCCCAGTGTCCCCAGTTACAAGCCAGCCATGTTCAAATCAAATGTGGATTTTGCTAGTAACAATTGTAAGTTTTTTTATGTTATAATTTGCTGCTTTGGTTTTCAAGATAATGAATTATCCAGTCACAAAGCAGAATGAGCCTCACATGAGTCTCTCATTTGGGTTGCCAGTTTGAATGCTGAAATCCAGTTGGTTTAAACCTCAAATGTCTCTCTGATGTGAATCCTCACTACCTAAACCCCAGCACCTGCCCCCATCATGAATTAGTGCTAGTGCAGCCTCTGCAGCTCAGTGAGGGAATTCTGTGAACTGGGGGAAAGTGAGAGGTGAGCAAGTGTTTTGACCCTGCATTTATTAACCAGAGCAGGGCTTGGATCTGAACCATCACGTCCCCTCTAAGCCGCCCCAGGCTCCAGCTCACAGTAGTATTTTCCACTGTTCTAAATACATGTTAATCCTCCATAGGCCTGTTTGGCTGATGTGGCTAATCAGGGTTCAGGTTAGTTTGATTAGGCCGGGGCAGGTCACAGCATCAGCACAGGAAATACAGAGAGACCAAAGCTTCACCAGAGCTAGAAAGTAATGACAAATACGTTACTGTAATTAATAATAAATCTAGTAATTGTACCTTTTTTTTTTTTTGGTAGATTTTTAAACCTGTACATGACCATAGCCATGTAATTGTAATTAGCTAAATTTAAAAACATTGGAATTATTGAGTACAGTACAAGTCCTAATGCACAGTATGTCTGTGTCTCTGTTCCTCTCTGTATCTACAAACACTATAACAGGGCTGCAATGCCTGCTCTGACTCACCAGAGCTCAGACAGTATGTAGATGGAAGTTTATCATAATTTCAAATCTAATTAACCAAGTTTTTTTTAAAAAATACTGGTCTAAAATGCTGCCAAAACTGTGTAAAAGTACACTTTCCGCCACTGGCTAATACACAAAAAAGGCCCAAGCTATATATACTCTCAAGTTTAATTGCAATCAAAATTGTAATTGAATTGAATGGTACTAGTTAAGAAATCACAAAGCTGCAATATCTCCTCCATATTTCAGTCTTTTCTCAAATTTAAATTCTCCTGTTTAATGTGAATTTTAGTCCTGGCATCTTTCCAAACAATTGTCCTTTTGGCCAAATATCAGGAAAAACAATCAATAAATCAATAAGCCACTATTTTTAGATTCTGCAAAGACTGACAAAAGTGTGAGCAGTGCAGTTTTATTCATGCACATATATAACATAATACAAAAATCATATTATTTCGCATTTCTATCACCGCTCGGCAGCCAAAAAACTCCATCAAAACATTCAAATCTTCCCTTTATAATTTCTTAACGATACATTTTAATTTGACAGTTAGTTACATAAAAACAATCATGTGCTGTACCTCGGCTCAAAATAGTAGGCAAATTAAAGTATGGACTTAAAGGTTCCCTTAAAGGTTACATTTATTCGATCTTTGTGTTTTTGTTGCTAAAAATACATTTAAAAAAAAAATCCATTCTTTTAGCAAACTCGCTCGCCTCTTCGTTGATCTGACCTGTGACTTCGCCTTGTGGAACCATCTGCTGGTCTCCGTGAAGATACAGAAGTATAGTTTAAAGATCCCATGACGAGGTACTTCTTGATGCTTTTATATGGTGCCTTAATGGTTCCCTAATACTGTAAATGAATCCTTCTTCAAAATCAACACTGCATGAGAAAGACCCATTTACACAGACATGGTCAAAAATTCACTCTCTGAACAACTCATTCTGGGCCTTCTTGCTTGAATGCAAATGAGAAGGACACAGATTGGCTTAGAGGAGCGGGTGGGCCCCCCCCCCACCCGCTCCTCTGCGCCGCTGGAGCGCTGCTCTGTACTGTCTCCCATTTCTGCGTTTGAAGCACGAAGACAGAAAGGAGAGGCATTTCAGTGAAAAAAAAACACATTTTCACAGAAAATAAAATTAAACCACTGCTGTTTCAGAGGTCCAGAGGGTCGGGTAAAGGACTTCCGAGCCTAGAAACACTCGCATGTGCCTCCAGGCAAATAAAAAAAGCGCATTTCGCATTGCGTAGCTTCGCGGTCCAAACTCTCTGGGCGTGATTTCCAGAGACGAGGTGGAGATCCAGACGGTGGTGGAACTGCATTTGCATTTCTTTTTTCAATGTGACGTAACATAGTTGCCTTGTTCAGAATCGCCCGTTTGAGTTGTGTTTTTTTCAAATGCAGAAAAGGACATTTTAAAAAGAGGACAGTTTAGACATTTCGCAACTTTTAGCCATTGAGGGGCCCTAAACAGGGTAGGGAAGCTCACATTAATGTTCAAAAACCTCAGAAAGTGAAAATTTCATGCCATGGGACCTTTAATGCCATGCTGTTCAACATTCTTGACAAAGCAATGACATCTCCATGGAGACAAGCAGATGGCAGACACTTCACCAGAAAAGTTACATACTGCACCTTTAACAAGTCAAATGGAGAGCATTTTGACCATTGATTACAAATAGTTAATAATTTCACAGTTAGACAAACACTTAAATGGTACTTTAGCAACAAGTTAGCAATACATAGATTTAAATACTGTGCAAATGGAGGGAAGATCTAAGGTGCTTTTTTATTTATCTGTGATTTAAAAAGGGGGTATTTTACTTCTATGGAGTATGAACTGCTAACACATAACACATTTAGATCACCATGTTACCTTTTATCGTTTTGAAAATGCTATATTTGCAGAAAACAATGTATTATCATGTTTTTAATAAGTTTCCCTTTGCTCCCCCTGCAGAGCGCCATTACAACACAATCAGCCTGCACCCACAAATGAAACTACCTCACATTGCATCAGGTTTGTGAAATTGTCACGTGGGGGCATGGGTGACGTAGGCTTGTGGGCAGAGCTTTGCACAGAATCTTACAGCTAACCGTAAGGAGGGTTCGAATAGTGTCTGGGAGAGCTCGCTAAATTACCAAAACATGCATGGATGACATTTAAAACTTCTTCAGGCATGTTTTTGGTGGTAAAAAAACCAACAACAACATAATACCCCCTTTGCATAATACCCCCTCTTTATATTCCTGGTTTCTTTGTATTTAGGCACTCACTCTACAGTACAATACTTCCAACTTAGTGCATTCAAGTTCAACAAATTATGTAAAAATCTCATATGTTCATTTTGTGGTACTGGGTCCACAAATTCGCATGATAATCTTGTGGTTTGCTGTCTGTTGATAACAAGTCATTCTGTGCAAATGACAAAATTGCACCAGTTTTTGATGCTCTAATGAAAAAATATACAATTATAATTTCATCTTAGTTCATTTGTACTCACAGAAAAGACGTTGAACTTTGTGTTCGTTTTTTTTTTCACGTGGATAGGCCCAGTAATTACAGATATATTAACCACAAACTAGGTCAACAAATCTGCATTAAACAGCAAATTCTACCATAGAATTCTCAGCTGTCCTCCGCTTCAATGTTAGTCTAAAGGTTCATGATGATGTTGCATGTTGCTATAGAAGCGCAGTCCATTGGCTTCAGGTCCATGTCCAAGCAACATGCTCCTGTCTCAGTCCTGGGAGAGCTGTCAAAGCCGACCACGGCCTGCAGGGGATGCAAACACACCAGTTCGTTACATGATTATACTGTATACAGACAGGACTTTCTATTCTACAGAAGTAGGTTAAGCCACGGAAAGGCAAACAGGACACACAATGACGTAGAGCAGTTTAAATGTATTTGAAGTGTTACTGGTGGTACTGTTGGGACTAAGGTTTGTCAAAAGTACTGAAAATCAGACACTTATCAATACCAAAAGTAGTATCAAAATTTGATACCCATTTGAGCAAGTATCGATACTAAAAAAGTTCTATTCACAGGACAGAAATGAACCTTTCCTGAATCGCTTTAGAATGATCTTGAGCTGTATCAGAACAAGTAGAGCACATAGACTAGTATACGCCCATGGACCACTATGGAACCTACCTGAACCACTGATGGATTACACATAAAAGGCCACATGGACACATAAAAAAGTACTACAATTTAATGTTGAAAATTACATTCTATTGTCTAAATAAAGATTTTTTTTTGTTTGTTTTTTTCTTCTCATTGTGCTATTGAAATCGATATTGAGAATCGAGGACATCCTTAGTACATTTACAGTTTGAAATTTTAGTACAGGGGGTCCTCAGGTTACGACGGTCTCGACTTACGACGTTTCGTGGTTACGAACGCGCCCCCATTAAAAAAATATATATATATTACGCGTCATTCCGTCTTACGCGGTTTAGCGTGGTAAGCGACGTAAACAAACGCGAACGGCACGCGGCGCAGGGCGGAAGAATACGCTCTGTTGTGGTTGTAGGGCGGAGAAGACCGCCTCGTGTGCGTGTCCAATGTGGACGGAAGTACCTGATGTGGGCTCTGATCTGCTCCTATGAAAGCGGCAGTGATAACCAAGCAGCGTAGTGGTCTAATTATTGAGATGGAAAGGTTATTGGTGCTTTGGTTGGATCAAAGGTAAAATCCGACTTACGACGAAATTCGGGTCTTAAGAACGGATCAACGTCGTAACCCGAGGACCCCCTGTATAGTGACAACACTAGTGGGAACCTCTATACTTATTGTTATTAGAATAAGTTATTTAACATTGTACATAGAAGCTTTTGACTTTTACCCTTAATTTAGTATGGTGTTCTGAGAGGCCTGTATGATGGCATAGAAACAAAGTTACTTTGGAACATTCTCTATGGAGACAGATAAGATTTCTGAAATATTGTGTGATATATTGTGGTGCAACAGTGGCTCAGTGGTTAGAGCAGTGGTTCCTCAACCTGTCTGCCTCTTCTGTCGTGTCCTTAGGCAAGACACTTCACCTGCATTGCCTAGGATGAAAGTAGGGTGTGTATGATTGGTTGGCTGGAGCCTTGCTTCCATCAGGCTGCCCTAGGGCTACTGTGGCTACAAAAGGAGTTTGTAAATGAATAATGACACAGTGTAGTGCTTTGAGAGGCTTCGACAAGTCTGTAAAGCACATTACATTTCCAATATTTTCATGGAAACAAGCAGGACGAGGCCCTCCTCTAGGCCAAGTAAGAGGCATGCCTGTGGAGCTGCGAGCCAACTCACAGTAAAGATGCATGCGTTGTGTGTAATATAAACAACCAAAATAAAAATAAAAACCGAAATACTTTTATTTTGGTCTATTTTGGGGTATTTTGGTGTTAAAGGGGTGGTCGTTTTTACAATCTGGACCTTATTTTGGTGATCAAACAACGTCATATACTCACCCATTGTACTTTGGTGTCATTTGGAGTATTTCCGGAGATTTCGGAGTTGAGCTATATCCATTTAAAGTGAGTGGTCGGGGCACGATGTTGCAGTCACCAAATAACACAACAATATTCAAATGACAAAAGTTCAATGTGTTATTTTATACTTTCGTTTGAGTTTCGGTACATGAAAAAATGTTTCTATTACACCATGGTTCATCATGGCACAAATATCCTCCAGAGTTGACAGACACAGATTTCTGTTATCATCACCCAGATGTTCATCTCCTGGCTGCAAATCCCACTCGAGACAACAAAGGCATTCTTCCTCTGTTGCCATCGACATACAATGTCCACATAAACACCACTGTCTTTTCGTAGCCGGACCGTCGCTTCCTGTTCTCAGCTGTACTGCTCCTCAAACTGTCTCCGCGTCTTTCTTTCTAATACCTCCTCATCCGTATACTCAGGCTCAAAACGATAGGGACGGCCATCATACTCAAATAATTCCTCTTCAGTCTCGAAGTCCGAATCTTCAGCCATGTCTCGCTCGCAACAGAAAACTTCTGAGCGTCTTCTAAGTAGCGGAATGAATGCCTGCGCGGTCCTCACCATGACTGGATCTCTGGTTACAGGCCACTTTTGATTCAAACAAAAGTGTAAACTAACACATTGAACTTTTGTCATTTGAAAAGTGAGAAAGTTTGTGTTATTTGGTGACTGCAACATCGTGCCCCGACCACTCACGTTAAATGAATATATCCCAACTCCGAAATCTCCGAAAATACTCCAAATGACACCAAAGTACAATGGGTAAGTAAATGATGTTTTATCACCGAAATAAAGTCCAGATTGTAAAAATGTTACCATCCCTTTAAATTACACAGTTTCAAAGTGTGTTTTTTGTTCAGTAGGTCAATATTGAAAGGCATTTTATTTAATTTTTGAAATAAATTGAATTGGAAAATCGAAATCGTACATACAATTTTTTGAAAGGCTTGAACCTTCTTTTGCTCTGGACCACACAGACATGTTTCTTCAGCTCATTTCCACATCTATGCTGTTTCTTCATTTCAAACATTGATTTTGGCACTGTCTTTGGCATTGCCACAGTTTTTTATCAGCCCTGGCATTAGATTTGACACCCGTCTATCTTCACCTGTCTGAACTTTAACTGGAGCAAAGGGGAGCTCCAGCCTAGAGTCTGGCTCAAACTGACACACTTCTGTCACATCAGTAATTAATTAAAGACTCACCACGTAACTTTTTAACACAAAAATAGATGAAAGCATGTATTTTCATTGTTTTGTTTTTATTGTGTTGAAAAAAATGGAAAAACATGTATTCTTATGTGAGTGGGTTTGATCTTCCTACTTGTTTCCATGGAAAAGTTCCTTTGGCTATAATACACAATATGTATATCTATCTATATATATATATATCTTCATGGAGAATGTTCTGAAGTATGGTTTTAACTTTGTATTTCCGTGGAATCATGCAGGTAACGCAGCACCTCCAGAAAGTTTTGGTGTTGCTTTAAATAACTAAAAGAGGTTCTAGAGCTCAATAAAACAAAACTAAGGCTGGTTCACAAAATTTTTTAATGTCATAGTTTCAGATGAAGGGCAGGAGTCAATGTACCTCTGTGGGAGATTCACAGTTTTGAAAAGAAGTAACGAAACCAGTAAACATTAACAAAAAGCAGAGCCTGATTGCTTTGTTTTTGTTCAGTTAGGCAAACAAATATTCATATTGATCTGGTGGCATTTGTCACGAATCAGCACGGACAGACACATTTAATCTACCACAGGTTTGTTGGTACAAGTCAAATAAAAACATACCTGCTAAAAGTGTGAGTCCATCGTCCCCTTTGACTCCTCACATGACAGAGCACACGCCAGTCTGCACGGTCTTACCACAGCGAGTTTTAGCATATCTGAAACAAGAGAGGTGTCAACGGTCAGCTTTAGAGGTGTCAAATACCAATATTATCAACAGGTTAAAGGTGCATTGGTTGGGGGTCTGTCACCTGCTTGTTTCTATGGATATGTCATTCCTCTGCCTGGAATGTTCCACAGTATGACATTAAACATTAACATTAAGCCTTACATTTATTCAATTACTGGTGTTTTTATATCTTGGAAAAACAGACATTCTGACTGTGAGCGGGGTCGCTTCTCCACAGATCTGACCTGTAACTTGGTCTGGTTTGGTCTCCATGAAGATAGAAAGGTTTAATGCTGTAGAAAATAAAAATGACTACGATGGAGGAGTTAGAAGATGTATTGTGTTTTCTGTTTGTGCAACCACTCTGCCTTGAGTTATAGGGGGGTCTGGAGAGAAAAGGTCATGAGAGGGCATGAGAAGAGACTGATAAGGAATCTACATCTACATTCCTCTCCAGCTTGCCTCCAGAAGGGGGAAGACCCGTCAAGCCACACCTCTCCTCTTTGTTCTAAAACACAGACTATAAATGTTACAATTTTAGGGAAATGCACTATTCTCTGTCTGTACCACCTAGGGACAGATAGGAATCGGGCGCTTCTAATTAGACTCCTCTGTCAGGGCTAATAAAAGTATAATTTTTATATTCTAAGCTTTCGGTCGTCTGTTTCATCACCATAAAGAATCTGGGAAGGCATAGGATACTGGTTTTAGGACAATTAAGGTAAACACTGGTATCAAACGAGTAACGAATGGAATTAAAGTATCCTTTATGCCAACAATTTGGGGGCTCGTCCGGGATGGTGATTTGACGACCTCGCGTTGTTATATCGTTTAGGACAAAAGAGGAGTCCAACTTCACGGAAAATGAGAGTCTGAGACAGTCCTACGAGGGCCCTCTAAAAAGGTAAGGAGAAACCTTTTTTTATATAAATTCTCCTATTGGATAATCAAATTTGGGCTGTCTGTTACTCTTATTGTACGGCTGTTGTTATTAGTGTGCGCGAGCGTTAGAGCATAATATTAGATAGGATCGGTCTGGGACCGGAACAAAAATCCAGTGTGAAGAGAGAAGAGAGAATTTTTCCGGGAGGTCAGAATTCCCCGAAGAGACCGGTACGTCTATAAAAGTCGAAAAAGAGAATTCTCACAAGAGACCGGTACGTCTATAAAAGTCGAAAAAAGAGAATTCTAACAAGAGACCGGTACGTCTATAAAAGTCGAAAAAGAGAATTCTCAGAAGAGACCAGTACGTCTATAAAAGTCGAAAATAATGGCCAAGAGATAGAAGGGTTGGAGTCCCTGGGTTAAAAGTCCCTAGAGTCCCTATTCGACCTTATACGTCATCAAAAATGACGGACAAATGTAAGGGAATCATCCCAAAATGTAATGTGGCAAAGGATGATTTTCCTAAAATGAGCTCAGAGAATCTATTGATTTATTTGTTTATTTGTTTATTTATGGATCCAATTGGAAGAAAATAATAATAATAATAATAATAATAAATAATAAATAATTAATAATTAAATTATTATAATAAATTCAAAAGTCGACTAAACAAAGGAAATGGCTGGCGCCAGAGAGGTGTGTGAGACTGTTAGAGTCCAACATTTCTCAATTCAGCTTCCTAAATTGCCGTTAATTTAGAAAAGAATTAAAGAAAAGTCAGAAATATTTGCCAATGTATCACGTGATGATTATGGCCTCATGCGCCCGGGAGAAGGAGGAGGAGGTACTTCCAAGTGGAATCTACCCCTCATTGACTCCCTCAGCCCCTGTGTTCCCCCACCATATGTGACTTCACCAAGTGTAATAATGGCCCCTATCCTGGACTTTAGTGGACACATGGAGTACACTAAGACACATGAGGATAGTAAAAAAAACAGAAGTCGTCCCCACCGTCACAGAACGACAGTGACGTAGAGGAAAAGTCTAATGAAACTCCTCGGGACGACATTGATCAGCGCTTAGTGTCGAGCGCGGTCACCCACACCCCCCTTGGATTAGTAAGAAAGACCCCCGCTGTGTCGTCTCATACCCCGGTGATCACCCCACCTCTATCCAGTGTGTGGAGCAAGCAGAAGGAGGAGTTAGAGGAGCGGTCAAATTGTCTGGACAGGCTGAGACAATCAGATAGGAGAGACAGACAGAAAGAATGGTTGAAGGCAAAACTTGAGGAGTACGAGAAAGATCCTGATAAAATGAGAGATTCAGATGAGGAACAAAAGGAGGAAAGAGAGGAGGAGGCGGCAGCTCACGCTAGAATGAAAAAGTTATTGAAGGAAAATAAAGACAAACCCACACACATGTATGACTCGGAGTTCCAAGGGTGCGTAGGCAATTTTCCGTTAATTCAACTGGGTCCTGGACAAGTGCAGGTGTATAAACCTTATCAATTTACAGACATCACTGTTCTGGCAGAACAATTACCACTATTGGCTCAAGGAGGTAGAACATGGCTCCGAAAAAATTCTGTCTCTGTCCGCGGGAACCCCACTCTGTCTCGGTGACTTCCGTGCTATATGCACTAGGGCGTGTACCCCCGCCACATGTGAACAGATAGAGCGCGCATCTGGCGCATTTGGTTTCCACATGAAACACCACTGGCCCACTGTTACGGGCTCATCTTTGATGCTGTGAGACGCCTCTTTCCGGAGATGTGTCTTACTTCTCCTATTTTTCCTACATACACAGTAGACCAGGATCCGTCACAGTTTTTAGAGAAATGTGTGCAATTATGGGTGGATCGCACAGGCGCCCACCCCACTAGAGAGATACAGTCGCAGGCGATGTTCCGAACCAATTTGAAGGAGGCCTTACCTGGCCCTGTTAAAGACCTGCTTAATGATGATCCTGAGTACATGACACGCACAGAACAGGCTTTTTCACCACACATAGTGTTCAGGCTGTCTCGCTACCGCGACGCCCAAGTCTCAGAAAAGTCTAAAGCGGAAATAGCAGCTGCAGCTCTCGCAAAATTACAATTGGCAGATTTACAGGATAAACGTAAAGCTTCTAAACCGTTGGGTCAACATTTTCAGGCTGCATTTGCCCCAAGAGAACCCCCACAAGCTCAATCTGTGGTTAGAGGTGCCAGCGCGTCCATGGCACAGGCCCAGGGTGGCCGCTATCTGAACCCGTCTTACAGCGGGTGCTATATCTGTGGCTCTACTGAACACTGGGCCAAAGCTTGCCCACATGCTGAGCTCACTCAACAGGGTTCTGGACACCCACAGGGGAGAGGCACTCCGTTTAATGCCCGAGGTCGTGGGCGCGGCCGGGCTCCCTGGAGATTTGCTCCTCAGTCCCAGGGTAACTATCCCTCCCTGTCGTGTGACGAAGGTCACCGCTGGGATGGATGGGGTGAACAATGTGAATAGGGGTGCCCAGCAGGCATGGCCGCTGCTCTACATTCAGGGGCTGATCCGCGGCTGTTGGTAACTGTGAGTGACAGACAGCTGGCTATGTTGGTGGACACTGGAGCTTTGCGTTCTTCTGTCACTGACCATTTTCCACTGTCTACACAAACTGTTCCCTTGGGTGGCCTGGCTGGGAAGGTCCTTACCCCTTACTGATTTATTACCTGTTTCTATTGCTGGTCAACGCCTGTATCACTCATTTGTGTATTCTCCGCAGACACCCGTGTCGCTCCTGGGACGGGATCTGCTTATGAAAACAGGCGCTTCCATTTTGTGTTCACCAGAAGGGGTCACTGCTACATTTCCATCGGGTGCCTCCCGTGTGTCTCCAGGTTCCTTCTCCTACGTGCAAATGGCTCCTCCCACAGATTGACCTGACTGATAGGCCACAAACTGCTATCATTTATTGGTGTGAGCTCCTGGATCAGGAGCCCACAGGAGGGGGTATAAATATAGCATCAATTTATGCTAATTGGACACCATTTTTACAATCTAAATTTGCATATGCAGCTCTATCTGACCCACTTCATAGCACCCTATTTTATGATAGAGACCATGATGAAATGTATAGAGAAAATTTTGAAACATTTGAGGGTACAGAAGCACAGCTGAGTTCTCGATTTTTGTATTTTTCTAAAATAGGGGTGGCAGCAGATTGCATACTGCCTCAAAATTTACTCTCATTATTCAAAGGAGACGACTCTGTTCCCCACATTTCACTGGGCTTAAATGTCGCACACGAGGCCAGACAGCTTGGACCAATGGTGCGGAAGGCACAACAAATGACTGACTGGACACACACAGACACACCAGACGTTGACTGGTCACCCTCTTCTGACATTTGGCGTATTAAAATATACGCGACTGACTCAAGCACTTTGGCGCGGGAAGAAATCCAGCGCCACCACGGACGTGAACATTCGGATCATGAAGATGCGGAGACTATGTTAGACTCTCTTCCGGAGGAGCTTTGGTCTGCTCATCCTCATGATGTAGGACTTTGCAACATCCCACCCATTTACATTGACATGAAACTAGGCTCACACGTTTTTAAACGTTAATATCCACTCACTCGAGAACAGAATGAGGGACTGCTGGAGACACTGAATGGTCTCTGGGAGGCCGGTGTAATTGAAAGATGTAGGAGTGATTGGAACACTCCTCTCCTACCTGTCAAAAAGGCCGACGGAGTAAATTACCGTATGGCACACGATTTGAGAGAGGTGAATGACGTCACCGCCACACCATTGCAATCCGTTCCGGACCCACATCGCATGTTGTCTACACTCTCCCCAAATTTAAAATGGTTCACAGTGATTGATTTGGCTAATGCTTTCTATTGCGTGCCTCTGGCAAAAGAGTGTAGACACTATTTCGCGTTCACGTACCGAGGACACAGGATGCAGTACACAAGGGCCATAAGAATGCCACAAGGGCATCAAAATTCACCAGGCATTTTCAATCAGATTCTGAAAACTATTCTGTCTTCTCTAGAGCTGCCGCCAGAGGTCGTGCTTTCGCAATATGTTGATATCCTTCTAGGAGCGCCATCTGCTGACAAGTGTTTGAGAGGGAGAGAACAAGTGTTAAGAAAACTGCATGAGGCAGGTTTGAAAGTGTCTAGAAAGAAATTGCAGTGTTGTAGACTAGTGGTCACGTTTTTAGGACGCCTCATTGACGGAGGCAACATTCAGGTGTCTGGGGGACACCGACAATCCATTTTGAAGGCCCCACGCCCAGTAACGGTAAAGGACATGTTGTCCTTCCTAGGGCTGTGTGGGTACAGCCGAGCATACGTGCCCGGCTACACAGATTTGACGCTCCCTCTGAGAGCATTGGTGAAGGCTCAAGGAGTGAGGAATTCCTCCGCTCGTTTGGAATGGACGGAGGAGGCAGAAGCCGCCTTTGCATCCTGCAAAAGCTCCCTGGCCTCCGCGGCTGCTTTGGCCACACCTGACTATGACCAACCTCTTTACTTGGACGTATCTAACTCACAACTGACCATGAATGCTGTTTTATTTCAGAAAGGACCACGCGGCCGGAAAGTCCTGACATATCTCAGCGCTACCATCCCTCTTGCGGCCTCATCCAATCTCTCTTGGTTGGATGCTCTTCCTGCTGCTCTGCTACAAGCACGTGCATCTATTTCTCGCTCTACAGGTTTCTCTCCGTTTGAGCTGCTATATGGACGACGGATGCCGGGTCCTGGATCACCATCTGGCCCCGTCGTCTCCGGTGGCCCTCTCCAGTATAAACCCTACTGGTCCTCACTCTCACACCTTGTTTCCAGTTTGTCTGCGCAGGTTAAATCTAACAGAGAGGTGATTCCTGACAAAGCCACTGCTGAATTTCCTGACCTCCTTGACAGAGTTCTTCTCAAAGTTCATTCCAGGAAGTGGTCTGATCCCCGTTGGACAGGACCGTTCAACGTGGTTGCTCGCACGGATCGTGCTGTTCAACTCCAAGGTCGCGGAAACCAGTGGTATCACCTACATCACCTAGCACCTGCGCCTTGACTCCTCCAGAGCGTGACGTCCGTCCCGGGATCGGGCCGGACGGAAGGGGGAGGAGAGTAACTATGATACATACACGCACAATTACATTGGTGCTTAACGCCTGGCTTATCTGGGCAATTCATGCATGTTTGTTTATATTTTTAATTATTTTACTTTTCAAGGCATGGTATTTAGTCCTCTCACTCATTCAAGTTCCTGCCACGCCAGTTCCTCCGGTGGACCCCATTGTATACGCTATTCCCACCGACTGTAATTACCGAGCAAAGCGTAGCACCTACACTAGCCAGTTGCCTACGGATAATATGTGGTGGAGATTGATGAATTTCACTAAAACTCAAATGAACATTACCACTAGGTGTTATATATGTTTTCTCATACCACATGCGCACGATCATACACCACTATGGGGGGTTAGACCCACCTCTATAAATAGAACGGTGTGTGCACTCCGGAGTTATCAAGGGCACGAGGATTCTTGGTGTCCAGATCCATATTTTAGGAATAGATCAAATTGGCGGGACCCGTCCACTTTCCACTTGAAAACTAACAGAACTAATATGGAAGGAATTGCAGTAGGACGACAGTCACAGGAAGGAGAATTGGGTTTTTTTTTCAGGAATGTTCGAATAGGACTACATTCCTGGGACATTCGAGAGTGAAAATAAAAATGGTTATATCTGAATTAGAAAATCCAACCAAACCAAATCAGACATATTTGGCTTATCCATGGGGCAGTAACACTCATAAATATATGGGATCTAATTGGTATCACATGAACGTCACAGCCTTTTTAAAATACATGAACTATACGGGAACTCTGCCTAGCCGGACTACCACACTCTGGTCTCTGCCAGGGAAAAGAGGATGTACGGCTCTCTTAAGATATGTGTGGGTTTGTGGTAAGAAAGTCTACCTGTATTTACCTGAAGGTTGGTGTGGAACGTGTTATTTGGCTAATTTGGCCCCAGCTGCCTACATAGTTAACTTCACTTATCCCCATCCCCGAGGTTACCGACACATTCGGTCCTGGGAACCCCCACTCGGTCGCAGGTTTTTGGGCAGACACGCACCCCACTCATAAGTGACTTACGAGGAATTACTATGACTTTATTTCCGTGGTACGGGTCGGCATATTTGGGACATAGAATGAATGAGGTATGGTGGACACTAGAAAATATAACCTCTGTGTTAGATCAGATTACCACGCAATTAAAAGAAGACCCTGAAAGAAAAGCAATGAGGGCTATGCTGACTACGCATCAACTGGCGCTTGATTTTTTGTTTGCTGCAGACGGGGGGCTCTGCGCCAAGATGGGAATAGATCACTGTTGTACGTATATACCTGACAGTTCTCACAATTGGACTGATATCCATGACCAAGTCGCAATACTAACAGGGATGCTTAAAGAAGCTCACGACCCGGACTGGGGCAATTTCAATATTGGCACTTGGTTCACCTCTGGCGCCTGGTGGCAGGTTCTTCTCAAAATAGTCACACCCCTTCTGACCATTGCACTGGTATGCTGCCTGCTCTGTGTCTGTGTTTTGCCTTGTTTGCAGGGTATGGTGGGAAAAATGATAAATGGAATGATCTCTCCACCCGGGGGTGCATACATGGCCCTTAAGACCACTACCATGGAAGAGTCTGAAACGGTGACCTGGGTGTCTCCCCGGAGGGAGAGGGAAATCCTAAATGTCACAGACTTTGAAGAGCATGTGGTTTTGAGTGAGTAGAGCGTCAGAAGGGGGAGACCAAGGGTGAAAGGTTACTCTTTTATGATTTTAGTTTTGTATCTGTAACTAATGAGAGGACATGCCTATTTAGCAATATTATGTTGGGATTTTTATATTTACATATATATGGTTTACTTTTTAAGGTTTTATATTTTTTCTGACTTATATTTTTACATTTAGTTTAGAGATTTTATGTCGGCCACTTTAGGTGACCGACATTATTCCACATTTCCTGGTTTCTCACGAGTCACAGCTGAGGCGAGCAGCGAGGAGGAGACCGCAGGGAGGAGGGGACTGCACGCAGTCTGAGCGCATGTGAGCGCGGCTCCTCCTGGTTTAGTCCAGGTTTAGTCCTGGTTTAGTCCAGACCACCGCGGCTCCTCTAGACCTCCTCTAGACCTGGTCAGGTCTCTTGCACTGCGGCTCTTGCATGGCTCTCGCATGGCTCTCGCTCACATGCGCTCAGACTGCGTGCGGTCCCCTCCTCGCTGCGGTCCCCTCCTCGCTGCTCGCCTCAGCTGTGACTCGTGAGAAACCAGGAAATAGACCCGCACGCGGCACTTTAATCCACCTGGTCTAGTCCTGGTTTAGTCCTGGTTTAGTCCTGGTTTAGTCCAGGTTTAGTTCTGGTCCAGTCCAGGTTTAGACCTTGGTCTAGACCTGCTGTCAGCCCCGCGCCGGGTCATGCTGCGCACACGTGTCCGCGCAGTCTTCTCCCCCCTCCCGCCCCCCCCCACACTTCACTATTAATACGTTTTGTTTAAAATCTATGAAAGTTTGAGTGTTTAAACAGAGACAAATGTGAGAAAAGTTTAAAGGGATATGCCACCCCCAGGTCAAATTTGGGCATCTCCCCACAGTCCAGAGACTAAAATAAGTGGTGGAAAGCGTTTTCATGGTCACCCAGCCATTGTCCGAGTCTGTCAGCACTGACCGCCGCGGTATCTGCAGCTACTCCGCGTTAGACTGGAGTCTAACGGCGCCAGAGAAAGATTTCGGCCAAAAGGAATTAATTTGCTCGATGCGTTTCCCAATTACTTTCTGTGTAGTGCGCATTCATATCGAGTGCAAATAAATGTACAAATCAACACGGAGCTTGACTTGGTCATTTTGGTCATTTTTTTTCAGTGCGGAAAAAGAAAGCCGAAGCACGCAGCACGCTGCCAGGGGAATCCCTGTTACGCACCAGGAAGGGAGTTCCCCTGTTGCTTTTTTAAGCATTTAAGCATTTCTTTCATTATTTTTATACACTCAGTGTCTATCCAAGGTAGAGCACTCTTTATTTTATTTTTTTATTGTTTTCCCTTTCTCCTGAATGGTGCTATAATGTTGTATAATGTGTAATGCTATAAAATGTTGCACCCATTTTCTACCTTTTGGTTATTTAGAATTTCACACCAGTCAGTGTCTGTAAGGGCTATCTCAAGATTTTGTGTTTGATTTGCAGGTATAAAATCATGACTATTTTTGACTGTATATAGATTCTGAAATCTCGCTTTGGATAACTTTCATGAGAACAAAATTATATTATGATCAGACATTCCTGTGATTAGATTATAGGTTTTAATAATCCTATCAGGATAATTTGTAAACAGTAGGTCTATTCTTAAAGGTCCCATGGCATGAAATTTTCACTTTCTGAGGTTTTTGAACGTTAATGTGAGCTCCCCTACCCTGTTTAGGCCCCCCCCCCCCATGGTTAAAAATTGCAAAATGTCTAAACTGAGCATTTGCGATCCTTTTCTGCTTTACAAAAAATCGGAGCTCAAACGGGCGATTTTGAACAAGGCATCTTATTGACGTCAGATCGAAAAAGAAATGCAAATGCAGTTCCACCCCCGTCTGTCTGTACTCAGCGTCTCTGTAAATCACGCCCAGAGAGTTTGGACTGCGAATGCGCTAGGCAATGCGAAATGCGTTTTTTTATTTGCCTGGAGGCACGTCCGAGTGTTTCTAGGCTCGGAAGTCCTTTATCTGAGCCTCTGGACCTTTGAACAGCAGTGGTTTAATTTTATTTTCTGTGAAAATGTGTTTATTTTTCAATGGAACGCTTCAAATCTCTCCCCCCGTGCAAAAACAAGGAAATGGATCAGCTGAGAGCTCAGAGCCGAGAGTGGAGAGTTTGGCCACGCCCCCACCCTCTACTATAGGCCAGCTCTTTTCTCCTCATTTGCATTCAAGCAACAACGCCCATTATGGAGTGTTCAGAGAGAGAAAAATTACTCTTTCTCATCTTATCTCTGTTTCTGAGTGTTGATTTTGAAGAAGGATTCATTTACAGTATTAGGGAACCATTAAGGAGCCATATAAAAGCATCAAGAAGTACCATGTCATGGGATCTTTAATAGAACAACAATTTGATATCGGTGCCATTTAATTTTTATTTTTTATTTTTTTGTAATGAAATAGCTGCAAAATTGGGGATTGCTCCTTTAAAGCAGCACTAGGTAACTTTGCTGGTGTACAGTGCGCCACTAGTCTCCATGGAGATGTAACTGCTTGTTCTGGAACGTTCAAAAGTGTAGCATTAAACTTGCTTCTATCTGTCCGGCATTACAGGCAATACTTGGCCTAGTAGCATCACCTGCTTCTCTCTGTGTAGTTTAATGCCATACTGTGGAACATTCCAGGCAAAGCAATTACATGTTAACGGGGACAAGAAGATAACAAACTTTGCACCAAAAAGATTGTACGGGGCACCTTTCTTTAACTGACATACATTACACATCATTTGAAAAGAACAAAAATGGTACAGATAGCCCTTTGCATGTGTATGGTGCACTGTGACTGTATAATCACAAGTCATGCATTTTGTATATTGTGATCTACCAAGTTCACAGTATTGATACTTTGCTGTGATATTACGCTAGAGGTGTACGGCATGTAGTAGTATTTCTATGGTGTAATGTTCAGGAGATATCATGAAGTCCAACTAAGACAGAGCAGCGCTTACTGTTAGCATCACACCTCCAGGGAATGCTAATGACTTCAGCTGCAAAGTATCAATGAAGAATAAGTGTACAAACCCGTTGAGATTGGCTGGCTCGGAGTAGAAGGCGGTCTTGCCCTGCTGTGCGATGGTGGGCGTGTGGTGGCTCTGAGTGGTCTTCAGGCAGGGGGTGGGGTTTCTGGACTCCCCCTGTGAAAGGTCAGGGACGGGGGGCAGGGTCATGTAACCAGCCTCGACAAGTGTGGGCTCCTGATGCTCCTGTCGGTTCTGATGCTCCCACTGCTCTTGTCGTCCCTGTTGTTTGCGTTGCCGGGTCGGAGAGGATGCGTCAGTCACCTGGATGGCGGGGATACAGGTGTGGGCGAGCTGCAGCTTCTTCATGTGGTTTATGGCCACTGCAGCGTTGAAGGCTTGCTGGAGGAGAGTGAGCGCGGTCAATGTTTGTATGCATTATAAGCATGGCCACTTAGGAATACCCCCTCAAACTGGCAGGATATAGAGGGACAGACACGAGAAAACTCAACTACTTTACTTTACTACTACTTTACTATGCAAATTATAGCAGCCTGTACAGCACACATTTAACATCACATTCTATGCCTGAGTTATACTCCTTTTTACATTTTTATTGGCTTTAAACTAATTTTCAGGCCTGTTTCCACACTTTCTGATTGCTGAATGATAATAACCCAGTAACACTATGATTTTTTTATCACTTGACACACACAGGGACACTGGTATAGCAAAATGTGCCAACATATTATTATCATTATTTTTTCTATATATTTACTTTAATATTTACTTGCTCCGCCTGGAATCTTCCACAGTATGAACTTAAACAGCTCTACCTTACATTTATTCAATTACAATTGCTTTTATTGCTCAAAATTATCTGGGTCGCCTCTCCACAGATCTGACCCATAACTTCGTCTGGTTTGGTGTCCATGAAGATAGAAAGGGTTAATGCCATACTGTGAAACATTCCAGACAAAACAATAACATCACCATGAAGAAAAGCATTTGACGGACCCTCCACCAGAAAAGTTGCACAATGCACCTTTAATTTAAAATGTAATGTAACTGAAACCCACTCACACCCCTCCCGTCTCTCCACATGCTCAAAAACAAAATGTTAACAGGTGCCAACATTATAACCCTGAAAACCAGGATACTGAAAGAGTCATGATTACTCTACAAGAAAAAAAACAAAACAAAACAAAACATAAAGCACAATTTTTAAACAAAGTGACACATTCTTGAAATAAGTGGGAGCTCTGCAGGATGACCAACTAGCATTTTGAATGCTTTGTATTTCATTGGCTCACCTATTTCCATCATTCGTGTCATATTTTCTTGAATACATCTCCAAGCAGTAGGGATGGGAACATCTCGTGCCACAAGATCTCACGAGACAAAACTGCCACGAGATTGTGCACATATGTGACCAGCCGTGGCAAAACCAGGCACAAGTCGTCCTGGAGGCATTTTAGTCCTGGTTTAGTCCTGTTTTAGTCCTGTTTTAGTCCTGTTTTAGTCCTGGTTTAGTCCTGTTTTAGTCCTGGTTTAGTCCTGGTTTAGTCCTGTTTTAGTCCTGGTTTAGTCCTGTACACACACGTACACACATGCTAATGTTGACAAAAGGCCGCTGCTTTCACCTAATATCTGCATTTGATGCAGAAATAATATGATAATAATATGGGTCACCCCGTATTGCCGTGTTGTCCGATAATTCGCGTATCTCCACATGTATGCGCATATCGCATATATCCACGGGCTTTCGGCAGCTAAATTCGCCAACCGCACCCTGTACATGAGCTCCGGAGAAATGGACGTGGCCCGAACGTGGCCCGTATCAAAGTACAGTCCATTTTCACCGTCCTCATTCTCTTGAAATACAGCGTACATATTCTCGAGCTCCTCACAGCTGACAGGCGAACAGGCGAAAACACAACGGCACTACTCGGAACATGATTGCGGGAGCGCGAGCGTGGGTAATTATGGTGATTTTGCGCGCCCCGTTTCTTTCCAAAAAACAAGCCAATTTGAAATAAAAAATGTATGTTTTTAACGCAACTAATGCTGTTATCTGAAACATGGAGTGGCTTCTTCTTGATCTCAACTAGCACATTCTGCAAAAAAAACGAAAATCACAAATTTTGAAAAAAAACAAAACTTTTAACGTAATTTTCTCAGTTTCACAAATGCCGAGTTGTAGCGGGTTTTCTCGTGCTGGGTCACATATGAGAAAAATTACCTCATGAGATTTTTTCCTTCTGAATTTACCTCTGGCTTGGACAGAAAAAAAGTTAAGAGCTGGCACAATTTAAGAAGCTGTAGTTCAAAAAAGCAGTATACAATGACCACTAAAGTGACCAGTAAAGGTGTGTCTCATCTTGTGAAAATTGTTTCTCATCCCATCCCTGCTAAACAGACATCCACATTAATGATTCGAATGTATAGTGAAAAAACAAACCATCTGTGCATACATGTATTTGGTTTGGAGCGAGCTCACTGTGTGCACATCTAAGTAGGTTGGCGGGGACAGTTTGACTTATTTGGGTGTGAATTGCATTGATTGAGAGAGGCTGGTCATATAACATATTTCATAAAATGTCTGTCTGTCTGTGAGTAAGCTATTTCAGGCCTTTTTCCAAGAACCGTAATCCTCCATATGCTTGATTAACCTTTTTTTTTATCACTCTGCAGTAACTTCCTGATCAAGGCAGAAGAGAGCAGGGATCATTCTATAGCACTGCTCGGTGGACAGCAAACTGCACTGCACTCCCCTCTGTGGTTTAAATGGACTAATGAACCCTCTCACCTTCCACTTGGACTTGGCGAAGTTCTTCTGGATTTGGACGCTGACAGAGTAGTAGATGTCCTGGCTCCGCGCCGTCTTTCCGAGTATCCTGATAGTGGAATAGAAGACATTTCGTTCATCTGTGTACTCTATAGAGCAGGTCAGGTACACAGATTTGTGTTTGAATTATTATTAGTTCATAGTTAAGTAGTAACTATGAAGCCTATGCTATGGGAATTAAGATGAGGTCTTTGGGACACTTTCTGACCACAAGAACCAAATACTGCAATTCTAGCAGTCACTCATGGATTAAACCAGGACAAAACCAGATCTAAATCAGAACTAGACTAGGACTAAACCAAGACTAAACTAGTGAACATTTTACAAACATTTCCTGATCTAAGAAACTAGGCTTTAGTGAAGTTATATTGTAAATTCAAAAGTATGCCAGTATCTATTTCACAAAATGATTGTTAAATGTGTTTGCTTCTCACCAGGGATGTCTGAGGGCCTGCTCTGTTGTGAATCTCATGCTTGGGTTCTTCTGCATCATGTTTCCGATGAAGTCTTTAGCTAAAACAAAACAAGGAAATGTAATATTAACTAGGGCTGTCAAACGATTAATTTTCTTGATCGCAACTAATCTCAGAAATTTCATAGTTAATCGCGATTAATCGTGATTTATTTTGCATGTTTAAAATTGATATCTTGCAGTAAGACCGTTCGAATCTAAAGTTAAAAACTCACAATGCAAAGTATTTCTCACCATTTTTTTTATTTCAAAAAAGTGCAGAGAAAGGAAAAAGTAACAATGAACCAGTAATAGTGCTTACTTTGGGAGATTGTAAATAAATGATTGAAGCCCGCTCGAGCTGCCTACGGATGCGTAGAAGGAACAAAATACTAGCAAACTCAAAATAGCGCGTTTAACCGACAATGAGTTTAATTAATACAACCAAATGAGCTGCATATGGATGGTAGAATTGCGGAAAATGCTGGCAAACTCTGATCGCGATTTAAAAAATTGTTCGCGATCATAACTAACATTAATCTAATCGCGATTAACACGTTGATATTCCCAGCCCTAATATTAACACATAGACTCAGTATAACCAACATATAATTTCTCATTGTTTTCAATTTGCATAATGTGCAATTTTGCATTTCAATAATGACCATTTAGCCCATTAAACATTTATAGACAGATCAGATACAAACCAGATTCGGAGATCTCGTCCCAGAATGGGGAGTCAAACTCGTACTGGGCCTTCATGATTTTGGAGAACAGTCTGCTCTCAGTCTCTTCATAAAAAGGAGGATATCCACACAGTCTGAAAACAAAGAAATGTGGATTTAAAATAACTGCACCTACAACAACTTGTACCATAAATAAACTGTTATTGATAAGACCCAGGACCTTCTTTGTCTTGCTAACCTCTACCCCACCTGCCCACACTACAGCCACATATATGAAGAGTACAGTGACTCACAGGATGTAGGTAATGACTCCAATAGACCAACAGTCCACTGCTTTACTGTAGGGCTTCTGAGCCAACACCTCAGGAGCTGAAAGTGGAGAGGGATCATATTTAGTTTTTCCTCAGGTTAGGGTACATAAAAGCAAATGACATTACAGTGATTTAACTATTTCAAAGTAGTTCACATTGCTCTGTATGAAAGTGATGTGTGTGTGTGTTTGTGTGTTTGTGTGTGTGTTGGTGGGAGAGGCTGATGTAGCAGATTCGTAGCCTCACTTCTGACAGTTTGTCCCAGGACAACTGTGGCTAAAATAGTAGCTTACCACCACTGAGTGTGGAAAAACTGAATAATGTACTGTAACGTTTCTTAGAGTGTTCAAAAGAGCACAGTGTAAATCTTTACGTAAGCATTGTCAAAGCATGTGGTTTTGGCTGACAATACATTCACTGATTTCAGTACATTTTATGGATCCCACCAACACTATCCCCCAGTCTACCATAGCGCTATCTCTCCTCCTGCCTAGACTCACCCACATATCCGGGAGTGCCGCAAGCTGTGGACATGATGCCATTGTCCACCATCTTTGAAAGACCAAAGTCACTGATCATGATCTTGGAGTCCTTGTCCTGACTGTAGTACAGGATGTTCTCCGGCTGAAACACACAGTCACTCTCTAGGTTCATCTGTGTCTGCAGACTAGAGTCTTGTTCAGATAAAATAAACATGATCTAGTTTTTGAAGGAACTGTGTTTACATTTTTGGTACATTAGGAAAAAAACAATTAGAATTAAAAATATATTACTAAACCTGTTTTCCCAAATATATGCAGTAGGTTTTGAGAATTTCATTACTGAATACTTTCTATTTGTGATTTATGTGTGACATTTTCATTTGCATTGAAAATCTGTTTATTTAAAGCTGCACTGTGTAATTTGTCAGCTGCTGAACACATCAGCTTGTCTCCATAGTGATTTTACATAAATTAGGAATATTGTTTATTGTTTCTAATGCGTTTTTTGATGTTATGATTGATGGACATCAAGTTAAACATTTTGATGAAATCTCTTGCCATGGCAGTTTTTAGTCAATGTAATATAAAATATTTATGTATGTATGTATACATAAGTATAATTCTGTATATTCCCTAGCTCTATATGTGCATAAAAGTATTCTGACCTTGAGGTCTCGGTGCACAACTCCACTCTGGTGCAGATATCCCACAGCCTGGAGCACCTGCTGGATCACTTTACTGGCATCCTGCTCAGAGTAAACCCCACGGTCCAAAATCCGGTCGAACAGCTCTCCTCCAGATACACTGAGAACACAGTGAAAAGTCACTTATGCTACCTGCTCATAGACTGTATATATTTATATATGTGTGCTAAAATATAATGACAGCTTTTATATCATGCAGACACTCACAGCTGCATGATGAGGTAGTAGTGAGTGTGACTCTCGTAGAGGTCCTCCATCCCAACAACATTCTCATGTTTGATCCTGGAGAAGAGAAAAGAGAACTGGTCATCAACCGTTTTAAAAGCAGCAGCCTTCTGGCTCAAAAATGCTGTAATGAAAAAAGAAACATTATGGTACCAAGAAGCTAAAAATGTCCTGCTATTCTAGTATGGTTCCAGGACTTTTGGTTTCACAGTGCCTGCAGTTGTCTCTACTGTCGTAATGAAAAATCTGTGCATTTTTTAACCTGGATTTGGTCCTAAAAGATTTGATCCAAAAGTATTTGACCGGCCCTTGCTCTGGCTCAAGACTATCTCTTCGACCCCGACCAAAAGAGCAGCTGTTTGGTCCAGTCCACAGTCTTTACGGTGTGAAAGCACTGTAAGATTTATATATGCTCCATCTTCCTTCATCTCCAGACTAAGGTAAGGTACAGCCAGTGGTGAAAGTAAAGCGGTGCGCACCAGAACGCAGCACCGGTATAAAATTCACAGCCGGTACGCAGCACCGCTAAGAGAATATGGTTAATGGTGGCCAAAACCCACAAAAAAAAGTAAGGTGCGCTATTTAAGTAGAAAACACAAACAACCACACTATGCCATTCGAGAATAACTGAAAGCTACCGAAACTCTCGTGCAGAGATATCTGCAGTCTGTTAAGCAAGGATTGTCAAAACTTATCTGACAGCAGCCGTGAAAGTAGCCTAAACCAGGGGTCTTCAACGTTTTTCAGGCCAGGGACCCCCAAACAGATGGCGATCTGGGCCAGGGACCCCCTACTATATATACGGCATAGAATTGTGTTTTATATTAAATTGAGCTTAGTGTCATGTATAAACATTGCTACTCTGTTATGGTACATCCAATACAAGGAAATAATACACAGGTTAGTACTGTATTTTACACTATAAAACATAAAATTATATTATTTTAAAGTGAAATCAAAAGATTTCGCGACCCCCCTGCAGTACCTCCGCGACCCCCCTAGGGGTCGCGACCCCCCTGTTGAAGACCTCTGGTCTAAACCATTGCGAGGCAGTGCTGCGCACTGGTAGAAGATTTAAAGATCCCATGACATGGTACTTCTTGATGCTTTTATATGGCTCCTTAATGGTTCCCTAATACTGTAAATGAATCCTTCTTCAAAATCAACACTCAGTGCATGAGAAACAGAGATAAGATGAGAAAGAGTCATAAATATCTCTCTCAAACTCTTTATTCTGGGCGTTGTTGCTTGAATGCAAATGAGGAGAAAAAAGCTGGCCAATAGTAGAGGGTGGGGGCGTGGCCAAACGCTCCGCTCTCCGCTGTCTGCCCACAGCTGATCCATTTCCTTGTTTTTGCACGGGGGAGAGATTTGAAGCGTTCCATCGAAAAATAAACACATTTCCACATAAAATAAAATTAAACCACTGGTGTTCAAAGGTCCAGAGGCTCAGATAAAGGACTTCCGAGCCTAGAAACACTCGGACGTGCCTCCAGGCAAATAAAAAAACGCATTTCGCATTGCCTAGCGCATTCGCAGTCCAAACTCTCTGGGCGTGATTTACAGAGACGCTGAGTTCAGACAGACGGGGGTGGAACTGCATTTGCATTTCTTTTTTCGATCTGACGTCAATAAGGTGCCTTGTTCAAACTCGCCCGTTTGAGCTCCGATTTTTTTGTAACGCAGAAAAGGATCGCAAATGCTCAGTTTAGACATTTCACAACTTTTAACCATGGGGGGGGGGGGGGCTAAACAGGGTAGGGGAGCTCACATTAACGTTCAAAAACCTCAGAAAGTGAAAATTTCATGCCATGGGACCTTTAAGGCCGGCGTGCTGCCTGCACCTGTAGGCCCACAAAAATATGAAATAATTAAGTATATTAAAAAAGTTATTTATTCTACTTTCACCACTGGGTACAGCGTACAGACCAACGTCCATGCACAGATTGTGACTTTACCTCCTGAGAACAGTGATCTCATTCTCCAGGTTCAGGTCTCTCTTCTGTTTCTTCTTCACACATTTCATGGCAAAAGTCTTCCCCGTCTTCTTCTCCTTCACCATGTACACCTCTGAGAACGCTCCTCTGAAATCACACAGGGGAATGAGTTATAACAACAAAATAAATGCTAAATTCAAGATAAGCAATTCTTAATCCCAGTTTACAGGTAAAAGTGAAGGTCAAATAATAACAATAACAACATCTATAACTGCAGACAGGAGACAAGTTAAATTAATGGCATACTCTAGTCTAGAACATTCCAGGTAAGCAGTAACATTTCCAGAGAGACAAGCAGGTTGCACTCTCCAGCAGAAAAGTTATATAATGTTCCTGTACATAAATCACAATGAAAGAAGTGTCAACTGATGATTCAAATTCATATTATTATGTGAGGAATAACTTTGGACAGTTGCAAAATGTTTAAAATGAACTACTTCTGTTTTGAAGACAGTGAGAATCACATACAGCACCATTAATTAATTCTCAAACTTTTTTTTGTTTAAGGTTCACCTGCTGAAATCCGTTCATCTTTTATTAGACCAGGGCTATTGTTGTTGAATTAGACTGCATCCTCTGGCACTCTCCTGTGACTTTATAGAAGACACTACAGAGATTTGAATCCTGGAAACAGCCTAAGCCGCCAATGAAAATAAACATGGCACTGGAATAGACAGACCTACAGGTGCAATAAGGGACAGCACTGCATACAAGTGGAAATTCAACTCACAATTTTGTTATATTGTTCACTAATATGCAGTGGTGAAAGTAAAGCGGTGTGCACCGGAACGCTGCACCGGTATAAAATTCACAGCCGGTACGCAGCACCGCTAAGAGAATATGGTTAATGGTGGCCAAAACCCACATTTGAAAAAAAAAGTAAGGTGCACTATTTAAGTAGAAAACACAAACAACCACACTATGCCATTCGAGAATAACTGAAAGCTACCCGAAACTCTCGTGCAGAGATATCTGCAGTCTGTTAAGCAAGGATTGTCAAAACTTATCTGACTGTAGCTGTGAAAGTAGCCTAAACCATTGCGAGGCGGTGCTGCGCACTGGTAGAAGATTTAAGGCCGGCGCGCTGCCTGCACCTGTAAGAGAGGGTTTATGCTGACTAAAAAAATATGAAATAATTAAGTATATTAAAAAAGTTATTTATCTATGAAAAAGGTGTAAAACGTAAAAAAAAAAAAAAACCCAGGTAAAACGAGTGTTTTTATTTTTTTTTTACTGTAAAGTGATGCACTGGACATTATAGCACCTGTAAGAAATTAAAACTACTTTCACCACTGCTAATATGTAATCTATTGTGGTAAAGCGGCACGGTAGCTGAGTGGGTAGCGCTCTTGCTTCACAGCAAGAAGGTTCTGGGTTTGATCCCCGGGTCGCCTGGGCCTTTCTGTGTGGAGTTTTTTTAATCACGATCAGAGTTTGCCAGCATTTTTCGCAATTCTACCATCCATATGCAGCTCATTTGGTTGTATTAATTAAACTCATTGTCGGTTAAACGCGCTATTTTGAGTTTGCTAGTATTTTGTTCCTTCTACGCATCCGTAGGCAGCTCGAGCGGGCTTCAATCATTTATTTACAATTTCTCAAAGTAAGCACTATTACTGGTTCATTGTTACTTTTTCCTTTCTCTGCACTTTTTTGAAATAAAAAAAATGGTGAGACATACTTTGCATTGTGAGTTTAACTTTAGATTCGAACGGTCTTACTGCAAGATATCAATTTTAAACATGCAAAATAAATCACGATTAATCGCGATTAACTATGAAATTTCTGAGATTAGTTGCGATCAAGAAAACTAATCGTTTGACAGCCCTAATTCCAGGCATTGTAATAACATCTCCATGGAGACAAGCACTCCATTAGAAAAGTTACATAGTGAATCTTTAAGCTGTGTTTATAAGTATAGTAAGTGCTTTTGTATATTTATTTTTGAGCCTCACACTTCATTCACTGTTGTTTTGAACTTAAGCTGAGTCTGTGAATAGCTGTTCTATGGAGGATAATTCCTGATGTAATGAAGCCGTATCCACAGCACTCTGAGCCTAAGGGACAAAAGTGACCTACTGAGCATGTGTGTGTTTTCACCATTCAGTCAACACTGTAATGATAATACACTAGATTTATACAGCATCTTTCAAAACACCCACACTTAGCAGTAGTCAGAGCTGCCCTGGGGTAGGCTAACAGAAATGAAGCTGCCAATCTGGACCATCGGCCAAACAATCACACACACAACACACAACAACAGTTTCCATTACGTAGAGCCACTGCTGCTCCACTGTGGCACCCGGTATTCCCAGCGATGTCTCATCCAAGTACTAACCAGAATGAACCAACTTAACTTCAGAGATCTGTCGAGATTAGGAATTGACATGCAGGTTTTACATTAGTGTTTTGCCAACAACACTTACAGCACTTATAGCAGGAATGAAACCTCACAGCTTCCACAGGACCATAATGATTTGACATAACTTGGAGAATTGATAGAGAAAGAGACCTGTATAGGGTTTTTAATATTGCTAGTAATTTGATACCCATTTGAGCAAGTATCAATACTAAAAAAGTTCCATTCACAGGACAGAAATGAACCTTTCCTGAATCGCTTTAGAATGATCTTGAGCTGTATCAGAACAAGTAGAGCACATAGCACATAGACTAGTATATGCCCATGGACCACTATGGAACCTACCTGGACCACTGACAGATTACACACTGTTCTGACCCTAGAGCGAGCAGACGTCTCTCTTTTTCCTCTCTTATCTATTGCTCCTGTTGTCTGCGTGCCTCTCTTGTTTTTGTAATTTTCTCGCTTTTTGGAGCAGATTTTCCAAATTCCAAAAAGATAGATGTGATCAGCTGGACCCTCAGCGCTATTGATACTCTTTTTTCACGGAGGAGTGCTGCTCCGGGAGAAGCGGTGTGTCCGGATGGTACTTTTGCTGCTGGATATGCGAGGGACTCGTATCGTGCGTGGCAAGTCGTATGTTTGGCACCAATGTACCTGGAGGATGTGGAGGATATTTACGTATTTGGATTTCTGATAGCTGGACATCTGTTAATTGGCCTGGGATTGTCCATGATCTATCGCATAAATTGTAAGCTGGCAGCTAGTAAAGAATCCCCTAAGCTGTCTGCAGAAATTTCGAGCCATTGTGAAGCCGTTGGAGATCTCGTGAAAGGATTACATCAGAAAGTGGGACAGGTTGAGGTCCTTTTGGAAGGATTTCAACCGAAGGAAACATCTCGATGTTTGGATATCATCACGGGGATGGTGACAGAACTGTGTAAAGCCAACGCAGCGCAGTCTGTGCGCCAAGAGGAACTAATGAGATCTCTCATGAATCTTCATGGCGATATGAAGATGGGGGTCTGGCACAACTCGAGCCCAGTCTAAATTATTTACCTGGGTCTCTAAAAATGTATTTCATCATGCTAAATTAACCCTCCTGGATAATTCTCTCCTGTGAAAATCTGGCTCCAATGGTTATCTGTGTTTTGACTTCGCCTCCCTGCAAGAACACTTCCAAGGCCACAGATGTGGTTTGTTATCTGGACTCTACATAAACATGGCACCCACTCTTACACTGTCAAAATAGAAATAATAGTAGAAATTCCCTGTCTTTAGAAAGGTCTGTCCTCCGCTCTCGGTTCAATCAATTTCCAATCTGACCCCCCCCCCCCGTCATTACAAGTTGTTAAATTGTCACTAATTGTACTTGTATTGCATCTTTTCTGCTCTGCATCTCCGAGTCGGCGGCGCGCGCAAGTGCAGCGGCCCCTCCCCTAGCCACTCTATCACTGTCCTGCCTGGTTAGTGGGGAAACGGAATTTCGAATTCATTCTATGTACATGTACATGATTGTTTTTTGACAATAAAGCAAACTATGACTATGACTATGACTATATAAGACCACCTGGGAATATAAAAAAGTACCATGGTTTAATTTTGAAAATCACATTCTATTGTTTAAAATAAAGAGTGCTTTTTAATATCAGCTTGGTATCAGTCTTGAGTATTGAGTCTATTGAGTTTAAATGTTAGTATCGAGACCACACTAGGCTGGCATATTTACATTTTTCAGACAAGCAGCAATCAAAATAAACGCCTCTTTATTTCTCAAGTCTTCAATCAGGCTCAGGCAGCATATGTCCAGACACTTTCCACATAATCACCTCCAATCCCCATCTTAAACAATCAGTTTTTCTTGATGAAAGTGCTTTATAAAACTGACTAGTGTCATGAAGAGCCTGGGCCCTGATTAATTCTGTATTTCCTATGGGGACTCCGTCTGTCTGACTCATGTGTGAACAAGCAAGTAAATACACAGGAAAACACCACAGCAACCGTACATATCCAAGGATTTACAAGTGCACAGTTATTCATTCAATTTCCTGTTTACTGGTACCATTTGAAGGACTTTTTCCCATTCAAAAGATATAATATTTTGTTTTAAATTGTCCTGATTTTTGTATTAATAATAATAATAATAATAATAATAATAATAATAATAATAATAATAATAATAATAATAATAATAATAATACATTTTATTTATTAGGCGCCTTTCTGGACACTCAAGGTCGCCTTACAACAAGTATAAGTTAAAATACAACAGTTAAAAACAAACAGTTAAACATATAAACAATAAAAAATTTAAAACAGTAAAACATTTAAAACATTTAAAAGGACAGTGCAGTTATGGTTGGAGTGAAAAGGCCAGTCTGAACAGATGTGTTTTGAGTTTGGTTTTGAAGTTTGGGAGTGTGTCGGTGTTGCGGAGGTCAGGAGGGAAAGAGTTCCAGAGCTGGGGAGTAGAGCGGCTGAACGCCCTGCTCCCCATAGTGACCAGACGGGCAGAGGGGACAGAGAGCTGGAGAGAGGAGGAGGAGCGCAGAGAGTGAGCAGGTGTGGAGATATGGAGGAGGTCTGCGAGATATGGAGGTGCGAGGTTGTGGAAGACTTTGAATGTGTGGAGCAGGATTTTGTATTGAATGCGGTGTGTGAGATGGGGAGCCAGTGGAGCTGTTGTAGGATGGGTGTGATGTGGTTGATGGAGGGTGTATGTGTGATAATGCGAGCAGCTGAATTCTGAACCAGTTGAAGTTTATGGAGAGTTTTTGATCTGAAAACCTCAGATAGACCCAAGCAGTGCAAAAATTAGATCAAAATTCCACGTCATCTTAAAGGGCCCATTACACTTTTTCTGATCTGTGTTATAATCAGTGTTGTATAGTAACGAAGTACTAATACTTCACTACTGTACTTAAGTACATTTTGGGAGACTTTGTACTTTACTTGAGTTTTAAAAAAAAGGATAACTTTTACTTTTACTTCACTACATTTCCGAATTTAATTGCATACTTTTACTCCAATACATTTTCAATGTGCCGTTTAGTTACTTGTTACAAAAAAAAACCTCTACTGACTGCAAGGAAGTCAGGACGTGCCTGGGCTTGTTCGCTACTTGCGCATGACAATCAGCTTACACCTGTTGGTTTCATGCAGCTCGTTTAATCAATCAACATCCCTGATGGAAGAGGAGACAGCATCCACGTCGGCTACAAATGAAAGGGGACCTGACCATGAGCATCCCTGGCCGTACTTAAACACAATGTTCTCTTACGCTGATATGAAGGATTCGTCCTATCGAATGAAGTGCCTCTTGTGCCTTCCAAGAAACATGGAAATCCTATTTTACAGAAACTCCCCGTCCAACCTCAAGATCCGAGATTTAGCCATAGTTTCAAGTAGATGAGGACGCCAGCGCGCATGTGCGGAGTGTGCTCTCAGCTCCCGGGACCCAAACATGAAACGCAAAGCTGTAAACTATGGATAAATCTCGGATTGCAGGCCACTTTTGACTCAAATGAAATCGTAGACTAAGACATTGAGCTTCTATGATTTGAAAAGTGCTAAAGTTTGTGTTATTTGGAGACTGCACGGGGCATATTACATGCTCCGGGCATATAATATATGCCCGGAGCATGTAATATGCCTTCTAGCTATGGCATGTAATATGCCTTCTAGCTATGGCTAGAAGTCGCGCTAGGCTAACGCAAATCTAAAACATCTCTGGAAGTGCTCCATATGACACCAAAGTGCTATGGGTGAGTAAAACAACTTGTTTTATTACCAAAATAAGGCTCAAATTGTAAAAAAAAAAACAAAAAAAAAACGTTACTTCTCCTTTAACATTCAAACACATGTGAATGAAACAAACAAACCAAAAAAACTCCAGGTGGTTTTGAGGAGGTAAAGGTCCCATGGCATGAAATTTTCACTTTCTGAGGTTTTTGAACGCAAATGCAGTTCCACCCCCCGTCTGTCTACCCACCGTCTCTGGAACTCATGGCCATAGAGTTTGGACCGCAAATGAGCTACGCAATGCGAGATGCGTTTTTTTTATTTGCCTGTGTGTATGTATTTGCTCTCGTTATGAATGGTGGTATGTAGCTAAATGATTGTTGTGAGTCTGCCATCTTATGTAATAGTGTATATATTTTTCGACTGTTTTTTACATATTTATTGTATTTATTCTTGTTTTTAGGTTGACGGTATCTGCTGTCAAGGGACTACAGATGAAAAATAGCCTTTGGCTAATTCTGGCATATTTACAGAAATGTTGATTAATATGCACTGTCCCTGAAATAAATAAATAAAATAAATAAATTTGATAACACTGGATTCTTAAATAAAAGACACTGGCTACATATATGGTCAGAAGAAATCAGATAACTAGAATAATCAGGTAACCCAATAATTAGATTTGATTGTGGCGTGTGTTTACAGCACAAGAGAAATCTGATCATCAAAAACACCAGGTGTTAGTGAATCAGTGGAATTTTTGAGGAACTGCTGTATTTAAATATTTCTTTCATTCTTTAACATGTCTTTATTTTTTCAAAATTTTCATCACACACATTAGATGGAACTGTTTACATCTCAGTAATCTGATAACTCCAGAAATCAGATCATGGTCAGATTTTGGTGTGCATGTAAAAAAAATAGTTCTCCACAATTTTTCATGAAAAAATTTAGCTTGAAATTGTGGACAGAAATATGTAGCCTAATGGATCTTGCCACTACTACAGTACAAAATGATCAGGTGCAATCATTTAGTATTTGTCTCACAATGAAGAAATTCCAGTGTTGCAACACAGAGTACAACAACAGTGGAACAAGGAAACAATGCAATTGCATCTCCATGGA
The DNA here is from genome assembly GCA_036785185.1 of Paratrypauchen microcephalus. Classification (NCBI taxonomy): domain Eukaryota; kingdom Metazoa; phylum Chordata; class Actinopteri; order Gobiiformes; family Gobiidae; genus Paratrypauchen; species Paratrypauchen microcephalus. Next base: position 685,169 of record JAVJIX010000205.1, read on the forward strand.
GACATGCAGATGGCAGAAGCTCCACCAGAAAAGTTACACAGCGCACCTTTAACTCATTCAGACTGTGTATCTGTTCACTCCTCAATCCTGAGTCCTTGAGTGTGTTTTTGTGAATGGCCCTTATAAGCTGCTCTGCTTCACTCACTGAGAGAACAGACCACAGTGTCCTCTGCTCTAAGCTCAGGTAAAGGGTTTGCTGCTGCCAATCCAATCAAAGCAGTAATCTGCACCAGCACTGGACTACAGGATCCAACATAGCTATACTTCATTCAGCCTTAATAAAACATGAACAAAGACTTTCCATAGAAAAAGAAATGTGAAATTTGAGAACATTCTCCATGGAGATAGATAAGTTTTATAGATACTATGGAATGTTATAGCGTGGAGAAAGAGGCCCTCCTCTAGGAGCACAGAGCTTGCACACAGCAAGGACACACTTTTATGTTTTGACAAAAACATGAAACTTTTTTGATGGGGTGGAAGGTATGTCACCTTCTTGTCTCCATGGTGATGTTATTGCTGTGCAAGAAATGTTGCACATAAAGCATTAGATTCTATTTGAGATTAGATGTGATCTATCCCTATTCAGAAGCAAGTGATGCCCAGGGCAGGTTACAAGTCATCTCTGTTGATCTTCAAGGTGTTTTTGAGCAATACAAACTAATTAAATAAATGCAAGATAGATGCCATACTGCGGAACATTCCAGCCACAGCACTGACTTCATAAACCCAACCAAGTTGCACACCTTTTTGCACCTTTAAAGAGCAGAACAGGTCAAAAAGATATGAAACTTTGGAAATAAACTGCACTATTCAAGATAATTGAGTTGATGAAAGTGACAGTACCTTTTTAAAATTATATATATATATATATATATATATATATATATATATATAATATATATATATATATATATATATATATATATATATATATATATATATATATATATATATATATATATATATATATATATAAATTATAGGTTGTACTTACGATCCGAGCTCCTCCATGAACTCAAAGACCTCTTGTATGTTTTCAGTGGTCTTCCTCCACACATAGGAGGCCTCATGTCTGCCCATGTCTGCAGTGCCTCAACAGGGATTTCTGACAAAATGACCAAAACAAATAAAAGATTCTGTCATTGGTTAATCCTGCTTCACATCAGGTGGAGTCAGCCATATTGAAGTCTTCATCATCAGAAAATCATAGTGAATTACAGTGTGGGTCATGGTCCAAACTGCAGAGCTGTGTACCTGTGTACTTGTGTACCTGTCTACATGTCTGCTCTGATGCTTAGCCTGTCTGTGCTAATGCTACACAAAAGGTTAGTGCTAATCCGTCTAACTAGCACACAGGAAAGGACAGGAGCCAAGCTGGGCTCACACTCAGGCAGAGCCAATAAATATACTGCCCATCCTATATAGAGATGGGCAACATACTGTCTACAAGATAATACAGAAATGTATGTCTGGAAGATATGCAAAATGATTATATCAAGTACAGAATCTAAAGTAACAAAACATTTAAACGGTTAAAAAGCTGATAAAAAGTTGATAAAACCATTCACTTTTTGTGAGATACTTTCCAGGGAGGTCAAGCTTGACTGTAAAATTGTTAACACTATAAATCAGGATGCACCGATCCAGCTTTTTCAGTTCCAATACCAATTCTGATACTAGAGATGTAGATAAGTAGCTGCTGATAACCAAGATCAACTGATACCAAGACTAAAAACAGCATTTGTTTACTTAAAACTAAAATAAAATGACACACATCCAAATGTGATATGTAGCTGTTATCTATCTCTCAAGTAACTACAAAACATTATGAGAATTTCTGGGCCAACTAGTGTCCAATCAGAAGCAGTATTAATGAGGCTAAAAGCAATAGCTACCTGCCTCTAGAGTCTAGATATTAAGTTGTGATCAGTAGCCTTAATATGGCTACTGATCACATGATATGAGTATACAGGGGGTCCTCGGGTTACGACGTAGATCCGTTCTTAAGACGCGTCGTAACCCGAATTTCGTCGTAAACCGGATTTTGCCTTTGATCTTCCAACCAAAGCACCAATAACCTTTCCATCTCAATAATTAGACCACTACGCTGCTTGGTTATCACTGCCGCTTTCATAGGAGCAGATCAGAGCCCTCATCAGGTACTTCCGCCCACATTTGGCATGCACATGAGGCTGTCTTCTTCTCCCTACAACCACAACAGAGCGTATTCTTCCGCCGTGCGCCGCGCGCCGTTCGCGTTTGTTTACATCTCTTACCACGCTAAACCGCGTAAGACGTATTTTTTTTAATGGGGGCGCGTTCGTAACCACGAAGCGTCGTAACCCGAGACCGTCGTAACCCGAGGACCCCCTGTACGCAATATGCATGATATATAAACACTGTGTGGACTGAATAATGAGGTGAATAGGTGATCCATCAGGCGTTACCTAACACAGGTCCATGCTGAGGATTAGCTGCGCCTGAGCAAACGTGTTATCATGCTATTCTTATATAAGAGATTACAAACTGACTGTTGATCTGACAACACACACAGAACTAAAGCCACAGTGAGAAACATGTGGCAATGGTCTGATGCAACTTTCCTCCCCATGAGTTACATGCTTTTCATAAAATGTCCCACAGTATGGTATTAATCCTGGTATTAATCTCTATGGAGACAAGTGGGTAACACCACCAGGCCAAGTTACAGATCTGTGGAGAGGTGACCCCGCTCACAGTAAGACTTTGAGCAGTGATAACAGCCATAATGAAATGAAAGAAAGGTGAGTTTAATGTCATAGGACCAATTTAGGTAATTAAGCAATAACATCCCCATGGACCTCTGAGTTATAGACGCTTTCACTTAGACATAATATGCAAATGCGTGAAGAGTCCCTCAGTCGTCCAGGTAGAATCCATGATAAAAGAAGAAATTCAATTTGTCAACTGGACAAAGTTTGTTTGGTCGAAAACGTTTCGCCGCTCATCCGAGAGGCTTCGTCAGTTCATGTTAGAATGCTGGTAAGACACTATTGGTTTCGGTCTTTTGTTTCTCTGGCGTCTCGATTAGCATACCTATTCATCCCTATACGAGTGTTTTTCACACCTCTGGCCCTGACCTGGCTAGTACTATTGTTTCCCCTGTTTGTTTGATCTAGGCTTAAGAATGGAATTATAGATGGGAGCCAGTCTTTGTTTAAAAAAATAATAATAATAATTTACACATTTCTAAAATATAGGCCTAATATACTGTTGCTGATATTGCAAACTATAAGTATTTTGTAATAACTGTAATTTCATTCATTCATTTTTCATTCATTTATCTTCTTCCGCTTTTTCCATTTTCTGGGTCGCGGGGGTAGCAGTCCAAGCAGATCTTCTGCCCAGAACACAATGCACCAGCCCCCATGAATCCTCCCCCAGGTGGTGGGTCCACAGGAGGATGGCCCACGTCTTGTCACAACAGGCCTTGATGTATCTTCTGCCATGGGGGGCTACCAGTGTCCGCAGACACTGGGGGCAAGGTGGGGTTAAGTGTCTTGCCCAAGGACACATCGGCAGCGCTCAACTGTGGGAGCTGGGATCACACGCGGTCAACCCGTCAAGAGCGGGATTCGAACCGCTCACTAGGCAAACGCTCTACCATCTGAGCTAATGCCGCCCTTAAAGGGATATGCCACCCCCAGGTCAAATTTGGGCATCTCCCCACAGTCCAGAGACTAAAATAAGTGGTGGAAAGCGTTTTCCTGCTCACCCAGCCATTGTCCGAGTCTGTCAGCACTGACCGCCGCGGTATCTGCTGCTCCTCTGCCTTAGACTGGAGTCTAACGTTGCCAGAGAAAGATTTCGGCCAAAAGGAATTAATTTGCTCGATGCGTTTCCCAATTACTTTCTGTGTAGTGCGCATTCATATCGAGTGCAAATAAATGTGCAAATCAACATGGAGAGCTTGACTTGGTCATTTTGGGTGGGAACTATTTTTCAGTGCGGAAAAATAAAGCCGAATCACGCAGCACGCTGCCAGGGGAATCCCAGTTACGCACCAGGAAGGGAGTTCCCCTGTTGCACACCGTGGTGCGTGATTCGGCTTTATTTTTCCGCACTGAAAAATAGTTCCCACCCAAAATGACCAAGTCAAGCTCTCCGTGTTGATTTGCACATTTATTTGCACTCGATATGAATGCGCACTACACAGAAAGTAATTGGGAAACGCATCGAGCAAATTAATTCCTTTTGGCCGAAATCTTTCTCTGGCAACGTTAGACTCCAGTCTAAGGCAGAGGAGCAGCAGATACCGCGGCGGTCAGTGCTGACAGACTCGGACAATGGCTGGGTGAGCAGGAAAACGCTTTTCATCACTTATTTTAGTCTCTGGACTGTGGGGAGATGCCCAAATTTGACCTGGGGGTGGCATATCCCTTTAAGTTAACTGTCATTTAATTACAAGTATTTTCACAGTCACGTGTTATACTATAAGTTCTTTTAAGTGTAACACGTATATGAATTAATTATAATGAACTAACTACCCTCAGCACTGTATAGCCTACAACATAGCCTTCAAATGCACCTCAGCTTTTCAAACAGATACATAAAGTTTAGCAGCGGTTACTGATGACAGGGTGAGTCTCTAAATGGACTTTGTTGTGGTGATGATGCGCAGGCGCAACAGCCTTAAACCTGTAACCACGTTCATTAAACAGAGACGACCCTCCTCCTTAAAGGAAAAGTAACGTTATTTTACAATCTGAGCCTTCTTTCGGTAATAAAACAAGTCGTTTGACTCACCCATATCACGTTCGTGTCATTTGGAGCTGTTTGAAGAAAGTTATGTTGTAGCATATCCGTTAGCATTTGTATTCGGGGCATTACTTTGCGGTGTCCAAATAACACAAACTTTAGCACTTTTCAAATCATAGAAGCCCGATGTCTTAATGAAAGATTTCGTTTGAAGCAAAAGTGGCCTGTAATCCGAGATTTATCCATAGTTTTCAGCTTTGCGTTTCATGTTTGGGTCCCGGGAGCTGATGGCACAGTCCGCGCTTGCGCACTGGCGTCCTCATCTACTCGAAACTATGGCTAAATCTCGGATTACAGGCCACTTTTGCTTCAAACGAAATCTTTCATTAAGACATCAGGCTTCTATGATTTGAAAAGTGCTAAAGTTTGTGTTATTTGGACACCGCAAAGTAATGCCCCGAGCAAATGATACAGCACCATGTTAACAGATACGGGATCATTAGTAGAACAGAACGGCTCAACATAAGTTCTGCGATACTGCTCCAATTGACAGAAAAATGCTATGGGTGAGTAAAACTACTTGTTTTATTGCCGAAAGAAGGCTCAGATTGTAAAAAACGTTAATTTGCCTTTAATCTCACCTCTCCTCGTTCACCTCGGTCGGCTACAGGAGTAAGTCTGTGCTTCTGTCTCTGCGTAAATATCCAAACCTACCTGCAAGTGCATTCTGTCAGAAATACTGCGAAGCGCGGGGTTTGCTGCTGTGGCGTCTGGTACAAATGATTTCCTTATGGCGCAGTGTTCACAGGCAGCACCAGGGGCACCAGTGCCAGTGGTGCAATGGTCCATTATTCAGAACTTTTTGTACCCTGTAGACAACCTGAAATACGGACGCTGAAATGTATTGTTGTATACCCGTACCCTATTACCCCTCTGCCCCATCCCCGTGGACCCCCTTTCTAAACTTAAACAGTTCTTTTGTTTTGAGGATGCCATAACAGCCACAAGTTCCCAGCATCCTCCGCACACCACATTCGTGCTGCAGTCTACGCGCGACTGCCAGAGCAACGCAAAAATATAGACTTCAACCAGGAGGGAAATACGGAGCAAAATGCAACACGTAACTACTGCAGAATGCGACGTAAACACTGGCTACAATATCTAATTAGAAATCTGGATATATCTAGTACATTATTAAGTTCTTGGCTCAGTGTATCCTAGCTGCACGGATAGCCTATTTATTGGTTTCATCTTTCTGTTATAAAGGCTACAACATTTTGAGGACTTTTTTTCCGTTCAAAAGATATTATATTGTTAATTGTTAATCTGTGGCGACGGTCCTAATGTGTCATCATTCTGAAACCCATGGATAGCTTCCACTGTATTAAAACGTGTCTTGAATAAAAGCTGCATAACATAAATTAATAAAAGGAGCCATGATAACGACCGATTTGAGTCCTTGTTTAGTCCCAGTTTGGATTTGGTTTTGTCCGGGTCAAGTCTTGGTTAAGACCTGGTTTAGTCCCAAATTAGATTTGGTTTTGTACTTATAAAACTGTCGCGCGCTACAGAACCTGTACATGACTTGAGTGCTTAAGTAGGCTGTTTAAAGTCTGCATAGGCTACGCATGGCAAATCAATAATAAATGGTTGCAGAGATGAACGATCAGCGCACTTACGTTAGTAGGCACTCCAACCGAATAGACAAAACTACCTTAAATTCTGAAATAAACATACTAAACACGTCCCGTTTTGAGTTGCACGGTGCGTAGAAAGAAAGGTCGTTAAATAAAAAGAACTGAGACTTCTTACCGAGAGAGCGAGAGCAGTGCGCGCTCGGCTGTGCCCTGACTCGCCCGCGGGAGCTCGGTGCAGCGGTGGAGAGGACCGGAGACTGCGGAGATGTGGAGATGCTGAAGATGCTGGAGATGCTGGAGAGACTGGATATTGGAGCATGCACGTGGCACCCAGGAGAGGCGAGACGCGAGGAGGAGGGGCCGAGGCGCGTGCAACAAGCGGTGAGGGAGTGTGTGTGGTGACAAGGTCAGTCAGTTACGTTGAATCTCATAAAACATTTTTACATTTATTTTTGTTTCGGATGAGCTCATAACATTGTGCAGGGCTCTCAAGTTTTGAAGTTTGGTTGAGCAAAACTACAAAGCAACTAATGAGACTTATATAAATGAAGTTATTACCTGATGGTTCTCAGTCCTGAGTTGGATGTCTGTTTGTTTTATCATTCACCGTTTTGTCATCATTCGTTCGTCTCACTCGTGTTCAGTTGCCGTCCTTCAATTATCACTGACAGTGCAGTGCGCGCTTAGCTGAAACTAGACTCTACGGTCTGCCCGACAACAGAGCAATGTAGTTTCTGATTGGCTGAAAAGGGCGTGGTGCCTGGATAACTCTTCTGAGCCACACAGACCGATGTTCTGGGCACAGAAGCGCTGTGACCAGTGGCTAGAGTTTCATTGAATTGCTTAACAAAATTTCAGCGTGAGAAATACCATGTGTGGCGTGTGAGCGTGTGAACTCGTTGAAATGCGTGTGTCACACTCTCAAAGCTTGAGCGTCAATAATATTTAAAGATCCTATGTTACGCACAATTTTAAAAAAAGTCAAGCTTGAAATGTCTGACAACATTTCATTTTAGCTGAATTCTGAAACCACCAATAGTCTACACAGGGATTGTTGATAGAATTCTTGAAAGCGAGGTCCAGAATGTTGTGTCCTTGGGCAAGACACTTCAAGTTAAGGTAATATGTGCTTCTCCACTGCCTGACAAAAGTATTAGGACGATTGTGTATTTCTGAACTTTAATAATGATAACAAGACGTATTGGTAATGACAACATATCAATTTCATCATGTGTAAAGGCATATTATTGCAAAAATGTAACAATATCAAGTTAAATAGCTTTTTCATCAGAATAACCACCTTTGGCCTTAATCACAGCTTTACAAATTTGAGGCATTCTGTCCAACAATTTTTCAAGATATCCATCCTCTGTAGTTTTCCACTCATCCTGAAGACATTTCCACAGGTGTTTAACGTGTGGATTCCTGGAGCGCACTTTAATATCCAAATAATCCCACACTTTTTCGATGGGTGACAGGTCAGGAGACTGGGGCGGCCATGTCATAACCTGCAGTTGATGATGCTGTTCACACGTCTCCAAATGAACCTTACACAGTTTGGACGAGTGCTTTTGGTCATTATCTTGTTGGAACCAGAAGTTTCATCCAGAGTTCAGAAATACACAATCGTCCTAATCAGTGATGGGAATGACGGCGTTGAAATAAACGCCGTTACTAACAGCGTTACTTTTTTCAGTAACGGGTAATCTAACGAGTTACTTTATCTATCGTTATAACGCTGTTACCGGCACCAACACGCCGTTACCGCGCGTTACTGAACCTACTCATTTTGAAACTGGCATCATGTGCGTGACTCGCATAGGCACAGGGGAATTTTTTTCTCCCTTTGGTAAGGGCGGGATAAGTAATGATGATTGGCTAAAGCAGAGTAAGATTTCATGTTGAGCCAACCAGAGACACCCAGTGGGCGGTGGGCGGGTATCTACACACAATCCCAGCACACGTAGCGCGCACACGCAATACACACACCCCGTGTCAGATGGCGAGTAGAACCTGCGTGAAGTTGGCCCCCCATCAAACGCACACCTACACAAAAACTATGTCGTTCACGCAGGTGAAGAACGCAGAAGTATAGGCAGTATTTTAACCTCGTCGAGGTAAAAGGTAAAAACATACATGTTACGTGCACATTGTGTCAAAGACCAAAGACTTTGTCCACGTCCAATGTAAGCAACTCGAATTTAATGAAGCATCTCTCGACGGCGCACGCTTCTGTTAAACTAGTGGCCCCCAGCAGGCCCCATGATGATAATCGCATGCTAGGTGCCGTTAACAACGAAGGCCACGGTGACGGAGCCACGCCAGCCAAGCAGCAAAAACTGTATAATGCACTGTCAAAAAAATCCAAATTATTTGACATTTTTTAACAAAAAAAAAAAGTAACGCATTAGTTACTTTCCTAGGTAACTAGTTACTTTTATAGTGTAGTAACTCAGTTACTAACTCAGTTACTTTTTTGGGTTAGTAACTAGTAACTGTAACTAATTACTTTTTCAAAGTAACGTACCCAACACTGGTCCTAATACTTTTGTCAGGCAGTGTATGTTCTTTATCTTTCAATGGTCATTGGTAACCTGTCAAAAGCAGCGGCAAGCTTCATGTTCAGGTTAGATTAAAGATGGAAACAACCAGGAAACCCACCAGACACAGGGAGAACATGCAAAAACCCTGCATTGAAAGGTACAAACTAAGAACCGAACCCGGGACCTTATTGCTGTGAGGTGAGAATGCAAGCCAGATCTTTGGAGAGGTGACCCAGCTCACAGTAGAAATGCATTAAAGGAAAAGTAACGTTATTTTACAATCTGAGCCTTCTTTCGGTAATAAAACAAGTCGTTTGACTCACCCATAGCACGTTGGTGTCATTTGGAGCTGTTTGGTAAAAGTTATGTTGTAGCGTTTCCATTAGCGTGAGTACTCGGGGCATTACTTTGCGGTCTCCAAATAACACAAACTTTAGCACTTTTCAAATCATAGAAGCCCGATGTCTTAATCTACGATCTTGTTTGAAGCAAAAGTGGCCTGTAATCCGAGATTTAGCCATAGTTTCGAGTAGATGAGGAGGCCAGTGCGCATGCGCGGATTGTGCTATCAGCTCCCGGGACCCAAACATGAAACGCAAAGCTGAAAACTATGGCTAAATCTCGGATTACAGGCCACTTTTGCTTCAAACGAAATCGTAGATTAAGACATCGGGCTTCTATGATTTGAAAAGTGCTAAAGTTTGTGTTATTTGGAGACCGCAAAGTAATGCCCCTAGTACTCACGCTAATGGATACGCTACAACATAACTTTTACCAAACAGCTCCAAATGACACCAACGTGCTATGGGTGAGTCAAACGACTTGTTTTATTACCGAAAGAAGGCTCAGATTGTAAAATAACGTTACTTTTCCTTTAAGGTATTTTGTAGTATTAAGTAACAATCCTGTTATTGAATACATGCATGTTAGATCAGCTTAATACACTGAATACTGAATACCATTACAAACATTTTGGGCAGAGTTCCATAGTGTGGCTTTAACTCAGGTAATAGGGTAGTGGGTGTCTGCAGCATGAACAAAAGGCTCAACAGGTGTCTGAAAGTGTGTCTCACATGCTCATTTTCTCTGTGTGTGTCCCAGGAGCAGATGAGCCTTGAGCTGTCCACTTATCAGAATGTGGATCTGAAGGACATGATCTGAGCATTATAGTCATGTGAGACAAACACATTCATTCAGATACACATAGTTTAGACCTGTTTTCTATTGGTCCTTCTTCTATTGGATCTGGTTAATTGCTGAGTTAGATGGGTCTAATCTTGATTATTATGTAGTTCTACTGACAAAAGTGCTTTGTGTTTCTTGTGTCTTTGTCATTAAAATTTTCTTCTATGACAAGAAGACAAATTACCTGTGAAGCCTGTTCTTTGTTTTTCGTATTTAATTCTTACATTAAGAAGTATACAATAGATGCTCTTAGATTCCAGGTAACCTTTGTTATTAACAAATAGTATAACAAATACATTTGAATTCTTTTTAAAAATACATAAATAAATAAATGCAAAATTGTGAGAACAAAAATTTAACACTTTAGTCATAGTCATAGTTTGCTTTATTGTCGAAAACAATCATGTACATGTACATAGAGTGAATTCGAAATTTCGTTTCCCCACTAACCAGGCAGGACAGTGATTTTTACATAGCCACTAAAAATTGGTCTTGTCCTCGTGGACCCAATGTTCTCAGCTCGTCGGGTGGGAAATGTGTCTTAACCTCCTCTAATAATAAGACTTTTTATACTTTCTTGAAATCCACTTTTTGCAGTGTAGCCCTTATTTAGACTTGACAAAATCTTGATTTAGTCCTGGTTTAGTCCTAATTTAATCCTGGTTTAGTCCTCTGTTAGTCCTGGTTTAGTCCCTCAGTTAGTCTTTGTCTTTGTCTCAGCAGTCTGAGCAGGGAGGCTCAGACTTCCTTTTCCATACACACTTCTTCCAGCTTCTCCGTGGGGACTGCGAAGCATTCCAAGGCCAGCCCAGAGACATAGTTCCTCCAGCGTGTCCTGGGTCTTCCCCGGTGCCTCCTCCCGGTGGGATGTCCCTGAAACACCTCTCCAGGGAGGCATCCAGGAGGCATCCGGAACAGATGCCCGAGCCACCTCAGCTGGCTCCTCTCGATGTGGAGGAGCAGCGGTTCTACTCTATGCTCCTCCCATCTGACTGAGCTCCTCACCCTATCTCTAAGGGAGCGCCCAACCACTCTGCGAAGGAAACTCATTTCAACCGCTTGTATGTTCTTTTCTCAACCATTGAAAACATTTTAAACCCCGATTCTAACACATTTTACTTTACACCCACTGACTCTCTCTGCGAGCAGTTTGCTGATCACTTCACGGGAAAGATAAACACTATCAAATGTGATATTTTATTTTGTTTTGTTTTGTTTTTTGTTTCTAACACACCTGAGTGTTTGCCTCGACTAGAGAAAACTGGACAGTTTTGCCCTGGTAAATGCTGGGATGCTTCACAAGGTCTTCTCTTCAGTGAGGCCTACCACATGTCTTTTAGATCCAATCCCCACTCAATTTTTTAAGTCATTTTATGGATCTTTTAGGGATGAACTTTTGGTCATAATGAATTGCTCTCTTCAGACAGGGGTCTTTCCCACTGCCTTCAAAGCAGCAGTGGTGAGGCCCCTGCTGAAGATAAGATAAGACTTTATTGATCTCACGCAGGAGAAATTTACTTGTCACAGTAGCTCCAGGTAGGGACAGTTTGAACAAGAAAGAAAAGTGCATGCAGGCAAGAATGGCATAAAGATAAGTAATGATAATAATAAAATAAGTAATAATAGAATAAGTAATAATAATAAAACAGTAACAAGGAGAGTATTGCATGTTGAAAAAAATGATATTGCACGTTAGGACCATACAGTGGAGTTATACAAGTAATATTAATAAGAAACAGTAACTAGGAGAGTATTGAAAAACGATATTGCACGTTTGGACTATACAGTAGAGTTGTACAGTCTGATGGCGGTGGGGATGAAGGATCTGCGGTAGCGCTCCTTCTTGCACTGGGGGTGCCTCAGTCGGCTGCTGAAGGAGCTGCTCAGCTCCTCTACAGTCCGGTGCAGAGGGTGAGAGGTGTCGTCCATGATGGACGTAAGTTTGGCCAGCACCCTCCTCTCAGCCACCTCCTCTACAGAGTCCAGAGGACAGCCCAGGACAGACCTGGCCCTCCTGACCAGCTTGTTGAGTCTTTTTCTGTCCCGTTCTGTGCTGCTCGGGGCCCAGCAGACGACAGCGTAGAGGAGAGCAGAGGCCACCACAGAGTCATAAAAAGTCTTGAGCAGAGGCCTGCACACTCCAAAGGACCTCAGCCTCCTCAGGAGGTGGAGGCGACTTTGGCCCTTCTTGTACAGAGCATCGGTGTTGTGTCGGACCAGTCAAGGTACTTGAAACTGTCCACAGTCTCTATGTCCTGCCCCTGGATGTTCACCGGTGAGTGAGGTAGTGGTCTCCTCCTGAAGTCGATCACCGTCTCCTTTGTCTTACTAGTGTTAAGGCTCAGGTGGTTGCGCCCACACCAGTCCACAAAGTCACTGATGACCAAGCAGTACTCCAGCTCGTTCCCCTCAGACACACAGCCCACAATGGCTGAGTCGTTGGAGAACTTCTGAAGATGGCAGCTGTCTGTGTTATATGTGAAGTCCGAGGTGTAGATGGTGAAGAGGAAGGGTGAGAGGACAGTTCCCTGGGGGGCCCCAGTGCTGCAGACTACCACCGTACTGTGGATGGTCAGTGAGGTAGTCGATGGTCCAGGCAGCAAGATGTCCATCAACTCCCGCATCCTCCAGCTTCCCCGTAGCAGCACCGGCCTGATGGTGTTGAAGGCTCTGGAGAAGTCAAAGAACATGACTCTCACAGCACTCCCGGAGGTCTTTAGGTGGGTGAGCGCCCGCTCCAGCAAGTAGATGACGGCGTCCTCTACTCCTACGTTTGGCTTGTAGGCAAACTGCAACGGGTATTGGGTGGGGCTCACCACAGAGCGGAGGTGACTGAGGATCACCCTCTCCATGGTCTTCATGAGGTGGGAGGTCAAGGCAACTGGTCTGTAGTGGGCCGGTTCCCTGGCGTTTGTTGTTTTGGGAACCGGGACCACACAGGACGTCTTCCACAGAACGGGGACCTTCTCCAGGCTGAGGCTCAGGTTGAAGATGTAGCAGAGAACCTCACAGAGCTGGTCCGCGCAGGTCCTCAGCAGCCTGGGGAAGATACCATCAGGTCCTGTGGATTTTTTCTGCTTGAGTCGCCTAAGCTCCCTCCTCACCTCGTCCGGTGTGATGGGGGTGGTGGTGGGGGGTGGAGGGGGGCTGGTGCTGGGTCCATGTGAAGGGGGAGGGGTGTAGCTACTGGCCTGGGGAGGTGTGAAGAGGAGGAGGGGGGAGTCGGCAGAGGGGCAGAGGGGGTGAGTGGCGAATCAAACCTGTTAAAGTAACAGTTTAATTCGTCCGCCCAGCGCTGATCACCACCAGCTGTCCCTCTGCCACTCTGTCCAAATCCAGACATGTTTCTCAGTCCTCTCCACACGCCCCGTACTTTGTTCTGGGCCAGCTGCTCCTCCATCTTCCTCCCATAGTCATTTTGAAGAAGAGCAATTTCGATTTTAATGATTTTAACAAGACCCGAGATACTTGAACTCCTCCACTTGAGGCAAGGACTCCCCACCCGCCCGGAGAGGGCAAGCCACCTTTTTCCGGTCGAGAACCATGGCCTCGGATTTGGAAGAGCTGATCCTCATCCCAGCCGCTTCACACTCGGCTGCAAACCGCCCCAGTGCACATTGGAGGTCCCGGTTCGATGAAGCCATCAGGACAACATCATCTGCAAACAGCAGAGATGAGATCCTGTGTTTCCCAAACCGGATCCCCTCCGGCCCTGCGCCTAGAAATTCTGTCTTGTTCACGAGTGAGGGGAGGATGGAGCATGAGATTGACAGGCGGATTGGTGCAGCGTCGGCAGTGATGCGGTCGTTGTACCGGACCGTTGTGGTGAAGAGGGAGCTGAGCTGAAAGGCGAAGCTCTCAGTTTACCGGTCAGTCTACGTTCCTACCCTCATGGTCATGAGCTCTGGGTAATGACCGAAAGAACGAGATCGCGGATACAAGCGGCCGAAATGAGTTTCCTCCGCAGAATGGCTGGGCGCACCCTTAGAGATAGGGTGAGGAGCTCAGTCACACGGGAGGAGCTTGGAGTAGAGCCGCTGCTTCTCCAGCTGAGGTGGTTCGGGCATCTGTTCCGGATGCCTCCTGGACGCCTCCCTCGGGAGGTGTTCCGGGCATGTCCCACCGGAAGGAGGCCCCGGGGAAGACCCAGGACCCGCTGGAGAGACTATGTCTCCCGGCTGGCCTGGGAACGCCTTGGGGTCCCCCCGGAGGAGCTGGAGGAAGTGTCCGGGGTGAAGGAAGTCTGGGAGTCCCTGCTTAGACTGTTGCCCCCGCGACCCGGCCCCAGATAAGCGGAAGAAAATGGATGGATGGATGATTTTAACAACTACCGACCAGTGTATAACTTTACCATTTTTAAGCAAGATTTTAGAGAAACTTGTCTTTATCCAACTAAATTATTTTTAGATGTTCACATCTTGGAAAAAATTCAATCTAGTTTTAGGGTGAACCACAGCACCAAGACTGCCTTGGCAAGATTTTAAAATGATTTTAGAATAAATTGTGATTCACAAAAGGTGACTGTGTTGGTTCTGCTGGATCTGAGTGTTGCCTTTGACACAGTAGACCACACTATTCTTTTAACTCGCCTAAAACACTTTGGCCTCTCTGGTGCTGTTCACAAATGGTTCACGTCCTATCTCACAGACAGAAGATTTATGGTGAGTGTGAACACATGCTCCTCCAAGATCCATAAAATCACATGTGGTGTCCCCCAGGGTTCCATTTTAACTTATACATGCTCCCTCTTGGCAACAAGCTATGCAGATGATATGCAGCTTTACATTTCCGTGTCTCCTGATGACACCAGGCCAATGGATGCTCTTTTTAACTGCATTCTAGATATCAAATCCTGGATGGCAAGAAACTTTCTCCAGCTTAACCAGGACAAAACTGAGGTTTTAGTCATCGGTCCTGAGGCCCAGAGAGAGAAATTTATACTACAACTACAAGCACAGTCTTTTAACCCATCTCAAGTGAAAAACCTGGGCGTCATTTTTGACTCTGAGCTGACTTTTATCCCACACATCAAGAACATCACAAAAATAGGTTTCTATCACCTAAAAATAATAGCCAGAGTCCGCCCTATTTTCTCTCAGGCCAATACGGAGACACTGATGCATGCTTTTGTCACCAGCCGTATAGACTACTATAATGCCCTGCTCTCTGGTCTTCCCAAAAAGAGGATTTCAGGTTTGAATTATTACAAAATTCAGCAGCACGTGTCCTGACTAGGACCAGAGGGCGGGACCACATTACACCGGTTTTTAAATTACTGCATTGGCTCCCTGTGAGTTTCAGGATAGATTTTAAAGTTCTTTTACTTTTTTCTTTTTACTTTTAAAGTTCTCTTAATGGTCTTGGGCCTTCTTATCTTTCAGAACTGCTTTTTCCTTACGAACCTTCACGGGCCCTGTGCTCCTCCAGCAGCAGGCTCCTGGTCATTCTCAAGGTCAGGACACACACTCACGGAGAGGCGTCTTTTCAGTACTACGGCCCTCGTCTATGGAACAGCCTGCTGGAGGACCTCAGAGCTGCAGAGAACGTTCATGTTTTTAAGAGTGGGCTCAAGACTCACCTGTTTAACTTGGCCTTTGATTGAATTTGTTTGTCTGTTTATTTGTTCTTCCGTTTGTTCTTTCATTTGTTTGTTTGTTTGTTTGTTTGTTTGTTTTCTGTTGGCGGCACAGTGGCTGAGTGGCTAGCACTCATGCTTCTCAGCAAGAAGGTTCAGGTCGCCCGGGCCTTTCTGTGTGGAGTTTGCATGTTCTCCCCATGTCTGGGTGGGTTTCCTCTGGGCACTCCGGTTTCCCCCACCAAACCAAAACATGCGCCATAGGTAATAATCCTTCAGCTTGAGTCCTGACCAAGCCTAAACAACAAAATAAACGATTTCTCCTGTATGAGATCAATAAAAGTCAATCTTCTAATCTTCTAATCCTTAATCACTGTTAGGCGCTTTGTGTTACACTTTTGTATGAAATGCGCTTTATAAATAATGTTTGTTTGATTGATTGATTGATCCATGAACTTGTCCTTTTGGTCTTTACGCAAAGCTCATGACCATAGGCAACCAAAGGTAGATCCATGGATGGATGTATAAAGGCAGATTAAACTCAGAGCACAGCCCTTGTCTCCTGCTCTGTCTAAAGAGGGACAACAGTACATGTACTGTCTGAAAAACAGCAGTAGGATGCAGTGATGTTATCTATCCCAAACTGTTGCTCTCCTTATTCTAACAGTCCAATTAAATCTATTTGTTTTAAAAAAAATCAATGTAAGTGTAATGTCTGGATGTCTGCACCTGCCTCACATCGCACCTTCGACTCAGCATCTGACAGCATCAAAACACAAGGTCAACCAATCAGACTGAAGCATGCACCACAAGAGGATTATACAAGCAAATAATAGACCACTCTCACTATAGTATACAGTACAGCACAGAATACACAGGACACACAGTACATGCAGAACACACAGGGCACTCGACAATAGCCCTGTTCATAAGTCCTGGTCCGGTTCAATAAAACTTAATAAGAGTCTAGTGCTGGCTCGATACTGACATTTAAAATACTGATTTCAAATCTACAATGGTAGAAGGTGCATTGTGCAACTTTGTTGGTGGAGGTTTCGTCAAATGTTTTTCTCCATGGAGATGCTAACTGGAATCTTTCACAGTATGGTATTAAACCTGTCTACATCAAATCAAATCAAACAATATTTATAAAGCGCTTTTCATACAAAATTGTAGCACAAAGCGCCTTACAGTGGTCAAGGATTAGAAGATTGACCTTTATTGATCTCGCACAGGAGAAGTTGTTTCTATATTTGACCCGGGGACCATCCCCATAATTTTGTTTTGTTATTTAGGCTTGGTCAGGCCCTAAGCTTTCCGTAGCAAAATCATCTTCATGCTTGACAATCCTTCATCTCATCCTGCAAGGAACACCTCTGCATCATTGGCTGCTATGGGCATAAAAGAAGAGAAACTGGTGTGGCCCCATCCTCCCCTGACCTCAACCCTATTGAGAACCTTTGGAGCTCCTCAAGTGAGATCTATGAGGGTGGAAGGCAGTTCACATCCAAACAGCAGCTCTGGGAGGCTATTCTGACATCCTGCAAAGAAATTCAAGCAGAAACTCTCCATAAACTCACAAGTTTAATGGATGCAAGAATTGTGAAGCTCCTATCAAATAAGGGCTCCTATGTTAAAATGGAACTTGACCTGTTAACATGTTTTGATTGAAATAGCTTTTGATTTCAGTAATATGCTAATGCTTCTAATTGAAAAATAAACAAATGACCATTTTCAGTTGTTTACAACAATAACATGGTTTGAAACTCTGTTGTGCATAATTATTTGGAACAGTGTATTTTAAGTTTTTATTTTTGGAAAAAAAAATATTGCTATCATTGGGAGGATTGTTCAATAACATTTGAATTGTACTCTGTAGGTTGATGACTTGAAAATTACGATGATTATTATTTATATTGACAATTTGGCAAAATCAAAAATATCATTTGCATAATTTTGAATGTAGTGTGTCTTGAGGAGAAGGTTTTATTCATGAGTTTAAACTTCCTGTTAAGCTTTCTAACAGACCTTTTCCAGCATGTGGAGCTTGGGCCTAAACATGGATCAGTATACAAACACTTGTTTTCAGTTGCACAACATAAGTCATTTGCGCCTAAATTGAACTGCCTGTCACAAAGAAGCTGCTCTGTAGTTTCAAATAAATCCACACACAAAACATAAACTCCAAGACTGTATTAAAATAGATCTCAAATGACCAGTCAGAACAGATGCAGAGATTTCCTGATTTTCCTTTAATGCTTGTGTTAATCAGGATGATTTATCCCTGATTAAATCCATAAAGCAGGATTATCCAGGACTAAACCAGGTCTAAACCAGGACTAAATCAGGTCCAAACCAGGTCCAATATTTTGTGAAAATAATTCTTGTGTTACTGCTGAAACAAAACACTAAATTAGTGTGAAATGAGTGAAAAATGAGCTCAATCCAAACAATATAAATGAGTAAAACTCCTGTTAGTGAAAAGAACAAGGTGCTCTCAACCTTAGATGATTACAGTGTGACCGCTGGACTTGTTTAATTATCCGTTTAGTCCAGATTATTGTGAGAGGAAACATGGCATTAAAAAACACATTTCAGTTCAATTTGCTGTGACCTGCAGAGAACATTAGACCACAGAAATAAACCAAAACATGATGTGGAACAATTATTTCACTTAAAGCCCCATTGCGTTTTAAATTAGACTTAGTTTGTTTTTTATTTTTGGATGCTTTTAGTGCACTGAAACACAAAGAAAACCATGTGCCGGGTCTGACTTGTATTTGGCTTTCCACGGAAATGTTGTTCCTTTGGCTTTAAAATATAACAGTAAAACACATTTATCTCCATGGAGAATGTTCCAAAGTATGGTTTTAGGGATGCACCGATAGAATACTGGTATTGGATATCGACACCAATACTGATAATGCTGGATCGAATATTGGCTTCCAAATATCAGCTCAGTTAATATCCTGATTGGACACATAAATTGATGTCACAAGACCATTTTCTGGTCATAGTCAGCCCAGAAAGTCTCATAAATGAACTTTTTTTTACACATAGTCTTGTAATTACATAAGCGATAAACAGCAGTTATGTAAAATCAGTTTTGTCTCATTTTATTTGTGCTTTAAAGGAAATAAATGCTGATTTCAGTCTCTGCACTGGTATCGGTTGATATTGGGAAGTGGCAGATCCTTAAAGCTATAGTATCAGAATCAGTATTGCTGAGCAGTAACTGCTGGATCGATGCATCCCTAGTTTTAACTTTCTATTTCCATGGAATCGTGTAGGTGATGTGCCACTTCTGGGAAGTTACACGGTGCAGACCTGTTCTGCAAAAATGACTTTTCAGAGCTTTTCACCATGTTATATTTTCCTTCTCACTGACCCTCTCGTTGGGTCCAAGTTGTATTTGGAGTGATTTGTGCATGTTTTGAGTCATCTTTATTGTCCTGTATTCAAGACGTCATTGTTCTGATCAACACCACCAGTACATGCACACTGTGATCTCCCATTTTACTTTCTTAATTGGTGATACATGTATTCGGCAGCATCACGTAGACAACTTCGCACCCTTTTATTTTTTATTTTTTAATCAGCCATATAGTGTGATGTGCAGCTATCCATAGGAGGTGCTGACTCTTTGTGATGTGATGACCTTTACGGCGACATCAGCTAGTCCATCTCAGAAAATTTGAATAAGTTTAATTTTTTTTGGTCTCATTTCAGAAAGTCAAACCTAGATATTATAGAGACTCATGACACAGAGTGAATATATAAGAATTATACAAGATGGATGGATGTATATATAAGAATTTAATTTTTATGATTTATGGCTAATAAATATAGATAATGAAAACTCAAAATTCAGTACCTCAGAAAATTACAATATTAAATAAGGTTTGACTTTCATGAATAAGTGACAAATAATATTGAACATTTTCATGATATTCTAATTTTTTGAGAGAGACTAGTATGTCTTCTCTCTTCTCCTTTTGCAGTAGAAATGCTCTGACAAAATGAACTGTACATGGTAAACTACAAAGTGCAGTATTTTATTTAAATAGTGGAGTGCTTTTGAAACAGTGAATATTACAAAGTGTCATGTTTTTGGCTGAAAATGGACCAATGCAAACAAACCTCTCAGCATTAGAAATAAAATACTACATTTTTCATTCACCCAAAGTCTGTATGAGCCCTGAGACTTCCAAGGAGACAAAGCTTTCATCAAGTTATTCTAATACAATATGTCCCTATGTTAGGCAAAATTAACTTATTTCTGTAGCTTATAACCATACTATGTTTTTTTTATTTATTTATTTTCATTCATACATAACACATAACAATTGGGCATGTTTAAAGGGCATGTACCTTTGTGAAATTAAATGTGCACCATGTAACATTTGTTGTTGGGTCTGCCACCGGCTTGTCTCACTGAAAATGTTGTTGCTTTGCTTATGTTTCACAGTATGGCATTACCCCAACATTTTTTGTATCTAAACAATAACATCTCCATGGAGACTATCAGGTGGCAGATGCTCCACCAGAGAAGTTACATAGTATGCCTTTAAAATGAGACTGAACGATATTGCCTACATATTTTACCAGGTGTTTTGTTGAATGAGAACCACAAGGAAGCAACTCAAGCCAGGGACGCGGTTAACCAATCAGAGATGTTAAGATGAGGACCACATGGAAACAACTGCGAATGAACATCCCAGAGAGTTGTTTTTTGTCATGGTTCGCCATCATCAGATACAGGCCCTTAAAATCAATCTTCAGTGGTAATCTAGAAGAGCTCCTCTGTGTTTTTAAAGTTCAGCAATGTGAACCCCCAAAGCTTAAAGGGGCATTGTGTAACTTTTCTGGTGGAGGGTCAGTAAAATGCTTTTCTTCATGGAAATTTTATGGCTTTGTCTGGAATGTTTTACAATATAGTATTAAGCCCTTCTGTCTTTGTGGAGACCAAACCAGACCAAGTTACAGGTCAGATCTGTGGAGAGGCGAACCCGCTCACAGTCAGAATGCCTGTTTTTTTTTTTAGTTATAAAACCAGTGGTAAATGAATAAAAAGTAAGGTAGAGCTGTTTAATGTCATACTGTGGCACATTCCAGGCAAAGCAAAGACATATCCATAGAAACAAGAAGGTGACGGACCCTCCACCAGAGAAGTTACACAATGCACCATTAAGTGTCCAAAAGGAGTCTAAGGTGTCACTAATGAACCATCCCAATAAGTAAACATGGATGAGGACTAGGCTAAAATGCCATTGCTGACATTGAAAATCCAAATGAGTTCTTCCCAGAGATTCTTTCAATCCATTCTTATTTAACTACACAGTATTACTTGTACTGGTCCTGTATACATGGATCTTAAGGCCTGGTTTACACATTTAGTAAAATTTAATCCAGTTTTCAGGCAGTTTCCGTTCGCACTACTCTTGTCTATTCCTGGTGATACTCAAAAGTTCAAATATTTGAAAATATGTAATAGTATAAGTTTAAAGGAAAAGTAACGTTTTTTACCATCTGAGCCTTGTTTCGGTAATAAACAAGTTGTTTTACTCACCCATAGCACTTTGGTGTCATATGGAGAACTTCCCGAGAGGTTTTAGATTCGCGATCTCCATAATGTGAGTTCTCGGGGCACTTGTTTGCGGTCTCCAAATAACACAAACTTTAGCACTTTTCAAATCATAGAAGCTCGATGTCTTAGCCTACGTTTTCGTGTGGTCAAAAGTGGCCTGTAATCCGAGATTTAGCCATAGTTTCGAGTAGATGAGGAGGCCAGTGCGCATGTCGGACTGTGCTCTCAGCTCCCGGGACCCAAACATGAAACGCAAAGCTGTAAACTATGGATAAATCTTGGGATTACAGGCCACTTTTGATTCAAACGAAATCGTAGACTAAGACATCGAGCTTCTATGATTTGAAAAGTGCTAAAGTTTGTGTTATTTGGAGCCCGCACGGGGCATATTACATGCTAACGCAAATCTAAAACATCTCTGGAAGTGCTCCATATGACACCAAAGTGCTATGGGTGAGTAAAACAACTTGTTTTATTACCGAAAAAAGGCTCAAATTGTAAAAAAAAAACATTGCTTTTCCTTTAAGATCCACTGGTATACTAGTCTGGTTAACACCTGACCATATCACAAGTGAGATATGGGTCTGGAAACTCGCTTCGAAAAATCCCGTAGCGGAGGTGTGGTTAGCGATTGCCAACGGCCGTTTATTGGGCGTTATGAATGTCTATCATTGAGCGTATACGTAAGTCCATAGCCAATCATGTCAGTTGTCAGTTCAAACTACAAGCTTCCGTTTGTCATGTAGTACGCGTCACCGTCTTGCCACACCTCCCCCGCTCTCTGATTGGGGCCCTAAATCTGGGACTCTCGCTTGGACGAGTTTCCAGGCCGCCTTCCAGTTCGAAACGAACGGAAGCGGCCTGGGAATTCCCAGGCTACTGGTATACTGCATACAGTGTCATTCCAAATACTTCAAAGACAATATAGTATTTTCATTAACGCTACACAATATATTGCAAATGTATTGGTATTGCAACACATAAGTTCTGATTTTTTAAATGAAAGCTTTAAATAAGGCTGAATTTTCAAAATGATTTTCCCTAGAAATTATTGACTCAAAAATACGTTAAAATATTACAATAATATCAATATCACAGTACTTTAACAGCCATATTACATGTCGTAAATATGTCCAATATTGTGCAGTCCTAATTTTCATATTACTTTAAGTACTTTACAACTTTATATTTTTATGATACACAAGCAAATATATAATCTCTTTTCCCTATTTGTTGGGATTAAATTTGATCTCGAGGAACCACCATAGTTTTCAGTATTAACAGGCAACATTGCATTTGAAAAGAACAATGGCACATGTAAACAATAGCAAACGGAACCCTTATCAGGATGTAATGAAAGGTTTCAATTTATGTTTCTGACCACAGTGAAGCAATCCATCCACTTTCCAAGTTTACATCTTAAAAACATTCCAGCTTTTCAACAGGCAAAAGGCTAATCTGCATTTATCAAGCTTTTCTCAGGTTGTTGCACCCCCTTGAGGCTGAATGCAACTTATTTTTGTTTAAGTCTGGACTGGAGACTGCAATCCCATAATGATCCATATTTTCTATTATAAAGCTGCAGACATAATATTGGTTCTGCTGTACAATACAATACAATACAATACAATACAATAGCAAAAGGCTATTTCCCATTGTGTGTAGTTTTCTTCAGGTGTGTAGCGCCCCCTAGACGCTGGATTCAAGGTTTTTTTTTTCTCCACAAGAAGACTGAAATCCCATAGTAGTCCCATTTTTTCTACTATAAAACTGGAAACACTGTGGCTCTGTTGTAGCTACCTCCACAATAGAAAATGGCTATTGTCCAATTTCAATCTTTCAAGTTTCTGTTGCCCCCTGGAGGATAAATTAAATCACCTGTTTATATTTAAGTGTGTAAGAGAAGACTGCAATCCCATAATAATCAAATAGAAAGTTGACTACCCCTGTTTTCCACTGTAAAGCTGGCGACACATTCATAATAGAAAAAAAGCTCCAAAGTGCAATTTTCTCCAGGTTTGTAGACTGAAGACTCCAATCACAATGTAGTCCCTTGTATTCCATTGCAAAGCTGTAGATATGTTGGTTCTGCTGTAGTTATTTCCACAATAGAAAAAGGCTCTTATCCAATGTGTAATGTTCTCCAGGTTTGTGTCACTCCCTAGTTTTTTTTTCCAGCAAGAAGATGCCATCTCAAAGTAGTCCATGTTTTTCTGTATAAACCCAGTGACATAGTTCTGCTGTAGCTACCTCCACAATAGAAAAAAGCAATTGTCCAATGTCATGTTCAAGCTAATTTTTGTCGCCATCTAGAGGCTGAACTTAAACTTTTTATTTTCTTGTCTCACCTCCAATCCCAAGTGTAGTATTCACATTCAGTTTAATCTTTGGCATGAACAGGAGCTTTCAAATACAGCTCAGAGGCCTGTAATGTGGAATTCTTATTTCCAGTTGATTTGAGCACTTTCAGAGCAGTTCTGTTATTAGTCATTTAAATGAGTTGTTCCCAGTGGTGTTTTCAATTCGATCTTATAATTGCACAATACTACTTCTAATGGTCCTGTATACATGTTCGGAGCTTAAGAGTTTTTGGCCAATTTTAGGTTGTGCAGAAAGCGAAATATTCTATAATATATTTAGTATTAGAAGTTTGGAATCCATTGGTATACATTAACAGCAAGTGTCTAAAGAGTATTGTTGTTGTTAGTCGTTAGTCCCAGTTGACTTGAGCACTGGTTTTGGAGTGACGTTTGGCCTCCATGATGGTGAAGGCCTCTTGCTCCTCACTGAGCTCCTTCAGTCTCTTCTCCTCCAGGAAAGACACCAGAGAGTCCCTCATGTCCACCACCTCCAACATCTGCTGCAGGATACGCTCCTCCTCCTCCGCCTGTTCCGGGGTCTTGTCTGTGAAGAGAAGCCATTACAACTACATTACAACTCATCTAAACTAGTTTCTGAACCAAACTAAGTCCACAATGTCCTCAAACAGGACTGAGAGGTTTTCATTATAGCATCATTATAACTGTTGAAATTATAGCTTGAAAACATAAAGCACAGAAATAAAAGACTCACCTGTGATCTCCATGCATTTACGCAGCTCCAGCTCTAACATGCTCTGTTTGTCCTCCAGCTCCAGCTGACGAGAGCTGTGGAAACAACCATCAGTGAAAAAAGGCTGAAACAAGACACACTTATGGCTTAGAAATGACAGTGTGTTGCATTAAAATGCATTGTGTAATACATTTGCTACATGGTCCTATGTTATAGTGTAAACATATACATTTATTGATTTATAACTGCTTAGAGAAGATCAAAATTGTTGAAGGGGTTTCTATTTCTACATTCATGACATTCAAAGTATTCTACATTGCATTAGATTCACTCCACTCTGGGGCAGACTGATGGAAGTGAGGCTGCCAATATGTGCCGTCAGCCTCTCCAACCACCACCAACACTCACACACACCACATTCATACTGGGCAATACGGGTGAAGTGTCTTGCCCAAGAAAACGACAGCAGATTTTTTTTGCCACTGCCCCAGTGTGAGCCCTGGTATTCCCAGCAGTCTCCCAACCATGTACAGTACTAACCAGACTACCCTGGCTTAGCTTCAGAGATCAGACAAGATGAGGCTTTGACAAGGAGGTTTGGCCACGCATCAAGTAGTGCAATGATTTTAAACTTTATTACCATTAAATGAAGGAGTAACTCTTAC
Source organism: Paratrypauchen microcephalus (assembly GCA_036785185.1). Lineage (NCBI taxonomy): Eukaryota > Metazoa > Chordata > Actinopteri > Gobiiformes > Gobiidae > Paratrypauchen > Paratrypauchen microcephalus. The sequence continues at coordinate 710,152 of JAVJIX010000205.1, forward strand.
AAGACTGTGCAGTACTACGTGTAAATGTCCCTGTGTGTGTACAAAGCTCAGTTGCATCAGCACTATGTCAGCTATGTTTACTCTGTCGGCCTTGTACTGTGCTCACTTACGCCACCATGAGTTCAGACTCCTCCGACACCAATGCGTTCTTCTCATGCACCAGCTGGATCCAGTGTTCAATCATCTCTGAAGAACTGTCTAAAGGTGGCAAAGGAGAAATATTGACTGTAGTAAAATATATTGTTTTTATGCCAGGGGGTGGTGTAAGTTTGTTTAAACTGTTTTGATTTGAAATGTTTTAAATTGGGCAACAATATGCTCAATTTTAAAATCCTCAGACATAAAAAAAAAAAACCCTAAACAATAATAATAATAATTGAGTTTGCCGTTACCATCTTCCTTACGCAGATTCCTCTCAAGCTGAACACCTTTTTCTTCCAGATCTTTAAACGTGACCTCGATCTCCTCCAGCCTCCTCTGGATCGACTGCATTCAAAATATTAAAAAGGGTGTGTTATGCTGACTTTGTGGAGCTTTCTACCATGTTATAACATTCTTTCATCAAAAACATGCCTGAAGAGGTTTTAGATATCATCCTTGCATGTTTGAATAATGTAGTGATCCCCCTAGAGGGCAGTAGTGAAAGCACTGAGTGTTCCTATTCCTACATGTGTGTAGTGCATTGTAAATTTTTACTATGTATTACTGTGTGCTGTACACAGACCTGGGCCTTCCTCAGTCGCTGCAGTTCGCTCATTTTGGCTCTTCGCTCCAGAGTCCTCATCTTCATCAGCTCCAACTTCTGTGCCTCCACAGGGTCTGAGGGCATGCACTGGAACTGGAGAGACAATAAGGTTTGGTTTCACATAATCAGATTACAACAACTTCTGTTTTTTTTTTTTTTTTCATTTTCAAATTCTTTAAATGATAGAGGTTTGTGTCCATGGGCGAGACACGTGTGAATGTTGTGCAAGCAAATCGTTGGCGATGGTGTGGGCAGCCCCGCTTCCGTTCCGTCTGTCTAATTCTCCTAACCACATTCAAAGCAATCCATAACCTGGCCCCACCTTACATCACTGACCTCCTCCACATCTCCATTCCTTCTCGCTCCCTCCGCTCCTCCTCCTCTCTCCAGCTCTCTGTCCCCTCTGCTCGTCTCATCACCATGGGGGGCAGAGCCTTCAGCCGCTCTGCTCCCCTGCTCTGGAACTCTCTCCCTCCTGACCTCCGCAATATTGACTCTCTTCCCATTTTCAAATCCAGACTCAAAACACACCTGTTCAGACAATCCTACACCACATAACAGTCACTTTCACCATCTTCCAGTTTTTGTATTTGTATTTTATTATCTTTGTATTTTAAGTATTTTTATGTTTTAACTTTTTTGTTAAAACATAACTTAACTGTTTTGTACAGTGTCCTTGGGTGTCTTGAAAGGCGCTTTTAAATAAAATGTATTATTATTATTATTATTATTATTATTTGTCTACCCCAGGGAAGGCAAAAGAGAAACTGAATTTGTCAACTGGACAAAAGTTTATTTGGTTGAATATGTTTCGCAGCTCATCAAAGCTGTGAAACATATTCAACCAAGTAAACTTTTGTCCAGTTGACAAATTCAGTTTCTCCTTTTGCCATGGATTCTATCTGGACGACTGAGGGCTTCTAACCATACCCCAGGGAAACTAAACCTGTCCCTCCTACGTTCTGTTCAAAAGCAGAAGGCTCTGGATTGGTTAATCCGCCTGCCAATCGTGGCTATCTGGAACTGGGGAGACCCACTTGTATTTGTAAATTTTGTCAAAGTGTGTAGTTTTGTTTGGACAGGCAAAGCTAAACAAACTTACGCCTAAACCTAAAACCAGTTGAGATGGGTGTCCAGTACACAGTCTTGTTTTTCGGGGTGTGATTTGATAAATGACCAAATTGTAGCTCTTACCTTCTCATCGAAGAGGTCGAGGTCATCACGCTGAAACATCTCGTCTTCGTCTTCATCATCGTCATCAGCATCATTCTCGGAGGCACAGTGGGCGTGTCTGAACGTGGTCTCTGTAGGAGTGTGAAAAGCACATGTAATCAGGACTTACTGTCAGCTCAGTGCAGCACACAAATTTCTGTAAGATTAAAGGAAAAGTAACATTTTTTTTACAATTTGAGCCTTATTTCGGTAATAAAACAAGTTGTTTTACTCACCCATAGCACTTTGGTGTCATATGGAGCACTTCCAGAGATGTTTTAGATTTGCGATAGCCTAGAGCAACTTCTAGCCATAGCTCGGGGCATATAATATATTCCCCGAGCATGTAATATGCCCCGTGCGGTCTCCAAATAACACAAACTTTAGCACTTTTCAAATCATAGAAGCTCGATGTCTTAGTCTACGATTTTGTTTGAATCAAAAGTGGCCTGTAATCCGAGATTTAGCCATAGTTTACAGCTTTGCGTTTCATGTTTGGGTCCCGGGAGCTGAGAGCACACTCCGCACATGCGCACTGGCGTCCTCTTCTACTCGAAACTATGGCTAAATCTCGGATTACAGGCCACTTTTGACCAAATGAAATCGTAGACTAAGACATCGACCTTCTATGATTTGAAAAGTGCTAAAGTTTGTGTTATTTGGAGACCGCAAACATGTGCCCCGAGAACTCACATTATGGAGATCGCTAATCTAAAACATCTCTGGAAGTGCTCCATATGACACCAAAGTGCTATGGGTGAGTAAAACAACTTGTTTTATTACCGAAATAAGGCTCAGATTGTAAAAAACTTTACTTTTCCTTTAAGCTCGGCTGTTTCCCTCCACTCAAACTGAAACGAAAAAAAAAAAATCGCACTATAAAGTCTACTAGTGCTGAACAATTCTGGCAAAATATCAATTTTTTCTGATAAACATTGTGATTTTGATTGATTGTAATTTATGTTTGAAACGTGAAATTTTGTTCAGAGCACACACTCCATCTCCAGGAGCATTAAAGAGGAGCTACTGTATTTGTGTCTGCTATACAGTTAAAATCTATGACCCTCTGATAACTCCGCTTTAAAATTAGAGAGAAGACTGAAATCTGAACTGCTAAACAAAACAAGAATCACATGCATTTCAGAACATGTCTGTTGAGTTTTAAACTACAGAATAGTCAGTTACTGAAGATCTGTCCATCTTAAATTGTCAATGATAATTTTTTGGTCTTTTTAAAAGGAGAGGTCTAGCGGACGCAAGACTATGAAGGAAAAAAAGAGTTTATGTTGACAAAATCCTTATTGAAAATGATGGATTGAAAATATACGGGGATGGGCTGATATGGATTTTTTGAGTCAATATCCCTGATATTGGCCTGCTGTTGTGACCTCTAACCGATAGTTGCCTAGTTGATATTTTGCATTTAAAATCCATGGAAAGGCTCACAAATTTATCTTGAGTTAAAGTACCAATGATTTTCATAAATGAACTTTTCACTTTTGTAAAAACAGTAACGCAGTGTTTTTACTGGAATATAAAATCATTTGTAAACATACATATAAAAATCTTCTATTTCCATGTTGACTCACCGTTCAAAAAGTACACAAACAAAAAGGGAGTAAAAAATAAGAGCACTGAGTATCGATATCAGTATCTATATAAAATGATACCGATGCTGGAACCGATATATCACCCATCGCAAAAAAACAAAACAGTGATTTCGTTTTGCCACATTTCTGCTAGAGAGGTCCATATGTTTCAGCAGGAACTGAACCGACTACCATCTGGTTAATAGACAAATACTTCACCTACTACACCACTGTTTAGCACCACTGCACATGTTTGAAAAGAGAGAAACCCACTCACCCACAGTGCCTGGATGACTGAGGACACTGAGCTTCCCGTCTCGACTAATCCTCGGAGACGACAAATTCCACGGTGAAAACTTGGATCTGGATTTGGCCTGTCCTCCAGGGATCTCTTTCCTTTTAAAACAACGTCTGTTCCTCTTCTCTCTAAAGTTACTGGCTGTACTCCCACTCCAGTACCCCTCCTCCTCTTGTCCGTCCGTGCCTTGCGATTTCGTTACCGTTGCCGATGACGACGAACAAGATGATGATCCACATGGAGTTTCCGAATCCGAATCAGCACTGAAAAAGTTTTGTAAATTAACCAGCTGGCTCTTCTCCTCATCGGTCAACTGGAGTTTTTTCATAGATTGTTTAGCATCTTTTGCAGGTGAAGATGGGTTACTATTACTACTGCTACCAAGGTGAATTGTCCTAGGTTTTGCTACTGGCTGTTGGGGGCTCTGTTTAGATAAGCGTGGTTTTGGGATGGGCTGATATTGATCATCAGAAGTAGTCTCCTCTTCGGCAGGTCCAGTTGTGTTGATTTTGAGGGAGAGGTTTCTAAATGTTGGTTGGGGTTCGGTTAAATCTGTACTTCTGCGGTTTTCTGGAGCTTTGAGTGATAGGCGCGAGGGGCCAGAGTCCAGTGTGTGCTCGTACTCGTCGTCTGAAGGAGAGGGAGTGTAGTCGCTGGAGAGATGGTTTTCCACATTTGGGTCTTTGAGATCGTCCAGGACCTGACATTACAACAAAAAAGGGTCTTGAAAATGCACTGCTTTTGAAGACAGTAAAATATCAGTCAGTTACATCATAATAATTTTGCAACAGCAAGTATTCCTTAGCTGTCTTCAGAACTCAAAACGCTTTGTTTCAACACAATGTAGCCTTTTAGATAGTGTTTGTATCCATGGAAATGTTATTAATTTGCCTGGAATGTTACACAGTATGGTATCCATCTCCAAGGGGACAAGCAGGTGCAAGTGACACCACCAGGAAAAGTTTCAAGTCAGATCTTTGGAGTGGTTGCTTTCCAAATCCCTTTGGACAGGCCTGTGGCCCCCCCCCCCCCCCCCCCTCCCTATAAAAGTTACACGGTACAACTTTAAGAAACAAATAAAGCAACTAGTTCATTATCTCAACTCCAGACTCGATGGGCTGCTGAGGGCAAGAATAAAGCAGCCAATTTAACAAAGTATAAACTGTCACCTATTATCCTGACATCCAAAGCTGTTATATAACTGCACACTGTATCACTGTAGCCCACTGTATCTGCACATGACCCACCTGACATGGGGTTAGAGCTGGGGTCACCAGGTCTTCAGAGTGCAGCTCACAAAAAAACCTCCCTGTGGAACAAAACGCGCACCATTAAAACCATTACATCACATGGAGACAGGGACAAAAGACAGTACAGAGGCATAGGCTGAGAGGGACAGGACAGAGAGGGGGGCAAAGAGAAGCAGAGAGAGGGACAAAGAGAGAGACAATATAGAGAGGGACAGAGTCAGAAAGACAGGGACAGAGTGAGGGACAGTACAGAGAGGTGGACAAAGGGAGGGGCAGAGAGAGGGGCAGGGACATATTCAGGGAGGCGTGAGAGCGATGGCAGTGTACAAAAGAAAAATACTCTTAGATCATGAAAGATGCATATGCCCCACTTCAAATGAAACACTCACTAATTATTTATAAACTTCACAAAATGTGAGACACAGAAAAGTCATGTTACCCGGGCTGTAATCATGGAAAAGCTTTAAGAGACTGTGTCAGGTTCTGGCCTTGAGTAAATGCTACCATCTTTAGTTAGATTTGCAGGATTCTGTAACAGTAGTAACTGTTTACTCAGATTTACTCAACACTCGAAGACAGTTTGATGTATTATCATTAAACAATTTTGTGTTTTTTTCTGTAAAGCTGTTGTTAGCATTAGTGAACTGGCAAATTATGTATTCTCAAATGGGTTTCAGTTCCCAGTTGACATCTGAGGGCATTTTGAGGGCTTTTTCCTCATTCAGAAGATATATTTTGTAATAAACTGTTAAACACTAGGTCAAAACGTGTCAATTTTCCATTTGGAAACCGATGAATATGAGCTTGAGATTTGGGACTATGGTTCTGACAAGGATATATGGACCACTAGAACCTCATTGTCCCCCATGACCCATCCTTCAGTGCCGCTAGGGCATCTCCACAGAAGCAGTGCCTGGGGACCCACCTCCGTGAGCTTGTTTCTAGTCTTGGTCAGGACTACCTTAGCTGGAGGAGGAAGGAAAGCCAGCCAGACACAGGGAGAACATGGAAACTCCACACAGAAAGGCTGTGACCTGGGGATCAAAGCTGGAACCTTCATGCTAGCTCAGCCGTGTCTTGTTTAACAGCACAAATCAGCTTTTTGGTCAGATTGTGTTAAAGGGTCACTGAACTCCAACACCTCTCACCTGTGGCCTGGTCGTAGGTGTACCCTCCCAGCCTCAGAGTGATCCCACATTGATGACACTTGAAGCAGCTGCGATGGAAGAACAGCCCCTCTGCACTGATCCTCTCCAGAACATACACCCTCTGTCCACAGAAGTAACACTCTCCAGAGGGCGCTAGAGTGCCAGAGCCCAGTGGGGAGCCAGGGTCAATGGGAGATCCAGGAGGAGAGGCAAGGACAGACTCAGGGACAGGCCCTGGGAGAGAGGGAGAGGCTGGGGAAGGCTCAGGATCAGGCAGGGGCTCTGGAGGTCCAGTCACCACCTGTCAAAAAAAATCAAAATCAATGTCCAATTTATCCATACAGTGTATCTGCAAACTTTAGACTTCCTGTTTGGAACACAGCAGCTAGCAGGTTAGCTATGTCCATTTATATATACAGGCAATGCCCTCAACTGACAAATGACAAAAGTCTGATCTTCAGTTAGCCAAAACTTGGTAAGAAAGACATAATTATATACATAAATATCCACTAGTATTTTTTTTTCTAACAAACAAAATCATTTTTGTTGTGTTCATCTTAATAGCATACAGGACTTACCTCATCCCCCATTGTTTTGTCCCTCAGAGTGGAATTTTTCTTAGATGCCAACTTTTCCTACAGAGAAAAGGAAAGTTTTATTGACAACAACAACTTAAGACAGCATGAGTGAGATACTGAAGCCTCTCATGTGACAGGTATTAGAATGTTTTATTCAGATTCTTGTGATTCTAATAAAAGGCAGAAAATAGAAGTCCAGATCTGCACTAAAGGCGACCCAGGTACTATGTTTAAATATGCAGTGCCATTCATAAATATTGGTATAATTAAAAATCTGGATGACCAAAAGTTCTTAAAAATAAACCAAAGACCGAGCTAGGAACCAAATCAGTGAGGGACTGATCCAAGTCCATGGTTTAGACCCTGGTTTAGACTCTGGTTTAGACCCTGGTTTAGACCCTGGTTTAGACCCTGGTTCAGACCCTGGTTCAGACCCTGGTTCAGACCCTGGTTCAGACCCTGGTTCAGACCCTGGTTCAGACCCTGGTTCAGACCCCTATTTAGTCCAGAAAGTCTTCAAAACTACTACACAAAGCTCCCCACATCACCGTAGCCTTTATCAGAGGAAATATGGGCCAGTGTTAGTGAAGGACACTGTATTTTTTATAAATGTTGACCTGCTGTTAATATTTAATCTCTTGTATGTACATTGCACAAACCTTTCTTCGTTGCAGTGAGTTGTGTTTGAGTTTGTTAAGGAAGAAAACCGCTGACTGCGTTTGGGACAGAGTGAGGATCTTAGGAGAGGGATGTAAGCCCACAGGATCTGCAACTACAAGAAACAAGAAGGAAACAGCTCATTAATCAGAGCCTAAAATAACACCAATAGTGAGTGACAGTCAGTCGAATCAAATCAAAACACACTGCAAAAGAGCATCTGAATAAGCTAGACCTGCACGATTAAATCGATTAATTCGAATTTACAGTTCAGGACGATGTGTTTTTATGAAAATCGATTTTTTTTGTTATTTTTTACATGCAAGCGGAACTAATGCGCGTTTTACACGGGTAAGTTAGCGGGGCGTACCCAAACATTGTACGAGCTAACATGGCAGCGACTGAGGGAAAGCCGGCGCTTGTACCAAACAAAGGTGTCGCTACATCTGTTATATGGAACTGGTTCGGTTTTCTTGCGTCGGACTTAGAACAAATGAGTGCTCACTGTAAGGTCTGTTCAAAAGCTGTTGCAGCACGACAAATGTATCCTAGCACCTAAAGCAGAGGCACGCAGCAGAGTGGGAGAAGTGCAAGTCCCCACAGTGCGAGCACATATTGTAAAAGACATGGTGCCCATATATACTGTGGAAAAGCCCGGATTCATTAACATGGTGAAAGTTTTGGACCTGAAGTATGTGGTATCAAGCCGCAAATATTTTTCTTGTGTTGCCACAGCTGTATACAGACTGCATAAGCTAACATACATGAACACAGACAGTGGCTCCCTCTTTTCTACATCACTCGAGGAAAAACTAAAACTAAAACAAAACACTACCCACTCCAGTCCATCTTTCCCACAATCAGGGAATAATTTAGCTCCATAAAATGCTTCTTTATAAAAGAAAGATATTTATATAACTGTGATATATTTTTTAAAAACAATAACAGCTTAATTGATGCAAGGTGTAATGTAATTGTTTTATAAAAGAACGTTGCATTGTTTTGAGCCATTTGTCATCTGTTATTTGTATTTGAATAGGGCAGAGAAAAATCGATTAAAATCGGAAATCCAATTTTTTTTTTTTTTTTTTTTTTTTTAAATCTGAGATTTTATTTTAAGGCCATATCGCCCAGCTCTAGAATAAGCTGAAATTACTTGAATTGAAAATATGAATCTTGATTTGAGAAGTTCTGATGAGGACATTTAAATTTTTATACAAGTAGTTTACCATAAGGGATTTTACATTTTTTTTTTATCCATGGGTTTCAGAATTATAAAAAATAGGAACATTGCCCATAGTGATTAACAATTTAAAACACAATATTATACAATGAGGAAAAGTTCTCAAAATGTTGCATATAACAGCAAGTAGAAACCCATGGCTTAATTTAAATGAAATTATATGTTGAATGCCATACTGTGGAACATTCCATGCAGAGCAATAACATCTCCATAGAGTCAAGAAGCCGGCGGACTATCCACGAGTAAAGTTACATAATGCATCTTTAATACAATATAGCCTTTGAGTTGTAACCCTAACCCTGGTTTAGTCCCTGGTTTAGTCCCTGGTTTAGTCCCTGGTTTAGTCCCTGGTTTAGTCCCTGGTTTAGTCCCTGGTTTAGTCCCTGGTTTGAAAGATCAAGATAACTGCACTTTAATAATTTAGCTAGAAAAAGAACCAAAATCTGCTAGTTAAGTAATCTCAGTTCAAAATGTAAATAAATCAAAGTTGTTCCAGATAAAATGAATTTCAATACATTTTTCAAACCAACCTATCTACCAATGGATAAATACCATTTCTTCTACATTTTAATTTACCAACCATTTCAATTTTTTTTCCTTCTAATATTTGAATAAATTAAACGTGACCAGACAAGATTCATATAAGAATTTCAAGTCATTTTCATTATGAATTGATTATAATTGCAACAAAATGTTTTCTAAGCCAAATTACCTACCAGAGACCATTTCACTTGGTTTCCATTTTAGCTTTCAATTAGACTTTCAATACATTTTAATACATATATTTTTTCAAGACAGCGGATAGAGACCATTTCACCTACACAGTACATTTTCAAGTGTCAAATTAACACTTAAAGAGTAAAATTTGAGTGTATCTGGTCCTTATCGGTATTCTAGCTTCAGAGTAAGAATATTCAGTGTCAATACCTGGTTTAAATTTTAGGTTTTAGCCGGTAATTTGTAACAAAATCTACTTCAACCAGTTAAGTAATCTCAACCTAATATTTTAAAACATTAAACCCGACAAAACAAGATTAATAGATAAAGAATTTCAAATCATGTTCAGTATATTTTTCCAAGCTAAAGCAGTGGAATAAGATCATTGCACCTACCTGTTTCAGATTTAAGATGGAAATATGTAACCAAATCTACTTAAACCCTTTAGGTAATCTAGGTTTAATAATAAAAACTAGTCAAATTGAGATTAACATCGTCATTTTAAGTCATTTCTTCTCATTGTGCAGTGGAGTGAGCAGGATAAGGTTAAATACAGAAGGATGACAGCTCCCCTCTGGTTCACATCAGTGGCAGACCAAACAGCATTGCATCTCTCACACCCACTCTCACCATTCTGCAACACTGGATGTCAAATGCTGCACAGTAACTGCTCTTAAATGACATACGAATACAAACCAAAGCGGGGGAGTCCTCTGAAAAGCAGAGTTAGCCTGTCCAATGTGCGAGTCCCATTTTCCGCAGCTGAAGCAGGGTGCATGCACAGAACACTGCTCCTGTCTGTGGTGAACAAGGCACCAACAGCCACTTAAAACCAGGGGATTGTGGGTAATGGGATCTTAAAGGGGCAGTGCCTCTATATCACTCCTCTGCATCAGGTTCTATCAGTGCGATGAATGTGTTGGGTGTTAAAAATATGCTATTGTGATAATTGTGGCAAAAACTGCGGGAAGACTTACAATATGTGATCAAATATGTGGCCTATATACATTACGCAATTTTCTGGTTTATGTTATAATGTTTTCCCATCAAAAACATACCTGAGGTTGTGTTTTGTTTCATTCACAAACCTCTGCCTTCTGTTTAAAATTATAAATGGTCTCTCTTCACCCCCACTTTCACAGTTCATTACAATAAGATCATCCTCAAGCCGGGTAACCAGGGGGGCAGTTAGAGGGGACTGCATAATCCCACTTAGGAAAAGCACCTTTGGACAGTCCTCATTTTTCGTCACTGCAGCACATCAATGGAACAATACTCCCATACATATCAGAGACTCACCATCATACCACACTTTTAAGACTCTTTTAAAAAAGTGGTTAATTGAAAATCAGCACTGCACACATTAATTTCCTTTTAGAGTCACCTTTTTTGTTCTATCCTGTTTGTTGTGTCACTGAGGGGTCCCAGATGTATGTGTGTTCTGTGTATGTTTGTGTTGTATGTATATATTGTTAAAGGGATATGCCACCCCCAGGTCAAACTTGGGCATCTCCCCACAATCCAGAGACTAAAATAAGTGGTGGAAAGCATTTTTCTGGTGACGCAGCCATTGTCCAGGTCTGTCAGCACTGACCGCCGCGGTATCTGCAGCTACTCCGCGTTAGACTGGAGTCTAACGTCGCCAGAGAAAGATTTCGGCCAAAAGGAATTAATTTGCTCGATGCGTTTCCCAATTACTTTCTGTGTAGTGCGCATTCATATCGAGTGCAAATAAATGTGCAAATCAACACGGAGAGCTTGACTTGGTAATTTTGGGTGGGAACTATTTTTCAGTGCAGAAAAAGACAGCCGAAGCACACACCACGCTGACAGGGTAATCCCAGTTACGCACCAGGAAGGGAGTTCCCCTGTTACGCAGACGTTGGTCGATTAAAATGCATTAATTGTAACTAATCGCTAGAGGAGAGGGCGCTACTCTGGAATGTGAACACGAGATGCAAACCCACGTGTTCCTCCGCTCCGGGCCGCGTAGCAGGCTCCATGTGAAAGCGCAGTGGAAGCAGCCCGCTGTCCAGCCCGTGTGCCGGTGTGTGTGCACGTGTGTGTGAGTGAAATGTTTTCCCCGATCAATTCATTTTTTTTATCATTTCATATCACGGAGGTTTTACAAAAAACGTCCTCAATATATTTTCAATAAAGAATGCACATTTGTGTGCTTTTTACTAAGGAATAATTAATTGAGGAATATACAATATAATAACACTATGAAATATTTTTGACTCAGTGTTATGTATACTATAGCTTATATTCTTAAAGACCCTATTGAAACACTAAAATTCAGGTGAAAAACGCCGCTTATCAATTAATCGTAAGTCGATCGATAAGGTCAATCAACTTTAGATTAATGAATTAATCGATAATTTGCATCCCTAATTAAAATTGCAACAAAATGTTTAAAAAATATGAGTGCACATTGTAAATAACTCCATTAACATTTGAAAAACTGAAATCTGAGCTGATAAACTAACTAACTACTGTAACTAACTGTATTTCAGAACATGTGTGTAGAAGTCTAAACTACAACAAGATTTTTCTATAAATAAAGAGGATCTTTTGTTCTTTGCAGAGGACATTTCTATTATCGAAATAACTGCAGTCTTAGTGTTTTGATTAGGATTAAATGTGGAGCCGAAAATTACACTTGGAACACATACAGAAGAATACACATTTGAGAGAAGATTACTATTGTGATGATTATTGCATTGTTGTTGTTTACAGAGATGTAAACTACAGGGTTAGCAATTTTATACAGAATAAGGTCCCATGAAGCAAATTAGATTCAATTGTGATTAAACAGCCCAATTAAATGTTATAATAATGATATTTAAAGATGCACTATGTTACTTTTCTTGTGGTAGCCTGCTACATGATTGTCCACACTGAGATGTTATTTCTTTGCCTGGAATTTTCCACAGTATGGCATTAAATTGATCCATTTTCAATTACATGTGTTTTTATTGTGCAAAAGTACTACCTTGACAAAAAACAAAAACAAAAAACATTTAATCAGGTTGTGCCACCAGCTTGTATCTATGGAGATTGATTTGTGTAATGCCATACTTTGGAATTTTGTAGATAAAACTGATATATCACCATGGAGACAAACAGGCAATCCACTAGTAATGCTACATAGTGCTCCTTTAACCACAACATGGTCAACCAAATTGCAGAACAAAACATGATATGTCTTTGGTCAAACCAGCTGCCTTTATTTCTTTCCTTTAAATTAATATAATTCTATACCATATATATTAAAACAAATTACAGTTCTGTTCTGAAATATCTTTTATTCCAAAATTCTACAAGAAAATGTGATATAAAACCCATAAAAGTTCTAAATAGAAAAACTCAAAACTGTAATATTCTTCGTAAGTCTCTTAAAGGGACGGTGTCGATTTGGTGCTCAGCCACAGTAAACACAATACAGTGGAAGGACAGTGCAACTGCCCCTTTAAGAAGATGGTAATGCAGTGTGTATCTAGGCAACGCTCTTATGTAAGATCTGTCACTTCCTCCACTTTGAAAGACGTTTAATTTCAAAAGAATCACTCAACGTATTCAAATACAATAGGGTCAAAGGACTGAAAAGAATCTAATTATAACTGTAATTTGACTGGAAGCAAAAGAGCAAATTATGCAATTAATATATTATAATAATTACAAATATATTATAATTTAGTTATAGTTATAATGTCTTCTGCCAAAAATGAAATGTCCCTGTGTTTCCGTTCAGTCCTGTTCAGTGTAAAAGCCGCTAACCCTGTAGTTGAGACCTCTACAAACATATTCTCAAATCTTATCTCAAATACTCCTGGATGAATTTAGAATGTAAACTGTGAACTGAACACTGAAATTCAAAAATATTAAGCAAACAACTTTACAAAATCTGCCTGAAAACTTTGCAATAGCAGATCTTTTTCCAACTTAATTCAGTCAGTCATTTGTAGAGTATAGTGCAGTAGATTTCTTAAAGGGATATGCCACCCCCAGGTCAAATTTGGGCATCTCCCCACAGTCCAGAGACTAAAATAAGTGGTGGAAAGCGTTTTCCTGCTCACCCAGCCATTGTCCGAGTCTGTCGCCACTGACCGCCGCGGTATCTGGTGCTCCTCCGCCTTAGACTGGAGTCTAACGTAGCCAGAGAAAGATTTCGGCCAAAAGGAATTAATTTGCTCGATGCGTTTCCCAATTACTTTGTGTGTAGTGCGCATTCATATCGAGTGCAAATAAATGTGCAAATCAACACGGAGAGCTTGCCTTGGTCATTTTGGGTGGGAACTATTTTCCAGTGCGTAAGAATACAGCCGTATCACGCAGCACGTTGTGCAACAGGGGAACTCCCTTCCCGGTGCGTAACTGGGATTCCCCTGGTAGCGTGCTGCGTGATACGGCTGTATTCTTACGCACTGGAAAATAGTTCCCACCCAAAATGACCAAGTCAAGCTCTCCGTGTTGATTTGCACATTTATTTGCACTCGATATGAATGCGCACTACACACAAAGTAATTGGGAAACGCATCGAGCAAATTAATTCCTTTTGGCCGAAATCTATCTCTGGCTACGTTAGACTCCAGTCTAAGGCGGAGGAGCACCAGATACCGCGGCGGTCAGTGGCGACAGACTCGGACAATGGCTGGGTGAGCAGGAAAACGCTTTCCACCACTTATTTTAGTCTCTGGACTGTGGGGAGATGCCCAAATTTGACCTGGGGGTGGCATATCCCTTTAAAGCCCCATTGTGAAACATTTATGCTTGCTTTACTACATGGAGATAGATAAGTTAAAATAGAGTTAAAATACTGTGGAACAATCTAGGCCAATCAATAAAATCTCCATAGAAGCAAGCAGACGGCCAAGTCACAGGTCAGATTTCAAGGTATTTAAAAAGATAAAAACATTTGTAATTTTTTTTTTTTTTAATTATTTTAAATGGTCATTGTAACTGGTCACATTTTTATATTGCACTTTTCCACCTTCAAGGCACTCAAAGCGCTTTACAACATGGAAACACTCACACACTCATACACCAGTGTCCACAGGCAATGGGGGTAACGTTGAATGTCTTGCCCAAGGACACAACAACAGCATTCATCTATGGAGCTGACGTTGCACTGTCTACCTGTTGGTCTGTGGATGTGACCACTCAACCAATCATGTTCATGCTATTTTAGTCTCATTAAGTTTGACAATATAACAAAAAATGATTTTTTTCTCCCCACAACTTTTGATTCAGTTTTATTTTGTCTCATTGCAAATGAATACAAATGTCTTTCATTTTTTATTTCCGAACTTCCTAAACTGAACAATGGAGACTTTTCATCATTGCCATTTAACACAAAAAACCCCAAATTTCTCCAAGTTTTGAGCACTGCTCCAAACCACATGCTTTTACGGACACAGGATTGGCTCTATCCCTCTCCACTAAAAACACCTAAACTGACTATTGGCCATTAGAAATAACGGAATCTCGATCTTGTTAAAACTGTATAAACTGTACATCCCTAATTGTTTCACAGTGGGGTTTAGACTTGCTCTTACGTTTAGGAGGCGCTGTGAAGGCCTTCTGCACCTGGGTCAGATACAGGACCATGGACAGTTTGTCGACCTGGGCTGCACTGGTGAAGTCTTCTGGAGACATGACCCGAGGGATGCCCAGCTCCTTCTCCAACAGGCTGAAGGCCAGATGGTGGTTTAACACAGGGTCTGACTCACTCAGGCTGGACATGTCTCTGTGGGGAAACAATATGCGCATTGATTAAAGGCACTGTACCTCATTGTTACCGTTTTAAAAACTTGAAAAACAGAGCTAGTTCATTTTAAAGGTTTTGAGGGGGTCCAAAAGTTATTTCTCACTTACCTTATGCATTCCAATCACCCTAATTAATGACTCTATAAGCACTTTTCATATCTTTCAAAGGCCAGAGCTGAGTTTTGCCCATCAAGGTAATGCAAAAAACAAAACAAAAAATAAAATAAACAGTTTTGTTATCATTTTTATTTAAGTTAATTTGTGAACTTTATTATGACTGAGTGGGCCTTTCTGTAGATTTAAAATGTTGACACTGACCAAAACAGCAAGACAAATATTGGAAATTGTAATTTGCAGAAGAAAAATCAACTCCAAATTAGACCATTCCTGTACAGTGGTACCTCACCTTACGAAATTAATTCGTTCCAGAACTGGTTTCGTAACGTGAATTTTTCGTAAGTTGAGTAGCTATTTCAATGGAAAAAGCCTGATTCGTTCCAAGGCCCCATTCCAAGTTTTTTTTTTTATAGTGTAACTTTTTTTTTATAGTGTAACACTGTGTTCTGGGTCCTGATTGGCTAAGAGACTGTAGCCCCAGGACTAAGCAGCGAGGAGGGGACGCACGCAGTCCGAGCGCATGAACGAACGCAGGTAAGAGCCGCGGTGGTTTAATCCTGGTTTAGACCTGGTTTAGACCTGGTTTAGACCTGGTTTAGACCTGGTTCAGACCTGGTTCAGACCTGGTTCAGACCTGGTTCAGACCTGGTTCAGACCTGGTTCAGACCTGGTTTAATCCTGGTTTAGAGGAGGCACGGTTTGAGCACTGGTCTCTTGCTCGCGCCCCGCGCCGGGTCATGCTGCGCTATCAAACACGTGTCCCTGCGCACACTTCTCCACTCTCCACCCTTCCCCCCACGCTTCACTATTAACTCATTGACTGCCGGTGACGAGTTTTCTCGTCATGTTGAATCCGAACGTTGAGTGCCGTGACGAATAAACTCGTCAAGGACGTTTTTCAGCGGGGGTTGCTAGGATACGACCTGGAGCAGCTTTGAAGGTGTAATTCACACTTCCCAACCTGTAGGTGGCGATCTTGTATCATTATCTGCCGATCGGAGAGGCGGGAGAGGAGAGGAGTGTAGTGTGTGTGTACTGTGGAGTGCGAGTGGAGGCAGGTGGAGCAAGATGGTGAGGCGAGTGAACCCGGAAAAGCAGATAACTGTTGATCAGCCCCTACGGAGCGGTTTGATCGCTTTTGGGACCCAAGATCCCGGATCAGAGGATCACAGAGACACGCAGCGATGTCGGGGCAGAGATCTGCTCTGGCTGAGGCAGGGGGCGTGTCCTGATCGCGCTGCGCGGAGCAGGGGGACTCCCTGCTCCGCGCAGCAGAGCAGGGAGAACTACGACAGCGCCCAAGAAGTTTACTGACTTGGATTCTGCTCTCCAAAGAGGCACGAGATGAGAAGAATTAAGTTTATATGTGTGTGTGCGTGTGTACGCGCGCGTGTGTGCGTGCGTGCGCGTGTGTGTATGTGCGTGTGTAGCTGTGTGTGTGTAAAGGTTTATGCATGGGCTTGTGTGTATGTACATATACGTATATGTGTGTGTGTATATGTGTGTGTACTCTGAGCCTCAATATTGTTGTGAAGTGACAAAGTTCTATTCTATATGAAAAGATATTATATCCTGTAAACATCTCTTGCCACTATTGAGTTGAAGGATTCACAGAGCCTTATATTCTTATATTAGTAAATAAAAAATGTACTTTGTCATCAAAAATCTCTTTCTCTGTTATTTTAGATGTTTGAGGTGTCACTAAATCAATAAATATTGACGTCAAAATCACCGATCTGCTCGAAATCCTTCTTTGTATAAAACGATCGTTTTCTCCAATTTTGGTCAGAAAACTGTGTTTTTGCTGAAACTTCCCTATGTTCTAATATCAATTACTTGAGAACCGAAAAGGTTAGAAACATAATTTTTTTTCAACACTTTATTTTGATGTGTGCCATGCCTATATAGTCAAAGAACTCAGTATTCTGTGAGTCTTGGAAAATCAGTGAAAATGGTCTAAAAGTTCTGGCAGTGTGGGGTTGACATTCTGAAAACAGGCCGGCAGTGAATGAGTTAATACATTTTGTTAAAAATCTATGAAAGTTTGAGTGTTTAAACAGAGACAAATGTGAGAAAAGTTTAAATCCAGTCTGAGAAAAGCGTATAATGTGTGTGGCTGAGCGCGCATTATTTGAATTTTTGAGATGTCGCGTTTCGTAACTTGAATTTTCTTTCGTATCTAGAGACCAAAATTTAACGTGAAGGCGTTTCGTAACTTGGAATTTTCGTTTGTTGGGTCTTTCGTAAAGTGAGGTACCACTGTATTAGTATACATGTGTCTGTACTCACATGAGCTTGGGTCTAAAATGGTGGATGAGTGCACACAGAGCCAGACCAGACCTCCAGGACTCAGTGAAGTCTGTGACATGAACCTTTTTATAGCCCGCAGTGTGCTTCTGACACCACCTCAGCAGCTCCTCAAAACCATTCGTAGAATCTACAGCAAAACATAAAACACTATTTCATTAATATGGCTTATTTTTCTTAAAACAAAAATGGTCATTTTGTCCTCTTATGTACTTTAACTTCTTGTTAACCTCAAGTAGTTAAAGACTTATTTTTATGTATTTACAAAGCTAATAAAATGTGTGAGCCGATAACTAATGCTAATTTTAAACTCATATATATATATATATATATATATATATATATATATATATGGTTTGTTAATCCTGCACGGATGGATTCTCGAGATATTTGTGAGTTCATAAAACTCACGAGAATCCATCTTGGCGTGTGCCCGCTGTACGGTTAATCAGGCACATAGACCAATCATGTCGCAGCATTGAAATTTGTGCAGAAGTAAAAAGGCGAAGCGCCCAAACAAACCAAAACATTTAGTTTTGTTAAACATTGATTTAAATAGAGAGAAAAAACAAAACAAAAAACTGACAATTAACATAAATATATGTTCTCTCTTTTCTCTCAACTGGATATAAATAAAGTTTGATTGTTCTGCTTATTCTGCTGTGGTGACGCTTCGACCAATCAGACTCAAGTAGTCGTCATGACATTCTGTATTTTCCTGATCGCTTTTCAGTGAGAGCCATCCCAAATTGATAATGTATAGAACTCATTTGAGTGAAACACAGATCAGTGTGGTGTGAGCCAGGCTCCTCCTCCTCCTCCTGCTACTCCTACTACTACTGCTACTGCTACTGCTACTACTACTGCTACTGCTACTACTGCTACTGCTACTACTGCTACTCCTACTCCTACTCCTACTACTACTAATAATAATAGTAATAATAATAATAATGCATAGGATTTGTATAGAGCAGAGACACCCAAAGAGCTTTACAAAGGATTATTCATACAAGGTGGTGGTAAGCAGGTGTTTTGTTGAAGGACACAACAACAGTTTGCACATAGAGCCACTGCTGCCCCACTGTGATACCTGGTATTCTCGGCGGTCTCAAATCCAGGTACTAACCAGACCCAATCCTGCTCAGGCAATGACAAATAGGTTGTGGGTTACACGTACAGGCCTGTATCTGTGTTTAATGGAGTTGTTGCTAGTTCAAATGTGAACAGTCACTCTGTATAGTTTGTGGTGTAATTGGATATAATAGATACTATAGTGAAATAATGGAGTGGTTCACTAATAAAAAATATTAAATTTAACATTAACATTAGATTGGATTTTTTGGGTTGCTTTTTGATCCTATAATGTACTAATGTAATGTCCCTAGTTACTTTGCTTCCCTTGCAACTTTCTCTCTTCTCTATTATTTTTCAATACTACAAAAAATACAAAACAGTGAAATTAAAATACAAAAGCAGATCAGAGGAACCAACCTTGTCTCATAGGATTGAGTTTGTTTTTCACTTTATTGTTCAGAGAGCCGCCTTTGTCTGTGTCATAGAGATGCTGAATCTGAAAACACACAAGAAACCGGTTTGTGCCGCTGAAGTTTCTATGGAGAAGATTGATACTATGCATTAGACAGGGAGTTCAAACAATACTAAAACTATGTCAATTAGGGTTGGGCGGTAATACGGTAATACGGTATACTGCGGTATCTAAAAATAGCAACGGTATCAGATTCATTACCGTCATTAAAAAAAAAAAAGCTTGCCCTAATATAATATTAACTATAATTAATTTAAAGGGATATTCCAGGATTTTTGACATGGGGGCTCATTTCCGAGTTAGCCAGAGTGCTGCAGAGATGTGGAGACACTTTTTAGCGAATTTCATGCAGTCCTTCCAGCTGCAGAGTTTTCTGTTGCTAGGCTAGTGCAAGTCAATGGTAAAGCCTGATTAGCCTGATTTTAATCAGGGTTACCCACTCCATAGTGCACCCAAAACAAGTCAACTATAACGCCAGACTGTCGATGCAAATGTCTGTGTTGATGGAACAATTTTAGAAATATAATCAACCTTGCACTTAAAAGGATTTATGTCCTTATGCAACAGCGCGTTTTTTTCCCCGATCTAGCTAGGCATGGGCGGAGTGATATCACCTTGCAGTTAGGTTTCCAGCTGATATTTGTTTACCTTCAGCTGTCGTCGTTAGCCGTAGAGTACAGTAGCCTGCCCTGGTCTACACTCCAGACATGGTCACGTTTGGAGGTCTCCCCGATGCTTGGAATATACAGATGAAGAGTTGAGAGGGATGGATGTTGAAAGGGCAGAACGCGAGAGAGTGTCGGTGAGTTAGCCCCCGCTACAGCTACAGAAAACCGGGTTGTTGCATTGTTCGTTGGAATGAACGATCAATGCGGGGCTGTCTTTTCAGTTCCGTGCTCAACATGAATGTTCACGGGCTAGCAACAACTTTATGAGCGTGCATGCCTTTTGACCAGCACGCTAACATAACGACAGGAGCAAGCTTGGGTAAAAAAGGTATAAACCTGTTCTTCATCACGGGATCTTGCGCTTGGAAAGACAGATGGTACTGCAGTGGTTGTCAGACTAGGCTTTCCAAGGGATTTGGTGTAGTAGTCTGGTCCGAAATGATCACTGCAAATCTTCTGTTTATGCAGCGTCTCCACCGGTGTGTTGATGTCTAAGCCAGCAGCTACAAGCCACAGTCGCGTCATTTCTCGATCGTGCACGGGAAAGCTGTGAAAACTTTGTGGTGCCCACCTGCGGGCTTTATTTGTACATTTTCGAAATGCACACTGAAACACCATTTTGCCCGGTAGTTCTTTTAAAATTCACCTCTTCACTCTGTGGTCTTCCTTACTACGTCTTTTCTTGCTTCTCTGTTTACGTGATTGGTCACTTCACAACCAACTAGAGTAAAGTAAAATTCCGCTGCTGCTGCAAAGCTAGTCCCTCAGATATGGAATGATTCATGCTATTCGCACTCAGTTTGATTTCAAAAATTACTCAATCAACATACATTTACATCGACAGTCTGCCGTTATAATTGACTTGTTTTGGGTGCACTATGGAGTGGGTAAATCCGGCTACCATTTACCGTTGACTTGCGCTAGCCTAGCAACTGAAAACTCTGCAGCTGGAAGGACTGCATGAAATTCGCTAAAAAGTGTCTCCACATCTCTGCAGCACTCTGGCTAACTCGGAAATGAGCCCCCATGTCAAAAATCCTGGAATATCCCTTTAACTGTGTTGTTACAGCTTTGCCATGCGGGTTTTGCTCAGTTCTTTGTTAAGCACTTGGTTATAAAGTCACTGCTTCTGATAATGATTCCTGTTGGTTTGTTAGCTTTAGCCCACAGACAATTTGTTATTTCGTTCCGTCGGTTGCTGTATTTGCACTTTAAACATTTGTTAATAAAAGTTACTAATTTTGTACATGTTTTGTTGTTTTCAGTATCATTAGGCCTATGTAATGCTTGCTATTCTGTTTCTGAACGGTATAGGTGCAAACTGCCATTTGGCGAGGCGACTCCACTGTAGTGCTACGAAGTTTTTTTTGTTTGTTTTTTTTTTAGCCTTAGCAACGGTAATACCGTATACCCCGGGAAAATGTGGACACGGTTTAACGGTATCAAAATTTGGATACTGCCCAACTCTAATGTCAATGCAATTTTTATTTTTCCATGTAGAATTGGGATTAAATTAACTGTAAACTAGTGAACAAAATAATTACATAACTAATGAACAAAATAATTTCCTGATGATGAAATTGATGAAATTCCCTGATAATGAAACTGTATACAGTGCTCCCTCGCTCGATCGCGGTTCACTTTTCATGGCCTTGCTGTTTCGCGGATTTTTACATTTTTTTCCCCAATTTTTTTTTATAGTGTATCAGTGGAGACATGAGTCACTGGATCGGTAGGAAGTCCAGACCGGGACTAAGACATGAGGACCAGACTGGGACAAGACCTGGACCAGACCGGGACCAGACCGGGACTAGATCAGAACTAGACCAGGACTAAACGTGGACTAGACCAGGACTAAACGTGGACTAAACCAGGACTAAACCAGGACTAAACCAGGTCTAAACCTGGGATGGTCACACAGGGTGGTAGGGACAGATGTCCTTCACGAGAGCGCCTGGGTGACAGGAGGTGTGGCCTTTGTTTACTTGCACGTGCCGGACCATGGAAGAGCCAAGAATCAACACAGATGGGCCTGGCCCGGACGCCGCGGCCGAGGGAGCCGCAGCCGAGGGAGCCACAGTGGGGGGGGGCACTCGCGCGGAGAGGGGACAGTGGGTCTTCCCCGTCACGCCATAACGGGAGGAGGAGCAGGACAAGCGGTTTATTCGCTTACCTTGTCTGCAGTCATTACGGGCTACAACAATCCAGGGGTCTGCCCGGACTGGAGTAGAGCTGATCGGGGCTTTAGACTTACCCCCTGGCTGAAGCCAGTAGTGTTCGTACCTGGAGCACCAGAGTCGGGTGGTGAGGGCTGGTGCCCAGAGGCGCCTTCGGAGCAGTGAACTGTGTCAGCCAGTTCGGCACTGTTAGCGGCGGCCTGAGTCTTGCCCAAAATGATATCCAGTTCGTTTTCCACTCGGCTTTCGCACATGGATATGCGTTGTTCCAAAACAACGCATATCCATGTGTACATGTCCGCGCGCACCCCCCGCTTCACTAATAATACATTTTGTTGAAAATCTACAAAAGTTTGAGTGTTTAAACAAGAGAGAAATGTGAGAATGTTAATACCAGTCTGAGAAAAGTGTATAATGTGTGTGGTGAGGCGTTTACAGCCTTAAAACATGTATAATAATTGTAAAATATAAAGTTGTCTTACTTCTTATTACGGGTTATTTCTGACCCTAACCCTAAACGAGGGACCACTGTATACAAGAAGCAGCCAGTAGAGGGCGGAAAAGCTCATTTAAAATCAGAGTGACACAATTGTGCACTTTAAACATGCACTTGCACTTTACAGTTTTCTATTTAAATATTTGCGCTGCCACCCAAGATCACACATGTCTAAAAAACGTTTACAACAGGCAAATTAACCAACCAGGTTCACCCAGATTTATGCAGAATCAACAATCGCAGCACTTAACTCTGGCACTCAAGGACTAAATGTGCAAGACAGTCTTGGCCCAAATAATATATTTTATTTATTATTTGTAGTAACATATAATATTACGTAAGATTTTTCAAAGTTGTCCTGTAGTTACTTAAAATGACAAGCAACAGTTGCAAAACACATTTGGAAATCAAGTATCAAAAGTTACAGCCAAAGTATCAACATTGCTATCGAAAAAGAAAAAGCTGGATTGGATACAAATAAGCCAGTTGCTCATTTGTATGTATTTGTATGTATTCATATGTCTTTGTATGGTTGGATTGTCCCAAAATTGGTCCAGCTGTGACCTGGGTGTTTCCATTATGATAACAAGAACACCCACTGGGCATTCCTGGTAGCAGAGTTTTGCAAGGAATACTGCATATTTAGGAAAAGCCATAGAAAGTTGTTTTCTCAAAAGTTCTCATAGAATATAACTGACATGTAGACCTACTACTGCACAAACCCAACATTCAACATTAGCTGAAAAATTACCCCTGAAACCGTGTTGTACCCTACTACTACTACTACCTACTCTACATACAGTCTATGGTTGTAGCCATATCTCTCACTATTCCTCTCTCTCATTCCCCTCCGCCTCTCTCTAGTCTGTATAAAAACATATTAGGCTAAACCTTCTATAGATGCTCGGCAGCAAGGATGTTTACGCAACAGCTGTGTTACCAAGCTAGTTCGATACTAGTTGAAGTCTGCCTGTGTTAGGTCCTAAACGTTGCTAACGTTTACTTACGTTTACTATGACTAGATGTTATTTTGAAACTTCTCTTTGAGAAACCTTAACTATCTATCGAAAGCCGGATGTTGATGTTGACAGAGCCGGATGTTGACAGAGATGAGGAACAGAGCCCCCACCCACATGGGAACGCCCATAGCACGAGAACACCCATTTGTGTCCACAGCTGGATGATATTGCAATATTGGTCAGATGTCTGATGCATTCTTTGCTCTGGTTCTAGGTCGTCTTGCATTCAAACAGAATATACTAGGAGGGGCAAGACACGCAATTAAAATACAGTAATCCCTCGTTTATCGCGGGGGTTAGGTTCCAGAAATAGCCCGCAATAAGTGAAATCCGCGAAGTAGGACAACTTTATATTTTACAATTATTCTACATGTTTTAAGGCTGTAAATGCCTCACCACACACATCATACGCTTTTCTCAGACTGGAATTAACATTTTCTCACATTTGTCTCTAGTTTAAACACTCAAACTTGTCACGGATTTGTCCATGATGAGGGGTTTATTGTGGACAAATCCGTGACAGAGCAGCACGTGTCGCGCACTTCTCCAAGGGGTTGGTGCGCGTCTCGTCCCGGGACGTGGCAGTGCTCCTCGCGTGTCCGGCGGGCCTTCCGGGGCCGTGTCTCCCCCCACGCGTCACTATTAATACATTTTGTTGAAAATCTATGAAAGTTTGAGTGTTTAAACTAGAGACAAATATGAGAAAATGCAGCGCGAGGCCACACCGGGGCTGTGAGCACGAGATAGAACTGCGGCGCCCGGACCGCGTGCTCTCAACCCGAGCCACAAACCGAACACGCACAAACGAACGCAAAAGCCGCACGGAGTGATTTAATCCTGGTTCAGACCTGGTCTAGTTCTGGTCTAGACCTGGTTTAGTCCACGTTTAGTCCTGGTCTAGTCTCTTAGCCAATCAGGACGCAGAACACATTGTTACACTATAAAAAAAATGTTACACTATTAAAAAAAAAATGAAAACAGCGAGGCCGCGAAGAGTGAACAGCGATAGAGCGAGGGTTCACTGTACATGTTAAATACAGTCTCATTATTCACAGCTAAACTAATACAAGAATCATGTATTTCAGAACATGTTTGTAGAGGTCTAAATTACAGCGTCAGCAGCTTTTACACAGAATAAAGCCCCAGGGAGACATAGGGACATTCACTGTAGTACAAACCAGTGCTGACCTGGTGAGTCTGGATGGAGGACAGGTTGACTCTCTGGTATCGTGTTTTTGGGTTGATGCTGTAGGTGGCGTAGTTTTTACTGGTGTTTTCTGGAGTGGTCTGAGACAGGAGCTGGTACACACTTTCCCTGTTAACAGAAAAAATTTGAAATGAGCAGATAGGCTGTTTTATATTTACTGATTTACAAAGTGAAATCATCTTTTTATCAGACAGAATAAATTATTATTAACAATGTTGACCTGGGAGAAATATTACCCCAAATCTTAAATATGTAAAAATAACTTAACTTAATGATGTGGATAGAAAATAAATAATAATAGATTTAATTAATCATTGCATTTATATAGCACCTTTCAAGACACCCAAAGTGCTTTACAGTTCATTGTTCATTCACTCTACACTCAGTGGTGGTAAACTACTACCTGGGGCAGATTTGTATTTTGAAAACATGTTTAAATACAAGCTAGGTGATATGGTACAGATCGATCTTAATACTAAAGAAAAGACACAATGAAGGCACAATGAAACTTTAAACTTTAAAAAAAGGCATACACTGGAATATCAGTACAAAATGCAAATATTGAAAATGTGAGTGATTCATATCTGAGCAGATTTCTGAGAAGAGAAACCAAAAGTAAAAAGCATTTTCTTAGGTGATAAAGCTCTGTACCATGAGTGTAGTAAATGATTAAGATCTGCACAGTTTTTCCTGTTTAGTTAAACAGTAAATGTCAAATTACTCATAGGATTTTCCTGGAACGATCATGCAGCTTGTGACTGCGTGATGTCAACAAATAAAGCTCAACAGCCCTGCCCACTTTGAAGTCCACTCTGGTGCTGAAAGTAAAATTTCCATTCATTTTTCCCCATAGATTTTTCAAAAAATAAGAATTTGAAGACATGAAGAAGCTATGTGGTAACTACCTACAACACAGCTGTTTTAAGTCCAAAAAGTCCATCCATTTAAAAATATAAGATTCAACCAAAATTTTAATAACTTAAGATTTTGAATAAAATGCTATTGTGGTCATTATTCCATATAACAAATTAGCCCTGAGCAAACTTTTAATATTAATTTATTTCTGAAAGTCTTTGGGAAAAATGAATGAGAATTTTACTTCCAGAACCAGGGGGTGGGCAGTCACTGTTGAGCTCCATATGTGCCATAGATAAGATAAGGACTGGACAAATACTGGCTGACAACAACAGTACAATATAACGAAGTCAGAGTCGTAATTACATGGTGTTTAATTAGTTAGTCTTCAGATTGTGTAAGATTAATTGCATATTTCTTATCAACTGCCATTATTTTACTAGGAATAGAACCAAGGACCATTTGGTTGAGAGGAAACAATAGGGCAGAATGATTTGGGAAGAATATCTAACTGCATTTTCTCTGAAGTTTTGCAGTTGTGATTAGATTTGCGATTTCTGTTTGAATAATGTGAACTTTGAACAGAATCTGATTTTAAACACGACCAGAAGAATTGACAAAAAGACTGAAATATGAACTGACAAAACATTTTTATTTTTATGAAGAATAAGACAGAAGATTTTTGTTTGTGGAGGAAATTATAGTACTGTCGTTTGAGGTATGCAAATTGAGTCAGTTCAGTTGTGATTTCTCTCAAATTGTGATTAATCTTGTAGCCCTAGTGTGCAATTGATCAAATAATTTAATCACAGTAATTATACCCAGCAATTAAAACAAAACAACAAAATCCTGCTGCTATATTCTTTAAAGGTCCCATGGTATGAAATTTTCACTTTCTGAGGTTTTTGAACGTTAATGTGAGCTCCCCTACCCTGTTTAGGCTAAAAGTTGCGAAATGTATACACTGAGCAATTGCAGTCCTTTTCCGCGTTTGAAAAAAAGACAGCGCACTGCTATTCAAGCAACAACGCTCAGAATAAAGCATTTCAGAGACATATTTATGACTCTGATTGTCTTCATGAGGCTATCTCATGCACTGAGGCTTGATATTGGAGGGAACCACTAAGGCACCATATAAAAAGCATGTCATGGGATCTTTAAAGCCATAAAACTTGCAAATGTAGAATAGGCTTTCCCCTGAAAACAGGTGTTCTAACTCACCTCTCAGCCAGGACCTTGAGGTGAGGGGTGCCCTGGCCCCAGCTCCTCACCATCCAGGCCACGTCAAACGCAGCGAGGAACCCACGAGCGATCCCCGTCCCCAAAGGCCAGAAGGGCTGGAAAAGAAACATGTGATACTAAGAGGATCCAATTATATACAGACCAACATCTCTACATTGGGGGTTATAAACATAAACTGTCTGAACTTGGGTCTAAACTAAACTGTCCAAAAACTTGAGAAATGTGTCTTTTGCATATGACCCATCCTTCAGTGTCTCTGAGTTAAACCTGTCAGGAACCAGGGTGACCACAGTGCAGCAAGATGGAATTATGTAGCAAAAAATGTTTAATAACTAACTAAATATTATTTTATATTTAACGTTAAAATTCTCAAAGCATCCACCCTTTGCTTTGTTGACAGCACTGCAAACTCTTGGCCTTTTCTCAGTGAGCTTCATAATGAACTTTTCTGTAATGGTTTTTACTTCCCAGCTGTGCCACGTCAGGGTCAAGAAATGCCAAAAGAGCAAACCAGTGATCAAAGAAAAGGGTAAAGGCTATTTCTAAAAATCTTTTAATCTAAAACCAAAACTTTTTTTTTTTTTTTTACTACATTGCCTTCATCTAGAAACATGTAGAATCCCTCAGTCGTTCAGGTAGAATCCAGGGCAAAAGAGGAATTCAAATTGTCAACTGGACAAAAGTTTATTTGGTCAAATACGTTTCGCAGCTCATTCAAGCTGCTTAAGTTCTGGTCAGAAGATGGTAGACACTGCCTATATCTGCCCAAAGGGAGGAGCTAACTACAATGAAATTACTCTGAGACAACCACTGTTCAGCTAGAAACATAAATGGAAGTGTCCAAACTTCTTAATATTCTTAATCCAACCAATGTTAAAGGTTCCATGGCATGAAATTTTCACTTTCGGAGGTTTTTGAACGTTAATGTGAGCTCCCCTACCCTGTTTAGGGCCCCTCCCATGGCTAAAGGTTGCGAAATGTGTAAACTGAGCATTTGCGATCCTTTTCCGCATTTGAAAAAAAGACAGCCCAAACGGGCGATTCTGAACAAGGGAACTTTCTGCACTCGCAGAAAGGTTTCCACCCCCCTCTGGATGTCTACCCACCGTCTCTGGAAATCACACCCAGAGATTTTGGACAACGAACGAGCTACGCAATGCGAGATGCGTTTTTTTTTTTATTTGCCTGGAGACACGTGAGAGTGTTTCCAGGCTCGGATGTCCTTTATCCGAGCCTCCGAACCTCTGAAACAGCAGTGGTTTAATTTTATTTTCTGTGGAAATGTGTTTTTTTTGTAATGGAACGCGTCTCATATCTTCCTCCCCATTTAAAACATGGAAGTAAGGACAGCGCACACCGCACCGCTAATCCAGGAAACAGCAGTGTATTTGGCCACACCCCACCCACTGCACTGGCCTGTCTCTGTCCTCTTCATTTGCATTTAAGCAACAACGCCCAGAATAAAGCGTTTCAGAGACATAGTTATGACTCTTGACTGTCTTCATGAGGCTATCTCATGCACTGAGGCTTGATTTTGGAGGATTCATTTACAGTATTAGGGAACCATTAAGGTGCCATATAAAAGCATCAAGAAGTACCATGTCATGGGATCTTTAAAGGAAACTCTTATATTTGTTCTCACCTCCATGAGACAGTCTCCGACCAGAGCAATGAGCAGCTTCTTGCCCCTCCTCTCCCTCACCATTGAGGCGTTCTCTGCTCGGTGCATACAGGTGAAGTCAAACATGGCCACGTCCTTCTTCCCTTTGTGATTCTGAGCGAACTCCAGATTGGGTAGTTTTCGTCCGGTGGAGAAGTCTGCGGCGTCGTGAGCATACTGGCACAGGGCCTCATAGTCCACATTTGACTGGGCCAGGAGGTCCTCTGCATCTGCACAGTCCTGAGCACAAATGGGACAGTTTAATACAAGTTACAATTAAAGGCGCAGCACCTGATTTTACTCTTTTAAAAAAAAAGGGAAAAACAGAACCATCCATCCATCCATCCATTTTCTTCCGCTTATCCGGGGCCGGGTCGCGGGGGCAACAGTCCAAGCAGGAACTCCCAGACCTCCTTCATCCCAGACACTTCCTCCAGCTCCTCTGGGGGGACCCCAAGGCGTTCCCAGGCCAGCCGGGACACATAGTCCCGCCAGCGCGTCCTGGGTCTTCCCCGGGGCCTCCTCCCGGTGGGACATGCCCGGAACACCTCCCGAAGGAGGCGTCCAGGAGGCATCCGAAACAGATGCCCGAGCCACCTCAGCTGGCTCCTCTCGACGTGGAGAAGCAGCGGCTCTACTCCGAGCTCCTCCCGCGTGACTGAGCTCCTCACCCTATCTCTAAGGGTGCGCCCAGCCACTCTACGGAGGAAACTCATTTCGGCCGCTTGTATCCGCGATCTCGTCCTTTCGGTCATTACCCAGAGCTCATGACCATAGGTGAGGGTAGGAACGTAGATTGACCGGTAAATTGAGAGCTTCGCCTTTCGGCTCAGCTCCCTCTTCACCACAACGGTCCGGTACAGCGACCGCATCACTGCCGACGCTGCACCGATCCGCCTGTCAATCTCACCATCTCTCTCATCTCTCCATCCTCCCCTCACTCGTGAACAAGACCTCGAGATACTTGAACTCCTCCACTTGAGGCAAGGACTCCCCATCCACCCAAAGAGGGCAAGCCACCTTTTTCCGGTCGAGAACCATGGCCTCGGATTTGGAGGAGCTGATCCTCATCCCAGCCGCTTCACACTCGGCTGCAAACCGCCCCAGTGCACATTGGAGGTCCCGGTTCGATGAAGCCATCAGGACAACATAATCTGCAAACAGCAGGGATGAGATCCTGTGGTTCCCAAACCGGATCCCCTCCGGCCCCTGACTGCGCCTAGAAATTCTGTCCATAAATATAATGAACAGAACCGGTGACAAAGGGCAGCCCTGGCGGAGTCCAACATGCACCGGAAACAGGTCCGACTTACTACCGGCAATGCGAACACAGCTCCTGCTCCGGTCATACAGGGACCGAACAGCCCTTAGCAAAGGGCCCCGAACCCTGTACTCCCAGAGCACTCTCCACAGGACCCCACGAGGTACACAGTCGAATGCCTTCTCCAGATCCACAAAGCACATGTGGACTGGTTGGGCAAACTCGCATGCACCCTCGAGCACCCGATGGAGAGTATAGAGCTGGTCCATTGTTCCCCCGGCCGGGGAACACTGAAAACCACACTGCACTGAAAACCACACTGCTCCTCCTGAATCCGAGGTTCGACTATCGGTCGAATTCTCCTCTCCAGCACCCTGGAATAGACCGTACCGGGAAGGCTTAGGAGTGTGATTCCCCGATAGTTGGAACAAACCCTCCGGTCCCCCTTCTAAACAGA
Source organism: Paratrypauchen microcephalus (assembly GCA_036785185.1). Taxonomy (NCBI): domain Eukaryota; kingdom Metazoa; phylum Chordata; class Actinopteri; order Gobiiformes; family Gobiidae; genus Paratrypauchen; species Paratrypauchen microcephalus. The sequence continues at coordinate 740,370 of JAVJIX010000205.1, forward strand.
GGGACCACCACCCCGGTCTGCCAATCCAGAGGTACTGTCCCCGACCGCCACGCGATGTTGCAGAGACGTGTCAGCCAAGACAGCCCTACAACATCCAGCGACTTGAGATACTCAAGACGGATCTCATCCACCCCCGGGGCCTTGCCACCGAGGAGCTTTCGAACCACCTCAGTGACTTCGGCCAGGGTGATGAAAGAGTCCGCCTCCAAGCATCCAGCCTCTGCTTCCTCCTCGGAAGACGTGACGGCGGGATTGAGGAGATCCTCAAAGTATTCCTTCCACCGTCCGATAACATCCCCAGTCAAGGTCAACAGCTCCCCACCTCCACCGTAAACAGTGTTGGTGAAGCACTGCTTCCCCCTCCTGAGGCGCCGAACGGTTTGCCAGAATTTCTTTGAGGCCGTTTGATAGTCCTCCTCCATGGCCTCTCCGAACTCCTCCCAAACCCGAGTTTTTGCCTCTGCGACCACCCGGGCTGCAGCACGCTTGGCCCGCCGGTATCCGTCAGCTGCCTCAGGAGTCCCATGAGCCAACAAGGCCCGATAGGACTCCTTCTTCAGCCTGACGGCATCTCTTACTTCCGGTGTCCCCCACCGGGTTCGGGGATTGCCGCCGCGACAGGCACCACAGACCTTACCACCACAGCTACGGGCGGCCGCATCGACAATACAGGCCGAGAAAAGAGCCCATTCGGACTCTATGTCCCCAGCCTCCCCCGGGTGTGAGTTGAAGGTGCCCCTGACAGAGGGCTCTGCCAGACGTTCCCAACAGACCTTCACGATACGCTTGGGCCTACCAGGTCTCTCCGGCTTCCTCCCTCGCCAGCGGACCCAACTCACAACCAGGTGGTGATCGGTTGACAGCTCTGCCCCTCTCTTCACCCGAGTGTCCAAGACACGCGGCCGGAGGTCAGATGACACGACAACAAAGTCGATCATCGACCTCCGTCCTAGGGTGTCCTGGTGCCACGTGCACTGGTGGACACCCTTGTGCTCGAACATGGTGTTCGTTATGGACAAACTGTGGCTAGCACAGAAGTCCAATAACAGAACACTGCTCGGGTTCAGATCAGGGAGGCTGTTCCTCCCAATCACCCCTCTCCAGGTGTCACTGTCGTTGCCCACATGGGCGTTGAAGTCCCCCAGGAGAACAACGGAGTCCCCGGTAGGTGCACTGTTCAGCACCCCTCCTAGGCACTCCAAGAAGTCCGGGTACTCTGCACTGCTGTTTGGCCCATAGGCCGACACAACAGTGAGAGACCTGTCCCCAACCCGAAGGCGCAGGGACCCTCTCGTTCACCGGGGTGAACTCCAACACTCGGCGGCTGAGCTGTGGGGCAATGAGCAGGCCCACACCAGCCCGCCGCCATTCCCCGCGGGCAACGCCAGAGAAATGGAGGGTCCAGCCCCTCTCAAGGAGTTGGGTTCCAGAGCCCAAGCTGTGCGTGGAGGTGAGGCCGACTATATCTAGTTGGTATCTAGTCGGTAACGCTCAACCTCCCGCACAAGCTCAGGCTCCTTCCCCCCCAGCGAGGTGACATTCCATGTCCCCAGAGCTAGTCTCCATGTCCGGAGATCCGGCCGTCGAGGCCCCCGCCTTCGACTGCCGCCCAGATCTCTCTGCACCCGGCCCTTATGGATCCTCCTGCGGGTGGTGGGTCCACAGGAGGACGGCCCCACGTCGCTTCTTCGGGCTTCGCCCGGCCGGGCCTCGTGGGGAAAGGCCCGGCCACCAGACGCTTGCTGGCGCGCACCCACCCCAGGTCTGGCTCCAGGGTGGGGCCCCGGTGACGCCAGTCCGGGTGACGTATCTGGCCTTGTTATTGAACTCATCATAAGGGCTTCTGAATCGCTCTTAGTCTGATCCGTCCCCCAGGACCTGTTTGCCTTGGGTGACCCTACCAGGGGCATAAAGCCCCCGACAACATAGCTCCCGGGATCATTCGGGCACTCAAACCCCTCCACCACGTTAAGGTGGCGGCTCAAGGAGGGGAAAAAACAGAACTAGTTCATTTTAAACAGTTTTGAAGTGGCCAAAAGTTACTCCTCATTTACCTTATGCATTCTGAGCATACTAATTTTCCACAGCAATTTGTTCATAAGCACTTTTCACATCTCCAGAAAACCAGAAAAGCTCACAGCTAGCATGCTAACACACACTTCCTGATTATCGTACAGTAAAAATAATTAAGAGGAATGTGTGCTACATGACATATGGATGCTTGTCTCCATGGAGAGGTTTTAGCTTTGCCTATAATGTTCCACAGTATGGCATTTCTTTTTTTTTAAATCTCCATGCAAACATGTGGTGCCACCACTAGGAAAAGTTACTGGTCAGATCTGTGGAGAGGCGACCCCACTCACGGTAAGAATGCACATATTGTTTTTGCGGGTTTTTTTTTTTTTTTAACAGTAATACAATAAATGCAAGATGGAATTAAATGCCATACTCTGGAAAATTTCAGGCAAAGCAATAACGTTGTCATGGAGACAAGCAGATGATGTGAAATTCACTTAAAATTGTAACTTGGTCAAATTAAATATAATCTACTAAAATAATTACATTTTTAGCATGAATTACATTTGTCAGTAGGGGTTCTGAGTAGCTTGTATTGACATTTGGGCGTTATATTCAGGAATAGCCCACAGCGGACTTCTTTCTAAGGTTGTGCCCATTCTTACAATGTAAGATGAATGAAACCTGAATCTTGTTAGAGTTACTGTCTGCAGATAGAACAAGTGTCATTATATAACAATTATAATGTATTTCAGCTGTGCCCTCTCACCTGTTTAATGACGCCCTTCTTCAGCAGACTCTTCTTCTTGGCCGTCATCACAAAGTAGTGCGTGTCATCTTTGTAGTACACAATGTTCTCCAAATCAATACCTGGAGGTGGAATAATAAAAATATTGCAAGGATTAAAAAAGCAGTGGTCCAAAGTTAATCCTCGCTTGCCTTATGCATTCAGAACTTTCACTGACAAGAGCAGAGTTTTGCAACAACTAGCATGTTAACACAGACTTCCTGATTATCAGATAATTAAACCCTTGATAAAGAGCTGACTTATTTTGACCTCAAGAGCTGCTTATACAATATTTATGTACTGGGGTAAGACTAATACATGCAAAACAATGTGGTACAGGGTCTACTATTTAGCTTCTCAGTATTGAGAGATATATAATGTCTTATGTGTTTTGGTTCTCATGTTCTTGCTCACATTCAACTTTGGATCCAATTGAGTCATGGGAAGGAAATGAGAAAGGCATGAAAACGGGTCAGGGGTGAGAAGGGTGCGCTAACCCTAACCCTACCCCCCCGGGGGATTTTGCTCAGTCAATTAATATTTTCCCGACCTCCCGTTGTTGTTTTTTTATGGAAAATACTGTCTGGAATTTAAGCAACTGAAATATCCTGAAAGTGTGAAAATGACCTGTACATACTTGGCATCTATGTGTGCGGCACAGCAGCTGAAGGGCAAGTACTCAAGCCTGATAGCAAGAAGGTCCAGGCTTCAGTTCCTGAGTGGGACCTTTCTGGCATTTGCATGTGTGTTTTCTCCAATCAAATAGAAAAATACACAATATACAGGGGCAATAAAGTGTACATTATCCTTTATCTTTACCCTGGTTAAAACTACTAACAAATGAATATTTTCTCTGCATGTCACTTTAAGTCTTAACTATGGATCCTCTTTTTGGTGGACACCGTTAACGTGTAGATGCTAATCTGTGTTCTAGTTCTGAGTTCATTTCCTGTGACAAACTCAATAGCTTGTGCTCATTCACACGTTTCACCAACACCACAGACACAGAGAGGTTCTGTCTGCAAACCACTGAACTGGAACCTGCAGAAGACAGACTCACATGAGTAGCTGTAAGCACATCATCAATCTGGGGACGCATTATTTCAAATTAAGTGGTAAAAGATGAAATCTGTTGAAGCAGCATTACAACAGAGGAACAAGCAGAGAAGAAACGCTTCCCTTATTTTTTCAAAAGCAAAATATTACTGTTAAAACTGGCCTCTTCTTCTGGTGTCACCTGTTTGCTTAAATGGCCTATATTACGCTATTTTCTGATCCATGTTATAATGTTGTGTCCTCATCGCAAGCATACCTGGAGTTGTGTCTTATTTCATTCACACGTGTTTAACACACAAACCTTCTCTTAAAAAAGAAAACACACTGTTATACTTTGTGATGGCATGAGTGAATAACCTTCAGCAGCGCGTGAAGAGTCCCTCAGTCGTCCAGGTAGAATCCATGATAAAAGGAGAAATTCAATTTGTCAACTGGACAAAGTTTGTTTGGTCGAAAACGTTTCGCCGCTCATCCGAGAGGCTTCGTCAGCTCTGGTTCTAGTGCTGGTTAGACCCTGTTTATATCTAGCTGCAGGGAGGAGCTCCCTACACTGAAATAGCTCTGAAACTATCTCCACTAATCTGTCTCTTTGTTTTTCAAATTTCTCTGGCGACTAGTTTAGCCTCCCTATTCCTTCAGCAGTCTTATTTGGATAAATTTCAGCCCTGGAATTGCCAATCTCTACTGAATAAAAGGTAAAAGGAGCTGTTAATTTGAAAACTACCACTTTATGATATCACAAGGTGGAACAGAGCGTTTTAAGCTTTGGAGATGTAAACAGACCAACAATAAAAGGTTACTCAAACATGTGTAAATGAAACAAAACAAAACTCCAGGTATGTTTTCGATGAGGTAATAACATTCTAACATGGCTAAAAGCTTTTCTATTGATTAGCTGTGTAAATTGGTCTAATAGAAGCATATGCCTATCCCTGGCATTATTTTGGCATTTTAGTGCATATTTGTCAAAAATCTGACTTTTGGGTTAAAAGCTGTGTCTGTAACAGCTTCTATATAATCAACTACGGCCACCACCTTTGAATTTTCAGGTTGGTCTTACGGCCGCCAATGAGTCAGATCGTGATCTCAGATTATTCTGTGAAAAGCACAGCCCCTGGCGGTCTACGGGTGCTATGTGAGAAGCCACCCCCACCCCCACCCCACCTGGCACCACTGGGCACTACGATGTCCCGCCGTGTCTGGAGAAAAGGGAAACGGCATGATTTGAGCACAAATGTCTGCTCTGTTTCAAAGTCTGGAGCGCACCAGTCCACGTCATGTTGGATTGTTGTGGCTATCGATCGGCTGTCAATCATCGCTCCAGAGTCTGCCCCACACCCGGTCCCTCCAGCCCGCCGGGCACCGCGCACTCTAGAGGATTTTTCAGCTTTTGCTTAGGGGCGGAGTAAAGCTTTGGGAGGGTGTTTAAGTTTTGTAGTTACATTTTGCATTAGCCTCTTTGTACTGAAGTGTTCACATAAAGTTTAGAGCATATATTGTTTATGCATATTTGGGCAGCTGATGAGACCAAAAATTATGCTGGAGTCTCTGCTGGAGATTTATCTGATGCACTAAATGTGCCAATATGGGCCAATATACTGGTCTATCTCTAGTCTCCAAAACTACAACAAGCTCCACACACTTAATCAGGTTTACTCATATAATTTCTAATACTTTAAACTTCATATAGACATCTCACCAGTTTGTGTCAGCAGCTCTTGGAAGAACTTCTGGTTGTAAATCCGTGCGACTCCGCTGATCTCTGCCACCTGGGCTTCTGCCGCTGTATGCCTGTTCACAAAGTTAGCTGTGATCCCAATGGCCAGTTTCCCTCTCAGCTCCTTTCCTTTAAACCCTGTGAAATAAACAAATAAATAAGTGAACAATCGTCACTCAGACCTAGGTTTGTCAAAAACATTGAAAGCAACAAACCAATTCATACTTTCTTATTGTTTATTTAATGCTTATTTAACCAAAACTAGATACTCATTTGAATCAATACGGAAAGAAAATAGAAAAACTGAACCTTTTCTGAATAGTTTTAGTGACTACCTAAACATGTCAGGTATAAAACCACATGGTAATATTACATCTACATTTATTTTGTGTTAAAAATGACATTCTATTATCAAAAAAAGTTTGTTGATATCAAAATTTGAATTGAAATTCTAACATTATTTATATTACCAATCCGTAGTTAAAGTATATTGATCCCTGCCCGTCGTATGGTCTGACCTTCAGGGCGGAAGCTGCCTCCTGCTGCAGAGATGAACACGTCAAAATGGTACAAGGAGACGGGGTGAGACGCAGGATTTATCTGGGCCATCCAGCCTAAAACAGGACATAAAAGACTTAAAAAGCTGTAAAAGCAACTGTTATCAGCTTTTGAGCCTCATCAGTAGCTTGGAGTCAGATTCAAAAACATGCACCATAGGTAAAATCCTCCAGCTGTGGTCCTGAACAAACCAAAGCAAGAAGATCATGGAGATGGTCCCCGGGCGCAGTAATGTGCTGCCCACTGCTCCTAATAACAGGATGGGTTAAATGCAAAGAAGAATTTCTCCTGTGTGAGATCAATAAAGTTAGTTCTTCTTCTTCTTTGAGTAATCCGGTGCAGTCTTGCAATTGAGGTTTGAGGGCTTTAAAAATTCAGTTCAGATTTCAGCCTTCTCTCAAATGTTAATGCCCCAGAACTTACAAGAAGAAAATAATCCCGCACACTGTCTTACTTGCAAAATGTAAGATTTATCAAGACATGCAACGTTTCGGCACTAGTCCTTCATCAGGCAAAAATTATTTTCTTCTCGTATGTTCTCGGGCTGCTCCCTCTCCTCCAATGCACCCGTTTGAAGAAATTGAAGTGCGAAGTACTCATTCTTGTATAATGCCCCAGAACTTAAAATGTGAACCTCAAAATGTTTGTCAGTACATTGGAGACAGTACCATTTTCTCCAGAGGGCTCCACCAGACCCTGGAACTCCACCCCAGAGTGCACCTCCACCCCCAGGAGCAGAGCCACCTTCAGCAGGATCAGCTGCAGCTGACGGATACCTGAAAGCACACACAGGTATACAAATTTATCATACAAGCCTATAAAAGGCACAGTGCCCTGGTCTAATATTGTGACCTACAGTATATTATAGTCAATGCAGATGAACGTAGGTGGTCTTAAACAGGACCAAACAAGACCCGGATTATCAATAATTCCAAGAAATGTGGGATCAGTAGGACCCTCCTCGTACTTATATTTAGTCCTGGTTTAGTTTCTGATTTTGTCTCTGATTCAGTCCCTGATTAAGTACTGATTTAGTCTTGGTGTAGTCCTGGTTTAGTTCCTAGTGTAATTCTGGTTTAGTTTCTTGTGTAGTCCTGGATTAGTTCCTGGTTAGACCTTGTTAGACCCTGATTTAGTCTCTTGTTTTATCGTGTTTAGACCCTGGTCTAGTCCCTGGTCTAGTCCCTGGTTTAGTCCAAGATTTACTCCTTGTTTAGTCACTGAATCCCATCTGAATAGTTTGGGTCAGAAAATCTCCAAAACTCCAACACAAAGTCGCCCACATCACTACAGACTTTAGTAAAGAGACATTGTTACAGATACAGAGCCCACTCACTGATGTGGTCTAGAGCTCCAGTGCAGAACTTCCCATAGAACTTCTTGGCACATAGGTTGCGCAGGTCTGCGATAGTGTAGGGCCACAGGTGGAGCACGTTGTTCCTGGAGAAAGTTTCTCTCTTCTCGATCACCACGACCTGGGCTCCGAGCAGAGACAGCTCAATGGCCGTCCTCAGACCACAGGGTCCAGCCCCCAACACCAGGCACTGAAAAAAGGCAGTATTTAGAATCATCTGTAATATGTACTAGTGTTGTCACGATACTAACATTTCAAACTCAATTACAATTACAATAGCAATAGACTTGATACTCCAAATCGACTTTGATACCCAAATGATCATTTTAAAAGCTCTTTTTTAGACAATATTGTATTTTCCACACAAAACAATAGTATCTGTTGATTACAATGTGGTCTTACATTAGTTCTGATAAAACTCAAGATGAACAGATGAAACTGTTCAGGAAAGGTCACATTTCACATCCAGTTATGTGATTTTTTCCAATATCACCTGCTTAAATGAGTATCCTCTTTTAATACTAGATTTAATATTGATTAGTATCTGAATTTGGATACTTTTGACAACCCGAATATGAACAGAAATCACATTCACCAGTGAATGATTCTCCAACTTTGAAATAAATCACAATTAAATGGGCACAACATGTAATTTTCCTGGTGGAGGGTCTTCCACCTTCTTGTCTCCATGGAGAGGTTTCTTCACCTCAGTCATTAGATCACGAAGACCTTGTAATACCTGTTGCTTTAAATAAATTGTGTCAACAAAACTTCTATTTACATCTGTTTGCATTTTGCACTGCTAGTTGTGTGTTCTTGTATTTTTATTTAGTAAAAAACTTTATTTTAATACTTTATTTTATGCATGCTTTCTATCCATGGGTTTCAGGCTAATGATTTGTTCCTGATTTGAAGGATTTTGTGAGGGACTTTGTTTTTTCAAAATATTTATATTTTAATTTGGATTGCTTTATTGTTAGAACAAAGTGCCAAATCCTTCAGATCAGGAAGACATCCTTATGCCTGAAACCCATGAATATTGCTTTATATTTTACTCATTAGCAGTGTTCCCTCTAAGCTGCGCGCCTGCGCAATTGCGCACTGCTCGCACATTCTCAGCGCACAAGAAAACCTTATGCAGCGCACTGTAAATGAATTAGATCTATATATTTTTCTGTATCATTTTGCTGTAACTCAGTGAGTGACAGGTGCCCAGCCAATCATACGGTACAATTCACTTACGCTACGCAGCCAATCATGGCATTGACAGTACTTGTGTACGTGCCCTGCCCATACGCTATAACAGTAATAACAGTGCAGCGGAGTTAAGATACGCTAATGTTAACCAATGCTCCCTCTAGGTGCGTGCAGCGCATAAAATAAAATCTAACCTCAACTGATAAACAAAGCGCTGGTTAGACGCATGGAACGACCAATCTGATAGATGCACATGTGAATGTGACACGCGTCAGGGAGAAGCCAACTACAGACACATTTCGACCGCGTTTCTCTAGCTTCCTTCAGTAGTTGTAGTTGCACATCTCCGCTGTCAGAGCGGCAGATCATGGAGGGGAGAACACAGGAAGAGGAGACAGGTAGAGCCATAATGTAATCTTCCCCTGTTTACTTTGTTTTCATAGTTTTTTTGTGAGCCAAAAAGACGGGACTTTCTCAAAGTGTGAATCCTCTCCCCAGAGCATTATACCACAGAGCGCTGTCACTCATGCAAAATTACTGAAATAGGCTAATAATTAAAAAACAAGATATAAAGTGATAATAATTTATACTTATTTTGGTGATCATTATTTTGGGAAAGATTACCCATCTTATGGCCTATAGGTCCTACAATCCATAAAAAAATCTGCAGCTATATGCAGGCTATATTTATCAAGCTGAAAAAATCTCTTAATGTAATTTTACAGATTTATACACTGCTCATTTATGGGCCGTAGCCCACAGTTGTTTTTTTTATTTGAAGTTATTTTAATTATTTGAGGTTATTTTTCAAAATATTGTACTGTTTAATGTTTCACTGACATGCAACATATACAAAGCTCATGAACAGATTTTTCTCTGTCATTCTAAGTGGACCAAAAAAATCAGTTAAATTAAAAGTAATCTAACGCAAATAACTGCAGTAATTTGATGAATAAGCTGTAACTTGTGATGATCTCAGGTGTGATACTGGTGTGGCCACTGTGTGCGTGTCGGATGTCGCTCACAGGGGTCCAAGGAACGCTCAGGGAGTTAGTGTGTTTGCTCAGACACATTAAAAATTAGGGGGAACATTGCTCATTAGTACTCATTGTTTCAAAAGGTTCTATATTATACAAAATTGACTCTTGTGAACTTTAAGCCATGTTATAATGTTGCTACCCCCTCAAAGAAATACCTGGAGTTTTTTTTTTTTTTTTCATTCACTCATTTGAGCTTTGTTATTAGTCTGTGTACATCTCCAAACTTCGAAATGCTCTGTTCTAACTTGTGATGTCATGAGGCAGCAGTTGTCAAGTTAACGGCTCCTTTTAACGGCATTTCCTGTATTACCACATGACATCACAAGGAGGAACAGAGAAGAGTGGTACACATGTGTGAATGAAACAAAACACAACTCCAGGTACGCTTTTGATGAGGAAACAGAGCGTAATATGGGCCCTTTAAAATACAATGAGACAGTACTACCTTATTCTTGGCACAGACTTTTCCCTGCTGGTAGTCTGGATGTGAGGCTCTCTTGTCATACTTGCTCCACATGGCCTTGGCCTTCCATGAGTTGAGTTTGTCCTTCAGCGTCCTGTAGAAATTCCTGTAGTCTTTAGGGTTTATCTCCAGATTTTTGCACAGCTCAGCAAAGTGATGTTGGACCTCTTTAAAGGTCTGAGCCTGGGTGAAGAGCTCAAATGCAGCATGAGACGGGTTACTGTCCGTGTCGTCCATAGTGGAGGTAGTCAACGCTCAGTCAGTCAGTCAGAAATCTGAGGAATAAGCAGAATATAGTAACATCAGGGTTAGTGAAAATAACACTATGGATGCTTTTCAACTATACTTGAATTATAAATTAGAACCACTGCCATAGCAATTAACAATTTAAAACTAAATATTATATATTTTGAATTTGCAAAAAGTCCTTAAATTGTTAAATATTAGAGGAAGCTGAAACCCATGAACAGAAATGGTCAAATATCACTATAGTTAGAGACTGTGGATGCTTGTATTGATCACAGGCTCCCAAAATTTTCTTTAAAACCACAGATTTTTTAGTTTTCAATCTAAAAAAATGTATTTGCTAATGTGTGTGTTCTGTTACCATGGTAAATGTAAGTTACTGTTCTGTCCTAACCAATATTTTCTAACATGCATTCAAGTGACCTCAAGAGCTGCAGGAACTCGGAAAAATATTTTCCCTGAGTTGACAAATTATGAACACACTTCATGAGTGCCACCTGTTTCATGTTGTCTCCATTAGTGTTAGTGTCATGATACTACAACTTCAAACTCAATTTGATACTTCCATACTAGGGAGTTCAATAGCCTACTCTATAGGCCTGGCCATTATGATACTACAGTGAAGAGTAAAAAAATGCTCCTTTTTGAGTAATAGAATTTTCATATACCAAGTAATAGTATTTTATGTTACCATATGTTGCCTATATTAGTTTTAATGTCTGATTTTCTATACTTTTGACAACCCTAGTCTCTATAAAAAGTTTATTGCGGTTTCTAGAATGCTCCACAGTAGGCATTAAAATTATCTTTCTCGTTTATACTCAAAAACAAGTGTTATTATATTGAAACATGCTTTTTACTGTCGCCTCTCCACATATCTAACCAGTAACTTGCCTGGTGACATCCTGTGCTTCTCTCCACGGGTATATAATGTATGTTTAATGCCATAATGCGAAACATTTCAGTCAAAGCAAAAGCATTTCAGTGGATACAAGCAGGTGATGGACCCTGTAGTAGAAACGTTACATAGTGCTAACAATATACTGGCCACCTAAGCAGAATGATAAAAGCGTCCTTCCAGGAAACTGAACCGTAGGAGGCTGCTGCTGATAATGAAGGTTTATGGACCCACTGTGTGTGTGGATGTGGTTTATCATAGAGTTAGATCTTAAGCACACTTCAGAGACACTTCACACTGCGCGCTCACTTATAGGGACTTCCCCCCCTATTACCGTACACAGCTGTTAAGGTGATGTCATTTGTCTTCAAAATGGACAGACTAGACTTTGACTTTGAGTTAAATGATTCACCCGATCCCTTAATGTAATAGTTCTGGTTTAGACCTGGAATGATTCTGGTTTAGTCCTGCTGTATTCTCCTTTAGCTGTAGTGTCTGTTTAGTCTTGGTTTAGATTAGGGATGTCAACAATTAATCGATTAACGATTAATTGTCGATTAAGACGTTGGTCGAACAAAATGCATTAATTGTAATTAATCGCTAATCGCGGACACGCGCACCCACGTGGTCATGAAACAAGGCAACCGCGCACCGCACTGCTCCAAGCTCGACTCACAGCCGGCCGCAGGCGCCAATGGCACTGCTCAGCAGCCCCGGTGTAAGCGCGAGGCGAGATCGAACCGCGGCGCCCGGAATGCGTGCCCGAGCTCGGGCCCCGAGCCACAAACCAGCCGCACGAAACCAGCAGCGGCACGTGGTGGTTTAATCCTGGTTTAGTCCAGGTCTAGACCTGGTCGAGTTCTGGTTTAGTCCAGGTCCAGACCAGGTCTAGACCTGGTTTAGTTCTGATTTAGTCTCTTAGCCAATCAAGACAGAACACAATGTTACACTATAAAAAAAATGTTACACTATTTAAAAAAATAAAAATAAAAATCTGCAAACCGCGATAGAGCGAGGGATTACTGTATTTTGTTATTCAGCATCAATACATTTGTCTGCTTTTTACTAAGGAATAATTAATTGAGGAATATACAATATAATAATACTATGATATATTTTTGACTCAGTGTTATGTATACAATAGCTTATATTCTTAAAGATCCTATTGAAACACTAAAATTCAGGTGAAAAACGCCGCTTATCAGTTAATCGTTAATCGATCGATAAGGTCAATCAACTATCAGTTAATGAATTAATCGATAATTTGCATCTCTAGTTTAGATCCACCGTAATCCTGAGTTAGTTCTGCTGTAGTCCTGGCAGCAGCAGCAGCAGCAGAAGAAGAAGCAGAAGAAGCAGAAGAAGAAGCTTCTGCTTCTGCACTTAAGTCACTTTATATTATATGTTATAACTGTTTGTGCAATAGGGCTCGTGCAATAATTACCTGTGCAATAGGAATTGTGCAATAATTGTTCTGTGCAATAGGGCTTGTGCATTATCCATTGTGGTCTAGGGCTGGTGCAATATTTTGGCACTTTACATGTATCCTGTGATGAGTTCTGACTGTTATCTGTCTGTACTGTATGTGTGTATAACTATATTTTTAAGCTGCGGGCAGTGAGCCCAAGACAAATTTCCCCTTGGGGACAATAAAGTTTATCTTATCTTATCTTAAGAAGCAGAAGCAGAAGAAGCAGAAGAAGAAGAAGAAGAAGAAGAAGACAGACTTCATCCCTGTAGGGAAATTATTTCTCTGCATTTGACCCATCCTTCAGGAGCAGTGGGCAGCTCGACATTCAGACGCCCGGGGACGAGGGGTGGGTATTGGCAAAGAAGTCATGATCCAATTCGAATCACGATTCATATGCCACGATGCGATTAAGATTAAGATTAAACCTTTATTGGTCTCACACACAATGACACACAGTGACACACGGGAGAAATTTGACTTCTGCATTTGACCCATCCTTTTCAGGAGCAGTGAGCAGCCATCTTTTTCGGCGCCCGGGGGGCAGTACCGTGAAGGGTCTTGCCCAAGGACCCACACTGGTTAGCTCATTGCCCGGGGAGGGAAGTTGAGCTAACCAGCCGATACTATCACGATGCATCACGATACTTGAATTATTGCGATGCATTGCAATATATTCGACATACTTCAGTGAAAATGTACCAAAAAAAAGAGGATAACTTAAATATCAGTAGCTGTGTATCTGGGTAGTGTCTTCAATTGATACATAACTCTGAGCCACTCAATTCATAACTGAATTTATTGAATAACAAAAACAAATAAACCAAACCAATAACAAAAAAAAGTGCATAGGATATTTTCTAAAACAAAAAATGATGTTCAAACATTTGCCATTTTGGAGGTAGCTACCATCATAACAAACAAAAAGTGCATAGGATTTATAAAAAAAATAAACTAATAATGAATTTATTTATTTATTAATATTAAATATTAAATAATTAATTAATAATAATCGATTTTTGGCATCAAGAATTGATGCAGTATATTGCGAAAATTAGTATCGCGATGCATTGTCATGACAATTATTTTGCACACCCCTACCGGGGACCATGATCTTATTGCTCGGCTTGGTCAGGTCCTAAAATGGAGGATTTACCTGAATAATCCTGGTTTAGTCCTGATCCTGGTTTAGTTGCTGTTTAATCCTGGTTTATTCCTGCTGTAGTTTCCTGATATAGTCCTGGGTTAGTTCCAGGTTGAGTCCTGGTTGAGCAATGCTGTAGTTTCCTGATATAGTCTTGGTTTAATGGCTGTTGAGTAGTTATGTGACGTAGAAGGAATTTCCCACCTTCTATTCTACCTTTGTAATTACAGAGCACTTTGACCCAAAGGTCTGCAGTAGGCATCTGATTTGGTCCTTATGTAGTCAACTGGTTTAGTCTTAGTTTAGTCCTGGTTTAGTCCTGGTAGGCTTAGTCCCAGTTTAGTTCCGGTTCAGACTCAATTTAGTCTTAATTTTAAACCTGGTTTAGTTCTGTCTTAGACTTAGTTTAGTCTTGCTGTAGTCACCTGATTTAATCGCTATTAAATTCCTTATTTAGACCTGGGGTAGTCCTAGTTAAATCCTGATTTATTCTTGGTTTAGTCTAAGTTTATTCCTGCTGTAGTCACCTGCTCTGCTGACTCATGCTTTCCTGTCTGGGGCTCTTTTCTGTGTTCCTCACTCACGCTGAGCTCTCGTCACTGCTCCAGGGTAAAACCAGTTTCAGGTTTAAAAGTCTGTAATGGAAACAACACAGAGACAACATGAGGCTGACGGATGGAGAAACTGCTGTAGATCCTCAAGGCACTTTGAAACGAAAGACGACAAGAAATACATTTAATCTGTGAAACTTATTGTATCAACCCAGTCACTCAATTTGAAGTTTAGTTCTTCTCACACCACAAAACATTAATTAAGGAACATTAGTAAGAATAATACATCTGTTTAACTAACCCACTAGTTGTCATGTTCCAAACAGGAAGTGAGCAAGGGCATGCTTCCATCGACTCTGGTTTCAATTGCCTTTACACTGAAAAATTGTCACCCCTCCTTCTGTAACTGCTGCTGTGAACCTTGTCATTTTGGTCTTAAAATGTTCTTATTAACCCGCTCTACATGATCCTGGTGTTTTCATTTTGTCCGTAAAAAAAATACTATTCCTAATATGGAATTCGGCTCCAAATTCACTCCTTTAACTGCTAGCCTCATGAGCTTCATTTGACTGGAGCAGAACACTGTCACACTCCCTTCGTCCGGTTCTTTAAACTCTAATTTTTGGAATGTATTATATCCATTTTATAACTCACCTGTTATTTCTTCCTGTTATTTCCACTTTTCTCCACAAGCTGCTTCTCTACCAATGCATGTATGATAAACATTCACTGCAGGTGCTATCCCACAACATTAAGTAATAATTGGAATATATATATATATACAGTATATATATATATATATATATATATATACACACACACACACACACACAACAAAAATATAAATGCAACACTTTTGTTTTTGCTCTCATTTTTCCTGAGATGGACCCAAAGATCCAAAATTCACTCCAGATACACAACACTATCATTTCTCTCAAACATTGTTCACAAATCTGTCCAAATGTGTGACAGCGAGCACCTCTGCCCCGCCGAGACAATCCACCCCACCTCTCAGGTGCGCCACATCAAGATGCCGATCCGACATCATGACCAGTGCACAGGTGCGCCCCAGACTGTCCACAATAAAAGGCCACCCCGAAATGTGCATTTATTTTGCTTTATTGGGGGTCTGGGGACTCAGAACCAGTCAGTATCTGGTGTGACCACCATTTGCCTCATGCAGTGCAACACATCTTCTTCGCATAGAGTTTATCAGATTGTCAGTTGTGGCCTGTGGAATGTTGGTCCACTCCTCTTCTGTTATGGACGAAGAACACAGGTGCATTTTATTGATGGCATTTTGAATGCACAGAGATACCGTGATGAGATCCTGAGGCCCATTGTTGTGCCATACATCCATCTCTGTGCATATATATATATATATATATATATTATATATATTAGGGATGTCAACAATTAATCGATTAATGATTAATTGTCGATTAAGACGTTGGTCGAACAAAATGCATTAATCGTAATTAATCGCTAATCGCGGACACGCGCACCCGCGTGGTCATGAAACAAGGCAACCGCGCACTGCGCTGCACCAAGCTCGACTCACAGCCGGCCGCAGGCGCCAACGGGCCTGCTCAGCAGCCTCGGGTGTACGCGCGAGGCGAGATCGAACCGCGGCGCCTGGACGTGCCGCTGCTGGTTTCGTGCGGCCACAAACCAGCCGCACGAAACCAGCAGCGGCACGTGGTGGTTTAATCCTGGTTTAGTCCAGGTCTAGACCTGGTCGAGTCCTGGTTTAGTCCAGGTCCAGTCCAGGTTTAGACCTGGTCTAGACCCCCCGGGGGGAAAAAAATAAATTCCGGGAGAGGGGGAGCAAAACTGTAATAAATAGCAATAAAACACATTTTTAAACATTTGTAGTGGTTTTTATTTACTGTCTACTTATCCTTCATCCCTCCCTTCCTCCCTGCAAGTCGCTGAAGGCGTTTTTTGTGCACAAGCCTGGCTCTCTGCACAACAAGAACTCATGCTCTCTGCTTGCTTATTTCCTTCTGAGCCATAATAGACAGTTTTGTCTTCTTTTCTTCAAGAATCATATATAATAATAAGATTAACAGTAAATATCTGTCCTGCTTAACTTAAAACTGTATAAATTAATATAAAACAATATAAGAGCTGCGTGCACTCACGGCGCAGCTCGGGGCGTGCGATGTCCGCAGCACCAGAAGAGCACGCAAGCTTGCGCGGCCCCGCACACATGTAGAAGTTTAATACGAGACATGTACTGTACTGTACTTTTGTTTCTGAATACAGGACGATTACATTTTTCAACGGACGGTTGGCAACCCTAAACACAATTATACATATATAATACACACCCAAAATTTCAACGTATTTGGGGAAAAAATAAATAAAAAATTACCACGCGGCTAAAAAAAAAAGCGGAGATCCGCTAAAAAGCGGAACTCTTTCATCCCTGAGTCTCTTAGCCAATCAGGACAGAACACAATGTTACGCGATAAAAAAATGTTACACTATAAAAAAAAATTTGAAAAAAAAAATCTGCGAACCGCGATAGAGCGAGGGATTACTGTATTTTGTTAATCAGCATCAATACATTTGTCTGCTTTTTACTAAGGAATAATTAATTGAGGAATATACAATATAATATTACTATGATATATTTATGACTCAGTGTTATGTATACTATAGCTTATATTCTTAAAGATCCTACTGAACACTTGCCTGGAAGAATCCATGACTCATCGCTGTACCAGCGCCGAGTCTGGTAACGCTTGATCCAGAATGCGCTGCCGTTGCGCTTAGACAGACAGCTAAGTGAACCAATCAGAGAACAGTTAACGGACAGCAACGTGAACCAAGCTGGTAGGAAGCAATGCAAAAACATCTTTTTTGAAAAGAAAGGCCTCTAGAGCTGTCAGCTGCTGTGGTTTTAAGGAATCGATGTGTTTTAGGTCATTTAAGACCAATTTTACAGCTGAATGGAAGGGACGTTGCGGGCAAAGGCGGGTGCACTGACGTCACCATCTTTGAACGAATCAGAATCGCGGAGTCCGTTGTTAACCGGGGGAGCGAGGGTGGAGCAAGGGTGTCCAAATGGTATAGCAAATACAGACAGATATCATTTGGCTGGCCAGGTAATTGAAACACTAAAATTCAGGTGAAAAACGCCGCTTATCAGTTAATCGTTAATCGTTAATCGATCGATAAGGTCAATCAACTAATGAATTAATCGATAATTTGCATCCCTAAGGTGTGTGTGTGTGTGTATTGTAGAAAATAAAAATGACTACGATGGAGGAGTTAGAAGATGTATTGTGTTTTCTGTTTGTGCAACCACTCTGCCTTGAGTTATAGGGGGGTCTGGAGAGAAAAGGTCATGAGAGGGCATGAGAAGAGACTGATAAGGAATCTACATCTACATTCCTCTCCAGCTTGCCTCCAGAAGGGGGAAGACCACTCCAAGCCACACCTCTCCTCTTTGTTCTACGCAGAGACTATAAATGTTACAATTTTAGGGAAATGCACTATTCTCTGTCTGTACCACCTAGGGACAGATAGGAATCGGGCGCTTCTAATTAGACTCCTCTGTCAGGGCTAATAAAAGTATCATCTTTATATTCTAAGCTTTCGGTCGTCTGTTTCATCACCATAAAGAATCTGGGAAGGCATAGGATACTGGTTTTAGGACAACTAAGGTAAACACTGGTATCAAACGAGTAACGAATGGAATTAAAGTATCCTTTATGCCAACAATTTGGGGGCTCGTCCGGGATGGTGATTTGACGACCTCGCGTTGTTATATCGTTTAGGACAAAAGAGGAGTCCAACTTCACGGAAAATGAGAGTCTGAGACAGTCCTACGAGGGCCCTCTAACTACTAAAAAGGTAAGGAGAAACCTTTTTTTATATAAATTCTCCTATTGGATAATCAAATTTGGGCTGTCTGTTACTCTTATTGTACGGCTGTTGTTATTAGTGTGCGCGAGCGTTAGAGCATAATATTAGATAGGATCGGTCTGGGACCGGAACAAAAATCCAGTGTAAAGAGAGACGAGAGAATTTTTCCGGGAGGTCAGAATTCCCCGAAGAGACCGGTACGTCTATAAAAGTCGAAAAAAGAGAATTCTCAGAAGAGACCGGTACGTCTATAAAAGTCGAAAAAGAGAATTCTCACAAGAGACCGGTATGTCTATAAAAGTCGAAAAAGAGAATTCTCAGAAGAGACCGGTATGTCTATAAAAGTCGAAAAAGAGAATTCTCAGAAGAGACCGGTACGTCTATAAAAGTCGAAAAAGAGAATTCTAACAAGAGACCGGTACGTCTATAAAAGTCGAAAAAGAGAATTCTAACAAGAGACCGGTACGTCTATAAAAGTCGAAAAAAAGAATTCTCAGAAGAGACCGGTATGTCTATAAAAGTCGAAAAAGAGAATTCTCAGAAGAGACCGGTACGTCTATAAAAGTCGAAAAGTAATGGCCAAGAGATAGAAGGGTTGGAGTCCCTGGGTTAAAAGTCCCTAGAGTCCCTATTCGACCTTATACGTCATCAAAAATGACGGACAAATGTAAGGGAATCATCCCAAAATGTAATATGGCAAAGGATGATTTTCCTAAAATGAGCTCAGAGAATCTATTGATTTATTTGTTTATTTATGGATCCAATTGGAAGAAAAAAAAAAAATAATAATAATAAATAATAAATAATTAATTATAAATAATTGAATTATTATAATAAATTCAAAAGTCGACTAAACAAAGGAAATGGCTGGCGCCAGAGAGGTGTGTGAGACTGTTAGAGTCCAACATTTCTCAATTCAGCTTCCTAAATTGCCGTTAATTTAGAAAAGAATTAAAGAAAAGGCAGAAATATTTGCCAATGTATCACGTGATGATTATGGCCTCACGCGCCCGGGAGAAGGAGGAGGAGGTACTTTCAAGTGGAATCTACCCCTCATTGACTCCCTCAGCCCCTGTGTCCCCCCACCATATGTGACTTAACCAAGTGTAATAATGGTCCCTATCCTGGACTTTAGTGGACACCTGGAGTACACTAAGACACATGAGGATAGTAAAAAAAACAGAAGTCGTCCCCACCGTCACAGAATGACAGTGACGTAGAGGAAAAGTCTAATGAAACTCCTCGGGACGACATTGATCAGCGCTTAGTGTCGAGCGCGGTCACCCACACCCCCCTTGGATCAGTAAGAAAGACCCCCGCTGTGTCGTCTCATACCCCGGTGATCACCCCACCTCTATCCAGTGTGTGGAGCAAGCAGAAGGAGGAGTTAGAGGAGCGGTCAAACTGTCTGGATAGGCTGAGACAATCAGATAGGAGAGACAGACAGAATGGTTGAAGGCAAAACTTGAGGAGTACGAGAAAGATCTTGATAAAATGAGAGATTCAGATGAGGAACAAAAGGAGGAAAGAGAGGAGGAGGCGGCAGCTCACGCTAGAATGAAAAAGTTATTGAAAGAAAATACAGGCAAACCCACACACATGTATGACTCGGAGTTCCAAGGGTGCGTAGGCAATTTTCCGTTAATTCAACCGGGTCCTGGACAAGTGCAGGTGTATAAACCTTATCAATTTACAGACATCACTGTTCTGGTAGAACAATTATCACTATTGGCTCAAGGAGGTAGAACATGGCTCCGAAAAATTCTGTCTCTGTCCGCGGGAACCCCACTCTGTCTCGGTGACTTCCGTGCTATATGCACTAGGGCGTGTACCCCCGCCACATGTGAACAGATAGAGCGCGCATCTGGCGCATTTGGTTTCCACATGAAACACCACTGGCCCACTGTTACGGGCTCATCTTTGATACTGTGAGACGCCTCTTTCCGGAGATGTGTCTTACTTTTCCTACTTTTCCTACATACACAGTAGACCAGGATCCGTCACAGTTTTTAGAGAAATGTGTGCAATTATGGGTGGATCGCACAGGCGCCCACCCCACTAGAGAGATACAGTCGCAGGCAATGTTCCGAACCAATCTGAAGGAGGCCTTACCTGGCCCTGTTAAAGACCTGCTAAATGATGATCCTGAGTACATGACACGCACAGAACAGGCTTTTTCACCACATATAGTGTTCAGGCTGTCTCGCTACCGCGACGCCCAAGTCTCAGAAAAGTCTAAAGCGGAAATAGCAGCTGCAGCTCTCGCAAAATTACAATTGGCAGATTTACAGGATAAACGTAAAGCTTCTAAACCGTTGGGTCAACATTTTCAGGCTGCATTTGCCCCAAGAGAACCCCCACAAGCTCAATCTGTGTTTAGAGGTGCCAGCGCGTCCCTTCGATGACGAGGGAGAAGCTGCGCGTCCATGGCACAGGCCCAGAGTGGCCGCTATCTGAACCCGTCTTACAGCGGGTGCTATATCTGTGGCTCTACTGAACACTGGGCCAAAGCTTGCCCACATGCTGAGCTCACTCAACAGGGTTCTGGACACCCACAGGGGAGAGGCACTCCGTTTAATGCCCGAGGTCGTGGGCGCGGCCGGGCTCCCTGGAGATTTGCTCCTCAGTCCCAGGGCAACTATCCCTCCCTGTCGTGTGACGAAGGTCACCGCTGGGATGGATGGGGTGAACAATGTGAATAGGGGTGCTGATCCGCGGCTGTTGGTGACGGTGAGTGACAGACAGCTGGCTATGTTGGTGGACACTGGAGCTTTGCGTTCTTCTGTCACTGACTACTTCCCACTGTCTACACAAACTGTTCCCTTGGGTGGCCTGGCTGGGAAGGTCCTTACCCTTTACTGATCTATTACCTGTTTCTATTGCTGGTCAACGCCTGTATCACTCATTTGTGTATTCTCCACAGACAACCGTGTCGCTCCTGGGACGGGATCTGCTTATGAAAACAGGCGCTTTCATTTTGTGCTCACCAGAAGGGGTCACTGCTACATTTCTATCGGGTGCCTCCCACGTGTGTCTCCAGGTTCCTTCTCCTACGTGCAAATGGCTCCTCCCACAGATTGACCTGACTGATAGGCCACAAACTGCTATCATTTATTGGTGTGAGCTCCTGGATCAGGAGCCCACAGGAGGGGGTATAAATATAGCAACAATTTATGCTAATTGGACACCATTTTTACGATCTAAATTTGCATTTGCAGCTCTATCTGACCCACTTCATAGCACCCTATTTTATGATAGAGACCATGATGAAATGTATAGAGAAAATTTTGAAACATTTGAGGGCACAGAAGCACAGTTGAGTTCTCGATTTTTGTATTTTTCTAAAATAGGGGTGGCAGCAGATTGCATACTGCCTCAAAATTTACTCTCATTATTCAAAGGAGACGACTCTGTTCCCCACATTTCACTGGGCTTAAATGTCGCACACGAGGCTAGACAGCTTGGACCAATGGTGCGGAAGGCACAACAAATGACTGACTGGACACACACAGACACACCAGACGTTGACTGGTCACCCTCTTCTGACATTTGGCGTATTAAAATATACGCGACTGACTCAAGCACTTTGGCGCGGGAAGAAATCCAGCGCCAGGATGCAGTACATAAGAATGCCACAAGGGTATCAAAATTCACCAGGCATTTTCAATCAGATTCTGAAAACTATTCTGTCTTCTCTAGAGCTGCCGCCAGAGGTCGTGCTTTTGCAATATGTTGATATCCTTCTAGGAGCGCCATCTGCTGACAAGTGTTTGAGAGGGACAGAACAAGTGTTAAGAAAACTGCATGAGGCAGGTTTGAAAGTGTCTAGAAAGAAATTGCAGTGTTGTAGACTAGTGGTCACGTTTTTAGGACGCCTCATTGACGGAGGCAACATTCAGGTGTCTGGGGAACACCGACAATCCATTTTGAAGGCCCCACGCCCAGTAATGGTAAAGGACATGTTGTCCTTCCTAGGGCTGTGTGGGTACAGCCGAGCATACGTGCCCGGCTACACAGATTTGACGCTCCCTCTGAGAGCATTGGTGAAGGCTCAAGGAGTGAGGAATTCCTCCGCTCGTTTGGAATGGACGGAGGAAGCAGAAGCCGCCTTTGTGTCCTGCAAAAGCTCCCTGGCCTCCGCGGCTGCTTTGGCCACACCTGACTATGACCAACCTCTTTACTTGGACGTATCTAACTCACAACTGACCATGAATGCTGTTTTATTTCAGAAAGGACCACGCGGCCGGAAAGTCCTGACATATCTCAGCGCTACCATCCCTCTTGCGGCCTCATCCAATCTCTCTTGGTTGGATGCTCTTCCTGCTGCTCTGCTACAAGCACGTGCATCTATTTCTCGCTCTACAGGTTTCTCTCCGTTTGAGCTGCTATATGGACGACGGATGCCGGGTCCTGGATCACCATCTGGCCCCGTCGTCTCCGGTGGCCCTCTCCAGTATAAACCCTACTGGTCCACACTCTCACACCTTGTTTCCAGTTTGTCTGCGCAGGTTAAATCTAACAGAGAGGTGATTCCTGACAAAGCCACTGCTGAATTTCCTGACCTCCCCGACAGAGTTCTTGTCAAAGTTCATTCCAGGAAGTGGTCTGATCCCCGTTGGACGGGACCGTTCAACGTGGTTGCTCGCACGGATCGTGCTGTTCAACTCCAAGGTCGCGGAAACCAGTGGTATCACCTACGTCACCTAGCACCTGCGCCATGACTCCTCCAGAGCGTGACGTCCGTCCCGGGATCGGGCCGGACGGAAGGGGGAGGAGAGTAACTATGATACATACACGCACAATTACATCGGTGCTTAACGCCTGGCTTATCTGGGCAATACATGCATGTATGTTTATATTTTTAATTATTTTACTTTTCAAGGCATGGTATTTAGTCCTCTCACTCATTCAAGTTCCTGCCACGCCAGTTCCTCCGGTGGACCCCATTGTATACGCGATTCCCACCGACTGTAATTACCGAGCAAAGCGTAGCACCTACACTAGCCAGTTGCCTACGGATAATATGTGGTGGAGATTGATGAATTTCACTAAAACTCAAATGAATATTACCACAAGGTGTTATATATGTTCTCTCATACCACATGCGCACGATCATACACCACTATGGGGGGTTAGACCCACCTCTATAAATAGAACGGTGTGTGCACTCCGGAGTTATCAAGGGCACGAGGATTCTTGGTGTCCAGATCCATATTTTAGGAATAGATCAAATTGGCGGGACCCGTCCACTTTCCACTTGAAAACTAACAGAACTAATCTGGAAGGAATTGCAGTAGGACGACAGACACAGGAAGGAGAATTGGGTTTTTTCAGGAATGTTCGAATAGGACTACATTCCTGGGATATTCGAGAGTGAAAATAAAAATGGTTATATCTGAATTAGAAAATCCAACCAAACCAAATCAGACATATTCGGCTTATCCATGGGGCAGTAACACTCATAAATATATGGGATCTAATTGGTATCACATGAACGTCACAGCCTTTTTAAAATACATGAACTATACGGGAACTCTGCCTAGCCGGACTACCACACTCTGGTCTCTGCCAGGGAAAAGAGGATGTCCGGCTCCCTTAAGATATGTGTGGGTTTGTGGTAAGAAAGTCTACCTGTATTTACCTGAAGGTTGGTGTGGAACGTGTTATTTGGCTAATTTGGCCCCAACTGCCTACATAGTTAACTTCACTTATCCCCATCCCCGAGGTTACCGACACATTCGGTCCTGGGAACCCCCCACTCGGTCCCAGGCTTTTGGGCAGACACGCACCCCACTCATAAGTGACTTACGAGGAATTACTATGACTTTATTTCCGTGGTACGGGTCGGCATATTGGGGACATAGAATGAATGAGGTATTGTGGACACTAGAAAATATAACCTCTGTGTTAGATCAGATTACCACGCAATTAAAAGAAGACCCTGAAAGAAAAGCAATGAGGGCTATGCTGACTACACATCAACTGGCGCTTGATTATTTGTTTGCTGCAGACGGGGGGCTCTGCGCCAAGATGGGAATAGATCACTGTTGTACGTACATACCTGACAGTTCTCACAATTGGACTGATATCCATGACCAAGTCAATACTAACAGGGATGCTTAAAGAAGCTCACGACCCGGACTGGGGCAATTTCAATATTGGCACTTGGTTCACCTCTGGCGCCTGGTGGCAGGTTCTTCTCAAAATAGTCACACCCCTTCTGACCATTGCACTGGTATGCTGCCTGCTGTGTGTCTGTGTTTTGCCTTGTTTGCAGGGTATGGTGGGAAAAATGATAAATGGAATGATCTCTCCACCCGGGGGTGCATACATGGCCCTTAAGACCACTACCATGGAAGAGTCTGAAACGGTGACCTGGGTGTCTCCCCGGAGGGAGAGGGAAATCCTAAATGTCACAGACTTTGAAGAGCATGTGGTTTTGAGTGAGTAGAGCGTCAGAAGGGGGAGACCAAGGGTGAAAGGTTACTCTTTTATGATTTTAGTTTTGTATCTGTAACTAATGAGAGGACATGCCTATTTAGCAATATTATGTTGGGATTTTTATATTTACATATATATGGTTTACTTTTTAAGGTTTTATCTTTTTTCTGACTTATATTTTTACATTTAGTTTATTTTATGTCGGCCACTTTAGGTGACCGACAGAAGGGGGAATTGTAGAAAATAAAAATGACTACGATGGAGGAGTTAGAAGATGTATTGTGTTTTCTGTTTGTGCAACCACTCTGCCTTGAGTTATAGGGGGGTCTGGAGAGAAAAGGTCATGAGAGGGCATGAGAAGAGACTGATAAGGAATCTACATCTACATTCCTCTCCAGCTTGCCTCCAGAAGGGGGAAGACCACTCCAAGCCACACCTCTCCTCTTTGTTCTACGCAGAGACTATAAATGTTACAATTTTAGGGAAATGCACTATTCTCTGTCTGTACCACCTAGGGACAGATAGGAATCGGGCGCTTCTAATTAGACTCCTCTGTCAGGGCTAATAAAAGTATCATCTTTATATTCTAAGCTTTCGGTCGTCTGTTTCATCACCATAAAGAATCTGGGAAGGCATAGGATACTGGTTTTAGGACAACTAAGGTAAACACTGGTATCAAACGAGTAACGAATGGAATTAAAGTATCCTTTATGCCAACAGTATGTATGTATATATATATATATATATATATATATATATATATATATATATATATATATATATATAATTTTGCACAATAAATGACTCACTCTGCTTCAAACCACATGCGTTTACTGCCTACTACAGAACCGGCTGTAGACTTCTCTATTACAGAGATCTATCTGCAGTGGATCTGATGATAGTTCAGTGTAAATGTAATTATTTGCAGTACACAGCTAACTGAAAATAACACATTACTTATCTAAGGCTCTTACAGTGATGCATGTACACACACAGCGTCACTGATGTGGTTGAGACGGTTTCCTGTGAGCGTTGGTTCTCTGTATGCTCTAGTGCTGCACAATTCATCGCAACTGAATCAAAATCAATCAAAATCACAATTTGAATAGCCTCAATGGGCCATCATTTCCATCACAAACAAAACCTGTCTTATTCTACATAAAAACTGCTAACCCTGTAATTTAAATCTGTCCAAACATGTTCTGAAATTCTTGTATTTGTTTGTCAAGTCCTATTTCAGTCTTTTTGTTAATTCTTCTGGACTTGTTTAAAATTTGAAATGCCAAAATGAAATGATCCAATTTAAAATAAAGTTTACCCATATTTTCCTTTAGACAGGGCTGTTTAGTTGTATTTCGATCCTGGGCACCAATCCATCTTTTTCAGATTCGATACCGATATTGAGTCTTTGACTTTAAAGGTGCATTGTGCAACTTTTCTGGTAGAGGGTCCATCACCTGCTTATATTTATGCAGATGTTATTGGTTTGTCTAGAACGTTCCACAGTAGAGATTAAACCTATAACAACAATTAAACAAACATGGTCAGCAACAATTTAATGATATGAATGATGGAATGCAGTGATTTTGAAAAAGAATTTGGCAGATTTTAAGAGATTCAACTGATTTCTTAATTTTTCTAGCTGTTTTTGTTTATTTGGCTTGGTTCCTTACCAAATTAAATATGCTTACATGTGTGCTACAAAAAAGAAAGTCTCCACCATTTCAGCAAAGAACAAAGAAAAGTACTTTTTACTTTTCAGTCCATATCTAAAATGTAGTGGAGTAGGAAGGACAGATGTAATGAAGTAAAAGTAAAATGTACTTAAAAGGTGCATTGTGTAACTTTTCTGGTGGAGGGCCAGTTTTCTCCATGGAGATGTTATTGCTTTGTCTAAAATGTTTAACAGTATTAAACCTATCTATTCTATCTTCATTCAGACAGAAACCAGATCAAGTTACAGGTTAGATCTGTGGAGAGGCGACCCCACTCACAGTCAGAATACCTGTTTTATATAGGCTAAATTATAGTTCAGATCTGTGGAGAGGCAATCCCACTGACAGACAATTATTGTATTTTTGAGCAACAGAAATGCCCGTAAAGAATAAATGCTAGATAGATGCGTTTAATGTAGGGATGCAAATTATCGATTAATTCATTAATTGATAGTTGATTGACCTTATCGATCAATTAACGATTAACTGATAAGCGGCGTTTTTAACCTGAATTTTAGTATTTCAATAGGATCTTTAAGAATATAAGCTATAGTATACATAACACTGAGTCATAAATATATCATAGTTATTATTATATTGTATATTCCTCAATTAATTATTCCTTAGTAAAAAGCAGACAAATGTATTGATGCTGAATAACAAAATACAGTAATCCCTCGCTCTATCGCGGTTCGCAGATTTTTTTTATTTTTATAGTGTAACATTGTGTTCTGTCCTGATTGGCTAAGAGACTAGACCAGGACTAAACGTGGACTAACCCAGGTCTAGACCAGAACTAAACCAGGTCTAGACCAGGTCTAAACCTGGACTGGACCTGGACTAAACCAGGACTCGACCAGGTCTAGACCTGGACTAAACCAGGATTAAACCACCACGTGCCGCTGCTGGTTTCGTGCGGCTGGTTTGTGGCTCGGGGCCCGAGCCACAAACCAGCCGCACAAAACCAGCAGCGGCATGCATTCCGGGCGTCGCGGTTCGATCTTGCCTCGCGCGTACAGCCGAGGCTGCTGAGCAGTGCCGTTGGCGCCTGTGGCCGGCTGTGAGTCGAGCTTGGCGCAGCGCGGTTGCCTTGTTTTGTGACCATGCGGGTGCGCGTGTCCGCGATTAGCGATTAATTACAATTAATGCATTTTGTTCGACTAACGTCTTAATCGACAATTAATCGTTAATCGATTAATTGTTGACATCCCTAGTTTAATGTCATACCATGGAACACTTCAGGCAAAGTAATCACATCTCCATGGAGACAAGCAGGCGACAGACCCTCCACTGGAAAAGTTGTGCAATGCACCTTTAAGTATTAGCTGATATCCAATATTATGAGACGTTTTAGGTCAAAATCAGCCTGTAAATAAGTAAGTCTTATTACATTCAAATGAAAAGCTCAATCATAATATTACCTTAGCCAATATCATGGAGCCAATGCCCGATACAGGGAATTATTCATTGGCACAGTAATACCGATAGCCGAAACAGTATTGGTGCATGCCTAGTATTAAGTATTAATTGTTGGCTAGTTGACTACTAAAATAATCGTTGGTTGCGCTCCTGTGGAAAGCTTTACAAATACACTTCAGCTTTTCTGTAAATATGACGCATCTCCACCTCAAAGCCAACCACACACATATGATCGCTGTTTCCCTATTCTGCCCTCACCTCTCCTTCTTTTCAGGGCTTTTACTGTGAAATATAGGGAGGACTTCTTTGGAAATCTGAAGATCACCAAAACAACTTAAAAAAATGTGGTTATGACACAAGTGCTATTTCAGGTACAGTGCCAAACATACACATAAATTATGAAATAGACTCTTAAAGGCCCAGTACCTGATTTTTTCCCATGTATTTAAGCTAAATTTGTCTCACAGCAGTACAAATACTGTTTAAAGATCCTATATTATGTAAAACTGACTCTTGTGAACTTTAAAACAGGCAAGAATACTTGGCAAAAGGAGAAATTAAATTTGTCAACTGGACAAAACTTTATTTGGTCGAATACGTTTCGCAGCTCATCCAAGCTGTTTCTTCAGTTCTGGTCAGGCGCTGGTGGACACTGCCTATATCTGCCTGAAGGGAGGAGCTAAATACAATGAAATTGAGACTGCCACACCTATTTGTTTACAGTTTCTGTTAGGTAGGCCTATTAGATATGCAGTGGGAGTGGAGTGTGGGATCTTGTTAGCAGAACCATTCAGGGCCATAATGGGTATTTTCACACCTCTGGACCTGACCTGGCCCTAGCCCTATTGTTTTGTTTGTTTGTTTTGATTTAGATTTGAGGATAGGATGAGTTATAAATGGAGATAAATGATGTCTGAGACCTCCATTTCTGTTAAAGGAAGGGTTCTCTTTCTTGACAAAAATAGCCTCTTTAACTCCCCTCTCAAACAAGTTCTTTTATCTGGCTAAGATCTGTACCTCACTGTCCTCAAAGGAGTGGCCCGTGGCTTCTAGGTGGAGATGGATGGCAGATTGAGGTCCACTCTGGCTCTCTCGTCTGTGTTGGTACATTCTCTTGTGAAGTGGCTGTTTTGTTTCTCCAGTGTAGCGCTCACTGCAGTCTTCACTACACTGGAGTAGACCACATTGCTTTGTTTGTGGCTCGGTGTTTTGTCCTTTGGGTGGACCAGTTTCTGTCTTAAAGTGTTTGTGGGTTTGAAATAAACTGGGATTTCATATTGTCTGAAAATCCTCTGTAGTTTTTCAGAAACGCCGGCCAGGTAAGGAATGGTTACACCCTTCCTCCTGGGTTTTGATTCTCTGTTGTCTTGTTTCTTGTCCTTGTCTCTTAATTTTGTTGAAAGCCCATTTAGGATATCCACAAACAAAGGGCTTTCTGCACATGTTGTTCTTCTTTCTCCTTACCCTCTGTGCTTGTAGGAGTTTCTTGGGCCCTGTGTCGTAATGTTCAAATAACTCCCAGTTTGTGCGGCAGTGGGTGGGGTGAATCAAAAAGCAGGCATTGGTCAGTGTGTGTGTGGGCTTCCTGAAGACCTCTACTTGTAGTCGCTGGTCTTCTCCTATTGTTACTGCACAATCTAAGAAAGCCAATGTCCTTGGCATCTTCAAGAGTGAATTTAATGTTTGGATCTACAGAATTGATATGTGCAGAAAAAAGTTTCAAATCTTGAATTTAGATTTTTGAAAAATTATCATCCACAAAGTGATAGCAATGTGTGGGTGGAGTACCTGGATATGAGGCCAAGGCACTCTGTTTAAATTGTTCCATGTATAAGTTAGCCATGATAGGGGAGAACGGTGAGCCCATTGCACAGCCGTGGATTTGCCTGTAGAAGTTTTCTCTTAACTGGAAATAGGTGGTATTTAAACAAATTTCCAGCAGTTGGCAGATTTGGTTGGGTGAAAGTAAGCTGGAGACCTTCGACTGAAATTAACAGCTGCACTGAGCAATGCCAAACCTCCACCCTTCAATGTAAAACCAGAGGAAAAGAAGTTTTTCCAGACTGATTTTATTCTGAGCAAAAATAAGTCATGCGTATAGTTCCCCATTTGTATTGGAGAACTGAATCCCAAAACCCAAAACAGCACACTAAAAATATCTACCTGGGTGGGTCTGACAGAGCAGGTCTGTTCATGTTTATTCAATTTTGCAGCAAGAACATAAGTAAAGCTGAATGATGAAATAAGTAATAACAATTTGGGGGAAATGTAATATAATTTTAAGTGATCATAATTTAAAATCAAGATTTTCATTGGTCACATTTTACATGAATTCAAAAGTATAGCTGGTGTTTATTATTATTATTATTATTATTATTATTATTATTATTATTATTATTATTATTATTATTATTATTATTATTATGGGGCCAAGCACCGAAGGTGCTAGGCACCCTATAGTGTTTGCTTTGCCGTGGCTGCGGGAGCTGAGCCGAATGCTGCTACGGATGCTGCTGCGGTCCAGCGCCTCACCCCCGGAGCGGGGGGAGCCGCACCAGGAAGACGAAGGGGGCGAAGCTCAGATCTCAGACCATGGGGGACGAGTCCCTCCGGCCCTCGTCCGCTCCGGCCCCGTGTGATGTGCTCTCCGCTCCGGGCCCGTGTGATCAGATCTCCGCTCCAGGCACGTGTGGTCCGGCCTCCGCGTGCTCCTCTGGGCCCGCTGCCACGTGTGCGGGCGCGGTGGGAGAGCAGATGGACTTCTGCAGTGGCGATGTTGAAGCGGACCTTGATGATGTTAGACAAAGTGTTAAGAGGCTCCGGAGGTCCTCTGAGTGCTCCGTGACTCCGAGGCGCGTCTGATGGGTCCCCTGGACGATCCCAGCTTCATTCGGAAAATGGAGAGGTTATACGACTGTTTCGATACTGAAATTGAAGTGTATGATTCTCTGATGGACTGGTGGGACGGGGCGAAAGCCCGGATAAGGAGACTGGCCATCCGATGGCAGAGGAAACACAGAAATGTGTTTGCACTGCATCACCTTTGCTCTCCCCCAGGCCCTTTCTTCATCCCTTTGGTCCTCTACATTCCCTCTGTTTCTCTTGGCCCTTGTGCCCAGTGGTGTTTATTCCCGTACCCGCATCCCCCGATGTGTCTTCTGAGTGCTTTGTGAATGTTATTGTGGTGATGAAATATGTACGATTATGTACCTGAAGTGTGTATTATTGTGTACCTTGTAATATTAAAAGATTTAAAAAAAAAATAGTGTTTGCTTTGCGTTGCCTAGCGAAGTTGCCTAGCGAAGTTGCCTAGCAACCCTTTGATCTTTCCTTTGATGTTCTGGTCTCCTGATTGATATTATTATTATTCTTTATTCCTTTCACCATGGGAGTCTATGGCAACGCCTAGAACCGTCTGGTAAAAAGTTGTGAAATTTTGCATGCACATTCCAGCCAGTCTCCTCATTACCCACAGCGATTTATAGGCCCCCAGCCCCAACCGTCTAGCGGCACCAGCAGGTCAAAGTTGCAGAAATTTGTCAATTGCCTAGCAACGCACCTAGCAACCTTTGATCTGTCTTTGATGTGTCTGTTCTGACAGGGTTAGACCCTGACCCTGTCAGACCCTGTCAGACTCTGTTAGATCCTGTCAGACCTTGTTAGACCCTGTCAAACGGTGCTTGGCCCCCACATTGCTGCTTGCAGCTATATTTATTATTATTATTTATTTATTTATTTATTTATTTACTGGATAACATGGATATTTCAGACTAATAAAAACTAGTCCCCTACAGAAGACAACGCATTACCTACATTATTTTCACCTGTCAGGGATTCAACATTGGCCAACAAAATGAGGTCACGCTCAACTTTTAGGAGTAGAATGTTTGTGATTATTGT
Source organism: Paratrypauchen microcephalus (assembly GCA_036785185.1). Classification (NCBI taxonomy): domain Eukaryota; kingdom Metazoa; phylum Chordata; class Actinopteri; order Gobiiformes; family Gobiidae; genus Paratrypauchen; species Paratrypauchen microcephalus. The sequence continues at coordinate 772,216 of JAVJIX010000205.1, forward strand.
TGATTAACTCAAAGCTGCCAAGCACGTATCCACCTTTGCTCTGATATGATAATTCACAAAACCAAGATAGCACCATAAAGACAGGAAACTATACCTGAAGCATTTGAGAAAAATACATTTTTCTGACAAGCATTGTGATTTTATTATGTTTTAATAACAGAATTCTGCTCAAAATTCACATTTTAAGCATGTTAAAATGGTCCAAAGTCATTCCTCACTTACCTGATGCATTTAGACCATCCTAATTATTCACCATGATGAGTTTATAAGTACTTTTCACAACTTTCAGAGGCCAGAGCAGAGTTTTGTTATCACGGTAAAGCAACAATTAGCAAGCTAACATGCATTTCCTGATTATTGGACAAAAAAATGCTTTAGAATTAGATGCACACAGTATCAGTAGACTTACTTTGACCTCAAGACCTGTTTAAAAATATACTTAAAGAGTAAAAAGTAACAGTACTTTGCAGAGATTTTTAGAACAATGAAAGGGTGAAATGCAGTGATTATGAAAAAGAATTTGGCAGATTTTAAGAAATCCAACTGATTTCTTAATTATTCTAGTGGGTATTTGAGTATTTGTTTCGGATGGCTCAAAGTTGGGACGTTAACTCAAATTAAATGCGCTAAAAAAGGCTCTGCCATTTCACCAGGTCTCACTCTGTAACGAAAAGTACTTTTTGCTTTTTTGGTCAGATCTAAAATAAAGTGGAGTAGAAAGTATAGATACACGTTCTGAAATGTAAGCAAAATCAAAAAGTATCCACTGTAAAATTTATTTAAAAGGTGCATTATGTAACTTTTCCACCACTGAAAATGAACTAGTCTTGTTTTCACTGGTATCTCGCTACAGTATATCTATTCTTTAGCTAATACAAGCAGAAGTTGTCATTTTTTTATAGGGCTGAAGCAGTCCAAGAGGCAATGAGCTAAAAATAACTCAACAGAACAAAGTGGTGTTTTTATACTTGTTTCTTGGCAAGGGTATTAGAACCTATTTTTAGCCTGGCCTATATTCTGAACTGAAAAAAAAACCAAACACTGACAGTTAAAGACACTGTAATTATCTGTCACACTTGAGAGTATCGATGAGGAAGTAGATTTTGAATAGTCAAAACCACACAGTAGTAAATTGTGTAAGTAAAAGCAATACAATTTTATAATAACAGTAGAAGTAAAGTCCATAATATTGCTATAGTGAAAAAGGTGTACCTAGTTGGGCATCTGTTATGTATTGAAGTAATCTGACAAATTCTGCAAATTATAAACAAGAGAAATTATAAAAATACATAGTTAAAAAAAATATTTTAAAGGTGCACCGTGTAACTTTTTGGATGGGGGTCCATCACCTGCTTGTTTCTATGGATATGTCATTGCTCTGCCTGGAATAATCCACAGTGTGACATTAAACAGCTCTACTTTACATTTATTCAATCAGAGATAGTTTTATAGTTCAAAAATATCTAGAAAAACAGGCATTCTGACTGTGAGCGGGGTCGCCTCTCCACAGATCTGATCTGTAACTTGGTCTGGTTTGGTCTCCATGATGATAGAAAGGTTTTCATGCCATACTATGAAACATTCCAGACAAAGCAACAACAGAGAAAAGCAACTGACGGACACTTCACCAGAGTAATAGTCAAATATTTAGAACGTAGCAGAGATGTTAATGCGAGCCTCAGCACATCTGTATGGAATGAAGAAAGTCAAGTTGAAGCATGAATATGAATCATTTATGTTGCACTGCTTTAAGATTTTAGATCTTAGACTTTAATTTAACTTTAGATCTCTGTCTTAGATAGTTTTTGTTGTGTTTTGTCTTTATATTGTATTTTGTACACTGTCGAAATTTCGATTCACTGTATGTTGAACACATATGCCAGAATTGACAATAAAGCTGACTTTGATCTTGATCTTGATTTCATTTTTTCATGGCCAATGTCAATATTATCGAGTTATCGAGTTCTTCTGTAGCCTTGAATAGAAGTGATCAGGGTTAAACTGTATGCATTTTAGAAATCTCTATTGAAAAGTACAGTGACACTTGTACTAGATACTAAAATTAGGATCAATACTAGATACTCATTGGAGCGGGTACTGATACTAAAAAAGTCACATTCACAAAACAGAAGTGAAGCTTTCCTGAATAGCTTTAGAATGATCTTGAGCTGTATCAGAACTGTTTAGGCTGTGTTCTTTTCTCAAACAGAAAACACTGTTCCACCTTGTGATGTCATGTGGTAATACAGGAAGTGCTCCACTGTATTTTTAAAATCCATACACTAGAATCATTGAGATAATTTCAGACCTGGAATTGCCAACTTCTACTGAACTAAAGGTGAAAGTTGTTAACTTGAAAACTGCAGCGTCATGACATCACAAGATAGAGCTTTGGAGATGGATAGATGAATAATAAAAGGCTTACTCAAACATGTGTGAAAGAAACAAAACACAACACTGGGTATGATTCATCATAGGATCTTTGAAAGTCTCAGTGCTGAATAGAAATACTCATGCGACTACAGTAGTGTACTAAAATAATGAGTAGATGCAGCCCTGGATGTGGGCTTCAGGGGCATGAGGGATTTAAAGGGAAAGTGACCCGATTGTTCCAAAGACAAATAAACAGATTATCTGTAATCTCTTTTTCAGCAGTGTCTCCTCAAGCTCTCTACAGGTTAGACCAGAGCCACACAGATACAGCAAAGTCAGCAAAGAAGAGAAGAAGCAAGAGAAAAGAAGGAGGGGAGAGACATACAGAGAGATAGAAGCAGACAAAGAGAGAGAGAGACAAACAGGAAGAAGAGAGGGAAGAAAAGAAAGGAGAAAGAGAGAGAGAAAGGGAGAGAGACACATGCATAAAGAGAGAAAAGAAAAAGAGAAAGAAGACAGACAGAAAGAGGCAAACAGACGATTAATAAGATTTGCCAGTGTTTTTTGGCCGATATCTAGAGCAGATTTTGGTAATTTTCTTTAGGATTTAGGATTTAGTATAAACTCAACATTGATTTACTACAAACTGGATAAGAGAGCATCACAGTCACATATTGGCGGTGCACTGTTTGAACTAAAGTGATCAAATACAGCTTTATGCATAAGTTCTTTATGGATATTCAGGAAGCTGGTTGGGCCAAACAAAATAACAGCCTCTGCTGGAGATTTAAGGCCTACATAGCCAATACGCTAAAAAGTGCTAACATCTGCCCTATAATAGTGGCCAAACAATATATCGGTCTACCTGCAGTGAGAGAAATAGTAGACAAGAAAGAGAAAGAGTAAGGTTGGGCGATCTAACAGAAAAACATGTAACTATTTTCCTCATATTGATGGATTTTCGTCTCACACACACACACACACACAAAAAAAGAAAATCTCTCAGCATTAGGCAATGTATATACACGAGCCAAAGCTCTTCTGTCTGCTCCAAACCACACACTTTTACTGACACAGGCCTGGCTGTAGATCTCTCCTTTAAAAAGACCCAGGCTGATCACTGACTCGAATCACTGAAATGACTGACACTTGATCTCGATTAAAATGTAATTAACTGCACAGACCTAACACACAGACACAGCGGGATGGAGAGATGGAGGGAGGGGAGAAAGAGAGAGTTTATCAGACTGAACAGGTTTCTAATGACATTTAAGCTTAGCCTTTTCACCTTGTTCTTTTGAATGAAAGGAAACAGTGACCGAGAGGCCGCTGCTCTGGAGAGACTGGTCGTCATCACAAACAGACTATAAATGTGTACTGCACAACTTACTACTTACTACTTGTCCCCATAGAGATGTTATTGTTTTGCCTGGAACGTTCCATGGCATGACATTAAACCTTTACATCTAGTATTTAGTCATTACAGGTGTTTGTGTTGCTCAAAAATTAATAATTCCCTCTGTGCATAGGGGCGATGTTCCACAGATCTGTACTGTATTTTAGCATAGTGCTGTGATAGAGAGGTTTAATCCATGAAGACAAGCAGGCAGCAGACACTCATTTGAAATGAACAGATTAATGTAGATTAATGTACAAAATAGGGATGTCAACAATTAATCGACTTACGATTAATTGTCGATAAAGACGTTGGTCAATCAAAATGCATTAATTGCAATTAATCGCTAATCGCGGACACGCACCCCCGCGTGGTCACGAAACAAGGCAACCGCGCACCGCGGTGCGCCAAGCTCGACTCACATCCGGCCGCAGGCGCCAACGGCACTGCTCAGCAGCCCCGGTGTACACCGGGGCTCAGCAGCGGGCCTTGCGCGGGCCTTGCGCGGGCCTTGCGCGGGCCTCGCGCGTACGTACGTACGTACACCGGGGCTGCTGAGCACGAGATCGAACCGCGGCGCCTGGAATGCGTAGCCACAAACCAGCCGCACGGAACCAGCCACACGGAACCAGCCACACAGAACCAGCCACACGGAACCAGCCACACGGAACCAGCAGTGGCACGTGGTGGTTTAATCCTGGTTTAGTCCAGGTTTAGTCCTGATCTAGTCTCTTAGCCAATCAGGATGCAGAACACAATGTTACACAATAAAAAAAATGTTACACTATAAAAAAAAAATTTTGAAAAAAAAAATAGAGCAAGGGATTACTGTATTTTGTTATTTAGCATCAATATATTTGTCTGCTTTTTACTAAGGAATAATTAATTGAGGAATATATAATATAATGATACTATGATATATTTTTGACTCAGTGTTATGTATACTATAGTTTATATTCTTAAAGACCCTATTGAAACACTAAAATTCAGGTGAAAAACGCAGCTTATCAGTTAATCGTAAGTCGATCGATAAGGTCAGTCGACTTTAGATTAATGAATTAATCAATAATTTGCATCCCTAGTACAAAATGTATATATTTTATTCAGATGATATACAGCACCAAAAGCATGGACCCAACCATGGACTAAAACCAGGGCCAAACCAGGATTTAACCAGGACCAAACCATGGACTAAACCAAGTCCAAATCAGGGACTCAACTAGGACCAAACCAGGACCAAGCCATGCAACAAACCAGGACTAAACCAGGAACAATCCAGGATTTAACCAGGACCAAACCATGGACTCACTTAGGAGCAAAGCAGGAGCAAACCAGGAGCAAACAGGACTAAACAGAACTAAACCAGGATCAAACCAGGATTAAACCATTGGCTAAACCAGGACTAAACCATTGGCTAAACCAGACCTAAACCAAGATCAATCCAAGGTTTAACCAGGATTAAACCAGGACTACAGCAAGACTAAACCAGGACTAAACCAGGACTAAACCAGGACCAAACAGCTGTCAAGGACTACACCATAAGACAGGCATAGAACTGACCTAAACCGGTGGTAAACTTAAGTGAGTAGCCTACATACCCTAAAGGAACAACCAGGAAGCAGAGACACCGAGGCCGTCCCCACAGTTTGAGAAACATTGCCTTAAAACACAGCAGTGGCTCCTATAAATATACTATGTGACGAGAAATACAACAATGACTAAGAGTTTGAGTCATAACATATTATACTTACCTACCCTGGAGTCAAAAGAAAAGGTGTTTGGGCAGGCATAGACCATTTATTGATCTCAATCAAGATAGCTCCACGTACGGCTGCCATGGTGTTTGGTGCTGTGTGTTTTTGTCTGTTTTCTTTATATCACGAGTCACTTTAATTACGTCATGTTTGCACTACTGTTCTGATGCTGCTCATCTGGACCTTTTTGTTATTTGGATTGCTTATTGTTTTTTTTACTATATTATAGCTATATTTTAGTTATTACTATTATTTAGTGTCTATACTCTAGTTATTACTATTATTATTTAGTGTTTTATGTTTGCACCTTATCACCGAGACAAGTGAACTCTGTTCACTTGACAATGGCAATAAAAATCTTTCTGATTCTGATTTATATATAGACTATGGTTTAATTTTACATTTTAGACTCTAACATAGACCTGTCACCATGATTAGTACATTGAGTTATCATTCCATATATGAAAGAACTACATTTTTAGGGCTATCGTGTGTAGACATATTTTCTGGATTTGTATGGATTATTTATTTATTTATTTATTTATTTTTGTGCAATTTGAAATTAATTAGGGGTTTTGGAACAAGAATTTCAGTTGTGATTTAATTTGCGATTTCTGTTTCAATATGAGTTCAAATTTTAAACGCGTCCAGAAGAATTGGCAAAAAGAAAAGGAAGAAATATGAGACAATGTAATACAAGAGTCACATTTCAGAACATGTTTGGACAGATGTAAACTGCAGGGTTAACTTTTTATGCAGAATTAGACTGGAGATTTTGTTTGCTTCTTTCCCTATTCATAATGTAACTTCTATGACAAATTATCCACAGTAGGCTATAGCTTTCAAGCGCAAGCAATAACATATCCATGGAGACAAGCAGGTGGCGGACTCTCCACTAGAAATGTTACGCAGTGCACCTTAAACGTTGCTGTATCAGTGGGATGAAGTTATTTCTATAGCATTAAATTGAACTTCAAACATATTATCGTGACAGATCTAAAACTACATTTCATCTTTAAATGTGAACCAGGAAGGCTAAAAGTGGATGAGAAACTTTGAAACTCGTGTGTGGAGTGACAGTCTGTGTAGACCGTAGAATACACCAAATAAAGTGTCCAAAAAGCGCACATCCATTGACCATTCACTTCTAATGACGCGTTAAACGTTAAACTGGTATTTTCACTCAAAAGCCTGAACGCAAACACAGAAGCAGGAAATTGTAACCAGCTTTAGTAGTTACATTGAAAACTCAGAAACCACAAAGTCAAAATACACCTCCAAAAGCGCCAGTACGGAACAGAAACGCGTCCTTACCTTGTCCGGGGAGAGGTGACGGGAGATCGGTGTCGGTGAAACGCAATCCTCGGTGTCTGGGGTGTTGTGTGCGTGTTTTGCGCATTGTTTACACGTTTGCAGGTGAAGAGAGAGAGAGGCAGAGGAGAGAGAGAGGGACAGGTAGGTGCGCGCGCTCTTCGACACTTCCGGGACATTCTGGCACTCCCCCGGAGCACGTGACGCGGCAGGGGGCCCACGCGCGGACAGTACGGAGGGGAGCTAGGCTATTGTAGTATTATGTGAAACTACGGTAGGCTCAAAAATGGGTAGAGTAGCCAAAATTAGTACTCACTAACTGTGTAAATACACTATATTGCCAAAAGTATTCCCATCCAAATAATGGAAATCAGGTGTTCCAGTCACAGGCTTCCATGGCCACAGGCGTATAAAATCAAGCACCTGGGCAGCAGACTGTTTCTACAAACATTTGTGAAAGAAATGGTCACTCTCAGTGAATTCCAGCGTGGTGCTGTGATAGGATGCCACATATGCAACAAGTCCAGTCATGAAATTTCCTCGCTCCTAAATATTCTGCAGTCAACTGTCAATGGCACTGTAACATAGTGGAAGTGATTAGGAACAACAGCAACTCAGCCACGAAGTGGTAGGCCATGTAAACTGACGGGGCGGGGTCAGCGAATGCTGAGATGCATAGTGCTAGAGGTCGCCAACTTTCTGCAGACTCAAAAGCTGCAGACCTCCAAACTTCATGTGGCCTTCAGATTAGCTCAAGAACAGTGCGTAGAGAGCGTCATGGAATGGGTTTCCATGGCCGAGCAGCTGCATCCAAGCCACACATCACCAAGTGTAATGCAACGCGTCGGGTGCAGTGGTGTAAAGCACACCGCCACTGGACTCTAGAGCAGTGGAGACGTGTTCGGTGGAGTTACGAATTGTGCTTCACCATCTGGCAATCTGATGGACGAGTCTGGGTTTGATGGCTGCCAGGAGAACGGTACCTGTCTCACTACACTGGACCAAGTGTAAGTGGCCCCTTACACAAAGGAACTCTGAATACTTCAGCATGCCAAGAGATTTTGGACAAATCCGTGCTCCCAACTCTGTGGGAACAGTTTGGAGATGGCACATCCTCTTCCAACATGACTGTGCACCAGTGCACAAAGCACGGTCCATAAAGACATGGATGAGAGAGTTTGGTGTGGATGAACTTCACTGGCCTGCACAGAGTCCTGCCCTCAACCCGATAGAACACCTTTGGGATGAATTAGAGCGGAGACTGAGAGCCAGGCCTTCTCGTCCAACATCAGTGTGTGACCTCACAAAGGCTTTTGGAAGAGTAGTCAAAAATTCCCATAAACACACTCCTAAACCTTTTGGACAGCCTTCCCAGAAGTTGAAGCTGTTATAGCTGCAAAAGGGGGACTGACGTCATATTAAACCCTATGAATAAAAAAATGGGATGTCACTTAAGTTCATAAGTGAGTCAAGGCAGGTGAGCGAATACCTTTGGCAATATAATAATAATAATAATAATAATAATAATTCATAGCATTTATATAGCGCCTTTCATGACACCCAAAGCGCTTTACAGTTCATTGTTCATTCACTCCACACTTGGTAAGCTACTTTTTGTAGCCACAGTTGCCCTGGGGCAGACTGACAGAAGCGAGGCTGCCAATCTGCGCCATCGGCCCCTCTGACCACCACCACTCACACACACTTTCATACTAGGCAATGTGGGTGAAGTGTCTTGCCTAAGGACACAACAACAGTTTTTGCAACTGGCGCCCCACTGTGGTATCTGGAATTCCCAGTGTCTCCCATCCAAGTACTAACCAGGCCGTGCCTTGCTTAGCTTCTGAGATCTGACGAGATCAGGCTTTGACAGGCAGGTATGGCCATATAGTGTAAGAGCAGACTACTATTACTTCAAAATTCAAGTGGGCTAGAGTGTGGTTCAAGAAATTTGTAAGAGTAAAAACATTTGGGGGAACCTTGTAAGAGTGACTGTCAAAACTATAATTTCAGATTTTTTTAGTTTGAAGTTTATGTGTTGGAAAGGCAAAATACAAAATTTTGAACAAAACAAAACACCATGAATAGATCACAAAAGTGAGAAACAGAATTCTATCTACAGGAGCGGTTCAAGAAACGCACACTTTATTATTAGTCTGTCTACATCTGCAGAGCTTAAAATGCTCTGTTCCGCCTTGTGATGTAATGGAATGGTAGTCGAGTTAATCGCTGCCTCTTATCTTTAGTTCAGTAGAGAATGAAAATTCCAAATTATCCAAATGATTCTAGTGAAGGTGTATGGAGCAGTGGAGCACTTCCTGTACCACATCATCAACAGAGTGGTTTCTGTTTGAGAGAAGAACTCAGCCCAAATATGCAGAGTGTGTGTGTTAAACATGTGTGAATGAAACAAAACACAACTCCAGGTCTGATTATGATGAGGAAACAACAATATCGTAATAAATATCGTACTGTAAGATGCATATCATGAGAATATCGTATTGAGAGATTTAAATATCGCGACATCCCAACTACCCACTTCTGCACATTAGCCCAATAGACTACTAAAATCTACTAAATGGAAATGATCAGGTTCAAGATGTGTGTTGTTTCCTTTTGCATCGTTCATAATTCAGAAAATAGTCCACAGAAAAATGGCACATTTCAGTCAATCAAATAGCATTTCCCCAATGTGTCATTCTGAAAACAAAAGGCCTTTCATTCTCAATACAAATTTTATTCAAACAGATTTTAGATTTTGAACAAAGTCCATATTAATTTGAACAAAATAAACAGTTTCATATTTCCACTGAAAAACAGTAGAAAAGAGAATTCAGGAATGAAAAATACTGCATAGCCTTTGTAATGCCTGCAACTCTTCAGAGGGCCTATGAGAGAGACAGACCTGTGTTACTAAGATGCGTTTTAAAGTGCTACACTGTCAAAAAAAAAAAGAAGAAAAAAAAAAGGAATATTCACACAAGATAAGTGACTTGAATTCAGGATTTGATTTGAGTAGTTGTGGCTAAGATTTAATACTTATCTCAACTTTTTTTTATTAGTGTTAAGTATATATTAGCCTGCGTGAAAAGTCCCTCAGTCGTCCAGGTAGAATCCATGATAAAAGGAGAAGTTCAATTTGTCAACTGGACAAAGTTTGTTTGGTTGAAAACGTTTCGCCGCTCATCCGAGAGGCTTCGTCAGCTCTAATAAGAATACTGGTAAGACACTTGCTTATATCTTGCTGTAGGGAGGAGCTAACTAGCTAACTACTTTCCGGAACTATCTCATTGGTTTCCGTCTTTTGTTTCTCTGGCGTCTAGCTAACGATCCCTATTCATCCCTACACGCCTGTTCTTAAGCCTAGATCAAGCAAACAGGGAAACAATAGGGCTAGCCAGGTCAGGGCCAGAGGTGTGGAAAACAGGCGTGTAGGGATGAATAGGGATCGTTATCTAGACGCCAGAGAAACAAAAGACGGAAACCAATGAGATAGTTCCGGAAAGTAGTTAGCTAGGTAGCTCCTCCCTACAGCAAGATATAAGCAAGTGTCTTACCAGTATTCTTATTAGAGCTGACGAAGCCTCTCGGATGAGCGGCGAAACGTTTTCAACCAAACAAACTTTGTCCAGTTGACAAATTGAACTTCTCCTTTTATCATATACATTAGCCTATTAGGCCTCTCCAAGACTGATATTTTGTTTGGAGGAAGCAGCCAACTAAACAATATGTATAAAGCTTTATTTGAACACTAGCGCCAAGACAACACTGCACAAAACGTGATTATGCTACGTGCTTATCCAGCTTGTATTAAAACAGCGTATGGATAAGTTTGTGGTCAATTTGAATTCAATCATTTAAAAAATATATTCACGGCCAAAAAAATATTGTCAGAGCTTATCGGCAATCGGTTTCTCTGGATTCTAATCGTATCGGCCTCGACCATGAAAAACTAACAGTGGAGCTCTTAAAAATATGCTATACATGGGTTTCAGAATGATGAGAAATTGCAACTACTGCCATGGCAATTCAAAACTAAATCTGTATGTTTGAATAGGTGAAAAGTCCTCCAAATGTTGCATAAAGCTGAAACCCATTAATAACTTTACTCTTTACAATTTAGCTTGATAAGTGTGCAAGCTACACTGAACCTGGTTAAATACAAAAGTATAATAAGGACATTACGTATTAAATCTGCTCAAAATCTGAATTAGTCATTTGACCTTTTGTGAATATTATGTTTTGCAGTGCATCACGTCATTAAAGATGCAAAAATAGATCAAAATATTCTAATTATCTTAATTTCCCCCCCTCACATCTGGCTTTACAGTTTATTGTCAGTCATACAAAATGTACAACCAAAAGTCAAAGTTACAAAAATACAGTAGGCCTATACACTCCTAAGATCAAACTACTGTAGAATTTTAAACTTGCAAAAATAGGATTTCACCCATAAATGTACCAGAGGGAAGCATTGGTGATGGTGAAGCTGGAAGAAAAATAAACCTTTGTGTGGAATAAATTATAAAATCATATTTACAGAATATTAAAACAATTTGTATTTACAGTGTTTCAGGACTGTCCCTGGACTGCCCTCTACTGGTACCACTTGTGTCATGCACTCTTGTACAGCTACGACACTGCAAAAACAAATCTACACACTGTTCACACTGACTTGGATTCAAGATTGTGTCGTTGATTTTAGTTCTGACTAGTTTAGCCTTATTTACTTTACTTAGACCTACATTTGAAGACTTAAGATGCGTGAAAAGTCCCTCAGTCGTCCAGGTAGAATCCATGATCAAAGGAGAAGTTTCAATTTGTCGGTACAATGTGTTGGTACATCCTCTTGTGAAGTGGCTGCTTGGTTTCCCCAAAATATAGCGCTCACTGCAGTCTTCACTACACTGAATGGAGTAGACCACCCAAAGGACAAAACACCGAGCCACAAACAAAGCAATGTGGTCTACTCCATTCAGTGTAGTGAAGACTGCAGTGAGCGCTATATTGGGGAAACCAAGCAGCCACTTCACAAGAGGATGTACCAACACAGACGGGCGTGCCAGAGTGGACCGTCTTCTGCCGTATATCTTCACCTAGAAGCCACGGGTCATTCATTTGAGGACAGTGAGGTTCAGATCTTAGCCAGGGAAAAGAATTGGTTTGAGAGGGGAGTTAAAGAGGCTATTTTTGTCAAAAAAGAGAATCCGTCGTTAAACAGAAATGGGGGAGTTAGACACAACTTGTCTCCTATCTATAATTCGATTCTCAAACAAAGAATCATTAGGACAGACAAGCCATTGCAGAGGGGTGGAGAGGGTCGTTGTCTTGAATAGGGAATTGGACGCCAGAGAAATTTGAAATACAAAGAGACAGATTAGCTGATGGTTTCAGAGTTGTTTCAGTGTAGTGAGAGCAGCCTAGGGCTGATAGATATGCTAATACAAGACGCCAGAGGAATTCGTAAAACAAAAGAGAGTAGCGGGGATAGGTCAGAGCTTTGTTCAGGGTAGATAGCTCCTCCCTTGCAGCTAGATATAAACAGGGTCGAACCAGCATGAGGGCCAGAGCTGACGAAGCCTCTCGGATGAGCGGCGAAACGTTTTCAACCAAACAAACTTTGTCCAGTTGACAAATTGAAACTTCTCCTTTGATCATTTGAAGACTTAATTACTAGAAAATATATTAAAACCACTTATAAACTTTCATCTTTTTAAGGACATAATGTAAGCATAGTCAGTTATAGTTAAGGTATACCTTAATGTCCTCTTTTATTGAAGTTTATCATCTGCATTTAACCCATCCTCAAGTATGGGTCAAATGGGGGACTCATCTCCAGATCTTCCTGCTAGTCTGGTCAGTACTACCTTAGCTTGAGGAGTTGACCTATGGTGAATGTTTTTTGTTGATGGGTTAAGTTCCCGTCCAGACACAGAGAGAACATGCAAACTCTACACAGAGCCCGGGTCGACCTGGGAGTCAAACCAGGTGCATTCTTGCTGTGAGGCAAGAGTACTAGCTACCATGCCACTGAGGAATTTTACACACAACTTAGATAAATATCGTAAAATAATGATTTATGCATGTTTCATCATGACTTAAATATATGAAAACTAATCAGAACTCAAATCCAGATTCTGAATTCAAATCATTTTAACTTCTAAATGTAGATGGGCTTCTCCTTGTTGCAGTGTCCATCTCCAGTGTATAATGATGCTCTAAAAAGCATTTCAAATAAAATAAAAACAATTATAATACCAAGATACAAGAATTACGCAAAAAAAGAGATACAAATGAAAGGAAATTTAAGTGTTCCTGATTTAGCACCAGACACCGATGCTGATAAACCAAAAGAAAGAACCTACAAAAGTGAATTATATTTGTTAAAACATTGTCATTTTTTCCAGAGTTATTGTACCAAAATACACTTTAATTACAAAAAGAAGAGGTTTTCACAAAGGTCTATGCAGCACAAACATGTCTTCTCCACCTGAGATCATGTTTACATGGCAAAAAACAGTTAATATGACTCAGATTCAGAACAATTACCTGTTTGAGTAGTGTTAACTAGTTTGTGTATTCATTTACTTTTTATTCCTAAATATTCTGCTTATGGTGTCACATGATTTAAAACTTTAACTTTTTAATCTTTTAAAACTACATGGCATATGTGTATTTCTAGTTACAGTAAATAAACTTCACTAAACAAAAGTTGTTTCGTCATAAATAAGAGAAAGTTATTAGACCATAAAAGGTATGATTCTTATAATAAGAATACAGTACAACTAAATGTGCTGCATGTCTATTGCCTATAATGTTCCTCACTACAGCATTACACTTATGCGTCTCCATGGAAACAAGTAGATGACACCAATTGGCCCAAATTACAGGTCAGATCTTTGGAAAGGCAACCCCGCTCTCAGTAAGAATGACTTTTATTTAGCAATAAAAACAGCTACAAACCACGATATCCATATTTAATGCCATACCGTGAAACATTCCAGGCAAAACTCCATGGAGACAGACAGGCGGCATCTACCACTAGAAAAGTTACATAGTGCACATTTAAAAACTATCAATATACTTAAACTAATCCTGAATTAATAAAATACTACTCAGAATTACTCAAACAAAGCTTCTTAATCTGAATTCAAATCATTTCAACATTATTTGCAGTGCATTGATCAGTAGCCATTTGTTTGGAAGTAAAAATGCCACATGAATCCTCTTCTTTTTGTGATAGGCTGTAAGTCCACAAATCAATAAAAGCATTTATAAAAATATTATTAGCCCAAAATACAGAGCTGTCATTTTAAAAGGAAGAACTATAGGGAAGTTGTACACATCAAAATTATCCAGATAATCCCAAAATTCAAAAATAAAAACACATTTGTAGTCATTTTCTTTTAAATTTTCCAAAATGTTGTTCATTGAGAAAAAATTGCATCAGGTGTTAAGTTTGAAGTGCGTGAAGACATCCCATGCCTTTTTATTTACATTTTTTGTGTGATCGTGAAATTCTATCAACAGTTCTCCTACTTTTTTGCCAAGTCCTTTTTTTTTTTTAAAAGAATAGTTAGTTGTTGTTACAAAGCACATTTTCAGGAAGATAAAAATATATTATGATGTCTCCAAAGGAAGGTTGTCAAGTCTTTCGTGGACAATATTTTGAACAAAAAAATAGTCTTTAGATTTTTTTGCTTGTGGAAATTACCGTAATTCCTGCAAAAGCCATGCAGTCCTCGTTGAACCTACAGATGTCCATGTTAGTGATTGTACTCAAAGTTAACATTTTACATTTGTTAAGTCCTTTTTGCCACAGAAAGGAAAGCTGAAATGACATAAATTCAGAATCTTGACTTACTATTTTGTCAAGTCATTTTGACTAGTTAGTACCTTTTTGCTCTTACTTGAATTATATAAATGGTCACATCTTTATATAGCGCTTTTCCACCTTCAAGGCACCCAAAGCGCTTTACAACAAGGAACCAATCACCCATTCAGACACACATTCACACACCAGTGTACGCAGACACTGGGGGCGAGGAGGGTTAAGTGTCTTGCCCAAGGACACAACGGCAGCATTCATCTGTGGGAGCTGGAATCGTACCAACCAACCTGTGGATCTGACCGCTCAACCACTGATGTTTCTTATGTCAAGAGCGGGATTTGAACCGCCAACCTTTGGATCAGTGGACAAACGCTCTACCAACTGAGCTACTGCCACCCTATAATGCTGTGTTCTTGGGCAAGACACTTCACCCACCTTGCATATGGCATGGATGTGGTGTGAGTGTGATTGGTGGTGAAGGGACTGATGGTGCAGTTGGCAGCCTCGCAATCTGCTCCAGCACAGCTGTAGCTACACTAGCCACCATCACCGAGTAGGAGAGAATGAATGAGGGGCATAGTACTTGATATTTATTTGTTTTGATACTTTGAAGAGTGGTTGTCTGACACTTGATCTTATTCTAGTAATATTAAGTAGTAACAGTACTCTTAAGTTCCCACTGTGAAGAAGTCTACCAGTGGTAACAACATTAGATCGTTTAACATTTAACAAATGGACTCAGTACT
This sequence comes from Paratrypauchen microcephalus, assembly GCA_036785185.1. Taxonomy (NCBI): domain Eukaryota; kingdom Metazoa; phylum Chordata; class Actinopteri; order Gobiiformes; family Gobiidae; genus Paratrypauchen; species Paratrypauchen microcephalus. The sequence continues at coordinate 787,627 of JAVJIX010000205.1, forward strand.
CTCATAGTAGTTTCTCTAAATACTTTTGACTTTTATTTAATTATTTGGGTCAGATCAAGTACATTTTCGCTCCTCTGTATCATTGAGTGTCAAAATGACTTCACAGATTTAACAGAAGAAGAATAACACAATACAGAAAACAGTCAAATAACTTGGACCTTGTGAGTAAATACAATGAAACTAGTCAGGACCATTTAAGTCAAGATTCTGAATTCAAGTCATTTTAACTTGCATACATTTCCCTCTTTTTGCAGTGTACATGTGCATAGGTGGTGTGTTTTTTTAGAGGTTTTCCCCGGGCTGGTACTGGGGCTCTGTGGAGGTGAAGTAGTCCTCTAAGAAGCCCTGCAGATACTCAAATGTGGGCCTCTCCTCTGGCTCTTTCCTCCAGCAGGTTAGCATTAGCTCATGCATAGACTCCGGGCACTCCGCAGGGCAGGGCATCCGGTACCCACGCTCTACCTGGTCTAAAACCTCACGATTTACCATCCCTGAAAAACACAAGAGGGAAAGTCCAATGATGTTTACAAGAGAGTAGATATGTATGAATCAGTATGGGACTGCCCTGATAAAATGGGGTACTTGGTGTTGTGTTTTTTGGACACAAGATCCAAGCAATTACTGTGGTTTTCAAGTTGTTATTAAACCAGGACTAAACCAGGACTAAACCAGATCTAAACATGAACTAAATCAAGGACTAAACAATGAATGAACTAAGTTGGAACAAGGCCTAAACCAGCACTATAAACCAGGGACAAAACCAGGTCAAATGGAGGACTTAAAGGCTTGGATTGAACTATACCTGGTCTAAACCAGGCATAACCTCTGGCTTAATCAGGACTAAACCAGGAGCTAAAGTCAGTTTGAGCAGGTTTAAACCAGAATGGAACCAAGCGGGCCCATGATTAAACCAGGAGGACTATAGAAGGACTAAAGCCGGACTAAACAACTGGGACTAAACCAATTGGGACTATACCAGGAACTAAACCAGGGACTAAACTAAGACTGTACCAGAACTAAACAATGGACAGAACTGGGACTGAACCAGGACTGAACAGTGCATATGGGCCAGTCTCTATATTTCTGACTCTTATGCGTCCTGAATTCTGCTATCACTGTAATACCCATATGCAGTGCTTGTGCGATGTGTGGTTTGCTTCTGACCTGGATAGGGCACTCTCCCTTTGGTGGCTAGCTCAGTGAGGAGGATCCCAAAGCTCCACACATCAGACTTTATGGTGAAGCGTCCGTACAGCGCCGCCTCAGGGGCCGTCCACTTTATGGGAAACTTTGCTCCTGAAAAACAAAACAAAACAGGGAGTTAATGCATAAAACGCTCTCTAGAAAGAAAGACCCAGACTGTATGAAGAAGCATTAAAGAGTAAAATACACTTTATTGTCCCTGTAGGGAAATTTGTCCTCTGCATTTGACCCATCCTTCAACGCTGCTAGGGCACCTCCTCAAGTGCAGTGGGCGAGCAATCCTCTAATATAATTATTTTATATGTCTATTTTTAAATATTGAATGTCTTTTAGGCTAGAAATATTATGGCCAAAATGCATTCACTGAAATAATAATAATAAACCAGAGCCATGGAACAACTCCAAGTACGATGAATAAACCCCAACTGTAGTCAACATCATAATATAATCCATTAGCCCCAGGCCCAACACTGCTTAGTTTCAGAGATCTGATGATGACAGTTCCTTTCAAACTAATTTTGAATTTTATGAGGAGTGCCACAATCTCCATCTCATGCATAATGCTATAAAAATAATATTGCTTTCACTATAAAGCGAAGCACCTTCCTTGCTTGCTGCCGTTTATAACCTTATAGCCTTATATTGATATGAAGTAAATGACCCTTGCGTCTGTCACCTTGTCTTGCAGTGTACTCGTTGTCCTCTATGAGCCGAGCCAGGCCAAAGTCTGCCACTTTACAAACCAAGTTATCTCCCACCAGGATGTTAGCGGCTCTGAGGTCTCTATGCACGTAGTTCATCCTCTCCACATACGCCATCCCTGAAGCGATCTACAGGAGAGGAGTGGGTTTTAGTATCAACAGTGCTCTCACATATCAGGTCAGTAATATGAAACTGTGTGACAGACCTGTGAAGCCATGTCCACCAGCTGAGGCAGACGCAGCATTTTACCCATGTCTCCTTTCAAGAAGTCCAGTAAGCTCCCTGTGAAGATCAAAACAAAACATCACATTTTAAAACAGGAGGATGGCAAACATTTTTCCCTTCTGCATTAACTCATACCCCAGGGTTTCAGCTTTCTCATTCAAAAGATACTGTATAATATTTAGTTTTTGTTAAACACTGTGGCAACATCCCTAATATTTCATCATTCTGAGACCAATGGCTTGACAATGATTTTGGTTTTGACATTTCTATACTTTTTTATACTTTCTATCAACTTGCACATTTGTTGAGAGGAAAGATGTCTGTGCTTGATTTAATATTTTGATTTCTCATCTTGTTTCTCTGTTGTGGCTTTTTGCCCAAGCAGCTTAAAAAATTACACCCTTGTCTGATCACTTTCAGCGGGAGCCAAAGAATTCAATCCAGAGTGCTACACATATCAGTCTGGTGTTAGCCATGTTAAGACTCTCCCATAGAGTTATACAGTTATAGAGTTATTCCCTCCATCTGAGATGATGACATCATACACACTTCCCCTGACCTTTGGTCATGTACTCTGTGACGATGTAGATGGGCTCCTCTGACACCACTGCATACAGCTGCACCAGTTTCTCATGTCGGAGTTTCTTCATGACCTGCGCCTCCTGTAGGAAAGCCTCAGGAGACATGGTACCTGGCTTCAGCGTCTTTATGGCTACCCTCGTCGTGCCATTCCAAGTGCCTGAGATATAAAGAGGGAAATCAATAATACTGTGGAATAACAAAGGGCTCATATTACGCTTTTTTGGATCAATGTTATAATGTCGTTTCCTCATCCCAAACATTCCTAGAGTTTTGGTTTGCTTCATTCACACAACACAACTCAACACAAACCCAGGATATTCAGACTCTCAAACAGAAAACACTGTTCCACCTTGTGATGTGTGACAAAGAGGGCCTTTGTCCCTGTATTCTCACATTAATTTCATATTAATTTTTCCATATTCAACTAAACTGCTAAATACAATTATCCCGGGTTTGTTTTATTTAGTTTTGTTTAGTTAATCACCACACATTCAAATGACTTTAAATGATTTTATTTGGTTAAATTTGGTACATTTGGTCAAACACCTCACTTACCTGCTTACCTGTTACCCCACACGGTCTGGAGACAAAAGAGGGGGCATGCCCTGAGGCTGCTTTGTTTGTTGGGTTTTGTATTTGATTTTGATGTTTTGGTGTTTGTAGATTATGTTGAGCATTTTTGTTTAAAGGTGGACTTAGGCCCTTTCAGTAAGTTAACAGGGGAACTTGGATAAAAGTAAAGTTGCCGCACATCCAACCTGCTGAGATTGTGGACTTACCTGGAGGGAGGAGCTTCCTGGGGGAGTATCTATAAAAGCAGGTCAGCCTTTTGGGGGTTCTCATCAGTGTAGCTGTGCACATGTGGGTTTTGCTTTAGTTGCGTTAATTTCTGTTGCTTATGCCTAATTTGAGCACAGTTATTTTTGTAAATATGTATTATTTTGATTGCCACAAACGCCACGGTGAAATGTCGAAATAAATCTTGGGACAAAAGAAATATTTTCAGAGTCTGCCTCCTACTTAAAGATCCCATGACATGGTACTCCTTGATGCTTTTATATAGCGCCTTAATGGTTCCCTAATAGATCAGTTTCAAAGCTACGTCATCACTGAATGCGCGCGCAGTGCTGACTCAAAACAAAGCCACTGCTGCCATAAAACCCCCAGCGAAGATATAGAAGAGAAGAACTCGAATAAAGAGAAACAGATGGAATAAATGATAGTTCATATCATTCAACTGACATACACACAAGTGAACACCTGCTGCTTGTTTAGGGTAATTTGCCCAGGTGTTCAATGGTGTTTAATCATGCTGATTAACTAGCAAGCACAGGACACCGCAAAGCTCACAGACATACTGTATTACCCGGGTAAACTCTACGACAGACACATGTAAACGAACACAAATAACTTGCAATGCATGATAAGTTCTCGCATGACCATCATAAATGGCATTTGACATGACTGAGATCACATCCATGACTCGTGAATTAAGTCGTAGTATGTTACTTACCCCGCAACGCAAGTGCAGTTGGCGGTCAGAACGTAGTTATCGTGCTTGTTGATGATAGCCCAAGCATTGTACATAGTCGTCTTGTGGCCTTGTCTTTGCAGGGATGAAAGTGGCCAATCATGAAAAAAGCGGAAAGTCACGGCGCATATATATACACCCGGAAAATTTTAAATTTCTGAAATTTGGATTTCTATATGCTATATGTTAGCAATAAAGTAAAACTGTACATAAAATTACCCCACGGCTGAAAAAAAAAGCGGAGCTTTCATCCCTGCTTTGACTGGGGAGAACATCAGATGCCAACACGCAAAACTCCCCTTCGATATCGTGGTATTTTACCTCCTGTACATGGCCATATACGGCAAACTGGTAGGAATCCATGGATTTGTATGCGCGCACTTTCTCTCTTGTATACACGCTGGGCTTCTCAACTAAATAACAGTGGATATTGGCCACTGTAAATCTGGCCACTTTCTGCGGTCGTACTGCCACTCCGTGATCACATAAGGATCTGGTAGTCGAACCCCGTTGCTCAACGTGAGCTTTTGAATGTAGCTCTCCCTATCGTTCAGATACTCCGCTATGGTCCGCCATGGTTGATTCTGGGTCAACAGTGCGCGCACATGCCGGTGACGTCACGTCTGTTTACTAACAGTAAAGGGGTCTATACTGTAAATTAATCCTTCAAAATCAAGACTCAGTGCATGAGAAAGACCCATGAACACAGTCAAAGTCAAAAATATCTCTCTGAAACACTTTATTATGGGCGTTGTTGCTTGAATGCAAATGAGGAGGACAGAGATAGGCCAGTGCAGCGGCTGGGGGCATGGCCAAACTCTCCACTCTTTCCTCTTTAGCGGTGCAATGTGCGCTGGCCCCACTTCCGCGTTTTTGCGCGGAGGAAGATATGAGAAGCGTTCCATTGAAAAATAAACACATTTCCACAGAAAATAAAATTAAACCACTGCCGTTTCAGAGGTTCGGAGGCTCGGATAAAGGACATCCGAGCCTGGAAACACTCTCAGGTGTCTCCAGGCAAATAAAAAACTGCATCTCGCATTGCGTAGCTCGTTCGCGGTCCAAACTCTCTGGGTGTGAGTTCCAGAGAGTGTGGGTAGAAACACAGATGGGCAGTGGAACTGCATTTGCATTTTTCCTTGGGTGTGACGTCAGAAACTTCCCTTGTTCAGAATCGCCCGTTTGGGCTCTTTTTTCCAAACGCAAGGATCACAAATGCTCAGTTTACACATTTCACAACTTTTAGCCATGGGGGGCCCTAAACAGGGTAGGGGAGCTCACATTAACGTTCAAAAACCTCAGAAAGTGAAAATGTCATGCCATGGGAATGTGTCATGCCCACATTGGCCAGCTTCCCCACATGTTGACATGTGATAATACTCTACTGTGTTTTTAAACTCCATACACCTTGACTAGAATCATTAGGAGGATTGCAGCCCTGAAATGTCCAGTTTCTACTGAACTAACAGTAAAGGTAGATGTTAACTTCTAAATGACCACTTCATGACATCATAAGGTTTCCACCTTATGAACATTTTAATCTTTGGAGAGACTATTAATAAATGGTTACTTAACATGTGTGAATGAAACAAAACCCAACTCTTTTGATGAGGTAACACTATTTTTACATGACTTAAATGTCACAAGAGTCAAATTTGTGTAATATAGGACCTGTAAAGAAAAGAGTCAGTTAGTATAAAAAGTAGGGCAGTCACATCTAAATAAATATAACAGAGACCCCTGAGAATTCCAGGTGCCCCAGTGAGGTAGTTGTTGCTCTAATGCAAAGAGTTGTGTCTTAAGGCAAGACTTTTCATTGCCTAGTTTGAATGTGGTGTGTGAGTGTTGGTGGTGATCGGAGGGGCCGATGGTGCAGATTACAACTTCACACAGGTCACTGAATTGCACAGAATATGTGTTGTTGTAATGTGTATGTACTCACCCATCCAGACCTCCCCAAAGCAGCCCTGGCCCAGTTTGAGGTCCAGGCGCAGGGATTCTCGGGGGATCTCCCAGGCGTCTTTGGACAAACCCTGAGTCTGAGGTTTTAACACTGGACAGATCTCTGTAAGACTGTGGCACAGGCCGTCTGCATGCTCTGAGGGGAGAGGGAGTAAAGGGTTAGGTTAGAGTTTAAACCTTTAAACAGAGAAGAGAGAAGAGAGACACTCACTACGGTAGTGGTTGACGAGCTGCTGCAGTGTGAGGAACTGTGTGCGTGAGGTGATGTAGAATCCTCCTGAGTCCAGTTTCCTGATCTTATAATGTTTCACATTCAGTCCTTTGGTGTTGTCATAGTCCAGTACAGACAGACAGAAGGCACCTGCACACACAGCACAGGGACAATGCTATGAGAAGTTACATTGATTTACTGTGCCAAAATCTGTCATTTACATTTCCTTCTATAGAGCTCCACTTTGGGCAGGAATCCCACATTAAATAAATAAATAATAAAGAAATAAATGAATTTCATGTTTATCCAACTCCTTAGTCCCACACAGCCCAGTCTCAGTTTAGTGTTCTATACAAAGATCTGTCTGTGCCATAAATATTATGGAACAGACTGCCCTCCTCCTTCACAATGTCAGTTTAAAAACACTTTAAAATGCCTGGTTCTGAATAACTGCAGTCTTTCATATGACATTTCCTGTTAAAGCGTTTGTGTTGATCTATCTTATCTGTCATAAGCTACAAATATTAATTCGCCACTGTTTTATTACAGTCTTTTTAGTAAGATTTTCAGCCCCTCAAGTGCAATGCAGTCCCTGTATAGACAGCAAACTCTAAAAAAAATGTAAATAAAAATAAAGGTCCGTCACCTCTATTTTATAAACGTACATTCCCATCACCACCAGAGGGAAGCATTCATTCATAAATCATCTACTCTTTTTTGGGGGCAGTCTGGGGCACACCTCTTCCTTCACTTAGCCCCCTTCTTTTACCCCTTCTTTCACCCCCTCTCCTCTTGCCCCCCTCCTCAAGCCCCCTTCATCCTCCTTTACCCCCCCTCCACTGCTCCTCTTCTCTACCCCCCTCCTCTACTCCTCTTCTCTCAGTCTGAATGAGAGGACGATGGCTGGGTTCATGTACTATTCCCCCATTGACCTAATTCTGTCTCTCTGATACCTCTGCTCTTTGTCTCCTCTGTCACTTTCACTTCCTTCTGTTTACACATAACAGATAGACTGATATACAGATATTCAGATTTAGGCTCACAGCCAAAAATAAGATATTTCATCGGATAAAAAAGCAGACTCCTTAAAATAAATAAGTATTATGACTTTTAAATACTTTTAAATGCTCAGTAGGGATGAAATGGAACTAGTAATTGTAACCAGCCCAGGTTTTCTGTTCTTGCAGTGTACTGAATACATAAGTGTTGTCACAATATTAAAGATATAGTGCAGGTTTTTTATGTTAATCTGTATGGCTTCCCGTTCAACAGTGTCCTGAAATTAACACTGATTTGCCCATGACAGCGTGATCTGGTCCCGGTTATCCTCCGTTAACTGAGCTTGTAAACGTAGTTCTGTTAAGTTCGCGGGGACAATTTAATAAAGCTTGTTTTTCTTCTCAAAACAACATTTGTCCAAAAAGTGATATATTTGCATCCCAAACAGTCAGCAGCGTATTTCGCATTCGCATATTTTCTCCCTAGATTCGTATCAATACGCCCACGTTAGCTCTATTAGCCTGTTCACTTGTAAACATCCGCTTACGGCGGATGTCGCCGTACCGCATCTGCCGTACACATCCGCTAAACGTTAACAGGCTAATACAGCTAATATGCGCGCAGTGATACGAATCGAAAGAAAATATGCGAATGCGAAATACGCTGCTGAATTTTTAGCAAACAACTGTTTGGAACACAAATATATCACTTTTCGGACAAATGTTGTTTTGAGAAGCAAAACAAGCTTTATTAAATTGTCCCCGCAACTTATCGGAACTATGTTTACAAGCTACGTTAACGGAGGATAACCGGGACCAGATCACGCTGTCATGGGCAGTGTTGGGAGTAACTCGTTACAAAAGTAATTAATTACTGTAATGCATTACTTTTTGATGTAACACAGTAATGTAACGCATTACAGGGAAGAAAATCGATAATATATTACTCGTTACAATGCCAGTAACGCACATTACAATGCATTTTTAACCTGCTTTGTTTTTGTGGGTTTTGCGTTTTCTTCATACAAAGTTCGCGGATCACCGCGAGATCAGCTACTGAATCTGATAAGTCCGCGCAGAACATTTCATTTCATACAAAGTTCCGCGAGATCAGCTAGTGATATAAAAGTCCGTGCAGACCATTCCATTTCCTTTTACTTTGTCTCGAACTGGCAGATTGACAAAGGATGACAGAACCAGAAGAATCGGATAGTGCTAGCTCCTTTTCAAGATGGGCATACGCCCACTACTTTCACTTCGTTCAAAATAAGAACTCCAAGAACATTTTAGTTAAATGCACACTGTGTGTGAATCCCAAACCTCTTTCCACGTCGAAATGCAGTACAAGCAATTTTCCCCAAACCTCCTGGATGGCAGGTGAAAGTCATGACACATGAGAGATTTGCACTGTAGATTGCCAAATCCTTATTTCCAGTCATTTTGGCGAGAGTAACTAAAGTAATGCAAAAGTAGTGTAATGCCTTACTTTTTATTTAGAGTAATATTGTAATGTAATATTGTAATGTAAGGCATTACTTACTAAGTAGTGCATTACAGTTTTTGAGTAACTTGCCCAACACTGGTCATGGGTCAGTGTTAATCTCAGGACACTGTTGACGGGGAAGCCATGCAGATTAACATAAAAAAAACCAAAAAACCAAAAAACGCACTATCCCTTTAACATTTCAATCTTGATTTCGATACCAAGGAATAGACTCGATACTCAATACCGATGATAAAAAAAACTTTCTTTAGACAATAGAATGTGATTTTCAGCATTAAATTGTAGTACTTTCTTTTATATTCCCATGTGGTTTTATATCTGTGTACTCCCTCAGTGGTCCACGTAGGTGTTCTATGTGCTCTTATACTTGTTCTGATACACCTCAAGATAATTCTAAAGCTATTCAAGAAAGGTTCATTTCTGTCCTGTGAATTGGACTTTTTTCTATCAATTCTTGCTCAATTGAGTATTTAATTTCAATATTACTTTTACTATGTGTGTGTGTGTGTGTGTGTGTGTGTGTATGTGTATGTATGTATGTATGTATGTATGTATGTATGTATGCATGCATGCATGTAATTTTCAATACTTTTGGCAACCACATCTAAGGCTTTTGGTCATGACTTACCTTTGGTGGTCTCACTCTCTCTCACTAAGAATGTCCCTCTTCTGTTCTCCAAATTGAGCAGTAGTCTTTCTGAATCTCGCCGAGTTATTTTGCCAAAGTACCACCTACAAAAGCACACAGACACAGGTTAAAACACAGATAAGAGTTCAAATGTGATGAGAATAAATAAAGTGTTTAAAGAGGAAACAACATAATAACTGTCTAAAAGCTCTGATAATTAATATATCATTTGTGCACTGTCCCTGTGCAAATAAATAAACCATACCATACCATTAGCATTAGCACACAGTGTCTTACCTGGACTCTAGGATTAGTCTGTGGTGACTGAAGGCAAAGCAGAAGACAGAAAAGAAAAGTGTGTTTTGGTTAATGTGAGCAGTGAGAGACAGCGAGTTAGCATCAGAGGAGGGAAGAATTAGAGCAGGGGTGTTCAATTAATGGTCCAGGGGCCAAATGAGACTTTTAGAACATTTTTGCATGCTCTCGGACCTGCTAATGAATTTGTCCATGATACCACAAGCACTACTCTTTACAAGTTTAAAAATTCTATAATCTGCTATCTGCTGTCATAAACTCTAGACATTTTGGCCTGAGACATACATAAAGTACACTACACTACATAAAGGCCTGAACAAAGGATTGGTGAGTGAAATCCACCACTGAATGATCCACCAGTCTGCATTATACAGTGGGGCAAAAAAGTTATAGAAAGTGCCCATTTTCCCACTTAAAAATATGAAAGAGATCTGTCATTTTCATCATTGATACACTTCAACTGTGAGAGAAAGAATGTTAAAAAAAAAAATCCAGGAAATCAAATCGTGTGAGAATTTATTTATATAATGGGGGGAAATAAGTACTTAGCAGCTATAAAAAAGCAATAACTATGGCTCTCACGGACCTGTTACTTTAAGAAGCTCATCTATCCTCCACTCGCTACCTTTTGTCAAATGCACCAGTTTGAACTCGTTATCTGTATAAAAGACAGTCCACACCCTCAAACACTGAGACCGCAAACTCCACCATGATGAAGAACAGAGAGCTGTCTTAAGGACACCAGAAACAAAACTATAGACCTGCACAAGACTGGGCTGAGCCAATGTACAGTAGCCCAGCAGCTCGGTGAGGAGAGATCAACTGTTGGAGCAATTATTAGAAAATGGAAGAAATATAACATCCCTGACTATCTCCCTCGACCTGGGGCTCCCTGCAAAATCTCACCTCGTGGGGTACAGATGGTCTTGAGAATGGTGAGGAATCATCCCAGAACTAGACGGGGGGAACTGGTCAATGCCCTGAAGAGAGCTGGGACCACTGTCACAAAGGTTACTATTACTAACACTCTACATCATCATGGATTAAAATCCTGGAGTGCTTGAAAGGTTCCCTTGCTTAAGCCAGCACATGTCCAGTCCCATCTAATATTTGCCAGGAACCATCTGGATGATCTACAGGACGACTGGGAGAATGTCTCGTGGTCAGATGAGACCAAAATAGAACTTTTTGGTATAAATGCCACTTGCCATGTTTGGAGGATGGAGAGTCCAGAGTTGCATCCTAAGAACACCATACCCACTGTGAAGCATGGGGGTGGAAACATTATGTTTAGGGGCTGTTTTTCTGCAAAGGGGACAGGACGAATGATACGTGTTGAGGAGAGGAAGAATGGGGCCATGTATTGTGAGATTTTGAGGAAAAACCTCCTTCCATCAGTAAGAGAATTGAAGATGAAACGTGGCTGGATCTTCCAGCATGACAGTGATCCCAAACACACCACCCGGGCAACCAATGAGTGGCTCTGTAAGAACCATTTCAAGGTTCTGGAGTGGCTTAGCCAGTCTCCAGATCTCAATCCAATAGTAAATCTGTGGAGGGAGTTGAAAGTCCGTGTTGCCAAGCAACAGCCCCAAACATCACAGATCTAGAGAAGCTGTGCATGGAAGATTGGGCCAAAATACCTACTACAGTCTGTACAAACCTGGTGAAGACCTACAGGAGACGTTTGACCTCAGTCATTGCCATGCAAGGTTACATGACAAGTACTAAGGTGATTTTTTTAAATTAGTGCTAAATACTCATTTCCCCCACATTATACACATACATTCTTAAAAAAAAAAAAAATTCAATTTCCTGGATTTTTTTTCACATTTTGTCTCTCACAGTTGAAGTGTATCAATGCTGAAAATGACATACCTCTCTCATCTTTTTAAGTGGGAAAATGGGCACTTTCTATAACTGCTAAATACTTTTTTACCCCACTGTAAATGTTTTAATATGTGGCCCAACATGTCAAACTGTTTGGACATCCATGCTTCTATTCAGTATTACTTCTAATCATAGTTATGTTCAGTTTCTTCATGAGTTAAAATTAATGTAACTCTGGTCTACTCTTGTCTGATTTGCATGAACACATTTAATACTAGAGCCCGACTGATATTATCAGCTGATAAAATCCAATAGAGCCAGACCTAAGTTTTATTTCATTTAACCTTTATTTAACCCGGAAAGTCCCATTGAGATTAATAATCTCTTTTTCCTGTAATTTTATACATCACTAAATATATCACCTCCAAGGCCCCTTTTATCGGTATCTATCGGATTAAAAATAATGTCCATATCGGTCGAGCCCTATTAGATACACCAACCATCTGACAGAAACAATGCTGTAACATGCAAGATTTAAAAGGAAAGGTACAGACACAATTGCCAGTGGTGTCATTTATCAGTATATTTTATGAAAAAAGTGCTGAACTATTTCGAAGACTATCACATAGCTGCAATTTGCATGCTGCACCTTTGGCTTCTGCACAAACCTCACTGCTGTGCTGTGATTGGTCCACCTGCTGCTGAGCCAATTTAAACCTTACATCTCAAGATGGATTCTTTTGAGTTTGTGAACCGCAAATCCATGTTACTCTGCAAGGTTACCACTTTCTAAAGCTATATGAAAAGAGAATGTAACTTTTGTTTGTATTGACATATTGAACTTTGTGCCAGTTTTTGTTTCATGTAGATAGGTCCAGTTATTACAGCGATATGAACCATAAACCAGGTCAACAAATCAACAAAGTAAATTCCACCACAGAAGTCTTACCCAACCTCCAGCTCACTTGACTTTTTAATGTGTAAACTTCATTTTCAATCATGTAATTATCTTTAGGGCCACCTCTGGCATATACAGTGACACATACAGTAGAAACAGAGACAAAGATAGGGTAAAAACAATGGTAGGATAATGAAGACAGATGCTTTACTCTTCTGCCTGGATGGAGTCCGATGGAGCCACATAATTACTGGGGATGTATCCGCTCTCTCCAGTGGTGAGGGACCGCGCCAGCCACCAGTCTCCCTCTCTGTGAACACAACACAGCATCTGTCACATACATGGGGTTTACCAGACATTTATCGGGTCTGTACAAACATGAGGGAGCATTTTAACACTCGCACAAATGTTAATGGATCTTTTTGTAAGGAGTTAAAGTGGGACTAAACACCTAAACTCCTCCTACAACCACATTTAGAAAGAGAGTGAGAGGGGAGGAGGACAAAAGGGCAGAGTGAGGGAGGGAGGAGGGGTAGGGACTGAAGGTATAAGGAATGGTGTGATTGGTCTAACAGGTATCCACATTTCTCCACCCCTGGCTGTAATCAGGGCAGTCCTGTATGATGTCACCAACTGCTGGAACCTGCAGAGGGCACTGAAGGCAGCAAAAAGATTCAGGTGTTTTTGGAACAGTAGATAATGCTATTCAAATGCTATTCAAACACCATATGCACAGTTTAGTAGGAAAAAGAGGTGGATTTAGTGTTTAATTCCACTTTAAGTTACATTTATGGGCTATTCACCGGAGAAATTATGTCAAACACAAAGGTGGGTAGAGTAGCCAAAAATTGTACTCAAGAATAAAGTTACTCCCAAAATAATATTCAAGAAGAAGTACAATGTATTGGTCCAAGAACTTAAAACATAACATCTGATTTATAATTTGAAGTTAAATGGAAGGACAAAATATTAATAACGTAATAAATCTGGTATTTTCAAAGGGCGCACACAAAAATTAGAATATCGAAATTGTATCTGATGGAGCAATGCAAGAAACACAAATGCTCAAATCATTTCATATTGTCCACATTGTCTGTACTGACAGCTTTTGTCAGTACAGTGGGAAGAAGAACCAATACTTTTATTCAAGAGTAGGTAGGAGTATGTTTTCTATGTCTACTTAAAGAAGTGAAATACACATATTAAAAAGTTCACATGTAAATCTAACTGAATTACTACCCTCCTTTGTATTTATTGCAAACATAACCTCGCTGAATAAACAACATGAGATGCAATATCAAATAAGAACCACAGACCTGCAGTTGACCTTCCTCCTGATTAAAAAGGTGGTAATAGAAAAGGGACATAGAAAGAAGAGAGAGTGTTAAACCAGTGCACAAACCAGAGAATAGAAGGTCTAAAGAACAGCACAAACACCTGAAACACTGAGGGCTCCATGCATTTAATAAAAGGTCATCTGAAATATTGAAACTGATTGATCATTTATGAGTTTGAAGAATAGTCAAAGAAAGCAACGCGTCATAACAAAGGTCTATATGAGGTTATAAGAAGTGACTAGAATGATCCATAAAAGGGTAAATAAAGAGGTAGTATGACTATGTGTAATAGATGATAAATGGGTTTACAGCCTATTTATATTGTGAATGGATGTCACATGGAGGTTAGGGAAGTCAACAATTAATCGACTTACGATTAATTGTCGATCAAGACGTTGGTCGAAGAAAATGCATCAATTGTAATTAATCGCTAATCGCGGACACGCGCACCCGCGTGGTCACGAAACAAGGCAACCGCGCACTGCGCTCACTCAACAGCACTGCTCCTGCGCGCACACCGGGGCTGCTGAACACGAGATCGAACCGCGGCGCCCGGAATGCATAGTCTCAGCCCTAGCCACAAACCAGCTGCACGAAACCAGCAGGTGGTGGTTTAATCCTGGTTTAGTCCAGGTCTAGACCTGGTCCAGTCCTGGTTTAGTCCAGGCCCCCTTCCAGGTTTAGACCTGGTTTAGACTTGGTCTAGACCTGGTTTAGTTCTGGTCTAGACCTGGTTTAGTCCACGTTTAGTCCGGTCTAGTCTCTTAGCCAATCAGGACGCAGAACACAATGTTACACTATAAAAAAATAAAATAAAATCCGCGAACCGCGATAGAGCGAGGGATTACTGTATTTTGTTATTCAGCATCAATACATTTGTCTGCTTTTTACTAAGGAATAATTAATTGAGGAATATACAATATAATAATACTATGATATATTTTTGACTCAGTGTTATGTATACTATAGCTTATATTCTTAAAGACCCTATTGAAACACTAAAATTCAGGTGAAAAACGCCGCTTATCAATTAATCGTAAGTCGATCGATAAGGTCAATCAACTATAGATTAATGATTCATTCATTCATTCATCTTCTTCCGCTTTTTCCATTCTCTGGGTCGCGGGGGCAGCAGTCCAGGCAGTGTTCCACTGCCCAGAACACAATGCACCAACCCTCATGAATCCTCCCGCGGGTGGTGGGTCCACAGGAGGACGGCTCACGTCACAACGGGCCTTGATTTATCTTCTGCCATGGGGGCTACCAGTGTCCGCAGACACTGGGGGTGAGGCGGGGTTAAGTGTCTTGCCCAAGAAATTAATGAATTAATCGATAATTTGCATCCCTAATGGAGGTCAATAATAAGAGGAACTCACATTTTTAGAGAATAAGTACTATATATATCAAGGCTTCCTACGACAAATAAACTATAACAAATTTTAAGATATTACATTTTAGCCTGAAATAAAGATGTTGCAAAAATGTAAAACCTGATTTTGACACTAAGGAATTTACTCAATACTATTCCGATACCATGATGATAATAAAAAAACATATTTTCAACATTAAATAGTAAGAGCACTTCCTTTTTTATTCCCACATGGCCTTATATCTGTGTAATCCCTCAGTGGCCCAGGTACAGTAGGTTCCATAGGGGTCCATGGGCATTGTTGTAAAGTCCATAGTTTACTAACTTTTAACTGCTAGTTCATATATGACAGCGATTACCAGACAGATACAAAGATAAAAGAAAGGACATTAAAGCTCCTCAAATCCATTCAAGCATCCTCCTTCACTGTCTGATCTGAGTACTGTTTTGGATGAAGTGACCCAGCGTACATCACAGTCTACAGCCCGAGCCATCTCCAATATAATATACTGTACTTGTACTGATACACCTCATTCTAAAGACCTTCAGGAAAGGTTCATTTCTGCCCTGTGAATGGGACTTTTTTTTAAAGTATTGATACCTGCTTAAATGAGTATCTATGACTCAAATGAATATTGATTAGTATCTGTCTTTTGATGTTTTTGACAACCCTAGCTGAAATAAAAATATGAATAAGTTTGATTGATTAAAATTGATTCAACAATATTTAAAAGCTACAGCCATTTTTCATTTTTACATTGAATAAAGCTTCCTCTAATATTAAACATAGTGAGATGTCCTGGCCCCTGGCTGGTGTCTTATAGTTCAGTATTCTTGGCTGTATGAACAGGACTGACCCAGAAATGATCCTGCTCTATGGCTTAGGGGCAGATGCTGTTATAATCCACTATTGTGCTGCTCTAGGCTCTGCTCAGTGCCTTCTAGGTCAGGAACTGTGGGGACACATGCTCCACTGAACCTCCATAGACCCACAGCAAAAACACCACAGTGATAACAACCCTCTCTACAGGAAACTGGGTGACATTTAAAGCATTGTCAATCATTTTTATGACAAAATTAACCATCTGATGTTTTGCATCTGAAGAGTTACACTTTGAATTTAGTTTTGTATTTGTATTGACTGGGAAAAGATTTACAATAGTATATAGTAGGGTTGCAATGATTAATCATAATGGCTAACTATTTATATTTGAGGTGAGCAGATTATCAAAATTTTGAAAATATAATGAAAATTCTATTGAAATTAAGCAAAACTGGAGTATTAAGTTCATTATTACATGAAAATGTGAATTTGCACTTCTGTGATTTTAGTCATTTCACATTTGTCTAAAACTAATACATTTAAAGATATGTTTTAATACATTTCTGGTGTGTTAATATTCATTTTGGCAACATTGCCCACCCCTTGGGCAAAAAAATCTAACCTAGAGGTAAAACATGAAACCCAGAACTAAACCAGTTCAAAAGAATCCTATGTCCCACTAGAAGAGGCCCAGGTACCACAGTTTAGGAAACACAGTGTTCATAGAAATAGACACTTCACATACAGAGAAACAGAGACATGATATTTTTTTCTCACATGTTGTTGACAATCTGCAGCCGCTCTCCTTTTCTGAAGGACAGGTCTGAGGCCGTCCTGGACTCATAATCATACAGAGCCACAAATGTCGTCACTCCTCCTAAAATCAGGCAGCAAGAAATATACTAAATTAGTTACTTAAAAGAAGGAATGTCCTCAATGAATTAATGACTCACATTTTAAGGCTTTATGTTTATAAAAACATGTATTGGTTAATATGAATTCTAATAAAAGGTTATGATGAGAAATGTGATCTTAGTGTTTCACATTTTACAAGTTAAAGGTACACTATGTAACTTTTCTGATAAGGGGTTTGCCACCTACTTGTCTCCATGAAGATGAAATTGCTTTGCCTGGAAGCTTTCTCATTATTACAACATAATGATTAATGCCATATTGGGGATATGGCATTAATCATTATGTTGTAATAATGAGAAATCTGGTCTTAGCTGCTTGTCTCCATGGTTGCAATGTCCCACAGAATGGCATTAAATCTATCTTGCATTTATTATATATATATATATATATATATATATATATATATACACACACACACACTCAACAAAAATATAAACGCAACACTTTTGTTTTTGTTTTGCTGAGATGGACCCAAAGATCCAAAATTCACTCCAGATACACAACACTACCATTTCTCTCAAACATTGTTCACAAATCTGTCCAAATGTGTGACAGCGAGCACCTCTGCCCCGCCGAGACAATCCACCCCACCTCTCAGGTGCGCCACATCAAGATGCCGATCCGACATCATGACCAGTGCACAGGTGCGCCCCAGACTGTCCACAATAAAAGGCCACCCCGAAATGTGCATTTTTTTTTGCTTTATTGGGGGTCTGGGGACTCAGAACCAGTCAGTATCTGGTGTGACCACCATTTGCCTCATGCAGTGCAACACATCTTCTTCGCATAGAGTTGATCAGATTGTCAATTGTGGCCTGTGGAATGTTGGTCCACTCCTCTTCAAAGGCTGTTATGGACGAAGAACACAGGTGCATTTTATTGATGGCATTTTGAATGCAGAGAGATACCGTGATGAGATCCTGAGGCCCATTGTTGTGCCATACATCCATGAACATCACCTCATGTTTCAGCAAGATAATGCACGGCCCCATGTTGCAAGGATCTGTACACAATTCTTGGAAGCTGAAAATGTCCCAGTTCTTGCATGGCCAGCATACTCACCGGACATGTCACCCATTGAGCATGTTTGGGATGTGCTTGACCGGCGTATACGACAGCGTGTACCAGCTCCCACTAATATCCAGCAACTTCGCACAGCCATTGAAGAGGAGTGGACCAACATTCCACAGGCCACAATTGACAATCTGATCAACTCTATGCGAAGATGTGTTGCACTGCATGAGGCAAATGGTGGTCACACCAGATACTGACTGGTTCCGAGTCCCCAGACTCCCAATAAAGCAAAAAAAATGCACATTTTGGGGTGGCCTTTTATTGTGGACAGTCTGGGGCGCACCTGTGCACTGGTCATGATGTCGGATCGGCATCTTGATGTGGCGCACCTGTGAGGTGGGGTGGATTGTCTCGGCGGGGCAGAGGTGCTCGCTGTCACACATTTGGACAGATTTGTGAACAATGTTTGAGAGAAATGGTAGTGTTGTGTATCTGGAGTGAATTTTGGATCTTTGGGTCCATCTCAGGAAAAATGGGAGCAAAAACAAAAGTGTTGCGTTTATATTTTTGTTGAGTATATATATATATACACACTCAACAAAAATATAAACGCAACACTTTTGGTTTTGCTCCCATTTTTCCTGAGATGGACCCAAAGATCCAAAATTCACTCCAGATACACAACACTACCATTTCTCTCAAACATTGTTCACAAATCTGTCCAAGTGTGTGACAGCGAGCACCTCTGCCCCGCCGAGACAATCCACCCCACCTCACAGGTGCGCCACATCAAGATGACGATCTGACATCATGACCAGTGCACAGGTGCGCCCCAGACTGTCCACAATAAAAGGCCACCCCGAAATGTGCTTTTTTTTTGCTTTATTGGGGGTCTGGGGACTCAGAACCAGTCAGTATCTGGTGTGACCACCATTTGCCTCATGCAGTGCAACACATCTTATTCGCATAGAGTTTATCAGATTGTCAATTGTGGCCTGTGAAATGTTGGTCCTCTCCTCTTCAAAGGCTGTTATGGACGAAGAACACAGGTGTATTTTATTGATGGCATTTTGAATGCACAGAGATACCGTGATGAGATCCTGAGGCCCATTGTTGTGCCATACATCCATGAACATCACCTCATGTTTCAGCAAGATAATGCACGGCCCCATGTTGCAAGGATCTGTACACAATTCTTGGAAGGTGAAAATGTCCCAGTTCTTGCATGGCCAGCATACTCACCGGACATGTCACCCATTGAGCATGTTTGGGATGTGCTTGACCGGCGTATACGACAGCGTGTACCAGCTCCCACTAATATCCATCAACTTCGCACAGCCATGTGTTGCACTGCATGAGGCAAATGGTGGTCACACCAGATACTGACTGGTTCTGAGTCCCCAGACCCCCAATAAAGCAAAAAAAATGCACATTTTGGGGTGGCCTTTTATTGTGGACAGTCTGGGGCGCACCTGTGCACTGGTCATGATGTCAGATCGGCATCTTGATGTGGCGCACCTGTGAGGTGGGGTGGATTGTCTCGGCGGGGCAGAGGTGCTCGCTGTCACACATTTGGACAGATTTGTGAACAATGTTTGAGAGAAATGGTAGTGTTGTGTATCTGGAGTGAATTTTGGATTCATCTCAGGAAAAATGGGAGCAAAAACAAAAGTGTTGCGTTTATATTTTTGTCATCGTGCTCAACCCGTGCCCACCCAGGACTGCGAGCATGAGACCCGTGTCCAAACTGTACCTCGCAGTCCGAGCACATCAAACCTCGACATGAACGAATGCAAGAGCCACACGAAACCAGGCAAAGAGCCGCACGCGGTGGTTTAATCCTGGTATAGACCTGGTGTAGTCCTGGTCTAGACCTGGTCTAGACCTGGTCTAGACCTGGTTTAGTCCCCCCACCCCACCCCATTTTCACATAGGTGCATCCCTACTGTTGAACATTCCAGACAAAGTAAACAGCTCCATGGCAACAAGCAGGTACCAGCCCCTCAACCAGAAAAGTTCTACAGTGCCCCTTTAAACCTGCCCTCACCTGCTATAGTGCATCGGTTGGGGGAGGTCATGTTGTTGGTGTCTACCCCTCCAAAGAGCTTGATTTCTGGGGTGCCGCCATGGTGCTGTGAGTTCAGACCTCCGTCGATGGTGGGGCTGCGGTTGGGGACTGTGGAGGCCTGTGTGGTGTTCAGGGACGGTCCGCCCGCCCCAACCCCAGAGCTGAGGGTTCCATCCAGGCTGCGCGTCCTCTGGCCCACGTCCTTAGACTTACTCTTGGATCCCCCCATCACCTAGAACTGCAACACAGAGAGAAAAAAGAGGGGGATTCAGATAATATTCAATTGATACTTTGCAGTGAGATCCCACTGGGGGTGTTCTACATGTGGATCTATAGTAAAATGTACAGAAGTTATCAGAGAGACACACATTAGCCAACAAGTTTTAAGACTGTCTGAAAACTACAAAAGGGAGCTTGTGATCAATAGGAGCGTTCATGGTCCTGTTTAGGTACTTGATTTTAACAAAAAGGTGAGGGTGACTAAGTGTAAAACTGTCAGCTAATTCTGGATAACTTGCAACTGCAATTTTATGTGTGAAAGTCCTATTTAACAGCACCAGTGAAGAATCCCTCAGTCGACCAGGTAGAATCCATGGCAAAAGGAGAAATTCAATTTGTCAACTGGACAAAAGTTTATTTGGTCGAATACGTTTCGCAGCTCATCCAAGCTACTTTTTCACTTCTGGAGAAGTACTGAAGAAGTAGCTTGGATGAGCTGCGAAACGTATTGCAATATGCAGATCTCACACACTCTAGGAATCAAACCACAATCACGCTGCAGTGTCTTGCTTAAGGCAACAAAGACTTAAAACATCTAGAAATACATAAAATGTGTAAAATCATCCAAGTGACACGTTAAAAACAGACAATCATTTTTATTGCAATATAACCTGAAACACTACCAGACATTTCATTTACAATAAAGTATCTTTGATAGTAGAACTGTATGTAGGATTTTGATTTTAAATTCCATAAACCCAACTGTGTCCCCAGAGGTTTTGGTGCTGAAATCCAGTTTGTTTAAACCTAAAATGCCCCTCTCTAATCTGAATGGTCACTACCTGAACCCCAGCACCTGAAACCATCATGAATCAGTGTTAGTGCAGCCTCTGCAGCTCAGTGAGGGAATTCAGGAGGATCTGAGCTTTCACTTGAGACGTGGCCTGTTGATATACTGATGAATACTGAGAGAAAATCTTTTGTGCATCTGCAGGCTAAGGCTCTTGTGATACAGGCTCAGTTGTGATTGCAAGATCTTTTTGAAGGACCTATATTATGCAAAATGGATTCTTGTGAGCTTTAAGCCATGTTGTTATGTAATGTTGTTACCTCCTCAAAAACAAACCCAGAGTTGTGTTTTGTTTCATTCACACATGTTAGAGTAACAATTTATTATTAGTCTGTCTACATCTCCAAAGCCCAAAATGCTCTGTTCCACCTTGTGATGTCATGAAGCTGAAGTTTGCAACAGTTTTAACAGCTACATTTTACCTTTTGTTCAAATGTTGGAAATTCCAGGGCTGAAAGTAAGTAAAGTTATTCTAGTGAAGGTGTATGGAGTTTAAAAACAAAAGTTAACCACTTCCTGTTTTACCACATGACATCACATGGTGGAACAGAGTGTTTTTTCTGTTTATGAGGACTTTTCTTTTTAAACTGAGAAGTGTATTGAACGTGTGAACGAAACAAAACATAACTCCTGGGGGGTATTCCACGAACGTCGCTAAACATAGCGGCGCCTAAGTGGTTAGTCCTCGCCTGAAGTAGCTGCAACTTAGCTTAAAGCCTAAAGTTGTTCCACTAACGCATTTCAGCTGCGCCTCAGCAGCACTAACTTCAGCCACGCCTAACCTGTCCTGGCCTAGACACGTGCACGGGGGACGTAAGAAGCCCAGAACAAGCAACTGTCGAAAACGCGATCATGTCGAAGATTCGGGCCGATTATTTCAGCGCATCAGAACAGAAGTTGCTTTTGGAACTCTACAACACATTTGCAATAACCAAGGCGAGAGACATGGCGTGGTAGAAGATCGCTGAGGGCTTAAATACGTAAGTTAAGTCCTATAGCAGTGCTGGAGGTTGAGTTTTTTAAGTATGTTTTTCACCATTGGTGTCAAGACAAGTCTGTGGCGCAGGGGATATGTTACGGTTTGGCATGCGGGAGGCGTGAGTTCGATTCTCAGAAAAGACAGTTGATGTCATAAATATTATATATTTGCAGAGCAGACTTGTCAGTTGTAAATTATTTTTACTGTGTAAAAGTATTTGCTCCAACTAATGTGTTAAATTGTGTTATCTTGTCTTTAAGCAGGAATAATGTGAAGAGGACTGTTTTGCAGGTAAAGACAAAGCTTAAAAACATTTTGCAGAGTGGTAAGTAGGCTAATATTAATATTATTATTCAGGGAAATTAGTAATACTGTTGAAATGGTACCTTAATTTAATTTAAAATGAACAGTAGCTACCAAGCCACAGGAGGTGGGAGCCCCCCTCAAAACCTTTCACCTGCAGAGGAGCTGGCACTGGTCCTAAACCGGGGTCGCCCACTGGTGGAGGTAATTGAAGGAGGGACCCCATCAAAGATCCTTCCTGCGAGTTCTCGTGAAGAGTATATTCAATGTATTCTCTAGGCTAATGCTTGCCTCAGCTGTGATCCAAGCATTTGTGTATTTTAATAGTATGCTTGTATTCTAGTTACTGAAGATAGCGTACACTTGAACCCTCCTCAGCAGTCCTCCAGCAGTGCCTTGCCTGACCCTCAGCAGTCCTCCAGCAGTGGCCTCACACCAGACCTAATGTCTTTTATTGTTTTATGCCCATTGATGGAAATTGATAAATAGGATTTCATTAAAAAGGCTTGCACAGCATCCCTGAAGCAAATTTGTTGAATCATTGAAATGTTGCATCATGGAGTGTGCCTGTTATTTGGCTACATTTTATTTTAAAAGTCAAGGTTTACCTTTAACTGTATTCTTTGATAGAGATGTCACATAAAATATAAAGTGTCAATGTCGTCAAGTGAGAATGATGTTAGGCCCAGCTGATATAAGTTCTATGATGATATGAATAATTTTAGGTTAAATTCATTGACATTTGTGTAATGTGTGGCAAATGTAAATTTGTGAAAATATAACACATAATTGACTTGAGCATGAATATGTCAGTAAGAGGAATTGAACCCAGGACGCCCACGTGAAAGACACAGTACTTAACCACTCGACCAAAGTCTTTCTCTGTGATGGCTCTGGAATTCTTCTATCTGATAATGTCGTAAAGACAGCAGTTCAAAAGCATAATTTTAAATTACCGGAGACTTGTCAAGAACCAAGAACGTAAGGTAATTAATTTTTTTGCTGATATTGTTTTCGGACAACACAAATAGTCATGCGGGAGGTGTGCGGAACGGTTTGTTTGACACTCTGTTTACGTCAGGTATTCTCTGCGACACGGCCTGATTAAGCTTCATCTTTAGCCTGCCCGCGACCAGGCTAGCTCCGAGGACCATGTTGCCCCAGTAACTCAGCGGGGACTAAGAGTCATGGAACCGAACTCTCACTAAAACTAGCGCGAACTGTTGAATAAAGCCGGGCTTTGCGTTTAGCCGCGTTCGTGGAATACCCCCCAGGTATGTTTGTGATGAGGAAACAATAACATCAGAAAATAGTGTAATATGGGCCCTTTGAAACACAGTACAGGCTACATACAGTTCCTTTGAGGTTATTAAATCCAAAATTGTTGATAATGTCTTTAAATAAGACATAACTGTTCAGTGTCCTGGAAATAAATGCAAAGTTTGGGACCACTTCCAGAAGTACCTGTTTTGATGAATGCTTTTAAAACCAAGATCTGTGTAGAATCCCTCAGTCGTCCAAATAGATATACGGTACATATTAAATTTCTCCTTTGCCTTTTAAATCCAATATTGTAAATACAGCCAAGTGTCATTCGGTCAGTGTCAGTTTGTCACAGTGAAACATTCTTGTGTCCAGATGGACCAGAGCAGCCCTGCGCTCTCCCCTCCCTGAGCCCCTGAGAGAGGCCTTGTCATCGGGGCAGAAAGAACCACAAGCCCCCTGGATCTGTGCAGCTGTCTGTCCATATTTCACACAAGGATCATCCTCGTACCACCCGCGATCGTACGCATGCACACACACAAACACACACACAAAATTAAATTCTATTCAGGGTCAAATTACTAGGTGCACACATTTTCAGTGGCAGGTACAGTAGAAGCCTTGGTCATATTCACTTTCACAAATGAAGTTAAAATTCATTATACTCAGTTGTTTTCTAACATCATATTCCTTGAGTAACAGCAATAACAGTAATATCAGTAATTTTGCACTGCACTGAAACAAGTCCACACATCTAGACAGAAAAACTAAATAACTCTAAAATAAACTATTGATACTTTGCAGTAACATCGCGCTGGGGGTGTTCTACATAAACTGTATCTGTAAGACGGAATGATTATCAATTACCACTGTGACTCAATACACACATTAGCAAACACTGACAAAAAAGTTTTCAAACTATCTCACTTGTTGTAGATCCAGCTAAGTCAGCTCAAATAAAGCACAGACTGAAGTCTATAAAGCCCCAGACAGAGCAGAGCATACAGTTAGCATCATACCCCCAGGGACATCAGCAAAGTATCTTTTAGATGGGAAAAAGTCGTCAAAATGTTGCACATAACTGGAAGCTTAAACCCATGAATAAAAGTAGTCTGAATTCAAGTCACTTTAAAGCAGTAATTTGTGTTTTTGTAGTTAACACGGAGAGGGGCATACAGAGGGGCATAGCAGGGGGGCATGGGGGGGCAGACAGGGAGGCGGGCATGTTGGAGGGCTGTTGCACATGTGCTGTCACAGATGTGCTCAAACACAGAGCAGAGCAGTGGGTCAGAGGGATTTAAACAGCTCGTCTCACATTGTTTACAAGGGCAAGCTCAACAACTATGTCAGCAGTTGGCCATGTTTTTTCTGATTAAAAAAAGTATGTCAGTTTTGTAGTGGGGGTTTGTTACCTGCTTATCTCCCTAATGTTTTTGCCTGGGATGTTCCGCAGTATGGCATTAAACCAGTGTTGTATAAAGTAGTGGAAAATCAAACTCAAGTAAAAGTATAGGTACCCCTTCCAAAAATGACTTTGGTAAAAGTCGAAGTCACTGACTGAAATGTTACTTGAGTAAAAGTCTTAAAGTATCTGGAACTTCTTGTTCTTAAGTATGACAAGTAATGTCAAAATAAATGTACTCAAGTAATGTAATTAAAAGTACAAGTAGAAGTATCAAGCAAAGGCAGTCTGAATTTAATATTTTTTTAATGTTTGCCCCCCCAAACCTTTTTTTTTTTTTTTTTAAATAACAGTGCTGAAAATAAGGCATACATAACACCATTGAAGGAGTGTTTTTGGAGGAAGAGGGTTTTTTGCAATTGGGCCCTTAATTCTACTGCAAAACACCATGTTCGGCTCACCCATGGTAGTTTTGTGTCATATGGAGCACTGTCGAAGATATTGGGTTTGGTGATATCCATGAAACGCCGTCCTATTAGCAAGTAAATGCAGGCACAAAATATGTTATATGAATCCTTCATATCAGCGTAAGAGAACATTGTGTTTAAGTACGGCCAGGGATGCTCATCGTCAGGTCCCCCTTCATTTGTAGCTGACGTGGATGCTGTCTCCTCTTCCATCAGGGATGTTGCTTGATTAAACGAGCTGCATGAAACCAACAGGTGTAGGCTGATTGTCATGCACAAGTAGCGAACAAGCCCAGGCACGTCCTGACTTCCTTGCAGTCAGTAGAGGGTTTTTTTTGTAACGAGTAACTAAAAGGCACATTGAAAATGTATCGGAGTAAAAGTATGCAATTAAATTCGGAAATGTAGTGAAGTAAAAGTAAAAGTTATAATTTTTTTAAAAACTCAAGTAAAGTACAAAGTCTCCCAAAATGTACTTAAGTACAGTAGTGAAGTATTATTACTTCATTACTATACAACACTGCATTAAACTCATATAGATGACATTTAATTCACTGCATGTGTCCTTGCACCTGAAAACACATTGAATCTAATGGGAGAATGTCCGTGTGTCCATGTTCTATCTTGGAGCATGCATAGAACAGCTAGAAACTATACTGGCTTCCATGGATTCAATGAAAAGTAACAACAACTAGCATGCTAATACATACTTCTTGTTTCTCAGACAATAAAATGCTTATACAAAATGAGCTGCTTATACAATATCAAAATATGTACTGGGGCAAGACAAAGTTTTCTCAAATACATAAAAAAATAAGGGACTTTTTTTTATTTATTTATTTAACCTTTATTTATCCAGGTAAACGGTTTGAGAGCCACTTCTCATTTAACACAGGGCCTTTAATGACATATTGTGGAACATTACAAGCGAAGCCATATACAGTCTACATGGAGACAAATAGGTGATGGAGCCTCTACCAGCAAAGCTACACAGTGCACCTTTAATATTTCACAACACACACTGAGGAGTGAAAAGGACACTTTTGAATAGTTCTGGCTCCTCTCCACCTCTCTTCATTTCCGAAGCGTTTCCGCCCACTCACTCACATCCAGGATCTTTGTAATCACAGCTTAGCACAGGGAAAATCATTACGCTAAGAACAGGGTCATTTAAGAGGCTCGGCCCTGCTATCGCACGCAGGAACCACAGGGGGCAGCGCAGAAATGCTAATTAGCAGGAAAGCACTGCGGTCTGCTGGGCTTGCACATTTAAGCAGAGGAGAGTCAATACACAGGGAATGTACACTGCTTATGTTAATGTGGACACTAGTCTGTGGGGATGTGGGAGTTTTGTTGTACTTTAGGAGACTTTCTGTCCCCAAACACCAACTAAGTACTGCAGTAATTCATGGACTAAACCAGGACTAAATGAGGACTAAACCATAAACCAGGTCTAAACCAGTGACCAAAGCAGGACTAATAGAGAGGCTAAACCAGGAATGAAAAAGGATTAAAACAGGGACTGAATCAAGACTACACTGAGACTGAATCAGGACTAAACCAAGACTAAACCAGGAGTAAAAGAAGAAGAAGAAGAAGAAGAAGAAGTGGCTTTATTGATCTCACACAGGAGATCTGCATTTAACCCATCCTGTAATTAGGAGCAGTGGGCAGCACATTACTGCGTCCGGGGACCATCTCCATGATCTTCTTGCTTTGGTTTGGTCAGGACCTAAGCTGGAGGATTTTACCTATGGAGCATGTTTTGGGTTGATGGGGGAAACCGGACACGGGGAGAACTCCATACAGAAATCAAACCCGGAACCTTCTTGCTGTGAAGCTGTGAAGCTTGACTGAACAAGGGACTAGACCAGGATTAATCAAGGACTAAACAAGGACAATACTACGACTGATTCAGGCCCAAACTGAACTAAGACTGAACAAGGAAAAAAACTAAGATTTAATATGTGCAAAGCCATAAAGAAACAGTGGTAAACCAGAGCCAAATCAGGATTAAACCTGGATTATACCAGAACTGAACCTGGACTGAACCAGGACTTAATAAATAAGCACTAACTTGGGTTACAACCATTAACAAATGATTCATCTTAAAATGGATCATAGACAAAAACTGCTTGAAACAATTAGTGTCATAAAGACCAAAGAGGAAGTGGGGTCACTGAGGACAGCTAGTCAATGCTGACCCCTCCCCCTTACCCCCTCTGCCCTGCCCTGGAGCATGTCTGCATTAAAGGGGGCATCAGTCGTGTACCAGAGCATGAAGTCAGCACACTCACGCCAACACCACTGCACCAGACACAAAGATGGAGGGACTCTTTGTCTGTTAGGGGAAAACAGTGGGAGTTATCGAAAAATGGGTAATAATATGACAACTGTTGAGTATTCTTTTAAATAAACACATGAAATAGTTCAGCTGTCTGTGGTCCTAGCTAAACCGGCAACTTGAAAACTATAGTGTCAAAATAGAGTTATTTGGAGAGGTATTCAGATATCCTGTCAATTATTTTGTGACATTATATTTTGTTGATATTTTGTGGAATTCTCCTGATAAGAATATACAGATCAGATTGTGTAAATGTGCTAAACTGCATCTTGGTTAAGGCTCAAGTATTGCATCACCTTGGCTGGAAGAATACACCGCATCTTTTGTTCTGTAAATCTTTTCTACAGTTTTCTTATTCAGTGATATTCCACGATGGCACAGCAAAAAGCTCTTGGGTTT
Organism: Paratrypauchen microcephalus; assembly: GCA_036785185.1. Classification (NCBI taxonomy): domain Eukaryota; kingdom Metazoa; phylum Chordata; class Actinopteri; order Gobiiformes; family Gobiidae; genus Paratrypauchen; species Paratrypauchen microcephalus. The sequence continues at coordinate 815,968 of JAVJIX010000205.1, forward strand.
GATTTCCCTCCTGGAGTGGGGCCTTTCTGTGTGGAGTTTGGACTTAAAATGGACTTAAAATGACATTCCAAATCTCAGCAGGACTTCCCTGGTTAAATAAAGAAGAAAAGATATACCCAATATCCTAAGTTTGCATTTCCTTAAACAATCAACGATCTTGTAGACCAGTGTTTCCCAACCTTTTTTGTCTTGTGTACCCCCTGAGCCTTTCTGTCATACCTCGAGTACCCCCTCACTTATACATGTTGATAATTCTCCAAAAGTAGAATGTGACACAACGGATTATTAAATGAAAATCATTTTATTTCATCTCCTTAATTAGAAAATTTAATTCTCAGACATTTTGTCTCTTTTATTTAACTCAAATTTACTCAAATTAGAATTAAAAAAAAAAAAAAAAAAAATCTCCCCCTGCGCCTGGCAGCAACACTGCCGAGTACCCCCGCAGTGTGCTCGCGTGCCCCTAGGGGTACTTGTGCCCCTGGTTGGGAAACACTGTTGTAGACAATATATCTTTGTTTGGCTCTGTCTCTCTGTGAATTTTGTGAATGGCTAATCAGCTGATCAGCTGTATCATTGATCCTTCTTATCCCCATGTAGTCTTAAACCATGTAAACACAGATGCTACGTCCAATTAAAGGAAGACGACTTAAAATCCAAATCTGACCTGCTTACATACATTACAGGGACCCGTAATTAGCAGATGAATGCATTTTATTTCATAATTTACCATAAAGAAGAACTAAAGATTTTAGAATTGTATAGCAACAGAAATTGGGAATGGAATTGGGAAATTTAAATCAAGCTTTTAGAGGCAAAAGTCTGCATTTTGCATCTAGCTTTGGTTAATCCATGAATAGTTGAACTTGGATGGTGAACTAGCATGCTAACATGCACTTCCTTATTTCTTCAAAATAAAAATGCTTTTGATGACTTCTTTTGACCTCAAGGGATGCTTATTTAATATATCTGTACTGATACAAAACGCATTTTGCTCAAATACATTGAAACAAATTAGAAACAGGCCCTTTACTAAATAGATGTAATTTACACTCAAACAGCCTATATATTTTGACTGTGCACTCATTTGTTAATATACTGTAAAACAGCATGATATAAACAGCAAACAGCTGTTTATATCTCAGGTTGTAAAAGAGAGAAAGCTGCTCAAACACAGCTTAAGACGCCATATTAACAAACCAGTCCCATTGAGCCAGTGCCCAGGAGATTTGAGGATTTGGAATTCATGGCTGATCTTATGCATAATTAAACCAACTACACCCCCCTCCTCCCTCTAGATCCCCTCTTCACTGCAGGGAACTCTCCTCCTCCTCTGACTCCTTTTCTCTCCATCCCTCTCTCTCTCCATATCTCTCTATCTCTCCATCCAACTATCCATCTCTCCCCATCTCTCGTTCTCTCTTTATCTACCTCTCTCTAGCCATCTCACTTTATCATCTCTCTCCCTCTTTCTGTATCTCCCCATATCCCTCCCCTTTCGCTCCCACTCTCTTCTCTCTCTCTCTCCATCTCCATCTTTCTCTCCTCTCCTTCATCTCTCCCCTCTTTTCTTGTTGTAAGCACTACGCAGTATTTCACATTTCAGACAGAGACCCAAAATTAGACTTGTATCACTAAAGACCACACGCACGCACGCACACACACACACAGTGAGAGAGAGAGAGAGAGAAGGAGAGTGAAGTGTCTTGCCTAAGGACACACCAATAGTTTGCATCAGAGGCAGAGCCCCACTGCCCCCTAAGGCTGTAGTCCTTTAGTTGTTTAATCAATTAATCTTAATCAACCAACATTTATATTAGTTGACTATTTTATTTGGATTATTAGGATTTATGAAACATGTTATCCCTTTTACATATAAATTTCCAAGTATTTCTCTGCGTAGTTGTTTTAGTATGAGCTCCCCCTGCTGGTGTAGTGTTGTGAGTGCAGTTTGGGTCAGATACACAAAGATAAGGAATAGTTTTGAGAGCTTTTGCCACGTCCCCTATTTAGTCGATTAATCGATCGACAGCACATGTCTTTAGTCCAGCAAGAATGCCTTTATTTGACTACAGGCCTACTGCCCCCCCGTGGCACCTGGTAATTCCAGAGGTCTCCCATCCAAGTACTAACCAGGGTCAACCCTGCTTAGCTTCTGAGATTTGACAAGGTCAGGCATTCTTAGCTAGATATATGCATGAATGGAACAATACACAACTCAAAAATATCTCTTTATCTCATTCAAAAATGACAAAAAGCTCAAACTCCCTCTGCAGTTGAAAAAAGAGAGCCACGTCTCAGAAATCAGAAATGTTCTAAATGTGACCAGAGCACAGAGATAAATGATGTTTGTGTCAGAACATGCAAATTGGCTCTTTCACTTTGGAACAACAGGGTCAGCTGCAGGTAGCCGTTAGCTGTTAGCATGCTGGATTTGCATAAAATAATGTCAAACCAGTGCAGTGACGTAAAATGTGAGAGGGTAAAGAAATCAGTACTAAAGTGGAGGGGGGGGAAGGGTGCCATAGTAGCAGTAAACATAGATCATCCATGGAGGAAAGTCAAATAATATATTAGTTCCCAAAATTATAGTCAAGTGTGATATGTTAGTGTATATAGTCCCAGATTATATGTATGAAGTCAAATATTTAGTATTTTATCCCTCAATAAGCTGAAGTAGTTCTTATTAGGGCTGCTCGATTATGGAAACAATCATAATCATGATTATCTCAGTCAATATTGAAATCACGATTATTCAAACGATTTTTTTCAAAATCCCCTACCTACCTACATACACACACACACAAAGTGGGCTACTCTCCCCTTAAACATTTATTCTTGTTCTGTCTTATTCTACAGATTGCCCTAAACTTAATAAAATACAACCTAACAAATATAAACATAAAATAGACTGGTGCTATGATATACACACAGGCACACACCACACTCACACACACACAAAAACAAAAAGTTATCACACACAGCTATTCCTCACCATCCTCACACAGATTTCTCCTCAGTATAATATAATATAATAAATATAACATAATATAACATAATATAATATAATAGCGCTAAAATAGAATAGTGATATGACAAACAAACATTTCATGACATGACTTACCAAAAGCAAGATGAGACAATGTCCAGCAAATCTGAAAAGAAGCTCCCAGATGAAGTGTTGACCGGGATAAGTAATTCACGTAGCCTCTATTGAAAATGCCGATCGCGTATCTCTACAAAGTCCCATGTAAAGTGTGTCTTTGTACGTTGTATTCATAGTAAATACCACGGAGGGTGAACGATCGATTTAAAAGTGATTAAATGTTGTGTTATACTAACTTCGTTTACTATTGTCTTCTGTAGTTTCTGTGTTCTTGGCTTCATATGCGAGCGTGTGCATTCTTGGTAGGAGCTAGTCCTTTCATTGGTCAATTCCTGGTAGCAACTAGTGTGAGCTCCTCTCGCAGCCGGCTGCAGGTGCCAGTAAGTCTGCGCTGCGCATTGGCCCGCGTGGAAGGGAATGTATTGCGCGTGGGCGTCCCTCTCGACAGAGAAATGAAAAAAATAATCGTTTGGACTCGATTATATGAATTTTGAGATCGTTTGACACCAAAATCGAAATCGTGATCAAACTTCGATTAATTGCACAGCCCTAGTTCTTATTCAAATATTCAAACATTTAGGTAACTTTTGAAAAGAAACACTCAAATTGTATTTCCACATCTTTTAAAAAGGTGCTATTATCTCCGGCAAACAGGTGGCACCAAATTCCAATTCACATCTGTGGAGGCGTATATGGAATATTGTCAGATTATCTTTGACTAGATCATTGAAAAATGTACTGAGATTATTTATCAATACAATATAATTCACTCTTAACCTAAACCTCTAACATGTTTAAACTGGTTATCTGCTTTCTTTGATTTCTGTAAATAACTTGAAGTCAAATCTAAGAGGATAGTTACACAGCCCAGCGCCTCATGATGGGATCAGTCACAGTTCTGTCTGTCTGTCATATATGGTTACACAGACGGTGGCTTTAGCATTAGCAGAGCCTGGCCTGGTTAGCTCTGGTACATCTCAGATACATATTTGAAAACACATTAGAGCAGAGACAGAGAAACAGAAGCAGTGATGACCTGCGGAGCTTAAAGGGACAGACTCTTTAAACACAGAATCTGCACGTGTCCAGAGAGACATGTGAGATAATGTGACCTACAGCTGCTGCACTCTAAACTGTAAAAATAATATCTGCAACATTTATTCATCTTAAAGCAACACCATGCAACTTTCTAGACATGGCACATCGCTTGCATGATTATGGAAATAGAAAGTTGAACTATACTACAGAACATTCTCAATGGGACAGTGTGTTTTATGCCATACTGTGCCATACCATGAAACTGCATATCCATGGAGACATCCTGAAACTGCATATCCATGGAGACATCCAGGCCAAATAAGAGTCAGGTTTGTAGACATGCACACAACCAAAATGAAAAAAAACATGCTTTCATTGTAGCTACATTTTTGACAAAAAGAAGTTATATGGTGGGCCTCATACTTTTTATAGGGCTGATCTAATATGGAATTTTCACCAATACCATTATTATCACTAATATACAGTATCTACATATATACCCACCATTTACCATGTAACTCTGCTTCAAACACATGCTTTAACTGACACAGGATTGGCTGTAGATCTCTCAATTAAAAACACCTACTGTAAAATGATCACTGACCATTAGTAATGACAGACTGAATTTCATTTGCAAATAGAATAAGATTACTTGCAAAGTAAAATACGTCAAAATACGGAGATAAATCTGAAGTCATTTTAACTCATGTGGATTTTTTTTTACAGTGCAGCCTCTAATCTGTGTATAATCCAGGTTTTTGCAGATTATCTCAAGTGTGTAATCTCATTCACAAACTGTTGGATGACGCTCCAGCTGAGATCATAAAACACACTTGTGTTACTGACAGACCAAGAACTGGTCTAACCACTGCTCCTGCCTGGGACTGGTACAATCTGGACCTGTCTCAACACATCTACATAAGGGAAGAGCACAAGTGACAGGCAACAATTCAGCAAGCATGGGTTATTCCTGGTTTAGACCTGGTGTAGACCCATTTTAAACCTGTTTTTTTTTTATCTTGATTAAATATGACAAGGAAACAGCACCACAATAGGGCAATATCTTGGTTGATGTATACCTAGTCTGGTTTAGACCTGGTTTAAATCTGAGTGATTTATAGCTACAGTTTAAGACTTTTGACACAATTTAAAAATAAATATCTACTTTAACACTGGCTTAACCCAGGTTTAGACTAGGTTTAGTCCTGGTTTATACTTTGTTTAGATGCCTGGTTTAACTGACCTGGTTTAGATCTGTTTCAGACCTGTCTTAGATGTGGTTTTGATGCATGGTTTAAGTGACGTGGTTAAGTCCTGGTTTAGACACATGGTTTAACTTATCTGATTAAGATCTGGTTTAGACCTCATGTTAGACCTTATTTTGACCCAGTCTAGAGTTTTAGAACAGATTTAGATACAGTAATTCACATTCTAATACAGATACCTTATACTGGATACAAAATACTGACTGTGTGTCATCAGACAGAGAGACACCATCACACTTTACTGAGCACTTTTACACATTTACTTTGTTTAGGCCATTTGCTTTGATCCAGTGGGTGTGTCAAAGTTACAGCACATTGTAGGAGAGGTGCTTATTTCAAAACACACATTACTCATGATTGGTTAAACACATGTGTCTGTGTTACATGACTAATAATGATCTAAACAATCACAAGTTCCCATGGGTTAATATTTAGAACAATGCAAGAAACAGGAAATGTGATGAAAATAAAAATGAGTGTTCTACATGGATGCCTATGGTGTAATGTTCAGCAGTTACCATGGTGACACAATACACACATTAGCCTGAGATAAGTTGTAAAACTCATGTAAAAATACAAACAAAAAAATACAAATTCTCAGGAGCTCACAACCCATTTATGTGTTTAATTTTCAACAAAAACTTGTGTAACCAGGTCCAGTCTGATCTTTGTAGTCAGATTGTGTTAAAACAAAGCTCAGATAAGTCCAACTTGAGTAACAGAGCTTCAGACAAAGCAGTGCCTAGAGTTAGCATCACACCCCCAGGGAATGTTGATGACATCGGTTGGAAAGTACCTTGTGTAATATTTTCAGCTTTCTATTGTGTGAAATAGGGTTGTCAATATTTTCTAAGAATTCTTTCAATTTGGTCATTTCAGAGGCTAAAAATTGTGTCTTAATTTTTGTTGCCACTTTTTATGATTGCATTAAATGGCCTTCCTGTTTTTTGTTGGTTTTGTTGAAGTAATTCAATTAGATTTTTAGTATAGTCAGCTTATTTGAAAACTACTTATTTGAGTTCTTCTCTCAAACAGAAAACACTCTGTTCCACCTTGTGATGTCATGTAGGAATATGAAAGTGCTCCACTGTGTTTTTAAACTCCATACACCTTCACTAGAACCATTTGGATGATTTCAGCCATCTATAATAATTGTCAAACTTTACTGAGCAAAAGGTAAAGGGTAGCCATTAACTTGAACGCTACCACTTCATGACATCACAAGGTGGAACTGAGCATTTTGAGCTTTGGAGATATAAACAGACGTGTGAATGAACAAAACACGGCTCTAGATATGTTTTTTGATGAGGTAACAGCATTATAACATGACTTAAAACTCACAAGAGTAAATTTTGTGTAATACAGTACAGGTTACTGCAGGACTGTCCAAGGGTCGCAAATCAAAACACAGACAAAGGGGAGGGCCAATCGGGGGACATAGTCACCACATTGACAACAGTCTATTTCAAATCTGTATATAATAATAATAATAATAATAATAATAATAATAAACGGGTTATAATTAGCTTTATTCAAGCTAAGATCCTCAATAGGACACGCTTAATATTTGATATTGTTTAATCAAGGTCGATTTTCAAGAGGTTTTAGTAAAAAGTACTGCTTAGGGTAACAGGGGGCCAGACAAATTAGTCTGAGGAGTGCGTTTGGTCCCCTTTTGGACATAGTTTGGACATGCCTGGGTTAGAGGTTAGGTGAAAACAGGAATATTTAGGAACACCCAAGACTCAAATACAGAACAATACAGGATAACTCAACATATGAATCAATCAATACACAACTCAGAGTAAACAAATAATGAGAGGAAACCAATACAAAGATAAAAAGTCAAAATTTTACATAACCTACTGTAGCCTTAAAAATTAGACTGCTTTCCCCCAAATTCTCATTATCATCCTGCTAAAACATGTGAGATTTAAACATGATATTGGATAGTTATCAATTCTGAAATCGTACATTTCAGTCTTCAATTTCAATAGATGCCACCAAAGAGGAACCTGCCCTGTGCTCCTGCTGTTGTGTAAACATGAGTTAGTTTAAAGCCCGTCTGTGTAAATGTCAGTGCAGTTTGTCTGTTTAAACACAAATAGAGGAAATGGGTTTAAACGCCCACTCTCTCTCCAGGCACACTTCCCAATACTCTCCGCAAAGCTACATGGACTTGTGTTATCTCGATACTAAGATTTCAACCTCAATTTTAATACCAGATAGACTCGATCCTCAACACAGATTCTGATACCACAATAATAATTTAAAAAACACTCTTTATTAAGACAAGAGAATGTGATTTTCAACAGTATTTTCTTTTATATTACCATGTGTTATCAGTGTAATCTCTAAATGTCCTCTTCTACTTGTTCTGATACAGCTCAAGATCATTCTAAAGATATTCATGAAAGGTTCATATCTGTCCCGTGAACTTGTGACTTTTTTAGTATCGATACCTGCTCAAAATGAGTATCTAGTTTTGATACTTTTGACAACCCTGTAATTGATAGCATTTTCTTTGAGCAAAACAACGTCTGTAAAGTGATTCCTGGAAGGCTGCTGTCCACTTGTATCATTTGCCTATGGGTAAACACACTATGGGTAAACACACTCCCCTCTCCCTGTTGGACTTGCTGAGTCTGTGTACATCATGTTTGTAGACCCTCCTCTGCACTGTACTCCTCTTTTATAATGATTCCCTGCCATACAATGTCAACGTCAGTATCAATCAATATAAAATAGAAAATATCATTATTATTTAGATGGTGTACAGATTATAGAATGTGATCTCATACTCCCAGATGGGTGCAAGTGACAGTTTACATTAGGGATGTAACGATATCCAAATCTCTTGGTACGATATTATCACAACATTCATTTCACGGTAATATTTTAAATATCTTGACAAGACTTGTGTAAATCATTACTGTCATAATGAGGGATGCAACAAGAACCAAAATATCGTATCGTCAAAGGTCTCACAATAATATCGTGGGCCATCACATTAAATCAAGTCCCTTTGCTTAAATTAATAATTATGGAGATTCTTAGGTCTTTCTTTGTGATTTTAATGTGTTTTTATTCTGTAAAGCACTTTGAATTACTTTGTATATGAACTGTGCTGTATAAATAAACTTGCCTTGCCTTGCCTTGGTGCACCTATAGCTAAAATACAGAGGGAACTACATTGACCATGATCATTTGGTGTTGTCAATGCAAAACTACATGAAGAAATAACTGTTGTTAACTTATTAATTCTTCATATTATAACAAAACCAAATGCTTTTCAAGGCTTCGAGGCTAAAAGAAATAGTAACCTATTCACAATTTTTTAAGTCTCTACAAAATATTGCAATACATATCGAACTATGAGATGCATATCTTGAAAATATCATATTGAATGATTTTGATAGAGTTACATCCCTAAACCTTACTGTCATAATCCCAAGAATTAAAGCAATAAACATATTTCTTCATGTTGTCTACTCTTACATTGTACTTTGCCCTGAAATAGCCAAAAGGTAAAAGCACAGAAGTTGAGGAAGTAATGCGGAAAAGAAAATTAACACCATCTTGTGTTCACCTTCCACCTTTTATTATAGTTCTATTGACTAAACCCAACAGCTCACTGTATTACAACAAAAAAACATTAGTCTGTAGAATGTTGTGATTTCATCTGAAAGACAGTAATATTATTGATAAAAGTAATAAAGACTTGAATTATTATTACACTATTGATTAAAATACTCAAGGAATAACCATATCAGTATCCATAAAATATTCTTTACAAGTCATTTTTGAATAACAGTATACTTCTCACCATAATTTTACTCCTACTTGAGTAATATTTTTAAGAAACTACAATCTGCCACAGACAAACATGTGGTGAAGAGAGAGGGGGGAGGAGAGAGGGAAAGAGGGGGAGGAGAGGTGAGACAGCAGGTCCCGGGAAGTCAATATTTACCACATGCATACATCTGTGCACTCACACCTGTTGCCACGGAGACGACTCTAGGCATCCCAAACAGACTGCACCGCTCACGTGAACCTGAATTTTAGTCTGTCTATGAGGAACATATGGACTGCTTTGTTTGTGTACAGGAAACTAGTGTTGTCATAAAACAAAAATTTCAAACTCAAATTTCGATACTAAAGAACTGGCTCAATATGTACTCTTATACTTCTTCTGATACAGCTCAAAAGCATTCTAAAGCTATTCAGGAAAGGCTCATTTCTGCTTAAGTGAGTATCTAGTTTCTATATTAGTTTTAGTATCAATTAGTATCTGATTTTCAATAAGTTTACATTTTACATTACATTACATGTTACCATCGCTTAGTATTGCAATGTCCACCACCACAGCTTTGTTCTGTTGCTTATCCACCACCACTATGTCTGGCTGGTTTGCCATCACCATTCGCCATCACCATTCTGTCACTGTCACTGTATCTGGAAGTCCCACAGGATCTTGGCTCGGTCATTCTCCACAACCTTCGGAGGTGTTTCCCACCTTGACCTTGGGGTCTCCAGCCCGTACTCTGCACAGATGTTTCTGCACACTATGCCCGCCACTTGGTTGTGTCGCTCCATGTATGCTTTCCCTGCCAGCATCTTACACCCTGCTGTTATGTGCTGGACTGTCTCTTTGCACAGCCTACACCTTGGGTCTTGTCTGGTGTGGTAGATCTGGGCCTCTATTGCCTGGATGCTCAAGGCCTGTTCCTGTGCAGCCAGGATGAGGGCCTCTGTGCTGTCCTTCAGACCAGCCCTCTACAGCCATTGGTAGGATTTCCTGATATCGGTGGTATCGGTGGTACGCCCCATGTAGGGGCTTGTCCTGCCATGTCCCTCCAGCACCTCTTCATCTGTGCTCCACTGTATGAGGCATTGTCCTTGATGTACTTATGGATTTAGGATGTTTCATCCTGGACAATGGTTCCCACACTCACTAGTCCTCAGCCTCCTTCCTTCCGGCTCACGTACAGTCTCAGGGTGCATAAAATCATAGAGATATTAATTCAACATTTTACGATTCTAATCATATCAGATAGCCAAAAAATTAAGGATGCACTGAATATTTTGATGGACCGGATATTGGTCCCAAGATATCGGTTCACTTGATATTAGGGATGTCAACAATTAATCGACTTACGATTAATTGTCGATCAAGACGTTGGTCGAACAAAATACATTAATTGTAATTAATCGCTAATCGCGGACACGCGCAGCCGCGTGGTCACGAAACAAGGCAACCGCGCACCGCGCTCACTGCGGGCTGCTGAGCACGAGATCGAACTGCGGCGCCCGGAATGCATAGTCTCAGCCCTAGCCACAAACCAGCCGCACGAAACCAGCAGCGGCACGTGGTGGTTTAATCCTGGTTTAGTCCAGGTCTAGGCCTGGTCCAGTCCTGGTTTAATCCAGGCCCAGTCCAGGTTTAAACCTGGTTTAGACCTGGTCTAGACCTGGTTTAGTTCTGGTCTAGACCTGGTTTAGTCCACGTTTAGTCCTGGTCAGGTCTCTTAGCCAAACAGGACGCAGAACACAATGTTACACTATAAAAAAAAATAAAATAAATAAAAATAAAAAAAATCTGCGAACCACGATAGAGCGAGGGATTACTGTATTTTGTTATTCAGCATCAATACATTTGTCTGCTTTTTACTAAGGAATAATTAATTGAGGAATATACAATATAATAATACTATGATATATTTATGACTCAGTGTTATGTATACTATAGCTTATATTCTTAAAGACCCTATTGAAACACTAAAATTCAGGTGAAAAATGCAGCTTATCAGTTAATCGTTAATCGATCGATAAGGTCAATCAACTATAGATTAATGAATTAATCGATAATTTGCATCCCTACTTGATATCCCATTTTGGTTTATACACTGATGTAATAAGACGATTTTCTCACCAGTGTTGGCCCAAAACTTTAAATAATAAGAGTTCCAAAACAGATCTGAATAACTGTTACATTGTGCTGTTTCTGTTTAAACAAACAAAAAAAAGCATGTTCAGTCTGTGCCCAAGTATCGGTTGATATCGGGTATTGGTAGCAGAGGTGGAACCAAGCCGTTGTTTTGCGAGTCTGAAGTAAGTCTCAAGTCTTTGACCTAAAGTCTGAGTCAAGTCCCAAGTCTAAGACAGGCAAGTTCAAACTGAGTCTCAAGTCACTGGCCCATACAGTTCCCTCCAAAAGTATTGGAACAGCAAGGCAAATTCCCTTATTTTTGTTGGTTCACTGAAGACATTTGGGCTGAAGATCAAAAGAAGCGCTGTAAACGTCTTGATGTCTAGTGTCAATCATTACGGTCAGAATAGACAGAATTAAGATTTAAAAGGGACAGTGTGTAAGATTTTTACCCGTTAATTACAGAAATTGAAGATACCCATTCAAAAATACAGTGTTTTCCAAGCCTTTTCACTTCCATCATGAAATCAAAGTATTCTGTTGGACTTAGATATACCTGCATAAAAGGGGGATCGTCCCCATATAGAGGCAGCCATTTTGATTACGAGAGCCACAGAAGGACATTTGGGCTCCGCCTTCGCCTTTGGCAAGGCTCGTGGTTTTGGGTAAACAACGACAAGCATGTTGCCGGATCACACGTCGTAATGGATCTAACACGTGTTTTGGACTAAATTGTTTTACTGGATTTTATTCGCTGGATCCTTGCGGACAGATTGAGACCAAGTTTATGGTGAAATACTGAGTTGACCTGTCCAGAGCCTTCAAAGGTAAGCCAAGTAACTAACCTCATTTTGTGCTTTTCCGTATAAAAGCCCCATGTGCTCGGGGAGTGATTGTTGTGCCGGGAAATGAATTGCATAGTCAAAAAGAGGAGACTGTAAGGTTTCATTTGATGTGTAGATTGTCATGGTACACGATCGGGAATGTGTGCTTTCATGCGAAAAGAAAGAAAAAAAAAAAAACAGTGAACGGGACCGCGTTTTATTTATACCGTAGTTGTCGGCGAGGGCTCGCACAGCGCCGGGTGCGCTTCATGCGTTCGTGCGCGGGTACGCGAGCTGTCCGCGTTACGGCGCGCCCGGGTGACCCTCGAGGTCTGCCGTAGCTAAAACAGGAAGTGCAATAGCCACCATCCACCTATGCGCCACGAATCCTACACACTGTACCTTTAAGAATGCTTAATAACAGTTATTATCATTTAGTCATGTAGCCTGCACTGAAATGCAAGGATCATGTTCTATGCAGCGTTTCCCACAAAAAATTGGTTAGTTAATGTGGTAGTGTGGGGGGTGGGGGGCCGGGGGGTGGTTTTGCGCTTTATGTGCAGTGCACAGTACTATATGTGAAACGAAAACAAACAAAATGAAATTGAGAAACACTGCTAGGTAGTTCCCTCTGTTTTACTGTATTGTACTATATGACCTTTGACAAATAGAGAAGTGGGAGGAGTTTGTTCCTGTTAAATTAAGCACTGCATGTATCAACTGTTTTTTTTTTTTTGTATGAAAAGCGCCTTATAAATATTTGATTGATTGATTGATTGAAGAAAAGTATCTTCTAAAAAACATTTTTTTGAGAAGCATCAAGTCTTCTCAAGTTCTTCAAGTCTTAGTCGAGCCTTAGTCCATTTTATCAAGTCTCAAATCCTCAAAGCGTGTGGTTCCGGCTGGTCGGGTAACCAAGTCTTGCAATCACCTTCTGTTCACAACGCTAAAATAACCTGACCTCCCTTCAAGACAACATCTGGTCCATGCTGATGCCAACATGGAGGAATTTACATGTCCCAACCCAAAACAACACAGATCTGGCAACCAATCCTGGGCGGAGGAGTTTGTACCAAATAATTTTAGAATTGAAAACTACAAAACTGGGCCATTTTTGGACAAGACAAACTAAGTTTAAGTTTATTTATTTAAATGGGACAACATGTATTAATAAACAGCTAGTGCTGTAAATACACCAGATTTAGCTCAAGGTTAGTTTCCATCTGTAGTCTCACAGAACAGGGGTGAAAGTCAATAAAACACAAGGTACAAAACATGTAAAGACCAACAATGAAAACATGACAACAGAAGCAGTGACAGAATCAAAGCAGGACACAACAGTTTTACAAGGATTTTGAGTTAATAGATCTAATACAAAAGTGCTTTTAGTTACACAAGGTAGTTTTAGTAGTAAAGTGTCTTTAGTTACATGAGGTAGTTCTAGTAGTAAAGTGCTTTTAGTTAGATAAGTTTTTGGTTTTTTTTTACTAAAGAGGAGAGGTGAAGGGAGGCAGGTCCCAGCATGTTTTTATTTCACTGAAAATGAGAGCACAAGATGATAAACGTACAGTTAAAACCAGGCCGTGTTGGGACTTGATGCCGAATTCTGGGTCGTAACTTTTGTTTTTCAGATTAAACTTGAAGCTGGTCCAAGTTCTTTGCCCCCTACACTTATGGAGCGAAGATTCAAAATGAAACTAAAACAGAAAAAAATGTACTACTACTGTCAAAATGAACTTGTAGAGAACGTTTAGACCTAATTCATACATATAAGGCAATGTGGGTGAAATGTCTTGCCTAAGGACACAATGACAGCAGAAAATATCATTTCCATTTAACAGGTCCTATATTATGCAAAACTGATTCTCAAATGTTTCGTTTCATTCACACCTGTTTGGAAATGTAGACAGACTAATAATGCAGGATTACTCAAAAGCTTAAAATGCTTTGTTCCACCTTGTGATGTCATGTAGTGGTAGATTTTCTGTTACCTTTAGTTGAGTAGATTGACAATTCTAGGGCTAAAATTATCAAAATGATTTTAGTAAAGGTGTATAGAGTTTAAAAACACAGTGGAGCACTTCCTATATTATCGCATGACATCAGAATGTGTTTTTTTGTTTGAATGCAACACACACAACTCCAGAATACAACACACAACTTCAGGTATGTTTTTGATGAGGAAATTATAACATTATTATAACATTATAACACACAAATTATAACAACAACATATAACATACATTATAACATGGATCAGAAAATGAATTTGTGTAATTTGGGATGGGTAACTGCAATCTCCATTTTGTTTACACCTTTGAGATGTTTACTTGGGTCAAACCAGACAGATTTCAGACATCCCGGTTCAAAGCAGCAGGTGACTTAAGTGTTCAGACTGGGTGGAGCTTGTGTGGCTTAAACACAGACTCACAATTTCCTCCTCTCCACTCTCCTCTCCTCCTTTCCTCTTCTCTACTCTCTTCTTCCATTTTCCTATTCTCTCCTCCCCTCTTCTCGCCTCTTTTCCTCTCCTACCCCCTCTTCTCTCCTTCTCTGCCCTCTTCCCCTCCTCTCCTCCCCTTTTCCTTTCCTCCCCTCTCTTCTCTACTCACTTCTTCTCTTTTCCTCTTCCCCCCTTCCCTCTTCTTTCTTCTCCCCTCCTTTGCTCTCTTTTCCTCTGCTCTCTTCCCCTCCTCTCCTCCCTTCTTCTCTGCTCTCTTCTCCCTTCTCCTCCTCTCCTCTGCTCTCTTCTCCTCCTCCTCTGCTCTCCTCCTGTCTTTTCTCTTCCTTTCCTCTTTTCCCCTCTCTTCTCTTTCCCTCTTCGCTACTCACTTCTTCTCTATCCCTCTTCTCTACTCACTTTTCCTCTTCCCTCCTTCCCTCTTCTCTCCTCCTTTGCTCTCTTTTCCTATGCTCTCTTCCCCTCCTCTCCTCTCCTCCCTTCTTCTCTGCTCTCTTCTCCTTTCTCCTCCTCCCCTCTTCTCTGCTCTCTTCTCCTCCTCTGCTTTGCTCTCTTCTCTCGTCCTTTCCTCCCCTTTTCCTTTCCTTTCCTCCCCTCTTCTCTGCTCTCTTCTCCTCTGCTCTGCTCTCCTTGTCTCTCTTCCTTTCCTCTTCTCCCCTCTCTTCTCTTTCCCTCTTCTCTACTCACTTCTTCTCTTTTCCTCTCCCCTTCTTCCCTCTTCTCCCATCCTTTGCTCTCTTTTCGTCTGCTCTCTTCCCCTCCTCTCCTCCTTTCCTCTCCTCTCTTCTTCTCTGCTCTCTTCTCCTCCTCCTCTGCTCTCCTCCTGTCTTTTCTTTTCTTTCCTCTTCTCCCCATTCTCTCCTCTCCTCTGCTCTCTTCTCCTCCTCTCCTCTCATCCCTTCTTCTCAGTGTGTTTGTTGCAAAACATCCAGTCCATTCCAGCTCCTAATCCAATCGACAGCATTACATAAGGATCACAGAGTATAGGGCCAAGAACACAAACATTAATGTACAAAATTAAAGCGCTCAATATATGCCCTTTCTATTACCACAGATTTTTTGTAATAATTTCCTTCTCAAAACAAACTTGTGATTATTTAATTATAAAACTTTTAAAGGTGCACTGTGTAATTTTTTCCACTGGATGGTTCGACACCTGCCAGCCTCGTCATAGTTACTGCTTTGCCTAAAATGTTTCAGTGTAGTATTAAACTTATTTATCTCTGTGAAAACAAGCATATCATCACCAGGTCAAGTTGGAGGTCAGATCTGTGGAGAGGCGAGCTTGCGCGGCATAGAAATGACTGGCAGAGGGTCCATCAAACACTTTCCTCCATGGAGATGTTATTGCTCTGTCTGAAATGTTTCACTGTACACTGTAAAAAGTCCAACCTGCCAAATAGTTAACTGAAATTAGAATTCACTGTTGAATAAACAAACTTGTTCAAATAACTCGTAAATATGAGTTGAGTCAATTTTCTTCACCTTTAGTTTAATGAAAGTCAACAATTAAGTTGAGACAAATGACATTTTCCATTTGTGGTCGACAACGATTATTCCCTGTCACTGCGCATGCGCAATTCTCAACTTAAGGACAACAGGTGGACGTTGTGAATGCAGACGGCGGTTCACATGGCCTGAGAAGGTAAGATTTGTGACTACCTCATTTGCGTGTTTTTAATATACAGTTAGGAGACCCCTTACTATTGTTTTGTAATGTTTGTGACTGATGAGGCCTAAAAAAAATAAATCTAAGTTTCCGGTTGCCGACCGACCCTGTTGATTTGCATGCGACCCAAATTATTTTATTGGACTTAATAAAATAAAATAAATTTGATACTCCACTTTTACAAGCCTCGGTTAAAAAAGAAAGAAAACTAATAGCCTACTGTATTTTTCAGTTTCCGCGGGGCAATGTGTACGGGGGTCCTCGGGTTACGACGGTAAAAAAAAAAAAAAAATTACGCGTCATAAGCAACGTAAACAAACGCGAACGGCGCACGGCGGAAGAATACGCTTTGTTGTGGTTGTAGGGTGAAGTCTTAAGAACGGATCAACTTAGGGTGACCATACGTCCTCTTTTGCCCGGACATGTCCTCTGTCCGGACATGACTGTCCGGGCTGTCCGGCCGGAGTTTATAAAATCCTTCAAATGTCCGGGTTTTTGATTCCGTTGGAAACGCGCTCCAGTTCGAGTCGAACCCCGGAACGTGTATTCATTCATTCACAAACAAGCGCGCCACGCCACACACACACACACACACACACACACACACACACACACACACACACACACACACACACACACACACACACACACACACACGCTCTCACTCACTCACTCACTCACTCGCAGGCTGACAGGCAGGTAGGCGCACTGCGAAGACACAGAAAATGCCGAAACGCAAATGCAGTTTCACGGATGAATTGCAAAAAAAGTACCCCTGTTTTCGCCCGGGGCGTGACAAGTGGGAGGCAGAATGCACAGTGCGCAAAGCTGGGACTTTCGTCTCTGTGGCGAGTAAGGGGTCCAACGATCTGAAAGCTCATATCGCCACAACAAAACACAAAATAGCTGTGCAGGATGAGAGCTCGAGTTCAAAACTCACGACATACTTTGTGCAACCTGGAAAAATGAAGATATGGTGAATGCAAGCGTGGGCACTCTATTATTTGTATATTTACTTTCATTAGCCATTAGACACATTATTATGAAGAATGGCCTTACTGAACATTGAAGGATAGGCTAACTCTCTTTTTCTTTTTGTTTTTTCTTTTTCTTAACTAAGGTGTAAGTGTCAGCCTTAAGATTGCTTATATTAATAAATATATCATTTATAAAGCAACTGTTTGTGAGTGTTTTGGGCTATTTTTCAGTATATCCAGGTAAAGTGTTCTTTTCTGGGGAATTCAGAAGCACAGTAAGCCCCCGACCCACATAAAACCCCTAAAAATGGGGGAAAAAAAAAAAGTGAAAGTGAAATACAATGGCGACGGCATCGCTGGACATATGCGTGGTCACGGTGAATTGTTAAGATTATGCAGTGCCAGTTTTAAGTTGACCAATGTCAACACCGTGTTAAATAAATGTAGTATTCAAAATTGTTTACTGCTTCTAAATTTAATGACTGCCATTTGAAAGAAGAACAGAAAAAACAATACAAAATCAGCATGTATTTTTGTAACATTGTAAGATATATTCTACATGTACTCTGGTACAGTCAACGACCTGGTTTCGCATGGCATGTTGGAGCTTCGTTCGACTATACTTAAGTATAGAATATGCTCTTAGCATTGAGATAGCTTTGGGAAATTATGCCAATGTCAATTATAGTCTTTATTGAAATAGTACTGCTGTGGAAGGAAATAAAATAAAATAAAATTTCAAAATGTCCATATTCCCACAGGAAAAAAAATAAAAAATAAAAATAAAATAAATTCCCTACCTACCCATGTCTAGAACTGTCAACAAATCGGAAACCAACATTTATTTTTTTTAGGCCTGAGCGAAGTAATGATAATATCATAAAAGCTCATGCTTCACTGCAAGAAGGTTCTGGGTTCGATCCCCGGGTCGCCCAGGCCTTTCCGTGTGTGTTCTGTGTGGAGTTTGCATGCATGGTCTGGGTTTGATCCCGGGTCGCCCGAGCCTTTCTGTGCGGAGTTTGCATGTTCTCCCCATGTCTGGGTGGGTTTCCTCCGGGCACTCCCATTTCCCCCATCAACCCAAAACATGCACCATAGGTAAAATCCTCCAGCTTAGGTCCTGACCAAACCGAAGCAAGATCATGGAGATGGTCCCCGGGCACAGTAATGTGCTGCCCACTGCTCCTAATAACAGGATGGGTTAAATGCAGAGAAGAATTTCTCCTGTGTGAGATCAATAAAGTCACTTCTTCTTCTTCTAGTAGTTACTATTTCAATTTGGATGTAATCCAAGTTGCTATTTGACTACACTTGTAATTTTAAATTGTGTCAACTTAACATTCTCTTTTGTGTGAACAAATGCAAACTTAAGACAATAAGTCAGCACAACTATCTGGCCTAAAGTTAAATAAACTCAGAAGTCTTTTGCAGCAGGTTGCGTTACTTTTTTAAGTTCATTCAACTAATTCTTTTTTACAATGTATGTTATTCATTTTCATAGAGACCAAAGGTACAGGTTACAGGCCAAGGTCATATCTGTGAAGAGTCAGAATGTATGTTTTCTAGATATTTATAACTTTTAGGTTGGAGGTTCATCACCTGCTCATTTCTATGGATATGTTATGCTTTGCCTGAAAAATTCCACAGTATGACATTAAACAGCTCAACCTTACATTTATTCAATTACAGGTGGTTTTACAGGTGTTCCGGGCATGTCCCACCGGGAGGAGGCCGCGGGAAAGACCCAGCACACGCTGGAGGGACTATGTCTCCCGGCTGGCCTGGGAACGCTTTGGGGTCCCCCTGGAGTAGCTGGAGGAAGTGTCTGGGGTGAAGGAGGTCTGGGCGTCCCTGCTTAGACTGTTGCCCCTGCGACCCGGCCTCGGATAAGCGGAAGAAAATGGATGGATGGATGGATGGAGGTGGTTTTATAGCTCATAAATATATAGAAAAACCATGCTGTGAAAGCACTTGACGGACCCTCCACCACAAAACTTACACAATGCACCTTTAACATTTATTTCACAAAGACAAAAAAAACTTTCTGCGTTATCCTCGTTCCTGTGGGTCACTTGTCAGAGACACACACAAACACACACTACAGCAGCTGTATGTTATCTCCTGGGAGCTATGTGAGGCACGCACACAAGAGTCACTGCAGGAGTCATAGGAGCAGAGCACTGTAAACACAATGTAAACACAAGAACAGATGGAAGACAATGCAGTGACATAAGATTATCTAACCACAGAAGTAACAGCTAGAGATAATACAGGATCTCATGCTCCAAGATCTTTTTTCAAGAGTTTACATTTGGGCTAGACAAAAAAGGATTACGTATTGGTGAGTTACATCTCTTACAGCTCCAAAAAAAAAAAGAAAAAGCAGTACTAGAATAGAAACAAAATTACGAAATCAGGAAATAAAAAAATGGTCAGGCCAAAACTGGAAACTGAATTGTGAAATTTATATATTAGGAAATGTGAATAGGATTGTATCCTATTCTTGTAGACCCAGTTTCATATCTCGCCATAACTCAGTCAACTCAACATAACAGAGTCTTCTGATTAGAGCTGATTTAACTCCAAAACATGCTACATGCTGAGTGAAAGGGTTTTATGACTCAGAGAGAACAGTAATTACAACTAGCATTCACATACTCACAAAATAAAATATTTACTGACAAACTACAAGAATTGCATTTGAGAACATGTACAAATGGGGCTTGGTGATAATAAAAAAACAGATCATGATATAAGCCTGTGACATGGGAGCAGATAAAATCAAACTGAAATAATAAAAGACATTTAGAACACTACTGTCAATATAGTTACATCTCTACTGTATTTCCATGATGTGAACTGATGAGCAGAGGTCATGAGAAAGAGAGAGGGATGGAGGAGGGGCAGTAAAGCTTAATCCTCCAGGGCACTGAATATACCCCCCAATTCCCCCCTACCTCCCCTTGCCTCTCTCTCTTTATTCACCTTTCTCTCTCTCTACTGTCTCTCACTCTTTCTCCCCTCCTCTCTCTATGTTCATTAGATTCCTGATGGAGGGATGACTGCATAGCCCTGCATGTATCTTCTATCTTGTGATGTTTCCCTGGTGTAGAGTATCACAGAAGTAAAGCTGCAGCTGCTTTTTCTTTCTCTCTCCTCCTTCCCCTCCAATCTCCCCCTCTCTCTCTCTGAAGTGATGCTGCAGCTGCTTTGGGGAGTTCTGGTTGACATGAAAGAAAAAAAAAACAGACTACAATGACATGAGCTGTGGTCTCTCAAGAGCCATGTTAAAAATACAAGAAGGGGACTGATCTGAACGGTCACAATCGAAACCCCAGCTTCTGCAGCCAATCATGAATCAGGGCTATTGCAGCCTCTGCAGCTCAGGGAGGGAATTCTAGAGGTTGTGAGCTTCACATGAGGCATGGTCTGTTCATATACTGAGAATGAGACAAACTTGTATGTGTCTCTATCTGCATGTTAAGGCTCTGGTTCGTTTTTAAAACACTAAGGGCACAGGGTACATTTTTTATTGTATCTTTATTTAACAAGAAACATAGAAAGACATACAGTAAATTTCCCTTAAAGCAAATCTACTGACCAAAATTTACAATGTTATAGTTGTTTTTTCTCACCATTTTCTCACACAAAGTTGTATTTGGAGTGATTCATGCATGTTTGAGTAACCTTTAATCATTTATTCTTAAAACGTATATTGCTGATAAACCCCGTTTTCACCACCACTGGCACACCACTGATTATTTTTATAGTCATTTTGGTACAAATAAAAAAAACAAAAAAAAACAAACAAAACACTACTCGCTTGCATGATCTGAGACGCTGACTTGATGACGTTTACAGCAACATCAGCTCCCATTGGGCACCATAGTTTTCTAACGCAGAAATCAGTGCACGTGTTTCTTTTATTAAGTCACTTTAGATGAATATTGTGATTTAAAATGTCCAAATGATAACATAATGATGCATACCTACAGAGCAAACACAGGCAGAGTAGGTCTTCTTCAAAATGACGATGGAGTAAAGCATCTTGCCCAAGAACACAACAGCAGAATTCTGTGATCAAACGCCAATCTTCATGTTATGGGCGAATGTAAGTGGTACGCGAGGGTGCTGACAGAATCAAAGCTCATGTATTACTCACCAGCATGTATCTCATATCCCTGTGATCCTATAGGCCTCCTCAGCCTCTTTACATTTCAAACACTGATGACCATGTCCAGAGAGACGATAGTGCACCAGGCCTCATTATGACCTCCTATAGGCCCATACATTCAACCTGTGATCTGCTGCTCCAGACCTGACAAGAGGGAGCCTGCCCTAATTAAAGCCACTATCCCTGGAGCACTGATCATATACTCCATAGATACAAGTTAAAAAGATTTGAAGAAATTGTCCTAAAATCAGGTGCTATCTCAATATAATTAGTGCGGATTCTGCTTAAACTCGTGCACATCACAGCAGGTTTGTGAAGTTGTAGTGTATTGTTTTGCATCATATTTTTGTATATTTATGGAGAATTGTCTTGTGGGAGCATGGGTGACGCAGTCTTGTGGGCTGAGCATTGGACATAATCTTACAGCTGACCATAAAAAGGATTCAAATAGTCATGCATGGATGTAGGACTGGGCGGTATACCACTTCATACCGAATACCAATGTTTTTTTTTTTTTAATGATGTGAATTATTCATACATCCCAATACCGGTGAGTGTATGCGTACAAAATGATGGGAACACAGACAACGTCGCGCCGCAGGACATGTTTGAGAGGGGGACACAGAGGAACTTATACCGAAAAGAGGAGCCGTGTCAGTTGTGTGGAAGTACTTCAGCTTTAAAAAATCTGAAGCTGATCAAACAACCGTATTCTGTAAATGTTGTCAGACTAAAGTTGTAGCCGCAGGAGGCAACACAAGCGATCTGGTTCACCACCTCTGTCACAAACATGTCCTGGAATATGAAGAATGCACGAAACTAAGATCTGCATCCTCTTCCATGTCTGCAGGTAACGTTCAAGTTGGCACTGCAACACAAACGCCACTCAGACGTCACTGAAAGACGCGTTTGCTAAGGGGACTGCCTACGACAAGAAAAGATGTTTCTATTTACTATTTATTGTTGCCTTAGTGAAAGTTCAGTGGATAAAGAAGTCTTCACTTTGTATTTACAGGGGACATATTGTTTACAATGTAGCCAACTTAAAAAGATGTTTTCAAGTTGCAAAACTTGCACAAAAAACTTGTCAAATACTGTGACACCGATTTTGAAAAATACCGTGATATCATAGTCATAGTCATAGTCATAGTTTGCTTTATTGTCGAAAAACAATCATGTACATGTACATAGAATTTTTGGTCACAGCCCAGCTCTACGTGGATGTCATCTAAAACCTCTTCAGGCAGGTTTTTGATGGGGGAATATCATTATAAAATAGTAGATTTTGTATAATATCCCTCTTTAATTAAATAATTCTCAAAATGTTTATATTAGAAACTATGTGATTGCAGAGTCTGAGTCCTGGCTGAGTCCTGGCTGAGTTGTTTAGGTTTAGTCCTTAGCTAGTTCCTTGTTCAATCCAGGTTCAGTCCTTTTTATCTTCTGTTTTAGCCCTGGTTTAGTCCTCGTTCAGTCTTTCTTTAGGTTGTTTAGGTTCTTGGGTTCAGAATAAAAAAAAACGATTTCATAACGTTAATTAATTCATAGCATTTATATAGCGCACCCAAAGCGCTTTCCAGTCCATTGTTCATTCACTCCACATTTGGTGGTGGTAAGCTACTTTTGTAGCCACAGCTGCCCTGGGGCAGACTGATGGAAACGAGGCTGCCAACACTCATGCTAGGCAATGTTGGTGAAGTGTCTTGCCTAAGGACACAACGACAGTTTTTGCGACTGGCGCCCCGCTGTGGCACCTGGAATTCCCAGCGGTCTCCCACCCAAGTACTAACCAGGCCCTGCCTTGCTTAGCTTCTAAGATCTGACGAGATCAGGCTTTGACAAGCAGGTATGGCCACAATTACCCACGTCACTTACCACTGACAATGTGACAGTGTTAGTTTAGTATGTGTGTGTGTGTTACAGTATAATACTCAGGTGTGTGTGTGTTACAGTATAAAACTCAGGTGTGTGCGTTACAGTATAATACTCAGGTGTGTGTGTGTGTGTTACAGTATAATACTCAGGTGTGTGTTACAGTATAATACTCAGGTGAGTGTGTGTTACAGTAAAATACTCAGGTGTGTGTGTGTGTGTGTGTGTTACAGTATAATACTCAGGTGTGTGTGTGTGTTACAGTATAATACTCAGGTGTGTGTGTGTGTTACAGTATAATACTCAGGTGAGTGTGTGTGTTACAGTATAATACTCAGGTGAGTGTGTGTTACAGTATAATACTCAGGTGTGTGTTACAGTATAATACTCAGGTGTGTGTGTGTGTGTGTGTTACAGTATAATACTCAGGTGAGTGTGTGTTACAGTATAATACTCAGGTGTGTGTTACAGTATAATACTCAGGTGAGTGTGTGTGTTACAGTATAATACTCAGGTGTGTGTGTGTGTTACAGTATAATACTCAGGTGAGTGTGTGTTACAGTATAATACTCAGGTGAGTGTGTGTTACAGTATAATACTCAGGTGAGTGTGTGTTACAGTATAATACTCAGGTGTGTGTGTGTGTGTGTTACAGTATAATACTCAGGTGTGTGTGTGTTACAGTATAATACTCAGGTGTGTGTGTTACAGTATAATACTCAGGTGTGTGTGTTACAGTATAAAACTCAGGTGTGTGTGTTACAGTATAAGTGTGATCACAGGAGAAGTTCAATTTGTCAACTGGACAAAGTTTGTTTGGTTGAAAACGTTTCGCCGCTCATCCGAGAGGCTTCATCAGCTCTGGTTATTGTACTGGTTAGACCCTGCTTATATCTAGCTGCCGGGAGGCGCGTCCTACAATGACAAAAGCTCTGAAAACGATCCCCCCTAATCTGTCTCTTTGTTTTTCAAATTACTCTGACGGCTGGTTTCGACCCCCTATTCAACGTCTAACGACCCTCTCCACCCCTCTGCCCTGGCTCTGTTTGACTGGTCTAAGAATCGCATTATAAATGGGAGACAAGTTATGTCTCACTCCCCCATTTCTGTTTAATGACGGATTCTCTTTTTGACAAAAATAGCCTCTTTAACTCCCCTCTCAAACCAGTTCTTTTCCCTGGCTAAGATCTGAACCTCACTGTCCTCAAAAGAATGGCCCGTGGCTTCTAGGTGAAGATGTACCGCAGAAGCCGGTCCACTCTGGCACGCCCGCCTGTGTTGGTACATCCTCTTGTGAAGTCACTTCATTGTAGGACGCGCCTCCCGGCAGCTAGATATAAGCAGGGTCTAACCAGTACAATAACCAGAGCTGACGAAGCCTCTCGGATGAGCGGCGAAACGTTTTCAACCAAACAAACTTTGTCCAGTTGACAAATTGAACTTCTCCTGTGATCATGGATTCTACCTGGACGACTGAGGGACTTTTCACGCGTGTTACAGTATAATACTCAGGTATGTGTGTTACAGTATAATACTCAGGTGTGTGTGTGTGTGTTACAGTATAATACTCAGGTATGTGTGTTACAGTATAATACTCAGGTGTGTGTGTGTGTGTGTTACAGTATAATACTCAGGTGTGTGTGTGTGTGTTACAGTATAATACTCAGGTGTGTGTGTGTGTTACAGTATAATACTCAGGTGTGTGTGTGTTACAGTATAATACTCAGGTGTGTGTGTGTGTGTTACAGTATAATACTCAGGTGTGTGTGTGTGTTACAGTATAATACTCAGGTGTGTAGGTGTGTGTGTGTGCGTGTGTGCGTGTGTGTGTGTGTGTGTGTGTGTGTGTGTGTGTGTGTGCGCGCGCAGTGACAGATGGATCACTCATGGCTCAGGAATGTGTGGACACGACGAGGCGAGTTTAAACTGAGCTGAGAGCCTAAAGCAGGAATGTGACACGGACTCAGGTACAGAGGCTCAGGTACACACACAGAGACAGGTAAAGACATGGGACAAGATGACACGTACTGTGGAGAGGAGGAGAGAAAGAGAGGGAGGGTACAAACATGGGAACACAGCGAACGAGTCCAGTTCAAGTCAGACGAGTTAGATTTGGACTGCTCCTTCTCAAATAATCTGGATTTCAGATATGATTAAAATAAGATTTACACTTTTCTGCTGTAATGGAACAACCCTAGAACACTAGTTTAAATCTGAGAATGTTCAGTATATCCCATAGGGCAAGGGTGCTCACACTTTTTCAGCATGCAAGCTGTACTTATAAAATGACCAAGTCAAAATGATCTACCTACAACAAAAATGCAAATCATGTATTTATTTATAAATATATTGACAATTCTTTACATGTACAATGCATGCTGATGTACCGTGCATAACTTCATGTACATTTTGTACATTTTTTGTCATTACCTTACTCTTACTCTTACACATTTACCAAATGCATGTCGTGACAAGCAGATGCATTTGTGCACTTTTATTAGGCAAAATTCAACCACATGTAGGTCTGCTCTGTGCTGTAGGCCTGCTCTGTGCCAACACTGTAAGATAAATTTAGATTAGTTTTTACTTTGCATTTCATCTTGCTCTTCTAATCAGAGCGCATTGAGGAGGGAACCTGTGTGCGCTATGAGCAGGAGGAGAGAGAGCGTGAAAAGAAGAGGCATGCTGACGTGAGGCTAGACCTCCGCGATTAATCGATTAAATCGATTAATTCGACTTTACAGTTCAGGACAATGCGTTTTTATGAAAATCGATTTTTTAGTTATTTTTAACACGCGAGCGGAACTAATGCGCAGCCACGTTTTACATGGGTAAATTAGCGGGGCGGGGCGGCAGTAGCTCAGTTGGTAGAGCACTTGTCTAGTGATCCAGGGATTGGCGGTTCGAATCTCGCTCTTGACGGGTTGACCGCATGTGATCCCAGCTCCCACAGATGAGCGCTGCCGTTGTGTCCTTGGGCAAGACACTTAACCCCACCTCGCCCCCAGTGTCTGCGGACACTGGTAGCCCCCATGGCAGAAGATACATCAAGGCCCGTTGTGACGTGAGCCGTCCTCCTGTGGACCCACCACCTGCGGGAGGATTCATGGGGGCTGATGCATTGTGTTCTGGGCAGCAGAACACTGCTTGGACTGCTGCCCCCGTGACCCAGAAAATGGAAAAAGCGGAAGAAGATGAATGAATGAAATTAGCGGGGCGTACCCAAACACTGTACAAGCTAGCGCGGCTAGCGAGTGAGCTAAAGCCGGAGCTTGTACCAAACAAAGGTGTCGCTACATCTGTTATATGGAACTGGTTCGGTTTTCTTGTGTCGGACTTAGAACAAACGAGTGCTCGCTGTAAGGTCTGTTCAAAAGCTGTTGCAGCACGAAAAAAATGTATCCTAGCGCCTAAAGCTGTTGCACGCAGCGGAGTGCGAGAAGTGCAGGTCCGAACGGAATGAAAATAGCCACCGTCCCTAAAACATTTTCGAACTGTTTGCAGTATGATAAGCACGGCCCACGACAGAAGGCAATCACACACGCTGTTGTACGTTTTACCAAAAACATGATGTATATTGTAAAAGACATGGTGCCCATATATACTGTGGAAAAGCCCGGATTCATTAACATGGTGAAAGTTTTGGACCCGAAGTATGTGCTACCAATATTTTTCTTGTGTTGCCACAGCTGTATACAGACTGCACAAGCTAACATACATGAACACAGACAGTGGCTTTTCTGCATCACTCGAGGAAAAACTAAAACACAACTCCAGTCCATCGTTCCCACAATCAGGGAATAATTTAGCTCCATAAAATGCTTCTTTATAAAAGAAAGATATTTATATAACTGTGTTATTATTGTTATATATATTTTGTTGTAATATAATTTTGAGTTGATAAGGGGGCAGATATCATAAGCTTATGCTTCTTTCTGTTCCCTTTTCATTCATATTTAAGTTATAACTGTATAAATGCAATTGTGTTGCATCTGTTATTTTTGTTTTGTTTTAACAAATGAAATAAATAAAGGAAAATGAAATTATATATATATATATATATTTAAAAACAACAGCTTAATTGATGCTAGGTGTAATGTATTTGTTTTATAAAAGAACGTTGCATTGTTTTGAGCCATTTGTCTGTCATCTGTTATTTGTTTTGAGTAGGGCAGAGAAAAATCGATTAAAATCGGAAATCGGATTTTTTTTTTTAAATCAGAGATTTTATTTTTAGGCCATATCGCCCAGCTCTAGGTGAGGCATGGATAGGTAGGTTGTTTTAAAAAGTTTAACCCGCTCTGTGATACATGCTCGGACACAAGGGTACATGCTTTTGTGTACGCATGGTGACGTGCCGTGCAGTGTCCGCGGGTTCTAGGCAAGTGCACAGGCTGTAGAGAGAAGCCCCGCGCGGTCTCGCACACTGGTAAAAGTTTATTGCTGACAGCAGCGGCCGAAATGAAATATGATCGCACTCATCTCGAGACCAAGACCGGTGTCGAGTACTACGACACTATGATCTACCCACACTACTTTGGCGATCGACTGGTAGATCGCGATCGACGTGTTGAGCACCCCTGCCATAGGGTGAGCACAGTTCATTAAACAACTCTTGGCTGACTTGGACTTAGCCTTGATTTTAAAATAAACTCTGCATGGAGACAAGCAGGTACCAACAGTAAAGTTACACAGTGCATCTTTAAATATATATTGCCAACATGATGTCACATATAGAGCACAGAGATTGCATCATTTCACTTTCCAACATGAACTGCAAAACTAGACTTTCTTGTGCCATTCAGTTAAACAGTAACAGCTCTATCTGTGATCTGTGATTCCATTCATGTTTTCTCTTCTTACTGTGGCTCTGCTGGTCAAACGCAGTGTTAAATTGTTACAGTGTTATGGTGTTATAGTGTTATACTGCTATACTATCATACGGTCATAGTGTTATACTGTCACAGCGCGCTCAAGTCTCACGCTTTGAGAGTGTGACACACGCAATTCAACGTGTTCACACGCTCACACGCCACACATGGTATTTCTCATGCTGAAATTTTGTTAAGCAATTCAAAACTGTAGTCACTGTTCACAGCACTTTTATGCCCAGAAAATCGGTTAGATAATGCAGGCACCGCGCCGTTTTCAGCAAAAAAAAGTCACCCGCACTCCCCCCCCTGTTCCTCAGACTGTCATAGTGTTATACTGTCATACTGTTATAGTGTTATACTACTGTTAGCCGATACACTATAATTGCTCTGTGTTTTATTTGACACTCACAGCTCGTCTATCTGATCGATATATTTAGGTGTCTTAAAAGGATTTTACAGCTTATAGTGCAAAAGTGGTGCTGGTGATTCTTTACTTGCCCATGCAGTGTGACAGAGCAGGTTCAAAGCTTTTAAAAGAGGTACAACATGTTCATATTGGTCAAAGTGTGGCTGTGGTGAAGTAAAAATAAAAACACTGTTATGCTAAATGTGGTTCATTAGCAGTTAGCAGTACACTGCATTAGCAGTGCAGAGAGAAGTCTGTAAAGAAAAGCAGTAAATATTAAAAGGTAATTATTAATAATAATCTAAATTATATTGGAATTACAGGGGGTCCTCGGGTTACGACGTTGATCCGTTCTTAAGATGCGTCGTAACCCGAATTTCGTCGTAAGCCGGATTTTGCCTTTGATCTTCCAACCAAAGCACCAATAACCTTTCCATCTCAATAATTAGACCACTACGCTGCTTGGTTATCACTGCCGCTTTCATAGGAGCAGATCAGAGCCCACATCAGGTACTTCCGCCCACATTGGGCACGCACATGAGGCTGTCTTCTTCGCCCTACAACCACAACAGTGTATTCTTCCGCCGTGCGCCGGCGCGCCGTTCGCGTTTGTTTACATCTCTTACCACGCTAAACCGTGTAAGACAGAATGACGCGTAATATATATATATATTTTTTTTTTAATGGGGGCGCGTTCGTAACCATGAAACGTCGTAACCCGAGACCGTCGTAACCCGAGGACCCCCTGTATACCTAAATGACCCAAACAGCAAAATTTTAATCAGCCCTCCATTAAGTATTCCAGTGAAAAAGGAGGCTCTAGTCTACAGAGCTTCCCAATCATAGAGAGAATGTAGGGATATAACAGTAACTAAAATATTGTAATAGCGTATCGTCAAAGGTAATAATAATAATAATAATAATAATAATAATAATAATAATAATAATAATAATAATAATAATAATAATATTATCATTATTATTAATATTATTATTATTATTATTATTAATATTAATATTAATAATAATAATAATAATAATAATGTGGGCTATCACACAGTTATGGTGCAGCAATAGCTACTAAAAAAGAAACAGAGGGAACTACATAGACCATGATCCTTTGCTCCATTTCAGTGCAGACTACTAGGGATATAACCGAAATATCGTGATATCGTAATGTCTCACAATAACATCGTGGTCCATCACAATATATCAAATTACAAGTCTCTTCGATTAAATTGATAGTTATGATGCAACAATAGCTAAAAAAAAAACAGAGGGAACTACAATAGACCATTTGTTCCATTTCAGTGCAGACTACACGAAGAAATAACTGTTATTAAGCACTTTTAGATCTTAGTTCTTTGGATTAAGTCTTCTAGACGCTTTTCAAAAGGGAAAAAGTAGCCTGTGCACAGTTTTGTTAGCCGAGAGATTTGAATATCGTTACATTCCTGCTATGGTGCACCCCCCATAGTCTAATTTTTGTCCCAATAGTCTAAAAAAAGAAAGGTAAAACATGTTATATTTTCCTGTAACATTGTTAAACATATAGGAGTAAATATATTTTATAATATAGAGAGCGGATATGGATCACTTGTGGCACCATAGTCTCAGCATATACTTCTAAGAGTCTAAAAATCATATCAACTGAATTAGATTTACCACTGTAACAGAACCCCTGTAAAAACAATGTTTGGTATTGTATTGGCAAGTACTCAAAATGAAGCACTTGTATTTGTTTTAGAGGACGACTGAGGAATTACACAGATATAAGAAAGTACTATGATCTTATAATATTAGTATCATAACAACACTAGTTTGTAGAGGTCTCCGGAGTTAGCAGCTTTGATGGAATGAAGACAAGATGTTATCAGGAGAGAACATACTGGTGACAATGTCAATGGTAAAATGGGTATTAAATATAGTTATACAAGTTAAAATATGGTGACAACAATGATAGTGTAGTAGTGATGATGTTTGTCTTTGTTGAGCTCTTCCTGATTTCAATATTCAAATGACCTTATGGAGTTTCTCCAACTGTCACACACATCTTTGTTCAGACATACCATAGCAGAGAGTTCCCTTTGACAATGAAGTTAGCTGTGTAACTTTTTCCGTTCCATTACCTGCTTTTCACCAGAGAGATGTTAATTCTTCACCTGCAATGTTCCACAATATGGTATTAAGCCAATTACACATATCTCACTTGCATTTATCAATTATTTGTTTTTATTGCTAGAAGGAAATGTTTTAAAAAAACATCATTCTTAAAGAAACCAGTGTCACCTCTCCACAAAACTGACCTGTAACTTGGCCTTGGGGCATCACAGGCTTGTCTCCATGGAGATGGTTTTAAGTTAAGTTTAATGCCATAATGATGACATCCTGCCTTGGCCTTGTATCCAGGCACTCCACTCACACATTGGTATTGTTATGTTGATAATCATTTTTCAAAAATCAAAATTAAAGTTTTGGAAACTTTTACTGCACATATCAATTCTGTAGATCCAAACATTAAATTCACTCGTGAAGATGCCAAGGATAACACATTGGCTTTCTTAGATTGTGCAGTAACAATAGGAGAAGACCAGTAACTACAAGTAGACGTCTTCAGGAAGCCCACACACACAGACCAATACCTGCTTTTTGATTCACACCACCCACTGCAGCACAAACTGGGAGTTATTCGGACATTACAACACAGGGCCCAAGTGGTTCCTACAAGCACAGAGGGAAAAGAGAAAGAAGAACAACATGTGCAGAAAGCCCTCTGTTTGTGGATATCCTAAATGGGCTTTCAATAAAACTAAGAGAGCCAAGAAACAAGACAACAGAGAATCAGAACCCAGGAGAGAGGGTGTAACTATTCCTTACCTGGCTGGTGTTTCTGAAAAACTACAGAGGATTTTCAGACAACATGAAATCCCAGTCAACCAGCAAACACTTTAAGACAGAAACTGGGGCACCCAAAGGACAAAACACCGAGCCACTGAATGTGGTCTACTCCATTCAGTGTAGCGAAGACTGCAGTGAGCACTACACTGGAGAAACAAAACAGCCACTTCACAAGAGGATGTACCAACACAGATGTGAAAGCCAGAGTGGACCTCAATCTGCCGTACATCTCCACCTAAAAGCCACGGGCCACTCCTTTGAGGACAGTAAGGTACAGATCTTAGCCAGAGAAATTAACTGGTTTTAGAGGGGAGTTAAAGAGGCTATTTTTGTCAAGAAAAAGAACCCTTCCTTGAACAGAATTGGAGGTCTTAGACATAATTTGCCTCTATAACTCTATCCTCAAACCTAAATCAAAACAAACAAAGAAAACAATAGGGCAGTCAGGTCAGGTCCAGAGGTGTGAAAACACCCATTATGGCCCTGAAAGGCTATGCTACTCCACTCAATACCCACACTCATTGCATATTCAATAGGCCTAACTAACAGA
Source organism: Paratrypauchen microcephalus (assembly GCA_036785185.1). Taxonomy (NCBI): domain Eukaryota; kingdom Metazoa; phylum Chordata; class Actinopteri; order Gobiiformes; family Gobiidae; genus Paratrypauchen; species Paratrypauchen microcephalus. The sequence continues at coordinate 848,011 of JAVJIX010000205.1, forward strand.
AATTGTAAACAAATATGTGTGGTAGTCCCAGAGTAATTTTATTGTATTTAGCTCCTCCCTTCAGGCAGATATAGAAAGTGTCCACCAGCATCTGACCAGAACTGAAGAAGCATCTTGGATGAGCTGCAAGATCAAGATCAAGATTGTTTATTTGTCATATGCAGAATCAACACAAGGTCAACAATGCAATGAAATGCTTAGGATCAGAAGAACCGTTGACTCGCTAAGATAGTCAGAAGTACTAATAACATGCAATAATAGTACATGGTAAAAAAGTGTTGCAAAAGTGCAGGGGAAGAAGTAACAATATAATATATAATATATATTATATAATATATATATATATTATATAATAACATATGTAATAAAAATACAAGGTACAATGTACAAAGGTGCAGGTAGGATTAAATCAAAGATCAAATAAGGTGTAAGTAGAGTATTTCACAGATTGCACATAATATGCTGTGGTATGGGTGTTGCATGTGGATTTCGTATTGCACATAGTATGGTATAAATATTGCACGTGGGTTATTGCACAGATTATTGCACAGGTAACAGTAGTTTACAGTGAGGTAGTGACAAACATGATACATTCATATAGAGCAGCAGCAGTAAACATATTATGCATAATGAAAAGTAGTTTAGTGCAGTATTATTGAGAGTTCAGTATTATTTAGAGAGTTCAGTATTATTTAGAGAGTTCAGTATTATTTAGAGCTGCGAAACATATTCGACCAAATAAACATTTGTCCAGTTGACAAATTGAATTTCTCCTGTTGCGATGGATTCTACCTGGATGACTAAGAGATTTTACACACATAATGTGGAACAATCGAAGGAAAACAATAGCATCTCCATGGAAACAAGGAGCTGAAAAGTTACAAAAAGCACCTTTAATATCAGTTAAAAGACCAGTCAAATGTCATAGTATTTGTGTACACACTCACAACAAATGGTCTTTTTTAATTACTGCAAGAGTGTTGGACTAAAATACATTTTGGAGGTTGTTTGAAAAGTATTGTTTTTGCAAAGAAAACTGAGTCACTGCAGTCGCCCACAGCTCCACACTGTCTTAAATTAGAGCCACAAAATAGATCCTTGTTCAAACCTCAAATCGTGACCGTGCAAATCTCAATTTCAGACAATTGCAGAAATGCGGAACAATAGCCAGACTTAGACAAAACTCATCTTTCTATCTTTATGTTTACTACTTTAAACACTGGAGATAAAACTGAAGAATCTAATATAGAAAGTGAAATATGTGGAATTACATAGTAAAGGAAAAAAAGAACTAAATATTTTTCATATTTTATCCTCAAATCTTCAAAATATCCACTTTTTGCTTTGTCAACAGCACTGCAAACCCTAGGACTTCTCTTAATGATCTTCTTGATGAAGTCTCCTGAAATGGTTTTCATTCACAGATGTCCATGTCAGGGTTCATTAGTGGAATGCCAAGAGTGCTAAGCAGAGATTAAAGTAAAGGGTAAAGGCTATTCTGAAGCACCTAAAACATGTTACACGTTATCTCCCTCTTTTAGTTGAATTCATCCATAGTTTTGATGCCAGTGAGAATTCTACAATGTAAACAACCATGAAATAAAGAGAAAACATTATACAAAAAAGCGTGTCCTTTATTCATAGAGCTCGTGATGGTGCAGAATCAATAAAAAAATACAGTACAGTTAAAATTACTAGCAAGTGAAAGCAACCTATAGATAGATTTTAGCTTTAAAGGTGCATTGTGTAACTTATATGGTGGAGGGTCCGTCAAATGCTTTTCTCCAAGGAGATGTTATTGCTTTGTCTGAAATATTTCACAGTGTGACATTAAACCTTTCTACCTTCATGAAGACCAAACCAGACCAAGTTACAGGTCAGATCTATGGAGAGGCAACCTCGCTCACAGTCAGAATTCCTGTTTTTCTAGGTATTTCTGAGCTATAAAATCACCTGTAATTGAATAAATGTAAAGTAGAGCTGTTAGAGCAAAGAGCAAAGACATATCCATAGAAACAAGCAGGTGATGGACCCTCCACCAGAAAACTTACACAGTGCAACTTTGGCTACGTTCACACTGCAGCCTGAAACGACCCAAATCCGATTTTTTTGCCTCTATGCGACCTGTATCTGATCTTCTAATGACAGTGTGAACGACACAGATCCGATTTTTTCAAATGCGATCCAGGCCACTTGGATATGTGGTCCTAAATCCGATACATATCCGATCTTTTGACATGCGACTGCAGTCTGAACGGCCAGGTCGCATTCATCCGACCTGAGTGTGTTTCCTCCAATGAGAGTGGTACAAGTAGGCGTTCACAAATGTGCACAAACGTTCTTCTCGTCATGCGAAAATAGTATATAAACTCGTATCAGTGAAGCGGCGAAGCACGTAGCAATCCCACCCCTCCTGCCTGTGACTCCGCACCCACATGTTCCTTTCTGCAGACGTTGCTGCCACTGCCCCGCAAAACGCTGTGGCCAAAAACCTCGTCCTTCTCCGTTTCCTCCTTAAAACAAATAAGCTGTACATGTTTTGGCTCCGGTACGAAAGCAACTTTAGGCTACTTCCGTAAACATTGAGCGCGTTCGCTGCGTGTGATGTCATCGTGTCCTCCAAGGCGCATGCGGGACACTTTTGGGGAGTTTAGCGTTCACACTGGAGATCACATACAATTCGCATTTAACTGGAAATGTGAACGGCCTCGCAAAAAAATCGGATTTCACAAAAAAATCGGAATTGAGCATTAAGCCCTGCAGTGTGAACGTAGCCTTTGACTCAAAAATCAGATACTAATCGATATTTGATCAACTATCGATACTAAAAAACACACATTTACAGGGCAAAATTTGAGCTCTTCCTAGTATGTATTTGAGGTTTATCAGGATAATTATAAGACCTCACATGAAGAGTACTATAATTAATGTTTTGAAAATGTATTTAGATTTAGATCTAGATTTAGTCAATTTCTTATTATTGAAATCGAGTTTGAGATTTTAGTATTGTGGCACTACTAGTCAGAGCTAATTCCAGCCAAAATTATGAATAACTTCTCCATGGTATTTTTTTCAAATTTGTACTCTGTCTGCCCTCTCTCTCTGCTCTTCTCTCTTCTCGTCCCTCTCATCCTCCCATCTGCAGCTGCACCCACACAAAGCAACTCTCATTCAAAATACCACAGACCCTTTTCCTGTCACAAGGACCAAAGGGTGCTGGCGAGAAGGCGCCCGGAGTCACAGGCCTGTCCGCGCACGCCACACTGAACAGAGGGGGGATTCAGGGGGAGATGGGTGCTTAGTGTCACCCAGAACCCTCCCAGAGCGCGGGGACCGGAAGCACCCTGTGTATAGAGACAAGACCTCCTCTGTTAGACTGTATCAAACTATCTGAAGCTCTATTCAAATGGGCTCAGCACAAAGAGGACACACAACTGATCTTTATTATTCACTCATTCAATTAAAGAGTCTGAACCCGATTCTTTCCCCCCACATGTATTTGAGCAGAATGTGTCTTGTCCCAGTACAGATATATTGTACAAGCAGCTCTTAAGGTCAAAATAAGTCCACTGTGTGCCGTCTACATGCATTTTAGGTCGTTTTCACATCCAATAGTTCACTTGCTTTGGTCCGGACAAATTATTTTTTAAATTTTTATTTTGGTGCGGTTCGCTTTCACACTGCAGTTTTTTCCCAAGTGAACCAGCATCTATAAACAAAAGCACGTGTGCTGAGGTCGCTCAGCCATTGGACAGAAATGAGCCGTGTCCAAACGCCGTGTCCAAACACGGAAGGAGGAGAATAATGGTGTTACGTGCCGTTTTCAATCTAGCCTTAGCGATATGGTTTGCTCAGTTTTTACAGTTCGCACAAATGTTTGAGCAGCATCGTGAGGTTTACACTATTTTACAATCAATTTCCAAACGATGAAGACACAGCTCATGTGCGCGGATCAAGTTGTGACTCTTGCTCTTCACGCAAAACGTAAGTAAGCCTCATAAGTTTCGTTTCGTCAGCCTCGGTTTCCCATAATGCTCGATATACGATGGGAGCTCGTTAAGTACAAAAAGCCAACTTGTGTCGGATCGAGTCCGGTCTGCATTCTCACCTCAAATGAACCGCACCAGAGTTCGAAAGGAACCGTGCCCAGACCGAGCTTTTTAGGTGGTCTTGGCTCGCTTGTTTGCTCCGGATCGAGTTAGTTTAAGTACATGCCGATGCCTGATATCAACTGATACCAGTGCAGAGACTTGAAAACAGCACTGATTTCCCCCCAAAAATAAGACAAAGCTGATCCAAATGTGTTACGCAACTGTTATTTATCCCACAAGTAACCACAGAACAACTTTGTGTAAATTATAGTTCAAACATTCTGAGATTTTCTGGGCAAACTCTGACCAGTAAATAGTCTTATTAGAACAATTTATATGTCCACCAGGATATTGACAACTGCTATTTGGAAGTCGATATCCGATACCAGGATCATATCGGTACATCCATTATGCTTCTAGAGAGTATTTCGTAGGCTATTCAACTCTTACTGAATCATGTGTACATAGATCCTGAGTTGCCCAAGCTCATCTGATCTCTGGAGCTCTACAGGGATGGGCCTGGGGGTGGTTCTAGTCTGGTGCGAAGTAAGACCGCAAGATTAATCGCCATCGCAATATGAGGGGACGCAATTAGCAAATGCCAAAGGCTGCTATTATTTTAAGTACCCTAATTGCTCAAACAACACAATCTCCTGTCTTATTCTGCATAAAAAATGCTAACCCTGTAGTCATGCTCTGAAACGTGATTCTTTTAGTTCAGATTTCATTTTTTGGTAAATTCTTTAATACGCATTTTTTCCCCCCATACTTTATTTTCATGAGCATTTTTAAAGGTCCCATAGCATGAAATTTTCACTTTCTGAGGTTTTTGAGAGTGTGTAGAGTGTCATGGTACACGATCAGGAATGTGTGTTTTCATGAGAAAAAAAACCCAAAAAAAACCGGGACCGCGTTTTATTTATACAGTAGCGGCGCACGGCTCGTGCGCACGCCCGGGTGACCCTCGAGGTCTGCTGTAGCTAAAACAGAAAGTGCACCATCCACCTATGCGCCACGAATCCTACACACTGGGGCTTTAATGTAACAAACGCATTTCTCCCAATATCTGTGTTCTGTTTTCAATGAAAAGGTCAGTCTCTCCTCTTTAAAAGGATATGCCACCCCCAGGGCAAATTTGGGCATCTCCCCACAGTCCAGAGACTAAAATAAGTGGTGGAAAGCGTTTTCCTGCTCACCCAGCCATTGTCCGAGTCTATCGCCACTGACCGCCGCGGTATCTGCAGCTCCTCCGCCTTAGACTGGAGTCTAACGTCGCCAGAGAAAGATTTCGGCCAAAAGGAATTAATTTGGTCATTTTGGGTGGGAACTATTTTCCAGTGCGGAAGAATACAGTCGAATCACGCAGCACGCTGCCAGGGGAATCCCAGTTACGCACCGGGAAGGGAGTTCCCCTGTTGCACAACGTGGTGCGTGATTCGACTGTATTCTTCCGCACTGGAAAATAGTTCCCACCCAAAATGACCAAGGCAAGCTCTCCGTGTTGATTTGCACATTTATTTGCACTCGATATGAATGCGCACTACACATAAAGTAATTGGGAAACGCATCGAGCAAATTAATTCCTTTTGGCCGAAATCTTTCTCTGGCGACGTTAGACTCCAGTCTAAGGCGGAGTAGCTGCAGATACCGCGGCGGTCAGTGGCGACAGGCTCGGACAATGGCTGGGTGAGCAGGAAAACGCTTTCCACCACTTATTTTAGTCTCTGGACTGTGGGGAGATGCCCAAATTTGACCTGGGGGTGGCATATCCCTTTAATGCATGTTTAAAATGAACTTTGAACAGAATTAAAACATAAAATTCAAATCAAATCACAATGCTTAAATAAAAATCACAATTAGACATTTTCCCAAATCCTCCAGCTCTGTTCCATGTGTTTCTTTTACTCTGAATCTTTCTGGAGAATAACACATCATAAAACAGTGCCTTCACTTTACTAAGGATGCACAGATACAAACATTTTGATGAATCAGATCTGTTCCAAGATATCGGTCTATATCTCATGTTGGTCTATAAACTGGTGTGATAAGACGATTTACTCGATAATGTTGGCCCAAGACACCTTGCACCTTGGGGATTGGCAGACACTTAAAGCCAAAGTAACAACATTGGCATAAGAACAGATGAGGCTGGATTGATGAATCCCTACCTTTTACATCAACAACTAGTCTGCTTCAGCTGTCATGGAGGAAGAAACAAAAGCACAATATTCACACTGTTACACTCTAAGACTCCAAGTGAACAGGTGGTAGTCGCATATGTGCTTCAACAGAAAAGAATCAGCACCAAAACTGGGCCAAACGACACGAGTCCAGTTTTACATGAAATATTGAGAAGCTGAGAGAATGGCCCATCTCTCCTCACTGTATCACATGAGTTTTAACCATGTCATGTCTCATCGAGGGGTCTACACTCAATCCTCTGCCAGTAAACTCTGCCAGTGTGGTTTGGAGCAAAGGCAAGACTTTGGAGTAATTGGGGCATTATGGGGGCTAAATTGCTTTGTCTTGTTTATTTTCAGGAAATTAATATAATATAATATAAGATAAGATATGCCTTTATTAGTCCCACAGTGGGGAAATTCCATGTTGCAACGCACAGATCAAGAACAGCAGGAAAATGTAGCATGCAATAAAACAAGATAATAAATAATGGCTTAAATTAAAAGTTGAATGACATGATAACGGTGTTCATTGTACAGTCTGACAGCAGCAGGAAGGAAAGACCTGCGAAACCTCTCCTTCACACAGCGAGGGTGAATCAGTCTGTCACTGAAGCTGCTCTCCAGAGCAGACAGAGCGTCCTGCAGGGGGTGAGACTCATGGTCCAGCATAGAGGTGACCTTAGCCAGGACCCTCCTGTCCCCCACCTGCTGCACTGAGTCCAGAGGACAGCCCAGGACAGAGATGGACTTCCTGATGACCTTGTCCAGCTTCTTCTTCTCCCCCCTCTCTGTGATGCTGCTGCTCCAGCAGACCACACCGTTGGTGGTGGTGGACTTCTGCAGACGCCACTCTACTGCCTATTGGAAGTCATGCAAAAATGTAATTGAATCAGAAAATGATGGCTCTCCTAACATGGGTTTTTCTGGCTCTCAAAAACTAAAAGAATTGTCCACAACGATTCAAACAAATCTGCAAAATCTCCTCATTTAAAAACAGTGTATGATGGAAATGATGGTTAGTTCTGTTCCTTATCAACTTTACTGCGCAATTGGTCCAATATCTCCAAATAAAATATGTTTTATTGTAATTGCTTATTGCTTTATTGTTGAAATGTGTGATCAGTTACACATGTTCAGATATAAAAGGCAGTGTGGTTGTTGAAAGTATCAAAAAAAGATGCTAATCGATACTAAAACTAATATCGAAACTAGATCCTCATTTGAGCAGACATCAATACAGTTTCACCTTTAATTTTATTAGAACTAGTGTAAAGCCCATAGACTGTATACAGAAGTGGACTGAGGGAGTGTGACATCACCCATAGCATTCAGCTCCAGTCAAATGAAGCTCACATGGCTAGCAGTTATGGAGTGAACTTGGAGCAGAGTTCCAAATTAGAAATAGGAATAGACAGAGTCAATGGAGCGGGAACAGCACACATGCTCACTTCCCATTTGGTACACAGTGGCTAGCGGGTTATGTCCATTTATACAGTCTGGTTTAATAAATAAATACTACCATTTTATGTTGAAAATTACAAAAATTACAATTTTCTAAAAAAATCTAGACAACACTAAGAGGGAGAGCGTTGGCCATCTTAATTTCATAATATAGGCAAAATTAGACAATCAGGAGGCACTACACAGTCTTCTTAATTTACGTCACAGACATTTTCATTTTTGCTGACATAAATAAGAGTCAGCTCCACTTCAAAAGCCGAGGCGGTCTGTCTCGCTCTGTCTCCGTCTCTCTCACTCTGCCTCTTTCACCATGTCTCCATCTCTCTCATTCTGTCTGTCTCACTCTCATTCTGTCTGACTCTTGTCTCTCTCGCTCTGTCTCTTTCCCTTTCTTCTGAGTCCAAAACCCCATGTCTTTACATGAAAACATCAATATGCCACTGAACTAGAGCCATTTCATCCTGATCTGACCCAAAGAAAGTGGGAAATCAGATGATGTCAGCAAAGCCTTGGACACAGCTGTTTAAAGCACAAGAGTGACAGGGTCACACAGGATCAGACGCAGCGCTCACATGTCCAAGAACATGTCTGAACCATTTGGGAAAAATATCACATTTTTCTGACATTTCTGCAATTACAATTGCAATTCATGTTTTAATAGTGGGATTGACAAAAAGACTGAAATAGAAACTGAAACTAATACAAGAATCACATTTCCGAGCATGTTTGGATGGATCTAAACTACAGGGTTAGTAATTTATAAGACTTTCTTGTTCGTGGTGGAAATTATGGTACTTCAAAAACTGCAGCATTGGTGATTAGCTAATTTCATCAACTCAAATTATGATTGTGACTCCAGACAAAGAAACAGACCTTCCAGGAATTCGCGATGTTGCGATTTGCAACTTCAACACAACTTCAGCCAATCCCCGCGAATTCCCGCGTTGCAATTTTGACCAATCACCGCAAATTTTGCGCAATTTTTTACTCATTTTGACCAATCATTGGCAACGTATTGAACGCCGACCAACTTCCTTCTGTGTAGGAGACATAACTGAGATGAGGTGCACAGTGCGTTTGTGTGTGTGTGTGTGTGTGTGCGGCAGAGGCGGTGGGTCACGTGAGTGTGGGTGTGTGCACGTACGGAAGTGTGTGCGTGTAAAAGCGCGCGCTCACCTGTCACACAGAGGAGAGAGTCAGGGTTGGGGTGTAGCCGTATTTTTTGTTGAACGCAAACCATTCATTCATCTTTCACGTTAATCTGTTCATCCTGCTGGTTTTCATGAGTTCCATTTCATCCTGCTGCGCTGTCATAGCTGTGTGCGCTCTTTTTGTAATAAATGCACAAAACGCATATCTGGATCTCAGCGTATCTGTCACCATAGCCTCCTCTTTGCGCGTCACAAATCTGCGAGCCATAGGACCCAACCTCATATTCTCGGCGGCTAAAAGGTTTGAGTTTGGAAGCCGCAACATTCTGCTTTAATTCCGTGTGACAAAACGAAACTGCGGCCGTGTCCCAGTTCCCAGAGCGCACAGCTCGGAGTGCGGCCCGAAGGGGGCTCAGACTGCAGTCAAGGAGGTGCAGACTTGCTCAGCCCCGCAGTCCGCGGACCGCTTAACGACTGCGGTCTTCGGGGCGCGTGTTAACTGCGCATGGGACAAAAAAGAAGTGGGACAGCAGTCGTTGCGCCGGTGTACTGTCAAAATGTGTGACGCACATGCCCTTCGGGCCACGCTCCGAGCCGCGCGCTCTGGGAATTGGGACACGGCTTCTAATGGCAAAGAAACATGTTTGCGGCCAGCCACCTGCCCACAAAAATAACAGCAAAAGACACGCGAAACAGTTCCCCTCCTAGTAGTAATTTATTTTCGATATTGGTAAGGTTGTTTTGGGACCATATCTGTGATCTCTGTGTCATTGTATTATTCTTTGTCAGTAATAACTCAGTATTCAAAATATTACTCAATTTTAATTACAAAAAGCGAAAATCGCAACTATTTATTGCAACTTTCACTTCCTCCCGCAAATAAAATCGCAACAAAAACCTTAAAAGCACAGCAACTTTCATCGCAACTTTTTGGAAAAGCTCCCGCAAATTCAGGCATTTTAGCCCGCAACAATCACAAAAAATGCCCGCGAAATCCTGGGGGGTCTGAAAGAAATAACATCTCCATGAAGAAAAGTTACACAATGCACTTTTAAGTCCCTCATAGTCTTTGTGAGGGGTTGCACAAAGCCTACTCTCTCTGTAAAAGGACCTCTAGACTGAAGGAAACAAGAGCTGCATTGACGTGAGTAACGAGTCCATCAAGCACCGGGCCTCACCGCACAAAGCACCGGCCCTCACCACACAAGACAAAAGCACCAGCCCTCATCACACAAGACAAAAGCACCAGCCCTCACTGGACAAAGCATTGGCCCTCACCACACAAGACAAAAGCACCGGCCCTCACCGGACAAAGCATTGGCCCTCACCACACAAAGCACCGGCCCTCACCACACAAGACAAAAGCACCGGCCCTCACCACACAAGACAAAAGCACCGGCCCTCACCGGACAAAGCACCGGCCCTCTCCACACAAGACAAAAGCACCAGCCCTCACCGGACAAAGCACCAGCCCTCACCACACAAGACACAAGCACCAACCCTCACCGCACAAAGCATCGGCCCTCACCACACAAGGCAAAAGCACCATCCCTCACTGGACAAAGCACCAGCCCTCACCACACAAAACAAAAGCATCGACCCTCACCAGACAAAGCACTGGCCCTCACCACAGAAAACAAAAGCACCAGCCCTCATCAGCCCTCACCGGACAAAGCACTGGCCCTCACCACACAAGGCAAAAGCACTAGCCCTCACCAGCCCTCACCGGACAAAGCACCGGCCCTCACAACACAAAACAAAAGCATCGACCCTCACCTGACAAAGCACTGTCCCTCACCACAGAAGACAAAAGCAACAGCCCTCATCAGCCCTCACCGGACAATGCACCGGCCCTCACCACACAAGACAAAAGCACCAGCCCTCACCGGACAAAGCACCAGCCCTCACCACACAAGACACAAGCACCAACCCTCATCGCACAAAGCATCAGCCCTCACCATACAAGACAAAAGTACCGGCCCTCACCGGACAAAGCACTGGCCCACTCCACGCAAGACACAAGCACCAAGCCTCACCGTACAAAGCACCGGACCTCACTACACAAGACAAAAGCACTAGCCCTCACCAGCCCTCACCAGCCCTCACCGGACAATGCACCGGCCCTCACCACACAAGACAAAAGCACCAGCCCTCACCGGACAAAGCACCAGCCCTCACCGCAGTTTGGGCCAATTAGGAGGAATGTGAGTCCTGAGAGCTGCTCTGAGCTGACATAAACATGAAGATTTCAGTGTAGCATTCACAGGATTCCAGCCAGTATTAGGGCCCTCTGTGGTGTCCACAATATGACCAAGTCCAAACCACATGTCTCCTGCAATTAGCATTAGGCTACAGTCAAATTGAGCTCACAGAGGCTAGCAGTTATAGAGGTGAATTTGAAGCAAAGGTTCATAGTAGTAAAATTATTTATTTACGGACAAAATGGCAAAATAAAACCCCCAGGATCATGTAGAGAGGGTTAATATGAACATTTTAAGACCAAAATGACGAGGCTCACAGCGGCAGTTACAGAGGGGTGACAATTTTTCAATGTAAAAGTCAATTGGAGCCAGAGTCAGCACCCCCATGCTCACTTGCTCACTATTTGCAATTTTTCTGTATTAATTAATTTCTGTACTAATACTGAAAAGTATTAGTAAAAGTATTAAATTTGAATATTTTGTCATTTTAATAGTTGTGACTCATGTACTGTCTGAGAAGTGTGCGTTAGCATGCTAGTTATTGTCAGCTTTACCGTGATGGTAAAACACTGCTCTGGTCTCTGAGAGCTGAAACGTGCTTTGTGGAGAATAATGTGGATGCTCAGAATTAGGGGTGGGTATTGGCAAAGAAGTCACGATTCAATTCGAATCACGATTCATATGCCACGATGCGATACTATCACGATGCATCTTGATACTTGAATTATTGCAATGCATTGCAATATATACGACATACTTCAGTGAAAATGTACAAAAAAAAGAGGATAACTTAAATATCAGTGGCTGTGTATCTGGGTAGTGTCTTCAATTGATACATAACTTTGAGCAACTCAATTCATAACTGAATTTATTGAATAACAAAAACAAATACAGTGGTACCTCACCTTATGAATGACCCAACAAATGAAAATTTCAAGTTATGAAACGCCTTCACGGTAAATTTTGGTCTCTAGATACGAAAGAAAATTCAAGTTACGAAACGCGAAATCTCAAAAATTCAAATAATGCGCGCTCAGCCACACACATTATACACTTTTCTCAGACTGGATTTAAACTTTTTTCACATTTGTCTCTTGTTTAAACACTCAAACTTTCATAGATTTTCAATAAAATGTATTAATAGCGAAGTGTGGGGGGAAGGAGGAGGGGGGAGAAAACTGCGCTCTGACACGTGTGTGATAGCGGCATGTGTGACAGCTGACCCGACGGGGGGGCTGTCAGCAGGTCTAGACCTGGACTAAACCTGGACTGAACCTGGACTAAACCTGGACTAGACCAGGACTAGACCAGGTGGATTAATGCGCCCAGGCGCGGAGCCCCAGACATCCAGGGACTCAGGAGGACACTGCCAGCCCGCCTTAAGAGCTCCCTAAGCGGGCATGGGTCCAGGGATTGTCCCAGTCACCGGCCTGGAGGTCTTGAAGAGGCCGACCTCACGGTTCTATCCAGGCCGCTCTGTGAGCACCTTACGCGGGCATAGCTCAGAGGATTGTCCCGGTCATCAGCCTGGAGGTCTTGAAGAGGCCGACCTCATGGTTCTATCCAGGCCGCTCTGTGAGCACCTTACGCGGGCAGGTCTGAAGCAGGTCTAGACCGCGGCTCTTGCATGCGCCTCAGCTGTGACTCGAAACGAAACCAGGAAATGGACCCACGCGCGGCGCTTTAATCCACCTGGTCTAGTCCAGGTTTAGTCCAGGTTTAGTCCAGGTTTAGTCCAGGTTTAGTCCAGGTTTAGTCCAGGTTTAGTCCAGGTTTAGTCCAGGTTTAGTCCAGGTTCAGTCCAGGTTCAGTCCAGGTTCAGTCCAGGTTTAGTCCAGGTTAAGTCCAGGTTAAGTCCAGGTCTAGACCTGCTGGTAGCCCCCGCGCCGGGTCAGCTGTCACACATGCCGCTATCACACACGTGTCAGAGCGCAGTTTTCTCCCCCCTCCTCCTTCCCCCCACACTTCACTATTAATACATTTTGTTGAAAATCTATGAAAGTTTGAGTGTTTAAACGAGAGACAAATGTGAGAAAAGTTTAAATCCAGTCTGAGAAACCAATCAGGAGCAGAACCCAATGTTACACTATAAAAAAAGTTACACTATAAAAAAAAAAAAAAACTTGGAACGAATCAGGCTTTTTCCATTGAAATAGCTACTCAACTTACGAATTTTTCACGTTACGAAACCACTTCTGGAACGAATTAATTTCGTAAGGTGAGGTACCACTGTAAACCAAACCAATAACAAAAAAAGTGCATAGGATTTTTTCTAAAACAAAAAATAATGTTCAAACATTTGCCATTTTGGAGGTAGCTACCATCATAACAAACAATACCCTTTCACAAAGAAAACAGTGCATAGGATTTATAAAAAAAAAATAAACTAATAATTTATTTATTTAGTTATTCATAATTAATTAATTAATTATTAATTAATTAATAATAATCGATTTTTGGCATCAAGAATCGATGCAGTATATTGTGAAAGTTAGTATCGCGATGCATTGTCATGACGATTATTTTGCACACCCCTACTCAGAATGCATATGGTAAATGAGAAGTAACTTTGGACCACTGCAAACTGTTTTAAATGAACTAGTTCTGTTTTTCAGTTTAAAAAAAGTTAAAAATTTGGTGCCTCCAATTGCAAGATTGACTAAAATGCAGACTATATGATCACTGATAAGAACCATGTCACACGAACGCGACACAGAAAAACAGACTCTGGGGAGGCATTTGAATGTCACAAGCTTCTCATTCCGCAGGATAACAAACCGATAGCACTTATCAGCAATCAGATTTCAGTGAAAGAGAAGAATCTACTATTTTAGTGATGAATTTGATTACAGGGGTACTGCGTAACATTTGTCATCTCCTTGTCGTCATGAAGATGTTACTTGCATTGCAGGAATGTTGCTTTAAGTTTAATGATTATACTCTGGAACACTTTCTGGTGCTGGCATGGCACCTGAAAATAGAAAGTTAAATCCATACTTCAGAACATTCTCCATGGAGACAGATAAGTTACATGCCATACTGTGGAAGAACATTTCCAAGAAGACAAGCATGAAGAGGCCTCCCTTCGGACCAAATAACAAGACAGGTTTGTGGAGACGCAAGCCCGCTCACAGTGAGAATTCAACTGTTTTTCAATGCAATGAAAACATCCAAAATAAAAAACAAACAAACTTATAATTATTCCTTATTTGAGAGCAGTCTCTTGCTATCTTTTTACTAGTTAGAATTTATTATTACCATTTATATTTTTTACTCTTTGTTATTATATTATATTGTGATGTGTGAGCTAGGGCTGTGCAATTAATTGAATTTTGATCACGATTTCGATTTTGGTGTCAAACGATCTCAAAATATATATAATCGAGTCCAAACGATTATTTTTTTCATTTCTCTGTCGAGAGGACGTGCACGCGCAATACATTCCCTTCCACGCAGGCCAATGCGCAGCGCAGACTTCCTGGCGCCTGCAGCCGGCTGCGAGTCGAGCTCACACTAGTTGCTACCAATCACACGGCAGGAGTTGCTACCACGATTTGCTGCCAAGAATTGACCAATGATAGCACTAGCTCCTACCAAGAACGCACACGCTCGCATATGAAGCCAAGAACACGGAAACTACAGAAGACAACAGTAAACGAAGTTAGTATAACACAACATTTAATCACTTTTAAATCGATCGTTCACCCTCCGTGGTATTTACTATGAATACAACGTACAAAGACACACTTTATATGGGACTTTGTAGAGATACGCGATCGGCATTTTCAATAGAGGCTACGTGAATTACTTATCCCGGACAACACTTCATCTCGGAGCTTCTTCTTTTCGGATCTGCTGGACGGTATCTCATCTTTCATGTCATGTCATGAAATGTTTGTTTGTCATATCACTATTCTATTTTAGCACTATTATATTATATTAATTATATTATGTTATATTATATTATATTATATTATATTATATTATATTATATTATATTATAGTATATTATATTAATTATATTATGTTATACTGAGGAGAAATCTGTGTGAGGAAAGTGAGGAATAGCTGTGTGTGATAACTTTTTGTTTGTGTGTGAGTGTGCCTGTGTGTATATCATAGCACCAGGCTATTTTATGTTTATATTTGTTATGTTGCATTTTATTAAGTTTAGGGCAATCTGTAGAATAAGACAGAAGAAGAATAAATGTTTAAGGGGAGAGTAGCCCACTTTGTGTGTGTGTATGTGTGCGTGTGTGTGCGTGCGTGCGTGTGTGTATGTAGGTAGGGGATTTTGAAAAAAAATCGTTTGAATAATCGTGATTTCAATATTGACTGAGATAATCGTGATTATGATTTTTTCCATAATTGAGCAGCCCTAGTGTGAGCTACTGTGTCCACATAATTACCCTTGTGGATCAATAAAGTCTGTTTAAATCTAAGTCCAAGTCTAAGGCAGACGACATCACCAGGCCAAGTTATGGGTCAGATCTGTGGAGCGGTAACCCCACTCACAGTAATGCCTATTTTGAATGGAAGACCGTAATTAGAGTGAAATAATTTGTTCGGGGTGGAGGAATCAAATTTGCTCTAGTAAGAAATGGAAATAATTACTGTGGCCATACCTGCTTGTCAAAGCCTGATCCCGTCACATCTCAGAAGCTAAGCAAGGCAGGGCCTGGTTAGTACTTGGGTGGGAGACCGCTGGGAGTTCCAGGTGCCACAGTGGGGCGCCGGTCGCAAAAAACTGTTGTTGTGTCCTTAGGCAAGCACTTCACCCACATTGCCTAGTGTGAAAGTGATGCGAGTGTTGGAGGTGGTCGGAGGGGCAGATTGGCAGCCTCGCTTCTGTCAGTCTACCCCAGGGCAGCTGGGGCTACAGAAAGTAGCTTAGCACCACCAAGTGTGGAGTGAATGAACAATGAACAATGAACTGTAAAGCGCTTTGGGTGTCATGAAAGGCGCTATATAAATGCTATGAATTATTATTATTATTATTAATTACTTCAGGACTAAGTCAAAATGATGTTGACTAAATAAATTCTTGGCTTGATTGATATGGATTGATTCCATGTCTCTTTATCTGAGCCAAACTGCACTCACAAGACTACACCAGCAGGGGGACTTCAAGAAAAAAACATCAACCGATTAATCAGCTAAATGACTAAAAGCCTACTTGCCTGGTTTATACCTGACCATATCACAAGTGAGATATGGTCTGGAAGCCACCTTCGAAATATCTCGTACCGGAGGTGTGGTTTACGATCACCAACGGCCGTTTATTGGGCGTTACGAATGTCTATCATTTGGCGTATACGTAGCCCATAGCCAATCATGTCAGTTGTCAGTTCAAACTACAAGCTTCCATTTGTCACGTAGTACGGGTCACCGTCTTGCCACCCCTCCCCGCTCTCTGATTGGCTCCCAGAATCGGGAGAGCTCACTTGCCATAGTCGCCAGGCTGTCTTTCAGATCGGAACGAACGAAAGCAGCCTGGGATGTCCCAGGTTAAAAGCCTACAGCTCTAATGGTGACGTCTCTTAATTCAGTGCCGGAGACGTCTATTGACGTCCCCTCGAATCCAACCGTTGAGTGCCGTGACGTCTATAGACGTCAATTGCTTTTTTCAGCGGGGGTTGCTAGGTTACGGCCTGGAGCAACTTTTGAGGTGTAATTCACATCTCTCAACCTGTAGATGGCGATGTTGTATCATTATTAGCCGATCAGAGCCGGGGAAGAAAGGAGGAGTGCAGCGTGTGTATGGTGTATTGGCCAGAGTAGTAAGATGGCGAGGCCAGAGAACCCGGAAAAGCAGATAACTGTTGATCAGCGCCTATGGAGCGATCAGATCGCTCTTGGGACCCAGGATCCTGGATCAGAGGATCGCAGAGACAAGCCGGATCAAGCAGCGAGGTCTGAGCAGAGATCTGCTGTGCCCGAGGAGGGGGCGTGTCATGTGTGCGCTGCGCGGACCAGGGAGTCTCCTCAGAACTACGACAGCTCCAAAGAAGAAGTTTACTGACTTGGAGCAGTGATGCTGCTGTATGGTAATTGTAATGAATGAAGTTGTGTGTGTGTGTGTGTGTGTGCATGCGTGTGTGCGTGCGTGCGTGCGCGCGTGTGTGTGTAGCTGTGTGTGTGTAAAGGTTTATGCATGGGCTTGTGTGTATGTACATATATATGTGTGTGTGTGTGTGTGTGTGTATTAGTTTTTATTATGGGTCTGTACTCTGGGCCTCAGACAAAGCCTCAACAAAGTTCTATTTTATAGGAAAAGATATTATATCCTGTAAACATCTCTTGGCACTATTGATTTGAACGAATTTTCAATTCACAGAGCCTTATATTCTTATATTTGTAAATAAAAAATGTACTTTGTCATCAAAAATCTCTTTCTCTGTTATTTTAGATGTTTGAGGTGTCACTAAATCGATAAATATTGATGTCAAAGTCACTGATCTGCTCGAAATCCTTCTCTGAACTAAACGCTCATTTTCTCCATTTCTTGCTCAAAAACCAGTGTTTTTGCTGAAACTTCCCTATGTTCTACTATCAGTTATTTGAGAACCGAAAAGGTTAGAAACATAATTTTTTTTCCAGGTGAAAGAAGAGAGTCGACACTTTATTTTGATGTGTCCCATGTTTATATAGTCAAAGAACTCAGTATTCTGTGGGTCTTGGAATATCAGTGAAATTCTACTGAAACCTCTGGCACATGTATGCGATACATGCGATAGATATATTTTCACATTGATATTCTGTGCTATTTTGCTGTTTTTTTAAGAACCAAATACATTTTTGCATTTTGCAATATTCCTTGCTTAAACCAATACTTGTGCAAAGTTAATACAAAATATATCTATTTCAATTGTCAAAACTGTGAGTATCCTTCCACAAAATAAGCACAAAAAATATAGTGTGATCACAAAAAATAGCTAAAAAGATACCAAAAATACTCTTGGTGATATATTGATACAACAACCCACAATAACGAAGCTGTATCAAATTCAGTATCACGATATTTTGATGTTTTTGCACATTAAAAGGGCCCATATTCCACAAATTTCTGATCTATGTTATAATGTTGTTTTTGCATCACAAACACATCTGGAGTTGCATATTTAGGCTGAGCTCCAGAAGGTGCTCCACTATGTTTTTAAACACCATACACCTTTGCTAGAATAATTTGGATGGTTTCAGCCCTGGAATTGCCAATCTCCACTGAAAAAAAGGAGCAGTTAACTCAAAAACTACCACTTCATGACACAAGCTGGAACATAACATTTTCGCTTTTGGATTTGGAACACAACTCCAGGTATTAGAACATGGCTAAAAACTTGCAAGTGGTTATTTTGTGTAATATAGGACAGTGAATTCCCAAGATATTCTTCAATGACTGGGCAAAGCAGGACACCCACCCTCAAATAATGACCACTTACTGAGTTACTTCTAATCCTTTTGTCTAATAATAGAATCTGAACAGAATATCGTGGTTTTGTGGAGTGGGAGAGGGCCTAATCCTAAACATATGACAGCAGAGAGTGTGTGTGGAACTACATGAACAAAAATCTGAGGCATTTGAACCAAGCGAGTCCAAACATGTATTTACACGTCACCTGTTAGCAGACTCCACAACTGTCACAGTGTTCTATAGAAACTGATAAGCTACAGTAAGAGGAACTCTAAACAACTGTAAGAATTGTGTTTTTATGTAGTTAAAAGGGCCGTCCTTACGAAAATGCCATGAAAGGTAAATCTGCAATTTAAGAGGTCATTGTGAAACTTTTCTGTGGGAGGGTAGGGCACCTGCCTGCTAGTCTCTACGGACAAAGTTATGTTAGATGGTATGTCTGGAATGTTCTGCAGTATGGCATTATACTAAGCTATCTTCCGAGAGACAAGCTGGTGACGTTACTAGGCTAATTACAGGTAGTAGTACTAGTATTTTTGTCCATCATGATTGATAGAAACATCAGTGCAGCGGGTCAGGTCTGTGGAGAAGTGGCCCTGCCCTGTTTGCAGTAAGAATGTTTGTTTTTTGACAATTAAAACACAGGCAAAATAATAAGTTTAAGGCCATACTGTGGGACATTCCAGGCGAGGCAAAGCAATGACATCTCCCCTGAAGAGTTACATAGTGCATCTTTAAAGTAAGAGTGGACATAAGAGGATTTTATATATTTTTTAACTATTACTTTAGCACCAATAAAAGAAAAAGGCATTGACAGGTGTAAATACAAAACTTAGATATAGTACTCCAAGTATCTTTCAACTCATAACTGCAGTAGCCTAGTTATTCAAGCTCGCTCCTTACAAGAAGTTAGTTTACAACAAAACCATAAGAAAAACTACAATTAATGTACACTTAATGCTTTCTCAATGCATTTTAGGATAAGCATAGTCCTTGTGTAACTTTAAACATCTCATTGCAATACACAAATGATCCAATCTCGCCTTTAAAAGCAGCAATGCCAAAACGCAGGATTAAAACCACAAGAAAAACGCACACACTAGTACAGTACAGGCTTTTTCATGCTAAACTGGGTATTACAGTGACCGGTTTGTCCCATTTCTAACACCTTCTTGCAGTACCAAATCTCAAATACGAGCAGGCAAGCCAAAAGCACAGAATTCAAGTTGCTTACCCTGTAGTTCACACTATGGGAGACCTGCTGGCGTCGTGGTGGCTGTCTCTTCTTTTGCAGCTCCTCCGACTGAAGAAGGATTTTTTTCCGCGTTTAAACCATTAATAAAATCGCGTACGAAGAGGTCCACGGGATTCAAAAGTCCTGCGTGATAGTTCGGAGCAGTAGCGGCGAAAAGGAGAGGCGAAACTGTGCCAAACGCGAGCGACGCAGGGAACGTACTAAGGGTTCCATTCAACTAAAAAAGAAGGCGGTTTTGGGGGAAAGTCATGACGCCGAATGACTAAGGAAGGGGCTATTTTTCGTTAACAAAAATGCCAGGTTAACAATTTGGATTTAAAAGTGTTAAAATTCTATAAAAATGCTCAAATTTAACACGATTTGGAGAGGGTACGTCTCTGCGCAATGGTACAGCTCTCGCTTGCCACGCTGCGCAAAAGAACCAAGAATCCAGACCAAAACATTGGGCTGTGATGTGGGAGGACTGGAGGGGAGAAAGAGGCGGGTCTCCGGGATAAATCCGTGCTCTGACTGGTTGTTGGTTTAATAAATAATTGACAGGACTTAGATGAATGGCGTTAAACTGAAGCCACTCCTCAGATTTATTGTAACGTGTGCGTACAGGTTCGGACGGGCCGGCGAGGCGCTGCTCCGGGGCTTCTCTAATTGGGATTAGTCCTGATTTCTTTATTCTGTTATTATTTTTTGTGTCTGATTTGGATTTGATTTATTTCTTGCTTAGTCCTGCTTTAGTCTAAAATAGCTCCTGGTTTAGTACTGACATTTCTTTATTAGGGCTTGGTTTAGTCCCAACATGGTCCTGGTTTAGTACTGCCTTTTCTGGTAGCATATTATTGCCCTGGCCTAGACAATGTTTAGTCTTTATTTGTTTAGATTTATTCCTGATTTTTTTGGCTTGGTTTAGTCCAGGGGTGTCAAACATGCGGCCCGGGGGCCACAGCCGGCCCTCCAAGACCTTTAATCTGGCCCTCAGCTGATTTTCTATTAAAATATTTTAATTATATTTTAATTTTCTATTAAAATGTTGGTAATTTTCTGCGCAGTTTAGCATAGCAGCGTCTCCAGCGCCTCTGTACGTGGCCCCTCCCACCAGAGCAGCACAAATGAAGACTTGCTCTTTCCAAACGCTCTTAAAGGACCATCGTTTTGATTGTTGACCGTGACACCCTCATCAGCAAAATGTCAAAAATTAGAAAAGTGGACGCCGAGTGCAGGATTTTCCAAGAAAAATTGACTAATTCCTATTTGTTCTCGGAGGTGAATGGGAAACCTGTATGCTTGTGTTGAAATAGCATTTTTCTTAAAGTTTCAGGTTGTTCATATTATAATATTTTGTAAAAGAAAGAGTTCATCAAATAAAAAAGACTTCTGTAATAGATTTATGTTTCTCTGCACAACTATTTTGACTTATTGCTATTTTTGTGGTATATTTGCCATGAGATTTCTGATCCGGCCCCTTTGGGATCAAAGTAGTTTGGACACGGCCCCCGGACCAAAATGAGTTTGACACCCCTGATTTAGTCCTTGTTTAGTCCTAACATTAGCTCCTGGTTTTTTCTCATAGGCAGTTGTCTTAATTTAGACCTGGTTGGGTTCTGGTTTTGTCCTTGTTTAGTCCTAACATGGTCCTGGTTTAGTACTGCCTTTTCTTGTAGCCTATATTGCCGTGGCTTAGACAATGTTTAGTCTTTATTTGTTTAGCTTTATTCCTGATTTTGGCTTGGTTTAGTCCTTGTTTAGTTCTAACATTAGGTCCTGGTTTAGTCCTGGTATTTTTCTGCTATTGACCTGGTTGGGTCCTGGTTTAGTTCTGGTGCAGTCCCTCCAAATCAACAGATCCATCCCCACATTGATCTCTTAGTGCACTGTACATAATATAGTCATAATATTTCGGATTAAGCCCTGATTTAGTCCTCTTCTAGGCCCTTCCTTTATAGTAAACACACGAATTGTTCGCTCCATTGCGCACAGAAAATGCAGGTAAACGGGAAAGTCATCCTGGATTTAAGTGACACGATGCTGCCCCTTAGTGTTCATGTAAGGGATGACCACAGGAGAAATGACCAGACCAACATTTCATCTTAATCCACTTTAAATAAATAATCAAAACACAATTAATACAACATTATGAAGAAAACATGAAAATTCGGACAGTTACACACAATTCTGCAGTTTTCAAAAAGAGAAACATTTTGTCTGAACATCTGGGGCTTGTAGATCCAGAGTGCAGGTCTGGGTTGCCTGAGTGAACAAAAAGATTCAGTTCAGTTCAAATAAACCCAGAGGACAAAAAAGCAGCTTCCATTAAAGTCTGGTCTCTGCCACAAACTCCAAACTCAACTAATGTATTTATGTCTGAGAGACAAGATACATGCCGGCTTTGTGATTTGGATTGAATCTTTGTGAATTGTTTCATTTGTAGCATAAACGGTAAATCATTTGATTATGCACGTAATGATTATGTAATGTAGGAATGTAGAATGTTTCAGTGCACAGTTCAGTCCACTGACTCTGAACTTGTCTTTAAAGTGGAACTAAACACTTCATGAACCTTTTTGTTGTTCCTATTCCATTTTTTGCTATTTTAGTAGTAACTAGATACATCTGCAGCTTTCATGTATTAAAGATCCCAGGACATGGTACTTCTTGATGCTTTTATATGGCGCCTTAGAGGTTCCCTAATACTGTATATGTATCCTTCAAAATCAAGACTCAGTGCATGAGAGAGCCTCATGAAGACAGTCAGAGTCATAAATATGTCTCTGAAACGCTTTATTCTGGGCGTTGTTGCTTGAATGCAAATGAGGAGGACAGAGACAGGCCAGTGCAGCGTAGTCATGTAAATAATAATCGATTCGTATCAATGCATCGATCCTACAGCCGACAATCCAAATGCATCGATGCGTCCTCAAGAGAATCGAATTGAATTTTTTTGTAATAAAATTTATTCAAAACATCATTAATATATAAAGTGAAAACTATGCACCATTGAACCGAATCGTATCGAATTCTCAAGTATTGAAAAATAATCGAATCGTTGGCTTAAGAAATCGATATCGTATCAAATCGGCATGAAGCGTCTGATTTACACCCCTAGTGCAGCGGGTGGGTTGTGGCCAAATACGCCACTGTTTCCTGGATTAGCGGTGCGATGTGCGCTGGCCCCACTTCCGCATTTAAGCGCGGAGGAAGATATGAGACGGTATATCACCGATTCCAGAGACGGGGTGGACATTCAGACGGGGGTGGAAACCTTTCCCCGAGTGTGACGTCAGAAAGTCCCCTTGTTCAGAATCACCCGTTTGGGCTGTCTTTTTTTCAAACGCGGAAAAGGATCGCAAATGCTCAGTTTACAGATTTGGCAACTTTTAGCCATGGGGGGGGGAAGCTCACATTAATGTTCAAAAACCTCAGAAAGTGAAAATTTCATGCCATGGGACCTTTAAGGAACAGTGTGTTTGTTCTAACAGGTGTCCACACTTCACACTCTGCCCCTGTTTGTCTCAGGACAGTCCTGTGTGATGTCACATGGTACTTGAAATTGCAGCCATTGGAGGGAGCACAGTCTCCAGAAAGATGATATTGTACATAGTTTGCACTACAATAACAAAAAACAAACAAACAAAAAAGCCTAGGAACAGCCCTATACCCCATTTCCAAATTTAGCAGCAAAAAAAGGTTGATTTTAGTCTTTAGTTCCACTTTAATTCAGTTGATTTTCTACTTTAACATTAACTGCTTCAGATTTGAACAACTTTATAATGCTACACATCATGGCTTTATCCCTGGCTTCTTTCTGTGTGCTTTAGCCTTTTCAAATACTCAGTCTATTTTCATTGTTTTGATCACATGTCTACTGTCCGCAGATCTCAGAGGAAACAGCACGTCGCTCTCCAGAGACAGGTCACTCCCGAGTTCAGCCATCCGCCCGCGCAACAGGAAGCGCGTCCGCCTCTGCAGCGCCCTCTGCTGTTCCTGCTTCAGCTCAAGGTACGACCGTGAAAACGTGTGGAATATGGAGGTAACCGGGAACGCCATGAGGAGAATCCCGCTCAGAATACTGCTCAGAGCGACCACCTGCCCCGGAATGCTGCGCGGAACCATGTCTCCGTATCCCACCGTCGTCATGGTGATCACAGCCCACCAGTACGTAGCCGGGATGCTGCTGAATTCATGCGTGGATGTCATTTCGTTTTCAATCAGGAAGAGGAGAGGAGAGTACAGAGCGATGGCCACACACAGGAATAAAAGAAGTAAACCAAATTCTCTGGTACAACGTCGTGCGGTAAGTCCCAAAGTTTGCAGTCCCAGAGAGTGACGCGCCAATCGCATCACGTACAAGATCCGAAGAGCTCGCAGAACACGAAGGACTAAACCTACTTTGTCCAGATACGAGCCCCCGGACCCCCCTGAGCCCTGTGAGCTGTCTACCAGGAGGGAGATGTAGTATGGCAGGATGGCCACGAGGTCGATGAGGTTCAGGGGCTGTCGGAGGAAAGACAGTTTGCTCCTGTCCTGAATGAAGCGCAGAGAGAACTCCAGGGAAAACCAGGCCACGCACACGGTCTCTACGATGAAGATGTTATAACAGCGCCGTGAGCATGTGCCCTGAGGGAGAGAGGAGGGAGAGAGGGACAGGAATAAAATAGCTAAAGTAATACTGTGTAACTTTTAGCCCAAAAATTTGAATAAAATTAAATTATGTTTTCCCCCCTTGATTTTGGTTGTGTATGCATAAAAAAAAACATTTTTCAGGCTTGCATCTCCACAAACCTGACTCTTATTTGCTTGATTTATTTATTTATGCTACAAAGGCTTGTCTCTGTGGAAATGCTGTTCCTTGGACTATATCCTCCTGGGACCCGAAGAAAAAAGTGTATTTAAAATGTATTTATTTATTATTTATGTATTGATCTGGTTTAGACCTGATTTAGACCTCTTTTAGTCATGGTTTAGATCTGGTTTGGACCTGGTTTAGACCTGACTCAAATTTGGTTCAGACCTGGTTTAGAACTGGCTTAGACCTAATTTAGACTGCTATTAGTCATGGTTTAGACGCTGTTTAGACCTGACTTAGACCTGGTTTAGTCCTGATTTTCTCTTGGTTTAGTCCTGTTTTGGTTCTTATTTAGTCCTGGTTTTGTCCTGGTTTAGTCCTAATTTAGACCTGGTTCAGTTCTGGTTTAGTCCTAATTTAGACCTGGTTCAGTTCTGGTTTAGTCCTAGTTTAGACCTGGTTCAGTTCAGGTTTAGTCCTAGTTTATTTATCATAGTGCAGCCACAAACTAGAGTCTATCTCAAAACACTTAAAAGATACACTGGTTAGCTCAATGTCCACTATAAAGGACACAAATGAATGGGCCGGGTCTCAGGAGGATATTCTTCCAGAATATGGCAGAAAGTTTCCACCTCAAGAAAGTGACGCATCTCACCTGCATGATTGCATGGAAATACAAAGTTAAAAAACAGAATTCGGAACATTCTCCATAGATGGACGTGAATATGTTTTATGCCATATTGTGGAAGATTATAGCTAAAGAACATTTCCAAGAAAGAAGCATGTGTGATTTAACTTTGTAGCATAAATTAAATCAGTAAATCATAAATAATAATAATTAAATAAAATACAAATTTAATTCCAATAAAATCACAACGTGCAAAAATACAAGCAAATTCAAACTGTATTGGCCAAACCTCCGGCATTCTCAAGAACAGGAGTGTCAGTGATAGTACAAACCACTAGAGGGAAACACAGATCCACTGTTCAAAACAGATTTTAACCACAAATCCCTGAGACACCAAATCAGAAAATCATCAACGGAATGCGCAAATTTCCGAGATCATAACACATGTTCACTGATTGTGGCGGCAGCCATAAAGATTTAAAGTTTTCCCTTTTTGCACTTTTAATATTTATATATTTTGTACAAATAAACTTTATTTTATTTTATTATTTTGTTTGCATAAGTTCACGACCATGGTGAGTGCATTAAATTGTTTAGCGGTGAATGGACTACATTTCCCATGGTGCATGTGGTGATGTCACTTCCTGCATTGACATGAACTCTCGTGAGCTACTTGTCGACGAAAAAGTTTGTTAGCATTTTTGGGGAAGCTACATCAAGTTAATTGTCAAGAAAAAGTTGCTCTAAGTTTATTTTCACTTTAACATCAAGGATAACCTCCGCTCTTAGTCTACAAACCGGCATAAGTGGTACGTTGTCTTTTGTTTAACTATTTTAACCGCATTTACACCTGTCTGTTTATGAGTTTGTTTAATTGTGTACTTATGTTTGTTTTATGTAGTTCTACGGTGTTGTAATAAAGAAAACCTCAGTCATAAGAACCTGGGCCTTGGATTGTGACTAAGGGAGGAACAGTAGAACACTTCGGTGAAACTGAGGACCAGATACAGCCGAGCCTGCATGTACGGAGGAGGAGGAGGAGGAGGAGCAGCCGAGCCTGCGAAGTTTGGCAAGCGCAGCAGACAGCGACACGTGTTCTGGGGAAAGGCCATCTACATAAACGGTGTGGATTTCGGTTTGGACTGAAGCAACCGTGAAACAAGTAAGGCTAAGCAAGCAAGCAAGCACTTAAAGTTGGTGTCTTGGAAGTTTCGCGGCATAGGTGAATTGCTTTCAGAACTTTAATCGTCTTCTACCCGTGGATTTAAAGGATTTATGAACATTCCGATTCATCGAACTGTTTGAAGATTAAATTGACGTTGTTGAGGTTGTTTTGATGTGGCATTTTAGCTTGGTATATCACTGATTAATGCCTTTGTGTTGCACCTTTGATGTTATAAATGTGTATGAGACTTAAGGTACATTTTTAAACTTTTATTGGAGCTTATAATAGTGCTATATTGATGCAATACCACAATTAATTGCAAATAAGTTATTTTATGCACAAGTGTAGCATTCATAAAATTTAAAATGTCTCACACTGATGAAAGTACTATACAATACACACAAAAGAAAGATCTTCCTGACCAAGAAGATTTAAAGAAAGTATTCATGTATGATGATGCACAAATGAAAGACTCAGAAGCGCCAGAGCCACATCAAATTGAAAAGGTTGGTGACTCTATACCACCAGACATTCGGAGGAGTCGGTGTACACGTGTCCTTACAGAGAAAGGAAAACCGTTGCAAGATGCCAAAATCAATGAATTAAGAAGGACATTTGAACGGACATATAAAAGATGGAAATACCACATCAATGGATTTAAAAGAGCAATGAAATACAAAGAAGTCTCTGAATTTGTTGTGGAAATTATTACTGCTGTCAACGCCCATCAAGTTAATTTAAATGCTGTTTATGAAAGAATCCGAGCCATTTCAGTCCCTGATCATGAACTTGGGAGAAAGAATGACTCGTGTTTTGCCATAACAAAGACTGCAAAGGAGAAAGCCCAGTGTTTCATTACTGCTGTAGGTGATCCAGATGACATACCCTGGCCTGAAACTGATTCAGTGTTTGACCCCACAGAGTCCAGTGTCATGTCTTTGCAATCCCTTCCGGTCTCCAAGTTTCTAGTCGGGTCTCTCTTCAGTCAGCACAGAAAAAGCAGCTAGCTGCAGCTGAAGTGGCAGCAACACAAGAGGTGCTTAAAATCATGAAGTCGCAACATCAATGTGAAGAGGAGATCAGAGAACTGGAAGCAGAAGAGAAGAAGGTGACTGCAGAGCGAGTGAGGCAAACAGCCCTGTTTGTAGCAGAAAGCACGACAAGGAAAAGGAAATTGGAGGAAAAGAGAAAGGAGGTGGAGCGTTTAGAGGAACTGAAAAGGCACAATGCAGCACAAGCTCGATTGCGAGTTTATTTTGAGGAAGACCACCTAGACTGTCCTTCATCCCCTCAACGTACATTGAGCAGTCATGTCACTGCAGGCACAAAGCTTAACCCTGCTGCTCACGCATTTGTTCCCTTGCAAGTTCCATTAAGTAGGACTTCCTTTACACTGCCACCTCCAATAGCCTTCCCACAAGGCCACAACACTGAGGCTGCAGTGGCGCCAGCCAGCAATCAAGCCACCGCCCATGGATCAATGAACAATGACTTTGTGAAAATACTTGCAGAAGCAATTACAGCAAACAGAATTCCAATTCCTGAGCCTGTCATCTTTTTTGGAGATCCATTACAGTATACTGACTGGAAGATGTCTTTTCACACATTAATTGATCACAAGAATCTGCCAGCGCAGGAAAAACTTCTTCCTGAGAAAGTATGTCGGAGGCGTGGCCAAGCGAGCTATCGAAGGATACTCTCTTGTCGGAACTGAGGATGCTTGATGACCGCTTTGGAAATCCTTTTATTGTCGGCAAAACATACAGAGACAAAATAAGTACATGGCATAAGATCTCCTCCAAAGATGGTGAAGACCTCAGTGAATTTGCAGATTTCCTAACTAGTGTCACAACAGTCGTTCCTTTTGTTCAAGGGTGGCAAACACTAAATGACTGTGTTGAAGCCAAAGCCAAAATCTCAAGCTTGTCAGCTGCAGTTCATGGTCAGTGAGAGACCTGCAGAAAGTAAATGTGAGCAACTCAATAAACAGCTAGAAGTACAACCAGCGACTTCCAACAGTCATTCAACACGCCAAAAACACCCACACATCATCAATTCTCCCTGTTTACGTGTCAGCAGCTGCTAATCCTGAGGAAGAAATTTTAGTGTATGCCTTACTTGACACTAAAACCATTTTGTAAAAGGTTAAAATATCTTTGTAAACGGTTCTGCAGTCCCAACATGCGGCTACTCTCCTTTTCCTTTTTCCCCGCCCTTCTAAAAAACGTTTTAGTCCTAGCTTTGACCATCTCCCACCAGTGTGCTCGTGTTTCGTGCAAGTCTTGAAGGGTCTGCCACTCTTTGTACTGCTCCCTGTACTGACGGACTACGTCCGTGTCCTTTTAACAGGGAGCAGTTAAGTTTCCACAGACCACTTCCTACGGTCACACCCGAAGAAAGTGAAAGCGTGCAGGAAAGCATCAGGTGATCTGAGAAAAAAACAGGGGTCAATGTAGCATCAGTGGGTGGGCAAGCCCTGGTAAAAACGTAGTCAATGCGAGAGGCTCTGGTGCCGTCACCACTGAACCAGGTGAAGCCCTCCTCTCTAGGATGCATGTTTTTAAAACAGTCATGTACCGTAATTTCACGACCATATGGCGCACCGTACGAAAAGGCGCAGTCTCAGTTTTGTGTGCCATTACTGTATTTAACACACACATAAAGCGCACCGTACGAAAAGGCGCACAAACAAGCATGCAAATGTGCGTATTGAAAAATATATCGGGAGCAAAACTGAGTTTGGTTGTGCTTTATTTAAGTACTAATTACAACAATATTAAACAATAGTCATTATTAAAATCCGTCAAAGTCCTCATCCTCTGTTTCGGAATCGAACAGCTGCGCAAAATCCATAGCAGGTCCACTTCGCTCCTCGCTGTCGGAGTCACTGTCTGTACCGCGCGGTTCCTCAGAAATTATACCGGCTTTTGCGAAAGCTCGTTTAACAGTACCAGCAGACACGTTAGCCCTACATAAATCCTGTAATAAAAACATAAATCCTGTAAATCCTGTAATAAAAACGATGTTTTATCTAATTTAAAATCCCCTGATCTGTTCCTATCTTTTCTCGATAAAATACAATTAAAATCACCTGCTAAAATAAAGGGAGTTCTGCCCAGCATGTGGGACTGCAGATCTTCTAAAAGGTCATACCTGTCGTGCTTGTCATTAAAACCATAAATATTTAAGAGCTTAAAATCCCGTCCCATAAAACTAAGATGTATTAAAAGTGCCCGTCCGTCTCTCACCACAGTGCTGCCCTTTACCGTCACCAGGGGGCTCTTGATTAAAATGGCCACCCCGTCATTTTTATTCTCATTTGAACCGCTCCATAACGACGGGTGTGGCCACATCTCCTCCCAGTCCCTGTAGTGCACATTCTTGTAATAAAAACAAATCTGAGTTAAAAGAATTAAGATGGGATAAAATACTTTGAGCTCTAACTCTAGACTTCACACTCCTCACATTGATGGTGGAGAGTGTTATCGCCATGAGTATGGTTAAAAACAGGTATGACATTTAAATACTAAAATGACATTAAAAATAAAACCAGTTAAAATACAGTTAAAAAAAGGCCGTTAGGGTGGACCTTGTGAACTCGCCTCTGCCTTCCTCCTCGAGGGTGAGGGGGAAGGGGCTTTAGGCTTGTTCCTCCTCTTCCTAATTGGCATTTGCCGCGGAGTTGATCTCAGGTTTATAGAGAGGAACGAGACCTCGTTGGGGGAGTCGGAGGGGAAGATCCGGGTCTCCTCCACAGAGTCACTGTCTGAGAGAGTCCGGACTCTCCCCCTCTTTTCTGAGAGTAAATTACTCTCAGAGGACGACTCAGACAAAGGTCTCTTGGGGAGCATGGCTTTGTCGAGGAGGGAGCCGAGGGGGTGACCTCCCCCCATAACTTCCACCGACTCCATCTCTGGGTCGGTTTCTGAGGAGAGGATCACAGAGGGGGGCTCTTCTTGCTCCACCTCTCCAATTACCTCGTTAGTTTTCCCTCCATTTTGTCCACTTTCCATTTTTCCGGCCTTCAATCTGTTGGCAAAAGACTTGGGGCAGCTTCTGAACAGGTGGTCAGAATCCCCACATAAGTTACAACTTCTGCCATTGGTACACTCATCAAAAGTGTGACCAATTTCTCTACACTTCCCACAGACCACTTGAGTGCATGCATCCACCAAGTGCCCATGCTCTCCACACCGCCGGCAGAGCTTGGGTTGTCCCTGGTAGTGTATGTAGCCACGGTTCTCTCCCAGAACAATCATACTAGGCAGGTGTTTCAGGCCTTGGTAGCCCTGGGGGTCCTGCCATTGCTGGACAGGAACCCTCCAGCTGCCGGTCCAAATGCCATCCACATCTCTTACCTTGATAGCCTGGCCCTTCACCGTGCAATATCTTCCCAGCCATAAACAGATATCCTCAGCACTCACTGTTTCATTGAACATTCTGACAATCACATGTTTCAGTGAATTGTCAGTCAGGTTCTCAACAATGAATGCTGAAAACCGGGGCTTCACCTTTTCGTATCTTGCCCAGAATTCCTTCAACAGAAGGACTGTTCGAAAGCTTACATCAAACCCTTTGTTGAAGGGCAGAGACAGAATGCAGTTCAGGTCATCGGGTTTGAAACAAAGCACCTTCTGGACAAGGTGTCTCGAAGTCCAAACAGGAAAATTGTGGCACTTTCCCGTTAACTTTCAAAGTGAAGCGAACGCTGTGGTGCCTCCTCCTGCCGGCATGGGAGGCCGACATTTTGGAGGCACCCACAGCTAAAACCAAAATTAAAATGCTAAAACACTGTCTAAAACCAGTTAAAACCGCTAAAACAACAATAAATAAGTGTAAACTAAAACCAAATAGGGTGCCTACTTACTTTTAAAGTGCAGAGGTGCTCTGTGTGCAAAAATCGCAAATAAGGTGCTATAAGAAAAAAAGGGGGGGGACAAAGACAAAAACAGTAACAGAACAAACCAAAAAAAAGACAATATATCCCCCGAGGCCCTAGGTGAAAGCCACAAAGGCCAACACCGTCGGAACCTCGGAGGCGATCGCTGTCTGGTCTGAGGCGAACAGTCAAGTGAAGCTATCAACTACACTTGATCTTAGCCAAAGGCCGAGAAATTTTAGTGTATGCCTTACTCGACACTCAGAGCGACACTACCTTTTATTCTGAAGGATATAGTTGATTTGTTGCACGTAAAGAAAGATCCTGTGAGGCTCAAGATCTCCACAATCACATCAAGAACAATGGTTGTGTCAAGCAGCAAGTTGCATGGCTTACAAGTACGAGGCTTTACGTCTGATGAAAAGATTAACCTTCCAGTTACATACACAAGAGAATACAAACCTGCCAATAAATCTGATATACCCACTTGTAATACAGCAAGAGGATGGCCTCATTTGCAACATTTGGCTGATGAGATGCCAACTGAACTCGACTGTGAAGTTGGATTGTTGATCGGTTACAACTGCCCCCAAGTCCTGCTTCCCAGAGCCGTAATTAGTGGCAAGGAGGGTCAACCGTTCGCCCAGAAATCTGTGCTGGGGTGGAGTATTATTGGCTACAACAATTTTGACAATGAATTTGCAGATGAAATTGGAATCAGTCATCGAATCCTTTCAAAATAAGTCTTTCCAGTCACTCAATCATTCCAGCCACTTAAATCTGAAGTCCACTGTGTGTGTCGCACCAAAGTGAAGGAAATGCTTACTCCAGCAGATATGCTTAAGATATTTGAGTCGGATTTCACAGAAAGGGATGGTGAAGATGTAGCCTTATCCCAAGAAGATCTTCGTTTTCTATCCAAGTTGAAGCAGGGCATCAAACAAAAGGATGACGGGCATTTTGAGATGCCACTGCCCTTTAAAGAGGACAAACAGTCTTTGCCAAACAACTTGGCTGCTGTTTCACATCGCCTCCGGTGTTTAAGGAGACGCTTCAGAAAGAAGAGACGGAAAAGAGTCCAATTTCTGGCTAATGAGTTTTGGAGCAGATGGAAGAGTGTGTATCTTTTGACTCTGCAACAAAGAACCAAGTGGTGTAAGAACCGTCGGAATGCAAAGGTCAATGATGTGGTCCTACTGCAAGATGACCTGGCACCAAGAAACCATTGGAAGCTCGCCAAGGTTGTTGATGTCTTCCCGGGCTCTGATGGACGGGTCAGGAAGGTCAAACTGTTAATCAGTGATGCAACACTAAATGATAAAGGCGCACGCACCATTAAACCTGTGTATTTAGAAAGGCCTATACACAAAATAGTCTCTCTACTTGAATTTGACTAAACTCAATAGTAGTATTGATGTGTGGGTTTTTGAACTTTGGGTTTCCAGAATCACACTTGTGTGATGGTGGGAGTGTGGCGGCAGCCATAAAGATTTTAAGTTTTCCCTTTTTGCACTTTTAATATTTATATATTTTGTACAAATAAACTTTATTTCATTTTCTTATTTTGTTTGCATAAATTCACGACCATGGTGAGTGCATTAAATTGTTTAGCAGTGAATGGACTACATTTCCCATGGTGCATGTGGTGATGTCACTTCCTGCATTGACATGAACTCTCGTGAGCTACTTGTCGAGGAAAAAGTTTGTTAGCATTTTTGGGGAAGCTACATCAAGTTAACTGTCAAGAAAAAGTTGCTCTAAGTTTATTTTCACTTTAACATCAAGGATAACCTCCGCTCTTAGTCTACAAACCGGCATAAGTGGTACGTTGTCTTTTGTTTAACTGTTTTAACCGCATTTACATCTGTCTGTGTTTATGAGTTTGTTTAATTGTGTACTTATGTTTGTTTTATGTAGTTCTACGGTGTTGTAATAAAGAAAACATCAGTCATAAGAACCTGGGCCTTGGATTGTGACTAAGGGAGGAACACTGACATCTACTTGCCCTAATAAATATAATCTGAGGTAAAGTACGTGAACGTGGTCAACGAAATTCTATATTGCCTTCAACTTTAATACAAAACGAGAATTAACTTAAAACTAGTAATGTGACCTTCCAAGCGCGTGCCGAGTAGGGGAGGAGCTGAACGTGATGACGTCAGACGCCTCACTGCCCTGCTACGTGCCCAGTGGAGGAAGTGGTTCGGATTTTGCCGCGAGTTTTGACAGCGATATAAACCCCTCAGGTTCATCCAAAATGTGGATGTTTGATGGAGATCTGCGGTCAGTGAGAGTTTGGAGACAGTTTGGAGATTTAGGAGAGTGAGGAGAGTCAGGAGAGAATGGAGCCAGCTAAGAAGAGAAGGATGTCCGGGTGTTTTCCAAAGCGGAATAAATATTGTCTAAAAAAAGGAAGGAATCGCCTAAGACCTGCCACAGTGGTGAAACTGTTGTTTATATATTTTAAAAAAACAAAACCAAATGACGTGTCCCCTAAAACATAATCACTGGCCATACCTCAACCCCCCTGACCTCACTGTGATTAGGGCTGCAACGATTACTCGAGTACAAAAAATAATCTAGGCAAATTATTTGCCCCGAGGCTTCGTTTAATTTTCATCACGTGGCGTTATATTTCAATTCATGCATCATCGTGGCATTGTCAGACTACTGCGCTGTTCGGATAGACTGCGTCACTGTTTCC
The DNA here is from genome assembly GCA_036785185.1 of Paratrypauchen microcephalus. NCBI lineage: Eukaryota > Metazoa > Chordata > Actinopteri > Gobiiformes > Gobiidae > Paratrypauchen > Paratrypauchen microcephalus. The sequence goes on from JAVJIX010000205.1 coordinate 881,917, forward strand.
ATTTACATAAAACTATTTAAACATTTATAAAATCAGGAATGAAAGAGTTCTGCCTTTTAGTGGATCTCCGCTTTTTTTTTCAGCCGCGGGGTCATTTTTTATATATATATCTGTGCAAATCCGTTGAGAAAAAAAACTGGGTGTGTGTATATGTATAGTTGTGTTTAGGGTCGCCAACCGTCCCTTGAAAAACGGAATCGTCCCGTATTCAGAAACAAAAGTACGTGTTTCGTATTAAACTTCGCGAAGCTTCTGACTGCAGCCCACGTGGAGCCGCGGAGAGAGGAGAGAGAAAGAGAAGAGGAGAGAGCGAGGGAGAAAGAGAGGAGAGGGAGAGAGAGAAAGCGAGAGGAGAGAGAGAGAGGAGAGGAGGAGAGAGAGACGGAGAGAGGAGAGAGAAAGAGAGAGACGAGAGAGAGAAAGGAGAGAGAGCAATAATTAGATAGAACATGCATCATTTGTACTGTCCAGACATGTTGTGCCTTGTATTGTTTTATATTAATTTATACAGTTTTAAGTTAAGCAGGACATATTTATTTTATTCTGTTAATCTTATTATTTTGTATTAAAAATAAATTGCTAATAATTATTTATTTTCCATGTGTTCTTATCACTCAAATATGCACCTAATTCAATTCAGGTTTAAGTCAAATAGATTAAAAAAAATCCCTTCAAGGAACAATGGAAATATACCAAAGCATTTACAGTTTAGGGCTGTCAGTGTTCAGCTACAGTGTTCAACTATGTGACAGAGGGTGTCAGTGTAAAGTGGAGCAGATCTCAAGATTTGTACCAGGTATGTGTATGTCACCACTACATGTTAATAAAATGTGTTTTTTTTTTGGTGTGCTTTGATTTCAGAATTCAAAATTAAAAAAGAAAAAAGTAAGAATCGTTAGAGTACTCGATTGCTCAAAAAAATAATTGACAGAGTACTCGATTCCAAAAATACTCGATAGTTGCAGCTCTAACTGTGATCATTTCCACTTTCATCATTTCCAAATAATCATTTTCCATACTGCCAGTACATACACAGTACACTTCCATCACTATATAAATGCAATTAATTATTATTAATTATTAATTATTATTACTACAATATACATGTTTTACACATTTCTTTATTTTGTCGAGTTTTATTCACAGGTTATCTGCAAAATGTCATACACATAAAGGGATATGCCACCCCCAGGTCAAATTTGGGCATCTCCCCACAGTCCAGAGACTAAAATAAGTGGTGGAAAGCGTTTTCCTGCTCACCCAGCCATTGTCCGAGTCTGTCGCCACTGACCGCCGCGGTATCTGGTGCTCCTCCGCCTTAGACTGGAGTCTAACGTCGCCAGAGAAAGATTTCGGCCAAAAGGAATTAATTTGCTCGATGCGTTTCCCAATTACTTTGTGTGTAGTGCGCATTCATATCGAGTGCAAATAAATGTGCAAATCAACACGGAGAGCTTGCCTTGGTCATTTTGGGTGGGAACTATTTTCCAGTGCGTAAGAATACAGCCGTATCACGCAGCACGCTACCAGGGGAATCCCAGTTACGCACCGGGAAGGGAGTTCCCCTGTTGCACAACGTGGTGCGTGATACGGCTGTATTCTTACGCACTGGAAAATAGTTCCCACCCAAAATGACCAAGTCAAGCTCTCCGTGTTGATTTGCACATTTATTTGCACTCGATATGAATGCGCACTACACAGAAAGTAATTGGGAAACGCATCGAGCAAATTAATTCCTTTTGGCCAAAATCTTTCTCTGGCGACGTTAGACTCCAGTCTAAGGCGGAGGAGCACCAGATACCGCGGCGGTCAGTGGCGACAGACTCGGACAATGGCTGGGTGAGCAGGAAAACGCTTTCCACCACTTATTTTAGTCTCTGGACTGTGGGGAGATGCCCAAATTTGACCTGGGGGTGGCATATCCCTTTAAAATTCATGCCAAATAATATTTTTACGTCCAGTAGATGTCCTACTAGAGCAGGCATGGGCAAACTATGGCCCGGGGGCCATATGCGGCCCGTTAAGCTTCTTAATCCGGCCTGCCGAACTTGAAGAAATTATATTAATAAACCTTGTTAATGTTTTAAAGTTTTAATTTCCCTGCAATTCTGGCGTTTTCCAATAGCTGGCGCACTAGATACATTGACCTTTGTTGAGGTGCGGCGTTTTGCTCCATATTTGTGCTTTACTCTCTGACCCCTCAGCCCTCCTGTAAAGATGAGCGGAGCTAAGAAAAGAAAAGTGGACAGAGAATGTGTTGAGTGGACGAGTTAATAATATTTTTTCACTGAATACTTATCAGCTGCTGTATGCCTGATATGCCAAGAGACTGTAGCGGTTTTTAAAGAAAATATGAGCTGTCACTTTGCCACAAAACATGCTAACAAGCGGTCAACGAAAGAACCTGAAGGAGAACAGAACTTACAGTGCTTTAAAATTGTAACTGTTAATAATAAAAAAAAGGTGTATTTTATTAATAAAATTCCCTGTGTTTTAAGGGGATATGCCACCCCCAGGTCAAATTTGGGCATCTCCCCACAGTCCAGACTAAAATAAGTGGTGGAAAGCGTTTTCCTGCTCACCCAGCCATTGTCCGAGTCTGTCCCCACTGACCGCCGCGGTATCTGGTGCTCCTCCGCCTTAGACTGGAGTCTAACGTCGCCAGAGAAAGATTTCGGCCAAAAGGAATTAATTTGCTCGATGCGTTTCCACGCTGTGCAACAGGGGAACTCCCTTCCCGGTGCGTAACTGGGATTCCCCTGGCAGCGTGCTGCGTGATACGGCTGTATTCTTCCGCACTGGAAAATAGTTCCCACCCAAAATGACCAAGGCAAGCTCTCCGTGTTGATTTGCACATTTATTTGCACTCGATATGAATGCGCACTACACACAAAGTAATTGGGAAACGCATCGAGCAAATTAATTCCTTTTGGCCGAAATCTTTCTCTGGCGACGTTAGACTCCAGTCTAAGGCGGAGGAGCACCAGATACCGCGGCGGTCAGTGGCGACAGACTCGGACAATGGCTGGGTGAGCAGGAAAACGCTTTCCACCACTTATTTTAGTCTCTGGACTGTGGGGAGATGCCCAAATTTGACCTGGGGGTGGCATATCCCTTTAAGAGTCATTTCAATAAACAGCTAAATACTGTGGAACTTGAAAGATGGACATTTTGTTGGAATGCTTTTGTTAAATTTTAATTGAAATAAAGCACATGTTTTCTACATATCCCATGTTATTTTTAGTGTTTTTTATTAAAACACTTAATCCACCTGTTCCTGGTCTGGCCCTTCTGTTAAATTTTAGAACCCTTTATGGCCCACGAGTCAAAAAGTTTGCCCACCCCTGGACTAGAGCAAATGATATTTACGAAGTTTCAAAGGGGAATGAACAGACAAGAATTTTCTTGTACACTTCTAATAGTAATACAGCAGTATTTATTCATTATTTTTACACAGATTAGGGGGGTGCACCGTTCCTGGAGGTACTGCAATACCAGGTCGATGCGTGGAGTGGACGGAGCAAGCCCCTATTCCATCTCCCAGTTCCAAAAATCAATTTAATATATGGTCCCCGGATAGGGGACGTATCAGATATTAAACTGATAAGAACAGATACTACACTTGATCTTAGCCAAAAGGCCGAGAAGCGATAACCTGAAATGGTTCTGCGTGTCTGAAGCCTTTCTCCGCCATACCGACTTCTGTCACGGTGCAAAATGCATAAAAATAAAATAACTTCATTCAAGCGTGGCCATAAAAGAAGTAAACATAACAATACGAAAGCGCCTATTTGGAGTGAACGAGTTGACCCAAAAAAGCGCTATTTTTGAGTTTTAAAGTAAATGGGTACAGCGTCGCAACATTTCCGGGTCACGTGGCACGCCATTGTCCAATCACATTCAAAAACCTTAGAAGAGCGTTAAACTACATAAAATACTCCATAAAACACGCAGATTATAGTTGATTCACGGGGTTATTCTTATGGAAACGTTGTTGTTGTGGCTGAATTACAAAATGGGCATAAAAGCGCTGTTTGAAGCCTTTTTAAGCGACTGCCTCTCTCCTCCGTGAACACAACATACGCGATAGACAACATCTGCCCCTGCACTTTTAATTAGAGCTTTTCAGCACACCGAGTCACTTCGCCTTTTGAATTTAGACAGTTTCATTTTAGTTGTCGATAAAAACACATTATAGACAGAAATTATAGAATCTGTTGGCGCATAATGACATTGTAATATGCCATAAACAGTTTTTTGTTCTTCATACTTTGACATGCAAATTACAATTAATTTTGGTTGAAAGGAGCGTCCCACTCTTGTTAGACGCATACGGTTAGTTTGACACAACTTACTTAACCACAGAATAATAATAATTTAAAAAGATATGCTATGGACTTACAGAACACAAAATTTGAAATAGCTACTTTTGACAAGTTTATAATCTTTTATCAAAATCCGATAGGCTATTTTCTTATTGTTTTTATAATTTCAAGTGACAAAAGGGATTAAAACGGTTTAATCAAGTTGCATCGTCTTCAATAACATACCTGAAGCGTTTTCTTCGCACGTGTAACTTGAGTAATTCTACATGTTCGCTTCGTCTCCTGACTGTTTTTTTCACACGAGTCATTCTCCATCAAGTTTCTTGTCTTTTTATAGTCCACATGTCTTATCTGACCCAGGTTTCTCCGTGAATCAGCGTAGGAAGTGCCATAATTAAGTGGATTTGTTTTTAGCTCATACGGACTACTTTTGGGTTTCAATATAGTGGCCTTCTGTCGCCATCTGGTGGTGATGTATAATACTACATGTGATGGAGAGGAGGCTGGAGTGGATTTTTTGTCTACATATAGAATTAAGTTGTACTAATAAATAAAAGTCTTATGAGAATGCATTGTAACAAGAAACTAAAACCACAAGCAGGGATGGCAGGCTCCTAAATTCATCATTTTGGGATGTCACTATGCGAATGTAGGGTCTGGTTATCGTTTATTTTTGTGCTGGTGGAGGGTCTTTGTGGAGATGTTATTGCTTTGCTTGGAATATTCCACATTATGGCATTAAGGAGAATTAACGTTTTTTACAATCTGAGCCTTATTTCAGTAATAAAAACAAGTTGTTTTACTCACCCATAGCACTTTGGTGTCATATGGAGCACTTCCAGAGATGTTTTAGATTTGCGATCTCCGTAATGTGAGTTCTCGGGGCACATGTTTGCGGTCTCCAAATAACACAAACTTTAGCGCTTTTCAAATCATAGAAGCTCGATGTCTTAGTCTACGCTTTCGTTTGAGTCAAAAGTGGCCTGTAATCCGAGATTTATCCATAGTTTCGAGTAGATGAGGAGGCCAGTGCGCATCAGTTCCCGGGACCCAAACATGAAACTCAAAGCTGTAAATTATGATTTGATTTGAAAAGTGCTAAAGTTTGTGTTACTTGGAGACCGCTTGGGTCATATATTACATTCAGGGACTACGGATGGAAATTAGCTTTGTAGCTATACTCTGGTGCAGAACATCTGTCTCTGTACATAATGTCTCTGTACATTGTCCCTTCAAATAAAGGCTAAACTACTAAACTACTACTACTACATGCTCGGGGCATATATTAGCGCGAGAACTCGCATTATGGATATCGCTAATCTAAAACATCTCTGGAAGTGCTCCATATGACATCAAAGTGCTATGGGTGAGTAAAACAACTTGTTTTATTACCGAAATAAGGCTCAGATTGTAAAAAACGTTAATTCTCCTTTAAAGTTGTCTGTCTCCATGGAGAGAAGCATCTGACACCAGGATATAGGTTATTTTAGTAGAGATATCTTTTTTAATTTGAGAGATGTTTTTTGTTTTGTCATTTAGCAATCAAACTGGAATAAAAGCAAGATAGAAGTTTAACGCCATAGTGTGGAACATTCCAAACACATCAAGCAGGTGCAAGTAGGTGGTTTTCTATCAGAAAATGTTAATAGTCCACCTTTAACTTAAATATATAATTCCCCCCCAGTCTTCCTCTGTACTCACCTCCTCCTCTTCCTCCCTCAATGCTGGCATTGTGCTGATGGACAGTGTTACCGCAGTGATCGTCACAAACAGCACCGACAAACAGGCGAAGATCTTCCCGGGCAGCCCCGAATGTGGCCGCTCCACCATGTCCCTCAGCTGTCCCATGCACCTGTTCACCCTCGTCTCCTTGGGACCCTCTCTGCTGTCTGTATCCAACATCTCCTCCAACATCTCCTCCTCCTCCACCCTCTCCAACGCCTCAAACTCCTCCACTCGCTGCAACAATCTCCGCCTACAACACCATTCTAAGTTATCTTCAGGAACACCCCAATACAGCAGCTCTTCTCTGAACGAAAGTGCACACATGTCTCGGACCGCGCGTAGTTTTCCTGCCCGTAGGAATGCCAGGATGGTTCTGAAAGCACATGGACTGCGGTCGAAGAAGAATTCGTTGTGCGCAACATCGTAGTCGTCGCAGATTTGCATGATGTCATCGAAGGTGCTGCAGAAGCGGAGCTGGCCCAGACGAGAGAGAGGGAAGTCCTCTAGAGTTGTCCAGGGGAGCTGGTACCTCAGCCCACCCACATTTATGATGGCATACAGCCGGCGAGCGCTGGACTGAGGGAGGTCTGTGAGAGAGGAGAAGTTTAGAATGTTAAGTAAGAATAAAGTCTTTCAACATGACTTATTCACATCAACAGGCAGACGGGTAGGGTATTATCTTATAATGTTGTGTTTGCTTGGTTGTAGAGCATGCAAAAGAAGTATTATACATACAGTACAAAGGAGAAGAGAAGCCCCAAAACATCTATGGGCACAGGAACTTGGAACTATAAGCTAGAAAACATGGCTGCTAACCATAGACGGCTCCAGTCAAATGAGCAGTTACAGGAGCGAATTTGGAGCCAGGTTTTATATTAGGAATTAATTTATGAACAAAATAGCAAATCAAAAACACCAAGATCATGTACAGCGGTTTAATACTAACTTTTTAAGACCAAAATGATGAGACTCACAGCAGCAGTTACAGAAAGAGGGGCGACAATATTCCAGTATAAAGTCAATTGAAGCCAGAGTCGATGGAGCCAGAAGCATCCCCATGAACACTTCCTATTTGGAACGCGGTGGCTAGCAGGTTAGCTATGTCCATTTATATATACAGTCTATGCTGTTAAAGTTAGTAATTACAATTATATAATATAACCTGGCACCTGCTGTCTCCATGGAGATGGTATCGCTTGGCCTAGAATGTTCCACAGTATGGCATTACACTTGTATAGCTCTATGGAGATGAGCAGGTGAAGTCACTAGGCCAAGTCACAGGTCTGATCTGTGGACTGGCAAGCTAGCTTAAAGTAAGAATAAAGTAAAAAAGGTATTTTGTTAGCAATAAAAACAAGTGCTATTAAAGAAATTCAAGATTAAATTAAATTAAAAGCTACTATTATGTGTGCTGTGAAATTATTGGAATTGGCTTGACCATGGTTTAGGAACAGTAAAAGCACAGAGGAAGTTCCTTGATACGTGCAAGATGCCACCGTGAAAGCAAAGAGAAGAAGGAGACTACATAAGCTGTACCTGTGCAGAGCTGAGGAGCACATCTGGCCCTCCTGTAGTATACGCCCTTCTCAGGCTCAAGCTCGTGGAGAGGCGGAGGGTCTGACGCACAGCTCAATGCACTGTAGTCATACTCAGAGCCCTCTCCAGCCAGCAGAGTCATCTTCACTGCATCTTCACTGCATCATGTTCACTGTGTCATCATCACTGCACCGTATTTACTGCATCTTCACTGGACCATCTTTACTGTAACATCTTCACTAGATCGTCCTGGAGTCAGCTGCTGCTCACACAAACCTGAGGAGGACAGAAACAGAGTAAAAGGTCAAAAGACGAGTCAGTTGGTAATAAACTAAGACAAAAGTTTGTTTATTGGTTCATTGGAATGTTAATCGCACAGAACTAAGAGTGTATGGAGTGTATGGAGTGTCTATCGAATATGTGTCATGGTCTGTCTGTAAAACAAAAACAAAAACAAAGGATATGCAGACAACACACACAGAAACAGGTTCATCCCAAGAACAAGACGCAAACACAAAAACAGAGGAATGTAGTGTATTCTGTTCACAGACAGCTGAACATTACACTGGGGAAACTAAATAACACAAAAAGCGGCAGACAGGATCGATCCCCGGGTCACCTGGGTCTTTCTGTATGGAGTTTGCATGTTCTCCCTCTGTGTGTGTGGGTTTCTTCCGGACACTCTGGTTTCTCCATTAATGCAAAACATGCACCATTAGGTCAAATCCTGCAGCTAAAAGTAGTCCTGACCAAGACGAGCAGCAAGATCATTATATAAATATGGCATAAGAGGGGTAGCACATCATTGGGTCACAAGCTACTTAAAAGACCGATATCAGTATGTGGAAATTGATAACAATAAATCAGAGTATAATCTTACATTATGTGGAGTACCCCAAGGATCGGTTCTTGGACCTATACTTTTCATTATTTATGTTAATGATATTGTCTCTGTTTCTAGTTTACTCAAATGTATTTTGTTTGCAGATGATACTACTCTATTTTACTCAGGAAAAATATAAATGAGGTTTTACACATAGTAGAGAGAGAGTTTTAGAAAATTTTGATATGGTTCAAAGCCAACAAACTATCCATAAATATTAGTAAGACAAAGTTTATGATTTTTAGTTGCAAAAGGAAAGACATAGATGCAAGATTGGTCATACAAGGATTGGAGATTGAAAGGACAAGTGAGATCAGGTTTTTGGGTGTTATAATTGATGAACATTTGACATGGAAATCACACATAGAACAAGGTAAATCAAAAGTATCACAAACAATAGCTGTATTACACAAAGTGAAGGACTGTCTTAGCAAAAACGCCATGCTTCTTTTATATAACTCACTGATTCTTCCATATCTGACTTATTGTATTGAAGTGTGGGGAAGTGCCTGTAAAACCCTCATTTAACCAGTCTTCCTTTTACAGAAACGCGCTCTCCGTGTGGTAAATGGAAGTGGATACAGAGCCCACACAAACCCTATATTTGTACAATTAAAAACATTCAAATTTAAAGAATTGGTAGAATATAACTTACTCAAAATTATGTACAAAGCTCATCAAATAATATTACCAATCAACTTACAAAATAGATTCAAAAAGAGAGAAACTAGTTATAAATTAAGAGGAACTGATATTTTTTCTAAACCAGTATTCAGAACTAAAGCAAAGGAAAGATGTGTCTCAGTCCAAGGAGTCAGTCTATGGAACAATCTTGAACATGAAATTAAATCATCAACGTCTATTCAAGTTTTCAAGAAAAATGTGAAAGTGGAATTAATGAAAAGATATAGTAGTACTGTAAAAATATTATGTTGTATTATTGTTATTATTATTATTGTTAAATATATTTAGTTGTAATATAATTTGGAGTTGATAAGGGGCAGATATTATAAGCTTATGCTTCTTTCTGTTCCCTTTTCATTCATATTTAAGTTATAATTGTATAGATGCAATTGTGTTGCATCTGTTATTTTTGTTTGTTTTAACAAATGAAATAAATAAATAAATAAATGAAATGAAATGAAATGAGATCAGGGAGATAAGTCCCCGGGCACGCCACTCACTGCCCACTGCTGCTGAGATGTCCCAGTCAAGGATGGGTCAAATGTAAAGGATTCTTTTCCATATGGTGACAAAAGTACCTTTCACTAAAGACTATATCAAGAAGACACTCAAATTCAGGTTTACAGTCGGCGGTCCACCTTCACCTTAAAACTGCTCATTTGAAGGCAGTGAGATGCAGATTTTAAGCAGAGAGAAAGATTGTTGTGAGTAAAATTGTTAAATAAATGTTAAATGAATACTCCAAATTGAGCTTTCATCTACATGGAGATATTATTGTTTTGACTGGAATGTTCCACGGTATGACATTAAACTCTTACGTGTATTGATTTAGTTATAGATGCTATTGAAATGCCTTGGAAAAACTGCATTCTTACTGTGAGTGGGGTCCCGTCTCCACAGATCTGACCTGTAACTGAACATTCTAGACAGAGCAATAAATTATCAACACCTCTTTTTGTAATGACATATAACTCATTTGGTCATGTGAAATCAGATGCAAAATTCAAATTGAATTCATTGGATGCTTGGATCTTTTCTTTTAATTTAATTTGTTGTTTACTACTGTCATTGCACTGGAATTACTACTGTTGCACATTTATTTTTATCTTAACTTCAATGCACATTCTATTGCACATTACCATTTCACTGCTGTGTCTTCCATTGCACATTTTGATGCACACTGCACATTTTTGGACATCTGTAAATAGGTATTTATTTATTATGTTGCACTGCTTTCAGATTTTAGATCTTAGATTTTAGTTTTAGATTTAGATTTTTTTGTCTTAGATAGTTTTTGTTGTGTTTTGTCTATACAATGGTACCTCACCTTACGAAATAAATTCGTTCCAGAAGTGGTTTCGTAACGTAAGTTGAGTAGCCATTTCAATGGAAAAGGCCTGATTCGTTCCAAGGTTGTTGTTTTTTATAGTGTAACTTTTTTTTTTTTATAGTGTAACATTGGTTCTGTGTCCTGATTGGCTAAGAGACTAGACAGGACTAAACGTGGACTAAACCAGGTCTAGAGTCTAGACCTGGTTTAGTTCTGGTCTAGACTCTAGACCAGAACTAAACCAGGTCTAGACCAGGTCTAAACCTGAACTGGACCTGGAGTAAACCTGAACTAAACCAGGATTAAACTACCACATGCCGCTTTTTGCTGGTTTTGTGCGGCTGGTTTGTGGCTCGGGCTCCAGAGGACGCTGCGGTTCCATCTCGTGCTCGCAGCCCCGGTGCCGGTCATGCAGACCAGGACTAGGGGTGCTCCTCGCGCGGTGCCGTGCTCCTCGCCGTGCTCCTCGCCGCGCTCCTCGCCGCGCGGTGCGTTCATGTCTCCGTGCTGCTTCCGGAGTCGTGTCTTCCTCCACGCTTCACTATTTAATACATTTTGTTGAAAATCTTGCGTGTTCGGTGCTAGAGCTAAGAGGCCGAGAAAGGTGCTTTTTGAGCGGGGATAACAGCGGGGCGTGTATCTGAGCGCGCATTATTATTATTCGAATTTTTGAGATTTCGCGTTTCGTAACTTGAATTTTCTTTCGTATCTAGAGACCAAAATTTAATGTGAGGGCGTTTCGTAACTTGGATTTTTCGTATGTAGGGTCTTTCGTAAGGTGAGGTACCACTGTATATTATATTTTGTACACTGTCTTTTTGCACTACCTGGCCAGAGAGAAACAAAATTTTCGATTCACTGTATGCTGAACACATATGGCAGAATTGACAATAAAGCTGACTTTGACTTTGATCTTTGAATTTTATTAACTGACCAAAAATCCAGACATTTAGACACACATTTAGTATTGCTTTTTGTAGTATTTTTCCCCTCTCTTTTGATTTTATTCAAAAAACTATACATAATGTAATATTGAAACCTCAAGCGTAAAACTGAGTATTACGTATTCTTCTTCTGCTGCTACAAATGTGACATGTGTGTCTCTCATCATCGCTGCATGTGGTGGAGTCTGTTATCACGCCCACATGTCTCCAGCCCTCTGCTCTCTCCCTCCACCAAAAACTATACACACTTTCTATTTGACCATTTATGTTTTCTATAGGGTCACCACACTGTTTTTCTCTCTATCTTTCTCTCTCTCCCTCCCGTTCTCCTCGAGTGTTGTCATGAAGGAATGGACTCAATACTGATTCAGGTACCTTAATTAATTACAATAAAAACACTCTTTCTTTAGACAATAGAATGTAATTTTCAACATTAAAGGTCCCATGGCATGAAATTTTCACTTTCGGAAGTTTTTGAACGTTAATGTGAGCTCCCCTACCCTGTTTAGGGCCCCCCCATGGCTAATAGTTGCGAAATGTGTAAACTGAGCATTTGTGATCCTTTTCTGCGTTTGAAAAAAAGACAGCCCAAACGGGCGATTCTGAACAAGGGAACTTTCTGACGTCACACTCAGGGAAAGGTTTTCACCCCCCTCTGGATGTCTACCCACACTCTCTGGAAATCACGCCCAGAGAGTTTGGACCGCAAACAAGCTACGCAATGCGAGATGCGTTTTTTTATTTGCCTGGAGACACGTGAGAATGTTACCAGGCTCGGATGTCCTTTATCCGAGCCTCCGAACCTCTGAAACAGCAGTGGTTTAATTTTATTTTCTGTGGAAATAGTGTTTTTTTTTATGGAAATCGTCTCATATCTTCCTCCGCACTTAAACGCGGAAGTGGGGCCAGCACACAGCGCACCGCTAATCCAGGAAAAAGCGGAGCATTTGGCCACACCCCCACCCGCTGCACTGGCCTGTCTCTGTCCTCCACATTTGCATTCAAGCAACAATGCCCAGAATAAAGTGTTTTAGAGACATATTTAGCCTCACAAAGACGGTCAGAGTCATATCTCATGCGCTGAGGCTTGATTCTGAAGGATTCATTTACAACAGGGGTGTCAAACATGCGGCCCAAGACCTTTAATCTGGCCCCCGGCTGATTTTCTATTAAAATATTTTAATTATATTTTAATTTTCTATTAAAATATTGGTAATTTTCTGCACAGTTTAGAATAGCAGCGTCTCCAGCACCTCTGTACGTGGCCCCTCCCACCAGAGCAGCACAAATGAAGACTTGCTCTTTCCAAACGCTCTTAAAGGACCATCGTTTTGACTGTTGACCGTGACACCCTCATCAGCAAAATGTCAAAAATGAGAAAAGTAGACGCCGAGTGCAGGATTTTCCAAGAAAAATGGACTAAGGTGAATGGGAAACCTGTGTGCTTGTGTTGAAATAGCATTTTTCTTAAAGTTTCAGGTTGTTCATAATATTATAATTAGGGCTGGGAATATTAACGCGTTAATCGCGATTAATCGCGAATCGCGATTGATCGCGAACAATTTTTTTAATCGCGATCAGAGTTTGCCAGCATTTTCCGCAATTCTACCATCCATATGCAGCTCATTTGGTTGTATTAATTAAACTCATTGTCGGTTAAACGCGCTATTTTGAGTTTGCTCGTATTTTGTTCCTTCTACGCATCCGTAGGCAGCTCGAGCGGGCTTCAATAATTTATTTACAATTTCTCAAAGTAAGCACTATTACTGGTTCATTGTTACTTTTTCCTTTCTCTGCACGTTTTTGAAATAAGAAAAATGGTGAGAAATACTTTGCATTGTGAGTTTAACTTTAGATTCGAACGGTCTTACTGCAAGATATCAATTTTAAACATGCAAAATAAATCACGATTAATCGCGATTAACTATGAAATTTCTGAGATTAGTTGCGATCAAGAAAATTAATCGTTTGACAGCCCTAATTATAATATTTTGTAAAAGAAAGAGTTCATCAAATAAAAAGACTTCTGTAATAGATTTATGTTTCTCTGCACAAATATTTGGACTTATTGCTATTTTTGGGGTATATTTGCCATGAGATTTCTGATCCGGCCCCTTTGGGATCAAAGTAGTTTGGACACGGCCCCCGGACCAAAATGAGTTTGACACCCCTGATTTACAATATTAGGGAACCATTAAGGTGCCATATAAAAGCATCAAGAAGTACCATGTCATGGAATCTTTAAAGGTAATACTTTCTTTTCTATTCCCATGTGGTCTTATATCTGTGTAATCCCTCAGTTGTGTAGGTTCCATAGTGCTCCATGGGCGTCTACGAGCCTATGTGCTCTTATACTTGTTCTGATACAGCTCAAGATCATTCTAAAACTACTCAGGAAAACTGTTCTGTCCTGTGAATGTAACTTTTTTAGTATTGATACCTGCTCAAATGGGTATCTAATTTCGATACTAGTTTTAGTATCGATTCTTCTCGTCCTCTCCCATAATCTCTCTTAATTTTTCTTTCCATATCTCACTATTTTGCTACTACTGTACCAATTTCTTTTTGTGATGTTAGGAGAATTCAGTTTTATGATTATGGGTTTGCTACTGTGTGAATTTTAATGTGCAAATGAATGTAACCCCCCCACCCTCTCTCTCCTTCCCTCTAGCTCTCTTTTCTTCCTGTGCAGAGAGAGTCTATCAAGAATCCGAACGGTGATGGCATGTTTGTCATTGTGATCACAGTTCATCCCGCTCTCCATTTCTCTCTCTCTTCACTGTCTTTCCTTTCGCCCATCTAAGCGCTCTCTCTCTCTCCCTTTCTCAGTGTCTCTTTCTTTCTATCTCTATCTCACTTCCTCTATCCCCTTTTTTCCTTCCCAGTCTCTCCTCTGCCTCCCCCTCTCTCCCCCTCTCCCTCCTTTGCTCTCTTTTTTGGCTGTGGTTGGTGGTGCTCCCTCTCTCCTCTTTCTCTCTCTCCTCCCTCTCCACTTGTGGTCACTGGTGCTCTCTCTCTCTCTCTCTCTCTCTCTCTCTCTCTCTCTCTCTCTCTCTCTCTCTCCCTCAGCTGTGATTGATGATGCTCCCTCTCTCCTCTCTCTCTTTTTTGTCTGTGGTTGCTGGTGCTCTCTCCTCTTTCTCTCCCTGCTTCCCTTTCTTTCCTGGCTGTGGTTGCCGGTGCGATCTCAGCTCCACCCCCTTTTCTTCTCTCTGTTCACTCTTCCTCTCCCTCTTTCTTGTCTTTCTCCCCCCCCTCTCTCGCTTTTGGCGTGGTGGCCGGTGCGATCACAGCTCAACCCACTCTCCTACCCCTCTTTCTTCCTCCTTTTCTGTCCCTCTCTTTTCCCTCCCTCTTTTTGTCAACATGGTCCTCCCTCTCTTTCTCTTTCTCCCTCACTGCCTCCCTCTTTCCTCTCTCTCCTTCTCTCCTCCCTTGCTTTTTTGGCAAGGTTGCCGGTGCGATCTCAGCTCCTACGTAGGGCATGTGCTGCAGATTGCCTCATGACTCACGCTTCAGTCTGGAGCTGCTCTCGTTCACTTCTGGATCTATGTTTTTGTGCAGAACCAAGAATCGATCGAGGACATTTAAAGAGTTGCAGATCTGAGCAA
Source organism: Paratrypauchen microcephalus (assembly GCA_036785185.1). Taxonomy (NCBI): domain Eukaryota; kingdom Metazoa; phylum Chordata; class Actinopteri; order Gobiiformes; family Gobiidae; genus Paratrypauchen; species Paratrypauchen microcephalus. The sequence continues at coordinate 896,955 of JAVJIX010000205.1, forward strand.
AGAGCAAAGAGGCTGCCAAAAACAAATTCTTTAAAAGCAGGTGAAAGGAAGGATACTATTGTTAGTGTTGTTCAACAATGATTCACTTCAGTCTCATTGCCCTCTATAATGCTAATCTACTAACAGGAATCTCGTGCCTTATACAGTAATTGACATTTAAACTTTCTGTGTGGAGTTTGCATGTTCTCCCTGTGTCTGCATGAGTTTCCTTGAGGTACTCTGGTTTACCCCATCAACCCAAAACATGCACAACAGGTAAAATCCTTCAGCTATGATATCGTTTTTCCAACGTGCAATATTGTTTTTTCAATACTCTCCCTGTCACTGTTTTATTATTATTATTACTTATTCAAATTATTACTTATTTTACTATTATTATTACTACTTATCTTTATGCCATTCTTGCCTGCACGCACTTTTCTACTGTGAGCTACTGTGACAAGTAAATTTCTCCTGCGTGAGATCAATAAAGTCTTATCTTATCTTATCTTATCATGACCAACATTAGCTCAAGATCTGGAGATGGGCCCCTAGATACTGTGCTCCCTGCTCCTGACAGATTACCCCAGCAGCACTGAAGGATGGGTCAAATGTAGAGGACAAATTTACCAACGGGGACAATAAAAGCTAATTTAATCTAACGTTTATCTATCATATCAAGGTAAAAAATAAAATATAATAAACAAGCCCATATTTTCTGAACTATGTTATAATGCTGTTTCCTCATCATAAACATACCTGGTGTGTTTAGAGTATTAGAGTTCTTCTCTCAAACAGAAAACACTGTTACACCTTGTGATGTCATGTGGTGTACTCCCTACACCTTCACTAGAATCATTTGGATAATTTCATCTCTGGAGTTTCCAATCTACTGAATTAAAGGTCAAAGGCAGCTGATAACATTAAAACTAGCACTACATGACATTACAAGGTGGAACTGAGCATTTTGAGGTTTGGAGATGTAGACAGACTAATAATACTGTAAAGTGTTACTCAAACGTGTGAATGAAACAGAACATTCTGAGGAGGTAACGGCATTTTAACATGGTTTAAAACTCACAAACGTCAGTTTTCAAAATATAGGACCTTTAAAAGTAGTCATCAGAAATTTTTTTAAGACTGAATACGTTTTATCTCTCATCCAAGAGGCTTCATTCATTCTGATGTTGCAAAAAATAAAACCAAACCTGCAAAGAAACTAGTCCAATTCTACACTCAACAAAAATATAAACGCAACACTTTTGTTTTTGCTCCCATTTTTCCTGAGATGGACCCAAAGATCCAAAATTCACTCCAGATACACAACACTACCATTTCTCTCAAACATTGTTCACAAATCTGTCCAAATGTGTGACAGCGAGCACCTCTGCCCCGCCGAGACAATCCACCCCACCTCACAGGTGTGCCACATCAAGATGCCGATCCGACATCATGACCAGTGCACAGGTGCACCCCAGACTGCCCACAATAAAAGGCCACCCCGAAATGTGCATTTTTTTGCTTTATTGGGGGTCCACAGGCCACAACTGATAATCTGATAAACTCTATGCGAAGTGTTGCACTGCATGAGGCAAATGGTGGTCACACCAGATACTGACTGGTTCTGAGTCCCCAGACCCCCAATAAAGCAAAAAAAAAATGCACATTTCGGGGTGGCCTTTTATTGTGGGCAGTCTGGGGCGCACCTGTGCACTGGTCATGATGTCGGATCGGCATCTTGATGTGGCGCACCTGTGAGGTGGGGTGGATTGTCTTGGCGGGGCAGAGGTGCTCGCTGACAGATTTGTGAACAATGTGTGAGAGAAATGGTAGTGTTGTGTATCTGGAGTGAATTTTGGATCTTTGGGTCCATCTCAGGAAAAATGGGAGCAAAAACAAAAGTGTTGCGTTTATATTTTTGTTGAGTGTACATAGAGTCTCCTGATAACCAAACCCAAATAGAAATGATGAGAAACACCTTCTTTGTCCAGATTTAATTTCATATCTGAAAATTTAGCCTGTCTTTAAAGCTGTCAACTCACCTGAAAATCAACGATAAAAACATGGGATTAGCCTGAAAAGCCCCTGTTTTGTTCTGAATGTACCACTAAAGCAGGATCTCACAGACTTGAATCAGAGCTGAGACTCAGACATGTGACAATTTATGAAGACGATGCAGCGATGTGGGAATTTTACCACAAGACTTCACTACATGACTGATGTGACAGCACTATTTTTACTGTTTCCACTGCTGTAATTATACACCACAACAGCCTATTTCTGTCCAACTGAGACGGGGGCAGCTGGGATGTTCGTTTATTTGCAGATTGTGTTGTGTGGTTGGATAATTAAAGCATTATAACAGACTTTGTTTCTATTATTAAGAGGGTCTGCCACTTGGCTGTCTCCATGGAAACATTATTGCGATGCCTGAAATGTACCAAAGTATGACGTAAAACAAAAAAAAGTTTTCATTGCTGTAAAACACCCTTGAAACATGTGTTCTTACTGTGAGCACCAGATGAGTGGGGTCGCCTCTCTACAGAGCTGACCAATAACTTGCAACAGTACTTGCTTGTCTTCATGGAGATAAATTAAATTAATGCCATTTTTGCCTGTGATCTAGAACACACACTTTTTCAATATTTTATGAAGATGAGAGCCTGGTCACCAGTGAATTGATGATTGACAGGGGCACACATGGTCCTTTAGTATCAAAACAAATACGGCTGCTTAGGAGGAAAAAAGAAAAAAAATATCACAGTGGACTGAAAAACATGGCGGGTTTCTGCAGACTCAATGAGCGAAGCACTCCACTCTGTTAAAGGTCCTAAAATTGACTCTTGTGTCTTGTTTCATTCACACATATGAGGATTGTATTTGAGTAATCCTTTATTATTAGTCTGTCTACATCTCCAAAACTCAACATGCTCTGTTCCACCTTGTGATGTCATGAAGTGATGGTTTTCAAATTAACAGCTCCTTTTACCTTTAGTTCAGTAGAGATCAGCAGTTCTGGGGCTGAAGTCTTCCAAGTGATTTTAGTGAAGGTGTTTGAAGTTTAAAGACACAGTGGAGCACTTCCTGTATTACCACATGACATCAAAAGGTGGAATAGAGTGTTTTCTGTTTGAGAGAAGAATTCAGCCTAAATACAGGGGGTCCTCGGGTTACGACGTTGATCCGTTCTTAAGACGCGTCGTAACCCGAATTTCGTCGTAAACCGGATTTTGCCTTTGATCTTCCAACCAAAGCACCAATAACCTTTCCATCTCAATAATTAGACCACTACGCTGCTTGGTTATCACTGCCGCTTTCATAGGAGCAGATCAGAGCCCACATCAGGTACTTCCGCCCACATTGGGCACGCACACGAGGCTGTCTTCTTCTCCCTACAACCACAACAGAGCGTATTCTTCCGCCGCGCGCCGTTCGCGTTTGTTTACATCTCTTACCACGCTAAACCGCGTAAGACGGAATGATGCGTAATATATACATATTTTTTTGAATGGGGGCGCGTTCGTAACCACGAAACGTCGTAACCCGAGACCGTCGTAACCTGAGGACCCCCTGTATGCAGGATTCACGTGTTAAACATGTGTGAATGAAACAAAACACAATGCTATAGATGTTTGCGATGAAGAAACAACACTATAAAACAGAAAATTGTTTAATATGGGCCCTTTAATCTGAGGTAAGAGAAATGTGATTTTATTTGTAAATGATCAGTGATCAGTGAGCTCCTTTGTTTCACATGCATCACTGAAATAAACAAATTTGATTGGACAATCACCTTCAGTTCTATTTCAAGACGCGGCAGAAGGAGAGGGGACCAGATTGATATCCCTCTCTATAAAAAGTACAGAATCTGGATTTTACCAGCCAAAGGTCATGGTGGAACATTCCAGGCAAAGCTCTAACATCTCTATGGAAACAGCAATGTCCTACTGAGGATCAAGCTCTATTATTCTGCTATATTTATCAAATTACTCAACCAAATTCGCAGGTAAACAATGGACATTTCACCTGTTCCATTTCACTCAAACACAACATAACAGGTTATGAGTTTGTCTAAAAAATGGAAATCTTCCATGACGAAAAAAATGCAGCTAGAATGCAGTCAGTCCATACATCTCCCTCTTTTTCAAATGGTCATTCAGTGAACACAAGAGACCTTATCCTCCTCCTCTCTCTCTCCCTTTCACTCCCTTTCTCCTTCTCTCTCCCTCCATCTCTCATTGACTAAACACTTCTAAATGGACCATAAGAGGCGTTTTCCATGGATCGACTCAAACCACAGAAGCTGTTAGAATCTCCGGCTCTTCTCTAGCTCTGATTTCCTCAAATCTGGTTCAATATTGGCAGAGACAGACTTGGCTTAAGTAGTCCATAAACGCCTTTACTGCAAATCTGTCTGGTTAAACACACACACAAAAACTATATTCGCTGAAGTAAGGGTTTAAATACGATCTTTAAATCATATTTATCTGACAGGGTAGACTAATTTCACGTTTTTATATTTAAAGGACCCGTATTGCACTATTTTCAGATCTATATGTTTTAATGGTGTTCGTCATCAAAAACATACCTGGAGTTGATACAATACCTCCTTCTATGAATAGGAACGACTCTCAACAGATCTGAATTGTAATGTAGCTTCATGCTGTATCGTGCTTGTCTCTTTTATGATAGATAGGTTTAATCTATATTTTGGAAAAGACAAAGCAATAATATTTCCATAGAGACAAGCAGGTAGTCAATTTTGTGTATTAATACAAAAATATTTGTTTCTAGTTTCTAGTTTAGACGTACGTGGAGGTAATTGCGTATGTGTTACCTAGCAATCATAATGTTAACAGGGGCTAAAACTTGTGTAAATTACATAATAGTTATGAGACTAATAAAATTAAATTGCATGCTTTTTGTCCGTTACATTTGGATGGAATTCTCTGTAAATTGTAAATTGAGTTTCTAGTTTAGAACTCAGCACTACTTCCTGTTTTTTTATACTTTTCTTCTCAACTTTTCCACAAACTGCCTCTTAACTGATGTAAAACTATGATGAACATTAACCAAAGGTTATCCACCTAACCAAGTCAGAATTAGAAAAAAACATGAAAGTCACCTGTCATATGCACTTTAATATGACCTGGAATAGTCCTGTTATAGACCTGGTTTAGTCCCAGATTAGACCTGGAATAGTCCTGTTACAGACCTAGTTTAGTCCTAGATTAGACCTGGAATAGTCCTGTTATAGACCTGGTTTAGTCCCAGATTAGACCTGGAATAGTCCTGTTATAGACCTGGTTTAGTCCTAGATTAGACCTGGAATAGTCCTGTTATAGACCTGGTTTAGTCCTAGATTAGACCTGGAATAGTCCTGTTATAGACCTAGTTTAGTCCTAGATTAGACCTGGAATAGTCCTGTTATAGACCTGGTTTAGTCCTAGATTAGACCTGGAATAGTCCTGTTATAGACCTGGTTTAGTCCTAGATTAGACCTGGAATAGTCCTGTTATAGACCTGGTTTAGTCCTAGATTAGACGTGGAATAGTCCTGTTATAGACCTGGTTTAGATCTGATGGTTCTCGGAAAGCCAAATGTTTTCTTTGGTGGTTTCTTTGGTAGTTTAGTTTCCTTTCAAAACATGCACAGTATATTGTTAATTACTGTGCTGTGTCCACCTAGTCAAAGATCTGTGGTTTATAAATTCTTTTCAAATTCTTTGTGCCTGCTGTTCCATTTAAAAAGATGCTAGTTTCAATGCTAGTTTCAATTCAATTTCTCACTTGCTAGTGAAAACAAGTGAGAAATTTAAGAAGAAGAAGAAGAAGTGAACTTTATTGATCTCACACTGGAGAAATTCTTCTCTGCATTTTAACCCATCCTATATATATATATATATACATATATTAGGAGCAGTGGGCAGCACACACATTAGGGCGCCCGGGGACCATCTCCATGATCTTCTTGCTTCGGCTTGGTCAGGACCTAAGCTGGAGTACCTATGGTGCATGTTTTGGGTTGGTGGGGGAAACCGGAGTGCCCGGAGGAAACCCACCCAGACACGGGGAGAACATGCAAACTCCACACAGAAAGGCTCGGGCGACCCGGGGATCGAACCCAGACCATGCATGCAAACGCCACACAGAACACACACGGAAAGGTCTGGGCGACCCGGGGATCGAACCCGGAACCTTCTTGCTGTGAAGCAAGAGCGCTAACCACTCTGCTACAAATTGAATTGAAATAAATTGAATTGAAATAAATGTAATTATAAATGTAGGAAATGTTAACTATTCATATTAAGATGAATATTCTGATTTCAAAACATGGTAGCTGTGGTAGCTTGTTTTTCTGTGTAAGTTGTACACTGAATGCATAAACATAACTAGTTCTGTTTTTCCTGTTTTAAAGGTGCACTTTGTAACTTTTTAGTCGGGGGTCCGTCACCTGCTTGATTCTATGGATGTGTCATTGCTCTGCCTAAAATGTTCCACAGTGTAACATTAAACAGCTCTACTTTACATTCATTCAATTACAGGTGGTTTTATAGCTCAAAAATAACTAGAAAAACAGGCATTCTGGCTCTGTGCGGGGCTGCCTCTCCACAGATCTGACCCGTAAGTTGGTCTGGTTTGGTCTTCATGAAAATAAAAAGGTTTAATACCATACTGTGAAACATTCCAGACAAAGGAATAACATCTTCATGGAGAAAAGCATATGAAGGACTTTCCACCAGAAAAGTTACACAATGCACCTTTAAGACAGTAAAAATCTGGTACAGCGGCTTTTTTTTTTTTTTTTTTAAATCACACATATCAATATCATACTTGACTTCACTCCTCCAGCTGTTGTGTTTCCATATGAGCTGCTGAAGTCCAGTCCAGATCTTCTCAGCTCCTCAGGTCAGACTCTGGTCCATCAGAGATACAGTACCTGAGGACAGCAGGTTTAATGACATAGACCAGACCCTCCAGGAATTCGCGATGTTGCGATTTGCAACTTCAACGCAACTTCAGCCAATCCCCGTGAATTCAGGGCGGTGTTGCAATTTTGACCAATCACCGCAACTTTTCCGCAATTTTAACTAATTTTGACCAATCATCGGCGACGTATTGAACGTCGACCAACTTCCTTCTGTGTAGGAGACGTAACTGAGATGAGGTGCACGGTGCGTTTGTGTGTGTGTGTGCGGCAGAGGCGGTGGGTCACGTGAGTGTGGATGTGTGCACGTACAGAAGTGTGTGTGTGTAAAAGCGCGCGCTCACCTGTCACACAGAGGAGAGAGTCAGGGTTGGGGTGTAACCGTATTTTTTGTTGACCGCAAACCATTCATTCATCTTTCACGTTATTCTGTTCATCCTGCTGGTTTTCATGAGTTCCATTTCATCCTGCTGCGCTGTCATAGCTGTGTGCGCTCTTTTTGTAATAAATGCACAAAACGCATATCTGGATCTCAGCGTTATCTGTCACCATAGCCTCCTCTTTGCGCGTCACAAATCTGCGAGCCATAGGACCCAACCTCATATTCTCGGAATATAAGGTTGGAATATGGAATCCGCAACATTCTGCTTTACTTCCGTGTGACAAAACGAAACTGCGGCCGTGTCCCCAGTTCCCAGAGCGCACAGCTCGGAGTGCGGCCCGAAGGGGGACTCAGACTGCAGTCAAGGAGGTGCACACTTGCTCAGCCCAGACTGCAGTCCCGGACATTGAGACCCGGACCGCGTGTTAACTGCGCATGGGACAAAAAAGAAGTGGGACAGCAGTCGTCGCGCCGATGTACTGTCGAAATGTGTGACGCTCATGCCCTTCGGGCCATGCTCCGAGCCGCGCGCTCTGGGAATTGGGACACGGCTTCTAATGGCAAAGAAACATGTCTGCGGCGCCATTTGCCCACAAAAATAACAGCAAAAGACCGGGCGAAACAGTTCCCCTCCTAGTAATTTATTTTCGATGTTGGTAAGGTTGTTTTAGGACCATATCTGTGATCTCTGTGTCTTTGTATTATTCTTTGTCAGTAATAACTCAGTATTCAAAATATTACTCAATTTTAATTACAAAAAGCGAAAATCGCAACTATTTATCGCAACTTTCACTTCCTCCCGCAACAAAATAGCAACAAAAACCTTAAAAGCACCGCAACTTTCATCGCAACTTTTTGGAAAAGCTCCCGCAAATTCAGGCATTTTAGCCCGCAACAATCACAAAAAATGCCCGCGAAATCCTGGGGGGTCTGATAGACTATTATCAGAAAGGAAACTCATTAGAAGATCTCATTACAGGAGGGTAAGAGGACTCAGAATGGATGACATGTGAAAGCCTGACAGAACTGTAGCCAACTATAGACTCACGATGGGACCCAAAAGTAGGTAATTATGTCCCATTTTACTGTTTTACATTTTTTAATCTCTGCAAAAATATTTAAGGATAAGGGAATAAAAACACAAAATCTGCACTACTATAAAACAGAAAACCTCCAAACATTGAGAAAGATAAAAATGAAATATTATGGAGACTTAAAAAGGTTGTCTTTGTAGCGACATGTTATCTGGCTACAAATTGTGAACTTGACCTGCTTGTCTTCACGGGGATGTTACCGCCTGAAATATGTTCCACAGTTTGGCTTTAAATGTATTTGGCATTTATTCAATTCAGTTATCCAAAACAAAATAGTTTGAAACACATGTATTTTTACTGTGAGCTGAGGCGCCTCTCCACAGATATGACCTGTAATTTGGCCTGGTTGTGTCACCTGTTTCTCCACATGCTTGCTTTGCCTGTAATACTCCACAGTATGGCATTAAATGTATCTATCTCCATGGAGACAAGAATATGGCAACTCCAGGCCAAGTTGTAAGTCATATCTGTGGAGAGGCGACCCCACTCAGTGTAAGAATGTATGTTTTTGAGCAATAAAATATTGATAATTAAATGGCTCATATTACTCCATTTTCTGATCTGTTATAATGCTGTTTCCTCATCACAATTGAGTTTTGTTTCATTCATGTTTAACACACAAACCCTGCAAATTTAGGCTAAGTTCGTCCCTTAAATGGAAAACACTCTGTTCCACCTTATGATGTCATGTGGTGTGTCCCACCGTGTTTTTAAAACTCCATACTCCTTCATCAGAATCATTCAGATGATTTCAGCCCTGGAATTGCCAATGTCTACTGAGCTAAAGGTAAAAGGTACCTGTCAAACTACTGCTTCATGACATCACAAAGTGGAACAGAGCATTTTGAGGTGCGGAGATGTAGACACACTCATTCACTGCGTGCACATGTAGGATCGGATTGGATTTCTCCAAATCCGATCCCATTACTCAGCGGGTGGTCTCTCCTTAGATCCCAGTGCACATGAAGCTCGTGTAATCGGGTAACGGTCAGCGACCTGGCCGGCTCCGCCATGCTATGTGGCGCTGTAGTCCAACTATTTCCGGGTGATGGCTACTCAATAAAAACACAACGTCTATGTGCACGCAGTCACTGCATGCACACGGACGAGTGTAATCCGATTGCAAACAGATTGAGATCGGATTCATGTCCACAGGCTAAGGATCGTATAGGGATTGGTTTCGCAAACCCGATTGGAACCCCTGGCTTAGGCCGATAGTAATCCGCTTGGTGCCGCCTTGTGCACGATATCGGATTGGATTGGTGTACTGCGCATGCGTGGGAATTTTCGCCAGGGATTTCACCCGGAAGTGGCAGGAGGCGCCGACGTCGTCATAAGTAGCGATTGTTCCCGGAAAATTCAGAAGAAATCATAGCTGCGAAGAAAGAATGCACAACATGTACACCAATGCTGCTCCGTCAAACTCCTCGAGCACCATCTTTGTATACCGCCACGTAGTTTGTTGTGTTTTTATTGAGTAGCCATCACCCGGAAGTAGTTGGACTACAGCGCCACATAGCGTAGCGGAGCTGGCCAGGTCGTTGACCATTATCTGATTGCACAACTTTCATGTGCACTCGGATTGGACGACAGACCATCCGCCGATTAACGAGATCGGATTTGGAGAAATCCAATCCGATCCTACCATGTGCACGCACTCACTAATAATAAAGAGTTACTCTAACATGTCCGAATGAAACAAAACACAACTCCAGGTCTGCTTCTGAGGAGGTCACAACAGTATAACATGGCTTAAAGCTCAGTTTTGTGTAACATAAGACCTTTTAAATAGAAGCAAGATAGTATAGTTTAATGCCATACTGTGTAACATTCCAGTCAAAGCAATAACATCTCCATGGAGATGTTTTATTTTTGTTCAGCCAGTATAAACCATATCATATCATATCATGTTATATTGTGTTATGAGTCATAGTGGGTTCTTAATAGCATTACACTCCACTAACATTACATAGCAGAGTGCTTTCAGATCCATCTCACAGTGTGCTCCATTACAAGCCCTTTTTGAGTAACGGCCTTCTTCTCTGTTTAAAAGTTCAGAAAAATGTAAATTGTATTATGTGTCTGTGATTCTGAGTCTAAAGTGGGAGATGTTGTTGACACAGACATGCCACTGCAGCCTGTTTCCATGGAGGAGGAGGAGGAGGAGCCAGCAAACCACGGACGTAATATATATATGTACTGTTAATAATGTTTAAAGGTCTTATCTTCCACAAAAATGACCCTTATGAGCTTTAAAGGTGCATCATGTTACTTTTCTGGTGGAGGCTCCGTCAAATGCTTTTCTCCATGAAGATGTTATTGCTTTGTCTGAAATGTTTCACAGTATGGTAGTAAACATTCATATCATCATGGAGACCAAATCAGCCCAAGTTACAGGTCAGATCTATGGAGAGGTGACCCCAGTCATAGTCAGAATTCCTTTTTTTCTAGGTATTTTTGAGCTATAAACCACCTATAATTGAATAAATGTAAAGGCAGAGCTGTTTAATGTCATACTGTGGAACATTCGAAACAGTGGAATGACATCTCCGTAGAAACAAGCAGGTGACGGACCCCCAACCGAAAAGTTACATAGTGCACCTTTAAACCATGCTATAAAGTTCCTCCTCAAAAACAGACCTTGAGTTGTGTTTTGTTTCATTTACACATTTGAGTAATTCTTTATTATTAGTCTGTCTACATCTCCAAAGCTCAAATGCTCTTTTCCACCTTGTGATGTCACGAAGTGGTAGATTTCAGCTACCTTTTACCTTTCGTTCCATAGAGAATGGCAATTCCAGGGCTGAAATCATCCAAATGATTCTATTAAAGGCTTATGGAGCACTTCATGTATTACCACATGACATCACAAAGTGGAACAGAGTGTTTTTCTGTTTGAGAGAAGAACTCTGCCTAAATATGGAGTTTTTGTGTGTTACACATGTGTGAATGAAACAAAACACAACTCCAGGTCTGTTTGTGATGAGGAAACAACATTATAACAGAAAATAGCGTAATATGGCGTAATACTTGATACCAATTTTGATACCACAATAATTAAAAAACAAAACAGTTTAAAACACACAATAGAATGCAATTTTCAGCACAAAAAAATATTGATTTCTTGAAGGTACCATGTGGCTCTATACTTATACTATTTTTGATAGTTTTAGTTTTAGTTTTGGTTTTAGTATTGATTAGTATCTGATTTTCGCTACTTTTGACAAAACTTGTATGAAGAAATATATACTATACTGACACATAAAGCGACTAAATGTCTACTGATCTGTAAATATAACTGCATAATTACAAATAAGAAGGAAAATAAGAAAAAAAAAATCAAATGTAATGTGATTCTTTAGTCATCTTCTAAGGCTGACCCCATTTAAAAGTATTATTTCATATTTTTTAATTCTATTATTTCAAGTTAAAGGAACACATTTTGGTCTTAAAATCCAAATCATTACTTTGGACCAGTGTAATATTATTAAATGGAAAAAGGTGATTTGTTTAAAACTGGTCAATGTTTCTTTTCTTTCTTGAGTGCGGTCTCTCGTCTTGGTGAACCTGATCTGATTAAACCGTCAAAACAGACAGAGACGCACAAAATCTGAACCAGCAAAGATGACATTAGACTGGATTATGAATGAGAAAATATAGAATAAGAAGATCTCTTAGAAAGAAAGAAAGAAAGAAAGAAAGAAGATAGAATTCTGCAAAGATGATACTAAATCCAGGTAAGATTTTAAAATAAAGAGTCCAAATATAAAACAAAACTGACCTGTGTCCTGTGTGAAGTTGTAATAATAATGTGTGTACTCACAGATGGAGAGAATCACGGTGTCTCCTTCTTCTTACTCTGCTCAGACTCTGCTCTGTTAACAAGAGCAACAGGCGGACCGCACTATCTCTCCTCCTCTTTCTCTCTCTCTCCTCTTTCTCTCTCGCTCGCATTGCCTCCTTCTCCCTCTTTCATCTTACTTCTCTGCACTCACTCCTCCTTCTTTCTCTCTCTGTCTCTCTCTCTCTCCTCTATTTCTCTTGCCTCTCTTTCAACATTCTTTCTCGTTGTCTCTCTCTCCTCCTCTCTCTCTCCTCCTCTCACCTCTTTCTCTCTTGCTCCCCTCCTCTCTCTTATTTCCTCCTCCTGTTTCCTCCCCCTCTCTTTGATCTCTCCTTCTCCTGTTTCTCTCCTCCTTTCTGTCGTTCTTTCTCTCACCGTCTATTTGTCTCTTTGTGTTAACTGAATTAACCACTCTCTCCCATCCTCTCTCTCTCTCTCTCTCTCTCTCTCTACTCTATTTCTCTTGCCTCTCTTTCAACATTCTCTCTTTCTCCTCCTCTCTCTCTCCTCCTCTCTCAACTCTTTCTCTCTTGTTCCCCTCCTCTCTCTCTTATTTCATCCTCCTCCTCTCTCTCCTCTTTCATTTCTCTCCTCTCCCTTTCTCTCCTCCCCCCCTCTCTCTCCAACTGTCTCTCTCTATTCCTTTCTCTCACCCTTTATTTCTCTCTTTGTCTTAACTGAATTAACCACTCTCTCCCATCCTTTCTCCTCTCCCTCTTTGTTTCTAACCCCCTCACTCTTACTCCCTATCTCCTCTTCTCTGTCTTCGTCTCCTCTTTTCCTCCCATTTGCCCTGACCTCATACAGTACATCCTCCCATTTTCACAAAGCACTGACATCACAAGAACTAAACCAGCATCAAATCCGAACCAAAGCAGAACCAAACTAGAACCAAACCTGGACCAAAACCAAGACACAACAACAACAAAGCCATAAGTAAGGCAAAAAAAAGGCAAAGTCAGGACTAAACCAGATCTAAACCAGGTCTAAGTATGATTGACAAGGCAATTAATTTACAATGAGAAGAACCTTCAACAACCTACTCTCTCTCTCTCCTCTCCCTCTCTTTCCCTCTTTCTCTACCACTCCCTCTCTCTCTTCTCTTTTTCTTTTTCTCTGCTTTCTTGCCTTTTCTCCTATCTCCTCCCCTTTCTTCCCCTTGTCTCTCCATCTTTCTTTCACTCTCTCTCTCTCACACATACTCTCCTCTCTCTCCCTATATATTTTCTTTCCTTCTCTCCTATGTGTCTTTCTTTCTATATCACTCTCTTCCTTTCTTCAATCTCGTTCTCCTCTTTATCATGCTTGTTTTTCCTTACTTCACCCCCTCACCTCTCTCGTCTTCTCTTCCCCCTCTGTTTCTCTCCATCCCCATTTTCTCCTTTCCTCTAACTCCGCGTCTCCCCATCTTTCCATTCCTCCCCTTACTCTCTCTCCATTTTCTCCCCCTCTCTTCATATCTCTCTTTCTTTCTCTCTCCTCTCTCTCTTCTCTGCACCTTCTCTCTGTCTGTCCGTTCCTTGATCCCTTGCTCCCTCCCTCTGCTGACATCACAAGTGGGATGTGTCAGTGTATCCAAAGCTTTTGAGTGAGCGCCATGGCAACCGGCATTAGCCACGGAGCGTCCTTCTTTCTGTAAACTGGAAAAATCAGGAGTCTGTGATTATGGAGAAAACAAAAGATTTACATACGGTCCAGAGGTGGTCGAGCGGTGAAAGGGGAGAAAGGGAGGTAGAGGAAGAGAGAGCGAAAGAGAGGAGAGTGGGAAGGTAGGAGAGAGGGTAGAGAAAGAGGGAGAGGAAAGAATGGGGGAGGTATAAAGAGAGAGTGCAGGGAGAGGGGAAAAGGAGGAGAAAGGGAAAGAGAAAGAAAGGAGAAGCCAGGGTAGCAAAAGAGGGAAAAAGTAGAAAGGGGAAAAAGAGGAGGAGCAAAAAAAAAAAAAAAAGGGGGGGGTAGAAAGGGAGGATGAGAGAGATGGAGAGGAGGGAGAGAGGGGGTGACGGGGAGGGAGAGGAGAAAGAGAAAAAGAAGCGGAGATTGGCTGAGAGAATAAGGGGGGAGTGAGAGAGAAAGAAAGAGAAAGAGAGAGAGAAAGAGAAAGAAAGAGAGAGAGAAAGAGAGAATGAGAGAGAGAGAAAGAGGAAAAGAGAGAGCAAGAGAGAAAGAGAAAAAGAAAAGGTGATAAAGGGAAGAGGTAAACCATGGCTTAACATTTACTAAAATGGTGAAGTCCAGTATGGGATTAAACAAGGACTAAATTAGGACTAAACCAGGACTACATCAGATCTAAACCATGAAATCCATCCAGGAGTAAATCAGTTGAAGAAGACACTGCACTTGCTAATAATGACAAACCACTGTCATCCCCCTGTTAACACAAATAAATGAGAGATATTAACTTACAATTTAGCGTGAGTGAAGAGCCCATCCACAGTTCACAGCACATTTCAAACACGTCCATCACCAGCAACAACTGAGACAAGAAAACAATGTATTTCAGAATGTTTGTAGAGGTTCAAAGGTGCACAATGTAACTTTTTGGGGGTTTCCATCAGCTGCTCACAGCAGCACGGTGGCTGAGTGGGTAGCGCTCATGCTTCACAGCAAGAAGGTTCCGGGTTCGATCCCCGGGTCGCCCAGGCCTTTCCGTGTGTGTTCTGTGCGGAGTTTGCATGTTCTCCCTGTGTCTGGGTGGGTTTCCTCCGGGCACTCTGGTTTCCCCAATCAACCCAAAACATGCACCATATGTAAAATCCTCCAGCTGAGGTCCTGACCAAGCCGAAGCAAGAAGATCATGGAGATGGTCCCCGGGCGCAGTAATGTGCTGCCCACTGCTCCTAATAACAGGATGGGTCAAATGCAGAACTGGAATTTCCCCACTGTGGGACTAATAAAGGCATAGCTTTCTTCTTGCTACCTGCTTGTTCCTATTGATGTCATTGCTCTACCTGGAATGTTCCACAGTATGACATTAAACAGCTCTACCGTAGATTTATTCAATTACAGGCGGTTCCATAGCTCAAAAATACCTAGAAAAACAGGCATTCTGACTGTGAGCGGGGGGTCACCTCTCCATGGATATGACCTGACTGGCTTGGTCTGGTTTGGTCTCCATGAAGATAGAAAGGTTTAATGCCATACTGTGAAATATTTCAGAAAAGCAGTAACATCTCCATGGAGAAAAGTATTTGACAGACCCTCCACCAGAAAAGTTACACAATGCACCTTTAATTAGCCCGAATAAACCATGCAGCCCTTGATAAACCAGAATCACTGGTTTATCAAACTCACTTACCTTATGCATTGAGAACAGTAAAGCTAACAACAACAACAATGCTCTCTTCCTGATTATTGTACAATAAAATGCTATAATTAGACAGTGCACTGCATATTTTGAACGCAAGAGCTGCTTCATACAGTGTATTCATACAATATATGTACAAGACAAATTTTCTCAAATACACATGAAAAAAATCAAGTACATGAGCTTTAAATTACATAGTTATAAAGTGTGAATCATTCTTAGAAAACTATTTTTTTCATTATGAGTTAAAGGTGCACTATGTTACTTTTCTGTTGGGGGTCCGTCACCGTTTCTATGGAAATGCCATTGCTCTGCTTCAAATGTTGCACAATAATGTCATTAAACAGATCTACCTTGCATTTATTCAATTACAGGTGGCTTATAGCTCCAAAATACCTAGAAAAACAGGCATTCTGACTCTGCCTTTCCACAGATCTGACCTGTATCTTGGAATGGTTTGGTGTCCATGATGATAGAAAGGTTTAATGTCATACTGTGAAACATCCCAGACAATTCCAGACAAAGCAATAACATCTCCATGCAGAAAATCAGGTTGTGGACCCTCCACCAGAAAAGTTACCCAATGCACCTTTAAGTCTTTTTCCATGGAATATAAATGCTACTACATGTACTACAAAGTGTCAACTGTTACTTTAATGACTGCAGCTTTAATGATTAGTTAATTGTGTCCATTCAGAATTAGCTTGCATTATTTCCATAGCAAGGCTTATCTGTAGCTCTACATGACTGGCTCTGTATAGGGTTCATTATCCTTTTATTGACCAACCTATCTGAAGTGAAAGCAGGCAAGTAAACACAAACTAATTATGTTTAGTCCAATGCTTTAACTAGTCCTGTGACTTTCACGACAAGCTCTTTTGAACAATGATTACTCAAAGGTCCTATATTACACAAAATTGACTCTTGTGAGCTTTGTGGCCATGTTAGAATGTTGTGACCTCCTCAAAAACATACCTGGAGTTGTGTTTTGTTTCATTTACACATGTTTGAGTAACTTTTTATTATTATCTGTCTACATCTCCAAAGCTCAAAATGCTCTGTTCCACCTACTGTTGTCATGTAGAGGTATAAACAGCTACATTTTACCTTTTGTTCAGCAGAGTTTGGCAATTCCAGAGCTAAAATTATTCACATGATTCCAGTGGAGCACTTCCTGTATTACCACATGACATTGTATCTGTTTGAGAGAAGAATTTAGCCTAAATGGGCTCCATTAACGCTTACGTCACAAAACCAGAAGACGTTTGGAAGCATGCGTTTGACGACTTTGGGCTCTGTTGGGGATAGTAACTCTGAAAAACGTTATAGATAATAGATATTTTCTTAATCTAGATATCATTGTATTCTTTTATTGTAAAGTTCCGTTATGTTCAACAGATCAGCAGTTACAACCAGCTGCCTGTAAGTGACATTGAAGACGCGATTAGAGTGTAGTGTCCCTGTTTTGACTTATGAAACTTTGAGGAGCACCCGCCTCACTGTTGCCATGGTATTAGAACTTTAAAGGTACAGTGTGTAGGATTCGTGGCGCATAGGTGGTTAGTAGCTATTCCACTTCCTCTTTTGGCTACGGCAGACCTCGAGGGTCACCCGGGCGCGCCGTAGCGCCGACAGCTCGCGTGCCCGCGCACGATCCGCGCGCCGCTGTATACATAAAACGCGGTCCCCCGTTCAGTTTTTTTTTTTCTTTTCGCATGAAAACACACAATCCCGATCATGATTCATGACAATCTACACATCAAATGAAACCTTACAGTCTCCTCTTTTTGACTATGCAATTCATTTCCCTGCAAAACAATCACTCCCCGAGCACATGGGGCTTTTATACAGAAAAGCACAAAACTTAGCTTACTTAGCTTACCTTTGAAGGCTCTGGACAGGTCAAACTCTGTATTTCACCATAAACTTGGTCTCAATCTGTCCATAAGGATCCAGCAAATAAAATCCAGTAAAACAATTAAGTCCAAAATACGTGTTATATCCATTACGATGTGTGATACAGCAGCATGCTTGTTTACACGAGGCTCCCCCCTTCCCCCCTCCCCTTCCCCTTCTCTCCTTCGCTCCTCTGCTCCCATATGCAGCGCGGCTGAGCAGCTGCTAGCAGGAGCCTCGGCGAAGGATGAGCCCAAATGTCCTTCTGCGGCTCTCGTATTCAAAATGGCTGCCTCTATATGGGGAAGATCCCCCTTTTATGTGACTATATCTAAGTCCAAAAGAATACTTTGATTTCATGATGGAAGTGAAAAGGCTTGGAAAACAATGTATTTTTGAATGGGTATCTTCAATTTCAGTAATTAACAGGTAAAAATCTTACACACTGTCCCTTTAAGAAGGTAGAGTCACGTTGAAAAGTTTTGGCAGGTTGTGAAGAGGGCTGATGCTGAATCCACTGTTTTATCACATGCCCAGTGTTGGTAACTACAAGGAAAGTCCTCATCTGCAAGTTTCTGGAAAGTGTGAATAGAGCCTATATACAGGGTTTGTGTGTTAAACATGTGTGAATGAAACAAAACACAACTCCAGGTATCTTTGTGATGAGGAAACAACATTAGCTCAGAAAATCAGAAAAAGAAGCATAATATGGGCTCTTTAATGAACCAAAACCAAAAGAACCTAATCTTTTTCTTTGTAATTGTATGTATTTTTCACATGACTTATTCTGAACCAAAACAAAAATCAGCACAGAAGCAAGTGAGAGCTTTTTGGACAAAAAGATTATGCATATTTCATTTCAACAGCCCCATTTTCAGTTTGCTAAGTTTAATCAAATTTGAGCCTTGGACATTTCTCTCTCTGATTATTTTGTAGTTAAAGTGAGTTCTCACATTAGCTTATAATAAATATAAAAAGAGCCTTTTAAATGTCTCTTTGAAATGAACAGATCCAAATGATTCGTGTTCCATAAAAGAGCTGATAGTCCCAGCTAATGTTCACGCATTATTTGTTTGGGATTGTCTCCACAAACTCGCCATATTAATCTTAATGCTTGAAGTAATTTAATCTGACAACAATCATGTCTTTGGGGTTAAATAATGGCATCACTTTATGAAACTAAAGTGAAAAAATGTTTTCACTTTGTTTATTTATTCTGACAGAATACGTTGAAGTTTGTGCCAGGTTTTGTCTCATGTGAATAGGGCCAGTAATTACAGAGATATAAACCATAAACCAGGTCAACAAATCTGCAATCTGACAGTTAAAGGTGTTATATTACACAAATTTGAACATCGAAAACATACCTGGAGTTAGTTGTGTTGTTTCATTCACACATGTTTTGTGTAACCCTGTATTATTAATCTGTCTATATCACCAAAGCTCAAAATGCTGTTCCAATTTGTGATGTCACAAGGATATAGTTTTCAAGGCAACAGTTCCTTTTCAGCTCGTTCAGTAGAGAATGGCAATTCCAGAGTTGAAATGATTCTAGTGAGTGTGTTTAAAAACACAGTGTAGCACTTGCTGTATTACAATATCACATCACAAGGGGGAACTCAGACTAAATATGCATGTTTTTTATGTTAAACATGCAAATGAAACAAAACACACCACAGGATATGTTTGTGATGAGGAAGCAACACTATAACATAGATCAGAAAATAATGTAATATCGGCCCTTTAAACAACAAATTCCACTTGAGAATTCTGACCTGTCTCCAGGTCAGTTTGAATATAGGACATATGTCATGTCATGTGAATGCAGCTATTGACTGATAAAAATGTTGTTGTTTGGATGGACCATCGAGCCTGCAGGAGGAGAAAGGAAAAGTGTAATTGAGTTTTAAAAATGTATGAGATTGTCCAGCCCCACAGTCCTTATGTAGTGCTGATATAGACAGGGCTTCGGCCCGGTTTAAAGCATAGACAGCATTATAAGCAAAGGGAATGTGAGGACCACAAATGTATGAATATATGTGACAAAGAGGGCCTTTGTCCCTGTATTCTCACATTAATTTCATATTAATTTTTCCATATTCAACTAAACTGCTAAATGCAATTATCCCGGGTTTGTTTTATTTAGTTTTGTTTAGTTAATCACCACACATTCAAATTACTTTAAATGATTTTATTTGGTTAAATTTGGTACATTTGGTTAAACACCTCACTTACCTGCTTACCTGTTACTCCACATGGTCTGGAGACAAAAGAGGGGGCATGCCCTGAGGCTGCCATAGTTATAGCCTCTGGGGGGAGGTTTGGGCCAGACCATGTGGAGGGGGAGAATTGGTTTCAGTTCCTTTTGTGTGTTGGGTTGTGTATTTGATTTTGATGTTTTGTTGTTTGTAGATTATGTTGAGCACTTTTGTTTAAAGGGGGACTTAGGCCCTTTCAGTAAGTTAACAGGGGGACTTAGATAAAAGTAAAGTTGCCGCACATCCAAATGCCCCCCGGGCGCCAAAAAAGATGGCTGCTCACTGCTCCTGAAAAGGATGGGTCAAATGCAGAAGTCAAATTTCTCCCGTGTGTCATTGTGTGTGAGACCAAATAAAGGCTTAATCTAACCTTAGTCTTAATTGTGGACTTACCTGGAGGGAGGAGCTTCCTGGGGGAGTATCTATAAATGCAGGTCAGCTCAGCCTTTCAGGGGTTGCGTTAATTTCTGTTGCTTATGCCTAATTTGAGCAGTTTTTTTTGTAGATATGTATTATTTTGATTGCCACAAATGCCACGGTGAAATGTCAAAATAAATCTTGGGACAGAGTCTGCCTCCTACTTAAGACCACATTGGCCAACTTCCCCACAATATATAAACCTCTAAATTTCTGCTTATGTAAAGTTCATTCATATTAAATAGCTGTTTTAAATTTGTTACACAAAAGTGATACATATTGTTACTGGTATAGTATGTAACTTTCTATGGAAACACATTCTCCATGGAGATAGATACATTTCATGCCATACTGTGGAAGATTATAGCCAACAGAATGGCATTTCAATAGAAACAAGCAGAAGGATCAGGTTTGCGGAGATGCAAGGACACTTACAGTAAGGACACATGTATTTCTATGCTTTTAAGTGCAATAAACAGAACCAAAATGAAAAATATTTTACATTAAATAAATAAATTTTAGTCTATTTTGGCAAAAAATACATATTGTGACATACACATATTGTATGTAATTTTTCAGTTGACAAGCAGCTGATGCCATCAGGCCAAGTTAGAGGTCAGATCTGTAGTAAGAATGCATGTTTTCAACTTTGTGTTACAATTTAGTATGAAAAGCGCCTTATAAATATTGTTTGATTGATTGATTGATAAAATTTTTAAGCAATGAAAAACCCAGTGTGTAATAAATGGTGGATGAAATAGCTCTATTTAATGTCACACTGTGAATCATTCCAGACAAAGCAATATCATCTCCATGGTGATAAGAAGGTACCAGATCTCCCATCAGAGAAGTTGTGCTGTGCTGTGTTAAACCAGCACAGAGGAGTTAAATGGAGCTTTCTTTCTCAGCGTCAGCGGCAGAGCCTTGATTGCCTCTTTCTATGTGGCTGTATGTGCTCAGGCTGAGTGTTGATTGCTGGACTGATATAATGTGGCTTGATTTTCTTGTGAATAAAACAGTTTCTCTCCTGCTCTGAAAGAAAAAAACAAAATCTGCAGGAGTTCAAACTTCAGTTCACAAAAA
The DNA here is from genome assembly GCA_036785185.1 of Paratrypauchen microcephalus. Lineage (NCBI taxonomy): Eukaryota > Metazoa > Chordata > Actinopteri > Gobiiformes > Gobiidae > Paratrypauchen > Paratrypauchen microcephalus. The sequence goes on from JAVJIX010000205.1 coordinate 918,139, forward strand.
TACAGGTTTTGTTTTGAAGTGCCTGAGATGTTAGACCAGTGGTTGCAACCTTTTTTGTCTTAAACGGCCCGTAAGCTCCAAGTACCCCCCTTAAAAAAAAAAAAAAAAAAGACTATAAACCACCAATTATTCATCAATCAGCAACAATCACATAACAATGCTACAAGGAATGCAAGAAATCGTTACTTTTCCACAATAATCACGAACCACAAAAATAATCCAAAAGTTCTTTTCTCAACCATTGAAAACATTCTAAACCCCGATTCTAATGCGTTTTACTTGCAGTTTGCTGACCACTTCACGGGAAAGATAAACACTATCAGATGTGATATTTTATCTCATCAAAGCTCTGTTTCAAACTCACCTGAGTGTTTGTCTCGCCCAGAGAAAACTCTGGACAGTTTTGCCTTGGTTAATGCTGGGATGCTTGACAAGGTCTTCTCCTCAGTGAGGCCCACCACATGTCTCGTAGACCCAATCCCCACTCCATTTTATAAGTCATTTTATGCATCTTTTCGGGATGAACTTTTGGTCATGATGAATTGCTCTCTTCAGACAGGGGTCTTTCCCACTGCCTTCAAAGCGGTGGTGGTGAGGCCCCTGCTGAAGAAGAGCAATTTAGATTTTAACGATTTTAACAACTACCGACCAGTGTCTAACTTACCATTTTTAAGCAAGATTCTAGAGAAACTTGTCTCTATCCAATTAAATGATTTTCTAGATGATCACAACATTTTGGAAAAATTTCAGGAGAGTTTTAGGGTGAACCACAGCACCGAGACCGCCTTGGCAAAGATTTTAAATGACTTTAGAATAAATTGTGACTCTCAAAAGGTGACTGTGTTGGTTCTGCTGGATCTGAGTGTTGCCTTTGACACAGTAGACCACATGATTCTTTTAATTCGCCTAAAACACCTCGGCCTCTCTGGTGCTGTTCACAAATGGTTCACGTCCTATCTCACAGACAGAACATTTATGGTGAGTGTGGACACATACTCCTCCAAGATCCATAAAATCACATGTGGTTTCCCCCAGGGTTCCATTTTAGGCCCTGTGCTTTTCAACTTGTACATGCTCCCCCTTGGCGGTGTCATCAGGAAACATGGAATCAACTTCCACAGCTATGCAGATGATATGCAGCTTTACATTTCCGTGTCTCCTGATGACACCAGGCCAATGGATGCTCTTTTTAACTGCATTCTAGATATCAAATCCTGGATGGCAAGAAACTTTCTCCAGCTTAACCAGGACAAAACTGAGGTTTTAGTCATCGGTCCTGAGGCCCAGAGAGAGAAACTTTTATCAAAACTCCAAGCAGAGTCTTTAAACCCATCTCCTCAAGTGAAAAACCTGGGCGTCATTTTTGACTCTGAGCTGACTTTTATCCCACACATCAAGAACATCACAAAAATAGGTTTCTATCACCTAAAAACATAGCCAGAGTTCGCCCTATTCTCTCTAAGGCCAATATGGAGACACTGATGCATGCTTTTGTCACCAGCCGTATAGACTATTGTAATGTCCTGCTCTCTGGTCTTCCCAAAAAGAGTATTTCAGGTTTGCAATTATTACAAAATTCAGCAGCACGTGTCCTGACTAGGACCAGAGGGTGGGATCACATTACACCGGTCTTAACTCTGCATTGGCTCCCTTTGAGTTTCAGGATAGATTTTAAAGTTCTTTTACTGGTTTTTAAATGTCTTAATGGTCTTGGGCCTTCTTATCTTTCAGAACTGCTTTCCCCTTACGAACCTTCACGGGCCCTGCGCTCCTCCAGCAGCAGGCTCCTGGTCATTCCCAAGGTCAGGACACACACACTCACGGAGAGGCGTCTTCAGTACTACGGCCCTCGTCTATGGAACAGCCTGCCGGAGGACCTCAGGGCTGCAGAGAACGTTCACGTTTTTAAGAGTGGGCTCAAGACTCACCTGTTTAGCTTGGCCTTTGATTGACTTCGGTCATCTGTTTGCTTGTCTTTTGTTTGTTCGTTTGTTTGTTTGCTTGTATATCTATTTGTTGTTTGTTCGTCTGCTTGTTTGTCTGTTTGCTTGTTTGTCCCTCTGTTTGTCTGTTCGTCTTTTTTTTTTTCTGGCAGCACGGTGGCTGAGTGGCTAGCACTCATGCTTCACAGCAAGAAGGTTTGGGTTGCCCGGACCTTTCTGTGTGGAGATTGCATGTTCTCCCCGTGTCTGGGTGGGTTTCCTCCGGGCACTCCGGTTTCCCCCACCAACCTAAACATGCGCCATAGGTAAAATCCTCCAGCTTAGGGCCTGACCAAGCCTAAATAACAAAACAAAATTATGGGGATGGTCCCCGGGTCAAATATAGGAACAACTTCTCCGGTGCGAGATCAATAAAGGTCAATCTTCTAATCCTTGACCACTGTAAGGCGCTTTGTGCTACAATTTTTGTATGAAAAGTGCTTTATAAATATTGTTTGACTGATTGATTCATTCATTCATTTTGTATAATAAATGTGTAATATTCTTATACTTTCTTGTTTTACTGTTATAAAAATCCATAGCATTTATTCATAAGAATGCAAAATGTAGCTTACTACTAAGAACATTTTATTTTCAAAGCTACAAATCAATATTACCTTTGTTTAAATATTAAACTTTTCAAAGTGTCCCCTGGGCTCATGTTTTGTTTTGCTGCATTAAAGTGAAAATTAAACTTACCAGAGCTTCAGTGTATGTTATGTGTGCTGTGCAGAGCAAATAACTTGTGAGTAACACATTTCGTAACATGTCTGAAAATAAAATGCTCAACATGCACTGTTGTTTGTACATTTCTGCCAAAAGCATAGTTACATGTGGGTTATATGTGGGCAATAGCTCAGTTGGTAGTGTTTGTCCACTGAGCCGAAGGTCAAATCCCATTCTCAACATAAACATAATTGGGGGAGCCACAGGTTGGCAGTGTGACTCATGCCCACAGGTTAGTGGTGCAATTCCAGCTCTTATAGATGAATACTGCCGCTGTATCCATGGGCAAGACACTTAACCCATTTTGCGTGTCGGCATACATTGGTGCATGAGTGTGTGAATGGGTGAGTGGTTCCTTTATGTAAAGTTCTTTGATTGCCTTGATGGTGGAAAAAGTGCTGTATAAAATCTGTTAACATGTTAATGGATCAGTTTATATAGCACTTTTTTGAGTGGTGGTGAGCTACTATTGTAGCCACTGCTGCCCTGGGGCAGACTGATGGAAGATGTTAAATAACTCAGCTAAAACCTTGGTCTTCTCTCAGTGAGCTTCATGACAAAATCTCCTGAAATGGTTTTCACTTCACAGACCTTTTCAGGGTCAAGAAATACCAAAAGTGCAACGCAAAGGGTGGCTATTAAAAAAATCTAGAAGTTTGGAGTTATTTTGAGTTTATTTTTGTTTACTACATTCCATATGTGTCTTTCAGTTTTGATGCCTTCAATGAGAATCTAAAGTGGAAGTAATCATGGAAACAAAGAAGAACCATAAAAAATGAAAAAGTGTGTCCAAACTTTTAACTGGTTGTGAATGACACAACTTTGAGTAAGCGAGAAGGGGTAGCCATTATAAAATAGTGAAAGCTCAAAAAACCTTTAAAGTCATTATCAATTTGTAGAAACTGATTTGCCTTGGCTTCCCTACAGACATTACTTTATATTGCAGCTCATAATATTTAAATCCTTTTGTGTCTAATTCTTTTCTCTTATTTTCCACTGGTTTAAAGTTAAAGGACAAAAGCTCACCCTCTCCTCACCGTCACACTCTACTGTGCCTGATGTAATCTGTCCACTCTCACAGATGACTCCATCGTCAATGAAACAGGTGAAAATGGCCTCCACAAGTCAGCATGTCGGCAGTGTTCTTATGGACTCCCTGCCTGCTCTTTAGTCTTTTAAATAACTACTGTAATATGCCGTGGTGGTTGAAAGTGAAAATAGTAAAAAGTACTGTAACTAAGTATACATTTTTGGTATCTGTATTTTACTTAATTTTACAGTGGATACGTGAACAGTCCCTCAGTCGTCCAGGTAGAATCCATGATAACAGGAGCAGTTCAATTTGTCAACTGGACCAAGTTTGTTTGGTTGAAAACGTTTCGCCGCTCATCCGAGAGGCTTCGTCAGCTCTAATGAGACATTAGAGCTGACGAAGCCTCTCGGATGAGCGGCGAAACGTTTTCAACCAAACAAACTTGGTCCAGTTGACAAATTGAACTTCTCCTGTTATCTTTACAGTGGATACTTTTAATTTTACTTCACTACATTTGAGAGCAAGTCTTTGTACTTTCTACTCCACTATTGAACAGGGCTGAAAAGTAAACGTATTTTTTATTATTGTGTGAGACCTTTTACCTATGTAGATTTTTTCATGTGATACATTTACTTGAGTGCTTTTTTGCTCCAGTATTTTTTACTTAAAGGTCCCATGGCATGAAATTTTCACTTTCTGAGCTTTTTGAACGTTAATGTGAGCTCCCCTACCCTGTTTAGGCCCCTCCCCATGGTTAAAAGTTGCGAAATGTCTAAACTGAGCATTTGCGATCCTTTTCTGCGTTACAAAAAATCGGAGCTCAAACGGGCGATTTTGAACAAGGCACCTTATTGACGTCAGATCGAAAAAAGAAATGCAAATGCAGTTCCACCCCCGTCTGTCTGTACTCGGCGTCTCTGTAAATCACGCCCAGAGAGTTTGGACTGCGAATGCGCTAGACAATGCGAAATGCGTTTTTTTATTTGCCTGGAGGCACGTCCGAGTGTTTCTAGGCTCGGAAGTCCTTTATCTGAGCCTCTGGACCTTTGAACAGCAGTGGTTTAATTTTATTTTCTGTGGAAATGTGTTTATTTTTCAATGGAACGCTTCAAATCTCTCCCCCGTGCAAAAACACGGAAATGGATCAGCTGTGAGCTACAGCGGAGAGCGGAGCGTTTGGCCACGCCCCCACCCTCTACTATTGGCCAGCTCTTTTCTCCTCATTTGCATTCAAGCAACAACGCCCATTATGACCTGTTCTGAGGGAGAAAAAATACTCTTTCTCATCTTATCTCTGTTTCTCATGCACTGAGTGTTGATTTTGAAGAAGGGTTCATTTACAGTATTAGGGAACCATTAAGGAGCCATATAAAAGCATCAAGAAGTACCATGTCATGGGATCTTTAAGTAACAAAATGGAGTACTTCTTGCACCTCTGCTAAGATGTACATTGACTTTTTAAACATGATCTGGACAGTGTTTCTTCATTAAAACATAATTTTCATTTTTTTTTTTCTCTAAAGGGGTTATGAAGAGAGCTCTTTGCCTTCTAGCCTCCATGGAAATGTTATTGCTTTGCCTGGTATGAAAAATATTAAACTTATCAATTTCCAGGGGGAGAAACGGGTGAGCAGGCCAAGTCAGATCTGTGGAGAAGTGACCATGCTTACACTGACACTGCAACGTGTAATCAAATAAAAAATACACCCTTAATTGAATAAATGCGCAATAGATATGTTTAATGTCATACTGTGGAACATTCCAGGCAAAGTGATAACATCTCCATGGAGACATGCAGGTGGCGACTATTACCAGAAAAATTCCAAAGAGCTCCTTTAAAGGGCCCATATTAATCTATTTTCTGATCTGTGTTATAATGTTGTTTCCTCATCACAAACAGACCTGGGGTTGTGTTTTGATCATTCACACAGGTTTAACACACAAACCCTGCATATTTAGGTTGTGTTCTCCCAAGTGAAAATACTCCACCTTGCGATGTCATGAGGTGCTCCACTATGTTTTTAAACTCCATACACCTTCACCACAATCATTTGGATAATTTCAGCCCTGATATTGCCAATCTCCACAGAACTAAAATGTTGCTGTTAACTTGAAAACTACTGCCTCATGTCATCACAAGGTGGAACAGAGCATTTTGAGCTTTGTAAATGTAGACAGACTAATAATAAAGAGTTACTCAAACGTGTGACTGTAGCAAAACACAATGCTCAGTATGTTTTTGAAGAAGTAACAGCATTCTGACATGGTTTAAAATTAGGACCTTTACCACAGCGGCCATAAATATGTTTTCTCCTGACCACATAACACTCTGCCAGATGGAAACCAGCCTGTTTCCTGTGAGCTCTGATGATGGATCTTTGTCCATTTAAATGAGTGCTTTTCTAATCGTGATAAACTATTGGTTTGTCCAATGAAATATTCATCAGATTCTAAAAGCACACTGTATTATTTATAGGCATCTGTGCTATTTGAAAAGTTATTGTTACATATCAATATAGTGTGAGAGGACTAGACCATTCTCTGGCTTTCAGCATTGCTTGAGTTGAGCGGTCCTCTGTCTTTCATTTCATTTTATTAGGGGGCCAAGCACCGAAGGTGCTAGGCACCCTATAGGAATTGCTTTCCGTTGCCTAGGCAAGTTGCCTAGTAACCCTTTGATCTTTCCTTTGATGTTCTGGTCTCAGGATTATTAGAGGGCCAAGCACTGAAGGTGCTGGGAACCCTATAGGAATTGCTTTCCATTGCCTAGGCAAGTTGCCTAGTAACCCTTTGATCTTTCCTTTGATGTTCTGGTCTCAAGATTATTATTATACTTCTCGTATAGGAAGTCTATGGCAGCCCCTAGAACCGTCTGGTAAAAAGTTGTGAAATTTGGTATGCACATTCCAGCCAGTCTCCTCATTACCCACAGGAATTTATAGGTCCCCAGCCCCAACCGTCTAGTGGCACCAGCAGGTCAAAGTTGCAGAAATTTGTCAATGGCCTAGCAACGCACCTAGCAACCTTTGATCTGTCTTTGATGTGTCTGTTCTGACAGGGTTAGACCCTGACCCTGTCAGACCCTGTCAGACTCTGTTAGATCCTGTCAGACTTTGTTAGACCCTGTCAAACGGTGCTTGGCCCCCGCATTGCTGCTTGCAGCTATATTTATTATTCTCCTGATATGGGAGTCTATGGCAGCCCCTAGGACCGTCTGGTAAAAAGTTGTGAAATTTGGCATGCACATTCCAGCCAGTCTCCTCATTACCCACAGCAATTTATAGGTCCCCAGCCCCAACCGTCTATTGGCACCCGCAGGTCAAAGTTGCAGAAATTTGTCAATTGCCTAGCAATGCACCTAGCAACCTTTGATCTGTCTTTGATGTGTCTGTTCTGACAGGGTTAGACCCTGACCCTGTCAGACCCTGTCAGACTCTGTTAGATCCTGTCAGACCTTGTTAGACCCTGTCAAACGGTGCTTGGCCCCCACATTGCTGCTTGCAGCTATATTTTAATTTGAATTTAATTGTATTCATTTTATAGTTTTAACACTTTTTAGCTTTATATAATGTTTTTTTTTAAATTAGTTTTAATTTATGATTTACTTCCTTTTATTGTCTTAATTTGTCTGTGCAGCACTTTGTAAACTGTTATGTTTGTAAAATGTGATATATAAATAAAGTGACTGGATTTTGTTTATTAGGGGATTAGTAACTGAACCATAACAAACTAGACATGTAACAATTACTGAAATATTGTGATATCATATTGTCAAAAGTCTGAAAGCAATACAGTGGGCCATCAAAAAATATCAAGTTTCTCTGATTAAATTCATTTGTTATGGTGCAGCAACAGCTAAAATAACAGAAAGAACTAAATAGACCATGATCCTTTTCTCAGTTTCAGTCCAATCTACATGATGAAACGACTGTTATTAAACATTTTTTATACGACAGAAAAGAAGCAGTCACACTTTTATTAGTCTCCACAAAATATTGAAATAAATATTGAACTGTGAGATGCGTATAGTAAAAATATGGTATCAAGAGATTTGGATATCGTTACATCCTTATAACAAACCAGGGCTAAGTGGGGACTATGCTAAGGGTCGTGTCTTGCCTCCAGTCGTTGCGCAAGTGCAAGCATGGGGCGTGGGGCTCTAAACAAGAAGTGTGCCATGCCTGAATATCAGGTGGAGTGGACCAGATTGTGGGCATAATGTGGCGCGTTCAGTGAATTGCTAGAATCGTAAAAATAAATGCCAAACTTGTTCACTGAAAAACATCATGTTTATATATACAGTGAACCCTCGTTTATCGCGGGGGTTAGGTTCCAGAAATAGCCCGCAATCAGTGAAATCCGCGAAGTAGGACAATTTTATATTTTACAATTATTCTACATGTTTTAAGGCTGAAAACGCTTCACCAGACACATTATACACCTTTCTGAGACTGGTATTAACATTTTCTCACATTTTTCTCTTGTTTAAACACTCAAACTTTTGTAGATTTTCATTCAAATATATTAATAGTGTGGGGGGGGGGGGGCACGTGACACGCGGACACGTGCGCGCGGACACGTGCGCGCGGACACGTGCGCGCGGACACGTGTGTTTGTTTTGGTACCACATATCCATGCCATGTGCGAAAGTCGAGTGGAAAGCGACCTGGATATCATTTTGGGCAAGACTCAAGCCAATGCTAACAGTGCCAAACCGCTAACAGACGCCTCTGAGCACCAGTCCTCACCACAAGACCAGGTAAGACCAACCTGCGCTCACAAGAGTTGGTTGCATTTCACCCCGGCTCCAAAATCAGACCGCTATCAATGCGTCGCCAATACTCCACAGCTCTCTAGGACGGGGTTGGGTTCGTCCTCTCGGCGTGACGGGGAAGAGCCACTGTCTCCTCTGTACGCGCGAGTGTCCTCCCCCCGCTGCGGCTCCCTCGAATGCGGCTCTCCCCGCTGCGGCTCCCCCGGCCCGTCCATGTTGATTCTTGGCTCTTCCATGGTCCGGCTCGCACTCTCTTCCATGGCTCGTGCAAGTAAACAAAGGCCACACCTCCTGTCACCCAGGCGCTCTCGTGAAGGAAATCAGAGACTCTGTCCCTACCATCCCTGGTCTAGACCTGGTTTAGTCCTGGTTTAGACCTGCTTTAGACCTGGTTTAGTCCTGGTCTAGTCTCTTAGCTAATCAGGGCGCAGGACAGAATGTTACACTGTAAAAAAAAAGTTACACTATAAAAAAAATAGAAAAAAAAAAAAATAATAAAATTGGGAAAAAAAATCTGCGAAACAGCGAGGCCGTGAACAGTGAACCGCGATACAGCGAGGGTTCACTGTACCTCAAATAATGCAACAGCCTTACACTCCCATATGATTCTATGCCAAGTTTCTGTTGCTGGTTTGGTTTAGCTCCATCTGGTCTCTGGAGGCTGTTGTGACCACCTTCATTTGACTGATCTTAAACAAACGCATTTGTAATTAGATTAAATGTCCCGAGGTCATATCCCTGATCCACTTGTGTGTGATGGATTGACTGAGCACATGTGTGTAGGTAGACAAACCAAGACTGATCATGGGATTGTTTCATTAGACTAAAGGAAGACATCTCTCCACCCTGATCAGAAGTCAAGGTGGTTTCTCTGTGTACAGTTCTAGAGGTCTGTACAGAATGTAACTGCAGAGAGTGAAGAATTGAAAAGAATAATGTGCTGTTTTTCTTTGGTAAGGATTGATACACACTGGCTTACACAATGGATGCCGCAGAGGAGATGAGTGAACAGTTTCATCAATCATTTGAGTTTCATATTCAGAACCGAAGCGAATGAAGCGGGTGAGATGACATAACTTCATTTTCCAGCTACACTTCCTAAACTTTGAAGTTGTTGGTGCACATTGGCAGAGTGGTTAACTTCTCACAACATGAGACTAAGGTTCAACTGGGTAATACTCTAAATAATACTGAACTCTCAATAATACTGCACTAAACTACCTTTCATTATCCATAATATGTTTACTGCTGCTGCTCTGTATGAATGTATCATGTTTGTCACTACCTCACTGTAAACTACTGTTACCTGTGCAATAATCTGTGCAATAACCCACGTGCAATATTTGTACCATACTACATGTGCAATACGAAATCCACATGCAACACCCATACCACAGCATATTATGTGCAATCTGTGAAATACTCTTACACCTTATTTGATCTTTGATTTAATCCTACCTGCACCTTTGTACATTGTACCTTGTATTTTTATTACATTTTATTACATATTTTATTATATTGTTTATTATATTGTTTACTTCTTCCCCTGCACTTTTGCAACACTTTTTTTTACCATGTACTATTATTGCATGTTATTAGTACTTCTGACTATCTTAGCGAGTCAACGGTTCTTCTGATCCTAAGCATTTCATTGCATTGTTGACCTTGTGTTGATCCTGCATATGACAAATAAACAATCTTGAATCTTGAATCTTGAAAATCTCTTGAACTGAAAATGGCAGACAAAAGTGATCTTAAAGGAGCTGTAGCCTCAGGTCAGGTTAGGGCTAGCAATTTAACATACTTTATTACTACCTTAAATGGCAAAAAGTTTATGTAAGTTTATGTAAGGGCTAGCTATATAGATGGACATAGTTAGCTTGCTAGTCTCAGCTTTAGAATGTGTGTGAAGTTGTTCCTGATGTGATTTTGGTGTTTTAATTCAGCAATTTTGTCTTTAAATCAGGATATGAATGTGAAAATGCACTCTTCATGCTGGGGTTCTGCTACTATGGAGACGCTATTTTTTGCCTATAATGTTCAACAGTATGTGTGAGTGCAGCGCGCTGACTCACTAGCCTTGAGCCTCTCGAAGGTTCTCTCCGACACGGCACGTAACAAAAATAAAGAGTCTTGATTCCAAAGTTTGTCTTTTCTATCTTTACTAAAGTGAAAGTCATACAGAGTGGAAAAAAGGAACAACAAAAGAAACAAAAAAGGAATTTTAAAGCTTGTAACTTCCCTACATGACGTCCTATGTGACGTCCCTACAATGCCTCATGATGTCATAAGGACATAAGGACGTCATGTAGGAACATGACGTCCTTATGTGCTACGTAACGGTCAAAAAACTGTGTAGCTTCTGAGCCCGAGGCTTCTAACTACCTCATCGTTTTAGCTTACCCCTCAATTTGACTGAAGTTAGATCAAGGATTAAAGATCAAAGATTAAAGTGGAAGATCAGTAAGATCAAAGTACATCAAAGTACAGCATAGCAACGCATAGGAACGTAGATATAACATAGAAAATGGCTCTAACAGTATGCTATTAAATATGATTCATTTATTTGATAGGTGTTTATAATGCTCAAAATACCTTTAAAACATGTATTCTTACTGAGTGGGGTCACCTATTCACAGATCTCACTCGTAAATTGGCTTGGTGGCATCTCCTGCTTGTTTTTATGGAGATTGAAAAGCATAATGGCATACTTAGGAATACTAATAATAAAGCAATAATATCTATATGGAGACAAGTAACTGGCAAGACAAGTAACACCCCCTGCCAAACCAGTGGTGCCAGTACCTGCATGTGTACCTTTTCAGCTTTACTTCTGATTGGCTCTTTGGTTGCTATGATACACATGCTCAAATTCCCAAATTATGGATCTCCACTATAACTTCTTGCTAACTGCCTCAATGAGCTTCATTCGGCTGGAGCTGAACACTATGGATGACGTCTTACTCCCTCAGTCAAATTTTATACACAGTCCATGAGCTAAAGCCATAAATGAGAGAGAAATATGTCCTCTGCATTTGACCCATCTTTGCAGCACCCAGTGGATTAGCATTAGCCCTAAGGATTTTCACCCAGATGTAAAAGCCACTCTCAGAGACTGGGAATCAAACCAGAGACCACTTGGCCTTAATGGCAGGAAAACCTTTTAAGAAGTATATAAAGCATCCAAAAGCCCAGAAGATGAAGCCTGAGTTTCCTCTGTGTGTCAAAGCCAGGATTAACAGATCTACACCTGCCTCTGTTTGTTTTAGCTTTTGTCTAAGCCTGAGCTGTGGCAGTGAGTCAATACAGTAACTATTTGAGGAGAGTGCACTGCAAAAAAGGACTCTCAAACATGGCTTAAATGAGTAGAATTCAGTAGAATTCAAAATGATTTTTTTTTTTTTTTACTAATTTCTAATTATTATTATATATATTTTTTAATTTAATTTTATTTATTCTTTATCCCTGTAGGGAAATTATCTCCTGCATTTGACCCATCCTTTTAGGGGCAGTGGGCAGCGCCTGGGAACCCGTCTTCATGATCTTATTGCTTAGGCTTGGTCAGGACCTAAGCTGGAGGATTTTAACTATGGAGCATGTTTTTGGATTGATGGGGGAAACCAGAGTGCCCGGAGGAAACCCACCCAGGCACGGGGAGAACATGCAAACTCCACACAGAAAGGCCCGGGCAACCCGAATCTTACGGCCATACCAACGTGCCACACAGCATTGTTTTATGTGTACAAAACAGAATCACTGAGGTCAAATCTGTTGCGTTCATGTGACATCACAACATTGTAACTGGTCAGATTTTTATACAGCAATTAGGGGGGCGAGGTGTATTAATTGTCTTGCCCAAGGACACAATGACAGTATTGATCTGTAGGAGCAAGAATCACACCATCAACCTGTGGGTCAGTGGTTATGACTGCTCAACCAATGATGTTTATATCGAGAGCGAGATTCGAACCACCAATCTTTGGATCAGATCATCAGACAAATCAGACAAACTCAGACAAACTCTGATGTTGTATGCAACACATATATATAAGATATATATTTTTTTTATCATTAATTGCTATGATCAAAGGAGAAGTTCAATTTGTCAACTGGACAAAGTTTGTTTGGTTGAAAACGTTTCGCCGCTCATCCGAGAGGCTTCGTCAGCTCTGGTTATTGTACTGGTTAGACCCTGCTTATATCTAGCTGCCGGGAGGCGCGTCCGACAATGACAAAAGGTCTGAAAAACGATCCCCCTAATCTGTCTCTTTGTTTTTCAAATTACTCTGACGGCTGTTTCGACCCCCTATTCAACGTCTAACGACCCTCTCCACCCCTCTGCCCTGGCTCTGTTTGACTGGTCTAAGAATCCCATTATAAATGGGCGACAAGTTATATCTCACTCCCCCATTTCTGTTTAATGACGGATTCTCTTTTTTGACAAAAATAGCCTCTTTAACTCCCCTTTCAAACCAGTTCTTTTCCCTGGCTAAGATCTGAACCTCACTGTCCTCAAAAGAATGGCCCGTGGCTTCTAGGTGAAGATGTACCGCAGAAGCCGGTCCACTCTGGCACGCCCGTCTGTGTTGGTACATCCTCTTGTGAAGTGGCTGTTTTGTTTCCCCAATGTAGCGCTCACTGCAGTCTTCACTACACTGAATGGAGTAGACCACATTGCTTTGTTTGTGGCTCGGTGTTCTGTCCTTTGGGTGGACCAGTTTTTGTCTTAAAGTGTTTGTGGGTTTGAAATAAACTGGAATTTCATATTGTCTGAAAATCCTCTGTAGTTTTTCCGAAACGCCGGCCAGGTACGGAATCGCTACCCCTTTCCTCCTGGGTTCGGATTCTCTGTTGTCTTGTTTATTGTCCTTGTCTCTCTTGGTTTTGTTGACAGCCCATTTAGGATATCCACAAACAGAGAGGGCTTCCTGCACATGTTGCTCTTCTTTCTCCTTGCCCTCTGTGCTTGTGGGAACCACTTGGGCCCTGTGTTGTAATGTCCGAATAACACCCAGTTTGTGCTGCAGTGGGTGGTGTGAATCAAAAAGCAGGTATTGGTCTGTGTGTGTGGGCTTCCTGAAGACTTCTACTTGGAGTCCCCGGTCTCCTCCTATCGTTACTGCACAATCTAAGAATGCCAGTGTGTTATCCTTGGCATCTTCACGGGTGAATTTGATGTTCGGATCTACAGAATTGAGTTAACAAAGTTAAGTTTCTCCAGTTTGGTCAGGATGAGACAATGGTTTCCTTTGATGTAACCTCTCTTTTCACTTGTATCCCCACAGCTGTAGCGGTCGAAGCAGCGAGAAGGAGTTTACTACAGGATTCCAAGCTAGAAGAGAGAACCAAACTTTCTCCTGACCAAATCTGCCAACTGCTGGAAATTTGTCTAAATACCACCTATTTCCAGTTCAGAGGGAACTTTTACAGGCAAATTCATGGCTGTGCGATGGGCTCACCGGTCTCCCCTATCATGGCTAATTTATACATGGAACAATTTGAACAGAGTGCCTTAGCTTCATATCCAGGCACTCCTCCCACACACTGGTTTCGTTATGTTGATGATAATTTTACAAAAATCAAAATTCAAGATTTGGAACCTTTCACTGCACATATCAATTCTGTAGATCCGAACATCAAATTCACCCGTGAAGATGCCAAGGATAACACATTGGCTTTCTTAGATTGTGCAGTAACGATAGGAGGAGACCGGGGACTCCAAGTAGAAGTCTTCAGGAAGCCCACACACACAGACCAATACCTGCTTTTTGATTCACACCACCCACTGCAGCACAAACTGGGTGTTATTCGGACATTACAACACAGGGCCCAAGTGGTTCCCACAAGCACAGAGGGCAAGGAGAAAGAAGAGCAACATGTGCAGGAAGCCCTCTCGGTTTGTGGATATCCTAAATGGGCTTTCAACAAAACCAAGAGAGACAAGGACAATAAACAAGACAACAGAGAATCCGAACCCAGGAGGAAAGGGGTAGCGATTCCGTACCTGGCCGGCGTTTCGGAAAAACTACAGAGGATTTTCAGACAATATGAAATTCCAGTTTATTTCAAACCCACAAAACAACAAAACAAGACAAAAACTGGTCCACCCAAAGGACAGAACACCGAGCCACAAACAAAGCAATGTGGTCTACTCCATTCAGTGTAGTGAAGACTGCAGTGAGCGCTACATTGGGGAAACAAAACAGCCACTTCACAAGAGGATGTACCAACACAGACGGGCGTGCCAGAGTGGACCGGCTTCTGCGGTACATCTTCACCTAGAAGCCACGGGCCATTCTTTTGAGGACAGTGAGGTTCAGATCTTAGCCAGGGAAAAGAACTGGTTTGAAAGGGGAGTTAAAGAGGCTATTTTTGTCAAAAAAGAGAATCCGTCATTAAACAGAAATGGGGGAGTGAGATATAACTTGTCGCCCATTTATAATGGGATTCTTAGACCAGTCAAACAGAGCCAGGGCAGAGGGGTGGAGAGGGTCGTTAGACGTTGAATAGGGGGTCGAAACAGCCGTCAGAGTAATTTGAAAAACAAAGAGACAGATTAGGGGGATCGTTTTCAGACCTTTTGTCATTGTCGGACGCGCCTCCCGGCAGCTAGATATAAGCAGGGTCTAACCAGTACAATAACCAGAGCTGACGAAGCCTCTCGGATGAGCGGCGAAACGTTTTCAACCAAACAAACTTTGTCCAGTTGACAAATTGAACTTCTCCTTTGATCATGGATTCTACCTGGACGACTGAGGGACTTTTCACACATTAATTGCTATGGCAACTGTCCTAATTTTTCATTGTTCTAAAATGCATGGATAGTTTAACAAATGTTAAAATTTCATATTGCCCACATAAAGCTTTTATCACTTGTAGATTTACTCACAGTGGGAAGAGTAACTAGACCTTTTACCCAAGTAAGAGTCCTGTTACTTCAATAAAAATATTACTCAAGTAGAGAGTAAGAGTAAATGTATGCTGCTAGAAAAGTACAACTCTGAAAGTACAATTTCTTTAAAAGGTTACTCAAGAAAATGTATCTGAGTACAGTAAGAAAATGTTAATTTAATTTATCCTCCACATACATCTCTCAGTTTAACATCGACTCACAAGACCAATAGTAACACGATCATCTTCACTTGGCATACCATTAGCATACCATTATCTAAATTGTGGCAAATTGCAGTCTAACGGTGCCTACTGGCCTTCATAGTCTCACCAAACTTGCTTTATAAACCTCCTCCTTGGGAAGTATAGTAAGGGGCTTGAACACTCAAAGATCATACTATATTGACTTTTGAAATCATACTATGTTGACTTTTGAAATCATACTATGTTGACTTTTCTAGTTTCCCCAGGCCCAGATATTGATGTTAAATAAACTTCTTCTACTTAAAACATCCAGTTGGTCTCCAATCTTTTACTTCCACCCTTTCTTGGACAAGCTGAAAACTTTTACTACAAGTACTACCCACCTTTGTTGGCAGATTGCAAATTTGCTGACCTGGTTTATGGTTTATATCTTTGTAATTACTGGGCCTATCCACATGAAACAAAAACTGGCACAAAGGTCACCATCTTCTCTATCAGTATAAATAAACAAAAGTGGTGCCATTTTTCAACCCCAAAGACGTGATCGTTGCCAGTTGAAAGGATGAGAGTAATATAGCAGGTGTGTGGAGCCAGTCCCAAACAAATAATGAGAAGGCTCAGCATTTGTTTTCTATTTTCTATTACAGTGAGAACGCAGTGAGGCAGTGGTTTAAAGGCAGTAAAAGGAGAGTGTGGGAGGAGAGTGACCCGAGCCTATTCCTGACAAAGGAGGTCAGCCTTTGTTCAAACAGCTCATAATCCTCCAGACACCAGCAGGAAAGAAAATACCATAGATTTATCATACGCCACTGTGCTGAAATGTGTCTATACTTAAACACACAGACCCAGTGTTTTTATATGGGAGAATCGACACTGAATCTCTCATGCTTGAGTCTTCTATTGATTATATAGTATTTAAGAAGACACATAAATCAATAACAAATAAAAAAAATAACCATGTTAAAATGTTGTTTCCTTGCACAAACATACCTGGAGTTGTGTTTTTCACACCCGAGCGCTTGAGAGATTGGCAGCTGGATACGGTCGCTCCTGCTTTTTTTTCTAAGCAACTACCTTTTAAGTTAATCTTGGTAGTTTGCACGTTTAGATTTTATTTTATTTTTTCTTACTTTACTTACTTTAGCCATCCAATAAACACTAGCCATGTTTTTTGGGGCATTTTTGGCATTTTTTTTTCTTGATTTCAGCTTGCCTCTTTGTGCTGTCTGTATGGCCCAGCAGAGCGTTTTCCCCAATGTGTATTGGAGGGAACATCTCCTGTCTCTTTTTAAGTTCTCTGTGCTTTCTGGACTTAAATCGGACATTCCTGTGGAATTACGGAGAAGACCACGCAGAGGATGCCGCGCTGGAGTGAAAGTAAAACAGTGGAGGAGAAAATTCAGGCCTGCGGTTCTGTCAATTCTGATGGGGAACGTAAGGTCACTGGGAAATAAGATGGAGGAACTGTGTGTGCTTGTTCAGACCCAGAGGGAGTATGCTATGGGCAGAAATATGTGCCACTAGAAACTGAATTTGAATCACATAATTTGAAATAGTATTTTTTTATTTGAATCATTGCATTGAAAACTTGAATCTGAATAGTATCATCATGAAATTTAATAGTTTGTAACAGGAATCTAATAAAAATTGAAAATTCAACTCAATTTCAATTTACTGGGACAAAGAGTTTAAGCATGAAGGAAGAGCAATCGAGCTCAGGTATACAGGACTCCTCTTTGGCCAATCAGCAAGCTTGGGGAGTAACGGAATACATGAAACGGCATTACGTAAAAGGATACAAAAAAAAGGTAACTGTATTCCGCTACAGTTACAAGGAAAGAAGACGTACTCGGTTACAGGTACATTTTGTGAAAATGGGGATTATTTAGCAGGATTACAATTTGAAAGCATCCTGACAGCCACCAGGCTGTCAGGAGGCTGAACTCACACCCGAACTCTCACCTTACCCATCTCCCACCCCCCACCCCCCATATTGGCATAACCTGTATTCCATAAAAAGACCTATCACTCTAGACACTTTTAAAAAAAAACTGCTGCTAAGGACGACTGTTGCACTGTTGCACACTTACATTTACTACTGGAATTTTTAGTACTGTTGTTTACTCCTGTTATTGAATTTTACCCCCGTTGCACTGTTGTTTACTACTGTTATTGCACATTTACTACTGGAATTTTAGTACTGTTGTTTACTCCTGTTACTGCACTAGAATTACTACTGTTGCACATTTATTTTTATTTTATCTTAACTCCAATGCACATTCTACTGCACATGACCAAGTCACTGCTGTATCTTCCATTGCACATTTTTGATGCACACTGCACACTTTGGAAATCTGTATATAGTATAGTTTATTTATTATGTTGCACTGTTTTAAGATTTTAGATCGTAGACTTTAGTTTTAACTTTAGATCTCTGTCTTAGATAGTTTTTTGTTGTGTTTTGTCTTCATATTGTATTTTGTACACTGTCTTTTTGCACTACCTGGCCAGAGAGAAACAAAATTTCGATTCACTGTATGTTGAACACATATGGCAGAATTGACAATAAAGCTGACTTTGAACTTTGAACTTTTGATGTTATTTCATTTCATTTTCATTTAAAGCTGGAGATGGAGGGAAAACAGAACAGTCATAAAGACTTGCGCCGCATGCGCACTGTGGAACAAGCTTAAGGTGGGCATGGTTTCAACGGCAAAAAACACATTTAGCGGGTGGAAATTTAGGCAGTATTTTATTTTTTAAAGAAGACAAGGGAAACAACACCACCGTGCAATGCAAATTGTGCCTTCCAGCTGTAAAACACTTGTCATTGTCCAAGGACTCTACTTCCAATCTGAAGAAACATTTACAGGTAAGATTGTTAATATTAACGCTTTGATATTGACAGGCCTTAAATGTCCTGCTTCAGTCATATATGAATATGAGTCATTTATTTGTCTTGATTCATTGGTAGGAGTCAGTTTCGAGTTAGCTATCGACTCGTGAACTACTAGCACTATCGACTAGTGAACAACTAGCTAACATTTGTGGTCACAAGTACACTTTGTGCATTTGTAGAACGATATTACAATATTTAAACATTATCCAGGCAACATAGCCATGTTAACTGATCCATGAAGACCCTTTAGACAATTCCGAGCAAAGCTGTTGTTAGATGTAGGCGAGCACGCAAGCTGGATGAACATTCTGGCCAGCTGAGGAGATCACCCTTCCTCTTTGCAGTAAGAGGAAGGGCGGCGGGATTGCTGTTTTGGTGAACGAGAGGTGGTGTAATCCTGGCCATATTACTGTGAAGGAGCGTATCTGTGCGTCGGACATTGAACTTATGCTTGTGGCAATGTGTCCATATTATTTACCAAGGGAATTTCCTTCTGTCCTGTTTATCGGAGCTTACATCCCTCGACAGACGAAGAGGGGGCCAGGGACAGAATACTCACTGTGGTCACTGCTCTGCAATCAAAGTATCCTGAGGCATTATTACTGATTTCTGTAATCATGCCACACTGGACAGTGTTTTACCCACATTTCACCAGTATGTGGATTGTAAAACTGGGGACAATAAAACTCTGGACTTACTGTATGCTACTTCCAAGGAGGCATACAGTGCCACTGCACTGCCCCCACTGGGACGATCAGACTGCAATCTGGTCCTGTTAACACCTCAATATGTCCCTGCAGTGAAGAGGCAGCCTGTCACCACTTAAATTGTGAGGAGGTGGAGTCAGGAAGCCGGCGATGCCCTCCAGGACTGCTTTGAGACCACAGACTGGAATGTGCTCTGCTTACCCCAAGGGGACAATTTAGACAGTATGACGGACTGTATGATGGACATCTCGCTGCCTGGACCATCGACTACCTCACTGACCATCCATAGTACGTGCGGCTGCGCGGCTGTGAGTCAGAGGTGGTAGTCTGTAGCACTGGAGCCACCCAGGGAACTGTCCTCTCACCCTTCCTCTTCACCATTTACACCTCGGACTTCACATACAACACAGACAGCTGCCATCTCCAGAAGTTCTCCGACGACTCAGCCATTGTGTTATGTGTGTCTGAGGGGAACGAGCTGGAGTACCGCTCGGTCATCAGAGACTTTGTGGACTGGTGTGGGCGCAACCACCTGAGCCTGAACACCAGTAAAACAAAGGAGCTGGTGATCAACATCAGGAGGAGACCACTACCTCACTCACCGGTGAACATCCAGGGGGAGGACATAGAGACTGTGGACAGTTTGAAGTACCTGGGTGTTCACCTCAACAATAAACTGGACTGGTCCCACAACACTGACGCCCTGTACAAGAAGGGCCAAAGTCGCCTCCACCTCCTGAGGAGACTGAGGTCCTTTGGAGTGTGCAGGCCTCTGCTCAAGACTTTTTATGACTCTGTAGTGGCCTCTGCTCTCCTCTACGCTGTCGTCTGCTGGGCCCCGAGCAGCACAGAACGGGACAGAAAAAGACTCAACAAGCTGGTCAGGAGGGCCAGCTCTGTCCTGGGCTGTCCTCTGGACTCTGTAGAGGAGGTGGCTGAGAGGAGAGTGCTGGCCAAATTCACGTCCATCATGGACGACGCCTCTCACCCTCTGCACCGGACTGTAGAGGAGCTGAGCAGCTCCTTCAGCAGCCGACTGAGGCACCCCCAGTGCAAGAAGGAGCGCTACCGCAGATCCTTCATCCCACCGCCATCAGACTGTCCAACTCCACTGTAAAGTCCAAACATGCAATATTGTTTTTCAATACTCTCCTAGTTACTGTTTCTTATTATTATTACTTGTATAACTCCACTGTATGGTCCTAACGTGCAATATCGTTTTTCCAACGTGCAATATCGTTTTCAATACTCTCCTAGTTACTGTTTTTTATTATTATGATCAAAGGAGAAGTTCAATTTGTCAACTGGACAAAGTTTGTTTGGTTGAAAACGTTTCGCCGCTCATCCGAGAGGCTTCGTCAGCTCGGGCCCTCATGCTTGTTCGACCCTGTTTATATCTAGCTGCAAGGGAGGAGCTAGCTACCCTGAACAAAGCTCTGACCTATCCCCGCTACTCTCTTTTGTTTTACGAATTCCTCTGGCGTCTTGTATTAGCATATCTATCAGCCCTAGGCTGCGCTCACTACACTGAAACAACTCTGAAACCATCAGCTAATCTGTCTCTTTGTATTTCAAATTTCTCTGGCGTCCAATTCCCTATTCAAGACAACGACCCTCTCCACCCCTCTGCAATGGCTTGTCTGTCCTAATGATTCTTTGTTTGAGAATCGAATTATAGATGGGAGACAAGTTGTGTCTAACTCCCCCATTTCTGTTTAACGACGGATTCTCTTTTTTGACAAAAATAGCCTCTTTAACTCCCCTCTCAAACCAGTTCTTTTCCCTGGCTAAGATCTGAACCTCACTGTCCTCAAATGAATGGCCCGCGGCTTCTAGGTGAAGATGAACGGCAGATGACGGTCCACTCTGGCCTGCCCGCCTGTGTTGGTACATCCTCTTGTGAAGTGGCTGCTTGGTTTCCCCAATATAGCGCTCACTGCAGTCTTCACTACACTGAATGGAGTAGACCACATTGCTTTGTTTGTGGCTCGGTGTTTTGTCCTTTGGGTGGACGAGTTTTTGTCTTAAAGTGTTTGTGGGTTTGAAATAAACTGGGATTTCATATTGTCTGAAAATCCTCTGTAGTTTTTCCGAAACGCTGGCCAGGTACGGAATCGCTACCCCTTTCCTCCTGGGTTCGGATTCTCTGTTGTCTTGTTTCTTGCCCTTGTCTCTCTTGGTTTTGTTGACAGCCCATTTAGGATATCCACAAACAGAGAGGGCTTCCTGCACATGTTGTTCTTCTTTCTCCTTACCCTCTGTGCTTGTGGGAACCACTTGGGCCCTGTGTTGTAATGTCCGAATAACACCTAGTTTGTGCTGCAGTGGGTGGTGTTTTGAATCAAAAAGCAGGTATTGGTCTGTATGTGTGGGCTTCCTGAAGACTTCTACTTGGAGTCCCCGGTCTCCTCCTATTGTTACTGCACAATCTAAGAATGCCAATGTGTTATCATTAGCATCTTCACGGGTGAATTTGATATTAGGATCTACAGAATTGATATGTGCAGTAAAAGGTTCCAAATCTTGAATTTTGATTTTTGTGTAATTATCATCAACATAACGAAACCAGTTTGTGGGAGGAGTGCCTGGATATGAAGCTAAGGCACTCTGTTCAAATTGTTCCATGTATAAATTAGCCATGATAGGGGAGACCGGTGAGCCCATCGCACAGCCGTGGATCTGCCTGTAAAAGTTCCCTCTGAACTGGAAATAGGTGGTATTTAGACAAATTTCCAGCAGTTGGCAGATTTGGTCAGGAGAAAGTTTGGTTCTCTCTTCTAGCTTGGAATCCTGTAGTAAACGCCTTCTCGCTGCTTCGACCGCTACAGCTGTGGGGATACAAGTGAAAAGAGAGGTTACATCAAAGGAAACCATTGTCTCATCCTGACCAAACTGGAGAAACTTAACTTTGTTAACAAATTCGGCTGTGTTCTCAATGTGGTGCTCCGTGTTACCCACCAATGGAGCCAAGATGGTTTTTAGGTGTTTGGCCAAATTATATGTGATAGAGTCAACACTACACACAATGGGTCTGAGTGGTACTCCTTGCTTGTTTGCTGGTTCGACAGGGTCGAACCAGCATGAGGGCCAGAGCTGACGAAGCCTCTCGGATGAGCGGCGAAACGTTTTCAACCAAACAAACTTGGTCCAGTTGACAAATTGAACTTCTCCTTTGATCATGGATTCTACCTGGACGACTGAGGGACTTTTCACGTTTCTTATTATTACTTATTTTATCTGACTGCATAACTCCACTGTATGGTCCTATCGTGCAATATCGTTTTTTTCCAACGTGCAATATCGTTTTTCAATGCTCTCCTTGTCACTGTTTTATTATTATTACTTATTCGATTATTACTTATTTTATTATTATTATTACTTATCTTTATGCCATTCTTGCCTGCATGCACTTTTATTTCTTGTTCAAACTGTTCCTACCTGGAGCTACTGTGACAAGTAAATTTCTCCTGCGTGAGATCAATAAAGTCTTATCTTATCTTATCTTATCTTATAACAGATTACATTAACTTCTGTGAGGATACAGCTGTCCCAACACGCACTGTTCGCTGTTACACCAACAACAAGCCCTGGATCACCAGCAAGCTGCAGGCTCTACTCAATAAGAAGAAGTGGGCCATCAACTCTGGTGATAAGGGCGAGTTGAAGAGGATACAGCAACAGCTAAAAGTCCAACTGAGGCAGGGGCGGGAGGCATATGGGAGGGAATTGGAGGCTAAACTCAAATAAAATAACACTAGATGTGTTTGTAGGGAAATGAAAGCTATTTCTGGTCTCTCCAGACCCAAACAGCAGCATTTTAATCGCTTCTCTACTACCGGCACCTCCATCTCTACACCTCCCAGACGCCAAACTCACACCCCTACACAGACCACTCGTCAGCCCATCACCTCTGCTCCCACGCCTGCCCACACCCTCACGGAGGAACCCAGCTTTGTCTCCTTGTCACCTGGGCAGGTGAGAAGGCAGCTGGAGAAAGTCCACCAGAACAAGTCTCCAGGACCTGACAAAATCAACCCCCGTGCTGAGAAATTGCGCAGCACAGCTCACTGGGGTCCTGCACTTTCTCTTCGCACTGAGTCTGAAACTTGAAAGGGTACCGGCGCTTTGGAAGACCTCATGCATTGTGCCAGTGCCCAAGAAACCTGTCCCATCTGGACTCAGTGGCCGTGTCTCAATTCGCAGAGTGGACAGTTTGGAGTGTGGTTTTAAATGCACATACGTCACTTCCGGCATGACAACTGCTGTCCCATTTTGTTTTTGTCCCATGCACAGTTAAAATGCACCTGAAAATCGTAGTCGTTTCCATGGAAATCAGGGCGTGGACCAACTGTGCATCCATGCACACTTCACGCAGTCATATATCCCAGCATGCACCGCACGCTACTTCTTCTACGGGAGAAAATTGAGTCGGCGGCTGTATCTGGTACTTGCGAGACCTGTCCCATGCACTCAGGACTGTGCAAGTATGAACAGTCCTGAGTACCCTAAAAAACCACACTCCGAACTGTGCACACTGCGAATTGAGACACGGCTAATGACTTCAGACCAGTTGCGCTGACATCTCATGTCATGAAAGTGTTTGAGAGACTTGTTCTGGCTCATCTCAGACCCCTGGTGGCACCAAACCTGGACCCTTTCCAATTTGCCTATCAGGCCCACATGAGTGTGGAGGACGCTGTAATCCGTGTTCTGCAGTGGGCTCACTCTCACCTGGATAGTGTTAAGGGCTCTAACAGGATATTGTTCTTTGATTTCTCCAGCGCCTTTAACACAATCCAGCCCTCTCCGATGGGTGAGAAACTGCTCAGGATGGGTGTCAGCTCCTCCATTGTCTCCTGGATTACTGACTACCTGTCAGGCAGGCCTCAGTATGTGCGACTGGGGACCACCCTGTCTGATACTGTGGTCAGTAATGTGGGAGCCCCCCAGAGTTCAGTCCTGTCTCTGTTCCTGTTCACTCTGTACACCTCTGATTTTCAGTACAGTCCGGGTCCATCTGCAGAAGTTCTCTGATGACTCTGCAGTGGTAGGGTGTATCAGGGATGGACAGGAGATGGAGTACAGGACGCTGATCGCAAATTTTGTGGAGTGATCCCAGGCAAACCATCTGCGATTGAACTTGGACAAGACCAAGGAACTGGTGATTTACTTCAGGAGGATGAGGTCACCTGTGGAGCCTGTTACCATCAAGGGTCATGAGGTGGAGATAGTGGACTGCTACAAGTACCTCGGCGTTCATGTGAATAACAGGTTGGACTGGCGGGACAACTGTAATGCTGTGTACAAGAAGGGCATGAGTAAACTCTACTTCCTGAGGAAGCTCAGGTCTTTAAATGTTTGCAGTAAATTACTGGAGATCTACCAGTCTTTGGTTGCCAGCACCCTGTACTTCACTGTGGTCTGTTGGGGGAGCAGCACCTGTAAAAGGGACAGTGGATGGATTGACAAATTGATCGGCAAAGCTGGTCACGTGATCGGCTGTGAGCTGGAGACATTTGTCACAGTGAGGGACAGGAGGACATTGGACAAACTACTCACCATCATGGACACTCCTGTTCACCCACTGCACCAGACTATAGAGGGACAGAGGAGCTCATTCTTCAACAGGCTCCTACAGCTCCGCTCAAACAGTGAGAGATACAGGACTACATTCATACCATACTCCATACAGTTGTACAAAAACCCACCTTTGTGCAATAGATAATATAACACTCCCTAGACAATACTCCCTACAACTGTATATAGCTGGTATTGTACATCTTATTTGATATTGTATTTTATATTTGACTACTACTTTTCTACTTAAATCTGATTTGTACATATATATTTTATTTATGATTATTTGTATGTATATAATTATGTCTCATCTGACACTGGTCTATTGCTCTTTGGTTGCTATTCCATCTATATTTTATTTCCTCATTTCCATCTATTTTTTTTCCCTTTTTTTTCCTTTTTACCCTCTGTTATATATTATATATTATATTTGATGAGTGAGCTTCTGTACCCAAAACAATTTCCCTTGTGGATCAAGTCTAAGTTTTGTTTCATTCACACATGTTTAACACACAAACCCTTCATATTAAGCTTCCAATATTATTTTTTTCAAATGTCACTTACCTGTTTTTGCAAATTAACACTGCTACTTGTGTCTAAAATAGCACTAAACACCACAGTAGTAACCTGATTAGCCCTGTGTCTCCTCCTCCTCTGCCTTTTGCCTGTGTGTTTGGCAGGTGAATCACTCCATCTGTGCTGAGAATGGATTCTAAATGTGCCTCTTTTTAACACTGCTCTTTATGTGATGATCTAAGAGGACTCCTAACACAAAGCGCTGAACAGGTATAAGTGGAGCAATTTTACAATCCAAGACTCACTTAAATATAATCACTTAAATAGAGGGTAAATCTGATCTCATTGTCTCCTTGAAAGATTCTGTCTAATATTTTGCCTGAATTCTTTTTAAATTGCTCTTGAATACACAACATTAAAGTGCACTATGTAACTTTCTGGTGGAGGGTCCATCACCTGCTTGTTTCTATAGACATGTCTTTGCTCTGCCTGGAATGTTCCACAGTATGACATTAAACATTCATTCTTTTTCATTCATTTTCTTCCGCTTTTTCCATTTTCTGGGTCGCGGGGGCAGCAGTCCAAGCAGTGTTCTGCTGCCCAGAACACAATGCACAATGCACCAACCCCCCGCAGGTGGCGTGTCCACAGGAGGACGGCTCACGTCACAACAGGCCTTGATGTATCTTCTGCCATGGGCGCTACCAGTGTCCACAGACACTGGGGGGCGAGGTGGGGTTAAGTGTCTTGCCCAAGGACACAACGGCAGCGCTCATCTGTGGGAGCTGGGATCACATGCGGTCAACCGTCAAGAGCGGGATTCGAACCGCCAACCCCGGGATCACTAGGCAAACGCTCTACCAATTGAGCTACTGCCGCCCCATTAAACAGCTCTACTTTACCCAACCGAACACCAGCCCCCCTCCACCCCCCACCACCACCCCCTACAGTCCACCCCAGTCCTCCCTCACTCCCCCCTCTCCATCACACCGGACGAGGTGAGGAGGGAAGAAGAAGAGAAAGTCCGCAGGACCTGATGGTATCTGCCCCAGGCTGCTGAGGACCTGCGCGGACCAGCTCTGTGAGGTTCTCTGCTACATCTTCAACCTGAGCTTCAGCCTGGAGAGGGTCCCTGTCCTGTAGAAGACCTCCTGTGTGGTCCCGGTTCCCAAAACAACAAACGCCAGGGAACCGGCCCACTAAAGACCAGTCGCCTTGACCTCCCACCTCATGAAGACCATGGAGAGGGTGATCCTCAGTCACCTCTGCTCTGTGGTGAGCCCCACCTTGGACCCATTGCAGTTTGCCTACAAGCCAAACATAGGATTAGAGAAGGCCGTCATCTACTTGCTGCAGCGGGTGCTCACCCACCTGGAGACCGCCGGGAGTACTGTGAGAGTCATGTTCTTTCACTTCTCCACACCATCAGGCCGGCGCTGCTGCAGGGGAAGCTGGAGGATGCAGGAGTTGATGGACATCTCCCTGCCTAGACCATCGACTACCTCACTGACCATCCACAGTACGTGCGGCTGCGTGGTGGTAGTCTGCAGTACTGGGGCCACCCAGGGGACTGTCCTTTCACCCTTCCTTTTCACCATCTACACCTCGGACTTCATCTACAACACAGACAGCTGCCATCTCCAGAAGTTCTCTGACGACTCGGCCATTGTGGGCTGTGTGTCTGAGGGGAACGAGCTGGAGTACCGCTCAGTCATCAATGACTTTGTGGACTGGTGTGGGCGCAACCACCTGAACCTTAACACCAGTAAGACCAAGGAGATGGTGATCGACTTCAGGAGAAGATCACTACCTCACTCACCGGTGAACATCCAGGGGCAGGACATAGAAGCCGTGTCCCAATTTGCAGTGTGCACACTCCAGAGGGCGGTTTTAAAGGGCACTCCAAGAAGGGTGCAAAGGGTGCAGCCTTCACTGCCCTCCGCGGACTGCAAGGCCGTTGGGGAAATGGGACAGGTGTAGCCCACTAGCTAACGTTAGCTGCAGTACTGGGGCCACCCAGGGGACTGTCCTTTCACCCTTCCTTCAAGCGGTAAAAATGGAGCCCGAACTCTTTACTTTCTTTTATTGATTATATTTTTGTTAATCCAAGAGGACACAATTTATTATTGCCATGCCAAGCGCCCAGTCCTTTTTAGATTGAACGGAGTAATTAATCTTTCCTTTTGAATATTAACCTATTAGGCAAATATAACCATATTTATTAAAAATTGGAGCTAGTAGGCAATTACATTACCTTCATAAAACGTTATCACGGACAAATAACCAATATCATTTTTATATTTATAGTTTGGAGAACATTTGTCAGCTATATATACAACTACATGGCCATACAGTAATCCCTCATTTATCGCGGGGGTTAGGTTCCAGAAATAACCCGCAATACGTGAAATCCCCGAAGTAGGACAATTTTATATTTTACAATTACTCTACATGTTTTAAGGCTGTAAACGCGTCACCACACACATTATACACTTTTCTCAGACTGGAATTAACATTTTCTCTCATTTCTCTCTTGTTTAAACACTCAAACTTTCGTAGATTTTCAACAAAATTATTAATAGTGATGCGTGGGGGGGGGGGGTGTAAAATCGCAACTTGCTTTTGACGATGCAGCAGCGGAATCCATCATTTTCTCCCGAAGAAGAACTAGCGCGCGGTGCATGCTGGGAGATATGAGGCCACGAAGTCTGCTCAGATGTGGCCTTTGTTCACGGCCCGATCTCCACGGAAACGAGGCCGGTTTTTCGGCCGCATTTGAAGTGTGCATAATCGAATTGGGCCACGGCTAGAGACTGTGGACAGTTTCAAGTGTGTAGTGTGTCCAAATGCCTACACCTGGAAAACACACTTAGTAGCATGAGTGCAACAATTATTGGGATTGGGGGTGAGGGAGGTATGAAAATGAGAGTCTCATTCTCTCTCTCTCTCTCTCTCTCTCTCTCTCTCTCTCTCTCACACACACACACACACACACACACACACACACACACACACACACACACACACACACACACCTAATGAACTAAAGGTAAAAGGTAGCTATTAACTTGGACTATTGCTTCATGACATGTGGCATTTGGAACTTTAAAGATGTAGACAGGCTTACAATAAAGAGTTACTCAGACATGTGTGAATGAAACAATATACAACTCCGGGTATGTTTTTGAGGAAGTAACAACATTATAATGTAACTTAAAGGCTCTGCAGTGGTAGGGTGTATCAGGGATGGACAGGAGCTGGAGTACAGGACAAATTTTGTAGAATGGTCCCAGGCAAACCATCTGCTCCTGAGCATTGACAAGACCAAGGAACTGGTGATTGACTTCAGGAGAAAGAGGACACCAGTGGAGCCCATTACCATCCAGGGTCAAGACGTGGAAATAGCGGACTGCCACAAGTACATTGGCGTCTATGTGAACAACAGGCTGGACTGGAGGGACAACTGTAATGCTGTCTACGAGAAGAGCATGAGCAGACTCTACTTCTTGAGAAAGCTCAGGTCTTTCAATGTCAATACCAGTCTGTGGTGGTCAGCGCCCTGTACTTCGCTGTGGTCTGCTGGGGGAGCAGCACCAGTAAAAGAGACATCGGACAGATTGACAAACTGATCCGTAAAGCTGGTCATGTGATCGGCTGTGACCTGGAGACATTTGTCACAGTGAGGGACAGGAGGACATTGGACAAACTGCTCTCCATCATGGACACTCCTGCTCACCCTCTGTACCAGAATCAGGGACAGAGGAGCTCATTCTTCAACAGGCTCCTACAGCTCCGCTCAAACAGTGAGAGATACAGGACTACATTCATACCATACTCCATACAACTGTACAACAACTCACCCTTATGTAACAGATAATACTCCCTACAACTCAATCTTAAGTGACGGATAACCTTATGTCCTGTCAATCATCATATCATTGCAATGCCTTTCTGTCTCTTGTATATAGCTGTGGTTTTATATTTTATTACTTATTTTTCTATTATATTTTGACTTGTACATATTTGACACCTGTCTCTTGCTATGTTTTTGCTACTTATTTAGAAATTATTATTACCATTTATTTTTTTCTCTTTGTTATTATAATATAATGTGATGAGTGAGCTGAGTGTCCAAATAATTTCCCTTGTGGATCAATAAAGTCTAGTGCTGCACTGTGTTTTTAAACTCCATACACCTTCACTAGAATCATTTGAATGACTTCAGCCCTGGAATTGTCAATCTCTACTGAAGTAAAGGTAAAGGTTAACTTGAAAATTCACTTCATGACATCACAAGGTGGAACAGAGCATTTTAAGCTTTGGAAATGTAGACAGACTAATAATTCAAATTATTCAAGCATAATGTGAATGAAACAAAACTCCAGTTATATTTTTGAGGACGCTATCGTCTTCGTTAGTACCTTTTTTAGGTTGTGTAATACCTGTCGACAGAAGATGAAGTCCCAGTCAGTTTCCTAGTACTTTTCTTCATAAATAGTTGTTATTGTATGAACTCCGGTGCAGCTGTGAGTGTAGTTTGGGTCAGATAAATTATAGAGATACATGAGAGCTTTTGCCAGGCCCCTTTTTTTTCAATTAACAAATCAGGCGGACATGTCTTTAGTCCACAAAAAAGTTTGACTACAGATAGTTAGTGATCGCCTCCCGATACCATACCATTGTGTTTATATTAAGTGGATAGTAGCAACCAGGTTGAAAAAAGTGATAGACCAAGACTAATGACTGTCTTTATAAATATCACAGGATATTCCAGTTCCTTCTACAGCTCATGCACCAAATAACTCTCATTCTCTGTGTTAAAGATACAGTGAGGTCAAAGCGACATCCGCACACATACACATACACACTGTAATTATGAAACATAAGGATGCAATACAATGGGATTTGCTGACTAAAAAAAAAAAAAAAAACAGTGCGTGGTGATTGAATGGGCAAATATTTATGCCAACTGCCCTCCCTGTCTCAGCGATCTTTATACTGCTAGGTTACACAATGTCAGAATGCGCTTGAGTGGCGTTTAGTTAATGAAGACATATTTTATGTCATCCAGATTTTCTGTTTCTGTTATAAAGCATGGATGTAGGCCCCAAAAGCAAACCAGAACTCAGGTAAATGTTAACAGGTTTATTGTACAGATGGATATGGATATGGAAATGGGCAAAAGGGTCCGGTGGAGGCAGGCAGGCACAAGGCAGGGGGGTCCGGAAGAACACGAGCAACGAGATGGGACATCCAGGGAGCACTGGGAGCAGAAACAATAAAAAATTACAAAAGGTCCGGGAACAACCACAAAACAGTCTCAAAAACAAGATGAGCCATGAGCTAGTTACTGATATGGTAAAGTGACAAACTGGCAGGAAGTGGAGGAAGAACCAGGCTGATATGGGCAGGAGTAGATTACAAGGAGGCTGCTGTTGGTGTAAGGCGACTTCTCCCAGGCAGGTGAGACAGACAAACACAGGGAGGGGGAAAGGAAGATACTGGAGGACCATGACAGTTTCTCTCTGTTATACCTCCCCTGACACTTACTTTAATACTTACCTATTTGGAATTGGCTTTTTGAATCCTTGCAACGTGTATTTTGCATCTTTTACTTAACTTTACTTTCCTGCTCCTGCTCCAACCCCAGCTCCAGCCATTTCAACCCTGTCTAATTCACACTTAACTACTGCTTCCAGACCTGCCTCCCATCCTTGTAATATTGCACAATTCCTATAATAAATCACTGTTAAACCTTCTCCCGGATTTTGTCTGCTTTTGGGTTCTCTCCTTGTTGAATTGTGACATTGTGCTTGTGTTTGCTATCATCTATGACAAATGTAGATCATACATCCATATAATTTGCATTTTAAACGCAAAATTAATCCAAAAGAACTTAATAAAAGAAACAAAGAAAACCGTGGTGTTCAGTGGGAGGTGATGTTGCTGTAAACATCATCACAACAAAGAAAACGCTTCAGGAGAAAAATTATAGAGAGCATCTTTACAACAGTAATCTCCCATAGAGTTATATAGGCCCCTGCGCTCCATCTTCATCAAGGCCATTTCATATTACATCTTTTGGATTGTTAATGAGCTAGATAATTGTTAGTTACAACATAGACTGTATAAAGAAGTGGACTAAGACCAGCAGTTATGGAGTGAATTTGAAGTTCCATACAGTGGTACCTCACCTTACGAAATTAATTTGTTCCAGTGGTTTCGTAACGTGAATTTTTCGTAAGTTGAGTAGCTATTTCAAAGGAAAAAGCCTGATTCGTTCCAAGGCCCCGTTCCAAGTTTTTTTTATAGTGTAACATTTTTTTTATAGTGTAAAATTGTGTTCTGCGTCCTGAGACTGTAGACCCAGGACTAAACGTGGACTATACCAGGTCTAGACCAAGGTCTAAACCTGGCCTGGACCAGGACTAAACCTGGACTAAACCAGGACTGGACCAGGTCAAGACCTGGACTAAACCAGGACTAGACCAGGTGGATTAAAGCGCCACGTGCGGGTCTATTTCCTGGTTTCGTGCTAGCTCTGCTATTAGTAGCAGCACCGGTGTACCTCACGAGTCACGGCTGAGGCGAGCAGCGACTGCATGCGTGGGGGGAGGGGGGAGAAGACATGTGCGGACACATGTGTGATAGCGAAGCATGACCCGGCGCGGGGCTGCGAGCACGAGACCCGTGTATGAGAGGCCGTGTAGGCCAGAACACCTAAGTATTCCAGTGTCTAGGCACGAGAATTTCAGTATGTTCTGGCCTACATGGCCTCTCATACACGGGTCTCGTGCTCGCAGCCCCGCGCCGGGTCATGCTGCGCTATCACACACGTGTCTGCGCGCACACTTCTCCGCCCTCCCCCTTCCCCCCACGCTTCACTATTAATACATTTTGTTGAAAATCTATGAAAGTTTGAGTGTTTAAACGAGAGACAAATGTGAGAAAAGTTTAAATCCAGTCTGAGAAAAGCGTATAATGTGTGTGGCTGAGCGCACATCTGAAGGCGTATTATTTGAATTTTTGAGATTTCGCGTTTCGTAACTTGAATTTTCTTTCGTATCCAGAGACCAAAATTTAACGTGAAGGCGTTTCGTAAATTGGAATTTTCGTTTGTTGGGTCTTTCGTAAGGTGAGGTACCACTGTATTAGGAATTGGAATTGATTTATGGATAAAATTGTGAAATAAAAACACCAGAATCATGTACGGCGAGCTAATATGAACAAAATGATGGAGACTCACAGCAGCAGTTACAGAGAGAGGGGCATAGTTTTTTCAGTGTAAAATCAACTGAAGCTAGAGTCGATGGAACTGGAACCCATGCTCACATCCTATTTGTTTACGAGGCGGCTAGCGTGGTAGCTATGTCTTTTTATATAAACAGTCTATGGTTACCAGTTACAGGCAACCCTACATAGTAATTTTACATACACTGCAAGCTAACACTATACTTACATACTAATTAAGCTTTTGATTGTGGTTTGTGTGTGTGTGTTTTTATATTGGCTGAGGATGGAGCCAGTGACATCTATAGCTTTAGCCGGATATGGAAAGTAAAACGAAAGTGAAAAAATCTATCTACCTGGACAAAAAGTGACTTCCATAGTAGCTATGGGGCTGGCAATATGCAACAATTTTTCAATGGACATTCTTTATACATTTCCAGTGAAGAATCTGCACACACACACAGATACACACAGACATACAGTAGAGCACATACTTACAGATGGTCCTCATATAGACTCCCACTCGCCCGGCTGAGGTCCCATGGCTCTAACTCCCCTCTGGAGACTAAAGCCTGCTACACTCGTGCACCAGTTCAAATGGACCTTGAAACTCAAGAATAAAAGTTTTATAGGTCATGAAAAAAAAAGGAAATGATAAAATAGACAGCGTTGCCAAGGTAGAAAACTATTGTTTTAATAGAAAGCCTGTTTCACTTTTGGAATTTGCTTTGAATTGAGTTAGCTAGGTCAAGGTCACCTCTTTTAGTAAACCAATCATTTTGAGTTAGACCTGGGTTAGTCCTGGGTTATTCCTGGTTTAGGCCCATTACAAGGGTTTGGTTTGGTTTAGTTTTTAGATTAATTTAGACTGGGTTTACTCCACCTGGGTCAGTCTTTGTTTAGTCCTGGTTTAGACATGATTTAGTCTTCGTCTGTTTCCTGTTCTAGTCCTGATAATTAAAATAGCTGATAAAAAACATCAAATCAAATTCTTTAATACAATGTAATGCAGGCTATAGACATATAACATTTTATACATTATGTTTGCCATTATTAAATAAAAATATATGTAAATTCAGTAATCAAAATTCCAGACACAAGAATAGAAGAACAGTTTGATTGAAAAACCCATCTGGATGTAACACAGCTTTTCTCATTGTAATTATAAATGTAATTCTAAATGCGTGAATGAAAGACCAAATGAATGTTATGGTAATGTCATTATTGTCAACACAGGATCAGTCAGGAGATGGTGTTTTTCATGCACCATCTTGAATGCACTGTTAAACATTTACATTATTGTCTTTGATGTAAGAGGTTTCAGAGGGACTTGAACCTGCACAAATCAATACTAAGCATGAACTAAAACGACTAAAATAGAACAAAACCAAGACTTGAACCCACACAAACTCATACTAAAGCAGGAAACATGCAAAACCTACACCTTAACTTCACATCTGTAACTCAACTTACTTGTCTAAACATCTAGTTTAAAACAGCAAGTCTCAAAACCAACTATAAAAGAGGACTAACCCAAGTATAGACAGGACTAAATGCCCAAAAGACCAAAACGGAACAGATCTAGTCTAAACCAGGACTAAACCAGATGTAAACCAGGACTAACACAAGTAAAGTATAAAGTTTAAGTATAAACCTAAACCATGTCCAAACAACCAAAACAGATCTTCAAACCTAAATTAAGTTATTTAGACTAAACCAACAGGTCTAGTCTAAACCAGGACTAATCCAGATCTAAACCAGGACAAAGCCATGTCTAAAACAGGACTAAACCAAGTAGAATATAGACCAGGACTAAATCATCTCAAAATTCCCAAAACTGAACCTAAAATTTAAACAAACCTATTTAAACTAACCCAGCAGCTCTATTCTAAACCAGGACTAATCCAACTAGGACTAAACCAGATGTAAACCAGCATTCACCCAAGTAAAATGTAGACCAGGACTAAACCATGTCCAGGAAACCAAAACAGAACCTTAAACCCAAACAAACCTGTTTAATTTAAACCAACAGATCTAGTCTAAACCAGGACGAACCAGATCCAAACCAGGACCAACCCTAAATCTAACCTAAACATCTAAACTAGATCTCAAATGGGTACAACCACAGTCTTCCACACACTGGTTGCAATACCTTCATTACAGTACATTATCATTCCTAATATACACTGCGTGCACATGGACAAGTGTAATCCGATTGCAAACAAAGTGGGATTGTATCGGATTCATGTGCACAGGCAAAGGATTGGATAGGGATTGGTTTCCCCAATCCGATTGGAACCCCTGGCTTAGGCCGATAGCAATCCATTTGGCGTCGCCTTGTGCGCGATTTCGGATCGGATTAGCGTACTGCGCATGCGTGGGAATTTTCGCCAGGGAATTCACCCGGAAGTGGCAGGAGGTGCCGACTCCGTCATAAGTAGCGATTGTTGCTGGAAAAGTCAGACGAAATCATGGCTGCGAAGAAAGAATGCACAACACGTACACCAATGCTGCTCCATCAAAATCCTCAAGCACCATCTTTGTATACCGCCACATAGTTTGTTGTGTTTTTACTGAGTAGCCATCACCCGCCACATAGCGTAGCGGAGTCGGCCAGGTCGTTGACCATTATCTGATTGCACGAGCTTCATGTGCACTGGGATCTAACAACACACCACCCGCCGAGTAACGGGATCGGATTTGGAGAAATCCAATCTGATCCTACCATGTGCATGCACTCATAGTCTCCACAGCTTTCTCTCCTCTGAAGACCTGTACCTGCAGCTTTCTCCCTTGTTCCTGTTAAATCTGTTTTTTTATATTTCAGTGTGAGCATTTGCACGTGCTCCGTCACGTTGAGTCGTGAGGAAACATTTGTCTGAAATTACACGTTCGAAACAGAAGACTTAATGATGATGATCAAGATCTGCAGCTGTGCTCCTTGCAACCTCCACGGAAAATCACGCTTCAATTTACTCATGAAGAAAGTCGAACAAATACAGAAGGGCATCATTATGTAACTCCACATTTAACAGTGGGAGGTAAGTCACAGAGATGTTAGCTTTGCCTGGAATGTTTCATGGTATGGGATTAAACTAATATAACTTGCAACATCGATTGTTTCAAATTCTTTTTGTATTGAAAAATGTCTCCCCTCTCTCTGTAACAGGCTCCTCATTTTTGGTCTTAAAATTTTTGTATTAACCTGCTGTACATGATCCTGGTGTTTTTATTTCTCTGTTTTGTCTATAAATCAATTCCTATTCCTAATATGGAACTCCAGCCAGCCTCGGTCCACTTTATTTGACTGGAGCCGAAATTAATGCACTTCTTTATACAATCAATGATGTAAACCATGAACACACCATAAGTTTAAGCTATACATTATTGTGGAGGTATGATACTTGTTTGTCTCTTTTGAAATTGGTATTGAAATGTCCCACACTGTCGCATTATCCTTATTAATCTCCATGGAGGCAAGCAGATGATGCCACTATCTCACTAGTTAGACAGGTCAGATCTGTGGAAATCTGCAACACATTCACAATAAGAATGTTGTTTTTCAAGCTATATTTGGGCAATAAAAACACTTGATGCGTTAAATGCCATACTATGGGACTTTCCAGGCAAAATATTAACATCTCCATGGAGACAAAATTTTGGCAGACCCTCTACCAGATAAGTGCCACAGTTCACCTTTAAGTAGAATTAAACAAAATATAAATAAGGGGGAACTAAGACTAAAACAGGACTAAATCTGACTTAAATCAGACTTAAACCAGACCTAAACCGAGATTAAACCAGAACTAAACCAGGACTCTACTGGTCTAAACCAGCTCTAAATCAGGTCTAAACCAGGACTAACCCAACCCCTCTCACATGTGGTTGTATAAATAGCCCCATCTCCTCTCTGTCCACAGCTTGTCGTGTCACTTTCTTTGGACACAGTGGGGTTGAAGTAAAGCATTATCCACACCTGAGCTCCACATGACACATTCAAATCTCAACTCTAACACTCATAATCTTCAGCTTCTGTGAAATATAAGACAATCAGCACCATGGTTGAAGTCACTCTCCCATAGACCACTTCTATTATACAGTCTATGGTAATATCTTTGGTCTGTAAGCCACTACCTGCAGGGGGACCCGTAAAGAGGCTGGTGCAGATCTGGGAGGGCAGTTGGAGACGGAGCCCTCAGTGACACAGACATGATCCACAAATGTGTCATATTCATTTTATGGTTTAAAGTCCTTTCAACAATCATGTCTTTGGGATTAAGTAATGCATTATACTGAATGTCGGTAGTCAATAAATCCGAGTCAGTTCTCCCAACATCTGTTGTAAATGCGTTCCGTTCCATTGCAACGGGTGGGGAAAATATGGATGCCCGAGAAAGTTTAATGTTTATTATGTTAGCTTATGAATACCATATACACATAACTAAATATAACTCACTAGGGCTATATCCGAATTTCAAAGAACTCCTTCCTCTCTGACTGAAGGTAGTTAACATCAGGTATAGTTTAACCTGGGAAATCCCAGACTGCTTTGCACAATCGCTCCGATTTAAAAGACAGCCTGGCAACTAGGCTAAGCGAGGGCTCCTGATTTGGGGAGCCAATCAGAGAGCGGGGAGGGGTGGAAAGATGGTGACGCGTACTACGCGACAAACGTAAGCTTGTAGTTTGAACTGACAACTGACATGATTGGCTATGGTCTACGTATACGCCAAATGATAGACATTCGTAATGCCCAATAAATGGCCGTCGGCAATCGTAAACCACACCTCCACTACGAGATATTCAGTAGGTGGCTCCCAGACCATATATCACTTGTGATATGGTCTGGTGTAAACCAGGCAAGGTATCGTTAGTTCCTACTAATAAATAGAGTTACAGTGGAGTATTTGATCCCTTGCTGATTTTGTAGGTTTCTATACTAACAAATGAGCAGGCTATAATTTTAGGTTATAATGGTAGGTTTATTTTAACATTGATAAATAGAATATCAAAAAAGAAAATCAAGAAAATAACTTTAAAGAAAATATATAAACTGATTTGCATTTCACTGATTGAAATAAGTACAGTATTTGAACCTAGCCAAAAAAAGACTTAAAACCCTTGTTTGCAAGGACAGATCAGCCATTTCTTGTAGTTGATGACCTGGTTTGTGCACATATCAAAAGGAATTTTGGCCCACTCTTCTTTGTAGATCATCTCTAAATCATTGAGGTTTCATGGCTGTCGCTTGGCAACTCGGAGCTTCAGCTTCCTTCTTAGGTTTTCTATAGGGTTAAGGCTGGACCACTTCATGACCTTAATGTGCTTCTTCTTGAGCCACTCCTTCGAGGCCTTGGATATATGTTTTGGGTCACTGTTGTGTTGGAAGACCCATCCTCTACCCATTTTCAGTTTCCTGGCGGAGGGATAAAGGTTGTCACTCTTTTTATTTTTAACGGTACATGGTTCTGTCCATCCTCCCTAGGCAGAAAAACACCCCCAGAGCATAATGTTTCCACCTCCATGCTTGACGGTGGGGATGGTGTTCTTGGGGGTCATTGGCAGTATTTCTCTTCCTCCAAACACAGCGAGTTGAGTTAATGCCAAAGAGCTCGGTTTTGGTCTCATCTGACCACAGCACCTTCTCCTAATCACTCTCTAAACCATTCAGGTGTTCATTGGCAAACTTCAGGCGGGCCTGCACATGTGCCTTCTTAAGCAGGGGGACCTTGCGAGCACTGCAGGATTTTAATCCATTGCGGCGTAATGTCTTACCAATGGTTTCCTTAGTGACTGTGGTCCCAGCTGCCTTGAGATCATTGACTAGCTCCCCCTGTGTAGTTCTAGGCTGATTTCTCACTGTTCTCATGATCATTAAAACCCCACGAGGTGAGATATTGTGTGGAGCTCCAGACTGAGGTCGACTGATGGTCATTTTGTATTCCTTAAATTTTCTAACAATTGCATCAACAGGTCTCCTTAACACCAGCTTCTTGCTTATGGTTTTGTAGCCCATTCCAGCCTTGTGCAGGTCTGCAATCTTTCCCCGGACATCCGTTGACAGCTCTTTGGTCTTTCCCATGTTGGAGAGATTGGAGTCTGATTGACTGACTGATTCTGTGGACAGGGGTCTTTTATACAGGTTACTAGTTAAAACAGGCATTTCATTTAATTCAGGTGACGAGTGGATTAGGAGTGTGTCTGGTCTGTGGGACCCAGAACTCTTAATGGTTGGTAGGGGATCAAATACTTTAGACTTTAGACTTTATTGTCCCCAAGGGGAAATTCATTTTCACGCACACAGAGCCTGTTTGACACACACAGCAACAACACAACAAACACAAAGACATACAATAAGCGTTACGGCACACTCAGCGGGGCCTGTTGTTCAAAAATGTGATGGCTGAAGGGATCAAGCTTCTGCCAAAGTGGACCCTCCTGCACCTGATCGCCCTGTACCTCCGTCCTGAGGGCAGAGGGGTGAGGTGTTCCTGTAGTGGGTGAGTGGGGTCCTATTCTATTGAAAGTACAAAGCGTCCAATAGCACTGTTGTTGAGATCCTTATTTCACACAATGGAATGCAAATGCAATGCAATTAATATATTTTGTATAATGTAGCTGGCTTTTCTTTTTGATATTCTATCTCTTAATGTTAAAATAAACCTACCATTAAAATTATAGACTGTTCATTTCTTTGTCAGTGGGCAAACCTACAAAATCAGCAAGGGATCAAATACTATTTCCTCCCCTGTATAACTAAAGTTAATGTTAGCTGTTGGCAACTCAGTTATGGCAGTTTGACTATTATATGCTCAGAAATAAAGTTCTTTCTACTGTCAAATGATGTGAAAGAAAGTCTAAGTATCACTACAAAGTTTCTAGAAGACACTTTCTCTACGCATACACAACTTAACATATCAAAATGACAAAAATGTGGCATAATGGAACCACTTTCTGAAGTTATTGTGAACAAAATCATTTAACTTTTGTTTATTTCTGCTGACAGTGAAGATGTTGAGCTTGGGGTCAGTTTTTGTTTTATGTGCATAGTCCCATTAAAGAGATATGAGCCATAAACCAGGTCAACAACAAATCTGCAATCTGACAGTTACACAGCAAACTCCACCTGAGAGTTCTAACCTGTCCTTCAGCTCTGTTTAAACTATAGCCTCTATAGCCTTAAAATGGAGTCCTACTATATAGTGTTTCTTGTCAGTATTGATACTTTGCAGCTCATGTCATCAACTGTCCCTAGACGTGTGACTGAGTTCTCATCTTAAAATGTTTTTAACAGTTTTTGCTAATGTGTGCATTGTGTCACAATGGTAACAACTGAATATTCCACCAATACAGATAGGATGTAGAACACCCCCAGCAGGATGACACTGCAAAGTATCAATAAGCCACAATTTATTTGCAAATGAGGAGCAGCTGATGACCTTTAGTCATCCCTTTGGAGAGACACGTCATTGTGTGTGTGTGCGTGTGTGTGTGTGTGTTTGTGAGCACTTGGGTCACAGCACAGCAGGAAGGACAGCAACATGCCAAACAGGAACTACAGAACACAAACTTTTTCATTAAAATGTTCTGGAGGAGATTTAGTGCAAGTTTAATTCAACTTTCAAATCATTCACCCGATACTGTCTTGAATATTTTAAATCGGTGTCCTCATAGTCAACATATTCAAGTACTAAAGGTACACTATGTAACTTTTCTGGTGAGGGGTCTGCCATCTGCTTGCCTTCACTGATATATTATTCTTTTGCTTGGAATGTCCCACAGTATGACATTAGATCCATCTTGCATTTAATCAATACACGTGTTTTGGCAGTTAGAAGACTCCACTCTCCACAGGTGAAGCTACTTGGCCTGGTATCTTCACCTGCTTGTTGCCATGGAGACAGATAACTTCAGTGCCATAGAGGAAAACATTCTAGGAAAAATAATGTAGCCAATCCCACAGAAAAATTACACAGGAGATGTTTAATTTACAATTAATTCACAATCACAAAAAAACATTATATGATTTAAAAGTTGTTTATGCTGACATTTTTTTTTTTTTTTTTTGCTTGTCATGTTGGATTGTCAGATCCTAATGGCATCCCGGGGTCAGATGTGATTTCATATGGCGAATGTCTACAATAAAAATGGGCCTACAGGTAGAGCTCAGAGTAGTAGACTAAAATCTAAAAAATCTTGTGCAAAAGTCCATAGAGATGCATTAGCAAAAATCAAAACCAAATTCACACACACATTCATACACCAGTGTACGCAGACACATGGGGCAAGGTGAGTTTAGTGTCTTGCCCCAGAACACAACGGCTATATTCATCTGTGGGAGAAATTGGTATTGAAATGTGACACAGTGTCTCATTAGCCTTATTTATCTCAATAGAGACAAGCAGATGATGCTACTATGCCAAGTTACCTGTTAGATCTGCGGAGAGGCAACCCACTCACACTAAGAATTCTGTTTTTCAAGCTATATTTGTCCAACAAAAACATAAGATAGATATGATAACAGGAGAAGTTCAATTTGTCAACTGGACAAAGTTTGTTTGGTTGAAAACGTTTCGCCGCTCATCCGAGAGGCTTCGTCAGCTCTAATAAGAATACTGGTAAGACACTTGCTTATATCTTGCTGTAGGGAGGAGCTACCTAGCTAACTACTTTCCGGAACTACCGTATCTCATTGGTTTCCGTCTTTTGTTTCTCTGGCGTCTAGCTGACGATCCCTATTCATCCCTACATGCCTGTTTTTCACACCTCTGGCCCTGACCTGGCTAACCCTATTGTTTCCCTGTTTGTTTGATCTAGGCTTAATAATGGAATTGTAGATGGGATGCAAATTATGTCTTACTCCACCATTTCTGTTCAGAGAAGGATTCTCTTTTTTGACAAAAATAGCCTCTTTAACTCCCCTCTCAAACCAATTCTTTTCCCTGGCTAAGATCTGAACCTCACTGTCCTCAAATGAATGACCCGTGGCTTCTAGGTGAAGATATACGGCAGAAGACGGTCCACTCTGGCACGCCTGTCTGTGTTGGTACATCCTCTTGTGAAGTGGCTGCTTGGTTTCTCCAATATAGCGCTCACTGCAGTCTTCACTACACTGAATGGAGTAGACCACATTGCTTTGTTTGTGGCTCGGTGTTTTGTCCTTTGGGTGGACGAGTTTTTGTCTTGTGGGTTTGAAATAAACTGGGATTTCATATTGTCTGAAAATCCTCTGTAGTTTTTCCGACACGCCGGCCAGGTACGGAATCGCTACCCCTTTCCTCCTGGGTTCGGATTCTCTATTATCTTGTTTCTTGCCCTTGTCTCTCTTGGATTACATCACGGCAGCTGAAACCGCCATTAGGAACAACAAGCTCACAGAGACAGAAGCTGGAGACCTTAGACTGAAATTAACAGCTGCACTGAGCAATGCTAAACTTCCACCCTCAAACGTAACACCAGAGGAGAGGAAGGCCATCATTGCTCTAGAGCAGGGGTCACCAACCCTATGCCCGCGGGCACCCGGTCGCCCGTGAGCCCCATTTCAGTCGCCCGCAGAGCAGGTTCTAAAAATAGAACAGGTCGCCCTCGTACTTATATAAATAATAATGTTTTACAAAAATGCTGCGCCTTTATATGCACATATTTTAAAGTAGGCTAATAATAAAAACACTTACAGATTTTAAATTTTAAAATATGTTGTCCGAGTTCAAAGTTCACTTATCTGCGCAAGACAATGAACCTGTTTGATGCAGCTGGACTCATCAAAAAAAAAAAAAAAAAGACGAGACAGCATGGCGGAGAAGAGAAAGAAATCATATGTATTTAACACCGACTGGGAAGAAGAGTTCTTTTTTACATGGAAAAGAGAGAAGTGTGTATGTCTCATTTGTGGAGCTACAGTGGCGATTTCAAAACGGCACAATGTGGAAAGTCGCTACGAATCACGGCAGCTTCAACACAAACTTTCCCCTTAAGAGTGCACTTCCAACTGAGAAAGCACAAGAGTTAAAGGCTGCTTTAGCCAAGCAGCACTCTTTCTTCACTAGACCACTGAAAAAGGCTAAAAAGGCAACCGAGGCTTCTTTCAAGGCAACAAATTATTTGATAAAAAACAAAAAGACATTTTCAGATGGAGAAACTGTAAAAGGAGCGATGATGATGATTGCTGAGACTATTTTTAAAGACGAGAAAAATGGATCAGATGTCATCTCAACTCTGGCCGATGTACAACTTGGTGCGAGTGCAGTGACAAGACGGGTGTCTGCTATTTCCGAAAACTTGAATGAGCAGCTGGACAAGGACGTGAATGCAGGTGGTTCAGCATCCAGTGTGACGAGTCCGTGGACAACAGCAGTACGGCTCAGCTAATGGTGTTTATCATTATTATTATTATTTGAAATCATTCAGCCTGCTTCAATGTTGAAATTATAAGAGTTTGATTTGTTTAAAACAAAAAAGGGAGTTGAAATAATGTTAAATTTATTACTACATTACCACATTACTAGTATATTTTTGCTAATCTAATTGTGACATGTTCATTTGCACAAAATAAATGTCGCTTTGACAATGAAACACAAATGTGGTCATTTACACATAACTAATGCATGTATGCATACATTGTGATCAAATAAATAATAATACAGCGTAAAAGTGCATTATTTAGACTTTTGAATTATCTTAATTGAGCTGGTAGCCCTCGTATTATTTGATGACCTTAAGGTAGCCCTCGGCTTTGAAAAGGTTGGTGGCCCCTGCTCTAGAGAGGGACCAGAGCATCCAAATCCTGCCTGCAGACAAAGGGAGATGCACGGTGATCTTGGACGCAGCTGATTATGAGGCTAAGGTGAACAGCCTACTCAGTGACACGACAACATACGAAGTACTGAAACGGGACCCCACCAATGGGTACAAAAAGAAGATCATTGATTTCTTACAGAAGTTGAGGAAAGAAGAAGTCATTGATCTACAGCTGTATTACAGATTGTACCCTGGTGATGCTATCCTGTGCATCTATGGCCTCCCGAAGATTCACAAACAAGGAGTACCACTCAGACCCATTGTGTGTAGTGTTGACTCTATCACATATAATTTGGCCAAACACCTAAAAACCATCTTGGCTCCATTGGTGGGTAACACGGAGCACCACATTGAGAACACAGCCGAATTTGTAAACAAAGTTAAGTTTCTCCAGTTTGGTCAGGATGAGACAATGGTTTCCTTTGATGTAACCTCTCTTTTCACTTGTATCCCCACAGCTGTAGCGGTCGAAGCAGCGAGAAGGAGTTTACTATAGGATTCCAAGCTAGAAGAGAGAACCAAACTTTCTCCTGACCAAATCTGCCAACTGCTGGAAATTTGTCTAAATACCACCTATTTCCAGTTCAGAGGGAACTTCTACAGGCAAATTCATGGCTGTGCGATGGGCTCACCGGTCTCCCCTATCATGGCTAATTTATACATGGAACAATTTGAACAGAGTGCCTTAGCTTCATATCCAGGCACTCCTCCCACACACTGGTTTCGTTATGTTGATGATAATTTTACAAAAATCAAAATTCAAGATTTGGAACCTTTTACTGCACATATCAATTCTGTAGATCCTAATATCAAATTCACCCGTGAAGATGCCAAGGATAACACATTGGCGTTCTTAGATTGTGCAGTAACGATAGGAGGAGACCGGGGACTCCAAGTAGAAGTCTTCAGGAAGCCCACACACACAGACCAATACCTGCTTTTTGATTCACACCACCCACTGCAGCACAAACTGGGTGTTATTCGGACATTACAACACAGGGCCCAAGTGGTTCCCACAAGCACAGAGGGTAAGGAAAAAGAAGAACAACATGTGCAGGAAGCCCTCTCTGTTTGTGGTTATCCCAAATGGGCTGTTAACAAAACCAAGAGAGACAAGGGCAAGAAACAAGATAATAGAGAATCCGAACCCAGGAGGAAAGGGGTAGCGATTCCATACCTGGCCGGCGTGTCGGAAAAACTACAGAGCATTTTCAGACAATAT
Organism: Paratrypauchen microcephalus; assembly: GCA_036785185.1. Classification (NCBI taxonomy): domain Eukaryota; kingdom Metazoa; phylum Chordata; class Actinopteri; order Gobiiformes; family Gobiidae; genus Paratrypauchen; species Paratrypauchen microcephalus. The sequence goes on from JAVJIX010000205.1 coordinate 962,697, forward strand.
GAAATCCCAGTTTATTTCAAACCCACAAACACTTTAAGACAAAAACTCGTCCACCCAAAGGACAAAACACCGAGCCACAAACAAAGCAATGTGGTCTACTCCATTCAGTGTAGTGAAGACTGCAGTGAGCGCTATATTGGAGAAACCAAGCAGCCACTTCACAAGAGGATGTACCAACACAGACGGGCGTGCCAGAGTGGACCGTCATCTGCCGTACATCTTCACCTAGAAGCCACGGGTCATTCATTTGAGGACAGTGAGGTTCAGATCTTAGCCAGGGAAAAGAATTGGTTTGAGAGGGGAGTTAAAGAGGCTATTTTTGTCAAAAAAGAGAATCCTTCTCTGAACAGAAATGGTGGAGTAAGACATAATTTGCATCCCATCTACAATTCCATTATTAAGCCTAGATCAAACAAACAGGGAAACAATAGAGTTAGCCAGGTCAGGGCCAGAGGTGTGAAAAACAGGCATGTAGGGATGAATAGGGATCGTCAGCTAGACGCCAGAGAAACAAAAGTCGGAAACCAATGAGATAGTTCCGGAAAGTAGTTAGCTAGGTAGCTCCTCCCTACAGCAAGATATAAGCAAGTGTCTTACCAGTATTCTTATTAGAGCTGACGAAGCCTCTCGGATGAGCGGCGAAACGTTTTCAACCAAACAAACTTTGTCCAGTTGACAAATTGAACTTCTCCCGTTATCATGTGTTTTGGCAGTTAGAAGACTCCACTCTCCACAGGTGAAGCTACTTGGCCTGGTATCTTCACCTGCTTGTTGCCATGGAGACAGATAACTTCAGTGCCATAGAGGAAAACATTCTAGGAAAAATAATGTAGCCAATCCCACAGAAAAATTACACAGGAGATGTTTAATTTACAATTAATTCACAATCACAAAAAACATTATATGATTTAAAAGTTGTTTATGCTGACATTTTTTATTTATTTTTTTGCTTGTCATGTTGGATTGTCAGATCCTAATGGCATTCCGGGGTCAGATGTGATTTCATATGGCGAATGTCTACAATAAAAATGGGCCTACAGGTAAAGCTCAGAGTAGTAGACTAAAATCTAAAAAATCTTGTGCAAAAGTCCATAGAGATGCATTAGCAAAAATCAAAACCAAATTCACACACACATTCATACACCAGTGTACACAGACGCATGGGGCAAGGTGAGTTTAGTGTCTTGCCCCAGAACACAACAGCTATATTCATCTGTGGGAGAAATTGGTATTGAAATGTGACACAGTGTCTCATTAGCCTTATTTATCTCAATGGAGACAAGCAGATGATGCTACTATGCCAAGTTACCTGTTAGATCTGCGGAGAGGCAACCCACTCACAATAAGAATTCTGTTTTTCAAGCTATATTTGTCCAATAAAAACAAAAGGTAGGTATGTTTAATGCCATACTACAGGACATTCCAGGCAAACACATCTTGATGGAGACACTGGGGGGCAAGGTGGGTTAATGTCTTGCCCAAAGACACAATGACAGCATTCATTGTGTGAGCTGGAATCGCACAGCCCACCTGTGGGCCAGTGAATCTGGCCACTGTACCAACAATATTTATGTCAAAAGCAGGATTTGAACCACCAACCTTCGGATGAGCTGGCACGCTCACCAACTGAACTACAGTTGCCCTTATTTTTATTTAGCTAGTCTACTATATAGCTACTATACTCCACTGGTTTGACATTAGGCTAGTCAGATGTTTTTTCCCATGTAGAAGTTCAGCCCTTTTTAACCTTTACTCCAGCCAATTACATGTACAGCAAATGTGTTCATCATTATTCACACAGAAGCACATATAATCTCTGTATTAGACTTGGGACATTATGACCTTTACAGAATGCATTATTGCTGGTTTTCAGATTCTAGAATGGGGTGAGATCTACCTGGACCACTGAGATATAAGGCCACATGGGAATAGAAATGAGAGTGCTATGATTTACTGTTGAAAATCACATTCTATTGTCTAAAGAAAGAGTGTTTTTATTATCTTTGTGCCAGTATCATGACAATACTACTGACTACATCCAAGGACTCGCTGTAATACAACATCAATTTAGCATTTTAACAATATTCATTCTAACGAACCCCCATCTGTATTAAATAATATTGGCCTACAGATTGTTACATCATCTGAAACTCAGAAATAACCACGTCACACTGATCAAACAACATAAAATAACACAAGAACCAAGACTGTGAAAATAATTTATGTTCTACCTTGGAATATCATGATTCTGGTTTCCAGTTAACAGCTAGTAGAAACTGGCAATTCAAATTATCCAAATTACTCTAGTGAATGTATACAGAGGTTAAAAACACAGTGGAGCACTTCCTGTATTACCACATAACATCACAAGGAGAGAAGAACTCAGCCTAATATGTGTAATTTGTGCGTTAAACATGTGTGAATGAAACAAAACACTACACTATAATATGGATCAGAAAATAGCGTAAAATAGAGCCTTTAAAGATCCACCATGTATCTTTTCTTGTGTAATGTCCGTCACCTACTTGTCTCCATGGAGATGTTACTGCTTTGCCTAGACTGTTCCACAGCATGGCATTAAATCTATCCATAATGGATTTATTGAATTACTGATTGCTTAAAACATGCATTCCTTTGAGTAGAGGTCGCCTCTCCAAACTTGGTGATATCATCTGCTGTTTCCATGGAGATATAAGAACACCATAGTGTGGAACATTCTACACAAAGCAAAAGCATCACCACTGACCCCACACCTGAAAAGTTACACAGTGCACCTTTAAAAAAATATATTATTTTGTATAGAAAAGTACATTGTATTCTCTAACACCCAGGAGTTTGTATCTTGTTTATGAACTGACCAGAGGCTTCGAGGATGAGGCATTCAGTATAAGCACTTGTCTATTTAAAGGCTCCAGAGCAGAAAAGATATAAATATGAACAGTTTAAAGTTTATTTCAGTTTCCATGGTGACAGGAGTGTTGCTTCCATAGCGACGCAGCAAGGGGAAAGTGTCGGTGGCATGTGGAGACATGAAGCAGGCGGTCCCTATATTTGTGTATGATAAACAGCTACTATGTGCCAGGGGCTTTAGGATATCCTCACACACTATAGGCAAGACACACACACCGGACCAATGAAAAGATACAGGATGAGGTGAAATTATTTTTGTTTCTCCAGGAATATTTCACAGTACTGATGTCATCAACATACTCTGGCACTGTGATGCTAACTGGAGGCTCTAGGCCAAGGTAAAGGTCATATCCATATTTATATACAGCAGTCACGTCCCAAATAGGAAGTCAACATGGACACAATTCATCTCCATCAACGCTGGTTACAAATCACTTTCTGTTGAAAAAATCTCACTCCTCTCTCTGTAACTGCTGCTGTGAGTCTCGTCATTTTGAACTTAAATTGTAGATCCTGGGGTTTGTTATTTCACTATTTTGTCCGTAAATCAAGATATGAACATTAATAACAGACAAATCAGGCTCCTTCTTTCCATGATGTCGACACCTGCTAGCAACAGGTTTGATTGATAGCGATGTTAAGAGCCCCCCTGGACAAAGTAAGAATGCATGTTCTTTCAGGTATTTTTCAATAATAAAATGTCTGCAATTGAATAAAAACAAGGTAAGTTATGTTGAATATTCCAGGTGAAGCAATAACATCTCTATGGAGACCAGAAAAGTTACACAGTGTACCTTTATGTTACTTTAAAATCATCTGTAGTTGCTTAGACTATTAACTTGTTATTTAAAGCAAAATCATTCTATTTTCATTTTACTGTTGGATTTTACTGTAAGGATCACATTACATTATATCATGAAGCCGAGAGAAAAATGTCTCTTTTATATTTAATATGCTTTTAACTACAATTATTATTTCAACATTATTCCAAATGTCTAAAATTTCTGAATAAAATGTGTGTTTCTGCAAAAATTTGTAAACAGATCAGTCAATGTAACAAGTTTTATATAAAATGCAGTGTAATAAAGGCTATAATGTAATATACAGATTTTTTTTTCACCTGTGTCCCAGGCTTACTGTTACACACGGCAGTTAAAGCACTATAGCGTAACCTTATCTCTCAGTGTTGTACTCTAGTTTGGTCCAGTTTTTGCCTAAATGCTGGTTAGGAGCTTGTGTGAGCCATGCTGTGGTTTAAACTCTATGTTTATCAAAGGCTCCGTGAATAATTACTCTGCCTCATTAACCCCCCCGACATTCTCCTCTCCACTGTTTGAAATGTGCTTCTCTTTCTTTTCAAATCATCATTTTGTTTTAATTATCCACTCGCAATAGATGTCACAAGAAACAGAATCCAAATGTGTCTAATTGTTCTTATAATAAGCTTGCGTTTTTGCATTTGTGGACAAGAAAGATGTCTGTGTTTTTTGACTTTTTAGACTTAGACAAAACTTTACTGATGCACATGGGAAATGACTTGGACAGAGTAGCTCACACATTACAATATATTATAATAACAAGGAAAAAAATAGAGAAGATAATAATAAATTCTAAATAAGTAGCAAAAATAAGATATGTGGTAATATAAATATGTCTCAGCTATATACAAGAGATCAGGACAAGATGATATAATGACTGCCAGGACATAGGGTTATCTGTTACATAAGGGTGAGTTGTTGTACAGTTGTAGGGAGTACAGTGGTACCTCACCTTACGAAATTAATTCGTTCCAGAAGTGGTTTCGTAACGTGAAAAATTCATAAGTTGAGTAGCTATTTCAATGGAAAAAGCCAAGGTTTTTTTTTTATAGTGTAACATTTTTTTTTATAGTGTAACGTTGTGTTCTGCATCCTGACGGGCTAAGAAACTAGACCAGGACTAAAAGAACGTGGAATAAACCAGGTCTGGCCAGAACTAAACCTGGATTGGACCTGTTATTATTATAACATGGCAGTGCCGTTGGATCAGCGGGTTGCTCGTGTCTCCGCGCTCCTTGCGGTGCGGGCTCTGCTTCTATCTGACCTCCAGAGCCGGGGCGCTGACACTGTGAGCTAACAAGCCGAGGAAGGTGCTCTATTGGCGGTGTTGTTAGATGTGTCTATCTTGTGTCTATAGATCAGTGCAGAAGAGAGAGTGTGCGAGTGTGTGCGCGCACGCCGTGTGCGCGTGCTGGATGAATGTCTCCGGAGTAGAGGAGACAATAAAGCCCCACTCTGCAGCAAAACTGCCTTTTTTAAAATTTGTATTCTCCACCACTGTAAGCGCGCGATGTCCACAAGGGAGTTAACCCCAGAGGGAAAGCTATCTCCGGCCATGGAGAAGACGATCTCCCCTGTGTCTCCCAACCACGGTTAGGAGATGAGAGCAGGAATGGATAACAGCGGGCAAGACCGCGGGGTCTCGCTCGGGTCGGGCGCTGGTTCTATGTGACTTCCAGGTCTAGACCAGAACTAAACCAGGTCTAAACCAGGACCGGAGCAGGAATAAATCACCCCGTGCTCGGCCCCGAGGAGGAGGCACGGCTGCATCCCGCAGCCCCGGTGTAGCGCGGCCTTGCGCCGTGCCGACGTGATCCTTCGATGTCGGCTCTTCCTATCACTGTGAAGCAGAATTCACCAAGTGTTGCATTGTTCACTCACTAAGGGAACGTGAGCTGGGATTAGACCGTCGTGAGACAGGTGAGTTTTACCATACTGATGATGTGTTGTTGTGTCTCCGCTCGTTTCGGGTGTGCATCTGAGCACGCATTAATTGAATTTTTGAGATTTGTTGTTTTTAAAGTGCTTTATAAATAAAGTTGGATTGGATTGGAGATTTCGCGTTTCGTAACTTGAAATTTCATTCGTATCTAGAGACCAAAATTTGACATGAAGGCGTTTCGTAACTTGAAATTTTCGTTTGTTGGGTCATTCGTAAGGTGAGGTACCACTGTCTTATATGAATGTACTCCTGTATCTCTGACTGTTTGAGCGGAGCTGTAGGAGCCTGCTGGAGAATGAGCTCCTCTGTCCCTCTATGGTCTGGTGCAGTGGGTGAGCAGGAGTGTCCTTGATGGAGAGCAGTTTGTCCAGTGTCCTCCTGTCCCTCACTGTGACAAATGTCTCCAGCTCACAACGATCACGTAACCAGCTTTACGGATCAGTTTGTCAATCTGCATTACAGGAGAAAGATTCCAATACTCAACTTGAAATACAACTTCTATAATGTTGTTTCCTCATCACAAAGAGACCTGGAGTTGTGTTTTGTTTCATTCACATGTTTAACATACAAACCCTGCATATTTACGTTGAAGACTTCTTTCAAACAGAAAACACTCCACCTTGTGATGTCATTTGGTAATACTTTCTGTATTACCAAATGACATCACAAGGTGCTCCTGCATGTTTTTAAACTCCATACACCTTCAGTAGATTCATCTGGATGATTTCAGTCCTGGAGTTGCCAATTTCTACTGAAGTAAAGGTCAAATTTGCTGTTAAAGGGATAGTGCGTTTTTTGTTTTTTAATGTTAATCTGTATGGGTTTCCTTCTAAAAGTTACGTGTGTTGACACTGGCTTACCTCTGACACTCTCAGCTGATCCCGATTCGGCTCGCTTTCTGGAGCCCACGTAAGTAGGTCCGGTAACTTCCCTGAAACATGAAATAAAGCTTGTTTTTCTTCTAAAAACAAAACATTTGTTAGAAAGGTGATATATTTGCATCTGAAACAGTTGTCCATGAAACATCCAGCAGCGTATTTCGCATTTGCGTATTGTCTCTCTCCACTCGTATCACTACGCCCATGTTAACTCTATCAGCCTGTTCACTTGTAAACTTCGGCGTAGACATCCACTGAAGGTGAACAGGGTGATAGAGTTAACATGGGCGTAGTGATACGAGTGGAGAGAGACAATATGGGAATGCAAAATACGCTGCTGGATATTTCGTGGACAACTGTTTCGGATGCAAATATATCACCTTTCTAACAAATGTTTTGTTTTGAGAAGAAAAACAAGCTTTATTTCATGTTCCAGGGAAGTTACCGGACCTACTTACGTGGGCTCCAGAAAGCGAGCCGAACCGGGATCAGCTGAGACTGTCAGAGGTAAGCCGGTGTCAACACACATAACTTTTAGAAGGAAACCCATACAGATTAACATAAAAAACAAACAAACAAAAAAACAACAACGCACTATCCCTTTAACATGAAAACTATCACTATGACATCACAAAGTGGAACAGAGCATTTTGAACTTTGGTGTTGTACACAGACTAATAATGCAGGATTACTCAAACATGTGTGAATGTATGTTTTTGAGGAAGTAACAATGTTATAACATGGCTTAAAGCTCAAGCAAGCTAAAAAACCTTTAAGAAGGTCCTTTAGCTTCTCTGTCTATCCTAGTGCCTTGTGTTATTACGTAGTTCTTTTGTTCGCTGTGTTGCAGCAGCTTGAGAGTCCAGACGTGCTCTCTGCTGGAGCTGAGCCTTTTGTCTGTCTCACGTGGACATGGCCGACCTGATGACTGGAGAATAATATGGAGAAATGTTATAAATGATAATGCAAGTATTATATAAGCTCTATGAGTATTTTACAGAACCTTGTCAGTGTATTTTAAAAACAAGCTTTATAAAACTTCTGTTATGAAATGACTGTATAGACAAACAGAAAGCAGAGAAGAGAAAAGAAAAGAAGACATAAACACAGTTAAATGTAACAAAACAATGTGGAAATTGAATGGGTTTCTGATCTCTCCATTTATCTGTATAAGACCATACACAATACCAAGACAGGCCCAGGGCACAGGAGGAGCAAGAGGGAGTGAGGAGAAGAGATGGGGAGAGAGGAGGAGAAAGAAAAAGAGAAGGAGAGGGAGAAAAGGAGAGAAGGGAGACAAAGAGGAGGAAAAGAAGGAGAGAGGAGGAGGAGAATGAGGAGGAGAAGAGAGAGAAGAAGAAGAAGGAGGAGGTAGAAGCTGGAGATTAGGAGGAGAGAGGAGAAGAACGAGAAGGAGAGAGGAGAGGGGAAGGAGAAAGGAGAAGGAAAGCGGGGGAGATGAGTGGAAGAGGAGGAGAGAGAGGAAATGTGTTGTGGATGGCTATAGATACAGAGATAAAGTCACTCTGGTTTCTCTCTGGAGTCTTCAAGTTAAGGGACTGTCCACTATGAGAGAAGAGCTCGTTTATGTTCAGTGCTTTCAGCTTCCTGTGTTCTATGCAATACTTTGAGGACTTTTCCTGTAATATTTTGCTATTAGGCTCCAATATTACACAAAATGGACTCTTGTGAGCTTTAAGCCATGTTATAATCTTGGTACCTCTTCAAAAACAGACCTGGAGTTGTGCTTTGTTTCATTCACACATGTTTAACATTACAAAAGATTTGAAGCGGGCAGGCGGAAGGAGGCCCCAGGGAAGAGCCAGGACGCACTGGAGGGACTATATCTCTGGGCTGGCCTGGGAACGCCTTGGGATCTCCCTGGAAGCGCTGGAGGAAGTGTGTGTGGAAAGGAAAGTCTTGGCCTTCCTGCTCAGACTGCTGCCTCTGGGACCAGACCCCGGATAAAGCATAAGAAAATGGATGGAAAATAACTTAATATGGGCCCTTTAAATTGTGAATCGCTATGGCAACGGTCCTACTTTTTCACCATTCTGAAACCCATGCAGAAAAAATATTGATTTATAATGAATAGTTATAAGATACACACACACACACACACTCTCTGATTGTTCACACCTGTGCAGGAAAACTACGCAAAAAAAGAGAAACTAATGCAGCAAAAGACAAAAATGAAAGTGTTATGTCGAAATCCATTACCCTTTGTCTACTTGGAATGCTGCACAGTATAGATTCTTTATAGCTGATGTCAATAACATTCTCTGGGGGTGTGATGCTAACTGGAGGCACTGCTGTATGTGAAGCTTGTTAGACTTCAGTCTGAGCTTTATTTTTAACAGCTGATTTCTTTTAAACAAGTCTCTCATAAACATAAAACTACAGTCACAAGCTAGCTAGTATTTGCCAACCGCATTTCAGTTAGTCAGTCTCACCTTTTTGTTGAAAATCAAACTCCTAAACAGGACCATGAATGCTCAGACTGATGATAGACTCCTGAAAGTGTGTTGTTTCAATTCATTTTGTATTTTATTAAAAAAGAACTGACTCCATGTTCTAATGTTGTTACCTCATCAAAAACATACCAGTTGTGTTTTGTTTCACTCTCACATGTTTGAGTGACCCATTATTATTAGTCTGTTCTCAGCTCCAAAGCTCCAAAAATGCTCCATCAGTACAGATAAGCAATTCCATGGTCGAAATTATCCAAATAATTCTAGTGAAGATGTATGGAGTATTACCCTGTATTACCCCATGACATCACAAAGTTTTCAGTTTAAGAGAAGAACTCAGCCTAAATATGCAGGGTTTGTGTGTTAAACATCTGATTGTGATGAGGAAACAACATTAAAACGCACTCAAAAAATAACGTAAAATGAAACTTTAAGCCAGGAGAGATCAGTCAGTACCATTATAGTCTTTCAGTTCATTCAAATGACATTTTCAAATGAATTTCAGGAACTTTCCAAAGAACATTGTGTGAAATATAATTGGCACTTGTACAGAGAGTCTTTAATACAGAGAGTGCGTTGTGCCATTCTAACTGATTAAATCCATCTCTCTGAATGTAAATACACACTGAGTACTATGTTTTGTGTCCTGTATGCACAAAATGATTACATGGTACACGCTTCTATAGAACTGAGATGTCTGTTAACGACTACTTTCACACCACAGAGAACTACACTGGGCTTTAATAACAGTCATTCTTCGTAAAGGTGAATTTGTGTCTGAAATATTAGAATAGCAGGTGTTACAGTGCCACAGGTGTTAAGCACTTCTGGCTCAGAGCTAGAAGGTTCCAAATTTGATTCATCGCCCTCTCCCTTTTTCCTTCTTTTATCTCTTTTTCTCTCCCTCTCTCCTTACTCTCTCTCTCTCTCGCTCTTTCTCACTGAGTATGTTAAACAAATAAACTGCTTGTTTATTTGATCTATTTTGCATTTATTCTATTAGTGTATTCATTGCAAAAAGGAGAGAAAGAAAAATGAAAAAAAAAAAAACATGCATTTTTACTGTGAGTGGAGGTCATCTCTCCACAGATCTGACCAGTCTATTTAGTTTGTTCTGCTGGGTCACCTGCTTGTCTCCAGGGAGATATGTTTAATGCCATACTGTGGAACAAGCAGGTCTTAGACTTTACTTTAGAACAGTTACACCTTAAAATGTATTTTCTTTTAAATTTTAAATAATGGAAATTAATACTGGAGTAGTAAAATAACATTTGCAAACTTTTACTTTTTCTGTATTTTGGGCAGTTCACTGTGTGATTATTAACTCTTAAAATGAAAATTTCAGTGTGTTATTAGCGCCCTCTACCGACAGACTGTGGAGTTACCTCACCTGTAGTTCCCAAGTTTATCCACTAGTTGTCAGTATAACACAAGATATAGCGGTCTGAAAGAGGAACTAATTCTAGACAGATTACACGTGTTTGTTTTGACTCACACGTTTTTAAGTGGATTTCAAATTACACAGACAGGCTTTAGTTAACAGAACCTGCATTCAGCTTTAACTCTGACACATTTTTTACATATTTACATGACAAATACGACTTCAACTCTTCCACCAGCCAGTACAGTCTACGATATATTTGCTGTTAAAAACTAAATTTGAACCGGGAGCTGACTCATGTCTCCCGGATGTCTGCGGATTTAAGCTATTCACCAATACACAGACTTCACTCATTTCAGTCAGTCGTCATGTTTATAACTAAAGTCTGATCATACTCTGAATTCAGGGGTTATCAGATTACATAAATGTATTCAACTGTTGTATATGATGTGAGTAAACTGATTTCTATCTGAACTCTTCATATCATGAGTCAGGTCCAGTGGCGGTTCTACATTGAATTACTCCCTGGGCGAGACCCCCTCTACACACACACACACACACACACACACACACACAAAGTGGGCTACTCTCCCCTTAAACATTTATTCTTCTGTCTTATTCTACAGATTGCACAGGCACACACACACAAACAAAAAGTTATCACACACAGCTATTCCTCACTTTCCTCACACAGATTTCTCCTCAGTATAATAAATATATAATTATATATAAATATATAATATAATATAATATAATATAATAAATATAACATAATATAACATATATAATTAATATAATTAATACAATATAATATAATATAATATAATAGCGCTAAAATAGAATAGTGATATGACAAACACATTTCATGACATGACTTACCAAAAGTAAAGATGAGATACTGTCCAGCAAATCCGACAGAACTCCCAGATGAAGTGTTGTCCGTGTTAAGTAATTCACGTCGCCTCTATTGAAAATGCTGATCGCGTATCTCTACAAAGTCCCATGTAAAGTGTGTCTTTGTACGTTGTATTCATAGTAAATACCACGGAGGGTGAACGATCGATTTAAAAGTGATTAAATGTTGCGTTATACTAACTTCGTTTACTATTGTCTTCTGTAGTTTCCGTGTTCCCGATGTGAGCGTGTGCGTTCTTGGTAGGAGCTAGTAGGAGCTATCATTGGTCAATTCCTCTTAGCAACTAGTGCCGTGACATTGATCAAATCGTGGTAGTGTGAGCTGGACTCGCAGCCGGTGTACTGTCAGATTGAGACGCTTTGTCAGTTACCGGCCGCAGAGAGGGAGGGGGTGAATCCTCTCTCTGTCTTCTCTTTCTTTCTCTCTTTTCCTCTCGCGCCGCTGTAGGCTCCAGCAGGTCTCTGCGCTGCGCATTGGCCCACGTGGAAGGGAATGTATTGCGCGGGCGCTTGCAGCCAGAGGGGGCGCCAATTTGCCAATTTCCTACACAGTGATATGATAGATTTTTTTTTTTCAAGCGCTCGGCATGGCGCCCCTCACGAAGTTGTGCCCTGGGCAATTGCCCCACTCGCCCCCCCCCAAGAACCGCCTCTGGTCAGGTCATGCGTGCACGGATTAAGACGGGAAATTATTCAAGGAGCAAATACAGAAATAGAGAAGAACTAGAGTTACTTAAAGGTTTATTGTGTAACTTTTCTAGTGAAGGGTCTGTCACATGCTTGTTTCTGTGGATATCTGTCACTGCTTTTTTCTGATACTTTAAACATTTAATCTCAACAGTTTTATTCATCAAATTTCCATAGCCAACCTTAGAGGAATTTTTTTTTTTTCAAACCAGTTCTTTTCCCTGGCTAAGATCTGAACCTCACTGTCCTCAACTGGTTTGAGAGGGGAGTTAAAGAGGCAATTTTTGTCAAAAAAGAGAATCCGTCGTTAAACAGAAATGGGGGAGTTAGACATAACTTGTCTCCCATTTATAATTCGATTCTTAAACCAAGTCAGAACAGACGAAAGAAACATTAGGGCAGACAAGTCAGGGACAGAGGGGTGGAGACGGTCGTTAGTCTGAATAGAGATGCTAAACTATACGCCAGAGAAATTCGAATAACAAAAAGGAACAAATGAGTTGAGATAGTTTCAGAGCTATTTCAGTGCAGTGAGCTCCTCCTAGGGCTGAATAGAGATGCTAAACGAGACGCCAGAGAAACAAAAGATACAGATTAGTTGAGATAGTTTCAGAATGATTTCAGTGTAGTGAGCTCCTCCCTGCAGCTAGATATAAACAGGGACTAACCAGCACTAGAACCAGAACTGAAGAAGCCTCTCGGATGAGCGGCGAAACGTCTTCAACCAAACAAACTTTGTCCAGTTGACAAATTGAACTTCTCCTTTTATCATGGATTCTACCTGGACGACTGAGGGACTTTTCCCGCATTAAAAGATTTAACAATAGACATAAAATTAAACACAAATCTTTTACGATAAACAAACATAGCTTGTCCTACCAGTTCAACACAAGCCTATAGTGGTGATGTCATCATAAACAGCATAATCGGCTCATTCAAAGTGATGAGCTCACACAAATCTACACAAAAGAGAAATGTCACTGTGCTCATGTCTTTGTGTAACTGTCAAACTGTGCAGGCCTCAGAGTGTGTGAGTCAGAACAGAGTCTCGGCATAAGGACATGTGCAGGATTGTGAGGGGTCAGGGTCAGACTGCTGCTGCTCTCATGACGTCACAACATTACTGGCCAGTAATATTTCATTGAACCTTTGCACTATGCTGGGGGCGTTCTGCATGGATGTCTATGGATGAACCCTCAGAAGTTCCCATGGTGATACAATGCACACATCAACAAACACTGGCACAAATGTTTTAAGATCAAATGAAAAAAAAAAATGGAGCCTGTAATCAATACAAACGTTCATGACTAACTGAAAACCAGCTCACCTGTTGTAGTTTCAAATAAGTTAGTTCGTTACGATCAGACTGTGTTAAAATAAAACTCAGATTAAAGTCAGACATTTCATGTGGGTGTGATGCTAACTGAAGGCACTGCGCCCTCTGAGGCTTGTTAGACTTTAATCTGTGGTTTATTTCAACACAATCTGACCAGAAAAAAAAATGTTTTAGTTCGAACTACAACAGGTGAGCTGATTTGTGCTGTTAAACAAGTCTCTCATATAAAATTACTAGGGCTGGGAATATTAACACGTTAATCGCGATTAATCGCGATAGAGTTTTAATCGCGAACAATTTTTTTAATCGCGATCAGAGTTTGCCAGCATTTTCCGCAATTCTACCATCCATATGCAGCTCATTTGGTTGTATTAATTAAACTCATTGTTGGTTAAACGTGCTATTTTGAGTTTGCTAGTATTTTGTTCCTTCTACGCATCCGTAGGCAGCTCGAGCGGGCTTCAATCATTTATTTACAATTTCTCAAAGTAAGCACTATTACTGGTTCATTGTTACTTTTTCCTTTCTCTGCACTTTTTTAAATTAAAAAAATGGTGAGAAATACTTTGCATTGTGAGTTTAACTTTAGATTCGAATGGTCTTACTGCAAGATATCAATTTTAAACATGCAAAATAAATCACGATTAATCGCGATTAACTATGAAATTTCTGAGATTAGTTGCGATCAAGAAAATTAATCGTTTGACAGCCCTAAAAATTACACAAGCTAGCATGCATTAGCCAACAGTTTTTCAGTTAGTCTTAATTTCTTTTCTTTTTTTGCTGAAAATCATGTTAACAGGACCATGAGCACTCGGATTGATCACAGGCCCCTGAAAATGTGCTGTTTAAATCCATTTTCTTGAGTTTTCAGATAATCTTGAAACTTTTTTACATTTTTTGCATTGTATCTCCATGGTAACTACTACACATTCCACCACAGAGATACACGTAGAACACCTCCAGCATGATAGCACTACAAATTATCCATCGTGACAACACTGGAGTAAACATCTACAAAAACGTTCTCATCTAATCCCAAAATAAACCCTTACAGTGACAGAATTGTGATCATTAAAAGCTGAATAAAAGTCTTCAGTCTTTCATCTCCTCTGTTTCAGCCCACGTGCTTCTGCTGCTGAAGCTGAGCCGACGTCAGGCCCAAACACAAGCTTCATTCACTCACACAGGAAGTACCGATAAACAAGCTGTTACCGTGGAGACCAGAGGGCTGGACATGCAAAATCTACCCTCATTCCCCTTTACAATCTCTTTTTTTTCTCTAGCTCTGCTTCTATCTCTCTTATGCCTCCCCTTCATCTCCAGGGGAGGCAAAAACATACTCCATACTTCTTTCTGCTCCCCTCTTTTCTATCCACCTCCCTCTCTCCCTCCTTCCTCCTCCCCTTCTTTCTATTTCTTCTCTCTCCCTCTCTCCATCTCTTTCTTCTTCATCCCTAACCCCCCCCCCCTCTCTCTCTCTCTCTCTCTCTCTCTCTCTCTCTCTCTCTCTCTCTCTCTCTCTCCCCTCCCTTCCTTCCTCTCTCTCTCTTTTGGGATAAATTTGGCCTCTCACATAAGAAGCCTTTTCATTTGAACATGGGGCTATTTGTTTGTATCTATGGAGCAAACATGCGGCTCCCAACTGTACTGAGAGAGGGAGAGGAGGAGGAGGGAGGAGAGGAATGAACTGATGACTCACCACCTTCATATTTTGGAATATTTTAGTGGATCAACAACTAATAATTTGTAAAAGTCCACACCTGTCAATTGTATTAATTGCCTGGCAAATCCAAGGCAAGGCAAGTTTATTTGTATATTTGTATAGCACAATTCGTATACAAAGTAATTCAAAGTGCCAAATCCAGAATGACATCAACTCTGTATTTCTCTGTATCTCTGCATTTTTCACACAGGTCTGGTCAACAAGCCCTCTGCTGTGTCTCAACATGTTAAATGCTTTGCTGACTGATTCTACAGAAATCTGATGTTTTTCATTTTATATTCACCATTTGAAAATGGCGAAATTCATCAGTGACCAGACTCACATCTTCATTATACTGGGTCTGGATCTTAGCAAGAGTCTAGTATCAGCTAAAAGACAATAGCACTTAAAGCACTTTAGAGTACATTATTCATTCATTCCATACTCAGTTACTGTTGCCATAGCTGTCCTGGGACAGACTTACAGATGCAAGGCCACCAGTCTGCCCCATTGGCCCCTCTGAATACCACCGCTAACACACACCACATTCACACTTGGCAATGTGGGCGAAGTGTCTTGCTTATAGACACAATAACAGTTTCCACTACAGTCACTGTGGCGCTCCACTGTGGCATGTGGTATTCTCAGCAGTCTCCCATCCAAATATTAACCAGGCCCGGCCCTGCTTAGCTTCTGAGCTCTGCAAATGCAGGTATAATGCCTTAAGAAAAACAAATGACAAGGCCACATAGTCAGCTGATGGTTATTTATTGCTACAGTCAGAATACAAAAATAGCTTTGAGCAAAGAGCAGAAGGTAGTACAAGTCTATAGGCACAGGGAATGATAACACATCAAAACTCTACAATATTTTATAACATAATGTCAAATAAAACACAAACGAACAAAATTAAATATTTAAGAGATGACAGTTTAAGATTTTCCTTATTGACAAAAATAGGACGACAATTCTCTTTTAGTAAGACAAATTGGAGCGGTAAACCAGGTTATTTACAAAAAGAATAAGGTTACACTTTAGATTTACATTCAAGACATAAACGAGTGCACTGGCTCATAGTAAATGTCTCTTAAACAAAAACCAAAAAATCATATTAGTTTTATAAATATTGAACTTTTTTCCCTTTAGAATGGCACTTATTTGGTTAAAATTCACTGCGATAAAAAGAGGTGATTCTGATTTCACCTTTGTTTTGGTTTATGTAATTGTAATACTAGTTCCTACAACAGTTTCTGCATAGGTATCATTGAATTTGGTTATAGTACACATGATCTAATACAGCTGTGGTCTGGACATCAAATTTGTGTAAAGGGCCCATTTTACACTGTTTTCTGATCTTTAACGTTTCCTCATCAAAAACAGACCTGGAGTTGTGTTTTGCTTCATTCATGTTCAACACACAAATCCTGCATATTTAGGCTGAGTTCTTTTTTCAAACTGAAAGCACAACAGAGCACTTTGAGCTTTGGAGATGTAGACAAATAATGCAGAATTACTCCAACATGTGTGAATGAAACAAAACACAACTCCAGATATGTTTTTGAGGATGTAACAACATTATAACATGGCTTAAAGCTCACCTTTTTTGCGTAATATAGGACCTTTAATCTTCATTCATCCTTTCATTCATTTTCTTCCACTTTTCCATTTTCTGGGTCGCGGGGGCAGCAGTCCAAGCAGTGTTCTGCTGCCCAGAACACAATGCACCAGCCTCCATGAATCCTCCCGCAGGTGGTGGGTCCACAGGAGGACGGCTCACGTCACAACGGGCCTTGTATCTTCTGCCATAGGGGCTACCAGTGTCCGCAGACACTGGGGGCAAGGTGGGGTTAAGTGTCTTGCCCAAGGACACAACGGCAGCGCTCATCTATGGGAGCTGGGATCATATGCGGTCAACCGTGGGATTCGAACCGCCAACCCCTGGATCACGAGGCATATGCTCTACCAACTGAGCTACTGCCGCCCCCTTTAATCTAATTTGCTTAATTAAAAGGCCTATCGATTTGAAACGTTATTAGAAATTATGGATTCTGAATTTCAATCATAATTTCTTCATAAATTTCAACACAGTTTTTTAGCGTCGGAGATGTCATTGCGTTGCCTGGAATGTTCCGCTGTATGGCATATTATACGTATCTCCATGAAGGCAGTTGTTACAGGACAGATCTGTGAAAAGGCCAGCCCACGTTCCAGTAAGAACGCATTATTTTCAATGTGTTTTGGATCATTAAAACACCTATAATTGAATGAATGTCGGATAGATCAATTTCATTTAAAGCATACTGTGGAACTTTCCAGGCAAAGCAATAACATCATCCATGGTGACAAACAGGTGCTGGAGCCCTTAAACCAGAAAAGTTGCATAGTGCTTCTTTAAATTTACAGGCCGTTAAAGTTACAAATCTGATGAGACAAATTATCTTCCATATTTGGAGATTTTTGTAATGTAAAAGCTGTAACCGCTGTTTAAAAATCTGCATAGTAAATGAAATTATTCTCACAAATCTGATTAGAATAAGTTTAGGCTCATGTTCCCTTTACATTATAGACACTTTGGCACACCTCCTTAATAATACGCAATATAAAGGCTATTCAAATATATTCACTATTTACAAAAACAAATTCAGAATAAAAACTTGAATTTTCCCAGTTTTTGTTTTGTTTTGTTTTTCCCAAACAGTGCATAATCGAGTCAATAAAAGGCAGTGTGCCTCTGAAGTGCACTTTGGAAATGAGATGAGCCACATGAAATAAAAAAATAAAAAAAATAAAAAAATAATTAGAAATCCCTTATCATCCGTGTGGTAAGTTTGAAATAAATATTGAAACAGAAATGGCTGAAGCTACAGTCTGCTTTTGGCACTGCTGTGAAAGCTAAGTAACTTACGGGTCCAACTGATCTGTTTTGTTATGATAATAATATAATATAATAACTATTTTGATTTAGTCCTGGTTTAGGCCTAGTTGTGACATGGTTTAGTCCTGGTTCAGTCCTGGTTTAGTATTGGTTTAGTCCCTGTTTCAACCTGGTTCAGTTCTGCTTTCAGTACTACATCTTGGTTTAGTCCTGGGTTAGCCTTGGCTTAGATCTTGTATACTTTTTTTTCTATATTGGTTTTATTCCTGGTTTGCTTCGAGTCTGGTTTGAGTCTAATCCTGACCCTGTTCTTAACCTGTCTTAATCTTGGTTTAGACCTCATTTCATCCTGGTTTAGACCTGGTTTAGACTTTGTTTAGATTTACAGAACTTGGAATGATTGGACCCATAATGTTTTTACACAAACATTTTTTCTTCAAAGATCGAAGGCACATTGGTGAATGTAAAGCTTTGGATTCTGTTGTAGTTTTATGATAACTTGAAACTACAGGAAGTGAGCTGTTAAGTTGCCGTGATGATGCGTCTGCAGATTATGATGAGTGCCCTCTGGCATGGACTCCTGTCAGATCTTTTCTGATGATTTCATTCACTGTAAACATAAGAAAAGAACAAATAAAATGGTTAAATACAACAGTCATTTGTTTAAAGATGTAAAAGCACAAAAAGAGTTCATTAAACTACATTGGAACAGGAGGTCAAGCTATACATTCTATTTCTGTCTTTTCTGTATTAGTAAACCAATATCCAATGCAGAGGAAATAAGGGCCACTAGGAGGAGTCCCATAGCTCAATCAATCAATCAATCAATCAAACAATATTTATAAAGCGCTTTTCATACAAAAATGTAGCACAAAGGGCCTGTATCTGTACCTCAGCCTCTCTCTTTCCATCTTCCCTCTCTGTTTTCCCCCTCTCTTTCTCTCTTCCCTCATTCTCCTCCCTCTCTCTACCCCTCTTCCCTTCTTCCTCCTCACTCTTTCCTCTTCTCACTCTCACTATTCCCTCATTCTCTTCACTCTGTTCCCTCTCTCTTTCCTCTTTCTCCCCCACTCCCTCTCCCCCTTTCTCTTCACTCTCTCTCCCTCTCCCCTAGTTCTCTCTCTTCCTCTTCCCTTTCTCTTCACTCTCTTCCCTCTTTCTCCTCACACTCTCTCCCTCTCCCCTAGTTCTCTCTCTCCCTCTCCCCTCTCCTCCCTCACTCTCATCTTTCTCTTTCTTGCCTCTTTCTCCTCACTCTCTCCCCCCACCAGTTCTCTCTCTCTCCCTCTTCCTCTTCACTCTCTTCCCTCTTTCTCCTCACACTCTCTCCCTCTCCCCTAGTTCTCTCTCTCCCTCTCCCCTCTTCCTTCACTCTCCTCTTTCTCTGTCTTGCCTTTCTCCTCACTCTCTCTCCCCTAGTTCTCTCTCTCTCTTCCTCTTCTCTCTTCCCTCTTTCTCCTCACTCTCTTTCCCTCTCCCCTAGTTCTCTCTTTCCTCACTCTCATCCTTCTCTCTCTTGCTCTTCCCTTTCTCTTCACTCTCTTCCCTCTTTCTCCTCACACTCTCTCCCTCTCCCCTAGTTCTCTCTCTCCCTCTCCCCTCTCTTCCCTCACTCTCATCTTTCTCTGTCTTGCCTCTTTCTCCTCTCTCCCCCCCCCCCCAGTTCTCTCTCTCCCTCTTCCTCTTCACTCTCTTCCCTCTTTCTCCTCACTCTCTCTCCCTCTTCCCTAGTTCTCTCTTTCCCTCTCTTTCCTCACTCTCATCCTTCTCTCTTGCCTCTTTCTCCTCACTCTCTCTCACTCTTCCCTCTTTCTCCTCATGCTTTCACTCCCTCTTCCCTAGTTCACTCTCGCCTCATTCTCTTCACTCTCTCTCTGTTTCATTCTTCCCTCTCTCTCTATCTCTTTGTCTTTCTTTTTCCCTGTGAACATGTGAGTGAACACTGTTAATTCCACTGCGCCTCGGGGATCTTATTATGTGCCCATGAGTAATTTCAGAGGGGGCCAAAAAAGCTCTCTCCCTCCAGCCATGCCATTATCCGCCATATTACTGCTGTGTGTGAGTTTCCACGGCAACAGTACACATGGTAAAAAGAGACAATAAAATGCACTGTAATGTAAAGCAAAATTGTATTAGCTGTTCCATATTATAGTAGAGCAGATTGGGCAACACTTTATAATGACTAAACCTAATTAACAAAGTATGAACAAAAACGTCTTTCATACTGAATAAATAGTTAGTTAAAGGAGAATTAACCTTTGTTTTTTTTTTACAATCTGAGCCTTATTTCGGTAATAAAACAAGTTGTTTTACTCACCCATAGCACTTTGGTGTCATATGGAGCACTTCCAGAGATGTTTTAGGTTAGCGATAGCCGTAGCGCTAATATATTCCCCCGAGCATGTAATATATGCCCCGAGCGGTCTCCAAATAACACAAACTTTAGCACTTTTCAAATCATAGAAGCTCGATGTCTTAGTCTAGGCTTTCGTTTGAGTCAAAAGTGGCCTGTAATCCGAGATTTATCCATAATTTACAGCTTTGCATTTCATGTTTGGGTCCCGGGAACTGAGAGTGAAATAAGCTGTGACTCCGCACATGCGCACTGGCGTCCTCATCTACTCGAAACTATGGATAAATCTCGGATTACAGGCCACTTTTGACACAAATGAAAGCGTAGACTAAGACATCGAGCTTCTATGATTTGAAAAGTGCTTAAGTTTGTGTTATTTGGAGACCGCTCGAGGCATATATTACATGCTCGGTGCATATATTACATGCTTGGGTCATATATAAGCGCTACGGCTATCGCTAATCTAAAACATCTCTGGAAGTGGTCCATATGACACCAAAGTGCTATGGGTGAGTAAAACAACTTGTTTTATTACCGAAATAAGGCTCAGACTGTAAAAAAAACAAACAAACATTAATTCTCCTTTAAATAAATAGTTAAATAGAACCCGAACTCCAAATAAATCATTACCAAGCATGACTTTTTCATAAAGAGGGTCCGCTACCTGCTGGTCTTCACAATAAGTACAGTATTTTATTGCTTTTCTATCTTCACGGAAACAAGAAAGCCACCAGGCCAATTATGTCAGATCTGTGAAGAGGCAAGTCTTTCCTTTGTCCTTTTTTGAACAATAAAAGCAGATGTAATTAAATAAATACTTGGCACTGCACACACCCGTACCATTAGGATGACACCCTTCAATTTGAGTTCAGTCGGGTGAGTGGTTTGAGAGTTATGCGTGGAACAGACAAACAAACAGGAGACACAGACAGACGTTCCTTGCATCAATAGATAGATTTGCTATAGTGTGGAAAATTCCTGATAACCCTAACCCAGACAGAGTAATAACATGCAATAGTGTAACCTCAACTCGAAAGGTTAAAGTATTAATAAACTGTTAATCATGAATTAAGTCTCTGTTCATGTTTTATTACATCTGACTATGATTATGAAGTATATTTTAAAACAATAGGCCTATAGTTTGTCGTAATTCTTGTTGGACGAAAGACATGTGCTGCCGGGCAAGCTAACAAGGGGGCGTGGCAAAAGTTCTCAAAACGATTGTGCAACTCTGTAGCCGTTTCCCAATTCAGCGACTGCACGGTTCTGAGCGTGCTTGGAAGGGGATGTGCGTCATATCCGGCGCGACAACCGCCGTTCCATTTGGTTTTTGTCCCCTGCACAGTTAAGACGCGGCCTGAACAGCGCAGTCGTTTCCATGGAAATCGGGGTGTGGACCAAGCGTGCAAACATGCACGCTTCGCACACTCAAAAGCCCCAGCATGCACAGCGCGGCAGGATATATGATTACAAAGATGGACTCGCCAGCAACATTGACAGGTGACAGTTGCGACTTCACTTCCTGTTCTAGCTGCCGTGGAGAGCAGATGTATTTTCTTCTTCCTCCTTATCTTGCTCTGTCTGATGTCTAATTTCTCTCGTCTCATCATTTTTCGTAATTCTTCTCCTGTTGGAACAGATTTTTGAAATCCTAAATCATGAATTGGAGCTGGTCCCACAACGCTATTGGCATATTTTTTCACAGAGAAGCGCCGGTCTGGAGAGCCGAGTCTGGCACCGCTGTTACTGGAGGACACAAAATGATTACTATTGGAATTTTGATGGCAGGACATCTGGATTGGATGTTTTTCTGACCCATCACTAATTGGAGCCGAGCGGATAAAAGAGCCCGAGCCGCTGGAGGTCATTTTACACGATAGTGGGGCTGTGGCGGACTAGGGAGGACGAGATCAGAAAGGGAAACACGGATTGAACTGAAACACCTGATTTGTGGAAATCTGTCTGGCACTGAATAACATCTCGGATAATGGATGTGGAACTGTGTGGAACAGTGGCTCAGTCTGCGTTCATTCATCATACGTGCCAGCGGGAGGATTGCAAGTCGCACAGTCCTGCTTGGTGGCAAGAAGTTGGGGTGACTGGCAGAAACCAGGGTTCTGGCAAATTGTCTGTTCGTCTGGGTTCTAAAAATGTATTGATTATGCTAAATTTCCCGGTGTAATTAATTCTCCTGAAATTGTGATTCAACTGGACTTTGTTTTGACTACATCTTCTGCACAAACACGTCCAAGGTCACAGCTGGGGCCTTATCTTACACAGCACTCTACAAAACAAAAACAAGACATTCCATTCGGCTCACACTGACATTTTTATGTAAAACACTTTGCCCTGTCTATTTAGTAAGTAAGTAAGCCTCTGCGTCAGTTTCCAATCAATTATTGATTTCCAATCTGATCCCCCCATCCCCTTCCTTCTGTTGCCAAAGAAAAAGATCACCGTATGTTTACCTCTCCAATTGTTTTTTTCTGTCATTACATGTTGTAAAATTGTCTGCATCTTTTTTTCTACTCTGTTGTAACCAAGTTGGCGCCGCGAATGGTAGCCCTGGTGCTTGGAGTGTCTGTCCGCTCCAGGTATCGAAGCAAGTTCCTAATGTTGTGAACCTGTTCACTCATATGGCAATAAAAACCTTCCTGATAAAATGTGTGTACTGGTTCACCTCACCTACAACTATGTTACATGAAACTCTTCATAAACTACGCTAAACATGTGTGACGGTAGCCGTAACGGCATAGTTCACAGCACCTGTATTTCCGTTCACATGCTTTTTCCCTTACACTTCTATATTTCCTTTGCTGTTGTAATGCTGGACATTCTACAGTATAGCCATGTCCCAATTCCAAGTATTACTAGTCGCAATAGAATAATATTTTTGTCTTTAGGGAACAAGGAGCAGACCACCCAGCTCATTGAGCTGAGGCGGGATCTGTTCCATTCCGCAGACCGCCATGCGATACACGTACTGCACTAATGGACTGAACGAGTAAGCACCGTCTCAACTGCAGACCGAGACCACACTCAGAACCGTGCAGTCGCTGAATTGGGAAACGGCTTGTGTATCTGACCCAAACTGCGCTCACAAGACTACACCTGCAGGGGGAGTTCATGCAAAACAATAAGGAAACAATTGCCATGTTTCAATTTGCAGTGTGCACAGTTCGGAGTATGGTTTTAATGGCGCATACGTCAGTTCCAGCGTGACAACTACTGTCCCATTTCATTTTTGTCCCATGCGCAGTTAAAATGCGGTCTGAAAACTGCAGTTGTTTCCATGGAAATCGGGGGGTGGTCCAACTGCGTGAAGATGCACACTTTGCACAGTCATATATCCCAGCATGCACCGCTCGCTACTTCTTCTATGGGAGAAAATGGAGTTGGCGGCTGCACCTGTCCCATTTTGCCAACGCCCATGCGCAAGTGTATGTCCATGTGAATCATGAGTTTAATCTGCCTTTTTACATAAAAAAAAAAAAAAAAACAGATCTTCAGCTCACTCACTCACTAACAGCTCCTTTCTGCCGCTGTCCCGTAAAAATCGTTATAACTTTAAATAATACAAAACAAATTTTGGTCAACGAAGACTCCATAAAGGACTATACTGCTCTAATAGTATTATTTGTTTGCTTACTCTAATGCTACACCAACAGAGCATTTTGAATTAATAAATTATAGTGCGCAGGGATGTTAAAATAAGTACAAAATGATAGTAGCTGCATGTGTATGACGTCGGTTGTGCTGAGGATCATCCCAGCGAAATGATAGAAAACATAATGTAAAAAAGTAAATCTTAATTTCTCACAATTTTAATCGTGATAGTTTGTTGTGAAATCATGCTGGGGGGTGTCCTACATGTATCTCTCTAAGGTGTGGTGACACAATGCACGCATTAGCAAACACTACCAAATAAGTTTTAAAGGTCCCATGACATGGTACTTCTTGATGCTTTTATATGGCTCCTTAATGGTTCCCTAATACTGTAAATGAATCCTTCTTCAAAATCAACACTCAGTGCATGAGAAAGAGAGATAAGATGAGAAAGAGTCATAAATGTCACTCTGGAACAGTCCATTATGGGCGTTGTTGCTTGAATGCAAAATGAGGAGGACAGAGATGGCCTATAGTAGCGGGTGGGGGCGTGGCCAAACTCTCCACTCTTTCCTTTTCAGCTGTGCCCTGTGCGCTCTGACCAACTTCCGTGCTTTTGCGTGGAGGGAGAGATGAGAAGCCTTCCATTGAAAAATAAACACATTTCCAAAGAAAATAAAATTAAACCACTGCTGTTTCAGATATCCACAGGCTCAGATAAAGGACTTCCGAGCCTAGAAACACTCGCAAGTTCCTCCAGGCAAATAAAAAAAACGCATTTCGCATTGCGTAGCTCCTCCGCAGTCCAAACTCTCTGGGCGTGATTTACAGAGACGCTGAGTACAGACAGACGGGGGTGGAACTGCATTTGCATTTGTTTTTTCGAGCTGACGTCAATAAGTTTCCTTGTTCAAAATCGCCCGTTTGAGCTCTGATTTTTTTTAACGCAGAAAAGGATCGCAAATGCTCACTTTAGACATTTTGCAACTTTTAACCATGGGGGGGCTAAACAGGGTAGGGGAGCTCACATTAACGTTCAAAAACCTCAGAAAGTGAAAATTTCATGCCATGGGACCTTTAAGATAGAAAAAAACAAAACAAAATGGATTTAAACAGCATATTTTCATGAGCCTGTGATCAGTGCGAGGTGTTTACGGTCCTCTTTAGGAGTTTGATTTTCAGCAAAAGGTAACTGTGACTGGAAAGTGCAAAGTATCAGTGGTTTGAATTTAATATTAAAATAATGTTATGAGACTTTTGATACCACAACGTGACAACAATCCTAGCTATTTCCCTGATGAAAACGTTCTTTCTAATGATGTAATAGTGAAAGAAGTCATAGCCCTGAGCAACTCTGAGTCCTGCTGTTTTAATGAGTCTGCTGCCGTAATGACCCGCAACATTGGAAGTGACCACATGTTACGAGGAAAACTCTTCAGTATTTACACACACACATCTATTCTCTTTATTCTGTAAGTAGCCATGTGCGTCACCATTACCATTACAGTTGTATTGTGCATAGGGATGCCCATCTCAACAGCAATTAAGTTCTATACAGAATACGAAGCTGTTTTCAAGCCACTCAAAGAAAAGGAGCTTTATGAACAGTGAACATTTACACAAAGCATCCTACTTAGAATCATATTTTAGCTGCAACACTCACAAATTCTCCATTGAAATGAATGTCTCACCACAGATCTGACCTGTAACTAGACCTGGTGATGCTAGCAAACCCTTCACCAGAAATGTTACATAATTCTCCTTTAATAAACAGCTCTCATTCACTCTCACATCCAGACTACATACAGATAAGATAAGATAAGACTTTATTGATCTCACAAAGGAGAAATTTACTTGTCACAGTAGCTCCAGGTAGGGACAGTTTGAACAAGAAGACAAGTGCATGCAGGCAAGAATGGCATAAAGATAGGTAATAATAATAATAAAGACACTGGAGGTAATAATAATAATAATGATAATGATAATAATAATAATAATAATAATAATAATAATAATAATAATAATAATGCATCAGTTTTATATAGCACTTTTCTGGACACTCAAAGACACTTTTACAGAGCATTATTTATTCACTCCACACTCGGTGGTGGTAAGCTACTATTGTAGCCACAGTTGCCCTAGGGCAGACTGACGGAAGCAAGGCTGCCAATCTGTACCATCGGCCACTCTCACCACCACCATTACACACACACTCACACACACACGCGCATTTTCACACTAGGCAATGTGGGTGAAGTGCCTTGCCTGAGGACACAGCAGCAGTTTTTGCCACTGGCGTTCCCCTGTGGGCCCTGATTTTCTCTTTCTGGATCTCCCATCCAAGTACTAACCAGGCCCGGCACTGCTAAGCTTCTGAGATCTGAGGGGATCAGGCTTTGACAAGCCGGTGTGGCCACATGGTGGGTTAAGTGTCTTGCTGAAGGATGCATGCATTGACCTTCACGCTACCAATGGAGCTACTGGCGTCCAAATACTGAGGTTTTCTGAGTAGGAAAAGGGGGGAGCGACCTTGGACTAAACAGGCCTCATGTCTCTCTCTCTGTGATCACTTACAGATGTGAAACTCCAGCCAAAGCTCTGCACACGTCACACTCCGACTCCTGTTTATTTTACAGCCAAGGAATTCCCTCTGACACCCACTGCCTTAACAGACAGATGATGCTTTATACTGGGCTTTTATACATGCAGACACTTTTGCTTTCAATTTATATAAATAAAATATTAAAATAATATTTATGTAAGGAACACAGGCGCTTATGCGCCACATGCATCTCGCTATCACGATCTCCTTGATCCTCCTCTACTGATGCCCAGTAGAGGGCATTAGACACTTAGTCCAAGTGTCTTCTGACAACATGAATTCTCACTATAATTGTGAGTTCACAAACTCATGAGAATCCATCTGATCCAGCTCCAGCTGTTGTAATTGGACCCAGTCACTAGTGTTTCAGACCAATCACAGAGCAGCATTACAGTGTGGGCGGAGCCAAAGGTGAAGCTCCCAGAAAAACTCAAACTCACATGCAGCAGAAATACAGAGTTTTAGTTTCTGAAAACATGCAGAGGAGAGCAGTTGCATTTGTGGGGAGAAAGATGTCAGTGCTTTCTTTGGTTTCTTTGATTTTATCGACTTGTTCCAATGTTGTTACGCTTCAACCAGTCAGGTTCAAATATTTGTCTGTTTGGATGTTCTGCCTTTTCCTGATTGATAAATGGAGAACTCCATTAATAGATTTGGTGCAATCTGAAAAATATCACTTTTACACAAGTGCAAATTAGTTTTCAGTGTCATGCATTATTCATTCATTCTGTCACTCACACACCACACACTGATTGCTCACACACCACATTTAAACGTAGGCAAGGAAGTATCTTGCTCAAGGGCACAACAACAGCCACTGAACCACTGCTGCCATCCCAAAGTGAACAGGCTTTAGTTAATGTGTGTCCACTGAGCTGCAGGTCTGTGCTCTATCTCCTCCACCTGCTCCACTGCCCCAAGTCTTATTCCACTGAATCCTCCCGATCGGCTCTGACTGTGTTCAACCACAGGAAAACACATGTGTTCAACAACACAGGGATGGAACAAGGAAAATATCAGTGCAGCTTCATTCTAATAAATGATAATATAGAATATTATTTCTGGCGATGTTAAGGGGTTAGGTTCAAAATGCACTCTTTTGAAATGTGTAATTTTACTGCGTTTGACTTTTGCACTTGTAATAGGAATGTAGCAGAGATGTCAAGATTAATGACTGAAGACGTTATTATGATGTTTGGGCCATAAAACTGTAATTGTTTAAAGCTCCAAACATACAAAATGGTAAATTATTAGACAACATTCATGTAAGAAAATTATGGATTTCACTGTTCGTCTATTATGTCAGTAAATGTGATTATATGTTAATGGTGCACAATTGCCACGTTTACATGAGAGCTTTAATTTCGATTTAAAAAGACCATATAAACACTTAATTCCTACTAAAAAATATTATTCAGAATTAAACTTAATTCCGAATTAAGTGGGTGGTTTATTCCGAATTTAAAGCCAAATTAATTTATTCCTCAATCATGTAAATGTTTATTCCACTTAATAATTCCAGTCGGTTGGCGCATGCTCGTTGGGTCGCCCTTCTGACGCGATGACGTACTGCGAGATGGTACTGCGTTGGTCTCGAACCAAAACATTTTTTTTTAAATAGGTATGCTGGAAGAACTACAAATAATGAAAATAGTAGATGGCAGAAAACATAAAAGCACTAACCAAACCGAGATGACAAAAAAGCCAGCTGCAGCTGATTGTGTGTTCTTACAGTAGACATAAATACCAGTCCATTCAAAACCCTTCCCGACCCCAAGATGTTGAGTGGAATTACATAAAGCCAATTTAATGTGTTTTCTATGTAAACCTCAATTCAGAATTATTATTCCCATGTAAACTCGAAGTTTTGCCTTGAATCTTTACCGGTACGGCAACTTCTCCATCTTGTTCAGTGCCATCTTGTGATAGTGTAGAAATGTCACTGATTATGTAGTTCAATAAACGTAAGATGGAGAAGCTGCCGCACTGTGGAGCATTCAAGGCAATAAGAATAACATCTCCATGGATACAAGCAGGTGGCAACAACTGTCCATCAGAAAAGTTACAGTGACTACCTTACCATTTCCACAATAATTACAGGGGACTTGATATCTTGACATTACATCACTTTGTCTTGTTTATTGCACTATTGTTCATTAACCATGTGCATCTTATCGGTGAGGTAACAATGCACTTACTCAGCACTGCCTCCTACGTAACACTTTACAACCCAAAAACAGGGACTTCCCATAGCTCAAAACCACATTCAGAACTCAACTGTAGGTGTGAGGATTGCAAAGGTAAAACTCCCCATGTTTATGAAGATGAGGGACTGAAAATGGAGGCTAATCTCGAAACACAAGTGCTTCGATTCAAAGTCATTTCACTATTACTCATCGCCGTGAAAACAGAGGGCGCTGCCACATCCTGGTCTCTCCGCTCTGTTGTGGTCTAAATCTGTTACCTACAAACAATCTTTATGATATATTTTATAGTTGAGGATCCTTTGTTAGCTTAGCATTTAGCTTTCAGTTTCCCCCACACTGACGTGGTGTTGCTAACGCTAACCCTAACCACTCATTTCCCACGTCAAACTCCAGTCTCTTTTAAAGGTTCATTGTGTAACTTTTCTAATTGAGGGTTTGGGTTGCTGTCTCTATTACACTGACCCATCTCCAATGAGACAAGGATCTGACCCGCTTCACTAAGTTGCAAGTCAGATCTGTGGAGAGGCAACCCTGCTCACAGTAAGAATGCAAGTTTTACAATGAAAACACCATTAATTTAATAAACGCAAGTGTGATAAGTGTAATCCCATACTGTGTAACATCCCAAGTAAAGTACTATCATCTCCATAGAGACAATAATAGTTTATGCCGCCATCATCTCTCTGATGCATCGCTCGCTGTCCCACTTGGATAGGCCCGGCACCACTGTGAGAATCTTGTTCTTCGACTTCTCCAGTGCTTTCAACATCATCCAGCCGCTGCTCCTAAGTGACAAGCTGGAGTGGGCAGGAGTGGACTGTGACCTGGCTGAGTGGATCCTGGACTACCTCACAAACCGGCCTCAGTTTGTGAGAGCCCAGGACTGTGTGTCTGACCTCATGACCTGCAGTGTGGGGGCGCCCCAGGGGACGGTCCTTGTGCCCTTCCTCTTCACCCTCTACACTGCAGACTTCAGACATAACACGGACAGCTGTGTCCTGCAGAAGTTCTCCGATGACTCCACCATCATTAGTCTCATCACAGACGATGATGACACAGAGTACAGAGGACTAATGCAGGACTTTGTGGACTGGTGTCAGCGGAAACACCTTCTCATCAACGCGGGGAAGACCAAGGAGATGGTGGTGGACTTCTGCAGACGCCACTCTACTGCCCCCCCACCAGTGAACATCCAGGGAAGGGACATTGAGAGAGTGGCCTCTTACACATACCTGGGTGTTCATCTGAACAATAAACTGGACTGGACTCATAACACAGATGCACTGTACAGGAAGGGCCAGAGTCTGCTCTATCTCCTGACGAGACTGCGGTCCTTTGGAGTGAGAGGGCCACTCCTGAGGACCTTCTATGACTCTGTGGTGGCATCAGCCATCCTGTACGGTGTGGTCTGCTGGAGCAGCAGCATCACAGAGAGGAAGAAGAAGAAACTGCACAAGGTCATCAGGAAGTCCAGCTCAGTCCTGGGCTGTCCTCTGGACTCCGTGCAGCAGGCGGGGGACAAGAGGGTCCTGGCTTAACTCATGTCTATGCTGGACCATGAGTGTCACCCCCTGCAGGACGCTCTGTCGGCTCTAGAGAGCAGCATCAGTGACAGACTGATTCACCCTCGCTGTGTTAAAGAGAGATTTCGCAGGTCTTTCCTTCCTGCTGCTGTCAGACTGTACAATGATCAATGCTAATCATGTTCATCTCCATAGCAACCATGTGTCGTCTCCATAGTAATAATAACAATGTGCAATATTATTTAGTGTCACTTTACCTGCTACTTATTTATTTAACTACCACTGCCCATCACTGCACTGTACACAATCATCTGAGTCACTTTATTGTAGTGATATTATATATTACTATACTGGAGTCACTTTAACTACTGTTTGTTCACTGCTCAGAATCAAATACATTTATTGTGCAGCGTTTCTGTGCCTTTTAACCTTACAGTGTTTGATTGTACATACTTATTATTATTATTTATCTTAATTTTGATGCATGCTCATATTTTCCTACTGTTTCTGAAACTTGCGTTGTGACACTGCAATTTCCCCCATTGTGGGACAAATAAAGGATTATCTTATCTTATCTTACTTATTACTTATCCTACATTACTATAAGTGCTAAGCAGAAACACTAGGAATAGCCTTACACAGAGAATATCCAAAACAGGCTTTTGAATTTAAATGTAAGCTAATGTGATTTTCAGGACTTGTTTACATGTTATTTTGGCCAAAGGCTCAGAGACACATTTGAAGTTGGCTGAGTTGAGCTCCATGTCTGCTGTGCTCTTATCCATTCATACAGTCTAACACTGTTTCTGTTTACTGCAGGGAAACCCAACGCTCCGGCCAAAACACACAAATTCCAACTTTTTTTTCCTCTCGGCTTTTTTCACTGTTTCAACTTTTCCATTGACACAAACACATGCACCGGCCCCTTCCTTTTCCTCTGCTCTCCTCCCAAATACTGCACTGTAAAACGCAAATATGACTACAGGAGATGTAATCACTAATCAGCACTGGGTAACCTTTCCATGGAGATGATATTGCATGGCGTGGAATGTTCAAAAGTATGGCGCTAACTTCTATCTTGTATTTATATAATTACAGACCCTTATATTCCTTGAAAATACGTTGTAAAAGGTTTTGTGTTGGGCTTGCCTCTCCACACATCTTGGTCTGGTGGTGTCAGCTGCTTGTCTCCATGTAGATCAATCACTTTCACACCATACTATAGAACTCCATCATAAAGGTTACATAGTACACCTTTATTGTTATCTGGCCAATGACTCAATAAGCAAAAGGTGAAGACAATTGGACAAAAAGCAGTTTTAAAAACAATTGCTAGTTTGATTTCATTTTAAAGTCAAATTAAACAAAATCATACACAATACACAATTTAAAAATGTGAAAGTGAAAGATGACTGGAATATGGACTGCTAGCTAAACTAATACAAGAATCTCATGCAACTCCATGGTTAGCATTATTTTAAATATCATAAGACCCCCATGGAGATGCAATATTTCTTAAGGGTGAAGTTAATAGATTAATCGCAGTTAAATGCTAATTGAAATAGCTGTCAAATGATTTCATAATTGATTAATCGTTTTCCTGACTAGACTCCAAAACATGCCAGGTTTTGTTTTAATTTTGTTGTAAATTTATTCTATAAAGATGTTCTCTAGTGGCATCTCTTTAGCTCCATCTTGGTCTAATTTAATAAAAACCTCACTCACAGACCTTTCCTAATCTAAACAACTAATTGATTATTTAAAAGTAAATGGCAGATTAACTGATTACCAAAATAATCCTTAGTTGGAGTCCTACTTTGCTTATTGTGTCCATTCAAATTGCAATTGCTCAAAACACATCACAACAAATAAATAGGGTGCTCTGAATGCAAAAGGTAAGTGAGGTATAACTTTGGACCACTGCAGACCATTTATAAAAATACAAGTTCTGTTTTCCACGTTTTTAAGAAATAAAAATCAGACACAGCGCCTGTAAGACTGAATATGAACTAAACTAATACAAGGGATAGCATTTGTCTATTTGGTTATTGCAACGATCCAAATTGCAGCCTCATGTTAAATCAGTTTTTTACAGTGCGTGGCTTCTTACAGGGATCACAGTGCTTTTTGGAGCGGAGCAGCTGCGAAGAGGCTTTTCGGTTGCCAGATACAGTACACTGGCAGGATTCTGTGGTCGGAAAAAGGCCTTATCCTCTGGTGGGTTCCCTTGGAGAAGTGAGGGGCTAAGGCCAAGGAGCAGCCCAGCCAAGCATAACAAACCCAGGCTTCCCCGCGCACATGCAGCCAGACTCCCGAGCTCCGGACAATGGTCGCCATGGAGACTGTTTTTCATTTCACAACACGTCAACATGTCCTCCTCCCGGGACAGTGACAGTTTCGCTCTCGCATTTTCAAACTAATTTCCTAAACAAATAAACAGGACAGGTAACTTTAAAGGAGACGCTACACTACGAATGCTTTGTTGTGGAAATCATAATTATTTAAAAGCATGATTTTTTGAAACTATATTTATTTTATTATTACTATTAAAGGTAACCTGCAGGGGAAGCTTTTGGACATTTAAATTGCCCTTCTTTCTTCAATGTATTTGACCAAAATGTGTCTTGCCCCAGTACGGATATATTGTAGAAGCACCTTTTGAGGTCAAAATAAATTTGCTGTGTATTGTCTGAATCTAAGTATAAAGCATTTTATTGTTAAATAATCAGGAAGTGTCTGTTAGCATGCTAGTTGACAGCTTTATTGTCATGGCAAAGCTTTGAACTGGTCTCGAATTTGTAAAAAGAGCTTCTAAACTCATTGTGGCGAATAATATGGATGCTGTGAATGCATAACGTAAGTGCGGAATAACTTTGGACCTTGCAAACTTACAAATGTTAAAACCAATTCTGTTTTTCACGTTTAAAAATTGAATTAAAGTTATTGATCTGGTTTAGATTAAAACTGCACTATGTAACATTTCTGGTGCAGCTTTCACCCCTGCTAGTCTCCATAGTAATGTTATTGCTTTGTTATTGCAACGTACCACAGCATGGCATTAAATGTGTATCTCAATAGAGACAAACAGGTCAGCGCTGTGAAGAGGTGACCCTGCTCATAGTGAGAATACATGTTTAGGGTATTAAGATTATTCTATAACGATAAAAACACAAGTCAGCTTTAGCTAAGATTAATGCCATGCTGTGGAATAGGCCAGTAATAACATCTCTATGGAAACAAGAAGAAGGAGGACTGCCGCCATAAGCTACATACTTCACCTTTAAGATACAAACAAATGAATTACCAAAGCAAAGATGTTATGATGTCTTTTAAAACAATGAGGCCATAACATCATATAGCATCCTAAGTGTTAAGACAATATGAGTTTGACACTTGAGTGATTCGCCCTTTCATTTTGTTGATATAGTTTTGCTTCCCTTTGCCTTCAGAGAGCAGAGGACAGGGTGGCAGCTGGAAGTGACCCCACATCAATACTACTGTGAGCTAACAGGTCGACAGCACCAGTATAAACACATGACTCAGAATCCAATGTTATTTCCCATTTTAGTGGAACATAGCTGCACCCAATACGGACGGGATTGTTTGAACAGAGCGTAGATCGCGTAGCCATATTTGAAAAGCAAATATGTGTGAAGGAGATGGAGGAGATAGAGTAAATATCCTTGAATTGTTCTTATGAAAAGCAGTGGTGCCCTGTCTTATCATCAGTTACAGCCAACTGTCACATGCCAATGACAATGGTCATGAACCACCTTAAGAATGCCTGATCTCATCTGATCTCTGAAGCTAAGCAGGGTTGGGTCTGGGCAGTACTTGGATGGGAGACCACTGGGAATACGAGGTGCAACAGTGAGGTAGCAAACTGTTGTTGTGTCCTTGTGCACTCTAGTATGAGTGTGGTGTGTGAGTCAGTTTATGGCCGTAGGGGGTGATGGCGCAGATTCACAGCCTCACTTCTGTCAGTCAACCCTGGGCAGCTGTG
The DNA here is from genome assembly GCA_036785185.1 of Paratrypauchen microcephalus. Lineage (NCBI taxonomy): Eukaryota > Metazoa > Chordata > Actinopteri > Gobiiformes > Gobiidae > Paratrypauchen > Paratrypauchen microcephalus. Next base: position 996,909 of record JAVJIX010000205.1, read on the forward strand.
GCTACAGTTGTAGTGTAGTATGGAGTGAATGAAACAGCAGCATTATTATTATCATGACCTTACCTACTTGTCAAAACCTGATCTCATCAGATCTCAGAAGCTAAGCAAGGCAGGGCCTAGTTAGTACTTGGATGGGAGACCGCTGGGAATTCCAGGTGCCACAGTGGGGTGAGAGTCACAAAAACTGCCGTTGTGTCCTTAGGCAAGACACTTCACCCACATTGCCTAGTATGAAAGTGCAGTGCGCGTGAGTGTTGGAGGTGGTCGGGGGGGCCGATGGCGCAGATTGGCAGCCTCGCTTCTGTCAGTCTGCCCCAGGGCAGCTGTGGCTACAAAAGTAGCTTACCACCACCAAATGTGGTGTGAATGAACAATGAACTGTAAAGCGCTTTGGGTGTCATGAAAGGCGCTGTATAAATGCTATGAATTATTATTATTATTACCTGATCTTTGTTAGACCACAACATAAAGAGTGACTTTAGTGTAGTTTAAGTTAAATAAAGGATTCATAAAAATAATTATTAGAATATCCAAATACGGTACATTCAAAGTAGTCTTATCCTCTAGAAAGGTACTGTCTAAGCTACTACCATGGCTCAAATTTGTAGAGAGCTTCAGCATATTTTTCAATTTAACAGATAAAGGTGTACTATATAAGTTTTCCATTTGAGTTTGTCTGTCTGTCCTTTGATGCCCCAACAAATTCAATAACTTGTTTCTTTTTTTTGTACAGTTCGAGGTGATCAGCTTGAAGAAGTGTCTTGCACGGTGACACTACAATATTCATTGCTGATAGCTGCAATGAAACTGCCAACCCTCAGATAAAACACACTTCCTAATAAAGAGAGTGAAGCTTGAAATAATAAAACTCAGACTTACACTCACCATCATCGAGATAAGCCTGGTCCAGATTCTCCTCTTTGACTGTGACTCTGCGGTGTGGGTCTGGAGGGGCCGAGGGGGCGCGTGCTTTCTGCTGCTGTGGCGCTGAAGGGGGAGGAGGGGGAGGGCTCTTCTGGAGGTACTGCTGCTGGATCACTGTGGGGTAGGACTGGGGGTGAGAGGGGGAGTGGGCCTGTGGAGAGTAGCCTTCACAGTACACCACCTGGAGAAGATCAGATAGAAGAAGAAATGTTTCATTCATCCTGATTATACTAATGTTTCAGTAGCACAATCAAAGTTACACATGGGTGTGAATGAATAATGCTCTCTAAGGCATCTTTGAGTGCCTTGAAAGGCGTATTTATTAATTCCCGTAGTAGATCCAGACAAAAAACGACCACTGTTTAAATGGACAGTTCGAGGAGCGACATGGCACTGATAGTGCATAGTCCATAGTTAGCAATGTTTTGAAGCTAACTCTCCCACTGAAAAGCTAATGTGAAGTACCAGCCTTTAGAAGGCAGTTTTTTCTGTTTACAATCACTATAAGGATCTCAAGTTTCAATACTAGTTTTAGTTTTGATTAGTATCTGAGTATACATTTGTTTTGGAAAAGCCTATTACAAACAAGTTCTGAAATACATGTGATTCTTTTATTAACTTAGCAGTTCATATTTCAGTCTTCTTGTAATATTTCTCCAAAGTAATTTAGCCGTAATAAGAGTAAATAACATTACATTGTGCATTTCTTGTATTTCTCACCTGTTGATTATCATGAGTGGGCGGGGCTAAGGCGTCCCCTGCTCTTGGTAGCAGGTGCTGATTGGTCGGAGAGAACTGTATGATTGACGGGTGCTGCGCAGGTGACCCGGTGTGGACCAGGACTGAGCGGTGATGAGGGTCGGGCATCACTCCAGGGGTATGCTGCTGGTACAGGCCCGAGTTCAACGATTTACCCCCACGAGAGTACACTATGGCTGGGCTCTGCTGCTGGAACCTCTCCTCCTGTGGACAGAGGGGAAGAGGCAAGTAGTTCCATTGTTTGTGTAATTAAAGACACTATATCTGATTTTTACTGTCTTAAAACATGAAAAACAGAAGTAGTTCATTTTAATGAGCCCTTATTACGCTTGAATTACGCTTAAACATGTGAATGAAACAAAACACAAATCCGAATATGTTTTTGAGGAGGGCTTAAAGTTCATAAAAGTCAGTTTTGTGCAATTTAGGACCTTTAAACAGTTTGCAGTGGTCCAAATTTATTCTGATCATTCATTCAGTTTCATTTTGACCTTAATCTGTACTGGGGCAATTTTAATGTTATGAAAAAATTGCATACCATTCTTGAGTATAAAGGTTGAATTTGTTGTTTGGAAGTTATGCAAAATTGTGGAATCATATGCAATTTTCATCATTACCATGTTGTTAACAATAATACATAGACTGCACGTCTGAGCAAAGCACAAATACACCATAATATATGAGTAGAAATAGATGTTACTGCAATATATAAAAATTATTGGGTAATCATAACTCATTACTGACCTCTGAGATGCCCGAGCCCAGACAGGACGCCATGTTGGGGACCAGGTTGTTGTCTGGATGCAGTACGCCTCTTTGACTGTGGTAAAACATCTGAGGCATCACAAAGCTCTCGTACTCATCTACAGGCTCAGTTTTAATGGACGGAGCTGAAAACAGAAAATACATAAAACATATTTACTAAGAAGTTATAATGTCCTGTTACCCACGTTATAAAGTCCATGTGGGTAACTAAATCAGAGCTGGCTCAAGAATTAGAACCAGACAAAATTAGGACTAAACCAAGACTAGATCAAGAACTAGACCTGAACTAAACCAGGGCTAAACTGGGACTAAACCAGGGCTAAACCACAACCATCTCCTTGACCAAACGCTATGACTTTTTCAACAGCTTTTAAAATAGTAAAAACATGTTGTATCTACCATATGATCAGCTCATATTGTTGAACCACTCATACTAGTATATTTATATATGTGTGATCCTCTTACATGGCAGTGGGGTGTAGCTGAAGTGCTGTGGCTGGCTGCGTTTCCTTTTGCCATTGATCACATAAAAGTTCACTTTGACCGGATGGAGCACAGACGGGTCCCGGTACGAAGGCACCTCCACAAAAAGCATGTTCTGAAATATATTCACAGTTAAAAAAAAACAAAACATTTATTATCTCATATGTGGCAGTTTTTGAGGAAAAGTTGAAAATTACAGGAAGAAGTTACAGGAAGAAGTGTTCTAAAAAGGAATCCCCATCTGATAGCTTAAAGAATTATGTAACAAAATAGTTACTAGGTTATTTATAAACAAAACACTACTCCAGGTATGTTTTATACTATAACATAAATCAGAAAATAGTCTAATATGGGACATATTAGACCCCCATGGTTAAAAGTTGTGAAATGTCTAAACTGAGCATTTGCGATCCTTTTCTGCATTACAAAAAATCGGAGCTCAAACGGGCGAGTTTGAACAAGGCACCTTATTGACGTCAGATCGAAAAAAGAAATGCAAATGCAGTTCCACCCCCGTCTGTCTGAACTCAGCGTCTCTGTAAATCACGCCCAGAGAGTTTGGACTGCGAATGCGCTAGGCAATGCGAAATGCGTTTTTTATTTGCCTGGAGGCACGTCCGAGTGTTTCTAGGCTCGGAAGTCCTTTATCTGAGCCTCTGGACCTTTGAACAGCAGTGGTTTAATTTTATTTTATGTGGAAATGTGTTTATTTTTCAATGGAGCGCTTCAAATCTCTCCCCCGTGCAAAAAACAAGGAAATGGATCAGCTGTGGGCTACAGCGGAGACCGGAGCGTTTGGCCACGCCCCCACCCTCTACTATTGGCCAGCTTTTTTCTCCTCATTTGCATTCAAGCAACAACGCCCAGAATAAAGAGTTTGAGAGAGATATTTATGACTCTTTCTCATGTTATCTCTGTTTCTCATGCACTGAGTGTTGATTTTGAAGAGGGATTCATTTACAGTATTAGGGAACCATTAAGGAGCCATATAAAAGCATCAAGAAGTACCATGTCATGGGATCTTTAACACTTACAGGCTGGCTCTTGTCTTTGTCCACTGTGGCCTCCATCTCCCAGATCTGCTGTCCATCTGCATAAGCAAACAAACAAACAAAAAAACATGGTTAATGTAATGTAGAGATGCCAGTGTATTATGACATTAAACCTATGTATCTCCATGGAGACATAGGCAGCATAACTAGGTCAATAACTAGGTGAATTCATGTTTTTCAAGGTACCTTTTTATAGCAATTCTAATCGAATAAACACACAATAGATATTTAATGCCACACATTAAAGCATAATCTTGTTTGTTATACATCATGCTGGGGGTGTTCTGCCTGTATGTTTATGACAGATGTTCAGCAGTTACCATGGCGACACAACGCACACATTAGCAAACACTGCTGAAAAAGTTTTAAGATTGTCTGAAAACTCAAGTGAAAATACAAAACAACACATTTTCATGAGCCTGTGTTCATGGTGCTGTTTAGGAGTCTGATTTTCAACAGAAAGGTGAGAGTGACTAATTGAAAAACCGCTCTCCTGATATTCTTCTACATCAGTTCTTCCTGGACAGATTAGTATTTAACTTGAATAACGGAGCTTCAGACAGAGCAGTGCCTACAGTTAGAGAGAGAGTTGACGGCATCAGCTGCAGACTATCAATAGTAACCCATATCAAGATGAGCAGATCTGCGTAAAGCACGTGAGCATAGCTGCTTTGGAAAAGTGTGAAAGAGCCTGTGAACCTCTTGGACCCACTTCCTCACAGCTACAGACACAGAGCTGTGTTTGGTGGTTACTGTAGGTGGGAAACCCTGAAAATGAACAACACATGTCCTCAATGAGTCAGCAGAGAAAGAAAGAGAGAGGGGGGAAAGAGGGGAGAGAGAGGGGCAGAGAAGAGAGAGGGAGGGGGGATTCCACTCTTCAAGCCAACTGCGCAGCACTCCGGAGAGGTCTACTGTTACTACAACATAATATTACGAACACAGGAGCAAATAGGAATCAAGACAATGTACAAATATGAAATGCTTAAAAATGCAATTGTTTTTACTTGTTCAAGTTTGGATTTCGCAGACCAATCTTTGACACGATAATGCAACTTAAAATGAAAGTATTCTAAGTATTCAGAATACAATACCCTGTTACAAAATAGTATTATTCTCTGTTCCGCCTTGTGACGTCATGAAGCAGTTGTTTTAAAGCCGACAGCTACTTTTTACCTTTTGTTCAGTAGAGATTGGCAATTACAGGGCTGAAACGATCCAAATGATTCCACTAAAGGTGTCGGGAGTTTAAAAACACAGTGGAGCACTTCCTGTATTACCACATGACATCGGGTTTCAAGGTTGAACAGTTTGAGAGAAGTACTCAGCCTAAATATGCAGGGTTTGTGTGTTAAACACGTGAATAAAACAAAACACAAACAACATTGTAACACATCAGAAAATGACATAATATGGGCCCTTTAATCTTGTATCCCTAATGCAGATATCCAGTATTGAATAACTATAATGTGTAAATGCTTATATTGTGTGTGTAATGGCTGCAGCCCTGGTATGAGCTGTTCTCTGGTCTTGTGCACAGAAACGTGACTGTTTTGATTCTTGGCTCTGGAGCTGTTTGCTCAAAGTCGAGGGCCCATGCTGAGAGGGAAAGCCCTGTTTGGGATAATGGAGAACTGCACTGAAGGGTATCCCCCTCTCTCCCATTTTGTTTTTTTCTATTTCCCTATCCTCTCTTTCACACTCTCTCACCCACTCTCCTGTCTTCCTCTCTCGCTTCCTCCTTTCTTTCTCTCTCTCACTTCACCCATTTCTCTCACCCTGTCTTTTCATTTCTTCTATTCGTGTCTCCTCTCTCATTCCCTGCCCTCTTTTTGCTTTTGGCTTATTATCTATTAACCTCACTGATTCTTTCCTCCCCTTTCTCACCCCTTTTTCCTCCCTCCTTCCTCTCTATACTTTCTCTCTATTTCCCTCTCCATCCTCTCTCTCTTCCTCCTCCCTTCCTCTCTTTTTCCCTGTACTAGAAGAGGTTTCCAATACAAGAGGGAGTCTCAATAGCAGCTGTGGAAATAGTTAAAGTGGTGATTTACTTTGGTTTCTATAGCACCTGTCAGGACCCATCATTCAGACTCTGATGGCCAAAAATGGTTATCATGAAATAAAAGAATAAAAGAAAATATACCGCTCTTAAAAAGGTCTTACAATCTCAACTGGACCTGTGTTACCAGAGACTTAACCTGCAGACAAAGGACACATCCAAGTTTGTCTCATTCTCAGTATATGGACAGGCCTCATATGAAGCTCAAAAACTCCAGAATTCCCTCACTGATCTGCAGAGGCCACACTAGTACTGATTCATGACTGGCTGGTGTAGAGTTTAGGGAGTGACTCTAGGTGCACAAATGTTACATAATGCACCTTTAAACCCAAATTGTGTACTTTTTTATGTGACTCTATGTTGCTGAATTTCACGCAAATATTTATACTTTGCAGCTGATGCCATCAACATTCCCTGGGAGGTGAAGAGGTGAACCTGAGGCACTGCGCTGTCTGAAGTTAGACTTTATTTGAGCTTTGTTTTAACACAATCTGACCATAAAGAACTGACTTAGCTGGAACTGCAACAGGTGAGCTGATTTGTGCTGGTAAACAAGTCTCTCACACATAACATTCTCACTCACAAGCTAGCGAGCATTGGCCAACAGTTTTTCAGTTAGTCTCGCTCACCTTTTTGTTGAAAATCAAACTCCTAAACAGGACCATGAACACTCATTGATCACAGCCTCCTGAAAATATGCTCCTTAAATCAATTTTGTATTTTCAGACCATCTTAATATAAATCAGACTGTGTTTGCTAATGTGCACATAGACATGTATACAGTGCCGTGAAAAAGTATTTGCCCCCTTCCTGATTTCTGTGTTTTTTGCATATTTATCACTCAAAACATTGTCAGATCATCAAACCAATTTTAATATCACACAGAAACAACCCAAGGAAAGACAAAATTCAGTTTTTGAATGATGATTCCATTTATTAGTGCACAAAAAAAATCTAAACCTATCTGGCCCTATGTGAAAAAGTAATTGCCCCCTTAATCTAATAGCCAGTTGAGCCTCCTTTGACAGCAATAACTGTAACCAAACGTTTGCGATAATTGGTGATGAGTCTTTCACACCGCTGGGGAGGGATTTTGGCCCACTCTTCTATGCAGAATTGTTTCAATTCTGCCATATTGGAGGGTTTTCTTGTATGAACTGCCCGTTTAAGGTCACACCACAGCATCTCAATCGGATTTAAATCCGGACTTTGACTTGGCCACTCCAAAACCTTAATTTTGTTTTCTTTGAGCCATTCAGAGGTGGACTTGCTGGTGTGTTTTGGATCATTGTCCTGTTGCATGATCCAAGAGCGCTTGAGTTTGAGGGCACGAACTGATGGCCGGACATTCTCCTTCAGGATCTTCTGGTAAACAGCAGAATTCATTTTTCCGTCAATCACAGCAAGTTGTCCTGGTCCTGAGGCAGCAAAGCAGGCCCAGACCATCACACTGCCACCACCATGCTTTACTGTGGGCACCATGTTCTTTTTATCAAATGCTGTGCCATTTTTACGCCAGATGAAACGGGCTGCAGACCTTCCAAAAAGTTCAATTTTAGACTCATCGGTCCACAAAATGTTTCTCCAAAAGTCTTGAGGGTCATCAAGGTGCTTTTTGGCAAAGGTGAGACGAGCCTTTGTGTTCTTTTGTGAAAGCAGTGGTTTTCTCCTGGGAACTCTTCCATGGATGCCATTTTTGGCCAGTGTTTTTCTAATGGTGGAGTCATGAACACTGACCTTAACTGAGGCCAACGAGGCCTGTAGTTCTTTCGATGTGCGTCTAGGTTCTTTTGTGACTTCCTGAATGAGCCGTCGTCGCACTCTTGGAGTAATCTTAGTTGGTCGACCACTCCTGGGAAGGGTTGCAACTGTTCCCAGTTTCCTCCATTTTTGAATAATGGCTCTGACAGTGGTTCGCTGGAGCCCCAGAGCTTTGGGAATGGCTTTGTAACCTTTTCCTGAATTATAGACTTCTATCACTTTTTTTCTCATTTGTTCTTGAATTTCTTTGGATCGTGGCATGATGTGTTTGTTCTTGAGATGTTGTAGCCAACTTCACTTTGTTTGACAGGAACTATTTAAGTGATTTCTTGATTCAACACAGGTGGTGACAATCAGGTGTGGGTGTGGCATGTAGAACTGAACTAAGTTTTCTCAAAACTGTGGTTAGTCACAGTTAGTTTGTGATTTAACAAGGGGGGGCAATTACTTTTTCACATAGGGCCAGATAGGTTTAGATTTTTTTTGTGCACTAATAAATGGAATCATCATTCAAAAACTGAATTTTGTCTTTCCTTGGGTTGTTTCTGTGTGATATTAAAATTGGTTTGATGATCTGACAATGTTTTGAGTGATAAATATGCAAAAAACACAGAAATCAGGAAGGGGGCAAATACTTTTTCACGGCACTGTACATGCAGACCTCCCCCATGCAGACCTCACTGCAAAGTATTAATACAGTTTTCATCATGTTTATGAGGTTCTTTTATGTTTTATTTTCCAATTTCATTCATATTATTTCACAGTTAAACCAATCTGTTGTAAATGCCACAAACCCTGGTGACTCAGAGGCTCCGCTGCAGCTCAGAGTTTAAAAACACACTTTCACTCAGAGCAGCACATGCACTCTCTTAGATGAGTTATTTTTCCTGGTCCCAAATGGAAAATAAGACCAAATGCAATTGTTTTGTGGAGTTTAGCCACAAAGTTCGGCCAATATCCTCCCAATAAAATACAGATGTTATTTATGTTCTTAGGTCATTTTTATTTAAACACAACTATAAAAGTGTACTTCTGCTGCTACTGAAACTACTGCCACTACTACTGCCAAATTATTGCTGTTACTACAAGTACTACCAAGCTATAGACAGATATGTGAAAAGTTCTCACTCCTAGTGAGATTACTACTACTACTATTACTACAGCTACTACTATTACTACTACTACAACAACTGCTACTAAAACTTCTCCTAAGATTACAACAACTAATGCTACTATTACTGCTGATACTCCATACGATTACTACCAGGCCTGTCAACAGAAAGTTGAGGGCCCAGGGCATGAAACCTCACATGAGCCCCCGTAAATATAAATATTTCATATAAAATTATGATATAAAAATAAAATTTAATAGGAAGATCCAATTCTGGGCCCCTAAGAACTTGGGGCCCAGGGTACCAGACTCCTGTGACCCCCCTGTCGACTCCACTGACTACTACTATTACTACTACTACTACTACTACTGCAGATATGTCCCTTTAGCATAGTATCAATTAAAATGTGTAAAAATATCTTTTCAAATATGACATGTAATATTTGTGAGAAATGTGTCCAGGTTTACATAAAACTGACTCGCACATTAAGAAACAAGCATTTGAAAGTGATCTGTCAGTGAGGAAACTTTAAGGAAGTGAACTCTACACATCTTATCATGTAGATCAGACAAAAAACAGTCATGCACAGCGCTTCATCTGCAAAAGGAGTGACACGAGAACGAAAGAAGGGAAAACTCAGTTGCGGTGTCAGTCCTTTTCTGGTTTTGTCACTACAAGTTGAGTAATGTTTAGGTGTGGAGTTTGCATGTTCCCCCCGTGTCTGGGTGGGTTTCCTCCGGGCATTCCGGTTTCCCCCATCAACCCAAAACATGCACCATAGGTAAAATCCTCCAGCTTAGGTCCTGACCAAACCAAAGCAAAAAGATCATGGAGATGGTCCCCGGGCGCAGTAATGTGCTGCCCACTGCTCCTAATAACAGGATGGGTTAAATGCAGAGAAGAATCTCCTGTGTGAGATCAATAAAGTCACTTCTTCTTCTTTTCAACAGACATCCAAATCAGGATTAAACCGGATCTAAACCAGGACTGATCCTATCAGCAATGGATGGACCAAGCAGGACTACAGAACTTAACCTGAAATGAACCTAGACTAAACCGTAACTACAGAACTAAACTGGGGGCGAAAAACAGAACTAGCCCAAACACTTCTAATAAACAATGAAAATCCCAGACTTGAGTAGCTGTATGTTGCACTGACCTTGTGTTTTCTCCATGAAGATGACTTTGGAGTCTGAACTGAAGTTGTGTCCGCTCAGGATCATCTGCTGCCCTCCCAGAACACAGCAGCTGTCAATGTCCTGACGCTCCACCAGGGGGAGCTCGTGAGCCGACCGCTGTGCTGTGTAGGTGGACAGAAGGAAGGCGAGAAGAATTAACTAAATCACAATATATTGGTTATCAGATATTTTCAAAACTCTTGTCAAAAATACTGTCATCGGTCAAGTCACGGTTTTGTACGTTTTCTGCAAGTTGCTTGTCTCCAGGGAGATGTTAATATTTTGACTGGAACGTTCCACAGTATGGTATTAAACTTGCGAATGTTCAGAGAGACAAGTAGCAAGTGGCACCAACAGGCCAAGTTACACTCAAGGTCAGATCCGTGGAGTGGCAACCCTGCTCACAGTCAGAATGCTTGTTTTACCTTGGCGCTTTTGAGCACTAAGTTAATGCTCAATGAAGTTAATGCCATACTGTGGAACATTCCAGGCCAAGCAATAGCATCTCCATGATGACAAGCAGGTGTTGGAACTTCACCAGAAAAGTTACATAGTGCCCCTTTAAGTAAAGAGGCATTCAAAAAGTAAGCTCTGTCTGTTTTCGAGACCCTTAAAAAAACCTATTTATTTGTTTTTATTAAGAGCATCAAATTTGAAGGGTAAAAAATGTGCCAGCCTCAGTATTTGGCGGTTGAGTCTCACTAATCACCATGATGAAGTACCAGCGCTTTTACAACTATGACTATAAACCCATCTGTAGTCAACACACAGTGGCTCTAAAGCATCTGTTTACTCTGGAGGGTGTTCTCTCTCTTTCTTTCTTTCTTTCTTTCTCTCACTCAGTCTCCTCTCCTTCCTCTTTCTCTCTTACTCTTCTCTCACATTCTGTCTTCACATTCTCTATCACTTCTCTTTATCTCTAACCTGCTCTTCGTTTCTCTGCCCCCTTCCTCTCTTCTTCTTTCTCCCCTCTCTTCTGCTTTACTCCCCTTTTCCTCTCTCTCCCCTCCATCTTTCTATCTGCTCCTCTCTTCCCCCCTCCCTCCATCTCTCTTTACCCTCTCCCAGGCTATCTCTCTCACCACCTCCCTCTACTCTCTCTCCACCCTCCCTTTCTCCCCTTCCATCTCTCTCCCTCTCTCCCTATCTCTCCTCTCCTTTACTCCCCTCTACCTTTCCCCCTCCATCTATCTTTTTATCTATCTACCCCCTCTCTCCCTCCCCCCTCTCCTCTCTTCTTCCTTTATCTTTCTATCTGCCTCTCTTTTCTCTCCCTCCCTCCCCTCTCCTTCCTCTCTCTCTTTCCTTCCATCTCTCTCCCTCTCCCTCCCCTCTCTCTCCTCTCCTTCCTCTCTCTCTTTCCTTCCATCTCTCTCCTCTCCTCTCCCCTCCCTCTCTCTCCTCTCTCCCCCTCCCTCCCTCTATCGTTCTATCACCCCCCTTTCCTCCCTCTCTCCTCATCGCAGTAGCTGATTCTTGTGTTGACCTTTGAACAGATTCTGTCTCTTTGCTCCATCGGCCGTAAAATAAAGACGATGGTGTCACTGAAGCAGCCTCTGTCTCTTTACACAAAGCAGTTACACAACATGAAGCACCGGTGTTCAAAAGATTTAAGCCTCCCTTCATTTTATTCCAAAACATGAGCTAAAATACAATATGTTGTGTTCATGTGACATCAAAACATTCATATCCCTATAGTTTAAAGTGAGCTGGACAGGTCAGAATTCTAAGGTGGGGTTTGGTGTGTAGCACACTGCAGATTTGTTGATCTGGTTTATGGCTCTGATCTCTGTAATTACTGGGTCTATCCATACAAAAGCAAAACTGTACAGTTCAATTTGTCAGCAAAAGTACACTAAAGTGAAATTGTTTTTTACATATATATTATCTGCGGTGATGTGGGTGGGTCTTTGTATTGTAGTTTTTGGAGACTTTTTGATGCTGAAACCCAACTAAAAACTGCAGTTTTCCAGCAGCGATTCAAGGACTAAATCAGAGACCAGAGACTAAAACAGGACTAAACCAGGACTGAACCAGGCCAGGACTAATTTTTAAGAATCAAAATAGTTATTTTAAAAGGCCCATATAGTGCTGTTTTCTGATTTATGTTCTCTCTCAAACACTCTGTTCCACCTTGTGATGTCATAAGGTAATAGAGGAAGTGCTCCACTGTGTTTTTTTAAATCCTTACACCTTCACTAGAATCATTGGATCATTTAAAGGTCCCATGGCATGAAATTTTCACTTTCTGAGGTTTTTGAACGTTAATGTGAGCTCCCCTACCCTGTTTAGCCCCCCCCCCATGGTTAAAAGTTGCGAAATGTCTAAACTGAGCATTTGCGATCCTTTTCTGCGTTACAAAAAATCGGAGCTCAAACGGGCGATTTTGAACAAGGCACCTTATTGACGTCAGATCGAAAAAAGAAATGCAAATGCAGTTCCACCCCCGTCTGTCTGTACTCAGCGTCTCTGTAAATCACGCCCAGAGAGTTTGGACTGCGAATGCGCTAGGCAATGCAAAATGCGTTTTTTAATTTGCCTGGAGGCATGACCGAGTGTTTCTAGGCTCGGAAGTCCTTTATCTGAGCCTCTGGACCTTTGAACAGCAGTGGTTTAATTTTATTTTCTGTGGAAATGTGTTTATTTTTCAATGGAACGCTTCAAATCTCTCCCCCCGTGCAAAAACACGGAAATGGATCAGCTGAGAGCTGACAGCGGAGCACGGAGAGTTTGGCCACGCCCCCACCCTCTACTATAGGCCAGCTCTTTTCTCCTCATTTGCATTCAAGCAACAACGCCCAGAATAAAGTGTTTGAGAGAGATATTTAGGACTCTTTCTCATCTTATCTCTGTTTCTCATGCACTGAGTGTTGATTTTGAAGAAGGATTCATTTACAGTATTAGGGAACCATTAAGGAGCCATATAAAAGCATCAAGAAGTACCATGTCATGGGATCTTTAAGACCTGGAATTGCCAATCTCTACTGAACTAAAGGTAAAAGGTAGCTTTAAACTTGAAAACCACAACTTGATGACGTCACAAGGTAGAACAGAGCATATTGAGCTTTAGATATAGACCGACTAATAATAAAGGATTAAACATATGTTAATGAAACAAAACACATTTCCAGGTTCCATGTTTTTTTTGATGAGGTAACATTCTAACATGGCTTAAAGTTCACAAGAGTCAAGTTTGCATAATACAGACCATAAAAACTTGATGTGTTTGCAATTATCATTATCACCAGGGGCATAATTTTACATTTATTTTGGAAAATTATTAAAATTTCAAAACAACAAACAGTTTATGACCCTTCTTCACTCCTATTTGCATAAGTTGCTGCTATATTGTAGTTAACCCTCCTCTTGTTTGAGTAGTGATTACAGGTCTGACAGCAATAACACTAAGAACATCTGTGTCCATGTTCCCAAACAGAGGCTGCAGTTTAAACATAGAGGGGTCTTTGTACAGGGAGCGGCTCGTTTGCATAATTCTGATTTTAATGAGGCTTATGCAGTATCAGGTTTGGGAAAGTAGAAGCAGCTTGGCCATAGTGGACATAACACAAACATTAGAGAAGTTACTGGCCTGGTTTAAACTGTCAAGTTTGGATGGCAAAACTGATTCAGAATTCTGTCAGTCAAATCAGCTAACCTGAATAATTCAATTTAGGGCTGGATTACAGTTACAGTTTGCTCAGAAAAGGTGGTCTGAGCATGTAGTGAAAGATGCACTGTGAAACCTTTCTGCTGGAGGGTCTGCCATGTACTTGTCTCCGTGGAGATGTTATTACTTTGCCTAAAATGTTCCATAAAATTTACAGTAGCAACTTTAAACATATCTAATTCTATGGAGAGAAGCGCCAACGCCATCAGGCCAAGTTACAAATCAGATCTGTGGAGAGGTGACTACGTTCACAGTAAGAATATATATTTTAAAGGTATTTTTCAACAATTAAAAACACATATTAGTAGTACATCCAACATAGATACATTTAAAGAAGATATATTTTGTGTACTTTTTGGTATTTAGTACAGTGGTACCTCACCTTACGAAAGACCCAACAAACGAAAATTTCAAGTTACAAAACGCCTTTACGTTAAATTTTGGTCTCTAGATACGAAAGAAAATTCAAGTTACGAAACATGAAATCTCAAAAATTCAAATAATGCGCGCTCAGCCACACACATTATACGCTTTTCTCAGACTGGATTTAAACTTTTCTCACATTTCTCTCTCGTTTAAACACTCAAACTTTCATAGATTTTCAACAAAATGTATTAATAGTGAAGCGTGGGGGAAAGGGGGAGGGCGGTGTGTGTGCGCGCGGACACGTGTGTGATAGCGCAGCATGACCCGGCGCGGGGCGCGAGCACGAGACCCGTGCTCAAACCGTGCCAGGTCTAAAAAATAAATAAATAAATAAATTTAGTCCCAGTTCAGTCCTGGTTCAGTCCTGGTCCTTTATTTTCAATGCGCATCCTATTGCACATTTTTACTGTACATTTTCATTGCTGCATCTTCCATTGCACATTTTGATGCACACTGCACATTTTTGGACATCTGTAAATGGGTCTTAGATAGATGTACATTTGTCTTGGATAGTTTTTGTATTGTCTTTATATTGTATTTTGTACACTGTCTTTTTTGCAGTGCTTGGCCAGGGAGAAACGGAATTTCGATTCACTGTATGTCAAAGTCAAAGTCAGCTTTATTGTCAATTGTGCCATATGTGTTTGAACACATATGGCACAATTGACAATAAAGCTGACTTTGACTTTGGTCTGTGTTTTGTGTGTATTTCTTACAGCACTCGATGGGGTGTGATGCTGCCTGCAGTGACACCATGCCGCCACTAGGCTGTGGGATGTGCACTCTGAACACCAGTCTGACCCGAGTGTTCTTTCGGCCCACGTCAGTCTCTCCTTTACGCAGCTCGATGTCTGCGTTCCTCAGCTTCAGGATCCCCGCACAGTCGATTCTGCAACAAACAGGCCAAAAATATCAAATATATATATAATACATATTTGACAGCATACAGATGTGGAGCATTTGAAGTAACACATGAAGAATTATTATTATGTTTCATTGTTGCTGCCAAAAAATGAATTTCCTTTGAGATAAATAAAAGTTCAAAGCTGAAATTAAATCAATATTAAACATTACAGACTAAATAAAGATAAGGATCACATGGCTGAATTTATGAATTATACAAGTTTAATTTTAGATTTTATTTTAGTTTCTATTCTGGAGTTAATTTTGAGTTCACAAACTCAAGAGAATCCATCTGTTGGAGACTGAACCAATTACAGAGCAGCATTGCGGTTTGGGCAGAGCTAAAGGTCCAAAATGAACCAAATGACCCAAAAGATGAGCAAGAGGTGTACTTTGGCCTATTTTAGAGAACACTAGACACTTTAGAAAAACGTGCCAAGGAAGTCCTTTTGGTTATTTGCATAAGATTTCTGTGCTTTTCTCTGAACTGGATGTAACAACCAGGTGGGTTTCCTCCGGGCACTCTGGTTTCCCCCATCAACCCAAAAAACATGCGCCATAGGTAAAATCCTCCAGCTGAGGTCCTGACCAAACCGAAACAAGAAGATCATGGAGATGGTCCCCGGGCGCAGTAATGTGCTGCCCACTGCTCCTAATAACAGGATGGGTTAAATGCAGAGAAGAATTTCTCCTGTGTGAGATCAATAAAGTCACTTCTTCTTCTTCTTCTTCTTCTAACAAAAAACTGGATTTCTCAGCCTCTTCTGCTGTGATGCTTCGACCAGTCAGATTCAAATATTCCTCATGACATTGAGCCTGCTCCCGATTGTTGTCAGTGAGAGCTGTTCCAGACTGATAATGTGTAGAAGAGTGCACATTTGGTTAAGAGTTAAGAAAGACTTTTGTAGAAAACAAACTTTAGAATCCTAACTGTGCCAGCCATGTTTCCAAGTGTATTCTTTTTTGTGATGTGGACTTTGCATTAGCGAATAACTTCCCATCAGGGTAGTCGACAGGGGGGGACAAAGAGGTGTGTGGTTTCAGAACCTCTGCCTATTCATTAATATTAGAGGGGGACCCATGTGAGTCTTCTTGCCCTGGGTCCCCAAATTTCTGTCAACGGGCCTACTTCACACTAGCCATCCATAAGCATCCATAATCACAGTATATTTTCCCCGTGTAGCAGATATCTTACATTGCCTTCATGTTGTTCTTGGGCTCCAGAGGGATCTCCAGGACCTTGGTTCCGTGGAGGACCTTCTCGTAACTGCTGGTGGTCACAGTTTTGCCTGTGATGCGATGGACCTGGTAAAAGGCATGAGGTTTGAGGATCCTCTCATCTGCCGTCCCAATGAAGATCTGCAGCCCCAGGGGGTCTTTGCCTCTGTAACCGTGTAACTGTAACACACACAGCCAGCTCACATTAAAAACAATCAGATCAGTCTTATAGGGTTGTAAAAAAAAATACAAAAAACAAATTGATACTAAAACTTTCCAAACTAGAAAACACATGTTGATACTGAAAAAAAACCCACAAAGAATGGTAAATTCTGAATTATAAAGCCATTTAAAGGTGCATTGTGTAACTTTTCTAGTGGAGATTTTTGCTCCATTTTCTTTTCTCCATGTCAAAGTATGCTTTCTATCTTCATGGAGACCAAACCAGACCAAGTTACAGGTCAGATCCGTGGAGAGGCGACCCTGCTCACAGTCAGAATGCCTGTTGTTTTATGTATTTATGAGCTATAATATGCTAGCAATAGTGTGGTTTTCGTCCCGGCTGCGGAACACTGGACTAGCTCTATACTCTCCATCGGGTGCTCGAGGGTGCATGGGAGTTTCCCCAACCAGTCCACATGTGCTTTGTGGATCTGGAGAAGACATTCGACCGTGTCCCTCATAAGGTCCTGTGGAGAGTGCTCTGGGAGTAAGGGGTTCGGGGCTCTTTGCTACGGGCTGTCCGGTCCCTGTATGACCGGAGCTGTGTTCGCATTGCCGGTAGTAAGTCGGACCTGTTTCCGGTGTATGTTGAACTCCGCCAGGTCTGCCCTTTGTCACCGGTTCTGTTCATTATATTTATGGACAGAATTTCTAGGCGCAGTCAGGGGCCGGAGGGTCCAGGTTGGGGACCACAGGATCTCATCTCTGCTGTTTGCAGATGATGTTGTCCTGATGGCTTCATCGAACCGGGACCTCCAGCGTGCAATGGGGCGGTTTACATCCGAGTATGAAGCAGCTGGGATGAGGATCAGCTCCTCCAAATCTGAGGCCATGGTTCTCGACCGGAAAAAGGTGGCTTGCCCTTTCCGGGTGGATGGGGAGTCCTTGCCTCAAGTGGAGGAGTTCAAGTATCTCGGGGTCTTGTTCACGAGTGAGGGGAGGATGGAGCGTGAGATTAACAGGCGGATCGGTGCATCGTCGGCAGTGATGAGGTCGCTGTACTGGACCGTTGTGGTGAAGAGGGAGCTGAGCTGAAAGGCAAAGCTCTCAATTTACTGTCAATCTACATTCCTACCCTCACCTATGGTCATGAGCTCTGGGTAATGACCCAAAGGACAAGATTGCAGATACAAGCGGCCGAAATGAGTTTCCTCCGCAGAGTGGCTGGGCGCACCCTTAGAGATAGGGTGAGGAGCTTAGTCACACGGGAGGAGCTTGGAGTAGAGCTGCTGCTCCTCCACAACGAGAGGAGCCAGCTGAGGTGGTTCGGGCATCTGTTCCGGATGCCTCCTGGACACCTCCCTCGGGAGGTGTGCCGGGCATATCCCACCAGAAGGAGGCCCCGGGGAAGACCCAGGACACACTGGCCTGGGAACGCCTTGGACTCCTCCCGGAGGAGCTGGAGGAAGTGTCAGGGGTGAAGAAAGTCTGGGAGTCCCTGCTTAGACTGTTGCCCCTGCGACCCGGCCCCGGATAAGAGGAAGAAAATGGATGGATAGATGGATGGAGGAACTATAAAACCACCTGTAATTGAATAAATGTAAGATAACTGTTTAATGTCATACTGTGGAACATTCCAGGCAGAGCAATGACATATCCATAGAAACAAGCAGTGATGGACCCCCAGCCAAAAAGTCAATCAGTGCATCTTTAAAAGTTCTCTATGTGACTCTCCATGGAGATTAAATGGCACTGACTGGAATGTTCCAGTCAGGAGTATGGTATTACTGTACAATTATCTATCTCTATGCATGAAGATAAGCAGGTGATGCCACGAGGCAAAGTTACTGTTCAGATCTATGGAGGTGAACCCACTCACAGTAAGAAAGCATGTGTTTGCAAGTGATAAAAAACTGTAATTGAATTAATGCAAGGGAGATGCGTTTAAGGTCATACTGCGGAATACATCAGCCAAAGAATCAATATCTCTACCAAGCAGGTGGTACCTTTAAGAAATGACTATTATTTTGCTTGGATAATTATTTTTAATGGTCTAAAAAATAATGTTTTTCAAATGATTGGACTTCTGTTTCATTCACATGAGCTGCACACTACCTGGGGGAGTAGTTGGCTGTGGCTCACTGGTTTAAGTTGTTCGTGGCAAAGAGAACAAACATTTAAGTGTGTGGCCCTTGTTTGTTTGTAGGAAGTACATGTGTTTCTGTCTACTGTGTGTTTCTTAAAATAAGTCTAATGCAGGTGAAGTTTCCATCTGAGGAAACCTGCAAAAACCACAAAACAGAAAAAACCTGCAGCACACTGCAGATAATGAGTTTGTGCTACCAAAGAGAGCGGGAGTATTCGTTTAAAGGAGCACTGTGTAACTTTTCTGTTTGAATGTCCACCACCTGCTTGTCTCCATGGAGATGTTATTTCTTTGTTATTTAAGATAAGATAAGACTTTATTGATCTCACGCAGGAGAAATTTACTTGTCACAGTAGCTCCAGGTAGGGACAGTTTGAACAAGAAAGAAAAGTGCATGCAGGCAAGAATGGCATAAAGATAAGTAATAATAATAATATTAGCCCTGGAATTGCCAATCTCGACTGAACAAAAGATGAAAGTTTACTTTACTTAACTTGATGACATCAAGTGGAAATAGAGCATTTTGAGCTTTGGAGATGTGGGCAGACTAATAATAAAGTTACTCAAATATGTGTGAATGAAACAAAACACAACTCCAGGTAGAAAACAACATTCTAACATGGCTTTAAGTTCACACGAGTCAATTTTGTGTAATATAGGCCCTTTAATATAGGAGCTTTAGGTGTAATATTTTTGAATACCAAGGACCAGTAGCCCTCTTGGACATCTGTGCTTGTTTTAATGGTCTGGCAGTAAAAACAGAGACTGCAGTTCACTGAGCTCAGAGTAAGCACAATCTATGGCAACCGCAGAGCTGAGCCGTCATTGGACAAAACACAGGAAGCAAACAAACTGACCGGGCCTGTCGTCATAGCAACGGCCGCAAAGGTGACTCAGAGGAGAGAGGGGAAAGTATGGACGAATATGAAGACTGTGAATGAAAGAACTAAACCAGGACTAGAGCAGGACTAAACCAGGACTAGAGCAGGACTAAACCAACTAGACCTGAACTAGACCGGGACAAGACCAGGACTAAATAAAGACTAAAGCAGAACTAAAGCAAAACTAAACAAGGATGAGACCAGCACTAGACCAAGACTAAAGAAAGACTAAAGCAGAACAAAAACAGGTCTAAACATAGGACCTAAAACCTAACCTATACCATAACATGACCAGGATTAAACAAAGCTTAAAGCAGGACTTAAGAGGAACTAAACCTTAACTAGACCCAGAATTTAACAAAACTTAAACCAGGACTAAACCAGGACAAAAAAGGACTAAAATAAGACAAGACCAATGACTAAACTGTGACTAAACTAGGACTAGACCTGAACTAAGGAAGGACCACTGTAAGTTTATTACTATTACATCTATGAGAAGGACTAAAGCAGATCTAAACCATGACTCAACCAGGACACAATCAAGATTAAACCAGGACTAAACAAGGACTAAACCAGGACTACACAAATACTAAAGGGTTTAAGAAGAACTTAAGAAGAAATAAACCAAGACTAGACCAGGAATAAAGAATGACTAAACTAGGACTAAACCAAGGCTAAAAAGGACTAGACCAGAACTGATTAAAATAAGAACTAAACTAGGAGTGAACCAGGACAAAACCAGAACTAAACCCAGACGCAAAGCAAGTCAGGGGTTCATAGCGTTCCACAGTACCAGCTCAACTGCACAGGCTATACTTGCTTACAATAACACTACTATTCTTACTGCTCACATGATTACTACAGTATCACAATAGACCTACATAGTTTTGGACTGAAGTCAGAGAACCAATTGAACATTCCCGAGTCATTCACTACTACTACTACTACACCTACTACTGCTACTACTTATAATGCTTCTATTCTACTACTGCTACTTCTGCTACTACTGATTCTATTAGTACTTCTACTTAGGGTTTTGATAAGTACTGATACTAAAAAAGTCCCATTCACAGGACAGAACTGAACCTTTCCTGAATAGCTTTAACATGATCTTGAGTTGTATCAGAACAAGTAGAAGAGCACATAGACCAACCTGGACCACTGAGGAATTACACATATGTAAGGCCACATGGGAATATAAAGAACGTACTATGATTTAATGTTGAAAATCACATTCTACTGTCTAAAGAAATAGTGTTGTTTTTTTTTTTATTATCATTGTGGCATCGGAATATCGAGTACTGAGTCTATTCCTTAGTATCAAAATCAAGTCTACTATTACTACAACTATTACTACTGCTGCTGCTGTTACCGCTACTAATACAACTACTACTGCTACTACCTTCTACTACTGTACTTCCATTGCTGAAATGCACAACCAAATGTTGTGGGTTCATCATCAAGATCAAGATGCAATACTCTTGTTTCTTTTTAGGTTTGTTTACAGTATTTCCACGGACACAAGTGACTTATTTTGGGCCTGGGTGAGTCAGACTTTGGTTCATTAATGACTTTAAATAGCCACATTGACAGACTGACAAAGACTCAGCATGCTTCCTAAAATGAAAGTCAACATTCAAAAAGAGGAACAAGACTGGAACCGTGTTTATATTTATATGTTTATTTGTCAAAAGAAGAACTAACCCGACTAAAGAAGAACTAAACCAGCACTAACCCAACTAAAGAAGGACTAAACCAGAACTAACCTGACTAAAGAAGGACTAAACCAGCACTAACCTGACTAAAGAAGGACTAAACCAACTAAAGAAGGACTAAACTAGCACTAAATCAGGACTAAACCAAGACTAAGCCTGGACTAGCTAACCCAAAATAAGAAGGACTAAATCAGGACTATGCCAGGACTAACTAACCCAACTAAAAAAGGACTAAACCAGGACTAAATCAGGACTAAACCATGACTAAAACAGACTAAACCAGGACACAATGTAAACCAAACCAGGACAAAACTAGATCTTAACTCAAACTATATTGTGTAAAAGGAATAAAGTAGAACTCTTCTCTCTGACTCCTTGCTGAGGGCAGACACTTTTTTTTTGCTCTCTTATCTCTGCTCTGTGTCTGCGTGCCTCTCTTGTCTTCGTCTCTGTTCCTCCTGTTGGAGTAGATTTTCGAAATTAAATTAAACTATGGTCCCTCAACACAATTGGCAACCTTTTTTTTTCATGAAGAAATGTGGGTTCGGGAGAGAGCCGACTTGTCCGGACGGAACTATTTACTATTTGGATTTTTGATGGCAGGACATCTGATGATTGGCCTGGGGATGTTTTTGATCTATCAGAAAATTGGAAAACTGGCAGCAAATAAGGAGCCCCCGAAGCTGTCGGATGTCTTTTTATACCACAGCGGAGCCATTGCAGATCTAGGGAAGACGCGACATCAGAAGGTGACACAGATTGAGGAACTGTACCATCTCCAATCTGTGGATATCCCCCGACACTCGGATACCATCACGACTATGTTTGTGGAACTGTGCGAAACAAGCAGCTCAGTCCATAATCATCGCTATGCGCCAGGAGGGAGGACTGAAGAGTCTCAATGGCCCGACTTGGTGACATGAAGTTGGGAACTTTGCAGTACCAGGTTTCACACCAATTGTCCGTTCATCTGAGTTCTAAAGTGTATCGATTATGCACATTCTTCCCTGGTTAATTAATTTTTCTCCCAGAGAATCTACAAAAAACAGGACTGCTGTGTTTTTTCTGTATTGCTGCTACACTAGACATTCCAAGGAAGGACACAGCTGTGATAACAACAGCTCACCATGATATCAAAAAGACATAATATAAATTGGCTGGAACACAATGACACGTATTTATAAAAACATTCTGCCCTTCTCACACAGCCCTCTGCCTCAGCTTGTCAATAATATTCCTCTGTATCCCCCCCACCACCATAATGTATTTCCAAACAAAAAAAAGACCTCACGTTAACCGTTCCACTGTATGATGTCGTAAGTGTTTGTAACTACTGTTACTGATTGTATCTGCATTTTCTATTCTGTTCATGTTCTGCTATCACTGATGAGAGAGGTGAGACGTTAGCGTATCATGTCGGCTGCTTTAAAGGGATATGCCACCCCCAGGTCAAATTTGGGCATCTCCCCACAGTCCAGAGACTAAAATAAGTGATGGAAAGCATTTTCCTGCTCACCCAGCCATTGTCCGAGTCTGTCGCCACTGACCGGCGCGGTATCTGCAGCTCCTCCGCCTTAGACTGGAGTCTAACGCAGCACGCTGCCAGGGGAATCCCAGTTACGCACTGGGAAGGGAGTTCCCCTGTTGCACAGCGTGCTGCGTGATTCGGCTGTATTCTTCCGCACTGGAAAATAGTTCCCACCCAAAATGACCAAGGCAAGCTCTCCGTGTTGATTTGCACATTTATTTGCACTCGATATGAATGCGCACTACACAGAAAGTAATTGGGAAACGCATCGAGCAAATTAATTCCTTTTGGCCGAAATCTTTCTCTGGCGACGTTAGACTCCAGTCTAAGGCGGAGGAGCTGCAGATACCGCGGCGGTCAGTGGCGACAGGCTCGGACAATGGCTGGGTGAGCAGGAAAACGCTTTCCACCACTTATTTTAGTCTCTGGACTGTGGGGAGATGCCCAAATTTGACCTGGGGGTGGCATATATCCCTTTAACGTCAACAGACCCGTCCATTTCCAATCTCATCTCGTTGTATAATAATGACAAATAAAGCTTCCATTCCATTCCAACAAAAGCCAGATTAAACTAGGACTAAACAATGGATACCGCAAAACATTTAACAATGATGTAACGCAAATGACATCATTAACATGTCAAATCTAGGACTAAATCAGGACTAAATCAGGACTAAACCAGGACTAAACCAGGAATAAACCAGGACTAACTAATCCACATAAAGGACTAAACCGGGACTAAACCAGGACTAAAATAGACTAAACCAGGAACTGAAACTGAACTTGAACTAAACCACACCTAAAGAAGCACAAAAAACAGGACTAAAGAAGAACTGAACTAGGACTAAAAACAAACTGGACCAGGACAAAACTAGATCTTAACTCAAACTATACTGTGAAAAGATGATAAAGGAGAAATTCAATTTGTCAACTGGACAAAGTTTGTTTGGTCGAAAACGTTTCGCCGCTCATCCGAGAGGCTTCTTCAGCTCTGGTTCTAGTGCTGGTTAGACCCTGTTTATATCTAGCTGCAGGGAGGAGCTCCCTACACTGAAATAGCTCTGAAACTATCTCAACTAATCTGTCTCTTTTGTATTACGAATTCCTCTGGCGTCTAGTATTAGCGTATCTATTCAGCCCTAGGTAAATCCATGGTAAAAGGAGAAATTCAATTTGTCAACTGGACAAAGTTTATTTGGTCGAAAACGTTTCGCCGTTACCTCCTATTTCCAGTTCAGAGGAAACTTCTAGAGGCAAATTCCCGGCTGTGTGATGGGCTCATCGGTAGCTCCTCCCTGCAGCTAGATATAGGCAGTGTCCATCAGCACTCTAACCAGAACTGACGAAGCAGCTTGGATGAGCTACGAAACGTTTTCGACCAAATAAACTTTGTCCAGTTGACAAATTGAATTTCTCCTTTTACCACAGAGAGAGACTTTCTTTTAAATGCTTGTCTCAGTAGCTTCCTAAAATGACAGATTATAGTAGACAAGGAGGAAGTGAAGCTGATAGGTTTATGTGGTTAAACTCACTGAAGCAAACCAAAGTACACACCACTACTACAATATCAGACACGAAAAAATGCCTATGAGAGTATGTGAAAACCCTGTTAACATACAGGCTGTGCTAAAACATAATATTCAAAAGGACATATATAGTTTAAGACAGACATTCAAACAGGTAAGATTTCTATGTTAAAATGTGAATGATTTGACCTGGTTTGTGGTTTTCTCCGTATAAATGAACTAAGGTGAAATTATTTTATACTATACTATTACACAATTGCTTCAAAATGAGGTGGGATTATTCTTTTATTTTGATTTGGTTTTAGGGTCCAGTTGTTTAAAAAAAAAGTCCAGATTTGTATATTTTGTTTTTGTTTACTTCTTACCCAAGTAACATTAAACCTATATAGTAATGTGATGGTACAAGATTGCTACAAATTTGTTGTTTTTGAGATATGTAAAATTGGAATACGAAGTGTATAATCTGTTAAAAGATACTTGATTTTTAAAAAATTAACCTACAAAACAAAAAATGCTGTGTAAAAAAATGTAAAAGGTAATATTATAGAATGTCAACCCAATGCATTTCCATGTATTTGTGCAAAATAAGTCTGTGCATAAGATGTGTACTGTCTGCATGAAATTAAAAAGTGCTTTCTTGTCTGAGAATTAGTTAGTTAGCATGCTAGTTGTTGTTAACATTACTGTGATGAAAAACTCCCCTCTGGCATCTGAAATTTGTGAAAAGCCCCTGTAAACTCACTGAGATGGATAATTAGGATGCTCTGAAGGCATAAGGTAAGTGAGGAATAACTTTGCACCATAACTGCAAACTGCATAATACGAACTAGCTCTGTTTTTCATGTTTTAAGATAGAAGTAAAAATATATCCACCCACATTTCTGCACTATGAAAATTTGACACCCACAAATACTAGAGATCGCATATGTAAATCTGCTGCTTTGTCTAGCAAGATACTCATTTTCATAGGGCTGGACCCTGATATAATGATGCTGATGTCAGGAAATGACCTTATGCAAATCTCTTCCCAAACCTGGATTAGAGTATGTAGCACTTCATTCAGACAGACTGTCCGTGTCCTGTCTTTCTATTTTCATCTATTCATGCAATTAATTGAGGTAAGGATCAGGTAGACATCAATATGGAAGACATATGATGCATTTCAGTACAAGTGGGGTACAACTGGCTGTAAGAAGCATTGACGAAGTTCAAATTTGAGAGTGAATAAATAAGACAAAATATATTATACAGTCTAAGTGAAACTGCAGTTTTCTTAAGAGCCCATGGTTTAAAATGGACATGGACAAAGGTCAGAATTCTCAGGTGGAATTTGCTGTGTAGCTGTCTGATTGCAGATTGTTTTACCTAGTTTATGGCTAATATGTCTGTAATTACTGGCTTATTTACATGAAGCAAAAACAGCAAGATCTCATTTCCTTTGAATATTTGATTTTGGACACATGCTAGGAATTAGATTTGCTCTCGACAGCACAAATAACACACTGTAGCTCTGTTAGTCTCACTTTAACATAGCAGACCAAAACAAAACAATATGAGCTTGGTGGAGAGGCCATTACTTTCCTGACGCGCACGTCACCATAGTAACATAGTGAGAGCCGGTAGCTGCAGCCTGGACTGACCTGTACAACCGGATGCCCTCCCGTAGGGGCCTTGACCGCGCCCCTGCTCCCCTCGGTCTCGTAGTGCGCTCGGTGATGAGGCCGCGGCTGCACGTCGATGTGGAGCTCGTACTGGTCTGTGCGAGAGGGGAGGGGCCATTCCAGAGGGGGGAGAGAGGACACCGGGATACTGGAAAACAGTTCACAACATAAACATCACTGTACTGAAAAAACAAATGAAACAAATGAATTAAAATAACTTGAGCTCAGGATATTAATTTGGATTAACTGTGTGTAATCCTGTGAGTATGTATTTACATGTACGCCTACCCACACCTACTTCGCTTATTGGTCAGTCTTTGAGTAAGTGACAGGTGGATTTAATCACAGAAAAGTGTGAACTCTACGAAGGTACTAACTGTATGAATTGTGATGACAATCTAAACCGTGATCTCAGTTCTAAAAAATTGTGATTTATGATTGTGATTTTTTTTTTCTTCACAATCTTACAAGCAGGAGTACTTACTTATTTAACTTATTAAAGGAGAATTAACGTTAATCAGAGCCTTATTTCGGTAATAAAACAAGTTGTTTTACTCACCCATAGCACTTTGGTGTCATATGGAGCACTTCCAGAGATGTTTTAGATTAGCCGTAGCGCTAATATATGCCCCGAGCATGTAATATATGCCCCGAGCAGTCTCCAAATAACACAAACTTTAGTACTTTTCAAATCATAGAAGCTCGATGTCTTAGTCTACGCTTTCGTTTGAGTAAAAGTGACCTGTAATCCGAGATTTATCCATAGTTTACAGCTTTGCGTTTCATGTTTGGGTCCCGGGAGCTGAGAGCGAAATAAACTGTGACTCCGCACATGCGCACTAGCGTCCTCATCTACTCGAAACTATGGATAAATCTCAGATTACAGGCCACTTTTGACTCAAACGAAAGCGTAGACTAAGACATCGAGCTTCTATGATTTGAAAAGTACTAGTTTGTGTTATTTGGAGACTGCTCGGGGCATATATTAGCGCTACGGCTATCGCTAATCTAAAACATCTCTGGAAGTGCTCCATATGACACCAAAGTGCTATGGGTGAGTAAAACAACTTGTTAAAACAACTTGTTTTATTACCGAAATAAGGCTCAGATTGTAAAAAATGTTAATTCTCCTTTAAGTGTAATTTTTATAATCCACTGACAGACTTTTCTTGAAATTGGGAACAAAAAATAATTGCAAATATTGAACCAGGTCAAAAAGTCGAGACTAAATAGAAGTAGATATTCCTTTTTAAGTGAGAGAGAATTTGAAAACTGTCAATTTTTACCACTTTGATTTTTGCATTATTTTTTGTAGTCATAAATTACAGAAACTATAGATTGAAATTGCATTCTAAAACTATAAAATGCTGCAGTGTAATGTAATTTTATTCACCTGCATAGGCCCGGCACCAGCGGTTTGGACCAGATCTGTGGGATGACAAAAAAAGGTTCCGCGGTGGGCTTTGTCTTGAGCTCCTGGTCACATGACACCAGGTAGTTGGCCTCTCCATTGTTTTCGGGATAGAGCGTGTAGAGCTGGTTGGCAGTTTTGACGATCTTGGTAGGCATCAGGCCAGGCTGCCCCGTGCTGTATCCGTTCATGGAGTCACTGAGGCCGGGATAGTGCGCGCCAATGCTCTGGTCGTCATGACGACCATGAGGAGAGGGGCTTCTCGAGCGGTGACCAGGGAGCAAAGCTGTAGGGGTATTAATGAAGTAGAAACATGTTAAATACATTTGATTGCTCTAATAAAAAGTGTGCATTTAAGGAGGAACAAATTAAAAAGTTTTTTGAGATGTGAGTATAACTTTGAACTCTGAAATCTGAACTGCTTAACTATTTTTTAGATACAATAACTGAAATTAATCATGCAGTTGTTTTGCTTGTTTTGTAAGTGATTTCACTTATGTAAAAATACAACAAAATATTTTTTATCTGTGATTTTAAATAATTTGTTGCTTGAAGATAAAAAATACAGCCTCTTCAGCTTCTTTACTAGTCCATTTCCATTTTTATTCACAAATCTTGACACATTTTTGGTGCAACATATCAGTCACATTTTCAATATATAATGATGGCTCTGGAAAAACACTCAATATCACCAATACTGATACTTTGCAGTATGTAAAGTATCTATATGTATGTTCAGAAGTTAACGTGGCAGTACAATGCACACATTAACAAACAGCCAAAAATGTTTTAAAATTGAAAACTCACGAAAAAATACAAAATTGATTTAAAAAACACATTTTCAGTAGCATGTGATCAATGCCTATTCGTGGTTTTGTTTAATTGTTTGATTTTCAACAAAAAGGTGAGTGTCTAACTGAAAAACTATTGGCTAATGCTCGATAGCTTGTGACTGTTCCACACAATATGTCTATATAACGATTCACTATAATTGAATTGATTAATGAATTGAATTGATATATTATTATTATGTTTTATTGTGTGTATGTATTGTGCTGCCTGATATGGATTTCCTTCAGGATGATAAAGTATTTCTAATCTAATAATGTTACTTGAGAGGAACTTGTTTAACAGCACAAATCACAAAGCTCAATTGCTATATTTCTAATTAAATCAGCTAGCTTCATATCAACAAGTATCAAAATTGTTAGTCAGTATAAGTCTCGATAAACACCTGGATTGCGGTACATATCGTAGGTTCGTTTTCCTTGTGGAGATGTTGATCGTGACCCTGTCCGGGGCGAAGGTGAACGTGGCCCCACACAGCCCTCTTCCGTCAGGCTGGTGCGAGGGGACGTGCCCGGGGAGGTGCGCGGAGACCCAGTGTGGATGTTCTGGAAGCGCGGGCACAGGTCACCCGCGTTCTGGGCACTGTTACTTGGGGAGACGCACGGAGATGCCCACGGTGAGTAGCTCTCTGAATGCCAGGATGTGGAGGAGTTGCTGCTGGCTGGACTTAGGCACTGTTCCCGGTAAGCTAGATTGTCATGTCCAGGGACCGTGAGAGTGGGCCGCGGGCTGAGGTTTAGGTGATGGTTGTGAAGGGGGTCATGTTGAAAGTGTTCCCTGGACGGAGAAATCAAGATTATTAAAGTGCACGTGACAGTTTAAATTACCAAATTTGGTAAAACATTGTTAAAGGGCCCACATTAAACAATTTTCTGATCTGTGTTTTAATGTAGTTTCCACATCACAAACATATCTGGAGTTGTGTTTTGTTTCATTCACACACGTTTAAAACACAAACACAGTTCTTCTCAAACTGAAAACACTCTGTTCCACCTTGTGATATCATGTGGTAATACAGGAAGTGCTCCACTGTGTTTTTAAACTTCATACACCTTCACTAGATAAATGGAATTGACCATCTGGAATTGTCCATCTCTACTGAACTAAAGGTAAAAGGAGCTGTTACCTTGAAAACTACCACTACATGACCTCACACGGTGGAACAGAGCATTTTGAGCTTTAGAGCTGTAAACAGACTAATAACAAAGGGTCACTCAAACATCTGTGAATGAAACAAAACGCAACTCCAGGCCTGTTTTTGATCAGGTAAGAACATCATAACATCTGTAAGCTCACCTGTGTCTATTTTGGGTAACATAGGACCTTTACAGGGGGTAATAATTGCTAACACATAGATCACCATGTTACCTTTTATTGTTTTGAAAATGCTATATTCTCCGGAAACAAGGTATTAACATGTTTTATAAGTTTCAGTTATGTTTTGAGTCACTCCCCCTTCAGAGCGCTATCGCAACACAGCGTGAATCCCGCTAATGAAACTACTGCACGTCGCATAAGGTTTGTCAGGTTTTGTATCAAGTTTTTGTATATTTATGGAGAACTGTCATATGGGAGCGTGGGCGTTGTACAGAGCACAGAATGTTACTGCTAACCGCAAGGAAGGTTAGAATAGGGCCCGGAAGAGATCGCTATATTACCCAAACATGCATGCAAAACCACTAAAACATGCATGCTAGATCACTAAATTCTTTAAACATGCATGGATGACATGTAAAACTACTTCAGGCATGTTTTTGATGAGAAAACAATTTTATAACATGGTAGAAAGCTCCAAAATGTTGATTTTGCATAACACCCCCTCTTTAAGGATTCCACTCCTTGGTCATTGTGTTAAAAATTGGGGTATTTTTTTCCTCACAATAATCATAACACTAAAGTTTGTTATTGTGATGTTTGTACCTGGACGGAGTGATCTCAATGCGGGGGCTGAGGGCCAGGTACCCCCCTCTGGTCTCTGGATGGTCGTATCCGGGTAAAGCTTCACTAAGGCTGGGGTCGCTGTAGGATGGACTGCACGATTTGAGGTTATATGGAGATGGTTCCTCCAGGGGGAAGGAGTGCGCCGAGTCTGGACTGAGCACTTTGTGAGAGACAAGGTTTGGGTCATCTGCAAAAAATGAAGAGAAAATGACTATTCAAAACTAAATATCGTTTTTAAAAGATATTTAAATGAAGCTGCAACGATACTGGTATAACACTGTTACAATAACAACTGCATAATGGACCATAAAGGGGCGATATGTGATTTTTTTCATGTAATAAAGTACAATTTGTTACACGCCAGTAGAGATATATTAGAAAAGCAGCTCTTAAGAATGCTGTTTTCTATCTGCATCTAAGTGGTTTTATCGGCCGCCAACCACAAAGCAACACTAATACACTGTTAGCATGCTAGTTGTTGTTGGCAGTGACGTAACTTCCAAACTTCGCTCTAAAAATGCCCTTGTAAACTTGTAAAAGTGTGGTGAATAATTAGGATGCTCTGAATGCATCATTTAAGTGAGGAATAGCTTCAAGCTACATACTCTTTAGAATAAATTACGAATACTTGAAACTAAATAGAACAAATCTGACCCTTGCCTTTCTGTCGTTTAAAGTAAGCGTTTTAAATTACTACTGCGGTATCGAAATTGGAATCAGGTTTAAAGAATTTTCCTTAGACTCAAAATTGAGTTTGAAATGTTCGTAATCTTACAACTAGGCACCGATGTAGCTTTTTCAGTTCTGATTTAAACACTGACTGATTGTTTTGTCACAGCAGTATAGTGAGAAATAGGAAACTACAAATACCATGATCCTTTGCTCTATTCTAGCGTCACCAACATGAGGAATTACTGTTATTAAATAGTGAATAGGCATCAATCATTTGTAACATGATACAACAATGACAACATTAGCTTACACCCACACTATTGTAAATAAAAAAGGGCTGACAAGGTGATAAAAACAGAATAGTGATCTAATCCATGAGACAATCTATAATTTTAGTGATTTTTAGTCAAATCATGAGTCACTGTTATGTAGCACAGCTATGTACTCAAAGATAGATACACAGATACACCCTCACACTTCTGCTATTAGTTTTCAGATAACATCATAACATTCTCTGGGCCAATATTATTTAATACAGATGGGAGTTAAATAAACTGAGTATGGCCTTATTATATGTTAATGGGTCTAGTCACTAGTAGAAATCATCAGGTTCAACATTCGTGAATTTACCTTTTGGATATTTCAGGGTAAAGTGTACGTAGGTAATCAATAGGAAGTCTGGCTGCCCCCTATTTGGTGACTATATCTTCCTTTATTACAACATCTGCTGCATTCTAACTTTGTAAAGCTCTGGGTGATTGACAGCTGGACTGAACCAATCACAATGAAGTATGGACGTTCAGAACAAGCAGATGGTTTTATTAACCTCTTAAAGACAATAGTAAAATACAGTCACTACATGAATCGTACATACCTGGAGTGGTGTTTTGTTTCTTTCACATGTTTAACACACAAACCCTGCATATTTAGGCTGTGCGCTTCTCTCAAACAAAAAAACACTCTGTCCCACATTGTGATGTAATGCAGTATTACAGGAAGTGCCCCACTGTGTTTTTAAACTCCGTACAGCTTCACTAGAATCATTTGGATAATTTCAGGCCTGGAACTGCCAATCTCTACTGGGAGAATGGCAATTCCCTTTTACTAAAGGTAAAGGGTTAAAGGGATAGTGCGTTTTTTAAATGTTAATCTGTATGGGTTTCCTTCTAAAAGTTACATGTGTTGACACCGGCTTACCTCTGACAGTCTCAGCTGATCCCGGTTCGGCTCGCTTTCTGGAGCCCACGTAAGTAGGTCCGGTAACTTCCCTGGAACATGAAATAAAGCTTGTTTTTCTTCTCAAAACAAAACATTTGTCCGAAAGGTGATATATTTGCATCTGAAACAGTTGTCCACGAAACATCCAGCAGCGTATTTCGCATTCGCGTATTGTCTCTCTCCACTCGTATCACTACGCCCATGTTAACTCTATCAGCCTGTTCACCTTCAGCGGATGTCTACGCCGAAGTTTACAAGTGAACAGGCTGATAGAGTTAACATGGGCGTAATGATACGAGTGGAGCGAGACAATACGCGAATACGAAATACGCTGCTGAATGTTTCATGGACAACTGTTTCGGACGCAAATATATCACCTTTCTAACAAATGTTTTGTTTTGAGAAGAAAAACAAGCTTTATTTCATGTTTCAGGGAAGTTACCGGACCTACTTACGTGGGCTCCAGAAAGCGAGCCGAACCGGGATCAGCTAAGACTGTCAGAGGTGTCAACACATGTAACTTTTAAAAGGAAACCCATACAGATTAACATTAAAAAAAAAACCCCGCACTATCCCTTTAACTGTTAACTTAGACTTAGACTTAGACAAACTTTATTGATCCACAACTTGAAAAATGCTGCTTAATGACATCACAAGGTGGAAGAGAGCATTTTGAGCTTTGGAGATGTAGACAAATTAATAATAGAGGATTACTCAAAAAGCTGTGAATGCATAATATAGGACCTTTAATGTGTATCAGTCACACAATGAACAATCATTCACACACACACACACACACACACACAGTTTTCACTTTGTGCCATTTAAACAAGTTTTTCTTATTTGTTATATTTGTGTAATATAGTGTTATAACAGTTTGTGCTATAGTTCTCTTATGCAGTCTGTGCATTAGTTGTGACGCTCCAGTGCACCTGCTCCTTTAGGCAACGCCTATTCATGTATTTATTACATTTTCACTGTAGAAAAGAAGACAGAAATAAATTAACTGAAAGAAATAGAGTGCACAGTATGGTATTTCAACGCAACAACAGCCTACATAGTATAAGAAAGGGTGACTTGAATTCACCCCGTTTATTTTACTGCTAAAATGTGTTTAACATCTGGCATGGTATTAAAAAGTTGACTAAAATGACTCCCTGATCATTTTTAACAGTTATAATTAAAATACGATTAAAACCACGTAAATTCTTGTACGTCTAAAATGTTGCAATGGTTTAAGCCTCCGGGACAAACCTTGACGATCCTCATATTCAAACAGGTCCTCAAATTGAAAATCATCCTCGGGGCAGTTCACGCCACTCAAATCCTCCTCCAAGTCTTTCTGACCGTAAAACGCGCTCATTTATTTCACTTTTACGTCTTTTACGCACGATAAAAGCGGCTATTGTTGTAGGATTTTTCGGAGGAACCTGTCAGAAGATACATCGGCGCTCCGCGGGGGTTTCCTGTTTGAGCTGTCACGTGAAGGCGTGTCCAAATGACAGACTTAAAGCCTCTTTTCAGGACTGGTGCGTGCGTTACGCTCGTTTTACGCACGGCGCGGAGAGGAAAAGAGCGACAATTAGCGACGCACGCGAAGGATGATCACCTCAAATTGTACCAAAAAGAGGAACGCGCAGCTGAATAATGCAATTGGACATGGAGGGATGATAGTAGCTTACATGTGGACAGTGTTTATTAATGTTTCACATCAGTCAGTTATAACCCTGAAAGATAGGACTCCCCCAAAGTCTTCATTTCTTTAAATAAAATAATAATAAATATATCCTCCTGAGACCTGCCCATTCATTTGTGTCCTTTATAGTGGACATCTTTTAAGTTTCGAGATAGACTCTAGTTTGTGGCTGCACTATGATAAAAAAAATAAATAAATAATAATAATAAAATAATAAAAATAATAATAATAACAATAACAATAATAATAATAATAATAATAATAATAATAATAATAATAATAAATTATGTTTATTATTATTATTATTATTATTATTATTATTATTATTATTATGATTATTATTATTATTATTATTATTATTATTATCAATAATAATAATAATAATAATAATAATAATAATAATGCATAAAAATCTAAAATAAAAAATACATAAATAAAATAGACCTACATAAAAAATAAAAAATATATAAATAAAATACATAAATAAGTAAATACATAAATAATACATAAAAAATTTAGATAAAACATTAAAAATAATAAATATAAATAAATAAATAAATAAATAAATAAATACATAAATACATAAATAAATAAATAAAAAAGCAGTCTAAAAACTTTTTGAGGCGACTGTAAAACCGACCGAAAAAAAAAAAAAAAAAGTGTTAGGTTTAAGTTAACTTGACATGGATTTACCACTATTACAGTCCATTACAGAGGACACGTTACAAAAATATGAATAAAAATAAAATTAACAAAATGTAAATGCTAAGGTGTTCATTTACCTCCAAATAGAAAATTAACATAATAATAATAATAATTTAGATACACTTTTTTTTCTTCGGGTCCCAGGAGGATATTATGCTGTGTTCTATCTATCTATCTATCTATCTATCTATCTATCTATCTATCTATCTATCTATCTACCTAGCTATCTATCTATCTATCTAACTATCTATCTATCTATCTATCTATCTATCCATCTATCTATCTATCTAACTATCTATCTATCTACCTAGCTATCTATCTATCGCAGTCTGGGGAAGTGCTGCCCCCGCGCGTCAGAGATGGGTACTGATGAGCTATAACCTTTTATATGTACATACAATATGTTGTCCAACTTTTTTCCAACATGTTTCAGTTTTATAGTTACCCAGAATATTATCGTACCATAAACTACTTCGACTTGAGTAATATTTTGAGTAAACAATATTTGAGAGTCATTTTCCACCTTTGCAGCGCCGAGACTGTGCGGTGTCAAATCTCTCGCCAAAACTAATGAACTCGGGCGTGGTGGCATTTCCTGGTTTCCGTGTATTAAATAGTCTAGTCTACCAATAATATTCAATCTGCTCATATTTTTTGCTCGTATTTCTTGTTTAAAGTTGTACATTCAGTTATACGTGGACCGTGTTTTGACAGCCACAGGTGGGAGTCCCGGAGGGGTTCCCCAATTCCAAAATCAACACGAACACGTGACCAGCGCGCCGTGCGTAAAGACAGGAACCAGAACAAGCGTTTCTGTTGTTTTTGACACATGTAGCGGATTATTCAACACACTATTAGCCTATCCCATTTAAAAGTCAAAGGAGCTGAATGATAAAGAGAGATTTTTGACTCACTTTTATTTTTAGCTCATATTATCTATCACATTTTCGACCTGAAACTTTGTAAATAGTTGACAGTGCATATCTCAAGGGCACAAGTTAATAGCAAAATTATGTTAAAACGTAATTATTAAAATATTATTACAAATTGGCATCAGTACAACTATTACATTAGTAAGAACCATTTGCAAACATGTTCCAAACTTAGGGAAGCCTATGTATTTTATCTGATTTTAAAGTGAACGAGAGATAACATCTGTAGAACAACATTAATTAAGCCTATTTGTAATGCTATTCGTATTTTTAAGTAAATGCCTTAACTTAAAATTCTTCCTGTAGGCTGTATCCAAACGCGCGTCTCATCCAAACCCATGTACACCCGTATACGTAATATAACAGTGACATAGTAGCCAAAAGTGAATGAATGAATGAATGAATAAAACAAATGTGTTAGTTACCAGAGACACAACACTGAAGCTGTACCTTGATCCATGGACCTCATGGCGTGATACTGCGCCAGTCTCCAAGTCTCTCTGAACATCTGGAGGAAAAAAAACGAAAAGCAAAAATTCAAAATAAAACAAATTAGTGTCCTTTAGTACAGATAGCACTCGGTTGAAAATGTCGAAAGTAAATTGGGGTTTAAATGTTGAAGAAATTGCCATACATTTCTTGTGCGTAAAAATGTGTCTGGAAGCTGAAGTGAGAGCTCTCTTCGCCCGCGCTCGGAGAGAAATCCTCGGGTGTGTGGATCGCTTCCTTCCCCGGTCCGTGTTTATAATGCTCCAATGCTGTAAAATAACGGGATTCCCTCAGTGTTGCCTCCTGTTTGCGCGCCTTCGCCATGGAAACCTGGACCAGCGCCATACTGGAGACTCAGGGCTTTCCTGCGGAGCCCCACACTCAGGAATCTATGACGTCTCCAGCTGCAGCGAGTCCAGAGCCAGAGCCAGAGCCAGAGTCAGAGTCAGAGCCAGAGCCAGAGCCAGAGCCAGAGCCAGAGCCAGAGCCAAGGCATTTCTGCGGCCGACCTCAGACAGTAGCGCACAAGCGGAGCATTGTGGAGCGGGTACAGTGGACACGGGAGAGAGGAAGAGAGGGGGAGGAGAGAAGGAGGGGGTGAAAGGGGGGATACAGAGAGAGAAGCAGAGGAAGGAGAGGGGAGGACAGGAGGAGGGGGTGAGGGGAAAATACGGAGAGGAGGAGGGGGTGAGAGGGGGAGATAAGTAGAGGAGAGAGAAAGAAGAGGAGGGCGTGAGAGGGGGAGATAAGGAGAGGAGGAGAGAGAGAAGAGGAGGGGTGAGAGGGGGAGAAAGGGAGAGGAGAGAGAAGAGGAGGGGGTGAGAGGGGGAGACAGGGAGAGGGAGACATAAGGAGAGGAGAGAGAGAGAGAGAGGAGGGGTGAGAGGGGGAGATAAGGGAGAGGAGAGAGAGAGAGAAGAGGAGGGGTGAGAGGGGGAGACAGGGAGAGGAGAGAGAGAGAAGAGGAGGGGTGAGAGGGGGAGAAAGGGAGAGGAGAGAGAGAGAAGAGGAGGGGGTGAGAGGGGGAGACAGGGAGAGAAGAGAGAGAGAGAAGAGGAGGGGGAGAAAGGGAGAGAGAGAGAAGAGGAGGGGGTGAGAGGGAGAGACAGGGAGAGGAGAGAGAGAGAAAGAAGGGGTAAGAGGGAGACAGGGAGAGAGAGAGAGAGAAGAGGAGGGGTGAGAGGGGGAGACAGGGAGAGAGAGAGAGAGAGAGAGAAGAGGAGGGGGAGAAAGGGAGAGAGAGAAGAGGAGGGGTGAGAGGGGGAGACAGGGAGAGGAGAGAGAGAGAAGAGGAAGGGTGAGAGGGGGAGAAAGGGAGAGGAGAGAGAGAGAAGAGGAGGGGGTGAGAGGGGGAGACAGGGAGAGGAGAGAGAGAGAAGAGGAGGGGTGAGAGGGGGAGAAAGGGACAGGAGAGAGAGAGAAGAGGAGGGGGTGAGAGGGGGAGACAGGGAGAGGGGAGATAAGGAGAGAGAGAGAGGAGAGGAGGGGTGAGAGGGGGAGATAAGGAGAGGAGAGAGAGAAGAGGAGGGGGTGAGAGGGGGAGATAAGGAGAGGAGAGAGAGAAGAGGAGGGGGTGAGAGGGGGAGAAAGGGAGAGAGAGAGAAGAGGAGGGGGTGAGAGAGGGAGAAAAGGAGAGGAGAGATAGAGAAGAGGAGGGGGTGACAGGGGGAGAAAGGGAGAGGAGAGAGAGAAGAGGAGGGGTGAGAGGGGGAGATAAGGAGAGGAGAGAGAGAAGAGGAGGGGGTGAGAGGGAGAGACAGAGAAGAGGAGGGGGTGAGAGGGGGAGACAGGGAGAGGAGAGGGGCTAGAGAAGGAGAGAGAGAGAAGCAGAAGAAGGGGAGAGTAAAGGAGAGGAGCACCAGGATGGGAGGGAGGAGAGGGTAAGAGTGGGGGAAAGAGAAGGGGGTCAGAGGGAGGAGAGGATGAGGGAGAGATGGGGAAAGAAAGGGAGAGGGCTGGAAAGAGGAGGAAGAAAGGAGAGGGGGGTTTAAAAGGGTTAAAGATGGGAGGAAAGAGAGAAGAAGGGTTAACAGAGGGTTAGACAGAGGGATACGGAGAGGGGGATGGGAAGAGGGGGAAGAGAGAAAGGGAGGGTGGAGAAATGGGGAGGGAAAAGAGGGGAGAGAAGGAGCGGCAGGCAGAGAGCAGAGTGAGAGAAAGAGGGGAAGAGTGAGAGAGAGTGAAGAAGAGAGAATTGGATGGAGAGAGTGGGTAAGAGAGGCAGAGAGGAAACTCGGGGGGGTGAAAGGAGTGAGGAGTGGAGAGAAAAAGAGAGTTGGAAGAAAAAGAAAGGGAGGAGGAGATGGCAGAATAGACCTAAACAGTGCGAAATGGAGCTTACATAGTTTAACACTGCACTGTCTCCCTGTCTAAATGTCCCATTTGAAAATAGAAGGTCTGTTGACTTCACTTGCTATAATTGTTTGGTAGTTTGTAGTGATGGGACTTTCTTTTATGGGACCCGAATCTTTTGGATCTGTTCATTTCAAAGAGCCGTTTAAAAGACTGTCTCTTTCTATATTTATTTATACGACATAAGCCAGTGTGAGAACTTGTTTCATAAACTAGTCACAGAGAGAAACGACCAAGTCATAGTCTGTTTAAAGAAGTGGGCTAAGTGAGCTTAACATCACCCACAGCATTCAGCTACAGTCAAATGAAGCTTACCAAGGCTAGCAGTTATATGCGAATTTGGAGCTGAGTTCCATATTAGGAATACAAATTTATATACAGACAAAATAGTAGACAAAAAAACAGGATCATGTAGAATGGGGTTAATTTGAACATTTTAAGCCCAAAATAAGATAAGATAAGACTTTATTGATCTCATGCAGGAGAAATTTACTTGCCACAGTAGCTCCAGGTAGGGACAGGAAAAGTGCATGCAGGCAAGAATGGCATAAAGATAAGTAATAATAATAATAAAATAAGTAATAATTCGAATAAGTAATAATAATAATAAAACAGTGACAGGGAGAGTATTGAAAAAACAATATTGCACGTTGGAAAAACGATATTGCACGTTAGGACCATACAGTGGAGTTATACAAGTAATAATAATAAGAAACAGTAACTAGGAGAGTATTGAAAGACAATATTGCCTGTTTGGACTATACAGTGGAGTTGTACAGTCTGATGGCGGTTGGGATGAAGGATCTGCGGTAGCGCTCCTTCTTGCACTGGGGGTGCCTCAGTCAGCTGCTGAAGGAGCTGCTCAGCTCCTCTACAGTCCGGTGCAGAGAGTGAGAGGTGTCGTACATGATGGACGTGAATTTGGCCAGCACCCTCCTCTCAGTCACCTCCTCTACAGAGTCCAGAGGACAACCCAGGACAGAGCTGGCCCTCCTGACCAGCTTGTTGAGTCTTTTTCTAGAAGAAACCTGACAGCAGCGGTCACAGAGGGAGGGCTGTTTTCAGTACAAAGTGAATTGGAGCCAGAGTTGACCCCATGCTCACTTTGTGTTTGTACATGATTATTATGTTATTATGATACAGCACATGTTTTGTCCTGTGTTCTTTCAGTGTTAATAATGTGTAAAAATGCATATACATTTTGAAAAATGAGATTCAGTTCCAAGTTCACATTAAGGAACTGTTCAGAAGAGCCGACCAGTTCACAAATGTCACTATCACTGCTTGTTTGGTACAACAGGGAGAGGCTGAGGAGGCTGATGGTTCTGCTGCTGTAATGGAAAAGAGGGCTTTACATCGAGGGAGGAGAGAGTGTATTTATATGAACGGCGTGAAGATTTTTGTTTCTCTCTCTCACACACACACACATACACACAAACACACACGCGCACGCACACACACAAACAGAAAAAATAAAAAGATGTCATATATTTACATAGAGACAACATTTATTTATTTTTACACATGTTTAACACACAAATCCTGCATATTTAGGCTGAGTTCTCTCAAACAGAAAACACTCTGTTCCACCTTGTGTTGTCATGTGGTGATACAGGAAGTTTTCCACTGTGTTTTTAAACTCCACACACCTTCACTAGAATCATGTGGATAATTTCAGCCCTGGATTTGCCAATCTCTACTGAACAAAAGGTCAAAGGTAGCCATTAACCTGAAAACTACAACGTTCTGACATCCCAAGGTGGAACAGAGCATTTTGAGATTTAGAGATGTAGACAGACGAATAATAAAGGGTTACTCAAACAAGTGTAAATGAAACAAAACACAATTCCAGGTATGTTTTAATGAGGTAACAACATTCTAACTGTCTCAAAGCTCATAAGAATCAATATGTGTAATATTATAGGACCTTTAAAACATGTTATCAGCACTAAAACAGGTCAAATAAGGAGTGTCATATACTTCCTGGTTGAATGTATGTGTTTCTTTTTGTTATAATACTTCAAAAGGTCAATACAAAGTCACTGTAAAGTACGCACACCTAATTGATAATGGTGCATGACTGATTTTGCATACAGCACAATGAACACACACTATTCTTAGATCCTTCGAGGCATGTGAGGATGAGGAAAACCCAGAGGAAACCACGGAGAGCAGACAGACAATGGGCCCTGTCAGAATGGAGTATTTATGTACAAATACTGTATACACTCATCATGTATGTATACACTATGGCAGGCAATGAAGTTACTGCCAATGTAATCCAACTGTGGGTAGCACTCATGCTTCACAGCAAGAAGGTTCGGGTCGCCCGGGCCTTTCTGTGTGGAGTTTGCATGTTCTCCCCGTGTCTGGGTGGGTTTCCTCCGGGCACTCCGGTTTCCCCCACCAACCCAAAACATGCGCCATAGGTAAAATCCTCCATCTTAGGTCCTGAAAAAGCCTAAACAACAAAATC
This sequence comes from Paratrypauchen microcephalus, assembly GCA_036785185.1. NCBI lineage: Eukaryota > Metazoa > Chordata > Actinopteri > Gobiiformes > Gobiidae > Paratrypauchen > Paratrypauchen microcephalus. Next base: position 1,037,576 of record JAVJIX010000205.1, read on the forward strand.
ATGGGGATGGTCCTCGGGTCAAATGTAGAAACAATTTCTGCTGTTTGAGATCAATAAAAGTCAATCTTCTAATCCTTAATCACTGTAAGGCACTCTGTGTTACATTTTGTATGAAAAGCGCTTTATAAATATTGTTTGATTGATTGAACAAGACAGAGATTATGCCAAATATTCATTCATCTGTCAAGGTTTGATCTAGGATATGATCAGTGTGTGTCATTTTCACAGTATAGTATTTAACCTTTCTATCTTCATGGAGATCAAACCAGACCAAGTTACAGGTCAGATCTGTGAAGAGTCCCGCTCCGCCCCGCTCACAGTCAGAATGTCTGTTTGTCTAGGTATTTTTGAACTATAAAACAACATATAATTGAATAAATGTAAGGTAGAGCTGTTTAGAGGTCTTTTGGAGTGAGAGGGCCACTCCTGAAGACCTTCTATGACTCTGTGGTGGCATCAGCCATCCTGTATGGTGTGGTCTGCTGGAGCAGCAGCATCACAGAGAGGGAGAAGAAGAGGCTGGACAAGGTCATCAAGAAGTCCAGCTCCGTCCTGGGCTGTCCTCTGGACTCAGTGCAGGAGGTGGGGGACAAGAGGGTCCTGGCTAAGGTCATCTCTATGCTGGACCATGAGTCTCACCCCCTGCAGGACGCTCTGTCTGCTCTGGAGAGCAGCTTCAGTGACAGACTGATTCACCCTCGCTGTGTGAGGGAGAGGTTTCGCAGGTCTTTCCTTCCTGCTGCTGTCAGACTGTACAACGAACACTGTTAACATGTCATTCAACTTATCTGCACTTACAAATATTCAACTATAATCCAGAGTCTATTTTTAGGTCTAGTTTTAAATTATCCTAGGCCATTATTTATTTATTTATTATATTGTTCTGTTGCATGTTACTTTTTCGTGCTGTTCTTGATCTGTGCGTTGCAACACTGGAATTTCCCCACTGTGGGACTAATAAAGGCATATCTTATCTTATCTTATCTTATCTTTAATGTCATACTGTGAAAAATTCCAGGCAGAGGAATTACATACCCATAAAAATAAGGTGACGAACCCCCAACCAAAAAGTTACAAAGTGCACCTTCAAGTTAACCTTTACAGAATAAGAAATAGAAACAAATAAAAGCATAAATAGTTATGAAATTAACTAGAATACAGAATAGAAACCTTTCAGTCATTTACACAGGTAAAGAAGAGCCCCGCTCAAAATATGAATGTGTGTTTTTCACTGTATTTTTGAGCAATAAAACATAACTGAATAAATGCAAAATAGATACGTTTAATGCCATACGTTTTATTCCATGGAGTACCAAATGCCCCACCAGAGAAGTTTTGTAGAGTAGTGTTGCATAGACTCTGAAAAGGAAATAGCTCGTACTAATGATAATGAAAAACACTCTTTATTTAGACAATAGATTGTGATTTTCAACAGTTTTTCCAACAATAAATGGTAGTGATCTACATAGAGTCCAAGGAGAGAATGAGAGAAAGTGAGGGAGGAGAGGGAGAAGGGAAGAGAAGAGAGAGAGAGTGGAGAGAAGGAAGAGAAGAGGAAAGAGAGGAGGAGAGGAGAGAGAAAACGTAGGAGACAAGGAGAGAAGGAGAGTAGAGGACACAGAGAGAGGAGGAAAGGGGAGAGAGGAGACTTGGATGTCTTCAGTCAAAAAACTTTTGTCCAGTTGGATTTGAATTTTTCTTTTGCTATTAAATAGTAGGTTTAATGCCATACTGAGAAAAGTTACACAATGCACCTTTAAAACCAAATCTAACATTAAACTGGTGTTGTTTTCTATCATGGAGGACACTAGTTTAGTTCAGGTTGTGATCACGGTAAATCATATAAGTAATATTTTGAATATGTAAGTGAAAAAGTACAGATCATAATTCTATCTCTGTTTTGTTGGCCTGAGCTCCACTATCTGTGAAAAAAACAACAACTTCTTGGTCGCCTCTCTTCGGATTTGACTCCTAACTTGGCCTGGTGGAGTCACCTCCTTGTCTCCATGGAGATAAATCAGTTTAATGCCATATTGTGGAACATTCCAGTATAGGTTTTAACATCACCAAGGAGACAAGCAGATGTTGGATCCTCCAACAGAAAAGTTAAGGGGAAAAAGTACCTGTATAATTAATACACAAACCCTCCATATTTACACTGAGTTCTATATTACATCATTTTGTATAATATAGGACCTGTAAAGTAGTAGTGTTTTGTCATCGTGTAGTTAAATTATATGATATTGTCCCAGTGGGGGAATTTGTGCATTTGACCCAGCATTGACCCATCCAGTACCGCTGGGGAACCCTGTCTGGAGCAGTGGACCAAACATCTCCAGATTTTCAATTAGACATGGTCAGGACAAGATCACACAAAGACACTAGCCACTCAAGCCTGTGTTATAGTATTACTGCAGGTATATGAATTACTACTACTACTACTACTACTACTACTACTACTACTACTAGTAGAGAGAGAGAGAAGGAGAGGAGAGAGAGAGAGAGAGGGAGGGAGAAGTTGAGAGAAACAGCTGAAAAGAGGGGAAAGAACTGGGAATAGAGAGAGGAGATAGAAAAGGAGGACAGGAGAGGAGAAAGAGAGAGGAGGAGAGGGGAAAATGAGAGTGAAAGAGCTTGAAAGAAGGGAAAGAAAAAGGGAAATGGAGAAGGAGGAGAGGAGAGAGAAAGAGAGGAGGAGGAGGAGGGGAGAGAGGGAGAAGGAGAGAGAAAAAGCTGATAAGAGGGGAATGAAGGGGGGAGAGAGGAGATAGAGAAGGAGAGGAGAGGAGAGAGAAAGGAGGGAAAAGGAGAGAGAAAGAGCAGCAGAAAAGGGGAGAAGGAGGAGGTGAGAGAAGGAGATGAGAAGAAGAGGGGTGAGAGATGAAGAGGAGGAGACGGAGAAGGAAATAGAAAGAGCTGAAAAGAGGGGAAAGAAGGGGAAATAGAGAGAGGAGATAGAGGAGAGGGGAGAGAGAGGAGGGGAGAAGGAGAGAGAAAGAGCTGAAAAGAGGGGAAAGAAGAGGGAATAGAGAGGGAGGGAGATGGAGAAGGAGGAGAGGAGAAAAAGAGAGAGAGAGAAAGAGAGGGGGAGAGAGGGAAAGAGAAAGAGCTGAAAAGAGGGGAAAGAAGGGGAAATAGAGAGAGGAGATAGAGGCAGGGGAGAGGAGAGAGAGGGGCGAGAAGGGGAGAAAGAGCTGAAAAGAGGGGAAATAGAGAGAGGAGATAGAGGGAGAGGAGAGGAGAGAGAGGGGGGAGAAGGAGAGAAAGAGCTGAAAAGAGGGGAAAAAGAGAGAGGAGATAGAGGCAGAGGAGAGGAGAGAGAGGGGGGAGAAGGAGAGAAAGAGCTGAAAAGAGGAGAAAGAAGCGAGAATAGAGAGAGAAGATGGAGAAGGAGGAGAGAGGGAGAAGGAGAGAGAAAGAGCAGAAAAGGGGAGAAGGAGGAGGTGAGAGAAGGAGATGGAGAAGATAGGAGAGAGATGAAGAAAGGACGAGAGGGAGGAGAAGGGAACCCCGACACTCTTTGGACGCGGCCGGGAGCCTGGTCTGGCACATGTAAATTCCTCCACTGTTACGGAACGCTTACGTAACTCAAATTCTGAATGAGAAAATAACTCCAGCACAAACTTAGAGGGAAAACTACTGTGTCCAGACGGCCTACTTTAAACTTCCGATTTTTAAGGATTTTTTTTCTCTAAAGTTCAGACTCGTATTTTTCCGTGCTGTTATAGCGCTCAGTGAGGTAACATCGTCTGGGACACAGGCTGAGGAGCTATGATACGGAAAGAGAAATGAAACTGTTGTCTAGTTCAGATGTTTCCAGAAGTCTCCAGACTGTATTAAAGTGCAGTGTCTGGTCAGGGCTGAGTATCAGAGATGCAAAACCAGCCTCGGAAAATGATACAGAGACAACAAGAAACTGAAGAAGCAATCAGGAACAAATATTATGAATACCTCTCATAGTTTCTAGTTCTATATTACACAAAATTGACTCTTGAGAGATTTAAAGGAGAATTAACGTTTGTTTTTTTTACAATCTGAGCCTTATTTCGGTAATAAAACAAGTTGTTTTACTCACCCATAGCACTTTGGTGTCATATGGAGCTCTTCCGGAGATGTTTTAGATTAGCGATATCCGTAACGCAAGTTCTCGAGGCATGTAATATATGCCCCGAGCGGTCTCCAAATAACACAAACTTTAGCACTTTTCAAATCATAGAAGCTCAATGTCTTACTCTACACTTTCGTTTGAGTCAAAAGTGGCCTGTAATCCAAGATTCATCCATAATTTACAGCTTTCGTTTCATGTTTGGGTCCCGGGAGCTGAGAGTGAAATAAGCTGTGACTCCGCACATGCGCACTGGCCTCCTCATCTACTCGAAACTATGGCTAAATCTCAGATTACAGGCCACTTTTGACTCAAATGAAAGCGTAGACTAAGACATTGAGCTTCTATGATTTGAAAAGTGCTAAAGTTTGTGTTATTTGGAGACCGCAAACATGTGCCCCGAGAACTCACATTACGGAGATCGCAAATCTAAAACATCTCCGGAAGTGCTCCATATGACACCAAAGTGCTATGGGTGAGTAAAACAACTTGTTTTATTACCGAAATAAGGCTCAGATTGTAAAAAATGTTAATTCTCCTTTAAGCTATGTTGTTATCTCATCGAAAACATACCAGGAGTTGTGTTTTGTTTGACTAACCCTTTATAATAATTAGTTGGTCTACATTTCCAACACTGAAAATGTGCAGCTCCATTTCGTGATGTCATGCAGTGGTAAGTGTCAAGTTAACATCTCCTTTTAGCTTTAGTTCAGTAGAGATCGACAAGGACTACCAGCAAATGGACAATAGAGCTCCATGATTTGGAAAAATTATCTAATTGCAATTTAACTGACAAGCATTGTGGTTGTGATGAGATTTGTGATGAGATTTGCTGATTTTGCCTATTCAAATTATGATTTTTGATTATGACTCATCTTGTAGCCCTAATTGTCAAAGTGGGTATCAGCCTTACCTCACAGCAAGAGGGTCCTCCTCAGTGTTCAGGGTTAAAATGGTCATGAAAACACACTTGTATGTTTATATCCAGGAACCACTCATTCACGGACACAAGAACAGTATGCATCTGTGAGAGTACCTACATGTACATATAACTTAAAGGAAAAGTAATGTTATTTTACAATCTGAGCCTTCTTTCGGTAATAAAACAAGTCGTTTGACTCACCCATATCACGTTCGTGTCATTTGGAGCTGTTTGAAGAAAGTTATGTTGTAGCGCATCCATTCGCATTTGTATTCGGGGTATTACTTTGCGGTCTCCAAATAACACAAACTTTAGCACTTTTCAAATCATAGAAGCCCGATGTCTTAATATATGATTTCGTTTGAAGCAAAAGTGGCCTGTAATCCGAGATTTATCCATAGTTTTCAGCTTTGCGTTTCATGTTTGGGTCCCGGGAGCAGTCCGCGCATGCGCACTGGCGTCCTCATCTACTCGAAACTATGGCTAAATCTCGGATTACAGGCCACTTTTGCTTCAAACGAAATCCTAGATTAAGACATCGGGCTTCTATGATTTGAAAAGTGCTAAAGTTTGTGTTATTTGGACACCGCAAAGTAATGCCCTGAACATATGATACAGCACCATGTTAACAGATACGGGATCATTACTAGAACAGAACGGCTCAACATAAGTTCTGCGATACTGCTCCAATTGACAGAAAAATGCTATGGGTGAGTAAAACTACTTGTTTTATTGCCGAAAGAAGGCTCAGATTGTAAAAAAACGTTAATTTGCCTTTAAAAAACAGATACCTGTATAAAAATATTATTTTTTTACCAGATGCGAGATAAACACTTTAAAATGAAATATAGCTTGTGCTGGGATTGTAATGCTGACAAAAAACATTAGACATGATGGACAAGTGTTTAAGTTCTAATTTGCTTAGGTGCTTTGGTTCACAATTATTATCCAGTCAGAAAGCAAAATGAGCCTTACTTTCGTCTCTCATTTACATTTTTTGAGTGCGAATACTTATTAAATGAGTTTTGGCATACTATTTATCTTTACCCTAATGCAATACAATACAATACAATACAATACACAACACACAACACTTATCTAGGCTGGTACACATAGCTAAACATAACAATAATTATGAAACCATGTTCATAACACGATCCATCTTGAATCAGCCTCTTCATATACATTTGTTCAGACCACTTCAGAGGGGCCGTGCTTTGGGCTGGGCCTTGTTACTATCATTGTGCAATAAGGAATCCCATTTCCTTCCTGCCACAACTTCAGATCCTTGGAAAACATGGCCCTTTTTCCGAAGTCTCTGAACTCAGATATTCCACCGACATGGAAACTACATACAAGCACCTCCAGCCTGGCGTACGCAGCTCTGTTACGTAACATGGACTCTGATCTACGCTAACATGTTTGCAAAAGGAATTCTCAAGCGCAGTGGAAACTTCTGGAATGACTTACGGAATTTTTTCCTTTTTCAAAATCCGATGAAACAATATCCCCCCTCAGCCTGATACAAGATGCTTTACTGTCCCAGCCAAATTTCCAATCCGATAATTTAGGAACGTAAAGCCAGTGAAAGTGTATTTCACTTTAAAGATGCACTGTGTAACTTTTTGGTGAATCAGCGGCTATCAGCTTGCCTCCATGGTGATCTTATTGCTTTGCCTGGGATGTTCCACAGTACGGCATTAAACAAATATATTGTATTTATTCAATTACAGGTGTTTTTATTTCTCAAAACTACCGCAAAACGTGTAATTGCACATCAACAACAGTAGTTGGCAGTGGCGTTCTCACATGCGATTTACGCACAGTCTCACCATTAACAGAACATCCTCTGTCACAGAAAAAACACGTATATTCCACTGAGTCGTGTCCTTTAGTCCGACAGAAGCTGACGCATCAGTGGCACAAGGAGAGAGCGTATTTTTTCAATGCTTTTAGCTTATGCAAATGAGGTGGTTTTAAGTTTCATTTCTGTAAAACGTAAACAAATGTGCGCAAAGCTGCATTAAAAACACATTAATATTTGAGTCCTCAGTGCAGTCTTTGTTGTAAGTTTCTTTCTTTTTTTTTGTTTATAATGTTAATAAAAGGATACAATGGTGTTCTAATAACAATTTTCTAGACAAATAATACTATTTATAGTCGCGCGCAGGAAAGGGGGCGTGAAATATTTTCTTCTTCCTAGGGGGGGCGTCACAGAAAATAATTGAGAAGCACTGCTTTAAAGCAACAAACTGATTCCCCGCCCATTAGAGGGGCACTGTGTAAATTTTTGGTTAGGGATCTATCACCTGCTTGTTTCTATGGCTGTGTGATTTCTCTGCCTGAAATGTTCCACAGTGTGACATTAAACAGCTCTACCTTACATTTATTCAATTACAGGTGGTTTTATAGCTCAAAAATACCTATAAAAACAGGCATTCTGACTGTGAGCGAGGTCGCCTCTCCACAGATCTGATGTGTAAGTTTGCCTGGTTTGGTCTTTCTGAAGATAGAAAGGTTTAATCAATCAATCAATCAATCAATCAATCAAACATTTATAAGGCGCTTTTCATACAAAATTGTAGCACAAAGCGCCTTACAGTGGTCAAGGATTAGAAGATTGACCTTTATTGATCTCGCACAGGAGAAGTTGTTTCTATATTTGACCCGGGGACCATCCCCATGATTTTGTTTTGTTATTTATGCTTTGGTCAGGCCCTAAGCTGGATTTTACCTATGGCGCATGTTTAGGTTGGTGGGGGAAACCGGAGCGCCCGGAGGAAACCCACCCAAACACGGGGAGAACATGCAGTCTCCACACAGAAAGGCCCGGGCAACCCGAACCTTCTTGCTGTGAAGCGTGAGTGCTAGCCACTCAGCCACCGTGCCACCATACTGTGAAACATTCCAGACTAAGCAATAACATCTCCATGGAGAAAAGCATCTGACGGGCACTCCACCAGAAAAGTTACACAATGCCCCTTTAAAACAACATGAGATTCCCCTCCCATTTGATCTACATAAAGACGGCATTAAGGAAATATTAAACTGTGAGGAAAACACGTTTAATCCATTGGCTGTGTGGCTGTTTTAGCTTGTCTGGAGAGGCTAAGATAACATCCTCAGTATTAGCTGTGGGTGCAAAGACAATTCAAAATATTTCAGTCGATGGTGCTAAAAATAGCACGAGGAGGGCATGTGTCTGTCAGTGTAAAGAGCCTGTCAGACTAAAGCCTGGGCTGAAACACAACACTGAGAAAGGTCAGGATGTGGGGTCAGTTCATTCATCAGTTTGGACGTATAGCTGTTTTTTATGCAGATTTGTAGAATGTAGATAGAAAGGAGCTGTATGCAAATGAGAACGGGTGAAAAGGAATGGAAACAACAATGTACAATAAAAAGCTTAAAAACTATTATAATACATGGTAAATTATCAGATGTGTTGGGAAAGCTGGAATGGCAGTATAAGATTTAGAATGTTAAAACTATATTTAAAAATGGACTAAAAGTTACATTAAAAGCATGAAAAGTTTGTGGGCAAAACTGACTTCATTTTGATTTTTCCAGGGACCCAGTGACCTTATCTTATCTTAGCTTTTCTTTATTTATTTCGTTCGTTAAAACAAAACAAAAAAATAACAGATGCAACACAATTGCATCTATACAATTATAACAGCATAAGATTATGATATCTGCCCCTTATCAACTCAAAATTATACAACAATAAAATATATATTACAACAAACAAAATTAATAATATCAACAACAACAACAATAATAATAATAATAATAAAACATAATATTTTTACTGTGCAGTACTACTATATCTTTTCATTAATGCCACTTTCACATTTTTCTTGAAAACTTGAATAGATTTTGATGATTTAATTTCATGCTCATCTTTCACTCACTCTCCTCTCTCTCCTTCCCTAACTTTCCTTTCTCTCCCAGCACTCTCTCCTTCCTCTTTTTGTCTTCTGTCTCTGCCTCTCCACCTTCCTCCCTCTCTCTCTCCTTCATCTCCCTCCTCTCGCTCTCCTCCTCTCTTCTCTTTCTTCTTCCTCCGCTTTTCCCCCCTGTTATCCTCTGTTTCTCCCTCTTCTCTCTCCCTCCTCCCCTCTCAGCCTGTAGATCTTGTATAGGCCTTGTTCCATTAGAGTCACAGTAACATGTTTCCACTGTTGGAAACTCACCCAGAGATTAAATCTTCTGATCATCGGCCCCAAAACTCTCTTATGTAAGAGCCAAACCCAACAAGCACACTGCAAAAAAGGAATGCATGAGTTAAAAATCACTTATAGTTTATAGTATATATATATTATAGTTTTGACTTGCTTAGAATGATTTACTTAAAGCACCACTATATAACTTTTCTGATGGAGGTGTGCAATCTGCATGTCCCTGTGGAAATGTTATTGCATTGCCTGGAATGCCAGGAGAACGGTACTTGTCTGACTGAATTGTGCCAAGTGTGAAGTTTGGTGGAGGATGGATTATGGTGTGGGGTTGTTGTTCAGGAGCAGGGCTTGGCCCCTTAGTTCCAGTGAAAGGAACTCTGAATGCTTCAGCATACCAAGAGATTTTGGACAATTCCATGCCTCCAACTTTGTGGGAACAGTTTGGAGATGGCACTTCCTCTTCCAACATGACTGTGCACCAGTGAGCAAAGCAAGGCCCATAAAGACATGGATGAGAGAGTTTGGTGTGGATGAACTTCACTGGCCTGCACAGAGTCCTGCCCTCAACCCGATAGAACACCTTTGGGATGAATTAGAGTGGAAACTGAGAGCCAGGCCTTCTCGTCCAACATCACAATAAAGGTCTCCTTTGTGTTGCCCGTTCCCTCCTCAAGCACAAAGGGGACCGTGCTTTTGCTGTGGCAGCTCCACGTCTCTGGAACAGTTTACCTGCTGACATTAGATCTCCTCCAACAATCACCACTTTTAAATCCAAACTAAAAACTCATTTGTACACTGTGCCCTTTGCCTCTTAGCTCTTTTTATCTTTCTTTTATCCTGTCTTTTATTTCATCTTACTGTATGTATACTTGTTGTTGCCATGTCAAATGTTCTTATGTATTTTATGATGCCGATTTATTTATTATTTAATTTTTAGCTTTTTGACATTGTACAGCACTTTGGCCAGTTCTCACTGTTTTTAAATGTGCTATATAAATAAAATGTACTTACTTACTTACTTACACAAATGCACTTCTGGAAGAGTGGTCGAAAATTCCCATAAACACACTTCTAAAGCTTCCCTGAAGAGTTGAAGCTGTTATAGCTGCAAAAGGGGGACTGACGTCAAATTAAACCCTATGGATTTAGAATGGGATGTCACTTAAGTTTATATGTGAGTCAAGGCAGGTGAGCGAATACTTTTGGCAATATAGTGTATATGTACTGGGAAAAGGATTTTGCTGAAATATATGAGAAAATTGGGTACAGGGCCTTTAACTTATTATTGCGAATTGAAACCATTTAAACTCATAGATGCATATATTTTTTGCAGTGTGAGTTTTTGGCGGGGAACCAGCTGGCTCCACGCTAACAGGAAAAGCAGGGACGTTAGCACCGTTAGTATGTCTGTGTACTCAGGAGTGGAATTACACTTTTCATGGGGCTGATTGAGGTAAATGCCCTCTTTAAGGCTCCGATCTATGCATTCACTTCAGAAGGGAAAAAACACATGTAGTATTCATTTAAACATTTAGCGCTGAGCTGTTGAAGTCAAAAAGAAAGATTTATGAGCGAGAATTTCGTCCAACTTACACCATGTCTCTGTAAAAACATTAACACCTCCATTGCTTTAGAATGTGGTTTAAATAAATGGACATATTTTCCTACATGTGAATGAATTGGCCATACACGACCCATGATTTATGCTCTGTGAAATATTTTTACGCAATACACGCGTATTTCATGCATAAAACATGAGGGCATTATGCAAAATCAGCTTTTTGAGCTTTCTATCATGTTGCAGTGCTGTTCCCTCATCAAAAACATGCCTGAAGAGGTTTTAGATGTCTCCCATGCATGTTTGACTAATATAGCAATCTCTCCTACTCCTAGGCCCTATTTGAATCCTCCGAGACTCCGCCCACAAGCCCACGTCACCCATGCTCCCATATTCTCCATAAATATACAAAAACTGTACACAGCAACTTCACAAACCTGATGTGATGTGTACAAGTTTCATTAACGCTGATTGTGTCGTGATAGCGCTCTGAAGTGGGAGTGACAGTGATGTAAATATGTTATGTGTTAAATACGTTTTGTGTTAGCAGTTAATACTCAATAAAGTAAAAAATTCTCATTCTCAGTAAATGGACAGACCATGCCTCATGTGAAAGTTCAGAACCTCCAGAATTCCCTCCCTGAGCTGCAGAGACTGCACTAGCACTGATTTATAGTCGTGTAGTGACCGTTCAGATCAGAGAGAGGCATTTTTGGTTTAAATCAGTTACATGGATTTCAGCATTGAAACTAGCAGCCCAATTGAGAGACTCATGTGAGGCTCATTCGGCTTTCTAATTGGATAATCGTCTTGAGAATCAAAACACCAAAATTATAACATGAACGACTTGATGCAGAATTACACTTGTAATGTGCTTTACAGACTTGTTGAAGTGTCATTGTCACTTTGTCATTAATTATTCACACTGTACTGGGTGGTGGAAGCAAGGCGCCCAATCTGTGCCATCGGCCCCCCAACCACCACCAATCTTTCACACACACATTCACTTCCGCAGCCAGTTTCCAAACGCCTGTGCACAAAGGAATCTTAGACAATAGCAGTGCTGATGTGGTCATGTTCATATTTCATATTTCAGTGGTAGCAGAATCAAAACATGACTTTGGTACAATGTCTATTGTTAATCTGTAGTTTTTTGGTGTGGTTGGATAAATATAGCAGGGTAGTGGACTTCACTGCTCATATAAATGGGCAGTTTCAACAATTGGGGATGTTCCTTTTGGAGATTTCTTATAAAAAATATCACAAAATCAATACAGGGAAATGGCTCCAATTACATCTGTTATGTTTGCCTGTTTGGACCCTATCGGAATAAGGGACAGTAAGTAAGACTGATTTTCAAAAAATGTATGTGCTAGTATATTCAAATCAAATTATTGTTTCACAACAATTCATAGGCATGCATGCAAATCCATATGCATTCTTAAAAGGAGGAATTGTATTTATGTTTTTGATTTGAATTCCACAAACCTGACCTAACGGTGTCCCCTGATACGAGGTAAATCAGTTCAAATCAAGTATGAGTTTTACCGATAACAATTCTAATGCTGATTTATTCCAAATGACAAAAACATTGGACATAATGGCCAAGCTGTTAATGTTATGATTTGGTGTTCTGGTTCATGACAATTAAGCAGAAAGCAGAATAAGTCTCTCATTTCTCATTTGGGCTGCCAGATTCAATGTTGAAATGTAGTTTTAAAAGCACCAGCTGCGATAATAATATAAACTACTAAAGTATTGCTTTGCCTGAAATGTTCCATGAACTTAATCGCCAAGGAGACATGTAGCTGACACTACCAGACCGAGTTAGAGGTTGAATCTGTGGAGAAGGAACTCTGCACATAGTAAAATATGTTTTTCAACATAAATTTGAGCAGTAACATTTGTAAATGAATAGTCACATTTTTATACAGTAATTTTCCACCTTCACATCAAGGAACCACTCACCCATTCACATTCACACACCAGTGTACGCACACACCAGTGTACGCACACCAGTGTACGCACACACCAGTGTACGCACACACCGGGGGCAAAGTGGGTTAAGCTTTCATCTGTGGGAGCTGAAATTGCACCACCAACCTGTGGGTCAGTGGATCTGACCACTCAACCAATGATGTTTTGATCAGTTGACACTCACCACCTGGAGTAGTCGCGCTGAATCCATGATAAATACATTTAATGCCATACTGTGAAACATACCGAGCAAACCAATAACCTATCCATGCAGACATATAGATATAGACAAGCAGGCAATGCCCCTCCACCAGAAATGTGACATAGTGCAACTTTAACATCACTTATATTTAAATAAAGAACAAAGAAACACTGTAAAAGAAAACATGAGGTTTATTCATCACAACATTGACACACGTTTCCCTTTTGTTCTGCTCATGAGCGAGCAACAAAACCATCACACCATAAATACAAACAAGAATAAATAACACAACGACAATTCATCTTTTGCACTCAACCAAAATTCAACGAGCAGGTTTAGTTATGTTACAGTAAAAAAAAAAGAAAAAAAAGTGCAAATTGGAGAGAGGTGTGAGGATGTTATGGCACATTCACAAGTCACTCAAATGTGACCAGGTTTAGAAATGATGAAAGGACAACATGTTGAATTATGTTAAATAAAAACAAACAGTACAAAATATAATTGCAATAGAGAAATACGTGTGCAGTAGTACTTCCTTCACTGTTTAACTTCCTTTAAATGAAACTGGATAGACAAAAGCTTTGATAAAACAGGATAAATTTGGAGTCATGTGGTTCAGCATATTCAGAATCATTACCACAGGACTGAAAAACAATATTCCACAGTCAAAAGTCACTGCATTCTCAAACTCAAACTCAAACAATGTTGGAACTGCAAATAGAACCATTTGAGAGGTTGAGATCTTGGTCAAAATGTTATAGTTACCATTTTGTGTTTGCAGATCAGAACTTATTTGCTAAATAAATTGGATGCATTTATTGGTGACCCATTTTGCTTAAAAGTGCACTGCGTAACTTTTCTGGTGAATGTCCCATTACCTGCTCGTCTCCTGGAATAGACTTGATACTCAATACTGATTCTGATACCATGGTGATAAGGAAAAATAGAACTTTCTTTTCTATTCCCTGCTCAAATGACTATCTGATTTTTGATACTTTTGACAACCTTACTGTATGGAATTACACTGTTCTATATCAAAGGCAAACAGCTGATGCAGATGGATATGCTGAATGCCATACTGTGGAACATTCCAGAGAGCAATAATATTTCAATGAGAAGCAGGTTGTCAATAACCTTACATAGGATGAATAGATGAATTCTCACGATATTTGTGAATTCATAAACTCACAGGAATCCATTGTGGCAAAGAAATAACATCTCTTTGCAGACAAGAAGGTAGTGGAACCTGCACCAGAAAAGATGTATAGTGCAACGTTAAATCATGTGAGAACTTGTTGATCAAAAGTACTGTACGCATCTTGTGTTTATTTTGTAGATGAACTTTATACTGTTTGTACTGTTCTTATACAATGTCCACACTGTTGGACCATATTTGCTTCCATTTCTGTTGACTGGACACTGGCCGCTGTGGATATTTTCAGTTATGGCTTTCGTTTTACAGTGACTCATGGAATTTGACCACAGACGACACAATGCATTCTACAGTGGACGAGGACTGACCGAAAACTGACCAGGAGTCCAACATTACAAATAACTTACACTCCTTTGCGGTCAACATAATCCCAAAATGCGACAGACAGTCTATTCAGAGCAACAAGAGAACACAGATATAGACAGAGCCATTTTAAATTAAACCTTTGTACCACCAGCCTCTGCCATGTTGTAGTCCGGATGACGCATAAGCAAATAGTCAAACCTGTAAACTTAGTCATTTAGAGACAGTTTTAGAGCAGAATGAGTCAAGTCTCTAGTGATTTTTAGCAATATGACTCAAAATAATCACTTTCTTCCAGTATTTTCCCTTCATTGAACTTTAAGGTGGGCGATATGGCAAAAAAAAAAAAAAAAGTAGGTCACTGTAATTTCAAATATAATCATTAAAGCCGCAAGCGGCGTTGTTGGGCCCTCGCACCTGCGGCCTACGGGGGTGGGGGCATGCTCCATGCCAGCAATACAAAGTATTTTCAGCCGCACAAGATGTCATGTCAATCTAAAGCACAGTAGCAGCTTCAGTGCATTTTTTTACAGTTCCCTTGTCTACCACATGGTGGCGCTATGACATACAGGAAGTTCATTTGCATAAACATTTTTTGTTGAGGGTATATATATATATATAGTATAGTATATGCGTAACTTATTACACAAGAAATCAAATTGTGTTATGCATCTGTTATTTACGCTTCAAATTAGAGATCGACCATGTAATAAGGTATGCTGATATTTTTAAGCCGATATTTTTGAGCCGATTTCCATATCCAACCGGTAGCTCTCCACTCACTTCCAAGTAGCTCACCAAGGGATTTTTGAATTATCCACATCGTGCTGAATAACTAACATCTAATTAATTAAATGCCTATTACAATTGTACATGTATCATTTATAAATAGTTAATTATTTTATGTTTAATAGGCATCTAACTAAGGCTTGCCGTGGCTCTTATGTGTACTCAGTTTCTTGTGACCGCTAAAACTAGTAGCTCTCTGTCATTTTTGTTTTGCAAAGGTAGCTCACCGGAGAAAAAAAGTTGGAGACCTCTGTTCTAGGGGCTAAATCAGCCTGTAAATAGTCTTATTACATCCAATTAAAGGTCAAACCAGGATATCGGCTTAACCAATATCATGGAACTGATATCAGATCTCTCCAGTTTTCTGCTGATATTCAATACCAGTATAGTACATCCCTAATAATCATGATACTTGGACATGTAATAGCGTTGCCTCTCATTTAAGGTGTAAAAATGCCATCTTCTTACTCTGAGAGCTTATACTTCACTGTGATTGGTTAACTCAACCTGTCACTCACAACATAGGCATGTAGAGGTTTTTTTTAAGAAGGAAAATGTGGATTAAGGATTTCAGTGTTGTTTAGTCATGGCCGTTAAAAATTGTGAATGTAAACAAAAAAAAAACTTTATACTGTCATATCTCCCACCTCTAATATAATCTGATATGCCTTTTTTAATTGAAATCCTTCAAAAATGTTAGCATCATTATTGATCATTTTCAAACAAGAATCATCACATTTTAATACAGTAATCCCTCGTTTATCGCGGGGGTTTGGTTCCAGAAATAGCCCGCAATAAGTGAAATCCGTGAAGTAGGACAACTTTATATTTTACAATTATTCTACATGTGTTAAGGCTGTAAATGCCTCACCACACACATTATACGCTTTTCTCAGACTGGAATTAACGTTTTCTCACATTTGTCTCTAGTTTAAACACTCAAACTTTCATAGATTTTCAACAAAATGTATTAATAGTGGCGTGGGGGGAGACACGGCTCCGGGAGCCCCACCAGACGCGCGAGCAGCCACGATAAACCCCTCATCGTGGACAAATCCGTGACAGAGCAGCACGTGTCGCGCACTTCTCCAAGGGGTTGGTGCGCGTCTCGTCCAGGGACGTGGCAGTGCTGCTCGCGTGTCCGGCGGGGCTCCCGGAGCCGTGTCTCCCCCCATGCGTCACTATTAATACATTTTGTTGAAAATCTATGAAATTTTGAGTGTTTAAACTAGAGACAAATATGAGAAAATGCAGCGCGAGGCCGCGTGTACACCGGGGAGATAGAACGGCGGCGCCCGGACCGCGTGCTCTCAACCCGAGCCACAAACCGAACACGCACAAACGAACGCAAAAGCTGCACGGAGTGATTTAATCCTGGTTCAGACCTGGTCTACTTCTGGTCTAGACCTGGTTTAGTCCACGTTTAGTCCTGGTCTAGTCTCTTAGCCAATCAGGACGCAGACCATTGTTACACTATTAAAAAAAAAAAGTTACACTATAAAAAAAAAAAAAAAAAAATCCGCGAAACAGCGAGACTGCAAAGAGTGAACCGCGATAGAGCGAGGGTTCACTGTATTACATTTGGAGCTTAATGCTGCAATGGCTGTTATAAAAGCTAGACTTATTTCCCTTTTATCATTCCGTGCAGCTGGAACCTTGTTTCTGTAGGATTCACTCTGGTTCATTAGCATACTGCACATAAACCAATACATTACAGGGCATTTCTGTAGTCCATGCACGTTCCCAAGAAAATAATTGAAATGTACGGACAATGTGATGTTTGGAGAACATAATTACATGATAAGTTTAATTCAAGATGATTTTGCATAATATGAGACCCAGACAGAGACATGTTATTCTACTGTAGTGTTTCTGAATTGCAGTCGAAGTAGCAGTAATAGTAATAGTCGTAGTTGCAGAAATAGTAGTAGTCAAGTTGTGGTGGTTTTAGCTGTACCAGCAGTAGTAGTAGTAGTAGTAGTAGTAGTAGTAGTAGTAGTAGTAGTAGTAGTAGTAGTAGTAGCAGTAGTAGTAGTAGTAGTAGGAGGAGATGGGTGGGAAGAACATTGGTGTAATACTTGAGGGTGGAGAGGAGGAGCAGTAGTAGTAGAAGTAACAGTAGTAATAGCAGTAGTAGTTAGTTAAGTTTGAATGAGAGATCATTATAACATGATTAATAGGCCAATTAAAATAAAGTAGCACAATACTGGAACTTAAAGTGTAACCCAGGAAGTATTGTGTTGAAGTCTTTCTGTATTGCAGTCTTTCTGTAATGCAGTGGACTTAGTAGTAGTAGTAGAAGTCATACTACTATGAGGTGAAGAATTAGAAGTGCTATGAGTTTGGAGTAGCTGGGTGGGATGTAGAGATGTAGAGACAGTAGTAGTAGTAATGGTAACAGTAGTTGCAGTAAAAGTAATAGTGGTAGTAGTAGCAGAAGTATAGGGTCAGTAGTAATAGCAGTAGTACTAGTTGTAGTAATAGTGGTACAGTTGATATGATGCAAGTTTGGAGTCGCTGGGAGGGGAGAAATGCTATCAAAGACATTGGAGGATGTAGAGGTGGTGTAGTAGTAGCAGTAGTAGCAGCAATAGTAGTTGTGGTAGTACCAGAAGTAAGTAATAGCAGTAGTAGTAGCAGTGGTAGTAGTAGTAGTGCTAGTAGTAGTGCTATGAGGTGAGTTTGGAGAAGCTGGGAGGGGAGAAGTGTCGCCGTAGATACTGGAGGATGTAGAAGTGTAGTGGTAGCAGTAGTAGATAAGTAGCAGTAGTAATGGCAGTAGTACAGTAGTAGTAGCAGTAGTAGTTGCAGTAGTGGTAGCAGTGGTAGTAGTAGTACTATGAGGTGAGTTTGGAGTAGCTGGGAGGGGAGAAGCGTCGCCGTAGATACTTGAGGATGTAGAGCGGTAAACAGCTGACCAGAGTGATCACAGTCACCTTCCAAAAGAACGATACTGTGGTGATGAAGTACACGTCTGCAACAGAAACAAAAGAGTAATGAATACAGTGCTGTGAAAAAGTATTTGCATCCTTCCTGATTTCTTAGTTTTTTGCATGTGTGTCACACTTAACTGTTTCAGATCATTAAACACATAAATAATAAATATTAAACAAAAGATAACTCAAACACAAAAAGTAATTGCCCCTTATACCTAATAACTGGTTGAACCACCCTTAGCAGCAGCAACTGCACTCAAGCATTTGCGATAACTGGCAAGGAGTCATTCACATCGCTGTGGAGGAATTTTGGCCTACTCTTCTTTGCAGAATTGTTTTAAATCAGCCACAGTCGTGGGTCTCCGAGCATGGACGGCATTTTTAAGGTCATGCCACAACACTTCAGGGTTCAGGTCTGAACTTTAACTAAGCTACTCCAGAAACCTCATTTTGTTTTTTGTTTTATTAAGCCATTCAGAAGTGGACTTGCAGGTGTGCTTTGGATCATTGTCCTGCTACAGAACCCAAGTGCGCTTCAGGTCACAAACTGATGGCCGGACATTCTCCTTCAGGATTTGTTGGTAGAGAGCAGAGCTTATCTTTCCTTCAATCGCTTGCCTGGAAGAATCCATGACTCATCGCTGTACCAGCGAGTGAGTCTGGTAACGCTTGATCCACAGAATGCGCTGCTGTTGCGCTTAGACAGACAGCTAAGTGAACCAATCAGAGATTGCGCCATCTTGATTGAAAACTGAGGAGGAACTTCCGCTGCCTAAGAGTGACTTTGCGGGCAAAGGCGGGTGCACTGACGTCACCATCTTTGAACGAATCAGAATCCCGGAGTCCGTTTGTAACCGGAGGAGCGAGCGTGGAGCGAGGGTGTCCATATGGTATCGCGCTGTATAGGAAATACAGAGAGATATCATTTGGCTGGCCAGGTAATTCAATCGCAGCAAGTCGTCCAGGTCCTGAAGCAGCAAAGCAGCCCCAAACCATGACACTACCACCACCATATTTAACTGCTGGAACTGCTGTTCTTTTTATCAAATGCTTTGTTCATTTATGCCAGATGTGTTTCATCAATCCACAGAATGATAAAAGGAGAAGTTCAATTTGTCAACTGGACAAAGTTTGTTTGGTTGAAGACGTTTCGCCGCTCATCCGAGAGACTTCTTCAGTTCTGGTTCTAGTGCTGGTTAACCCTGTTTATATCTAGCTGTAGGGAGGAGTTCACTACACTGAAATCATTCTGAAACTATCTCAGCTAATTTGTATCTTTTATTTCCCTGGCATCTTTTGTTTCCCAGTGGAGGAAACAAAAAATGCAAATTAGCTGAGATAGTTTCAGAATGATTTCAGTGTAGTGAGCTCCTCCCTACAGCTAGATATAAACAGGGTCTAACCAGCACTAGAACCAGAACTGAAGAAGTCTCTCGGATGAGCGGCGAAACGTCTTCAACCAAACAAACTTTGTCCAGTTGACAAATTGAACTTCTCCTTTTATCATGGATTCTACCTGGACGACTGAGGGACTTTTCACGCAATCCACAGAATATTTTCCAAAAAGCTTTGGGGATAATCAAGATTTTTGGCAAAAGTGAGACAAGCCTTTATGGGGTTTTTTTTTGTCAGCAGTGACTTTCTCCTTGGAGCTTTGCCAAGCATGCCATTTTTGCCTAGTCTCTTTCTTATGGTTGAGTCATGAACACTGGCCTTTACTGAGACCAGTGAGGTTGTTTAGAAGTTGTTCTGGGTTCCTTTGTGACCTCTTGGATCAGTCGTTGCTCTGCTCTTGGTGTAATTTTTGTAGGCTGACCACTCCTGGGAAGGTTCACCACTGTACCATGCTTTCTCAATTTGTGGATAATGGCTTTCACCTGGATTCGCTGGAATCCTAAACATTTTGAAATGGCTTTGTAACCTTTTCCAGACTGAGACATGTCAATTACTTTTCTTCTTATCTGCTCCTGAGTTTCTTTGGATGATTTCTTTGCATGATGTCTTCACCTTGTCAGACAAGTTTTATTTAAGTGATCTCTTGATTTGAAAGCTCTGGCAGTGATCAGGCCTGGGTGTGCCTATGAAACTGGACTCAGTTTCCACAATATGATTAATCACAGGTACAGTGGAGGAAATAAGTATTTGATCCCTTGCTGATTTTGTAGTTTTGCCCACTGACAAAGAAATGAACAGTCTATAATTTTAACATTGAGAGATAGAGTATCAAAAAGAAAAGCCAGAAAATCACATTATAGAAAATATATTCATTGATTTCCATTTCATTGTGTGAAATAAGTATTTGATCCCCTACCAACCTTTAAGAGTTCTGGCTCCCACAGTCCAGACAGACACTCCTAATCCACTCGTCACCTGAATTAAATGCCTGTTTTAACTAGTAACCTGTATAAAAGACCCCTGTCCACAGAATCAGTCAGTCAATCAGACTCCAAACTCTCCAACATGGGAAAGACCAAAGAGCTGTCAAAGGATGTCCGGGGAAAGATTACAGACCTGCACAAGGCTGGAATGGGCTACAAAACCATAAGCAAGAAGATGGTGTTAAGGAGACAACTGTTGGTGCAATTTTGGTTGGTGGTGCAAAATTTAAGAAACATAAAATGACCATCAATCAACCTTGGTCTGGGGCTCCACCTCGTGAGGTTTTAATGATCGTGAGAACAGTGAGAAATCAGCCTAGAACTACACGGGAGGAGCTAGTCAAAGATCTCAAAGCAGCTGGGACCACAGTCACTAAGGAAACCATTGGTAACTGCAATGGTAACACCGCAATGGATTAAAATCCTGCAGTGCTCGCAAGGTCCCCCTGCTTAAGAAGGCACATGTGCAGGCCCGTCCGTCTGAAGTTTGCCAATGAATACCTGAATGATTTAGAGAGTGATTGGGAGACGGTGCTATGGTCAGATGAGACCAAAATCGAGCTCTTTGGTATTAACTCAACTCGCTGTGTTTGAAGAAATGCTGCCTATGACCCCGAGAACACCATCCCCACTGTCAAGTATGGAGGTGGAAACATTATGCTTTGGGGGTGTTTTTCTGCCAAGGGCACAGACAACCTCACTGTGTCAATGGGAGGATGGACAGAGCCATGTGTCATTAAAATCCTGAGTGACAACCTCCTTCCCTCCTCCAGGAAACTGAAATTGTGTTGAGGATGGGTCTTCCAACATGACAATGACCCAAAACATACAGCCAGGAGTAGCTCAAGAAGATGCGCATTAAGTTCATGAAGTGGTCCAGCCAGTCTCTGGACCTTAACCCTATAGAAAACCTAGGGAGAAAGCTGACGCTCCGAGTTGCCAAGCGACAGCTATGAAAACCTTAATGATTTAGAGATGATTTGCAAAGAATAGTGGACCAAAATTCCTTCTGATATGTGCACAAACCTGGTCATCAGCTACAAAAAACGTCAGACCTCTGTGCTGCAAACAAAGGTTTTGCCACCAAGTACTAAGTATTTTTTGGCTAGAGTGAACAAATACATATTTCACTCAATGAAATACAGTTTATAGTCTTCTTTTTGATATTCTGTCTCTCAATGTTAAAATAAACCTACCATTAAAATTATAGACTGTTCATTTCTTTGTCAGTATAGAAACTTACAAAATCAGATTAATACAAATTTAAATATTAATATAATATTTAAATTTGTTTGATGATCTGAAACGGTTAAGTGTGACACACAAAAACAAAAAAAATCAGGAAGGGTGCAAATACGTTTTCACAGCACTGTATGCATTTCATTCTTTAGCTGAGATTCAGAGAACTCCAATTACATTTAATAGTAACTTGTACTAAAAACACTACACTGTGTCATTTTTGCTAGCGCTCTTGCTTCACAGCAAGAAGGTTCCGGGTTCGATCCCCGGGTCGCCCAGGCCTTTCTGTGTGGAGTTTGCATGTTCTCCCCGTGTCTGGGTGGGTTTCCTCCGGGCACTCCGGTTTCCCCCACCAACCCAAAACATGCACCATAGGTACTCCAGCTTAGGTCCTGACCAAGCCGTAGCAAGAAGATCATGGAGATGGTCCCCGGGCGCCCTAATGTGTGCTGCCCACTGCTCCTAATATATGTATATATATATATATATATATATATATATATATATATACACACTCAACAAAAATATAAATGCAACACTTTTGTTTTTGCTCCCATTTTTCCTGAGATGGACCCAAAGATCCAAAATTCACTCCAGATACACAACACTACCATTTCTCTCAAACATTGTTCACAAATCTGTCCAAATGTGTGACAGCGAGCACCTCTGCCCCGCCGAGACAATCCACCCCACCTCACAGGTGCGCCACATCAATTTGCCGATCCGATATCATGACCAGTGCACAGGTGCACCCCAGACTGCCCACAATAAAAGGCCACCCCGAAATGTGCATTTCTTTGCTTTATTGGGGGTCTGGGGACTCAGAACCAGTCAATATCTGGTGTGACCACCATTTGCCTCATGCAGTGCAACACATCTTCTTCGCATAGAGTTTATCAGATTGTCAGTTGTGGCCTGTGGAATGTTGGTCCACTCCTCTTCAAAGGCTGTTATGGACGAAGAACACAGGTGCATTTTATTGATGGCATTTTGAATCCACAGAGATACCGTGATGAGATCCTGAGGCCCATTGTTGTGCCATACATCCATGAACATCACCTCATGTTTCAGCAAGATAATGCACGGCCCCATGTTGCAAGGATCTGTACACAATTCTTGGAAGCTGAAAATGCCCCAGTTCTTGCATGGCCAGCATACTCACCGGACATGTCACCCATTGAGCATGTTTGGGATGTGCTTGACCGGCGTATACGACAGCGTGTACCAGCTCCCACTAATATCCAGCAACTTCGCACAGCCATTGAAGAGGAGTGGACCAACATTCCACAGGCCACAATTGACAATCTGATAAACTCTATGCGAAGAAGATGTGTTGCACTGCATGAGGCAAATGGTGGTCACACCAGATACTGACTGGTTCTGAGTCCCCAGACCCCCAATAAAGCACAAAAAAATGCACATTTCGGGGTGGCCTTTTATTGTGGGCAGTCTGGGGTGCACCTGTGCACTGGTCATGATGTCGGATCGGCATCTTGATGTGGCGCACCTGTGAGGTGGGGTGGATTGTCTCGGCGGGGCAGAGGTGCTCACTGTCACACATTTGGACAGATTTGTGAACAATGTTTGAGAGAAATGTTAGTGTTGTGTATCTGGAGTGAATTTTGGATCTTTGGGTCCATCTCAGGAAAAATGGGAGCAAAAACAAAAGTGTTGCGTTTATATTTTTGTTGAGTATATATATAGGACGGGTTAAAATGCAGAGAAGAATTTCTCCAGTGTGAGATCAATAAAGTAACTTCTTCTTCTTCTTCTTCTTCTTTTCCTTAACTCCACACTCAATGGTGGTAAGATCCTGTTGTAGCCACAACTGCCCTGAGGCAGAGAGATCAGTACTATCAGCCTCTCCGACCAACACACGTGCAAGCACGCACAAACACGCACGCACACACACACACACACACGCACACGCACACACACACACACACACACACACACACAACAGAGCGGTCCCAACCTTTGGGTCACTGTTGCCTAAATTTGTAAATCTAAAACCAAAACTATAATAAGGCTTTGACTTTTACAACATCAACTTGTGACTTAAAGTAGGGCTTAACCCATTGTTTTGGTGTAGTGGTAAAAAGCAGAATGAACCAATATAAAACATAATCTATTTTTCAGAGGAATATTAGAATAGCTACGATACCGGAAGGTCAGGTGAGGTTGACGTGACACCACAAAATATATAAATGCAATTGAGCATAAATGGTGTTCCATTTTCAACAAAAAAGTGAGTGACTAACTAAAAAACTCTTAGGTAATGCTAGCTTGCTTGTAACTGTAATCTTATGTGTCAGCTGTAGTAGCTCCAGTAAAGTCAGTTCTTTCTGGTCAGATTGTGTTAAAATAAAGCTCAGAATAAAATCTAATAGAGCCTCTGACAGAGTAGTGCCTTAAATTACCATCACAATCCCAGGGAATGTTGACGACATCAGCTCAAGTATCAGTAGTATCAGTCCCCTGCATCCCTCCTCCCTCCACTTTTTCACAGTATACTCTTCCCTCAGTTACTGAAATATCAGCCCTGGTCCATAAATCCAAACTCTCAACCTGTAGATTAGACCCCCTCCCCACTTCCCTGGTTAAAGCCTGTCTTCCTTCTCTCATCTCCTTAATAACTTCTATCCTACATTCCTCTCTGACCACTGGCATTCTACCTTTCTCATTTAAAATTTTAGAAATCACTCCTATCATCAAAAAACCTGGTACAGACCCAACCGATTTTAATAACTAGCACCCCATATCCAATCTCCTATTTCTTTCTAAAATACTTGAAAAAATTGTTGCCTCTCAACTTGACTCTCACCTCACTGAAAATAACCTGTACGAACAATTTCAATCCGGCTTCAGACCCCTCCATAGTACCGAAACTGCTTTAATTAAAATCACAAATGATCTACTACTTGCAGCTGACAATGGACTCCTAACAATACTAATTTTACTGCATTTAAGTGCAGCCTTTGACACAATCACTCACACAATCCTCAGTGACAGACTTATCTCTATTGGCATCTCACACACACCTCTCCACTGGTTCATTTAGTATCTTTCCTCCCGCTCTCAGTACATCCAACTCGGTTCTTACTCCTCCCAGCACTACCCTCTTTCCTCAGGTGTCCCCCAAGGCTCAGTCCTTGGCCCCCTCCTATTCATTATCTACCTCCTTCCTCTTGGTCACATTTTCAGAAAACATAACATACACTTCCACTGTTATGCAGATTCCACCCAGCTCTATATCTCCTCCAAACCATCCAACATCCTCCCACCCTCCTCCCTCACCCACTGTCTTCAGGAAATCAAATCCTGGTTCTCCTCCAACTTTCTAAAACTAAACAGCAATGAAACTGAAGTCTTATTAATTGGCACCAAATCTACACTAAACAAAATAGACAGCCTTTCAATCACTGTTGATAACTCCTCCATCTCTCCCTCCCCTCAGGTAAAGAGCCTGGGTGTCATCCTGGACAGCACTCTCTCATTCCAGTCACACATCAACAATATCACACGCACAGCCTACTTCCACCTCAGAAATATCAACCGTCTCCGTCCTTCACTCACCCCTCACACAGCCGCCATTCTTGTCAATAGCCTGGTCACCTCACGTCTTGACTAATGCAATTCCCTCCTGTATGGTCTCCCCCAAAAAACTATTCATAAACTACAACTTCTCCAAAACTCTGCTACCCGGATCATCACCAGAACTCCCTCTATTCACCACATCACCCCGGTCCTGCAGCAGCTTCATTGGCTCCCCATTCATTATCGCATTCAGTACAAAATCCTACTCCTCACATTCAAGTCCATCCATAACCTGGCTCCCACTTATCTCACAGAACTCCTTCATGTCACCAAACACACCCGCTCACTCAGGTCCTCCTCCTCCATCCACCTCACAGTCCCTCCCGCTCGTCTCAGCACCATGGGGAGCAGGGCCTTCAGCCGCTCTGCTCCCCATCTATGGAACTCACTCCCCCCAGACCTCCGGAACGTTCAATCATTACCAATTTTTAAATCCAGACTCAAGACCCATCTTTTCAAAATAGCTTACCCCACTTAATCATTTTCTCCCTCCTGACTGTTTCATTTTACTTGTATTGCTTTGTCCATTCTGTTTGTTTTATTTTGTATACACTGCCTGTTTTTAACTGTTTTTAATTGATTGTCTTTGTGCGGTGTCCTTGAGTGTCTAGAAAGGCACCTTGAAATAAAATGTATTATTATTATTATTAGTAGTAGTAGTAGCTGACAATTTCTCCACCATCAATCCCACATTCATACACCACATTCATACTTCGGAGCAGTGGGTGAAGTGTCTTGCCTGATGACACAATGTCAGTATTAATTAATTAAGCTTAGGCTTTTAGCCTTTATTGGTCTCACACACAATGACACACAGTGACACACGGGAGAAATTTGACTTCTGCATTGGTTGTAACTGGCACATTACATAGCATAAAGTTTACACCAACTTGTTTGTACAAAATACCCACAGCCTTTTATAAGCATCTAAACTTAATCCGCTGCAAATCCCTTTATAGAACACAACTCAAACACAAAACTCAAAATGAACCACACAACTTTTTTCAAAATGGCCCAAAATGTTAGAAAAATGCCTTTAAATCTATTCTGGTGGAACACTGGGGAAAAAGTGCTGGGAGGCATCTACTTGACCACAAGGCAGTCACCCTCCACACCCAACTTAAAGATACAGGCACAGGAGGATCTGGACTACTGGGCCTTTCTGTGACACAAGTCTTTAGACAAATAAAGTTACAAGTTACTGGCAACACTTAGCTCAAAACAAGATGGCTTACTTGAATGTAGTTATATCACTGTTGGGTTTCAGATGACCCAAGTACGTCTGTGAGGTGCAGATTTTGATATGTGATTGGATAAACATGACCAAAATATGATAAACAAATAATGTTCAATAACTGTGGATTTTGGAAGTATATATATCCTTTGAATATACACAAAATCTCAGGAACACTTTATAACTACACTTTTAATTAAATCAAGCTTAGTAACTACTTAATTGTGAGTGTACCTTAAAGGGACACTTCGTTTTTTTTAAAATGTGAATCTGTATGGCGTCCCCTTCAGCAGTGTCGTGCATTAACACTGGCTTACCCCTGACAGTGTCCTGTGAGCCGAGTTTCTGCCCGGTTCTGGAGATGACGAAAGTAGGTCCGGCAAGTTAGCCAGGACAGTTAATAAAGCTTGTTTTTCGTCTCAAAACAATAATTGTCCAAAAAGTGATATATTTGTGTCACAAAACAGTTGCCCACAAAAAAGTCAGAAGTCATAATCACTTGTTGCTATTTTCTCTCGAGTCCTATCACTGCACGCCTATTATTATTATTAGACTGTTCACTTGTAAACATCGCCACTTACAAGTGAACAGGCTAATAATAATGATTTAATAATAATCATTGGCAGTGGACATTTTATGTTCTTATTTCAAGCCAAATGATATTGGAATCCATAAGACTGGGTAACAAGGCATAAAATATAATATTTTCCCCCTCATATTGGTTAAACATCATTTTCAATTTGATTAGATTTTTCTGGTTAAAAAACTTGAAAATGGCTTTTAACACAAATCTTGTCATTAACGATACATAATGAGTCATGTTGAAATCATATTAGCCAAAACATCTACACAGGTCAAAACAACCAAACAGGTTGTTTTGAAAACAAATTATTTCAACTTTTTACGGTGCATTAAACAATTTGAGAATTGTCCATTCTTGTTTCATAGAATGTGAGGAAACACCAGGATTTTGGTACAAATAAACCTATAAAATGTTAGGAAGCAGACCGGACACTTGGCATTTCCTCTTGAATCTGATGTACATCCAAACCAGGACAGAGAGTCACCGCTCTGGCCTTTATCCTTCCTACTGTCCCATTACTGTACCCATGAGGCCTCAGGGATACAGGGGACCTCACTGTGGTACAGTGCAAGGCCAAGGACAAACTCACAACAAAACATTAATCACCAAGATTTTTAATATAATATAATAAATATAATATAATATAATATAATATAATATAATATAATATAATATAATATAATATAATATAACATAACATAATATAATATAATATAATAATACTATACTTATATTATAATATATTATATTATATTATATTACATTAAATAAATCCTACTTTTGTCAACTTTACGCCAAGCATTTGAGATGATCCACATATGAACTCATGCAGGAGGCAGCCAGACTGAGAAGACTCATTTTGGTCCACGTTAGTCCTGGTTTAGTCATGCTTAGGACCTAGTTAAGGCCTGGTTTAGTCTTTGTTTATCTTATGCATAAGTGTTGACTCACCTATAAACTCATGCAGAAATACGAGGGATGCGATGTAGCAGGCCAGACTGAGCAGCTCACCCACAATCATGAGCCAGTGCCAGGTTTGGATTGTGAGCGCCACCATGAGGAGCTCTGTGAGAATGAGCGAAGTGAACGAGATCGCTACAATGTGAACGAACTCAGAGTCAAACAGGACCAATGCTCCATACATCAGGATACTGCCTACAGGACACAAGGGAGAGACAGAGATTATAATACAACTGCAACATTAATCATGATCAAATCAAAGTCACAATTTATAGGGCAAATTGCAAAGGCTGCAATTTTTAAACAACAAAATGTTGTCTTATTCTGCATAAAACGGTTAAGCCATGTTCTGAAATATGTTTCTTGTATTAGTTTGTCAGTTCACATTTCAGTCTTTTTGTCAAAGTCTGAACTCTGCTCCAAACCACATGCTTTTACTGATAAGAGGATTGGCTGTAGACCTCTCCTTTAAAAAGACCCAAGTTTACCGTTAACCATTGTAAATTGCCCAGTCCTAATTCAAATGTTTAAATAGTGGGATTGAAAGAGACATCACAACTGAATCAGGGGTGACTTCTGCAGAGAAATGTGATTCTTGAATTAGTTTAGCAGTTCATCTTCTCTCAAATGCCACAGCACTTGGATGTGCTTAAATATGAATAAGAGATGTTCAATAAATGGAATTTTAATTGAGATCAAAATTCAGTCATTTCTATTGGTCAAGCTTGGGTCTTTTTAATAGAGGGGTCTCCAGATAATTCTCTGTCAGTAGCAAGTGGTTTAGAGCTGATGCCAGACTTTGGACGGAAGACATTAGACTTTTGTTTGTGTTCAGGAACTTATTATTAAACACATTTTTAATATGACTACATTAAACTAAAAAATAGTGATTAGGATGGCTCAAGATCTAGTGCCACAAGATCTCGAGAAACAAACTTGCCTCAAGACTGTGCACACATGAGGACAATTATCTTGTATTTTTTTCCTCATATTTTTACATTTGGCTTAGATTAAAAAAAAGGTTAATTTTGCTGAATAAAGCAGTGCTACAATGACACCAAAACTGTTTAAAAAATTAAATATATATAAAAATTGTGAAGCCAAAATTGTGAAGTGAATGGCACTATTTATTTATTCAAAATTGTATAAAAATCTCATCTTGTCTCGTTCTCGTGAGCTGAATCTCGTGACATGTCTCGTCTTGTAGAAATTAAGTCTCATCCAATCCCTACTAGCTTAAAGATCCCATGACATGGTACTTCTTGATGCTTTTATATGGCTCCTTAATGGTTCCCTAATACTGTAAATGAATCCTTCTTCAAAATCAACACTCAGTGCATGAGAAACAGAGATAAGATGAGAAAGAGTATTTTTTCTCCCTCAGAACAGGTCATAATGGGCGTTGTTGCTTGAATGCAAATGAGGAGAAAAGAGCTGGCCAATAGTAGAGGGTGGGGGCGTGGCCAAACGCTCCGCTCTCCGCTGTAGCCCTCAGCTGATCCATTTCCTTGTTTTTGCACGGGGGGAGAGATTTGAAGCGTTCCATTGAAAAATAAACACATTTCCACATAAAATAAAATTAAACCACTGCTGTTCAAAGGTCCAGAGGCTCAGATAAAGGACTTCCGAGCCTAGAAACACTCGGACGTGCCTCCAGGCAAATAAAAAAACGCATTTCGCATTGCCTAGCGCATTCGCAGTCCAAACTCTCTGGGCGTGATTTACAGAGACGCTGAGTACAGACAGACGGGGGTGAAACTGCATTTGCATTTCTTTTTTCGATCTGACGTCAATAAGGTGCCTTGTTCAAAATCGCCCGTTTGAGCTCCGATTTTTTGTAACGCAGAAAAGAATCACAAATGCTCAGTTTAGACATTTCACAACTTTTAACCATGGGGGGGGGCCTAAACAGGGTAGGGGAGCTCACATTAATGTTCAAAAACCTCAGAAAGTGAAAATTTCATGCCATGGGACCTTTAAGATATGGAGATGGATCCCACTGCTCCTGACAGGTTTAACCCAGTGGAGTTGAAAGATGGGTCAAATGCAGATGAGAAATTGTACCCGAACCTTAATTAAAGAAAAAAAAAAGTAAGGGTAATATATATATTTTTTGTACAGCTCTATAGTGAATTCAATCTTGAGCATGTTGAATTTTCCTTGTAGGGAAATAAGTCCACTAAATTTGACTTGCAACCAGTGAGGCTTGGAGCTATGCATCAGAAGAGGCGCAGTCGCCCTTCACTGGTGCCAGCATTTTGGTTAGGAGTGCCAGTGTGGGGATTATCCGACTCTGCATGTTTTTAGCTTATTTAGAAATGCATGATTCTTTTATTCCACTACAGACTAAATATAGCCACGTATAGCCCTTGTATGTGCCTGTTTTCAATCACTCCAACAATACAACACCCACGTCAACAGAAGCAGAGGAAAACCCTTTTACGAAAGCTGTGTCAATAAACCCAACACATGTGCAGACCAGGCCCTGCTCTGCAAAAACAGTAGTAAGTAGTAAGATTTGATCCACAATTTAAAAAGTCCATTCATGTTTGGATAGAAATAGATAAAAAGGTTTCGGGGTGTGGTAGGATTCCCCCGTAGATGTATTCACCGCAAATGGAGCGTGTATTAAAGGCTCGGCCGTAAATAACACAGAGAAAAAAGTGCATAGGATGAGAACGATTAATTGAACACAAAGAGCTTTCCATGACAGTTCTGTCATAGGGTTTCCCTCAAACTTACCTTGGTAAATACTGATTAAGACCCATATTAGGAATGTCTTGTAGGAGAGCGGTCTGCCCTATGAAAAAAACATAACACAACTTATTGGATTATATTATACAGGTAAATGTGAAACATGTTGATTCAGAAAGTTTTCAGAAAAATGGGTGGGTACTATAGGGGCTTTTAAAAAATGTTTTTGTTCATGTTACCGCAAAACTTTGTAAAATTCTGTTTTGAATTTTGCTATCCATTGGTTTCAGAGTGATTAAAGAATTTGGACCATAGCTATAGAAATTCAAATATCAAAATGGTGCCTAATAATGAACAGGATTCAGAAACTTTTAAGAAAAGTTGCAGAGACTAGGTTCAGTGTGAAATTGTAGTTTTTCTTATTCATATTTCTGCAAAACCTTTTAAAACATTTTTTGTTTTTACTTTTCCTTTTTATGAGTTTCAGAGTGAAAAAAACATAGCACCGCTGCATAGCAGGAAGATGAACATCTTTTAAAAGTGAGTTTTGCAAAAATAGTTGAACCAGTGAGTTTTCTTGCTAATGTTTTGTTCCGTTTTACACAACTGACAAGATCATTAGAAACATGTTAAAGGTCCCATGGCATGAAACTGTCACTTTCTGAGGTTTTTGAACGTTAATGTGAGCTCCCCTACCCTGTTTAGGCCCCCCCCCCCATGGCTAAAAGTTGCGAAATGTGTAAACTGAGCATTTGCGATCCTTTTCTGCGTTTGAAAAAAAGACAGCTCAAACGGGCGATTCTAAACAAGTTCCACCTCCCGTCTGAATGTCTACCCACCGTCACAGCCAGAGTTTGGGCCGCGAACGAGCTATGCAATGCGAAATGTGTTTTTTTATTTGCCTGGAGGCACGTGAGAATGTTTCCAGGCTCGGATGTCCTTTATCTGAGCCTCTGGACCTCTGAAACAGCAGTGGTTTGATTTTATTTTTTGTGAAAATGTGTTTTTTTCATTGAAACGCCTCTCCTTTCTTCCTTTGCGCATAAAATGCGGAAGTGGAGCCAGCGCACAGCTCACTGCTGAAACGAGGTAACAGCGGAGAGTTTGCCCCCCCCCCCACCCGCTGCTCTGGCCCGTCTCTGTCCTTCTCATTTGCATTCAAGCAACAACGCCCATAATGAGGTGTTCAGAGACATATTTTTTGACTCTACGGGTCTTTCTCATGCACTGAGGCTTGATTTTGAAGAAGGATTCATTTACAGTATTAGGGAACCATTAAGGCACCATATAAAAGCATCAAGAAGTACCATGTCATGGGATCTTTAATGTTTACTTAAAATGTACCTTTAGGAGATCTTTGTATAATTCTGGATACAACATGGCAACCTCAGACTTGACATCTTTATCAAGAACCAGAGAAAACACAGGAAACATGGTGTAGATGGTGGAATAGCTGAAAAGCAAAGGCAAAACAAATCAATGATTGAGACCTTTTGTGATGACATTTTGTATTTTGAAAGCAAAATTAGCTCCTAACTTTAGATTGCCAGATTCTACAACTAAAACCCAATGGAATTTATCCCAAATGTGTCCTCAGTATGACAGATTCTGGCATCCAAGGTTCAGTTGTGATGTATGGCAGTTTTAAAACCATGTTACTGAAATACAGCCATTAAATATGTGCTTATACATTAAATATGTCACTTTCCTGATAGACGGTACATCACCTGCGTGTTTCCATGGACCTGTTATTGTTTTGCCGAGAATATTCCACACAGTATGGCACTGATATCTCCATGGAGATAAGCATCTGACATCATAGGTCAGATTTCTTTGGCGTGTGAGTGTTGGTGGTCATCAGAGAGGCTGATACCGCTGATTGGCAGCCTCACTTGTCACTCTGCCCCGGGACAGCTGTGGCTACAATAGTACCTTACCACCACCAATTGTATAGTGACTGAATAATGTACAAAATTGTAAATAGACTTTGAGCACTTGGAAAAGCGTGATATTAAGACTAATGCATTATTATAACTCTGTGGAAAAGCGATCACGCAGGAAGAATATGTGTAGTTCAAGCAAGAAAAACGGTCATAAAAACTTCAGTGGAGTAAATGCAAGATAGACGCTTAATGCCATACTGTGGAAAGCTGCAGTCAAAGCAATAAAATCTCCATGGATACAAGCAGACAGCAGACCCTCGACTAGAAAAGTTGCATAGTTCATATGTAATATTTGGATAAGTTCATTAAGAAAATGATTCACTCTACAATGCTTTAGGGATTACAGGATTAGTGTCATAGAAGCTCTAGTATAGTAAATAGCAGCAATTTCAATGATTGAATAGGGCAAAGTTACACAGAGTTCACACATTTCTTTGTTAACTGTGGTGGGAATGGGATTTGGCCCCTAGTTAATAGTTCATATTTTCCCCTTTCTAATATTTCAGCGAGGCTTTAACTGAGAGGAAATGCCAACGCAGCCACATACTCGGTTCATAAGTCATCCTCACCCGATAATCAGGAATCCCTGGTATAGCGGCACAGAGGCGAAATAGAACACAGACGAGAACACCGTCTGTGGAAAAAAGTCACAATGTGTTTACTTCTGTGGCTGATTTTTATAATGTGAAAAACAGAACTAGCAGTGGTCCAAAGTTAGCCCTCACATTATGCAGTCCGAGCATCCAAATTATTCACCACAATGACTTTACAAGCACTTTTCATGACTCATTTTTTTTTTCTCAAAAGCATAGGCAAAATTTGGTTACAGGCCCTTTAAAGTAAGGGTATGTCGATTTTTTTAATATAACATTTCATAAACATGACCTAACTGTGTCCTGATGATGAGGTAAACATGTTTAAATCAGATATAGCTTTATAGTTATTTAATTATAACAAGTATAATGCTGATTTATTCTTAGCTACAAAAACATTGGACATGGTTAGGTTGTTCATATTAGTGTGCTGTTTTGGTTCTCAAGATGACTATCCAGTCAGAAATCAGAATGAGCTTCACATTCATTTGGTTGGTTCAGTTTCAATGTTCCAGTTCCAGAAATCCAGTTAGTTTGATCCTTAACTTCCGTCACTGATTTGAATCCTCTCTACCTAAACTCCAGCACCTGCAGCCATCATGAATCAGTGCGAGACTCCACAAAACACATCATTTTACTCAATAATTCCAAGACCAATATACTGAAAATCGAAATTGTGCTGCAGCAGCGTCTGCGTTTCTAAATCAGAATCACAGACCCAGACGCAGGAGATGTTATGGTTTTGTTGTAGTGAGTCACAGGCTTCCCCTGCTCTCTTCCCCTGAGGACGAGTTTGGACCAGGACATGGGAACAAGACAGAGGAGGGAGAGAGAGAGAGAGAAATATAGAGGGAGAGAAAAGAGAAGAAGACAGGGGGTGAAGAGAAGGGAAAGGAGAGAGAAGATAAGAGACGGTGAGTGGGGAAAAAGGAGTGAGAAATTCGGTAAGGGAGAGCGATGAGAAGGGGAGGGAAAGAGTGAAAGGGAAGAGAGAGAGAAGAGGGACATAGAGGAGGGAGAGAAAGATACAGGGTAGAGCAAGAGATAGAGGCAGAGAGCGCACAAGATAGAGAAAGAATAAATGCGGAGGAGGGAGAGAAAAGCGAGCAAATCCAAACTTCTGAGTCACTAAACAGGGAATCACCCCCTCAACTGTCCAATAACAATACCAGTCTGTCTACAGAACAACAGACTGAAATGACAGAAGCAGATGGTGTGTGGGCAGGGTCACAGTCATGTTAAATGAGTTTACCCTACAATTACAAATAAAAAATAGATGCATCAACGGTGTAACTGATTTTTACTGTCTCAAAAACATCAAAAAGAGAACTAGTTCATTTGAAACAGTTTGCAGTGGTCCAAAGTTGTTTCTCACTTACCTTATGCATTCTGAGCATCCCAAGTATTCACCAAGATGAGTTAATAAATGCTTCTCACAACTTTAAGAGACCAGTGAGGACTTTTGCCACAATGGTAAAGCTAACAGCAACTAGCATGCTAAGGCACACTTCCTGATGTAAAAATGCTTTATAGTTAGATGCAGACAGTACACAATGGGCATATTTTGCCTCAAAAGTTGCTTATACAATATAGCTGTACTGAGCCAAGGCAAATTTTGATCCAGTACATGGTAAAAATCGGGTACAGTGCTTTTAAAGGGATATGCCACTCCCAGGTCAAATTTGGGCATCTCCCCACAGTCCAGAGACTAAAATAAGTGGTGGAAAGCGTTTTCCTGCTCACCCAGCCATCGTCCGAGTCTGTCGCCACTGACCGCCGTGGTATCTGCAGCTCCTCCGCCTTAGACTGGAGTCTAACGTCGCCAGAGAAAGATTTCGGCCAAAAGGAATTAATTTGCTCGATGCTTTTCCCAATTACTTTATGTGTAGTGTGCATTCATATCGAGTGCAAATAAATGTGCAAATCAACACGGAGAGCTTGCCTTGGTCATTTTGGGTGGGAACTATTTTCCAGTGCGGAAGAATACAGTCGAATCACGCACCACGTTGTGCAACAGGGGAACTCCCTTCCCGGTGCGTAACTGGGATTCCCCTGGCAACGTGCTGCGTGATTCGACTGTATTCTTTCGCACTGGAAAATAGTTCCCACCCAAAATGACCAAGGCAAGTTCTCCGTGTTGATTTGCACATTTATTTGCACTCGATATGAATGCGCACTACACATAAAGTAATTGGGAAAAGCATCGAGCAAATTAATTCCTTTTGGCCGAAATCTTTCTCTGGCGACGTTAGACTCCAGTCTAAGGCGGAGGAGCTGCAGATACCGCGGCGGTCAGTGGCGACAGACTCGGACAATGGCTGGGTGAGCAGGAAAACGCTTTCCACCACTTATTTTAGTCTCTGGACTGTGGGGAGATGCCCAAATTTGACCTGGGGGTGGCATATCCCTTTAAAGGGATGAAATATACAGTAGATTAGAAACAGAAATATTTACAGTGAGTGCAGTAAAAATATGATGACAGATAAAATATTATTTATTGTAATTATCTCTAGCTAAACTTCTGTGGTAGTTACCTGCATGGTGCTGATGCAGAGGCTGCGGTGGATCACAAACTGACTGAGAGCGGCTGATCTCTTGTAGCTGTTGCGTCCGTGGACCATTAGGAGGCGCCCCAAATGTTTGAACTGGGTCACAGAGAAGTCCGCAGCCAGAGATGCCTGCTTACCCTCCTGTTACGCAGACACCGCATAGAAAGGCAAGGATGAGAAAAATTAGCCATTAGCAAATCACAAAGGCTTTAATAAGTAACAAACTTCTTCTGAAAAGTGATTATTGTATTAGTTTGTCAATTCAGGTGTCAGTCTTTAAAGGTCCCATGGCATGACATTTTCACTTTCTGAGGTTTTTGAACATTAATGTGAGCTCCCCTACCCTGTTTAGCCCCCCCCCCCCCCCCCCCATGGCTAAAAGTTACCAAATGTGTAAACTGAGCATTTGTGATCCTTTTCTGCGTTTGAAAAAAAGACTCTGATTCTGAACAAGGGAACTTTCTGACATCACACTCAGGGAAAGGTTTCCACCCCCCTCTGGATGTCTACCCACTGTCTCTGGAAATCACGCCTAGAGAGTTTGGACCGCAAACGAGCTACGCAATCCGAGATGCGTTTTTTTATTTGCCTGGAGACACGTGAGAATGTTTCCAGGCTCGGATGTCCTTTATCCGAGCCTCCAAACCTCTGAAACAACAGTGGTTTAATTTTATTTTCTGTGGAAATAGTGTTTTTTAAATGGAAATCGTCTCATATCCTCCTCCACGCTTAAACATGGAAGTGGGGCCAGCACACAGCGCACCGCTAATCCAGGAAAAAGTGGAGCATTTGGCCACACCCCCACCCCCTGCACTGGCCTGTCTTTGTCTTCCTCATTTGCATTCAAGCAACAACGCCCAGAATAAAGCGTTTTAGAGACATATTTAGCCTCATGAAGACAGTCAGAGTCATATCTCATGCACTGAGGCTTGATTTTGAAGAAGGATTAATTTACAATATTAGGGAACCATTAAGGCGCCATATAAAAGCATCAAGAAGTACCATGTCATGGGATCTTTAAGTCACTTCTTCTGGATGTGTTTAAAATGTGAACTTTGAGCAGAATCTCATTGTTTAAACATAAACACCACAATGCTTGTCTGGAAAATCTCAATTTGATATTTTTCCCAAATGGTGCAGCCCTACACTGTAGACTGAATCTTGACCAACTGTAAAATTAAAGTGCCTTTGATAGGTTACGCTACTTCTTGCTAAACTTCTTAAAAACCTTTTTCCAGTTGGCCTTTTTTTTTTTTTTTTACCTAGCAATCATATTTTACACTGGGCCAAAACTCCTCTAATGTACACAGGGTTATTATCTGACAGGGATGGGACAAGATCTCATACCACAAGATCTCGTGAGACAAAATTGCACAAATGTGGAAAATTATGTCATGAGATTATTTTCCTCATATTTTTACATTTGCCTTGGATAAAAAGAGGGTTAACTTTGCAGAGTAAGTCCTCTTGAGAAGCTTTAATTCCAAAAAGCAATGCCACAATGACAGCAAAACTATAAAATGAAATAAACCAAAAATTGTGAAGCCAAAATTGTGAATTGAATGGCACAACTCATTTATTAAAAATTATATCAAAATCTTGTGCCATGTCTTATCTTGTAGAGGTTGTCTCGTCCCATCCATATTATCTGACATAAAAACTCAGAATGAGCCTGACCAAACATCTGACAAAGGTCGTTTGCCTGAGAACCACTGTTAACTGGCCTCTACTTTGACGTGAGAAGTTTGATCAGTTTTCACAGCTTTTATTGTCCCTCTTGTCAACAGCAGAGGAATCATCTGTCCGTTTCTCTGGACTTCAATGGATTGTTGTCATCGCGCTCACACTCTGAGCCTTACTTTGCCCTCCACTCCCACGCCACAGTCCGCTTCCTGGATCATGCTCACATCGTTTCCTCCATCTCCTGAGAGAAACAAAATCATGTATGTGTTAAAAGGCTAGATCATGCACAATTCAGCCAATTCAAACTATTTAACATTGGTATTTTACATTGTATTACTTAAAGGTACATTGTGTAACATTTCTGGTAAAGGGTCAGCCACCTGTTCTCATCTCCATGAAGTTGTTATTGCGTTGTCTGGAACACAGTATTTAAACTTACTTTCAACTTATCTATCGCCATCCAGACAAGCAGGTAATGCCACCTAGCCAAGTTACAGTTCAGATCTATGGAGAGGCGATTCCTCTGTGCAATTAATTCAATTTTGATCAAGATTTTGTCTTTTCTATTGATCAGCTTGAGTCTTTTTAATGGTGAAGTCTACAGACAATCTTCTTGAGCGTAAAAAGTCCAATGAGTCTTCCCACGGTTTATGTTATTAGGTTCTTTTTTTTTTGACGTTTTTTTGAAGAGTTTATTTTCACACCTGACAGTTTTGACTTCTCACTAGAGACCTTCCTCGGAGTCATCGTGTGGTGTTGCTGTGACGTGTCTAGTCAGCTGATTTATACAGGTTTTGGCGCTCCACCAGTAGAAAAACAGTGTGGAAGATGTGGTTTTTGAGCAGATCCATAATTTAGAGTGTAAAATATAATCTATTCCAGTGGTTCTTAACCTGTGGTATGGTTCACAAGCTCCTTCAGAATTGAGAGTTTATTAGTATAGAGATCCTTTTTGATAATAGAGATCCTTTTTTGTCCAATCATTGTCAAGACCACTTGATTCTTTGTCATGGTGCATTTTCAAGGTACAAAATAGCAAATAGTGGACACTAATTGTTAATGTCCAGGAAATTAATATTGAAAGTTATTTAACTTCTTAAAAAAAAGGTTTAAAATAAAATGAAAAGAAAATTGCAATTGATTAATAGAATGGAAAACATTTTTGTACCTAAAAAAAGAAACAGGCATGTGAGAGGGAGTCACCTCTCCACAGAACTGACCTGTAACTTGGGCTGGTTTAGAAAGGTTTAATGCCATATTTGAAACATTTCAGATGAAGTGATAACATCTCCAAAAAGCATTTGATGGACACTCCACAAGAAAATGTTCACAATGCACTTTTAATGCCAACACTTTGAAAAGTAATGTGTTTTAGTGTCTTACCCACGGCGCAGGTGAGTTTTCCGGTGCGTTCCTGAAGTAACCGTACAATCTGGGCCTTTTGAGTGGGAGCACACCTACAGCACACAACCGCAGGGCACTGACAGGCCAGCTCCATAAACTCATACTCGTAATATTTCAGACAAACCTGCAAAGAAACCACAAAAAACAACCAGCTAAAGACACCACGCGTAACTGAAATATCAACCCCAAAATGGAGATTAAATTTGGAGCAACCACAGACCACATCCAGGGCTGGTGCAGTGCTGCTGATAGGCTATTGTATTATTGTATCCTAATAGACAAACATGGTATCGTCGAAAAAACATTAGGTGCGATATTACCATAATTTTCAGACTATTGAGCCCACCTGAATATAAGCCGCTTCAACTAAATTTTCAAAGAATTTTATTTCTGTACATATATAGGCCGCACCTGTCTATAAGCCGCAGGTGTCCACGTCTTCAAGAACGTTTTCAAGTTCGGGGCATCTACTTTTATTGCCTCTGAAAGCTTTTGTCGTCTTTTTGCATTGAGTCAGTTCATCACGCTGCCATCGCCAGCATCTCACTATCGACTCATCAATGGCAAGCTCACGTGCAGCAGCTCTATTTCGTTCTTCAACAGCCAGATCGATTGCCTTTAACTTAAAAGCTGCATCATATGCATTTCTTTGTGTGTTTTCCATGAGAAGGGGGTGTGCAAGAAGTGCAAAATAACTGTTCATAACAAAATCAAACTAACCACTCCTAGGCACACCGTCTCTTCACCTGTCTGTCTCGCTCTTACTCGCTCGTCATTACACGCTCTACTGAGCATGTCTCTGCATGTCTGCAGAAAGAGCCGCTGTCCTGTTTGGGATCATGTCAGTGTCTGGGATCATGTCAGTGTTTCGTAGGATTTCAGCAGATTTCAGGCTCTCCCGGGAGTCGGGGCTTCTTGTATCAATCAGGTATGAGTGGATGTCCGGCTACTGAAGTTTGAGAGGTTTCTTCTTGTCATTTAGGCCTCACCTGCATTTAAGGTATAGGGGTCATTAAGACGTATCCTGCTTACTAATGTTCATTTAGTATCATAACTTATTTTATCACACGGCAATAAAATGTTTTAGTCCGCTGACAACAGCGCTCGCTAATGCTGCAACTTCATGTTGAGTGCACAGACAGTGGCGCTTTCTGCACTCAGGCTGTGCCACATCTGATGAGTTCATAAACAAATAATCCGTCCATATATTAGCCACATCATTGTAAAAGCCGCATGGTTCAAAGTGTGAGAAAGAAGTAGCAGCTTATAGTCCAGAAATTACGGTATACAAAACTGACTCATGTTATAATCAAAAACATACCTGGAGTGGTGTTTTGTTTCATTCACACGAGTTTGAGTAAGCCATTATTATTTGTCTGTCTACATCTTCCAAGCTCAAAATGCTCTGTTGCACCTTGTTTAGTAGCAACTGGAAATTCCAGGGCTGAAATCATCCAAATGATACTAATGTAGGTTTTATGGGGCTTAAAAGCACAGTGGAACTCTTCCCATATTAAGACATGACATCACTAGGTGGAACAGTGTTTTCTGTTTGAGAGAAGAACTCAGGCTAAATATGAAGATCTATATGCAAATATAGATCAGAAAATTGTGTAATATAAGCCTACATATTTAAAGGTGCATTGAGTAACTTTCTGGTGGAGGAAATGCCACCTGTCACTTAGCTCTGGAGATTGCTTTGCTTTGAATATTTCATAGAATATCCGACGGTGGTTCTGGACGTTTCCAGAATGCATAGATTGCCAGTCAGCCCCTGCCTGGGCCACAGCGTGCCCCTTTGTCTCCTCATGCTTTCACAGGTTTTGACCTAAATCTGTACAATTTGACTAAAAGTCCAGTGTCTCCCTCTGCCTCCATAGGCGAGTCTGCCTCTGGGTGCACGGTGCCGTCTGCCCTGCTCCCTCTCTGATTCAGCCGTAGCTCCTCACCTTTTCTCCTTTTTTGCTTCTTTTCATTATAAACCAATTTACGGAAACTAAACAAGCTCATTAAGCGTATGCGACATCGTATGTGTTTCTGCTGATATCACTAGCGTGTGTGCACGTGTTTCTACCACTAATTGTAACGCACACATGCTTTTATGGTTAATATATTAAAGAAACGCATGCCAAACTTTAAATCTGGATTTCTGATTCTTTTTTTCCCTCCCCCCCATATCACCTAATACAGCGTTACCTCCAGTGAGTCTCCAGATATGACCAGAGCACAGTCGTGTTTTCTTCTGAAGGCGTTGAGCTCCAGGTGGGCCTCTCCTCGTGTGGTCACCTGCAAAAGAAACCACATTTAAACAAAGTCACAAACTCACATGAAAACAAAGGCACAAACTAAAATAAGAGGTGAGATACAGATCTACAGTCTACAGGCTCTGAGGAGTAACTGCTATTGTGTTGAGTCATAACAAAGGTGACCACATTCAGGATGCTGTGATAAGAAAGATTTTCTTCTAAAGGGAGCGTTATATTGTCAAGATAATATCAAAATAAATGATTTAAAGGAATGCAAAATGACAATACAGAGCAGCTATAATAAAAATGTTGAAATTAAAAACATCAAAAAGAACAGCATTCAAGAACAATGATTTTGTGCATTTTTGCATGTTATGTATGCTGAGTGTTATAAAGTAATAGTTATACGCTAATGTGCAATACTTAAACCACAACCAAGTCATTTACAGTTATAATTTCATCACACAATTTTCACCAAATTGTATCACATTTATATTTTTTCCAATTTAACACAATCATTTAATTGTTAACTGCTAAGGTAACCATCGAAATTTCTCATCTTTCTAAAATCCATGGTTAAGACCTCCTGACCCTGTAGTTCAGAGCTCTACACACATGACCTGAAATGCATGGGATACTTGTATTACTGTACTTGTACTGTGCACTAAATCTATATTTACAAAGCTTTGCTAATCTAATCATAACGTTTTGTTTAGATATACTTCCAAAAGTGTTCAGCGTCTATAAATACAGCTTTATGTCAAAATCCTGGACCATATCAAAATAATTTTAGCATAACATCAAACCACATGAAATAAACTGTGGTTTGAAATAACTGTGTCAAATTCAAAAACAGAGAGTCTAAACAAAGCAAAGGCTGGAGTAGATCTGTCAGCACACCCACTGCTCTGGTATTTGACTTCTATAGTGTATTAACGGCTAACTCAGAACATAATTTAGATCGCCATGTTATCTTTTTTTGTTTTGAAAAGGCTATAAATGCTGAAAACAATGTATCAACATGTTTAATATGTTTCAGTTTTGTTTTTGAAGCTCTGAGTCTCCTCTCTCTGTGTCAAGTCACTCCCCCTTCAGAGCCCAATCGCAACACAATCAGCACGCATCCCATTAATGAAACTATTGCACATCGCATCACATTTGTCAAGTTGTTATGTACAATTCAGTGTTATGCTTTTGTGTATTTATGGAGAATTGTTGTGCGGGAACATGGGTTAACGTAGGCTTGTCGGCGGAGCCTTGGACAGAATCTTAAAGCTGGTAATAAGATTCAAACTAGTGAAGCATGTTTTTAATGAAAGAACAATGTTATAACAATGTACAAAGTAAAAAAAAAAAAAAAATCAATTTTGCATAACACCCCCTCTTTAAGCGATGTTAATTCACAACACAGCTTTGAAAGTGACCAGGAAACGAATCCAGATG
The DNA here is from genome assembly GCA_036785185.1 of Paratrypauchen microcephalus. NCBI lineage: Eukaryota > Metazoa > Chordata > Actinopteri > Gobiiformes > Gobiidae > Paratrypauchen > Paratrypauchen microcephalus. The sequence continues at coordinate 1,080,305 of JAVJIX010000205.1, forward strand.
TGTGTGTTTAAATACCACTCTGCACTCCCCCTCTCCCGGGACCCCTGTGGTTTTTAAGCCTCTGCCAACCATTGTCATGCTCCATAGTTGAAACCGCAGTTGTACGCAAATCTTAACCTTCTTTTGCTCTGGCCCTGATCCAAAGGGGAAGCCTATCAAGCTGTGAAAGAGCCACAGACCTGCAAAACAAATTAGGAAGCAGGCCCGTAGCATGTTCCCATTGGGAGTGGTTCTGCTGGTTTGTTCTTTTTGATATAGGACACAAGGTTTTGCAGGAGGAAAGGTAATTTATTAAGCTGTAGACATGTCCTGAATAGCACAGGGTTTTTGAAGACAGTGAAACAGGAAGCGGTCCTGAGATGACCTTTGAAAATGGGTGGGCAATATTGACAAAAATTAATAGCTACATTTTACTTTGTCAGTAACGGTAATCAAATATAACTTTTGCATCCATCAGAAATGTACTAAATGCTTGCCTAAAGTGGGGGTATTTTATATTTTACTTTCATAGTGTATTAACTGTCATGATTATAAAGCTGTAGTGTATTGTTTTGTATCACATTTTTGTATATTAATGTGGAATTGTCGTGTGGGAGCCTGGGTGATGTAGGCTTGTGGGCGGAGCATTAGACAGCTAACTGTAAAGAGTGTTCGAATAGGGCCAGGAAAGATTGCTAGATTACTCAAACTTGCATGGATAATATCTAAAATCTGTTCAGACATGTTTTTGATGATGGAAGTCAATTTTGCATAATATCCCCTTTTCTCTTCTCGTTTCAAATATCACACAAAAAGTTAATGGACAGTCAAATTAAATAAACAAAAATTAACATGGCCAATCTGCATCCTATAGATACAAAGTAAATACAGTGCTTAAACCTAATAATAACTCTCACTGATCTCAATCTTCGCTACCTAACACCCAGCACCTGCAGTCAACCTGAATCAGTGTTAGTGCAGTTTCTTCAGCTCAGTGAGTGAATTCTAACGGTTCTGAGCTTTCACATGAGGCGTGGTCTGTCCATACAGTGAGAATGAAGAAAAAAATATATGCAGGTTTAGGCACTGGCAACTCAAGCTCAGTTGATCTTTTTAAAACCAGTAAGAGCAGAGGCCAGACCCTAACAAATACAAATTTACATTTTTGTTATGCTTGTTTTGATCAACTTTTTATGCAGCTTTGACAATTTTCTAATTATGGACCATACACTTTGCATGTCTTCAATGACCATTTTGATATTATCTGTAGACTATCTATCCTGCCTCTATCCCTGAGCACTGGAGTTCCATGAGAATGTTGGAGCAGCTGCAGCACACACTCACAGGTCTGAAGACATGGATGTCCTGGGAGCGGGTGATCAGATGGGCGTTCTTGGCTGTGCAGGTTGCAGTCTCCAGTTTGTCTCCTGTCAACATCCAGACCTGAACAGAGAAACACAGATGCAGAAAATGCTGAACCATGTTGAGAATACACATAGATGTACACACGCTCTAGTTACAATGTAATTATGTTAAAACACAGCCTATGCAATTGAATGTCTCTGCTGTATATGAGCAAACTAATAAGAGTTACACATATAAAAGTAATAATATGAAAATCAAACAATAAATCCAGGTTGTCTTCATTTTCTAGACTTTCAGGTTTCCGTACAACTCAATGAGCGTTTTAATTATTTTATTTAATTACATTATTACATCTTTACTCCTGTATTATTCCCTTTGATCCCAGAGTTCCAGTTGTGTGAAATTGTACATATTTAACCCTGTATTTGTCACCTTGATGCCTGCATTCCTAAGTATCTCCAGTGTGGGTCTGACGTCTGTCTGCAGCTGATCCTCCACTCCGGTCAAACACAGAAGCTCCATCTCCATCTCCAGACTCTCGATCACTGTCGCCACCTTCAGGGAGCGGTCATGGACGCTCAGTTTGGCCTGAACATAACGCGCCTGGAGACAGAAAACACAACAACAATAATGACACAAGGCAATTAGTGTAGCACAATTTGTATGCAAAGTAATTCACAGTACTTTATATAATAAGAAAGACATTAAAATCACAATACATACAAATAAAAATCATCAATGATCATCATAAAATCATTAGAAGAGTGCAGAATAAAAACCTTTCAGTCATATGCAGCTAAACAGAAGCACTGTGCCTTGAAGGAGTCAGAGCAGGATTCTTTCTCACATGTTCATGAAAGACTTAACATTTCAGTTTTATGCAGCTAAAATCTAACTCTCCATTAAAATCAACAGAATTTGCTTAATAGGCCAACGTGACCTTTCAGGCCAATGTGACCTTTCAGGCTTTATGAATATACAGTTGTATGAAAATGTTTGGGCACCCCTCTGAGGTTGCATAATAATTATATTGTATATAAATATATTGCACTTGCTGCTTTTTGCACTTCTGATTAGATGCTAAACCACATTTCGTTACCTGTATTTATGCATGTGCAATGACAATAAAGTTGAATCTAATCTAATCTAATTGAATCTGTCTTCACAGAAAATGATCAGTGGCATGTCATTCATTTTCCCATAAAAGCCGAGGACTGGGTGGTTTCCCACACAGAAGTGTTGTAATATTCATCTGTATGAAATTAAATCAAATGTGAAAAAAGAAAATGTGGGCATCCTTTTCATTTTGTTGCTTTGAATACCTGTAGCTAATCAAGAGAGTAATTGGAACACAAATTTGTTTTGATGAGCTCATTAAGCCTTGAACTTCATAGACTGGTGCATCCAGTCATGACAAAAGGTATTTAAGGCAGCTAAATGCAAGTTGTTCTTCTTCTCTTTGACTCTTCTCTGAAGAGTGGCAACATGGGGGCCTCAAAACAACTCTCAAATGACCTGAAAACAAAGATTGTTCAGCATTATGGTTTAGGGCAGTGCTTCTCAAATAGTGGGGTGTGCCCCCCCCCTGGGGGGGAGGGGGCACGGTGTGATGCCGGGGGGGGGGGTTCTACTAGAACTAAGTGTAATTGCACATCAACATCAGTAGTTGGCAGTGGCGCTCTCATTGTTGCTCTGGGGCAGGGGTCGGCAACCTTAAATATGTGATATACGCACAGAACAGACAGACAGACATCAGCAGAACATCCTCTGTCACAGAAAACACACGTATACAGTAATCCCTCATTTATCGCGGCGGTTAGGTTCCAGAAATAGCCCGCAATAAGAGAAATCCGCGAAGTAGGACAACTTTATATTTTACAATTATTCTACTTGTTTTAAGGCTGTGAATGCCTCACCACACACATTATACGCTTTTCTCAGACTGGAATTAACCTTTTCTCACATTTGTTCTCATTTGTTCCCGGAAGCCCCGCCGGACGCGCGTACACCGGGGCTGCGAGCACGAGATAGAACCGCTGCACCCGGACCACGTGGTCACAAGAAAAAAATTGAGAAGCACTGGTTTAGGGGAAGGCTACAGAAAGCTATCTCAAAGATTTCAGCTGTCAGTCTCCACTGTGAGGAACATAGTGAGGAAATGGAAGGGCACAGGCACAGTTCTTGTTAAGGCCAGACGTGGCAGGCCAAGAAAAATATCAGAGAGGCAAAGACGAAGGATGATCAGAATGGTCAAAAACAACCCACAGACCACCTCCCAAGACATGCAAGGCGTCACTGTGCATAGGTCAACAATACAGCACAATTTGCACAAGGAAAGGCTGTACGGCAGAGTGATGTGGAAGAAGCCTTTTCTTTGCAGATGCCACAAATTGAGTCGCTTGAGGTTTGCAAAAGCACATTTGGACAAGCCAGCTTCATTTTGTAATAAGGTGCTGTGGACTGATGAAACAAAAATTGAGTTATTTGGTCATAACAAGATGCGATATGCATGGCGGCAAAAGAACACAGCATTCCAAAAAACACTTGCTACCCACAGTAAAATTTGGTGGAGGTTCCATCATGCTGTGGGGCTGTGTGGCCAGTGCCGGTACTGGGAATCTTGTTAAAGTTGAGGGTCGCATGGATTCCACTCAATATCAGCGGATTCTTGAGAATAATGTTCAACAATCTGTCACAAAGTTGAAGTTACGCCGGGGCTGGATATTTCAACAAGACAACGACACACAACACTGTTCAAAATCTACTCAGGCATTCATGCAGAGGAACAAATACAATGTTCTGGAATGGCTATCCCATTGCCCAGACTTGAATATCACTGAAAATCTGTGGGATGATTTGAAGCAGGCTGTCCATGCTCGGCAATCATCAAACCTCACTGAACTAGAGATGTTTTGTAAAGAGGAATGGACCAATATACCTTCATCCAGGATCCACACACTCATTAGTGGCTATAGGAAGTGTCTAGAGGCTGTTATTTTTGCACATTTGTTAAACCACTGTTAAACCTAATTTCACTGCTGAAATATTACTGTGTCCATTAGTTATTTGTTAGATCAAAATGACGTTGTGGACCCAAACACCCAATTATTTATAAATGAAAATTGTGCACAAATGTGCATGTAAAACAGGTAAAAGTAAACCATACAAATAGTAGCTGCAAGCTACTAGTGACATATGCACTGTAGTAATAGCAATTTAAAGGTGCAGTATGTAACTTTTCTGGTGGAATGCTTTACTTAAAATGTCCCACAGCACGGCATACATTTCTCCATAGAGATGAGCATGCCATGTTTCAGATCTGTAGAGAGGCAAGCCTTTTCAAAGTAAGAATGCAGTTACATCTGTAATTGAATAAAGACCTTTAATGCCATGCTGCGCAAGATTCCAGGCAAAACAATTACTTGTCCATGGAGACGTGGAGAGGGTAGATCCTCCATCAGTAAAGTTACGCAATGCACCTTTAATAATATTATTATCATTATTATTATCATTATTATTATCATCATTATTAATTATAATAATAATAATAATAATTATTATTATTATTATTATTGTCATTATTATTGTTATTATTATTATTAATAATAATAATAATAATTTTATGTACTTTACATTTTAACAAAATCTCAAAGTGCTTTAAGTGTTGCATAGAAACAGTGCAAAAGATTCAGACATTCCCTATGCAATTTTTATTGTACAAAACAAAACTACAGCTTCTAGATCTAAAATCTTAAAATTTAGTTTATTGTAAAGATTCCCAATAATAATAATAATACAATTCTTCAGACCCTGCATATACAGTTCCATCTCAAAATTCTTTTACAAATGCTTAACTGCCTTTTCTTGCACTATTCTTTCAGATATAATATAGTGTTTATAAATGTATCCACTATCCACCAGGTTGTGGGCATAATTTACTATTTTGTTCGAACAATTACATTAACATAGATATTGTCAATACGGCTCCATGCCAAACGGCTATTCTACAAATGCTTCAATGCCATTTGTTGAACCTGTCCATAAAAATAGTTCAAATATAGAAAACAGACATTGTACGCCCGTGTTGTTTCTTGCTCCGAGGATAATTTGAAAGTCCAAACAATCTGAGCGTGAGTCAGACAGGAAGAGGGTGAGTCAGCTGTGAGTCAGAGCTCCAGGCTGAGAGGGGGGAGACAAGGGAGTGATGGCCCAAAACAATGACTGCTCCCTGGGTGTGAGGAGGAGGGAAATGCAGGGGCTCCTGGAGGTCAAGGCTCTTGCTTACAATACAAAGCCACATTTGATTTTGGGACATGATGTTTTATTGTGGTAACAAAGTTTATAGCAGTTGTTAAGGGCTAATTTTGGGGACAAATCAGTTTTTTTGCATTTCATTTAATGTGAACTATCATTTCAAAATTAATTTACATTTACACCTTTGCAAGTATGTCACATTTTAGAATATGCAATACTATACTGTACAATGACTTATGGAACAATCGACTGAATGTTTTTAACATTCATTCACTGTTTTGTTTTTTTGTCTTGATGGAGGGTACACCACCAGCTTGTCTCCATGAAGATGCTATCACTTTGCCAGGAATGCTCCACCATATGGCATTAAACTTATTCCTCTTTAAGAAGATATGCATGACACCACCATGCCAAGTTACAGGTCAGAGCTGTAAAGAGATGTGAATGAAGAATGAATGTTTTTCAAGGTATTTGGAATAATAAAACACTAAATGCAGTATAATGGAATAAAGATATCTTCAATGCCAAACTGTGGAACATTCCAGGCACAGCAATAACATCTCCATGGAGACAAGTAGGTAGCAAATCCTATAACAAAAGAGCTACATAATGAACCATTACATTTCTACATTTCCACTGTCAGCTTTTTTATTATTATTAGGGGTTAACCTGGCTTGTACTTGGTGAAGTATTGTTAAACAAAATCCTTGAACTATCCATGTGAAAAATACCAATAATCTGTATATTTGCAACAGAAACTACCTAAATTAACTGGAATGGCTTGTGGTTAATCCAAAACACAAAGCACAGCTAAGATGTAAAAACAATAAAACATGAAAACTAGCAATACTGGCAATAGTATGCTAGTGCGAGTGTTTATTTAACCCTCACCTCAAAATCCTGGTACTGCTCCTCTGTCAGTGATTTCTTAGACACAACCAGGACCCTCAGGCCTTCACGAGCCATGTTTCCACACTAGAAAAACATCAATATATAATTAAAGCCGCAAGCGGCGTTGGTCGGGACCTCGCACCTGCGTTTGTTCGTCTTACTGAGACGCACAGCCATACCAAATTTCGTGTGCCTGGCACAATTATCTCACTTCCTGTTGGGCGTGGCCATGACATTGTAGATACCCTGTCAGAACAGACCCTGTCAGACCCTGTCAGACCCTGTCAGACCCTGTCAGACTCTGTTAGACTCTGTTAGACTCTGTTAGACTCTGTTAGACTCTGTTAGACCCTGTCAGACTCTGTCAGACCCTGTCAGACCCTGCATGTGGCCTACATGCTGAGGCCTACATGAACCTTCGATGCTTGTCCCCACATTGCTGCTTGCAGCTATATCAGATCAAAGGTACAAAGATCAAAGACCTTTGATCAGGGCGTTGCCTAGCAACAAATACCTCCCATTCATAACTCATCACTCCCATTCAATAAATACCTAATTTTATCGATCCGCCGTATCGTCATATTACCGCCTATTTGAAAATCCTTCGCAATTTAACATCTCCAACGTCTTAAGATTATGTTCACCAAAATTTAAGCCTATCTGAGGTACGGTGTAGGAGAAGTGTTTCAAATTCCATACCTAACTTTATCGATCCGCCGTATCGTCATATTACCGCCTATTTGAAAATCCTTCGCAATTTAACATCTCCAACGTCTTAAGATTATGTTCACCAAAATTTAAGCCCATCTGAGGTACGGTGTAGGAGAAGTGTTTCAAATTCCATTCTATGTCCAATACCCAAAAATCACACAAAAGCCCAATTATCTCACTTCCTGTTGGGCGTGGCCATGACATTGCAGTGAGGCGTTTGTTCGTCTTATTGAGATACACGTCCCTACCGAATTTCGTGCGCCTATCTTAAACGGTATGCCAGCCCCGAAAGACAACGCGCTAGGGGGCGCTATCGAGCTCCTGGGGGTCACTGGGGGACGGGACTTTGTGTGGTCGTACTGGCAGCACTTTGTGATGCCCGTGCAAAGTTTCGTTCGTTTTGAAGCATGGGAACATGCTCAAAATTGCCCCAGCGAGTGTGAACAAGAACAAGAATAATAATAATAATAATAGGGAAACAAAGCAACAACAATAGGGACCTTCGTCCCCCTTCGGGGCTCGGTCCCTAATAATGCGTTACATCATAAAAAAAAAAAAATAACTTGAACCATTTGAATGTCATTTGCATGAATTTGTGTAACAGACCTCCTCCTCCAACCAGTCGTTGTACTGAACTATCCCAGCCATCACCACATCTGCTCCCTTCATGTAGAAAGTGATCTCACCATTCGATTCATCCTGAGAAACAAAGTATAACATTAATAAGTAGATTTACTAGTAGTAGCAATTAGTAACAATTGAATGTAATTTGTACTTTTTAGTGTAGTTTACATACACTATATACTTAGATACTAAAATCAACATTTTTTGCACACACTGGACAAATACAATTTTAATGGCTTTACATTTTTATTCTTATCATATGCTATTATTTAAGAAATTGCCTTCAGTTAAATTTGTATAGCTATTTGAAAATAAGTCAGAAATAAACTTGTTTCATAATAATCCTAGATTTTTTTGTTTTTATTATTATTATTATTTATTTATTTATTTATTTTTTACAATTTTCCAAGAGCTAACTACAATGAAATAACTCTGAAACTACCACACCTATTTGTTTACAGGTGTGGTAGTTTCAGAGTAATTTCATTACAGTAAGTTCCTCCCTTCAGGCAGATAAAGGCAGTGTCCACCATTGTCTGACCAGAACTGAATAAGCAGCTTGGATGAGCTGCGAAACATATTCGACCAAATAAACTTTTGTCCAGTTGACAAATTGAATTTCTCCTTTTGCCATGGATTCTACCTGGACGACTGAGGGATTCTATACACATTTCAATAGAGATTGGTAAATCATCCAAATGATTCTAGTGAAGGTGTATGGAGTTTAAAAACACAATGGAGCACTTCTTGTATTTCCACATGACATCACAAAGTGGTACTGAATATTTTCGGTTTGAGGAAACAATTCAGACTAAATATGCAGGGTTTGTGTGTTAAACATGTGAATGAAACAAAACACAACTTCAGGTGTGTTTTTGATAACTTAGACTTAAGACAAACTTTATTGATCCACAAGGGAAATTGTTTTGGGTATGGTAGCTCACTCATCAAATATAATATATAATATATAACAGAGGGTAAAAGAACAAAAAGAAAAATAGATGGAAAAGCAACCAAAGAGCAATAGACCTGTGTCAGATGAGACACAATTATATACATAAGATAATGGTAATAAATATATATGTACAATCAGATTTAAATAGAAAAGTAGTAGTCAATTACAAAATACAGTATCAAATATGATGTACAGTACCAGCTGTATACAGAGTATTATCTGTTACATAAGGGTGAGTTGTTGTGCAGTTGTATGGAGTATGGTAAGAATGTAGTCCTGTATCTCTCACTGTTTGAGCGGAGCTGTAGGAGCCTGCTGAAGAATGAGCTCCTCTGTCCCTCTATGGTCTGGTACAGTGGGTGAGAAGTGTCCTCCTGTCCCTCACTGTGACAAATGTCTCCAGGTCACAGCCAATCACATGACCAGCTTTGCGGATCAGTTTGTCAATCTGTCCGATGTCTTTTTTACTGGTGCTGCTCCTCCAGCAGACTACAGCAGAGTACAGGGCGCTGGCAACCACAGACTGGTAGAAGATCTCCAGTAACTTACTGCACACATTGAAAGACCTGAGCTTCCTGAGGAAGTAGAGTCTGCTCATTCCCTTCTTGTACACAGCATTAGAGTTGTCCCTCCAGTCCAGCCTGTTGTTCACATGAACGCCCAGGTACTTGTAGCAGTCCACGATCTCCACCTTGTGACCCTTGATGTTAATAGGCTCCACAGGTGTCCTCATCCTCCTGAAGTCAATTACCAGTTCCTTGGTCTTGTCTAAGTTCAGGAGCAGATAGTTTGCCTGGGACCACTCCACAAAATATGCAATCAGTGTCCTGTACTCCATCTCCTGTCCATCCCTGATACACCCTACCACCGCAGAGTCATCAGAGAACTTCTGCAAATGGGATGACTCTGATCTGTACTGGAAATCAGAGGTGTAAAGAGTGAACAGGAACGGAGACAGGACTGTACCCTGAGGGGCTCCTACATTGCTGACCACAGTATCAGACAGGGTGATAAGGAAACAACATTACAACACTGATCAGACAAAAGAATAAGAGTCTCTTTACCATGAACTACTTATGTTTTTTCATGTTTTAAGACAGAAAACGTCTGGTACTGTGCCTTTAACATTAAATAATAAACCAAAAGCTGGCAGGCAATTGTAGCATGGGGCAGGAGTGCCTAGGAAATGCAGTGTTTATTGTTGAATTCAAGCAACGTGAAACTCTTAAACGGACTGACATTATTATCTGCCAGAAAGCCATTTTGTATTCACTGGGGATTTCAATAACAATTTGAAAATATTATTATGTGGAAGTCAAATTTTGGTTCCTGGCTTCCTGACATTTACTTCGGTCAAATAAGGCCAACTAAAATAAACCTTAGTCACCAGCCGGGTTCTTTGAGTTTATTGTGAGGTTATTATAAGTTCATTTTCTTGTTTTTCTTTCCGAATTGAAAATAATCCATTCACTTGATCGCTTTGTTTCCTAGTAAAATAGCAAAGTTGTGTTACAAGACATAGAAACAAGAGATATTTGAAAACACTAACAAAATGGCAGTTAAAGGTACTGTATGTAGAATTTTGCTTTTAAATTTCATAAGCATGACCCAAGATATGAGGTCATCAAATATAGCTTTTACTGGTAATACTGATTGATCAGATCAGAATCAGAAAGATTTTTATTGCCATTGTCTAGTGAACAGAGTTCACAAAACTGGAACTTGTCTCGGTGATAAGGTGCAAACATAAAACACTAAATAATAATAGTAATAACTAGAGTATAGACACTAAATAATAGTAATAACTAAAATATAGCTATAATATAGTAAAAAACAATAAGCAATCCAAATAACAAAAAGGTCCAGATGAGCAGCATCAGAACAGTAGTGCAAACATGACGTAATTAAAGTGACTCGTGATATAAAGTGTCCAGCTTTGTGCAGATGTTATGAATTGTTCATGAGTCCAACAGCAGAGGGGAAAGAAACTGTTCTTGTGACGGCAGGTTCTGGTCCCGATGGACCGTAGCCTCCTACCAGAGGGAAGTGGCTCAAATAGTCCATGTCCAGGGTGAGAAGTGTCAGCTGCTATCCGGCCTGCTCGCCCCCGAGTCCTGGAGACGTACAGGTCCTGGATAGATGGAAGGCTGCAGCCAATCACCTTCTCGGCAGAGCGCACAATGCATTGCAGTCTCTGTTTGTCCCTGGCAGTGGCTCCAGCATACCACACAGTGATGGAAGAGGTGAGGATGGACTCAATGATGGCCGTGTAGAACTGCACCATCATCTGGACTGGCAGCTTGGCTTTTCTTAGCTGCTGCAGGAAGTACAACCTGGGCCTTCTGGGCCCTGGGCCTTCTTGATGAGGGAGTTGATGGTTGGCTCCCACCTGAGGTCCTGTGTGATGTAAGTGCCCAGGAACCGGAAGGAGTCCACTGTGGTGATGGGGGAGTCTGTCAGGGAGAGAGGAGGCAGGGGGGCTGTGACTTTCCTGAAGTCCACGATCATCTCCACTGTCTTCTGATGGTTGAGATCCAGGTTGTTCCTGCTGCACCAGGACACCAGCCGGTCCACCTCCCTCCTGTAGGCAGACTCATCGCCATCGGAGATGAGCCCGATGAGGGTGGTGTCATCCGCAAACTTAACCAGTTTGACGGAGTCATGGCCGGAGGTGCAGCAGTTTGTGTACAGGGAGAAGAGCAGAGGAGAAAGTACACAGCCCTGTGGAGATCCTGTGCTGATGGTCCGGGAGTCCGAGACATTCTTGCCCAGCCGCATGCACTGCCTCCGATCCGTCAGGAAGTCAGTGATCCACCTGCAGGTGGAGTGAGGCACGTTTAGCTGAGCAAGCTTGTCCTGGAGCAGAGCAGGGAGGATGGTGTTGAAAGCAGAGCTGAAGTCCACAAACAGGATCCTGGCGTAGGTTCCTGGGGAGTCCAGATGCTGGAGGATGAAGTGGAGGGCCAGGTTAATGGGATCGTCCACAGACCGGTTAGATCTGTAGGCGAACTGCAGGGGGTCCAGGAGGGGGGAGGTGAGGGACTTGAGGGGGGTCAAGACCAGTCGCTGAAATGACTTCATGACTACAGACGTCAGCGCCACAGGTCTGTAGTCATTAAGTCCAGTGATCCTTGTCTTCTTGGGGACGATGGTGGACTGCTTGAAGCAGGCAGGGACATGGCATGACTCCAGGGAGGTGTTAAAGATGTCCGTGAAGACAGGAGCTAGTTCTTTAGCGCAGTGTCTCAGGGTGGAGGGGGAGACACCGTCCGGGCCTGGGGCTTTGCGGGTGTTCTGCTTACTAAAGAGTTTAGCCAAGACTGCTCCAAGACAGTGAGAGCAGTGGGGGAGGAGGGGTCCAGGTTGGGCATGACTGGAATGTCTATGGTGATGCGGGGGGTGGGGGAGGGGGATGTGTCAAACCTGGCATAAAAGCCATTCAACTCTTCTTCCAGACGTTTATTGTCCACAGCGGGAGGGGCTCTGGGCTTGTAGTTGGTAATTTGCCTAAGCCCTCTCCAGACAGAACTAGAGTCATTTGACGAGAAATGGTGCTTCAGATGTGTATTGTACTTCGACTTAGCTTTCTCCACCTCTCTGCTAAATGAGTACCTGCTGCGTCTGAAGTTTCTCCGGATCTGTATGCTGTTTCAACTTCCCTCCTAAGCTGCCTCAGTCTGGGTGTGAACCAGGGTTTGTCATTGTTGAAAGTGACTCTGGTACATGACGGAATGATGCTGTCCTCGCAGAACTGAATGTATGACGTCACAGTGTCTGTGTACTCATCCAAGCTGTTCTAAACACACAGCACCAAACACCATGGCAGCCGTACGTGGCGCCATCTTGATTGATATAGGATGATGGACGGGGTGTTTATGTTGTAATTTGGTGTTTTGGTTCTCAATACCATTATTTAATCAGAAAGCGGAATGAGCCTCACATGAGTCTCATTTGGGTTGCCAGTTTCAATGCTGAAATCCAGCCAATTTAAACCTAAAATGCCTCTCTGATCTGAATGGTCACTCCTTTACCCCCAGCACCTGCAGCCATCATGAATCAGTGGTACTGCAGCCTCTGCAGCTCAATTAGGGAATTCACATGAAGCACTGCCTGTCCATATACTGAGAATGAGACAAACTTTTTACAGGTTAAGGCACTGGCAACACAGACTCAGTAGTGATTGTAATACCTAAAAACTGTAAGAGCGCAGGCTACATAATACCTTTAAGTAACATTGTTTCATAATTCATGTCTAATTTCTTACTCAAAGTAGATCTTTAAATATATATATAGGCTTTGAATGTACATAAATATAAACTAGTGTAACCCTTTTACTGAACAGTGTAAAAAATAAAATATTTCAAGCAATATATGATGCACTAAAACCATAACCGACAGAATAAATATAAAGCAATCATCTCTACTGTATCTGCTTGGAAAAAGGCATTCCCTCAGTAGAATATGAGCTACTACCCGATACACTAATACACTAATACACTACCCGAACTATGATGCCCATCCTCTTGCTCTCGTAGGTGAAGGGGAAAATCTGCAGGATGGTGAAATTCAGAATTTGTCCAGTAGGGGTCCTCAGCTGAATATAAGACTGGTCCCTTCCAACAAGAGTCAGTCCCACACTCTCAGTCCACTGCACCAGCGACACCTAGCAGCAAAAAAGAGACAAACAGAAATGATAGTTAGTGTTGAAATGCAGGAAAAAAAATCTTAATAAATAAATAAATAAATAAATAATAATTCATAGCATTTATATAGCACCTTTCATGACACTCAAAGCTCTTTACAGTTCATTGCTCATTCACTCCACACTTGGTGGTGGTAAGCTACTTTCGTAGCCACAGCTGCCCTGGGGCAGACTGATCTTTTTAAAAAAAAATTAATTTGGAAAGAGACAAAGCATTAGCAAAATTTGCTATTGCATTGCCTCAAATGTATGCCAAATAAATGTATGTGCAAACTGTGTGTCCAGCTAATGTCAAATGACCGTATTATTTAAAGAGAAATACTTCCTATTGTGTGATAAAATGAGATTCACTATGTTGCTTGAAAAACATGTGATGCGATTTGTAAATCACATCACAAGTGATTAGTGCTACAGCACCAAAAATGAGCACAATGGAAGTGTTGTTGTGTCTTTAGGCAAGGCACTTCAACCACTTTGTCTAGTATGAAAGGTGTGTGTGAGTGACTGGTGGTGGTCAGAGTATAGTGTACAGAGTACAGTACAGTGGTACCTCACCTTACGAAATTAATTCGTTCCAGAAGTGGTTTCGTAACGTGAATTTTTCGTAAGTTGAGTAGCTATTTCAATGGAAAAAGCCTGATTCGTTCCAAGTTTTTTTTATAGTGTAACTTTTATTTATAGTGTAAAGCCCTATTCGGACGGGATTAGTTTTATGGGGTGACATGGTGTGAAGTAATAATTACCATTGAATTTAGTCCTGTCTGAACGCGCCATGTCCGTAAACATAACGGAGTATGTCTGTGAAATTTACAGCGAGTTTCACCTTCTGTAAAACGGTCTGGGGGAATTACCATAGGTAATATTAATCCCGTGCGAATGCGACCCTCGGTAAAGATGTACAGTGCCGTGAAAAAGTATTTGCCCCCTTCCTGATTTCTGTGTTTTTTGCATATTTATCACTCAAAACATTGTCAGATCATCAAACCAATTTTAATATCACACAGAAACAACCCAAGGAAAGACAAAATTCAGTTTTTGAATGATGATTCCATTTATTAGTGCACAAAAAAAATCTAAACCTATCTGGCCCTATGTGAAAAAGTAATTGCCCCCTTAATCTAATAGCCAGTTGAGCCTCCTTTGACAGCAATAACTGTAACCAAACGTTTGCGATAATTGGTGATGAGTCTTTCACACCGCTGGGGAGGGATTTTGGCCCACTCTTCTATGCAGAATTGTTTCAATTCTGCCATATTGGAGGGTTTTCTTGTATGAACTGCCCGTTTAAGGTCACACCACAGCATCTCAATCGGATTTAAATCCGGACTTTGACTTGGCCACTCCAAAACCTTAATTTTGTTTTCTTTGAGCCATTCAGAGGTGGACTTGCTGGTGTGTTTTGGATCATTGTCCTGTTGCATGATCCAAGAGCGCTTGAGTTTGAGGGCACGAACTGATGGCCGGACATTCTCCTTCAGGATCTTCTGGTAAACAGCAGAATTCATTTTTCCGTCAATCACAGCAAGTTGTCCTGGTCCTGAGGCAGCAAAGCAGGCCCAGACCATCACACTGCCACCACCATGCTTTACTGTGGGCACCATGTTCTTTTTATCAAATGCTGTGCCATTTTTACGCCAGATGAAACGGGCTGCAGACCTTCCAAAAAGTTCAATTTTAGACTCATCGGTCCACAAAATGTTTCTCCAAAAGTCTTGAGGGTCATCAAGGTGCTTTTTGGCAAAGGTGAGACGAGCCTTTGTGTTCTTTTGTGAAAGCAGTGGTTTTCTCCTGGGAACTCTTCCATGGATGCCATTTTTGGCCAGTGTTTTTCTAATGGTGGAGTCATGAACACTGACCTTAACTGAGGCCAACGAGGCCTGTAGTTCTTTCGATGTGCGTCTAGGTTCTTTTGTGACTTCCTGAATGAGCCGTCGTCGCACTCTTGGAGTAATCTTAGTTGGTCGACCACTCCTGGGAAGGGTTGCAACTGTTCCCAGTTTCCTCCATTTTTGAATAATGGCTCTGACAGTGGTTCGCTGGAGCCCCAGAGCTTTGGGAATGGCTTTGTAACCTTTTCCTGAATTATAGACTTCTATCACTTTTTTTCTCATTTGTTCTTGAATTTCTTTGGATCGTGGCATGATGTGTTTGTTCTTGAGATGTTGTAGCCAACTTCACTTTGTTTGACAGGAACTATTTAAGTGATTTCTTGATTCAACACAGGTGGTGACAATCAGGTGTGGGTGTGGCATGTAGAACTGAACTAAGTTTTCTCAAAACTGTGGTTAGTCACAGTTAGTTTGTGATTTAACAAGGGGGGGCAATTACTTTTTCACATAGGGCCAGATAGGTTTAGATTTTTTTTGTGCACTAATAAATGGAATCATCATTCAAAAACTGAATTTTGTCTTTCCTTGGGTTGTTTCTGTGTGATATTAAAATTGGTTTGATGATCTGACAATGTTTTGAGTGATAAATATGCAAAAAACACAGAAATCAGGAAGGGGGCAAATACTTTTTCACGGCACTGTATGTAATATTTCGTCACATCCGTTTAAAGAAATAATTTACCGCAATTTTCAAACACAGAGCAGCTTGAAGCGCTTTGTTTTGTCGGCAAACAAAATGATCTACCGGTACTCTCAAACAAACGCACACATCGACCAATGAAAAACACCAAGAGGTATAAATCAGTCATCAGAGGCATGAAACTTCTGCTTGTTTTAGGTCATGTATGCTCTATTAGTCCTGATTATGGGCAATAATTTGCATAGTTCGCTAATATTACACATAGGCTAATCATGACGTGCACGGCAACGAATACGTGACGGCAGAGCGTAAACAAACTCCTCCCATGTGAAATGAATATTACGGACATTTCTTGTCCTGTGTGAATGGGGTCATTTATATTACAGAGGTCCTGTGATAAACTGACATTACTCTACATCCCCCTGTAAAACTAATCCCGTCCGAATAGGGCTAAGACTGTGTTCTGCGTCCTGATTGGCTAAGAGACTGTAGAGCCAGGACTAAACGTGGAATAAACCAGGTCTAGACCAAGGTCTAAACCTGGACTGGACCAGGACTAAACCTGGATTAAACCAGGACTGGACCAGGTCTAGACCTGGACTAAACCAGGACTAGACCAGGTGGATTAAAGCGCCGCGTGTGGGTCCATTTCCTGGTTTCGTGCTAGCTCTGCCGGTGTACCTCACGAGTCACAGCTGAGGCGAGCAGCGAGGAGGGAGGGGAGGTGCCTCCCCGCACGCAGTCCGAGCTCATGAACGAACGCATGCAAGAGCCGCGGTGGTTTAATCCTGGTTTATACCTGGTTTAGAGGAGGCACGGTTTGAGCACGGGTCTCATGCTCGCAGCCCCGCGCCGGGTCATGCTGTGCTATCCCACACGTGTCCGCGCGCACACTTCTCCGCCCTCCCCCTTCCCCCCATGCTTCACTATTAATACATTTTGGTGAAAATCTATGAAAGTTTGAGTGTTTAAACAAGAGACAAATGTGAGAAAAGTTTAAATCCAGTCTGAGAAAAGCGTATAATGTGTGTGGCTGAGCGCGCATTATTTAAATTTTTGAGATTTCGCGTTTCGTAACTTGAATTTTCTTTCGTATCTAGAGACCAAAATTTAACGTGAAGGCGTTTCGTAACTTGGAATTTTCGTTTGTTGGGTCTTTCGTAAGGTGAGGTACCACTGTATAGATATTACATAATTCCTCATATCTTACATCATATATTTGAGTTTTCCAGATAAAATATAGAACGTACATACAGTGCCGTGAAAAAGTATTTGCCCCCTTCCTGATTTCTGTGTTTTTTGCATATTTATCACTCAAAACATTGTCAGATCATCAAACCAATTTTAATATCACACAGAAACAACCCAAGGAAAGACAAAATTCAGTTTTTGAATGATGATTCCATTTATTAGTGCACAAAAAAAATCTAAACCTATCTGGCCCTATGTGAAAAAGTAATTGCCCCCCCTTGTTAAATCACAAACTAACTGTGACTAACCACAGTTTTGAGAAAACTTAGTTCAGTTCTACATGCCACACCCACACCTGATTGTCACCACCTGTGTTGAATCAAGAAATCACTTAAATAGTTCCTGTCAAACAAAGTGAAGTTGGCTACAACATCTCAAGAACAAACACATCATGCCACGATCCAAAGAAATTCAAGAACAAATGAGAAAAAAAGTGATAGAAGTCTATAATTCAGGAAAAGGTTACAAAGCCATTCCCAAAGCTCTGGGGCTCCAGCGAACCACTGTCAGAGCCATTATTCAAAAATGGAGGAAACTGGGAACAGTTGCAACCCTTCCCAGGAGTGGTCGACCAACTAAGATTACTCCAAGAGTGCGACGACGGCTCATTCAGGAAGTCACAAAAGAACCTAGACGCACATCGAAAGAACTACAGGCCTCGTTGGCCTCAGTTAAGGTCAGTGTTCATGACTCCACCATTAGAAAAACACTGGCCAAAAATGGCATCCATGGAAGAGTTCCCAGGAGAAAACCACTGCTTTCACAAAAGAACACAAAGGCTCGTCTCACCTTTGCCAAAAAGCACCTTGATGACCCTCAAGACTTTTGGAGAAACATTTTGTGGACCGATGAGTCTAAAATTGAACTTTTTGGAAGGTCTGCAGCCCGTTTCATCTGGCGTAAAAATGGCACAGCATTTGATAAAAAGAACATGGTGCCCACAGTAAAGCATGGTGGTGGCAGTGTGATGGTCTGGGCCTGCTTTGCTGCCTCAGGACCAGGACAACTTGCTGTGATTGACGGAAAAATGAATTCTGCTGTTTACCAGAAGATCCTGAAGGAGAATGTCCGGCCATCAGTTCGTGCCCTCAAACTCAAGCGCTCTTGGATCATGCAACAGGACAATGATCCAAAACACACCAGCAAGTCCACCTCTGAATGGCTCAAAGAAAACAAAATTAAGGTTTTGGAGTGGCCAAGTCAAAGTCCGGATTTAAATCCGATTGAGATGCTGTGGTGTGACCTTAAACGGGCAGTTCATACAAGAAAACCCTCCAATATGGCAGAATTGAAACAATTCTGCATAGAAGAGTGGGCCAAAATCCCTCCCCAGCGGTGTGAAAGACTCATCACCAATTATCGCAAACGTTTGGTTACAGTTATTGCTGTCAAAGGAGGCTCAACTGGCTATTAGATTAAGGGGGCAATTACTTTTTCACATAGGGCCAGATAGGTTTAGATTTTTTTTGTGCACTAATAAATGGAATCATCATTCAAAAACTGAATTTTGTCTTTCCTTGGGTTGTTTCTGTGTGATATTAAAATTGGTTTGATGATCTGACAATGTTTTGAGTGATAAATATGCAAAAAACACAGAAATCAGGAAGGGGGCAAATACTTTTTCACGGCACTGTACATAAAGTACATAGAAAATGAAGGTGTGTCCAAACCTTTGACTGGTTGTGCACCTTCTAAATTCCTGGTAGTTTTCGTCTATTTTCTTATTTAACATTACCTCATCCGGACTAGAAGCCTGGTAGACCCTGCAAGTGTCTTCATAGTGCTGCTCTGCCTCGGCCTGATCAGTCACTCCGTTGGACTCATACACCGGAGTGACGTTATGCACAAGAGCAATGGCCTTCACTGCCTCGTGCACTCTGCTGCTGATGGTCTTTCTCACTTTAGTGGCCCCTGGAGCTCTGGAAGCTGGGAGGTCATGAGTGGGCTGAACAATAACAGAATGACAAAGATTTTACACAGATGGAAACGGATTCAGTTTTCTCTTCAAGACAGTGAGAGATGACAGGAAATGCTACTTACACTGAAAGATTTGCATTGTTCTTCTGCCCATACTGTACTATAGATTTTGTATTTATCAAAGTCTTATTTTTTATGCATGCGCTTGTGTTTTATGTTTGGGAATTGTATTCACTGACAACAGCAACATTTCTGGCAACTATAAAACGCTTACGCTTACAGTTGAATCTTTCAGAAATATTGAAGTGACCTTTCTGCACTTGTGTGTTCAACAATTCATCCACATTTGTACAAAATAGGGCAATCAATTAGAAATTTAAATGAATTCAGATTGAACATTTCAAAAACTAAAAACAGATTGAAGATAGATTGTTTCTACTAAAATATAAATCCTTGGCAATGCTGAATAAAGGCTCTGGCCTGAGTAATGTTTATTGTCTATTCAAAACATCAGTGCTCCAATCGACCATGGTTTTCATCATCAGTAAAAACCCTGCACTTACTTCCGTGATTTTATTTTCTTAATTGGCAATATATGTGGGATTTGGCAGTGTCACGTAGTCATTTTTGCACAAATGAAAAAAAAAAAATTGCTAGTTGCTAATGTGATGTACACCTATCTGAGGTAGCAAACTCCACACCTCATCGTTGTGGTTCATTTTAGATCAATTTTGCAATTTCTAAATGTCCAAATTATAACAATAATCCTCTAGTGTTGTAGATTATAACTATATAGCAGACACAGGCACAATAGGTCTTTAAAGCCACAAGAATACATAACGTGTGTTCTTTAAATAACTAATCAGTAACAATGTTGGTGACAGACGTCTCTAAGTGTAACCAGGTGTCTTAAGAAAATATGAACCATGTTGGGCTGTTGTGGCACTTCTATTTTTGGGTTTGTTAATGGAGGCATCATTAAAGCAGCAGCAGTGTGTTGGGTGCTTTGCTTTGGGCTGATCCTGTTTCCTGCTTCACTGACCTCTGGCGTCAAAGGGGGACAAAGGGTGTCATCTGAGGTCAGGAAGCATCGAAACAAACACAAATCACAAACTCAAAACCTCTTGACACAATGCAGCCGCTGTTTGTGTGAGCACTTTCCCGTGCAATTTTCAAAGGACTTGACTTAGAAAAATCTCCTTAAAGCATGGTAGACTAGTTTTTGTGTCATTCAAATATGTGGAGGTAAAGATGCTATAGGAGATGCCTTTCACAACCTTTCACAAGATATGAAAGATGAGTTTTGCTGGGACTGTAGCAATAACTAGCATGCTAACACGTACTTCCTGATTATCAGCCTGTTTTTTTCCCTGTATTGATTGGTTTTCACTTTTTGAGTTTAAAATTGTGCTACAATCCACATGCTGATTTCTGAATTCTGTTTTTACGCAGTGATGCCCTCCCTCCCAGCAGCCGGCTCACCTGAGTGTAAGCACTGAACACATGGCTCTGTACTTCATCCATAGAGTCCATGCCGTAGGCCACAGTCCCCAGATGCAAACGCCGGAATACCATTTCATTCTGAGTCAGTGTCCCTGTGAGAAAATGGAACAGAAATATCATTGCCTGTTTTTATAGTCGTTTTCCTCATTAAAAAAAATATTACGCTGTTTTCTGATCTATGTTATAATGTTGTTTTCTCATCAAGATCATACCTGAGATCACTCACAAATACACAAATCCTGCCTGTTTCAGTTCCACCCTGTGATGTCATGTAGTAATAACGGAGTGCTCCACTTTATTAAACTCCACAGACCCTCACTAGAATCATGTGGACGATTTGAGCCCTAGAATTTCCCATCTCTTCTGAACAAAAAGTAAAAAGAACTGTTAACATTAAGCATACAGCTTCATGACATCACAAGCAGCATGAAGCAGCATTTTGGGCTTTGGAGATATAGACATGATTACTCAAACGTGTGAATGAAACAAAACACAACTCCAGGTTTGTTTTTGTGGAGGTAACAATATCATAGTATTGCTAAAAGCTAAGGAGTCCATTTTGCATAATATACGACCTTTAACTAACATGCTTTTACTGTCACGTGATAGATTGTAGATCACGCTATTAAAAAGACCAAAGGTGATCATTGACCATTAGAAATAACAAAATGTCTAAAATTTTGTTAATTGCACTGCCTTAGATTTAAGTCAAACCTTTGTGGATTTTCTTTTTGGATGTTACATAAAACACCATACATAATCAATTGAAATAATGGCCCCAGCACCATCCAAGAGAGGGACATCTACACTTGAACAATGAATTCTCTTCAATACTTTTGTCAGTCATATATTCTGATCTTAGGGGCCTTATTGCGGTTTTAAATGTGGAAATTGCAATCACTTTTTGGTCATGAGGACTATAAATCTATGGGCCACCTTCAGCCTGGAGGAAGTACCCAAAGCAGAGGAGGTGAGTGGATGAGAAGTCTTTTATAATTTAATGATCAAATAATAGCCCCACCCTCCTCTGTCTAAGCCTTCACCCCCCAGAAGCAGAGGAAGTGGCTTAGCTCTGCACTTTTAGCACTTTGAGCACTGTCCGCGACACTAAAAGCTTTTCTTAGACTGGTTTATTTACACAGGCTTTCCCTCATCTCTGCCACACAACGAGAGCCGTCACTCTGTCAGATTGTACTCTTACAATTATAGTGAGATGGGGGAAATGACTGATTAGCGATCAAAATTCCATTTATAGATCGACTGATTTGATGTTTTCCTAGTGAAATATCTTTTAACATTAAGGTTGATGAATATTGACAGGACAGACTTAAAGCCCCACGGTGTAACCTTTAAGCCAAAAATGTGACTAAAATAAAATGCATGTTTTTCATTATGGATGCTTTTATCGCACTGAAAATCTAGAGATGTAGACAAACACATAAAGCATGTCGACAAACCTGACACTTATCTGTCCTGCTTGTTTCTATGGAAATGTTGTTCCTTAACTCTGATATTCCACAGTATGACATAAAAATCTTGATGGAGAATGTTCCGAAGTATGGTTTTAACTTTCCATTTCCATGAAGTCATGCAGGTGATGACCTCCAGAATGTTATGCAGTATTGCATTAAAGGTGTGGGTCCTCAACCTGCTTGTCTCCATGGAAATGTTATTGCTTTGCCTGGAATTGTACACACTATGGCATTAAACGTGTATATATCTTGATGGAGGCAAGCAGGCTGTGCCAAGTTAAAGGTCAAACCATTCAACAGAAAAGTTACACAGTGCACTTTTAAGTTGATCCTGGTTTAATACAGACATCCTTCCTCAGTAGAACAGATGCAGCATTCATGTCTGTACCCGTCTTGTCTGTGAGGAGATAGGAGATGCGTCCCAGTTGTTCTGGAATGGTGCTGGCTCGAACCACTGTCCCGGGAATCTTGGAGTCTTTCTTTATCATCCAACTGAAAACCATCTTCCCCATGTCCAGGTTCACACGCAAACTGAAAACACATTCAAAGACCGATAACATTATTATTCAATAGAAATTAAATATTTTATAGAAATGTGTCCACAAGCATTTAGTGGTAGTCATATTTTGACAGAAAGTGTCAGAAAGACACCGTGCGACACATCACTACACACACGGCCCCAGCATGTCCGTGCATATAGGCTCCCTCCTCAATGTGTGCTGATTAAAAGAGCAAGACGAAATGCGAAGCAAAAATGAATCCAAATTTATGCTACATTTATGTGCCAAAATAACTGTAAAATACAAATAAATGTAGAAAATGACACAGATGGTTTTGATTTGGTCTCTATGGGCCATGGACTTGGTCTTGTCTGGGTCTTGACCCTCACAGGTCTTGGTCTTGGTCTTGATCAGAGCAGTCTTGACTACAACACTACAACATATTCACAATCAAGTGAGTATGCCACACCTGCTCATCAAGATCTCTGACGCTAAGCAGGGCCATGCCTTGTTAATACTGGGATGGGAGACCACTGGGAATACCACTTACCATATAGGGACAGAAGTGGCTTTAGTGGAAACTACTGTTGTGCCCTGAGGGCAAAACACTTCACCCACTTTACCTAGAATGAATGTGGTGTGTCAGTGACAGAAAATTAAAAATTTGCTGGATCGGGTATTGGTTCCATGATATCCGTTCAGTCGATATATTAGTTTGGCCATTAATTGGATAGAATAAGACTATTTACAGGGTGATTTTGGCCTCATAATATTTGAACATTTATTCATACAAAGCTGTTCAGCCATAATTTGAATAATAAATAACCATTTGTTTTTTTAAAGCAAATTAATCGCAAGTTAATTCTGGCCATCAGTGCACTCCAATTTCTGCTGAATATAAGGAGAAGGGCGAGTGGTTCATACAAAAAACACAGTGTAAGTTTAGAGCGAGGCGCCAGGTCAGACTGGGCTTTGCTGCCTTTGATTCTGCAGATTTTATTCCACTCCTCCGGTGCAATGTGAAAGTGTACATGCATGTATGAAACAGTATGAAGTATGAAGCAAAGGATGTGAAGGTGACTGGGTGTCTTGAAAGGCGCTGTCAAAATCTAAACCATTATCAAGCTCTTTTGGAACTTGCAACACCACAACTTCCTTTTGTGGAATCTCTAATTATTCTGTACAGTATCTGTACAGTTTATGACAATGTTTTTAATGTAAACTCACCTGATGGGGATGATGTGAGAGAGCAGTAACAGGAAGCGTAGAATCTGCAGGTACCATCGTCCAGCGAAATGTTGTAGGGCCACCATCACCATGGAAACCACCACCAGGGCCCCGAAGAGGATCTTAGTGAGAGAGTTCACCTCCAGGTCGAACAAGCCCGTCTAAAACACACAAGTATAATCGTTGGGGAAATGGAGGCAAGTGGAGCAAAAATAAGGCAGACCATAATACTGTACATTTCCAATGGTTAACTGAGAACAGATAGTGATCCTAATGGTTGTAAGCATCAAAACTGTATTTGAGAAACTCTCAATATTTTATTCTTGATAACAGTATTCAATATTTTAACCATGCATCAGAATATGCTAAAATGTGCCTGTAAAAGTCTTGGCGTCCAAAATATGCAAGGTGCAGAAATATAATTTTATAATCCGGTGGGAGGAGGCCGTTTTTACCAGGGGAGCATTATCCAAAAATACGCTCTTGGGGTAGATTGGATTAAATTAAAATGATGAAGTGAAGGGTGTACCTAATAAATTGGCTGCCCCCTCCATGTCTTGTGGTGATGTTTTTCACTGTTTCACTATGTACCTTGTTTCGGGGGTTGGAGGTGTTCATGACGCTGCGCAGCTCTCGGCCAGTGTAAATCACCACCCCCATTACTGTGCCTGAGAGAGGGAGGGGGAAGAGGAGAGAGGAAGAGGGAGGGAGAGATGGAGGGAGAAAGAGAGAGAAAGAGGGAGGGAGAGAGAGAGAGAGAGAGAGAGGGAGGGAGGGAGGGAAGAGTGGGAAAAGAGAGAGAGGGAGGAAGAGAGGGGTAGCAAAAGAAAAGAGGATGGGGGAGTGGGATGGAGAGGGAGGGAGAAATAGTGAGAAAGAGAATGAGGTTGAAAGAGACAGGGAGAAGGAGGAGAGAGAGAAGACAGGAGGGAAAGCAAAAGAAAAAGAAAGAAAGGAAGAAAGAAAAGGGAGAGTAGAGAGTGGAGTGGAGAAGAGAGACAGGACAGATAGGAGTAGGGGAGGGAGAAAATAATGGGAAGAGAGAGAGAGGAGAGGCAGAGGAGTAAATTGAAAAAAAAAACGAGAGGAGGGTAAAACTGTAAAAAACTGTAAGACTCCAGTAAAATCAAGGCACATCGTAAACCAGAGGACGTCAAAGAGATGTTTCCCAGACGCCTAATCCCCACATAAATAAACCACTCAGTGAAAATGTCATTTCAAATATCTGATCCAGATTTCCTATTGTCTAATGGATAACACATGTGCAGGAGGATCAGCGTGTATTCCCCACAGAGAAGGCTGTAATATGACTGAAATGAAAAGGGCTGTCGAAAAGCTTTGACAAGGTAATATTTTATACACAGTTAAAAAATAAGGAATTAAGGAATAAAGGATTGTATTAATATTACAATTGGAAATAGGCTACAATTATTCCGCAGATATAATATTATCATTTAGGTGTAATTCTGTCGAAACCTGCAAACCCTGTATTTTAGACAGGGTTTATACATTGGATTGTATACATTGGATTGTAGTGCAAGTACACTTTAATATATACCTGAAGCTATAACTGTGCTTGCCCACAGGGTGTTTTCAATGCTGAGACTTTCATTGACAGGGTGATCTCCATCTTCCTAAAAACAGGAAAGAAAAATGTTTCAGGCCTCAGTATTATCCTATGTAAACATGACTTGGTAAAGTAAGTGTACAGAGAGAGTAGCAACAGTCTCATTTACCCTTGTGAATGTGCCAATAAAGTTGTGAATATCTATGTTTGGCTCTTCGGCGTAAATGTACGATCTGATTTGTAGAATGTCCTGGAAGATAAATAAAACACATGTATTTTCACTCAGTTATGTCTTGACGAGCAAAGATGAAGTGCACAAAAGTAAACGCATCTCAAACATCACCTCAAGCTACTTTCCATTAGTTTTCCATTTCACAAATCCATAAACAAATACAGTGGTACCTCACCTTACAAAAGACCCAACAAACGAAAATTTCAAGTTACGAAACGCCTTCACGTTAAATTTTGGTCTCTAGATACGAAAGAAAATTCAAGTTACGAAACGCGAAATCTCAAAAATTCAAATAATGCGCACTCAGCCACACACATTATACGCTTTTCTCAGACTGAATTTAAACTTTTCTCACATTTGTCTCTTGTTTAAACACTCAAACTTTCATAGATTTTCAACAAAATTATTAATAGTGAAGTGTGGGGGGAAGGGGGAGGGGGGAGAAAACTGCGCGCGGACACGTGTGATAGCGCAGCATGGCCCGGCGCGGGGCTGCCAGCAGGTCTAGACCTGGACTAAACCAGGACTGGACCAGGTGGATTAAAGCGCCGCGCGCAGGTCTATTTCCTGGTTTCGTTTCGAGTCACGGCTGAGGCGAGCAGCGAGGGGGACCGCACGCAGTCTGAGCGCATGAACGAATGCATGCAAGAGCCGCGGTAGACCTGGTCTAGACCAGGTCTAGAGGAGGCACGGTTTGAGCACAGGTCTCGTTCATGAGCTCAGACTGCGTGCGGTCTCCCTCGCTGCTCGCCTCAGCCGTAACTCGAAACGAAACCAGGAAATAGACCCGAGCGCGGCGCTTTAATACACCTGGTCTAGTCCTGGTTTAGTCCAGGTTTATACGGCTTGGTCTAGACCTGGTATAGTCCACGTTTAGTCCTGAGTCTACAGTCTCTACGCAGAACACAATGTTACACTATAAAAAAAAGTTACACTATAAAAAAAAAAACTTGGATCGGGACCTTGGAACGAATCAGGCTTTTTCCATTGAAATAGCTACTCAACTTACGAAAAATTCATGTTACGAAACCACTTCTGGAACGAATTAATTTCGTAAGGTGAGGTACCACTGTAGTACCTAGAAACAGGAGGCAGGCGATCCAACAACTTTCAGGTTAGTTGGTGGAACAGCTACAAAAAATATGTCTTCTTTATTCTGTGACTGTCTAAAGCTAGCAAATGCCAACCCCTACAAGAACATCCTCTGAAATGTTAATATGTTCCTTGTGAAATAATTTTAAAAAACTATGAATATCTCTGACTATGTAATTGCCTTATTGTATAGTGTTTTTAAGTAGTATTTAGTATTTAGTATTTGATTTCCATATTCACCCCCGCAGTGGGCAGCCTCTGGGTACAGGCCACTGGGAGGCGCAGTTTCCAGTCGGTCTCTCCGTCAAGCTGGTCAGTGCGCAGGAAACAGGAGCCTGTAAAACACAGGCCACATTAACCTCTAGAGGGCAATGAAACACAAGGATTTCATTTAAAACATCAGACAACACTGAAAATCAATGTGCTTAGTAAATCGGGTTATAGATACATTACATACCATTTTAGTTTATTATCCTTTACAACTGTGATCCATTAACATTGTCACTCATGTTTACAAGTATGAACTAACAAGTTAGAAGTTTAAACTCTTTCCATTAAAATACATTTTATCTTGTATTTTGAAAGCCTCTGGTTTAGCTCCACCTCAGTCCCCATATGGACCTAATTTAGTCCATGTTCAATCCTGGTCTAGTCCTTGATTAATCTTTTGGTTTAGTCCATGTTTAGTCCTGGCTGAGCCCCTAGTTTAATCTTAGTTTAGATCAAGTCTAGTCTTAGTCCTGAGTTAGTCCTGGTTTAATCCTGGTTTAGAAGAGCCTGCCTAGGTCCCAGTCTAGTCTGGTTTTGTCCTGGTTTCAGCCCTGATTTATTTCTTATTTAGTCCATGAATCAGTGCTATATAACTCAGATTAGATAGATCATAGACTCAAAGTAAGTCTCAAAATCTACAATACAAAAGGTTACCAATCCCCCAGTTAAATGTATCAAAGGGGCCAATATTAGTGAATGGGATACACATGAGAGCTGAAGAGGTTATGGGTTAGATAATTGTCTTTACAAGTGGGGGGTCGAGGTGCAACCACCCACAAACTGCAGGCTCCCATCCCCCACTGCCCTGCATGCGTCATCCTGCCCCAAAATCCTGCTTGGCCCTTCATAATTGACCTAATGGCCTCCACATGGAACACAGATAACCCAGCACTTTTCCAGTAAAACAAAGCTTTCCTTCCCCCAACAGGAAAACACAACACACACACACACACACACACACACATATATATATATACATATATATCAATTGAACATCTTAAAGCAAGAGTACCCATTTTTAATCTTATAAATGAAACCATTTTTCACATGTATTTGAGCAAGCGTGCCCCAGTACAGATATATTGTATAAGCAGCTCCTGAGGTCAAAATAAGTCAGCTGTGTACTGTGTCTCCATCAGATTTTAAAGCTTTTTACTGTCCGATAATCATGAAGTGTGTGTTAGCATGCTAGTTGTTAACATTAATGTGTAAGCAAAACTCTTCTCTAGTCTCTGAAAGCTGTGAAAAGCACTTATAAATCATTGCAGTGAATAATATAGAAGAATAAAGACTTTGACCTGGTTTAGTCCCTGGTTTAGACCCTAGTTTAGACCCTAGTTTAGACCCTAGTTTAGACCCTAGTTTAGACCCTGGTTTAGACCCTGGTTTAGACCCTGGTTTAGTCCCTGGTTTAGTCCCTGGTTTAGTCCCTGGTTTAGTCCCTGGTTTAGACCCTGGTTTAGACCCTGGTTTAGACCCTGGTTTAGACCCTGGTTTAGACCCTAGTTAGGTCTGGTCCTAATTATAAAGCTTTTCATTGCCCGATAATAAGTAAGTAAGTAAGTAAAAGTCCGCTCTGGTCTCTTAAAACTGTGAAGAGCTCTTATAAACTCATCATGGTGAATAACTAGCATGCTCTGAATACATAAGTTAAGTGAGGAATAACTTTGCACTAGAGCTGGGCGGTATGACCAAAAATTCATATCACGGTATTTTTCAACATTTTATCGGTATCACGGTATTTGACGGTATTTTTTTTTTTCATGCAATAGGTGTTAACCCCATTTCCTAATAATTTAGAGAATAATTACTGCAGTAAATTGGCTTAGAATGACCAGACTAGTATTAACCCAAGTTTTAAATGGTCCCACAAAATTCTGCTGTTCACAAAGGTGACAGTGTGGCACTCATAACTGTAATGAGAAGAAATCAGACTGCATGACTGTTCCAATCAAAATATGGAAAGCTTTATTGTGCAAGTTTTGCAACTTTAAAACATATTTAAGTTGGCTACAATGTAAACAAAACCCTTGTAACTGCAAAGTGAAGACTTCTTTATCCACTGAACTTTCATTAAGGCAACAATAAACAGTACTGAAACAGGTGTGAAACTTTTCACTTTGTGAAACATTAATAATATTGCTTCAAGTCCAACCAGGTAGTATTCAACTATTTAAAATATAAAAAAGTTTAACTTGAAGACTTCAAACAACTAAACCTTCACTAAAGCAACTTGCATCCATACGGACTTTGACTCTAGTACTCTTTGTATCATCATCTGACGTGATCCCCACCTAGTGGGGGTCTCAGTTGTGAGCTGGTGCTTTGGAAGACCCAGTATTGTTTATTATATTATTGTTTATTATATTGTTTACCTCTTCCCCTGCACTTTACAACACTTTTTTTACCATGTACTATTATTGCATGTTATTAGTACTTCTTGACTATCTTAGCGAGTCAACGGTTCTTCTGATCCTAAGCATTTCATTGCATTGTTGACCTTGTGTTGATTCTGCATATGACAAATAAACAATCTTGAATCTTCATCCTGTACCATGGCTAGGTCCCTCCTTTTTTTCCATGAGTATGAAAAGACTGACAATTTTTTTGCAGACTCCAACTGCACGTTGTATGCGGTCATCTTTCATAGCTCTCTGTGTAAAAATGGCAAAAAATAAATAAATACATATATATATAAATTATATTATTATATATTTATTATATTATTATATATTTATTATAACAGATTCATTAATGTATAGTCAAATTAATATAATGACTAGTGCTTACCAATGGCTATGTGAAGCCTGTGACCGAAGCACTGGAGTCTTGTCCAATTATTCAGCTCGACAGCCTTAATGATGTTGGCTCCACTGTCTGTTGTGATGGCCACTAGTCTGTGCTCCAATAGCCCCCAGGAATCAAGTGCCTCTTGCAAGTCTGCTGCTAGAAACTCGCCAGTGTGATCATCGGGGAAAAAGCTTGTTTGCAGACAATGACTTTGTAACACCCAGTCGTCACTTATAAAATGAACAGGGAGGCTTAGGTATGGCTCCATGCTGCGACTAGTCCATAAATTAGTTGTTGCTGAGAAGTGGCGAACGGTAGCCAAGTCTGCTTCCATCTTGGCTCTGTGCTTTCGGTACAAGTTAGGGATTGCTGTTCGGCTGAAGTAATTTTGACTTGGTAACGTATATCTGGGATCCAGAGCTTTAATCATCTGCTTGAAGCCACTTTTCTCAACAGTACAAAGTGGTACCATGTCTTTGGCTATGTGAACACTAAAAGCGTTTGTAATATCAATCCACCGTTTGCTTTTATTGTCGTAGGCGCTACCCTTAGCAAACGCGTCTTTGAGTGCCAGCTGATTCGTGTTTTGTGCTGCAGTGCCAACTTTAATGCTACCCGCAGATGTGGAAGAGGCAGCAGGTCTTAGTTTCATGCATTCTTCATATTCGAGTAAATGATTGTGACGGAGGTGGTGAAGCAAATTGCTCGTGTTGCCTCCTGTGGCTACAACTTTAGCCCGACAACTCTTACAGAATATTGTTGTTTGATCGGCGTCAGATATTTTAAACCTGAAGTACCTCCAAACAATGGACACGGCTCCTCTTTTCGGTACAAGTTCCTCTGATTGTGTAACATGCATGGTCAACGCTCAACACACACTGCTTTCACCGCTCTCATGCAGCCACATGCAGTTTTTTTGGTACCACTGCAAAACAGTCCCCCCTCAAACAATATCTCGCTGCGCGACGTTCCGCGTTCCCGACGTTCTGTACGGACACACTCACCGGTACTGCGGTAAATGAAAAATTCTTACCGTAAAAAAAAACCCACCGGTATTCGGTGTGCACCGGTATATCGCCCAGCCCTACTTTGCACCACTGCAAACAATTTTAAAATGAACTAGTTCTGTTTTTCATGCTTTTAAGACAGTAAAAATTTGATATGTTTCTTCCATCACAGAGAATACTGTAAAGCACTAGATCCAATTGTAAAGTGTGCTAAGAGGGGATGGGAGTTTGGCTGTGTGTTCCACCTTGCTTCACTGTCAAAGGATTTGTAATAACTAAAAACACTTTAGACAAATGTATATACCTCCTTCCCGTTTCACGTTTTGAACACAAGGTACCGGATCTTTGAAACAAGACAGTAGGTAAAAAAGAAAAAGACTTGGATGGTGCGAGATTAGCAAATATAGGCACACACCCATTGCTTGCTTCTGTGCGTCTTCTTTTGACTAATATTTTGTATATGTGCAAATAGAGAGCTATAGAGAATACATTAACACATTGGGAGCGTCTACTAATCCATATTTGATTACCGGGATGAGCTGACCCATCTTGCAGTTCAAGCAGTCTTTGCATTGGCGTTTGGCGTACTTTCGTGTCCCTTTCCTCCTCATTTGACAGACAAAAGTTTTTCCAAGAGGTGAATTAAACAGTGTGAACTGCTCAGCTGTGGATGTTAGTCTTAATCTGTTTAACTACTGAAAAATGTCACAGGAAGACACACTATGACAATTATACAAGCAAAGGGGGTGTATACTTCGAGGTACAAGTAGAAGTATAATAATACCATGAATTATTTTCTATCAAGTTGTTGGTGAACAACAAAGTGTTAAAAGCTATTTCTGGATTTCAGATTACATCATTACATACTTTAGGCCAATAATATTTAATGGGCAAATATTACACAATTTTCTATGTTATAATGCTGTTTCCTCATCACAAACAGACCTGGAGTTGTGTTTTGTTTCACATGTTTAACACAGAAACCGTGCATATTTAGAAATAACACAGGAAGTGCGCCACTATGTTTTTAAACTCCATACACCTTCATTAGAATCATTTGGATAATTTCAGTGTTGTAATTGCTGATCTCTACTGAACAAAGAGTAAAAGGTAGCTGTTAACTTGAAAACTACAATTTCATGGCATCACAAGGTGGAACAGCAATGTAGACAGACTAATAATAAAGGATTTCTCATGAGAGAATGAAACAAAATACAACTACAGGTATGTTTTTGTACCTCCCTTTCTGAAATGTGATTCTTGGATTAATTCCTATAAAAATTTGATTTAATTTTGACCACTCAAAACCCAATGTTTGATATATTTTTCAATGGAGAAACTTTGTAATTTTGGCTAAATGCAAGTACTCAAATAGATTAAATTAGATGAATCAGACATCATGTTTCAGTCCTGGTTCTGAAAGATCTCTGAAGGCACTTAAAAAGCAGGGCTCTTAATCAGAGTTCACTTCATGTGTTTGACTTCCTGTCCGGACTCTGGGTAATCCCTCCACCTCTGCGCCTCTTCTAATCACTCAGTTTCCCATTTTCCTTTCTCAACCTCCATTCCTCCTCCCCCCCTCTCTCCCTTCCTCTTTTCCTCACCCTCTAGCCTCCTCTCTCTATCTTTTTCTCTCCCGCTGTCCTCTCCCTTTTCTCTCCCTCCTCTTCTCTTTCTCCTCTCTCCACCTTTCCCTCCGCTCCCCCTCACCTCCGCCCCTTTTACCCCCTCCCTCCCTTCTTCCATTCTTTCTTTTCTCTCTCTCTTCTTTGCCCCCTCCTCTCCACCTCTCCAATACACTTTATCTATATAGCACTTTTTATAAACTTGACATGAGTTTTCAAAGTGCTGTACAGACAAATAAAGACACTAGTGAATAAAACAATAAATAAATTGGTACAAATTACTTCAGAGCTCTAAAGAAAAGGGTGGACTTAACTTACCCAATATTAAAAAATACTACTGAGCATCACAACTAAGAGCCCTAAAAGAATGAATTGACAAGGATGATGAGACAGGAACAAAACTCATGCCTTTAGAATCTTTACCATTTCTTACAAAGAAACTACAAACTGATGTAAAAATTAAAAAAAAAAAAATTAAAGGAACATTAAAAATGTCTATGTATGTGCATGCGTGCATATATGTATACATCACTAAATGTACACTGAACATCTCTAATGAAATGAATATAAAAAAAAGATAATAAATAAATAAATAGCATCAATTTATCCCCCCCATCTCCAATCTCTCCCTATTCCTGACTCCCCTCTCCCTAATTTCTCCCTCTTCTCTCTCCCACTGCTCTCTCTCTCTCTCTGTTCCTCTCCCTAACTCCCCTTCTTTCCCTCTCGTCATCCTTCCTCTATGTCACCCTCTCCTCATTTCTCTAACCCACCTCTCTCTCTTTCTCTCTCTCTCTGTCTCTCTTCCTTTTGGTCTCTCCTCCCCCTTTAACACAGTGACATATCCTGAGCTGGAGAAATGAGGTCCAATGAGCAGCAGATGTTTTACCGTTTCTCTCTGAGGTCCTCAAGAAGATCATATCTGCTGGAACACGCTGGTTCTGCAAAGACAGGACAATAAGTGAAATTCAGTATACAAGAGATTATTAATCTCTGTTATAAAGTCTACCTTGAGTTGTTTTGACAAGTTCAGGTTTAATTTTCAGCTCAAACCAAGATCTCATGGCTAGTTCAATTTTCCTTTATTCACCTTATTCTGCAAACCAATTCTACCTGCAGGTAGATACTGATCGTATTGATACTTTGCAGCTGATGTCATTAACATTCCCTGGGGGTGTGATGCTAGCTGTAGACTTTAGACTTTATTGTCCCCAAGGGGAAATTCATTTTCACGCACACAGAGCCTGTTTGACACACACAGCAACAACACAACAAACACAAAGACATTAAGCATTACGGCACACTCAGCGGGGCCTGTTGTTCAAAAATGTGATGGCTGAAGGGATCAAGCTTCTGCCAAAGCGGGCCCTCCTGCACCTGATCGCCCTGCACCTCCGTCCTGAGGGCAGAGGGGTGAGGTGTTCCTGTAGTGGGTGAGTGGGGTCCTGTTCTACTGAAAGTGCAAAGCGTCCAATAGCCCTGTTGTTGAGATCTGCAAGGTTGGGTGTGGGGAGTCCTATAATTTTAGCAGCTGTATGAATTGCCTTCGTGAGTTTAGACTCTAAGCACTGTTCTATATGAAGCTTACCAGATTTTAATCTGAGCTTTATTTTAACACAATCTGACCAGAAAGAGATGGTCTAATTGGAACTGTTTAGCTGATTTGTGCCCGTTAAACAGGTTTCTTTAAAACAATTCCAAGCTAGCTAGCATTAGCCAACAGTTTTTCAGTTAGTCACTTTCACATTTTTGTTGAAAATCAAACACAGGACCATGAACGTCTGTATTGATCAAAAGCTCTTGAAAATGTTGTGAAATGTGTTTAAATGTATTTTGTTTTAAAAATAGCATCAGCTAATGTGTTTCCATAGTAATGGATGAACATTCCACCATAAAGACACATGTAGAACACCCCCAGCGTGTTGTTGCTACAAGTATCAATACAGACTACAAACCTCCCAGAGAAATGCAACATTCTTTTGCAGATGGACCGATGTGATTTTTTTCATGGCCCATACTCATACCAATTGTTTTACAATCCAGAGATATTAACGGCCGATAAGCTCTGCTCATTTTGATTATTTTCCAAATGACCAAATTTGGAATTTGTAGAAACTCATCCACAATCTTACCTTATAAACTATAAGAGAACAGCGCAGTCACATTGTGCAGTGCCTTCATTACACAAATAAAAGTTTATTCTAATATCAGACACTGAGGATTTATGGCCAATTGCAGATACCCTAATATATGCAAATATGGGCCGATATATCGACCAACCAATACTTATCTCTAATACTTATTATGTAAATGTTGACCCCAATCTGATAATTGACCATTGCTCTATAGTTTGATCTGAGTAGCTTTATGATACTTTGCTGAGTAATGTTTGTTTAAATGTTTAGTGGACATGTGTGACCTGTCCTTCAGCTGCTGCAGTGATCCAGAAGGAATCCATCAACACAAACTGACAGCCCGGCTCTCATGTTTCATTTAAGACCAACTATTCACACTCAAACACTAACAGAGGAGGGGAAGTTCAATAGGCTGCGATCACCAGAAATCACAACATTGTAGAATCCCTATAGTTTAAAAGGAGTTGACTAAAACAAAAGCATGTTTTTTTTTTTCAATGTTGTTGTTTTATTGCAATATTTTTGGATAAAATGTTACATACTGAGGCTTATTGCTCATTAAAAGATGATTTTCTTTTCTGAAGAAAATGTTCTGTTGGAAATGTATTGTTTGCATGCTTTTCATGTTTTTCTTAAAGTTTTGAATCTAATTGATTAAATCTTCACAACGTACAAATTAAGTGCTTTCAAAAATCCAAAACTATCAATAAAAAGTGAATTTCTGTTTCAGATCTAATTAAAGGACATTGTTGGTACAACGTGTATTGACTATGACACAGGCGGATCTCAGGATTGATCCAAAGATGACAAAATCTTTACGAAATCTTTACTAACTGTTTTCATGTCAGTCTCAGTCACAACAAAAGCTCTGACCATCTCCTGAGTTTTCACTGTCATAAAATGCTACACTGTCAGGTCACAGATGTGGGGTTTCACAAACAATGGTACAGAAACACTGTATATTTTTAGAGCAACTGTATAACTGTATAATTCAAATATTAAATCTAAAAAAAAAAAATGGGCTTGTCCCCTTAGTTCCAGTGAAAGGAAGTTTGAATGCTTCAGTGACTGAGAGCCAGGCCTTCTCGTCCAACATCAGTGTGTGACCTCACAAATGCACTTCTGGAAGAGTGGTCAAAAATTCCCCCCCCAAAAAAACAACAACATTGACATTGGGGGGAAGGGGTTGGTTGTAATATCTTGGCAATTTATATAACTCTTTATAAGCTTTCATTTGAAATACTTAACTCCAATTTGTCCAATTTGATCCACTTAAACCAAGCCACGATAAAGACTCTTCCCTTTGCGTGAAATTGAACTTCTCCTTTGATCACTCTTCCCTTTGTAAACCCCAGACCAACCTTTTCCACGATGATGAGGTCTCCTACTTGGATGCCGCTGCTTTTCACCTTCACTGTCCCTGGAACATGCAAAATAAAGAGTGGATTAATGATGCATCACTGACAGGTCATTTAATGGAACAGATGACAGCAAATGAAACACGCGGCTCCGCATTAATGTTTCAATCAAATGTGCTAGCCAAATCCAATGGCTCTCTCTGCCTTGGGTCACGGGTGGCTGGGACAGCATGGGGTGAAGAAGTGGGCAGTGACGCACTACAAGATGTTTATAATTTAAAAATTATATAACTTAAAAGGTCCTATAATACACAAAATTAACTTCTGCGAGATTTAATCCATGTTAGAATGTTGTTTGCTCATCAAAAACATACCTGGAGTTGTGTTTTGTTTCATTCACACATGTTTGAGTAACTCTTTATTATTAGCCTGTCTACATCTCCAAAGCCCATAATGCTCTGTTCCACCTTGTGATGTCATGAAGCGGTAGTTTTCAAGTTAATAGCTACTTTTTACCTTTTAGTTCAGTAGGGATTGGCAATTCCTGGGCTGAAATTATCCAAATAATTCTAGAGAATGTGTATGGAGTTTAAAAACACAGTGGAGCACTTCTTTTATCAACACAATATTATAAGGTGAGAGAAAAACTAAGTAAATATGCAGGGTTTGTGTGTTAAACATGTGTGAATGAAACAACATGATGAGGAAACAACATTATAACATAGATAATAAAAATAAAAATAGCATGAATATAGAAAATAGCATAATATGTGCCCGATAAACAGTAGCATAACATGGCGACACACTCATAGTGTCAGTTCAACAGAATATGGAGACTTTAAAGGAATGCTGGGTGGTTTAGGCATTTCTCCATTAGCAACGAACAGGCAAAAAATTGTTTGGAAAAGATTCTTGCCCTTTGCCCTCTGACCTGACCCTGGACTTTGCATATGTAAGGCATTAAACAACATTAATACAGCTATGCCCCCATTGGTTTTCACTTTTAGTAACGTTAATTGCAACTAATAGCAACACTTGTGAAGCTTATAGGAGGGTTTCACATTACATCACAGCTTTGTTTAGTTATTTAGTGTTTAAGATGGGGGAGGGAAATGTGCATTGGTGATGTTCAGTTTAAATTGAAAAATAGAGGAGACTGAAGTATGAACTGTTAAACAAATACAAGAATCCAGTGTATTTCAGATCATATTTGTAGAGGTTTAAACTACACAATTAAAACCATGCTTTAGTAAATTCTCTGTTGAGATACACATTTTATGCCATACTGTGGAATATTATAGCCAAAGGAACAACATTTCCGCCAGGCCAAGTAATAGTAAGGTTTGTGGAGATTTGTATATATTCCTGCATTTTTCAGTGCAATCAAACATCTGAAATTAAAATCATGCTTTTTTTTTTGTCTATACAGCTACATGTCTTTAAGTAAGTCTGTCTTTGTGCTAATTGCGACCAAATTAAGATTTCTCTTCCATTGCAGCTAGGGATGCAAATTATCGATTAATTCATTAATCTATAGTTGATTGACCTTATCGATCGACTAAAGATTAACTGATAAGCGGCGTTTTTCACCTGAATTTTAGTGTTTCAATATGGTCTTTAAGAATATAAGCTATAGTATACATAACACTGAGTCAAAAATATATCATAGTATTATTATATTGTATACTCCTCAATTAATTATTCCTTAGTAAAAAGCAGACAAATGTATTGATGCTGAATAACAAAATACAGTAATCCCTCGCTCTATCGCGGTTCGCGGATTTTTTTTTTTTTTCCAATTTTTTTTTAAAATAGTGTAATGATAAAAGAAGAAATTCAATTTGTCAACTGGACAAAGTTTGTTTGGTCGAAAACGTTTCGCCGCTCATCCGAGAGGCTTCGTTTAGAATGCTGGTAAGACGCTAGAAGCCACGGGCCATTCATTTGAGGGCAGTGAGGTTCAGATCTTAGCCAGGGAAAAGAATTGGTTTGAGAGGGGAGTTAAAGAGGCTATTTTTGTCAAAAAAGAGAATCCTTCTCTGAACAGAAATGGTGGACTCAGACATAATTTGTCTCCCATCTATAATTCCATTCTTAAGCCTAGATCAAGCAAACAGGGGAACAATAGGGCTAGCCAGGTCAGGGCCAGAGGTGTGAAAGACAGTCGTTGTAGGGATGAATAGGTATGGTAATCTAGACGCCAGAGAAACAAAAGACTGAAACCAAGAGATAGTTTCGGAAAGTAGTTAGCTAGTTAGCTCCTCCCTGCAGCAAGATATAAGCAAGCGTCTTACCAGCACTCTAACTAGAACTGACGAAGCCTCTCGGATGAGCGGCGAAACGTTTTCGACCAAACAAACTTTGTCCAGTTGACAAATTGAATTTCTTCTTTTATCATGGATTCTACCTGGACGACTGAGGGACTCTTCACGCATCTTAATAGTGTAACATTTTTTTATAGTGTAACATTGTGTTCTGCGTCCTGATTGGCTAAGAGACTAGACCAGGACTAAACGTGGACTAAACCAGGTCTACACCAGAACTAAACCAGGTCTAGACCAGGTCTAAACCAGGTCTAAACCTGGACTGGGCCTGGACTAAACCAGGACTGGACCAGATCTAGACCTGGACTAGACCAGGATTAAACCACGTGCCGCTGCAGGTTTCGTGCGGCTGGTTTGTGGCTAGGGCTGAGACTACGCATTCCGGGCGCCGCGGTTCGATCTCGTGCTCAGCAGCCCCGGTGTACGCGTGGGAGCAGTGCCGTTGAGTGAGCGCGGTGCGTGATTGCCTTGTTTCGTGACCACGCGGGTGCGCGTGTCCGCGATTAGCGATTAATTACAATTAATGCATTTTGTTCGACCAACGTCTTGATCGACAATTAATCGTAAGTCGATTAATTGTTGACATCCCTATTTGCAGCTATTCTTTCAGTCCTCCTTTAAAATTATCTGGTTCAACAATTGTGTATTTTCATCTTGGAAATTATTTAAAAATAAATTAATATAATCAATACACTTCACTGCAAAACAGGAATCACAAGATCACAATCAGATTTATAGCTTGGATCACAATACAAATGATAATAATTTGTTACATTGACTTGACTGTCAAAATGAAGAAATGTATTCATGTTTTAAATCCACTGTAAGTGGCTTTGCTCCAGTTTGAATTATTCACAAGAGAATTTTTTTTATTTATAATTACACATTTTTAGTACCTAACTTGAGCAATATTTGCAACTATGATAAATATTTTATTAATTGCACAGCAGTAAATGACAAATTGAAGTCATTTTAACAAATCTGAACCAAAAAACACCCTAACTTGTAATCCCATTAATTACACAGAGCAGGGTGAGTTTTAGGATCGTAAAGATCTTACACAGTGCAGATATGCAGTGGGGCGGCTAAGGCGGAGGTATGCTAGCTGTAGTGTTTATGTGAAAGACAAGCTGCCACATCAAAGCTCCAGAGTGATGGAAACCACGGAAACCACCTCTGCTTTTTATGACCAGTAGCACTTTATCCAACAGCACATTTCCCCTTCTCCCCATAAGGTTTAACAGCCCACCACCTAGAGTGCACAGATAAACCAGCAAAACAAGCCACAGTGGACACAATCATATACAGGTGGGGAGCGTTCTATTGACTTCATGCTTAAAATACTTGTAAACTATAAAAACATAGGGTTGCCAGGAAGATAAACATCCCACATACTAATTTATACTAAAACTAGTATCAAAACTGGATACTGGATATTCCAAATTTCAATGCTGAAAAAAAGTTAATTAGGACAAGGCCTGTCGTGATAATTCCCAAACCAACTTGCCGTTTAATATACGAAAGCTGAAACAATATATTTTGGAGCTCAAAATGTATTGTATGTACATTTTCTTTGCAAAAGTGGGGAGACTTTTGTTATTTTAGTTGTACAACAAAAGATTTGAAATGTACAGGGTTGAAAAAGTAACTTATGAGTTCACTGGGATTTTTGTCAGTGGCATCAAGTAGTTTCAATATTATCGTTTTTCGTTACATTTCTATAGAAATATATTGTGCTTCAAAATGGGTTATCATGGCAGGCCTAATTAGGACAAAGTTGGCTCTTTCTTTAATAATTTTTAAATGGTCTGACTTTCTTTAGTCAACCACAGCCCTGTGATTCATTACCTCTGGTGGAGAGTTTGCTGTAGATTTGTGAGTTGACTTC
Organism: Paratrypauchen microcephalus; assembly: GCA_036785185.1. NCBI lineage: Eukaryota > Metazoa > Chordata > Actinopteri > Gobiiformes > Gobiidae > Paratrypauchen > Paratrypauchen microcephalus. Next base: position 1,120,473 of record JAVJIX010000205.1, read on the forward strand.
TTTGTCCCGAAGGTAACAGCGAATTTCATCAACAGCCTCTCGTAAAATGGTTATGAACAACACTGCACCCTGGACACAAACACGGAAAAGAGTTTAGCACTGGAAATACAATGTCAACAGTTTTTACTTTCATTAACATCAAGTTAAAGGTGCTGTGCCTGATTTTTACTTAAAAGTGTGGTCCAAAGTTACACCTCACTTACCTTACGCATTCTGAACATCATAATTATTCACCAAGATGAGTATACAAGTGTTTTTCACAACTTTCAGAGACCAGAGTGGATATTTGCCATCACAATAATTCTAACAACACCTTTCCGGATTCTCTGACAATAAAATACTTTAGAATTAGATGCAGACACCACACAGTGGACTACTTTTGACCTCAAGACATACTCCTATCTATACTGGGGAAAAGTCACATTTGGCCCTGTACCCAAAGCATTCCCATACATATGAGCTACATTAGTCTTACCTCAGAACAGATGAGTTTATCGTATGAAATGTGAAAAGCGCTTAGAAAATCATGGTGAATAATTAGGATGCTCTGAATGCATAAGGTAAGTAAGGAATAACTCTGGACCACTGCAAAGCATTTAAAAAGAATCAGTTCTGTTTTTCACGGTATAGAAAACATCAGGTACCTCTCCTTTAATGACAAAATTGCAATGTTTCTTCTCAAAATAATGGTAACACTAAAGTTTGACATGGAAACATTACTAGTTAGTGCATGTTAAAATAACTACTTTGTGTAATTTATGACTGAACATTGTGTTTTTGTGGTGTGCAGCATACCAGAGGGACCCAGTATGTGTAGAGGGCTCCTAATCTCAGCTCATTCACAAACTGGGAGCAGGCCAGTAGTAGAAAGTACAAGTTGAAGAAATACTTGAATTGATTAAATAGTACCTGTAAAAGAAAGGTCAAAATGTAGTAGGGGTAGTAGTAATGTAGGTTAGTAGGGTTGTCAAAAGCATCGAAAATCTGATACTAAAAAATACTAAAAAAGTCAAATTCACAGGACAGAAATGAGCCTTTCCTGAATAACTTTAAAGTCTAAATCTAAAGTCTAAAACCTACCTGGACCACTGAGCGATTACACAGATATAAGCCCACATGAGAATAGAAAACAAAGTAAATGTTGTTTATTTGGCTAAAATCTTCTACAGTGTGGAATAAAACAACTTCTGTATCTTGATGGGGAATGCTTTTCTATTTCCATGGAAACAAAAAGGTGACGTGCCACCTCCTGAAAGTTGCATACATACTGCACATTTAATGAAACAAGATTAATATTAATTGTGTTTAGTTATCTATTTATTTATTACTACCTGTGTTTAAAATACAGGGAGTATTTCACTTCCCTTCTCTTTCTGAGACGCAAGAGCCGCTCTGCTTAAAATTATAACACGAACAATACCCTGGATTTCTTGAGATGACCCAGTCAATAAAAACATCTTAATTTGAATTGCAAAAATGCTTTGCTCTTGTCCTATGCTTTTCAAACAAATCTGAGCTACTTTCAATGTCTGGCTTCATAAAAAAGTCATAAGATCTTAAGACAACTAAATGTCTGGAAAACAAATACATATGTAAATCAGAGTAGGAACATGGGAGAGACAAAATCACGCAGCTTAAGTCATGCTCATAATGTAAAGTATAAGAAACATCTGCGTCTGTGGCTCCAATCACACAATATTTAAGCCTCATTAAACACACTGGGATACTGTGAAAAAGGCCTGCAAGTTCAATCACAATTAAATTAGAAAGATGCCATTAGCAAATAGCAAAGGCTGTGATTTTGGTAGTATCATAAGTTCCACCTCAAATTACAAAATCCAGTGTTATTCTGCTTAAAAGCTGCTAACCCTGTAGCTTAGATCTGTACAAACACATTCTGAAATGTTATTCTTGTATTGGTTTCTCAATTCATATTACTCTGAACAGAAACGTATTATTAAAAGTCCTATATTATGCAAAATTGACTCCTGTGAGCTTTAACTCGTGTTAAACTCAAAAACAGCCCTGGAGTTGTGTTTTGTTTCATTCACACATGTTTGAGTACTTTATTGCTAGTCTGTCTACATCTCCAAACCTCAAAATGCTCTGTTCCACCTTATCATGTAATGAAGTATAGTTTTCAAATTATCTGCTACTTTTTACCTTTATTTTAGTAGAAATTGGCAACTCCAGAGCTGAAATTGATTGTAGCAAAGGCATATGGAGCTGGAGTTGAGATGTGTGAATGAAACAAAATGCAACTTCAGGAATGTTTGTGATGAGGAAACATTATAACATAGATCAGAAAATAGCGTAACATGGACCATTTTAAAACATAAACTGAAAATCCAATCGTAACATTTGTCAGGAAAAATTTCAATTTGATATTTTCCCCCGCATCGTTCAGCCTGTGAGACTTCCGTTTAATTACCGTATTTTCCGCACTATAAGGCGCATCGGATTATAAGGCGCATAGAATAGAAGCTACAGTAGTGGCTGACTACGGTAGCCATGATTAACCAATATTGATCCATATATAAGGCACATCGAATTATAAGGTGCACTGTCGGCTTTTGAGAAAATTGAAGGCTTTTAGGTGCGCCTTATAGTGCGAAAAATATGGTACATAAAAACAAAGAAGCATCTATGTCAAATATTCATTGTTTTGACCCAATGTATCATTTCATCTAATATGTATAGAAGAAAATATACATATTTCATCAGAATTTATTGAAATACCAGTAAATGACAAAAGTCTCTCATGAGGACATTTTAAAAGAATATGTTGTTGCTAAAAATAATTGTAATGTCCAGACAATATAAGGAATATGTTGGCGTGAGATTAATACAGGTTAAGATGCACATCAACTTTTTCTCAGTTTAGCTCAAATTGGACTATTTCCTAAAACACGTGGCCATGTTTAGGGCCCGGAGCCTGGCAAGATGCACCACTACATTATTGTACCACTTGAATATAGAGAACAGACAAATAAACAGCAGATGGCAGGACACTGACCCCAGGTAAAAAGGTGAAGAAGTTGTATTTCTGGTTGTTGATGACGTTTCGGGGGAACCTCTGGTCCCTCTTCTCTGGATGTCCCAACCAAACTGTGCGAGGACGCAGCTCTCCCATCCCACAGCAGCGTGACCAGGGGCAGCAGCTGAAACACAAGGACATGACAGTGGAAATATGACAGTAATACAATACTATGTTCATTTAGCTAAAATAAAAATAAAGCATACATCTGCTAGTGTTGTCACAATACTAAAATTTCAAACTTGATATCAGTACTCTATACTCAGTACTCTTCTAATACCATGATGATAATAATAATGGAAAAAAATTATTTTATATCTTTTATAATACCATGTGTTCTCATACTGTACCTGTGTAATCACTCAGTGATCCAGCTAGGTTCCATAGTGGTCCATGGGTGTATACAGTACAAGTCTGTAGTATAAAAATGTGCTCTTATACTTGTTCTGATACAGCTCAAGATTATTCTAAACCAGACCTGGGCATTGTCCTTCTCCCGCACCACATACGGCCCTTTGGTTGACTCTTTCATTCACTCATCTTCTTCCGCTTTTCCATTTTCTGGGTAGCGGGGGCAGCAGTCCTAGCTGTTCAGAACACAATGCACCAGCCCCCATGAATCCTCCTGCGGGTGTGGCAAGGTGCGGTTAAATGTCTTGCCCAAGGACACAACGGCAGCGCTCATTTGTGGGAGCTGGGATCACAAGCGGTCAACCCGTCAAGAGCGAGATTCGAACCGCCAACCCCTGGATCAATAGACAAATGAGCTACTGCTGCCCCAAACATATTTTATCATTTTACCTCATACATGGACTAAAGCTGCATTGCTTTTAAAGATACAGTGTGTAGGATTCGTGGCGCATAGGTGGTGTAGGTACCATGCACTTCCTCTTTTGGCTATGGCAGACCTCGAGGGTCACCCGGGCGCGCCGTAATGCGGACAGCTCGCGTACCAGCGCGCACCCGGCGCTGTGCGAGCTCTCGCCGACAACTACGGTATAAATAAAACGCGGTCCCGTTCACTGTTTTTTTTTTTCTTTTCGCATGAAAACACACATTCCCGATCGTGTACCATGACAATCTACACATCAAATGAAACCTTACAGTCTCCTCTTTTTGACTATGCAATCCATTTCCCGGCACAACAATCACTACCCGAGCACATGGGGCTTTTATACAGAAAAGCACAAAACGAGGTTTGTTACTTAGCTTACCTTTGAAGGCTCTGGACAGGTCAAACTCTGTATTTCACCATAAGCTTGGTCTCAATCTGTCCGTAAGGATCCAGAGAATAAAATCCAGTAAAACAATTTAGTCCAAAACACGTGTTAGATCCATTACAACGTGTGATCCGGAACATGCTTGTCGTTGTTTACCCAAAACCACGAGCCTTGCCGAAGGCGGAGCCCAAATGTCCTTCTGCGGCTCTCTTAATCAAAATGGCTGCGTCTATATGGGGACGATCCCCCTTTTATGCGACTATATCTAAGTCCAACAGAACACTTTGATTTCATGATGGAAGTGAAAAGGCTTGGAAAACAATGTATTTTTTCATGGGTATCTTCAATTTCTGTAATTAACGGGTAAAAATCTTACACACTGTCCCTTTAATGACATTTTTTGTAAGGCAAAAAATGTTTTTCATTGCTTAGTCATAACAGACATTCTTAGCAGTCTTACCAACTTGTCAAACCAATACTATTTACTGCTTTTTTTTTTTAAATAAAAGATGGTGCAGCAGCAACAACCTGGATCTCAACCACCAGAAGACAGTGGAGATGATCGTGGACTTCAGGAAAGTCACAGCCCCCCTGCCTCCTCTCTCCCTGACAGACTCCCCCATCACCACAGTGGACTCCTTCCGGTTCCTGGGCACTTACATCACACAGGACCTCAGGTGGGAGCCGACCATCAACTCCCTCATCAAGAAGGCCCAGCAGAGGTTGTACTTCCTGCGGCAGCTAAGAAAAGCCAAGCTGCCAGTCCAGATGATGGTGCAGTTCTACACGGCCATCATCGAGTCCATCCTCACCTCTTCCATCACTGTGTGGTATGCTGGAGCCACTGTCAGGGACAAACAGAGACTGCAGCGCATTGTGCGCTCTGCCGAGAAGGTGATTGGCTGCAGCCTTCCATCTATCCAGGACCTGTACATCTCCAGGACCCGGGGGCGAGCAGGCCGGATAGCAGCTGACACTTCTCACCCTGGACACAAACTATTTGAGCCTCTTCCCTCTGGCAGGAGGCTACGGTCCATCGGGACCAGAACCTCCCGTCACAAGAACAGTTTCTTTCCCTCTGCTGTTGGACTCATGAACAATTCATAACATCTGCACAAAGCTGGACACTTTATATCACTTTATATCACTTATATCACCAGTCACTTTAATTACATCATGTTTGCACTACTGTTCTGATGCTGCTCATCTGAACTTTTTTGTTATTTGGATTGTTTATTATTTTTTTACTATAGCTATATTTTAGGTATTATTATTATTTAGTGTTTTATGTTTGCACCTTATCACCGAGACAAGTTCCTAGTTTTGTGAACTCTGTTCACTTGACAATGGCAATAAAAATCTTTCTGATTCTGATTCTGATTCAATACGGCGGCACGGCACAGCAAGAAGGTTCCGGGTTCGATCCCCGGGTCGCCCGGGCCTGGAGTTTGGGTGGTTTCCTTCGGGCACTCCGGTTTCCCCCATCAACCCAAAAACATGCTTCATAGGTAAAATCCTCCAGCTGAGGTCCTGACCAAGCCTAAGCAGTAAGATCATAGAGATGGGTCCCCGGGCGCAGTCATGTGCTGCCCACTGCTCCTGAATAAAGGATGGGTCAAATGCAGAGGAAAAATTTCCCTTCTGGGACAAATACGTGATATAAATATAAATAAATATTTTCTGTTTCTCCTGTGGCTCCATGGAAAAAATAATTGTCCACCCCTGTTCTAAAGCTATTCAAGAAAGGTTAATTTCTGTCCTGTGAATGAGACTTTTTTTTTAGCATCGATACCTGCTCAAATGAGTATAATACTTTCAACACTAGTCTTACTATCAATTAGTAGCTAATATTCAATACTTTTGACAACCCTAACATCTACATTATGAACTAGGACGATGGGAGATGTGGCAAAAAATCTATTTTTGTCCTCATATTGAACATCTACCATCTATCCATTCTGTGTTCAACTAATAAAAAGTAATTCTATATTTATCTTCTTTACCTTCAACATACACAACTTTTAAACACTGCCATTTAAACACAAACGTAGTCTTTTTTTCTCTCCAAACTCTGCTTCAAACCACACACTTTTACTGGCAAAGGATCAGTCCAATTTGATTATTACTGAGTATTTTAGTAAGGCTTAAATGGTGATTGTAAGGACTAAACTAGGATCTAAGAACTAAACAGGTCTAACCCTTGGAGAACTAAAATGAGACTTCAATCAATACAAACAGATTCTAATTCAGGATGAAATCAGGGCTTAACTAGTCAAAACGAGAAAGTGTCTGTGCAAAGACTTTCAATTTCTATAAACCTTTAAGTTCAACTATGATTGAAACAAAACCAAAGTACTACTGTCACAATGGTAGATTCCCATGGCGACTGACTTTTATTTTTTTTGACATTCCACCTCAAGCTCTACTGATACTTAACACTGGCATCATGCTGGGGGTGTTCTGCATGTATCTCTATGGCAGAAAGTTTAGAAGTTGGTGGTGAAACAGTGCGTACATTTGCAAACACTGTCAAAAAACTTTGAAGTGTGAACAGTCAAAGATAGTGTGAAAACTTAAAAAAATACAAAATGGACTTAAACCACAAGTTATCAGTGGTCTGTGATGAATACGAGCGTTCATGGTCCTGTTTTTGATTTTCAGCAAAAAGGTGAGAGTGATTTTTATCCCAGTAGCCACATTCACATGATAGCCACAAATAGAGCTTTGATTATAATATTTACATTTGTATGAGATTAAAGAGAGACTGTATTGTTTGTCCTTAAAGATGTATTTACTTTAGTCATTGCTACTTATAGTGTATCAGTTAACCTATGATTCAATTATAGTGGTGTCATATAATACCTTTATCTATTATTCATTACTTCAACAAACCAGACACAGTTTTTGACATAGTTTACATCAGATGCCCTCCCTGTCGCAACTAACAGCATAGGATTGGACTGGGCATAGTGGCTGAAGTGTCAAGAGAAATGCGTGAAGAGTCCCTCAGTCGTCCAGGTAGAATCCATGATAAAAGAAGAAATTCAATTTGTCAACTGGACAAAGTTTGTTTGGTCGAAAACGTTTCGCCGCTCATCCGAGAGGCTTCGTCAGTTCTGGTTCTAGTGCTGGTTAGACACTGCTTATATCTAGCTGCAGGGAGGATCTCACTACACTTCAGTGTCCTCCTACTCAGTTTTCGACCAAACAAACTTTGTCCAGTTGACAAATTGAATTTCTTCTTTTATCATGTCAAGAGAAACACATACTATGCAACTGGGAGAGAACTGAACCAGTTACCTTGCAGTTAGTGGGCACAAATTCAACCTACTGCACCAAGGACACCTAGTTTCAATGTATTTGACTGTCAGCCTATTGGATTGGTTAATAATATTGTGTGCTAGGAAATTATGCTTTGTATGGGTTAGGCAACATTTCACCACACTGTGCCAAATATCACTACATACTACATAGCGTAACCACTCCAAATAACTATTCTAGCCTTCATTTTGTAAATAATATCAGAACGTATGTAGATATAACGACATCTGTGTGCATTTGGTTAGCAACTTTAGCAGTAGCAGGGTAGTGGACCGTGCAAATATTGACATCATGGGCGTTTATACACTGTCCCGCAGATCAAGGATGTCCATTGTACCAGAAGCTACCTTAATATGAAAATGACCACCTAAATATGCATACAAGCTGCTATTTCGTCGTGTTACATTTGATCAAACGTATGTTATTTGCTGATAATCGCTGTAGTTTGTATTTTAAAGCTACCGCGCTACTGTAAACACTATCCTTAGCGCGTTGTAGCATGCTAGCCGCGCACGTCAACACGCCGCTGCCGCCGCTGATTTCCACATTTGTTTTCTTACCCATTTCTGTTTTTATTGTCATTTCTTTTGGGGCGCCTGACGGGCTGGAGGGGGATGTTGTCGGTCATTCTTGCAGCCCCCTGAACACCGTGGGAGGACGCGGTGACAATCCGATAATGAGGCGACTCTGGGCGGAGGCTCCTGCTCCACTGTACCGCTCCAAAGGCAGAGCACACGGAGGCTGCGTCAGGCTACGGCACATGTCATTGGAAAACAAAGAAACTCTATTATTTTATTATATTTATTTCTTTTCAAATTAAGCTGCGCTAATTTAAACATTGTTGCAATTTGCTATTTAATTTACGCTTATCCTTTTTATGTTTTATTTTCAAATTATTCAATGTTAGGTAATAAGAAACCATTTATTTGACCTTAGTTACGGCTACTTTTTTTTTTTTTTTCATTCAAACTAGGACTACAATTTGCAAATTTTCTGGTGAATGATCAGCCACCTGCTTGCCTCCATTAATAGTGCATTGGCTGAAAGGTTCCACAGCACTGCATTAAACTCATCTTTCTTGCATATATTAAATTACAGGTGTTTTTATTTATAATACTATGAAAAACATCCAGGGTTATTGTGAATGGGTTCGTCTCTTCACAGATCTGTTGTGTAACTTGGCTTGGTGGTGCCAGCATGGAGAGATAACTAATGTCATACTGAGGTACCAACATGGAGAGATAACTAATGTCATACTGAGGTGCCAACATGGAGAGATAACTAATGTCATACTGAGGAACATTCCAGGTAAAGCAATAACATTCCCATGGAGAGTTATTACTTTTTATATTTTGTTATTATATTGCAATGTGTGATATATGTCCAAGTAATTTCCCTTATGGAATAATATATATTTTTTGTAAAAATCCCTCAGTTGTCCAGGTAGGATCCATGGCAAAGGAGACATTCAATTCTGTCATTTAACTAAACTTTTTTGATGGAATCTGGTTGGTAGCTCATCCAAGCTGCTTCTGCAGTTCAGAATTGAATAAGCAGTTTGGCTGAGTTGCTGCCATCAATATTGTTTGTTTGTCACGAAGTCAAGTGTCAAGTTACATAGTTCTTGATTAGATAAGCTACTTTGGTTATAACAAATTTTAGTAATCCATAAGGTCCTATTTGTTTTGCCAAGTAATATATGATTCAAATGTAGTAGGATATTTTATTCCATTGCCAGATTACACAAAAGACCTCATTATAATACTAAATAATTACATTTTGTCTAAATAAACAGTACTTCTAACAGCAACTGGCCCATACAAAAAGACACACAAAAAATAATTGAACTTGAAGCATGCCTCCGGTAGATTTGCTGTAGACAGAGATTCTAATCCTCCAAGCCCATAGCTCAGGGCAAGTGACACTCAAATGAGAATCCTGGCTTGGATTGCCTATGTTTTACATGCAAATATGAAGTCATTGAGAATGCAAAAAGGCAGGATTAATGTCTGCTCATGTATCTCAAGAACAGAAATGTATTTTTCCCTGGGTCACTTGGAGGCATACAAATGTAAAGTAGGGACTGGGCATGTGTTTGAGGATGGCCATGTAGGGGAAATCTGTTCAGCCGCTGGTAAATGAGCTTATGTTTGTTTCATGGAAGACAAAAGGGTTGTCAAAAGTAAAAATCAGATACTTAAACTATATTGAAACATTTGAGCAGGTACCAATATTAAAAAAGTCCCATTCACAGGACAGAACTGAACCTTTCCTGAATAGCTTTATGAATGATCTTGAGCTGTATCGGAACAAGTATAAGAGCACATAGACTAGTATACGCCCATGGGCCACTATGGAACCTACCTGGACCACTGAGGGATTACACAGATATAAGTCCACATTGGAATAATCAAGAAGGTACATTAATTTAATATTGAAAGCCATATAAAGAGTTTTTTTTATTATCATTGTGGCATCAGAATCAGTATTGAGTATTGAGTCTATTCCTGAGTTATCGTGACAATCCTGTAGGTAGAGGTACTCATTTGGACACTGTTGAAACTACATTGAATAAGTAACTGATGTTAAATCAGTGTGCCAGGGAACAGTAGTGTGCTTTGGGAGACTTCCCAGTGTGTCTTGAAGAAAAATCCAATTTGAGTTTCTGATTCACAAGGTCTATTATTGTCATATTTTGACATTTTGGAGTGGCCTGAGCAAACTTAGAAACACATTAAAGACACAAAATGATCACTTGTAGCAAAATCCCTAGTCTCAGACACAGTGACATAGACATTTTTTCTCTAGTGGGTTTAGTTGAATAATGCTTTGGTGGATTTTAAATAAGCTGCTCTGAGTGTCAGGCGATTCTTATTTGAATATGGAGTAAAAATGTTATTTATTGCTCCTATTCAATATTTAGTTTTTATTAGTAATTTACTTTGATATGATTTGTGTTTTAGAATATACCAGAGCTGTTCAAACTATGGCCTGGCATCCTGCTGCATTATCCCATATGGTCATAAGCAGTCAGTTTAACAGCAAGCATGTATGTAACTTCAAAAACATCATATTGGCTTGTTATATAGACTTAAATTTAGAGTTCCAAGCCTTTTTAAGGTGTTGTGGCTCTGTCAGATTGATGTAAAATGCTCTGTGAAGGACTAGCTGTACTGACCACCTGTCTGGGGCCCAATACAAATATATACCCCAAATAATGAGTTTTATCCAGGGAAACAATCAGATGCCACCTTCAGATCACAAGGGAAGACTCAAACAGACTCACATCATACTTAATTTATAGGTATGGTGGTTAGAGCACGTGCCCACCAACTTGAAGGCTGGTAGTTTAAATCCAGCTCAGGCCAGTCCTTAATGTTGTTGTATTCTTAGGGAAGACACTGCACCCTGCCTATGTATGTGGCGTGGGCTTGTCTGAGGTGGTGTTCAGAGGGGCCAGTGGTGCAGATTGGCAGGGTCACTTCAGTTAGTCTGTCCAACTGAGTATGGACCATTGAATAATGCATCCAATTGAAACTGAAATTGAGTGTTTGGAGACTATTGCATTATCTAAGAAGAAGTGAACTTTATTGATCTCACACTGGAGAAATTCTTCTCTGCATTTTAACCCATCCTATATATATATACACATATATTAGGAGCAGTGGGCAGCACACACATTAGGGCGCCCGGGGACCATCTCCATGACCTTCTTGCTTCGGTTTGGTCAGGACCTAAGCTGGAGTACCTATGGTGCATGTTTTGGGTTGGTGGAGGAAACCCACCCAGAGAGGAGAACGGGGAAACATGCAAACTCCACACAGAAAGGCTCGGGCGACCCGGGGATCGAACCCAGACCATGCATGCAAACTCCACACAGAACACACACGGAAAGGTCTGGGCGACCCGGGGATCGAACCCAGAACCTTCTTGCTGTGAAGCAAGAGCGCTAACCACTCTGCTACCGTGCCGCCACAATTATAACAGTTAAGATGACCAGGTAAAAATGACAAATGACATTCTGGTTAAACAGAGATGCCCAAGTTAATTTGCAATTCAGATGGTTCTCACTTTTTTGATTTTGTTTGATACCAGTGCAGACAGGACATTTTATTCCTTAAAAATGTGCTTGCTGATATATGTTAAGTATGAACTATTTGTTGTAAGTAAATACATTGAGGTGGTAAATACATTTGATAAATTTACATATAATCTATAATGATGTATATGATGTCATACTCCCAGATGGGGCAAAAGACAAATTTCCCTATAGATTACTTTAATAGTTCATGGCAAAGTACAGTTTAAATTCACAAATGTTAAAACTGATCATTTCTATTAAATACAACATCACTGTTTAACAAAAGTCTGCATTTTAACAAGATTAATTTTAGCTGCCCCTATCTGTATTCAGTCAAAGTCTGTCATCTGAAATCCATCAATAACATTCTAATTCAACACTTTGAGTCAAGGTTACAGTCCATTCACATTTTGTGCAATATTTTTAAACCTCAACCTAGGTAATTACTGGCACATTTTAATGCATTGTTAAAATATTGTCTGAATATAATTACAATGCAAACAATGTAGATCTTTTAGTCTGTATTTTGTCCAAATACATTGACCCAAAATAATTTCACCATAAAATATTTTTTCTGTTATTGGCCAAGTATCAACACTGAACATTTAAAAAGTCACGCTGATTTTAATTCTCAAAATCAGAAACATTTACATGAAGAAAACATTTGAAAAAAAACAAAACAAAATGTACACTGTAAACAGGCCGAACTCGGCGCAACATTTCTTGAATTGTAGAGACAACTTGAAAGCAGTTTTGACATGGTTCACTTAAAAAGAAAAAAAAAAGGCACAACTTGGCAAATGCATAATATTGTACAGGAATGTATAGCAAGTCCTACACGTATTAAACCACTGAGTAAAGTGTCCCGTGTTACAATCATGTGTTCAACTCAGCAGGTAGACGTTGATAATCCATCGCTTTAACCCAAAAACCTTATCAGAACATGCAAAACACAGTGCAGAGAGAAGGGGGCACAGACTTGTATAGACAGAGAGAGAAATGAGGTAGAACTAGCCCCTACCCTCAAACAATGTGAATTATAAATAAATTAAACACTACAAAAGAGGAAACATTGAAAATAAAAGTTAACCTGATGCAACTGAAGAGATTTCAAAACATACTGGTAAAAATGGAGTATATTGTAACTAAAACCTGATATAAAGTGCAGGCATTAAGAAGAACAGCAAGCCTCCTGAGAAACAGCCTTTTAGAATATTCACGGACAACATTTGTAATATATATATATATATATATTTAAAAAATGGAAAATGTATGAAGAAAAATAAATTAAACATAGCTGCGATTGTGGTTACAGTATTGGAAAAACATTGATTAGTTAGGCACTTGAAAATGAGTAAACTACGGCAGCCTGTATAATCCATAACACGCATGTTTTTATGTGAAAATGAGTGACTGACATCAGGCAGAGATGCTAAAAGGATCTGACCAAACCCCATATGAAATTTTAACAATGGAAGGTTGTAAAATCCGTGTCACGCAATACAAGTAGTCACATAGAAAACACAATATGGATAACATAACATTGAACATAGAAATTATATGTCCATTTAAAAGTCTGGCCCTGAAACAGTTTATAGTAAGAAATACAATCCTTCAAAGTACCAGGGAGACGATATGCAGTAAAGTTTCAAGTAAGTCCTACATTCAAACTTCTATAGACAAAAACGTAACTCAAAAATACCCGCATGTGTAAGTATTAAATGTATACAAAATAATATTACAACTACAGTAGTACTGTCAAGTCCAACTACAACGCTTGGTATAGTTCTCAGATCAGCGAGAGCAGTTTTTATTTCGGGAAAAGTTAAAACCAAAACGGAGCAAAAAAATATACATTAATTTCTATGCGATTGTACCACATTTTATAAAGAGACATTCATTAGGACAAATGCAAAATCATCTTATTAGTTAAAATGACCTGATTTTACTCAATCTGAACAAGTAGTTAAGACTTATTTGAATCAGCCCCCCCCAGTAAAATTATCTGTGGAATTGTAACATACACAAAAATTCTGGTTGCAGATTTTTTGGAAAAAATATTTTAATGTTTGATCATTCTTAAAGATACACTAACTTTTTGGATGGCAGCCCGTCACCTGCTTGTTCCTATGCATGTGTCATTGTTCTGCCTGGAATGTTCATTAAACAGCTCAACCTTACATTTATTCACTTACAGGTGGTTCTACAGCTGAAAAATACCTAGAAAAACAGGCTGAGTGAGGTCACCTCTCCACAGGTCTGACCTGTAACTTGGTCTGGTTTGGTCTCTATGAAGCTAGAAATGTTTAATGCCATACTGTGAAACATTCAAGATAAAGCAATAACATCTCCATGGAGAAAAGCATTTGATGGACCCTCCACCAGGAAAGTTACACAATGCACCTTTAAGTCAAAGCTTCTAAACTTATCAAAACTACTCAGAGCAAATGGTCATCTCAACTATTCTACATACAATTTGCATTTTAGTTCACTGCAATTTTCCCCTCCTCCATGAAATGTGGAAATTGCGTTTTCGGTGCACCATCTGAACTGTTCTTCTCCAGGTCTCCCATCCCGCCCGTCGACCCGATTAGAGGCCCTCCCGCTGGGCTACCTGGAATCGGTATCCCCCCTCCCTGTATGACGGAGATCTCGTTGGCCTTCATGGTCAGGCCCCCACTGAATGCCGCGGCGTACTGGTTCCACAGGGAGGGATCGAAGTTCAGGTGGGGCGGGGGAGGAGGAGGTGGTGTGGGCAGAGGCGGCGTGGGCAGCTCTTTGGATGTGGGGAGCATCTTGGGGTCGGTGGTCATCGCCATCAGAGCCATGGGGTTATCCAGAGACAGGCGCTGGCCACGTCGGGAGTTGTTGTTCCACATGTGGGTTCCAATATGCACCTAAATGGAATAAAAAAGGTTAAATAAAATACAATACATTTCACTGGTACAACTCCGTGTTTTGTAAGATTTTGTGGTTTGATTTTCCCTAAGCAGGGCCAAAATCTTTAGGAACACTGGACTTAACATCTTGACTACTAGGATTCAGAATTTGGATGTTAGAATTTGCCATTTCAAAAGCCAGTTATTTCTATTTTTTGTCATGGTTGTTTGGAGAAGGAATATTAATTGAAAAGTCAAAACTGTGATTTGAACTGTCGCAATAAGTAAATCGTAAAGTCAATACATTTATATTTTTAAAAGCTGCCAATCCTGAAGTTTAGATGTCTACAAACATGTTCTGAAATGCATGAGATTCTTGTATTAGTTCAGCAGTTCGTATTTCAGTCTCTCAAATCACAGATCTAAACTGTTTTTTTTACTAATTAAATTCCCAAACTCATATTCATATGGAAACTACTGTTCTCACAATACTAAAACATGATAAAATTAGATTTTGATAACAAGGAAAAGACCCAATACTCACAATTTCAACAACATTATGATAAAAGATTTTCTATAAAACATTGCCAGTTTTTAATGCAAAATTATATATAATTTTTTTTTAAACCTTCATCATTTTCTTAAACTGGTCCTGATATAAAGATAAAACAATTTAAGAAAGATCCAGTTCTATCCCATCAGTGATTTTTGACTATTGATACTAGCACAAATACGTTTCTAGTTACGTTTTCTAGTTCAGGCAACCGTTTTGACCACCCTGATGTAAATATACCTTCAGGTTTCCCTTGGTGGTGAACGCCCTTCCACAGATGTGGCAGGCAAAGGGCTTCTCTCCAGTGTGTGTCCTCTCATGGATCTGCAGAGCACTGGCTGAACTGAAGTTTTTCCCACAGGCATTACACAGGTGCTGTTTGCTCTGTCTCCTGGGGGCCGCAGAGACAGAGGAGGCCATGGCGGTGCCCTGGGGCATGTGTGAGCTGTACAGGCCGTGAGCACTGAGGGGGTTTTCAGGAGGAAGTTTCATCTCCAGACTGGCCAGACTGGGGGGTATCCTCATGAAGGGCATACTGCTTTGACCTGTGGAGAATATCATAGAAACAAATATTAGATACCTGGATTAGATTAGATTATAAACGGGGCCCCAGATATTTAAGGTAGCTTCCTTTTACAAGACTTCCATAGAATTGTGTGAACTATTTTAAATGCTTGTATACATTTTGTAAAATAAATAAATAAATGTACAGGTTCAGTGTTGTGACGATTAGGATGCAAGATTAATCACAATCAACATCACAATGTGCAAGTTATTTATTCTACGTAAAAACTGCAAACTGTAGTTTAGATCTGTACAGACAATTCAGTTCTAAATTAAGTTTATATTTTAGTGTGCTTTCCTCAATTCATTTGGTTGCATTAAAAATGTGAACTTTTCACAACTATTATACGCTGCATTTTGGACCCAATTTTGAGGACTTTACTTACATCAACATTTTTGTTGGTCCCAATCTTGCATGACTTGAAACATAAGGATATGATATTAACCGCAGTTAGGATTTATCATCAGGTGAAAAGCGGATGAAAATGAATGAATTTTAGGTGAATGTTTTCATGTATAAAACCTGTCTATATTGTAGTTTTAGTTCTACATTAGGAAATGCATGTGGTTCTTGTATTAGTTTATTGATATTTGAGAAAAGAGTTAAATATGAACTCATAATCATGTTCAAACTGAATGTTGATCCTAAAAATGATATTAAATTGCAGTGTAATTGCAATTAAAATACAAATGACCAAGATAACTTATTCATGAAATAAATCTTAAATACTCAAGTGTAGTTAAACCTACCGTAGTCTCCATTAGTGTAAGGGGTGGTGGGCTCCTCTTTGATTGATTTGGGGGTGAAACTGCCAGAAGAAGTGAGGTCGAGAGCTCCACTTGACTCTGTTCCATCTTGGGCTCCGCTATCAGAATCTGGCCTGGACGCACTGGACCCAAATTCCTCTGAGCTGGGTGACTTTCCGTTAATCATACTGGAATTTACCGGCGATGAAGACGACATGGCTGAGTCCGAAATAGCTGGGCTGCAACCGTTATGATAGTCTGTTTCTCTGGGAACAGACTGAGACTCCCTCGATGTTTCACTTTCAGATGCTGTGCTGGTTTGGCGTTTCAGAGCTAGCGCAGATGTGAGGTTTTTGAGCACGTCGAGGCTGGAGAAAGTATTAGGAATGGTTGGGTTTTCTTCTGGAGCAGGGGTGACTGGAGCAGATGGTTCATTGGATTTGTCATTGCTCAGGCCAGCCTCTTGGTCCTCCATCGTGGCCTCAAACCCACTTGTGTCTAGTGACTTCTCATCTGGAAGAGAGGAGTCCATGGCTTCGGCTGGTTCAAACTGGTTTTCTGTGACTGGCGTGTTAGGGATCTGTCCGCCCATGTGCATGCGGATGTGCTGCTGGAGGACCACGGCATTTGTGAACTTCTTCTGGCAGATGGGGCAGGAGTGCTGCATTTTGAGTGGCGTGTTGGCGCGGTGGACCCCGTAGTGAGCCTTCAGGTTGCCCTTAGTGGAGAAGGCGCGGCCGCAGATCTTACACTTGTGCGGTCTCTCTCCTGTGTGTGTGCGGTAATGCATTTTCAGGGAGCTCTGGCAGCTCAGGACCCTGTGGCAGATTAGGCACTCATTGGGGTCATTGGTCCTCTTCTCCAGCCCGTCCACCATCTGCTGCAGTTTGGCAGTTCCAGAGCTTTCTCCAGAGCCATTCATCGTGTGGATGGCCCCCAGCAGGTCTTTGGAATCCTTCTGTGCCTGGTCCAATCCTGATTCTGGGAACACAGAGGAAGATCCCTCGCTGGTGGACGAGGACGGCCTCTGCGAGAAGCCCTCTGAGCCAATGAAGGTGGACAGACCAGAGGGCAGAGAAGGGGGTATGCCAGTGGGCAGTTTGAGGTCGGTCAGGTTGGACTCGTCCAGGGGCACGGACATGCCGAAGGGGATGCCGCTGCTGGTGGGCACATTGTCCAGGTGCTCGGGCACAGGGTGAGGGTTCATGGCGATATTGGGGTACTTGTCCTTGTGTCTCTGGAAATGCACTTTGAGGTTTCCTTTGGTAGTGAAGCGGTTCCCACAGATGTTACACTTAAAGGGACGCTCTCCGGTGTGGGAGCGCAGGTGGATCTGCAAAGCACTGTCATTGCCGAAGGTTTTGCCGCAGTATTTACACTTGTGCTTGTACATGGGGTCACTGGGCTTGGTTTCTGTGGGCAGACTCAGCAGTTTAGCCTTGGCCTTTTTGGAGGCATCTGACCCATTGAAGGTACTTGGGAACCCCATGACTGGTGACTGGGGCAATAGTGCTGGAATGCGGCTGGCCAGGTCTGGAAGGCTCTTTAAAACATCCATCTTCCCCAGAGCTGAGGTTGGAGCACTGTTGGACAGAGGTAGTTTTCCTGGTTTGGTCTCCATAGGCAGGGCTTGGCTGCCGGTCCTCTTCCCAATGAGAGCGGCTGCTGCAGAGAGCTGCTGGGACAGGTGCGCCCCCAGAGCTTTAAGGGGGTCCATAGCTCCAGGTGTCAGGCCCTGGGGCGTCATCATGGCAATCTGGATTCTTATCTGCTCTGTGAGCTGGATCTGCTGCAGCTGCTGCTGCTGTAGGACTATGAGTTGCTCCAGGAGCAGAGGAAGCACCTGTGCTGTGTCCTGAGCAGAGCTAGAGCCGTTGGACACATGCTGGGACACGGCCACTTTAGTGTCAGCCAGAGCTTCCAGAGTCACGTTGGAGTCCTGAGGAGAGGAGGAGAAGCCCAGGTCAGAGAGCTCTGTGTGGGCTACGTCCTCCACAGAGCTCTCCTCCTCCGCTGGAGCTTCAGGAGCAGCAGTGAGAGAAGGGCTGCTCGACTGGCCATCCTCTGGGTCACTGACATCAGGAGAGCCCTGGGAGAACTCCTCTGGCACAGGACCATCTCCCTCTTTCATGATCACAACCTGTTGATTTTTAGTGCAACTCTTCTCATGCTCCAAGAACTCTGCCTCATCGAAGAACTCGGCACAGCAGCCGTTACACACACGCGTCTCGTCCATACGGAACCGCTTCTTCTCATTCCCAGGCTCCTCGTGGTCTGTGGTGTCTGTGACAGAAGAGGAAAAAAACAAAAACACACATTAGTACTACATTTTCCATAAATATATATAAAAAATATATATAGTTTGGATAAGTAAAATTATTTCTTATAAGTTGATTTGATGACCGGCGGAATTGGAATTTTATCTCTATTATTTTAAATTTTAGATGATTTTGATCATGGCCAATAGAGGGCGCCAGTCCACCTTTGGCGCAACCCGAAGAGTCAAAATAACAACGCACTTCATGTTCTACATTAAATATGGCATTTAGAATATTTTAGTCACGTTCTTTTGATGTGTAAATATATACTATTTACAATATATACAGAGAAATAAAAGACCAAAACTGCTTACACACGAGAGATGCAAATACTGGTCAAACAACAATGACAAAATGCACTGGGTCAGTTGTACAAACCATGCATTTTAATGTCGGCTACCTGTGGCACACCGCGTCACCACAGCGCAGAATGGTAATGCAGAGTTTAAAATGAAAAGCCAAAATGAAGGTGCTAGATGCATAGTTTGCATTTTTATGGAGGGAACCATTTGACATGTTAATCTGGTGACAAAAGGAACAATAAAGCCTCTCCCGTAACTGAAGACTTTTGATAGGATTGGTAGAAAAGATTTGGAACGCATTCACACTCAAATTATAACAATTCATTCAATTTTATTTATTTTTATTTTTGAGTTAAACGATTATTAAAATATCAAGCAAAACAGCGAAATCTGGCGTGAGTGAATGCAGTAGGGCATAAATAATCTAAGAAATCCAAAACATGAGAAGGTTTGGGAATATTTTGAATGGATTTTACAGTAGACTGTTCTTACCATTCATTTTTATGATCTTCGCTACAAATAAAGAGGCCTACATTTGGGGTGAGTTTGCTTGAAAAGGACCCAGAATTTGACATAATAGTCACAATAATTCATCCAATAAAAAGTTCAGCGCACATTCACAATTGGAGTTTCTCTGAATTTAAAAATCTGTGACCCACGGCGCTGTTTTGCCACTTGGGGGCGCATGACCCGATCACCTTTAGCAGGGCATATGGCACGAGGTCAGACAACATTTGATTTGTGTGCGAGCGCTCCAAAAAATTGGGGAAAAGTTCAAAACAACAAGAATGGGAGTGGATTACTTTCGACTATTCAATCATATTCAGTCATCTTTTATCTTACAAAAAGGGTGGGTTCTATGTTAATTTTATGGCAGCACCAAAACGCACCCCCACCCTGCCCTAAACCTCTCCACAAAAAAAAGCGTCCATCCCCCACCGCTCCATATGTACCAAAGGAAACAGTCATGCATTAAACTGGGGGATTTATTGCCTTTAGGTCAGCGCTCCGCAGAGTCACATTTCATACAGTTTTTGGGCACCTTTGTCTCGAACCACTCCACGCACATGATCCAAACTTAAGCCAAACTAAACTCCCAAACCAGAGCCACGAGCGCAAAGTAAACTTACAGTAAAAGCTGACACAAGTTAAATATATAGAATTATCCACAGCTATAAAAAGGACCACACAATAGTCACGTTCATTGCTCATTCAAAATTCATTTGCGATGATGTTTGAGAGATTTAAATATGAAATTTGAATCATGAAAATCAAAAATGTATCTCAGCACGCATCGGCTTCACCAGACTCTTCTTCAAGCTGTTGCAGATAGTTAAAGAAATTTAATTAAAGCCACTTTAATTGTCTGAAAAGGAACACCAAAACAAACATAAGGGAGCCTACAATTCAACTCAAAACGATGAAGGAGCCTGTTAATATTGAAAAGTCCTCAGTGCTGTGCTGTGCTGTGCTGTGAGTTTGGAAACACTGTTACGCACACCTGCACTGTAGCAAAACGTGTCCTTTTCGCCTCTTTCCTCCACATCAAAAGTCTTTGTGTTCCTCTGACGAAACTAGCTCTGGGGTCAGAGTGTGAGACTCTTCACAGACTTTGCGTAAAGTGAAATAAACGCGAGGCTCTTGGCTGCGCCTGTAAATCCACAGGTTTCATCGTCGTGTAAAGTAAAGTTTGCACTCACCATTCTGCGCGGAGTCCGGCTCGTCTGAGTTGATGTGCTGCGGCTTGGCTTGCTTGCGTCTCGACATGGTGCGACCATCAGGAGCAAAGAGGGCCAAACTAATTTCCTCCTCTTCTTCAACAAATTCTTGCGCTCTGAAAATGAGCTCCTCAAGTAGAAATGCGCATGTCAGCGTAATTATTATTATCAATAATGCATTGCGATTTATCACGGGGCTCTGACAGCTGATTGGCTCCAGTCCAAGCGCTCACACATTATTCAAATGTGCTCCTATTGATGAGAGCAGCGCGGTGCCAGGAGGGGCGGGCGGAGCGCTGCCACTGGCCAGCCCGGGCCAGAGGGCTGTCCATCGGCTCAGCGGCCTCCCTCTACCCGGGGAACAGGGCGAGATGTGACCAGCCTATCCCAGGGGCCAAAAGGCTACACCTAAATATGGAGGAGCGACATGTTACAGGCTACTGATCTTTTATTTGATAACACTAATAACATTATAGGCTACAAAAAGTATGGTTTTAGAAGATAGTTTGAGATGTGTTCCAAATGACCACTTGTACAGTAAAGACAGCATATCCCTGAAAAGTGAACAATGTAATGTAATGTACGTGAAAAGTCCCTCAGTCGTCCAGGTAGAATCCATGATAAAAGGAGAAGTTCAATTTGTCAACTGGACAAAGTATGTTTGGTTGAAAACGTTTGAAAAAGTGTCTTACCAGTATTCTTATTAGAGCTGACGAAGCCTCTCGGATGAGCGGCGGAACGTTTTCAACCAAACATACTTTGTCCAGTTGACAAATTGAACTTCTCCTTTTGTCATGTAATGTAATGTAATGGACATGTGATTTACAGTTAATGAACAATTAGCCTATGTATATTGTGTTGGTCTATCAGAAATGTTGTAATTTAAGCAAAGGAGAAAATCAATTATGTCAACTGGACAAGTATAATTTAAGGCAAAAGCACCAGTGACTTGCATTTTGCTTTCTGAGACAATGCACATTGTAATGTAATACACTTAGGGAATGTGACATAACAAGGAAATACCATTCGCTGAGTCTGCCTATGTACATGAGGTAAAAAGTAAAAAAGTTTTTGAAGCAATATAACTATGTATGCGCATGTCAGCGTAATTATTATTTTTCTATACTCAGAAAAACTTCTCCCACTGACAACATGAGTGCATACTGAACTCTAACATCATTACTTTTCAAATTGTCAAAATTTGCCTAATTTGAGCCTATAGCAATACGTCGGCGCACACAGATTAAGGCTTACGGCTCTTCGGTTTGGTTGTTGTTTTGAGCCTTTCCCAATTTCGTTATGTTTTTACCTGAAATAATGACAATAAAGATTATTCTATTCTATTCTATTCTATTCTATTCTATTCTATTCTATTCTATTCTATTCTATTCTATTAAATTCTATTAAATTCATCATTCATCATGCCCCCCAGAGCATACACCTCTGTTGTGAACTGAACAAAAATATATGGACCAATGATGCCTGACAGATGAGAACAATGATTTGAGTTGGGACAATGTTTTACAAGCTTCCTTTGTCATAGAGAAAGTTAAACCCATACGACAGATATGTTTTAAGCCATATTGCGGAATATTATAGCCAAAGGAACAATATTTCAATGGAAACAAGCAGGAGAAGGTCAAATCCCTCCTTCAGGCCAAATAAGAGTCAGGTTTGTGGAGATAATATGAAAAAATATGCTTTTATTTTTGTCTTTTTTACTCGTTGAGTTAGTCTATCATCTGTCTCTGCTATGCTTGTGTCATTTTTTATAATATTCTTGTAAAATTCTGGTGTAGTAGAACCCTATAAAAAAAATCTGAGATAGCAATTATTATTCTTGCCATAGAACTAAATAAACAAATATCGTCAGCATAAAGCTTTTGTCACTTATAGACACTAAATATATTGGAAAAAATGCCTCTCTTAAATACGATAATGTTAATAAGTGCTAATTTCAATACATTTTGACAATCTTAAAGGTGCATTGTGTAACTTTTCTGGTGGGGGGCCTGTCAAAATCTTATCTCCATGGAGATGTCATTGCTTTGTCTGGAATGTTTCACAGTATGGTATTAAACTTTTTTTATCTTCATGGAAACCAAACCAGACCAAGTTACAGGTCAGGTCTGTGGAGAGTGGACTCTACTCACAGTCAGAAGGCCTGTTTTTCTAGGTATTTTTGAGCCACAAAACCACCTATAATTGAATAAATGTAAGGTATGACTGTTTATGTCATACTGCAGAACATTCCAGGCAAAGACATATCCATAGAAACAAGCAGGTGACAGACCCCCAACCAAAAGGTTATCTGGTTCTATTTGCAAGTCTTGTTTTAAGATTTAAGTCAAAATAGCTTAAATGAAGATAAATACCACTACTACTTTGAATGTGTATGGAGTTTAAAAACACAGTAGAGCACTTCCTGTATTACCACATGACATCACTAGGTGGAACAGAGTCTTTCCAGTTTGAGAGAAGAACTCTAAATCTACAGGGTTTGTGTATTATACATAGGTGAATGAAACAAAACAAAACACGACTCCGGGTATGTTTGTGATGTGGAGACAACATTATAACATAGATCAGAAAATAGCATCACCGGTATCACCAAAAATACTCAAATAGAATACGGTTAGTGTAAAAAATATATTTAGCACATTTCACAGTAGTTGTACACAGCAGACCCTCACACCCTCTTACCATTGTATTGAGATAAACAAATGCTTTTTATGGGGCTGGGGTGAAGGTGAAAAGAGGGGAGTGCTGCTGTCTAGACGCTTTATGACCCCCAATAAGAATCTGGGCCTGAATACTGTGTTCTCTCCTACATTCAAACTGCACACGGCCATAAAAATACACTTCTGGGAAACCAAATGGCAATAACCAATGACTCAGAGACATAGTGTGAGATAGGGTCCGGACGGGGGTGCAAACTATACTTCTGGTGGGGATTACAGGGCCCATATTACACTATTTTCCTATTTTCTGTTTGTGACTCCTCACAAACAGACCTGGAGTTGTAGTAGTTAGAGAAATGCAGTGGTGTAAACAGGATCAAAATTATAGGCTATAATAAATTTTCCCAATTTTATGATGTTGAGAGGAGGGTACTGGCCAAATTCATGTCCATTATGAACGACACCTCTCACCCTCTGCACCGGACTATTGAGGAGCTGAGCAGCTCCTTCAGTAGCCGACTAAGACACCCCCAGTGCAAGAAGGAGCGCTACCGCAGATCCTTCATCCCCACCGCCATCAGACTGTATAATTGTATAAACACATAGGCCAGACGTGCAATATCCTCTTTTTCATGTTGATGCTTGTTGTTACTATTATTATTATTACTATTTTCCATTATTATTATTATAACTTATTACTATTTTTATTATTACTTACTTTATCCCATTCCTGCCTGCATGCACTTTTCCCTCTTGTTCAAATGTCCTGGAGCTACTGTGGCAAGTAAATTTCTCCTGTGTGAGATCAATAAAGTCTTATCTTATCTTATCTTATCTTATGTTGTCAAATATTAAATACAGTACTTTCTGAAAGTGGTATGTCAGATTTGTGTTTTTCAGTGCAATAAAAACAAATAAATGGAAGATCATGTTTATATTTTTTACAAAAAGTTACATACTGTATCTTTAATAATAACATCAAATGGGATCTTCTCATTAAACAGTTTTCACTTTAAAAAAAAAAGACACCTGCAACTTGTAAACCAAAAATGTAGATGATGATGTCATCAGCGTTCCCTGTTAGACTTTAATCTGACTTCTGTTTTAACCGCAGCCTGTATATAGAGATGGACATAGCTAACGCGCTAGTCACACTTCCTGCTGCTTCTGAGCTTGGCTCCCATTGACTTACATTAGAATATTATGGCCCCTCTCTCTGTAACTGCTGCAGTGAGCCTCGTCATTTTGGTCTTAAAATGTTCGTATTAACCTGCTTTACATGATCCTAGATTTTTTTATTTCCCTGTTTTGTCTGTTAAAAAAAAATCCTATTCCTAATACAAAGCCTGGCTCAAAATTTGCTTTATTTGATTGGAGCCGAATGCTGTGGGTGTATGGTTTTAACACAATCTGGCCAGAAAGAACTGACTCAGCTGCAGCAGGTGAGCTGATTTGTGCTGTTAAACATGTCTCTCATACATACAATTACGGCCACAACCTAGTGAGCAATATTTTTTGTGCTGTTTAAATTAATCTGTGTTTCTTTTTGAGCTTTGAGACGATCTTATGACAGTGTTTGCTAATGTGTGCATTACGTCTCCATGATAATTGTTGAACAATCCGCCATAGAGATACATGTAGAACACCCCCAGCGTGATGTCACTGCAAAGTATCAACAGCCAAATAAAAGCAAGATAAGTCTATACTATCAGCATAATACAGTAGCAAATAGTGAATCAAATCTAATAATAAACTAAGAGCAGAAAACCTCCATGTTCACGTGGTCACTATCACCTGTGCGTGTCCATTGATGTATCCTTGACATGTTCTGCTTACTGTCACAAGAAAATAGTCTGTACCCTATAACTTATAGCTCTGATCGATGTCATATAGTCCATTAAAAACCCCCAGCGCTAACATAATGCACCGGCCTACACAGGGTCAGGCTGCAACAATGTGTGCTAGCTGAGAGGTCTGCAAAAGGGACAATGGAGTTCTGTATTTATGTATTTATTTATTTATTTATTTATTTATTGTCCCTCCTCCGTGTTGACCCTTGTGTGTTTTTTCTGCATTGTGTTACCGGCCTTGTGTTGTCATATAGGACTTTGAGAAGGCGCTTCAGTCATTTGTGGCCTTAAGAAGTTAGTACGAGATAAAAAGAACAGCAAATTGTGCTCAGATATAAGGTCACTTTATTATTTGTGACAAAACAAGTGTAGAGTTTTTCTTTTGTCGGGTTGCCATAGTGAAC
The DNA here is from genome assembly GCA_036785185.1 of Paratrypauchen microcephalus. Classification (NCBI taxonomy): domain Eukaryota; kingdom Metazoa; phylum Chordata; class Actinopteri; order Gobiiformes; family Gobiidae; genus Paratrypauchen; species Paratrypauchen microcephalus. The sequence goes on from JAVJIX010000205.1 coordinate 1,146,148, forward strand.
CAGCTGTAAGTTGATTTTTACCTGGCAATGTGGAGACAATATTTGAAGTCACTGGTCATATTTTAGCCACAATTCTAAAATTTCAAACTTGATTTCGATAGGTAAACACTTCATACTCAATATCATCAAAATTATGACAAATAAAATAGCATTTCATTACAAAATATGGCTTTCTCTAAAGTTACACAGTATGTAACTTATAATAAAAGCGTGCTTTACTATGATAATTTCATTACAAAATAATGATGGTTTCTCTAAAGTCACAGTATGTAACTTTTTAGCCAGCAAATAGATACATTGTTCTGAAAAACACTCTTACATGGCCTGAGGGCCTCAACCTTAAACTGCTTGTTTCCATGGAAATGTTTGGCTGTAATATTCCACAGTAATGCATAAAAATGCCTCTCTGTCTTGAGAAACAATATTCCAACGTCTAGTTTTAACATTCTGTTTGGAATCAACTGTTGCTCTAACAGTATGCCACCTGGATGATTCCATGGAAACAGAATCATCCAGGTTGGTTGATTAAAAAATCAATGCATATGAATCAATACTAAAACTATTAAAACTATTGAACCCCATTGATACTGGAAAATGGGACCTCTCCTGAATAGTATTAGAATGGTCTTGATTCATATGTAGGCATTGATTTTTTTAGTCAACCTTAGTTACATAGCAACTGCGCTACTGCTGTCTTTTTAGTAAATATTTTTGTGTTTTATTGAAAATGTTGATAATATTAACTATAAGGCCTATAAAGCCTCCATATGTTTAGTGGACTAATAAAAATATCTGATGACTTGCTGACCACTAAAATGACAATTATGAGTGAAAAGAAACCAAACATGTTAGATTTGCTTGAGTCTTGACATCTAACACAGGAAACAGGCAGCTTTTCATATCAAACCCTTTATTTGAGCTATTTCTTTCTTTAGACACATACACCCTAATGTAATTTCATTAACAAGTGTGGGGGCCATCTGTGGACAATGCAAAGTGATAGATTGTTGAATTGGGGCCTAAATATGGTCAGTCTGCAGCTGTGGGCCCCTGGGTGCTGTAGATTCACATGCTAATGCAAAAGGGCTGTTTACATTCAAAGAGTACTATGAGAGTACACAAAGGCAGAGGTGTGAGGAGGACAGACATTACACTCAAGTAAAAATACTGCTACTATAGAATCAAATGAGTCAAGGAGATCCAATAATAATAATAATAATAATAATAATAATAATAATAATAATAATAATAATAATAATAATAATAATAATAATAATAATAATAATAATAATAATAATAATAATAATAATAATAATAATAATAATAATAATAATAATAATAATCAATCAGTCATAAATATGGTGACAATTGCATATAGGCTAATTGCACAACTGTTTGAACATAATATATAATATAATATAATATAATATAATATAATATAATATAATATAATATAATATAATATAATATAATATAATATAATATAATATAATATAATATAATATAATATAATATAATATAATATAATATAATATAATATAATATAATATAATATGTAATTTTTGCCTAAATAAAAGCATGTTATTTTCATTATGGGTATGTTTATTGTACTGAAAAATACACCAAACATGTGTCCGTACTCTTATTTGCTTGTTTCCATGGACACAAGCAAATAAGAGTTGGCTATCTTCCACAGTATGACATAAAAAAAAAAAAAATCTATATTTCTGATGTTGTATTTATTGATTTAATATGACAAAACATACCCTGATATTTCCTAAGATTATCCCATAAAAGAATAAAACGTTTGTTAAAGGGAATATGCTTTATATTTTTTTCAATGTGAGAGCCTGGGTCTTCAAAAGGACAATAACTCCAGACCCTGAGTGAATCTGGAGCGGTCTGCAAGATCCCAACCCCGATCTGAATATGTCAATATGTGCACTTTGCCAAACTACGCTGTCCATCAAGAAAGCATGCAGGGAGCAAGTGGAAATTCTTTTTATACATGTTTATGTTGTATTTAAAGTGCATTTAAAGCAAACGCACACCATTACAAGCCATAAACGCACATTTTAGGTTGCCATTTTTACCATTGTATCTTGGCAAATAAAACACTGTTTGGGTCATTTCAGAATTGGAGGACATTTTACGTCCCACCCATCAAATATTAAATAATCCACATACAAAATACTAAAACATACAGTTTCTGAGTGAATTTACTTGTCCGGAGACCAAATCTAAAAAAACTGCGAGAAAAGAATGCTTGAAAATAGTTTTTAAAATACCAAATAAGTCTGGGGTACCCCCCAAAATGCCATTTTCCTCTTGTCCCACCCCTCTAATGGCCAAATTGAATCTCAAATAAAAAAGTTAAAATTGAATTGAAATTTCTTGTTTTTTCTATAATTTGTTTCATTGCCATCTCTTGTAACTGTGGGAACATTTGTTTTAATAGAAATAATATTTCAAATAATAATTATTATTCATGGAACATGTGTCCCACAACATGCACGCAACCCTGTTACCAGAACATTTTTAGTCTGGTAGAAGAACAAGAAAGCAGTAAACCACATGATCCCATGGACTTGACATCATCAAACAGTTTTCCAAAAGAATGGGCAGAGCAAAGGTTTATCTTCTCTTCTATTTTTCATATTTTGATAAAACAGTTAGCCTTGATTGAATGTCTCACTCTACCTCATGCAACCCTGTTATGCAAATGATCAGAATAAGACAATTATTTTTTTTCCCTTTACTTATTTGCATAAATAAGTTTTTCCTCTTGATTAGTAATAACAGCTAGCTAAACTGCTAGCTTCTATTCCTGAGATAAAGCTAACATTAGCGCGATTTTGCAACCCTGTTACTGTGATTAGAGTAAATAAATAAATAAACCATATAAATCATATAATAAAAAATTTACCATTGAGCTAATCAAGCATTTGATAGTTTATTACCTATTATTGATGAATATGTAGCAGAAAATCAGAAAAGTGAAACTTTATTTTTCAAGAATTTTAAAGCCAAAATGTCCTCCAATTCTGGAATGACCCGTTTACTAGCAGATTTTTTGTAGACCTTGGTTATGCAATGGGGAAATGCTTTGGCCCTCAGGGAAATTTAATTGGAGACCTCTGCGGTACTAGAGCAAATGATCTTGTCCTAGTACAGAAATATTGTAAAAGCAGCTCTGGGGGGCAAAATAATTATACTGTGTCCAAAACTCTGCTCTGGATCTTTTAATAATTTCTATTACTCATGTACGTGTAAAAGTACATTAAAATACTCTTACAATTAAATAAAAAGAAATGGTAACTTAGTCAAAAATGAATCATAACTTCTTAAATAAAAACTATTTCACATAGGATTACACAGACTTTTTAATCCCTTACAAGTTTTGAGTTTAGTTGTAGCTGTGTTATGATTTTCCCCTCATGCGCTTTGGCCCCTAGAGACATTCGTCCCCTTGTATCCATTAAAAACATGATTAAAACAACAGAAGTAGCCTGATATCTGTACAAAGGGTAGTAATGTTACACTGTATTGGTCACTATAAATGAAAACAATACACATGACCTTTTGCTTATAAGGTCTAAATATGTGTTTCTCCCATTCGCCACAACACTTCTTACAATATTACAAATAAACTGCCATATTACAGCAGTTTTCAAGACATTTTTGCAGATACTCCAAATTATGAGTTACCCAAATAATAGTAATATGATATGGGGACATATTTGTGTTTTATTCATAGACTGTAGAAAGAAGCACTTACAGTTATAATGGAAAAGGATCTAAATTTTATGCAAGTGATATATAGAAACAAAAATGTACTTTAAATCAAACCTGATAAAAGCTATATGTACGATAAGTGACTATGGCTATGGATCTAAAGTAGCTCTGTATATAGTGGTGGTTGGATCTACATTTAGCTTTATTAAACAAATCAATCCAGTCAATCTGTGGCCATATCTGCCCTGGGGCTGACTGACCAGAGAGGTGGCTCCCATTCTGTGCCAATAGCTTCTCTAACCTCTACTTACAAACTGCAGCAGTCATTTGAGCAGGACCCGGCAGCTCTGAAGGATGGGTCAAACGCAGAGAACAAATTTTTCCTGTGAGGGCAATGAAAGCAATCTTAGCAACAAAAGTGTCTTGCTCAAGGATACAAAGATTGTTTGAGATTGAACCACTATTGTTGGGGGATAGGCCATCAGCTTGTCTTGTTATTGCTTAGCCTGTAATGTCGCACAATATGGCATTACACTTATATATCAGCCATTTCATAAAAGAATGTTTAGACTAGGGTTGTCATCTGCTTATCGCCATAGAGACAGATAATGTCATACTCTGGAACATTCGAGGGCAAGTAGGCTAATGAAGTCTACATGTAAACATGTTTTGACCCTCCACCGGAAAAAAAGATATATAGAACAGCTTTTTTTTTAAAGACAATTTTGTGAATAATTAATAAAGAGGGATAAAGGATTTTATAAAGGATAGTCTTTTTTTCAAAATTATGATGTATTATTATTTAGTTTAGATAACATTCCAGTATAAATCCAGTATAAAATGCACTCACGTACACATCTAATTTAACTAGTCTATCCGGTGTGTTGCTCAAAGGCAATTCAAACTGAACAAATGCTACAGATGTCATCACACTGAGCAGGAACTGTATCCATTTGAACTGTATCCATTTGTTTGACAATTTTTAGGCTTCTCAAAACAAATTTACTTTACAAATATACAAATTCCAGGAATATGTGTACAGAAGAAAGACCTCTATAGCAACCTATTTTTAAATTTTCACTTGAAATAAGAAAAAGGATATTGAAATCTGGTACAAACATTATTCTAATCCAAATTTCATATCCATAACCTGTGGAAAAAAGAAAAAAAAATTGTGACAACAGGCCATTTAGTTAGAGGATTCTAAGCAGACATTGTTTTTTAGTCTGAAAATGTGTTTATAGTTACAGAAATATCCTATTGTAATAATATAAGTACATTTGATTAGTCCACGTTTTAATTTTAATTTTAATTTTAATTTTAATTTTAATTTTAATTTTAATTTTAATTTTAATTTTAATTTTAATTTTAATTTTAATTTTAATTTTAATTTTAATTTTAAATCTACCCAAATAAATCTACCTAAATAAATAGGGCTACCACTGGCTCTAATACTGGGACTGTACCTGAACCTGGACTAGACTGGAATCAAACCAGGACCAAACCAAGTCTATGTACTGTATATCAGGACTAAGTTGGGCTCAAACCTGAACTATTGTAAACACACGCCCAAACACACCTGGAGTTGTGTTTTGTTTTATTCACATGTTTAACATATAAACCCTGCAGACTTCGACCGAGTTCTTCTCCCAAACTGAAAACCCTCTGTTGTGATGTCATATGGCAATACAGAAAGGGCGCCATTGTATTTTTGAACTCCATACACCTTCGTAGTAGTAGTAGTAGTAGTAGTAGTAGTAGTATTTCTCTTCATTTAAAGGAAAAGTAACGTTATTTTACAATCTGAGCCTTCTTTCGGTAATAAAACAAGTTGTTTGACTCACCCATATCACGTTCGTGTCATTTGGAGCTGTTTGAAGAAAGTTATGTTGTAGCGTATCCGTTAGCATTTGTATTCGGGGCATTACTTTGCCGTCTCCAAATAACACAAACTTTAGCACTTTTCAAATCATAGAAGCCCGATGTCTTAATGTAAGATTTCGTTTGAAGCAAAAGTGGCCTGTAATCCGAGATTTATCCATAGTTTTCAGCTTTGCGTTTCATGTTTGGGTCCCGGGAGCTGATGGCACAGTCCGCGCATGCGCACTGGCGTCCTCATCTACTCGAAACTATGGCTAAATCTCGGATTACAGGCCACTTTTGCTTCAAACGAAATCTTACATTAAGACATCGGGCTTCTATGATTTGAAAAGTGCTAAAGTTTGTGTTATTTGGACACCGCAAAGTAATGCCCCGAGCATATGATACAGCACCATGTTAACGGATACGGGATCATTACTAGAACAGAACGGCTCAACATAAGTTCTGCGATACTGCTCCAATTGACAGAAACATGCTATGGGTGAGTAAAACTACTTGTTTTATTGCCGAAAGAAGGCTCAGATTGTAAAAAAACGTTAATTTGCCTTTAAGCGATTTTGACTTAAATCTTAATATAAGACTTGCCAATAGCACCAGCTAACTTTTTGGTTGGGGGTCTGTTAGCTGCTTGATTCTATGGATATGTCTTTGCTCTGCCTTGAATGTTTCGCAGTATGACATTAAACAGTTATACCTTACATTTATTCAATAGGTTTTATGGCTCAAAAATACCTAAAAAACAAAACAAAACAGGCATTCTGACTGTGAGGAGAGTTCCCTCTCCACAGACCTGACCTGTAACTTGTTCTGGTTTGGTTTCCATGAAGATAAATAAGTTTAATACCATACTGTGAAACGTTCCAGACAAAGCAATGACATCTCCACGGAGATAAGTTTTTACGCAATACAACTTCACTACAATCATTTAGATAAATTCAGCCCTGGAATTGCCAATCTCTACTGAACTAAATGTAAAAAGTAGCTGAAAAAGGATCTGTTAACTTGAAAACTACCACCACATGACATCACAAAATGGAACAGAGCATTTTGAGCTTTGGAGACAAATAATAAAGAGTTACTCAAACATCTGTGATTGAAACAAAACACAACTGCAGGTGTTTTTTGAGGAGGTAACAGCATTATAACATGGCTTAAAGCTCACAAGAGTCAGTTTTGCGTACTATAGGACCTTGCAGTATTTTCCATGCATTTTCTAGCGTCAGCAATTGTTTGTCATTCATTTGCATGTGTTCAGGTCTATAGGCTGGTCACACCTGGCTGAAACAGGAAGTCATAATTTAAAGTGGTGTTTGGAGATCTGAAGATAGCTGCTTATGTCCCACACCAACGTGGGGCAGTGGGGGAGGGGCCAGGAAATTATGTCTGATGGCATTCCACAACACAGGAATGCAGCTCGGGTCAAGATTATTCAACACCACTGATTCAATATGAGACATGTGCATTTAAAGGTCCTGCATTTGATTTTTTACTTTGTTAAAATGTGAAAAATAGAAATACTTCACTTTAACAATGCTACATCACGCAAAATTGATTCTCGTGAGCTTTAAGCCATGTTAGAATGTTGTTACCTCCTCAAAAACAGACCTGGAGTTGCGTTTTGTTTCATTCACACATGTTTGAGAAACTCTATATTATTAGTCTGTCTTCTTTTTCAAAGCTCAAAATGGTCTGTTTCACCCTGCGATGTCACAAAGCTGTAGTTTCCAAGTTAACAGCTACTTTTACCTTTAGTTCAGTGGAGACTGGCAATTCCAGAGCTGAAATGATCCAAATATTTATAGTAAAGGTATGTGGAGCTTAAAACCACAGTGGGGTAACCTGGGAAATCCCAGGCTGCTTTCGTTCGTTCCGATCTGAAGACAGCCTGGCAACTATGGCAAGCGAGCTGTCCCGATTATGGGAGCCAGTCAGAGAGCGGGGAGGGGTGGCAAGACGGTGACGCGTACTACGTGACAAACGGAAGCTTGTAGTTTGAACTGAGAACTGACATGATTGGCTATGGGCTACGTATACGCCAAATGATAGACATTCGTAACGCCCAATAAACGGCCGTTGGCGATCGTAAACCACAACCTCCTCTACGAGATATTTCGAAGGTGGCTCCCAGACCATATATCACTTGTGATATGGTCAGGTGTAAACCAGGCAAACAGTGGGGCACTTCCAACTTGATGAGGAAACAACATTCAATCAATCAATCAATCAAACATTTATAAGGCGCTTTTCATACAAAATTGTAGCACAAAGCGCCTTACAGTGGTCAAGGATTAGAAGATTGACCTTTATTGATCTCGCACAGGAGAAGTTGTTTCTAAATTTGACCCGGGGACCATCCCCATGATTTTGTTTTGTTATTTATGCTTTGGTCAGGCCCTAAGCTGGAGGATTTTACTTATGGCGCATGTTTAGGTTGGTGGGGGAAACCGGAGTACCCGGAGGAAACCCACCCAAACACGGGGAGAACATTATAACAACATTATATACAACATTATAACATAGATCAGAAAATAACCTAATATGGGCCCTTTAAACTGAAAAACAAAACAAAACTGTTCACAACTTTCAGATTAGACTTTTGCCTTCACAGTAATGCTGACAACAACTAGCATGCTAACAGTGTGTCAGTGTTATTTCATAGTTTGCGGAGGAGCTTTATCGCACATACACATATGCTGATTGGTTCATGCAGGTTTCAGTGATCCTGTATTTTCCTGCAACTGAAGCTTGAGTGTTCACCTATTGCCTATCCCCAATAATTACATCTGTCATTTTTGCTTTTTAAAGGGCCCATATAACGTCCATATAACGCTATAATATTTTTGTGGAGGTAACATTATAAGTGGGTTCAAGGTCAGAAGAGTCCATTTTGTCCAATATAGGACCTTTCCTGTCATACTGTGGAACATTCCAGGCAAAAAATACATACAAATACATACACAATTTTACTGCCCCTTTATATATTTGAAGTAGGATTGTCAAAGTATCAGAAGTATAAGAGCACATACAGTAGACTAGTACACGCCCATGGATCACATGGAACCTTGGATGACTGAAACTGTAAAAGACCGTTTCTTTTTACAAATATTTGCTTAAAATATTAAAATTGCTCTGTAGGCTTAAGAAATGTCAGTTTGTTTACCATTTATGCAGTCTAGCCTCTATAATTAAATGTATTTTAACTATTTACAATTTCTATATTCATCTCACAAGAAATTCTTTGGCAAAAAAGTTGATAATGTAAAGGTGCACTAAATTTTACGCCATCTCCTTATCTGTTTAATAGAATGTTCCACAGTATGGTATTAAACTTATTAACTATATCCATGGAGACAAGCATGTGACAGCGCCAAGCCAATGTATTTTTGAGCTTTAGGTTGTGTTCATGGGACTTCAGAACATTGTAGAATCCCTGTAGTTAAAACTGAAGGAGGAAATGTGTTGTTTAGCCTACCAGATTGTAGATTTATTGACCTGGTTTATGGTTAATATTTTTGAAATTACTACAGACTGTGTAGCTCAAACAGAAAATGAATGAAAATGCTGCTATGAGCCTTGTCATTTTGGTCTTAAAATGTTCATATTAACCCACTATACATGCTCCTGGTTCACTATTTTATCCCTAAACAAATTCCTAAAAATAAGCATACAACTCATCATCTTCTTCTCTGCCAGTAAATACATTTTCCTACAGTAGTTTCAAAAAGTGGAGCCACTATTCAACCCCAAAGACGTGATTGTTCTCAGTTGAAAAGACTTTAAAGGTGCACTGTGTAACTTTTAACAAGCAGAAACGAGCAGGTGACAGACCGCCAACCAAAAAGTTACACAGTGCACCTTTAAGCCATAAGATTAATATGACAAGTTCAGCATTTGTGGATCAGAAGTTTGTGTATTTCTTTTAAACACTGTAAATCTCCCATAGAGTTACATAGAACCCCTTATAGTTGATTCATTGCGAGATAGGTTTAATGCCCCACTGTGGAACATTGATGATATAGTGGGGGTTGTTGGTTGAGGTCCCGGGGTCCCTCACACATGGGGGTAATTTAAAGTGTAAGAGCCGTGGTTCCTGTGCAGAGGTAAACATGCCCATAGTGAAGCTTCTGTTACAACACGACTACGACAACTGCCCCAACAATAAACAATGGAGTGTGATTCAGAGGATGTGTGTGTACACCTCTCTCTGTCTTTCCCTCCCATCTCTCTCTCTCTGTCTATGGATCTTTCTCTCTCCTCTTGCTCTCTCTCTGACTCCCTCTCTCTTCACCCTTTTCACCACACCTCTCTCTCTCCTTCTCTTTGTCTTCTCTGTCTTTCTAAAATAAACGCACGTCTCTCCTCTCTGTCTCCTCTCCCATTCTCTCACTGCCTCTCTCCCTCTTCTCTTTCTGTCACTCAGTCACCTCCCCTCTCTTCTCTCTCCCCCTTTTCTTCACTTCTACTCTCCCTCTCTCTCTTCTCTCTCCCCTCTTTCTTTACTTCTCCTCTCCCTCTCTCCTTTTCTCTCTCTCTCTCCTCTCTCCCCTCTTTCTTTGCTTCTCCTCTCCCTCTCTCCTCTCCTTCTTTCCCCCTCTCTCTCCTTCTCTTCTTTCCTTCTTTCCTTCTCTATCTCTTCTTTCTTTCTTCGCTTTTCGCTCCCTCTCTCCTTCTCTCCTTCTCTCTCTCCTTCTCTCTCTCTCTTCTCTCCCTCTCTCTCTCCTTCTCTCTCTCTCCTTCTCTCTCCCTCTCTCCTTCTCTCCCCCTCTCTCTCCTTCTCTCTCTCTCTTCTCTCTCCCTTTTTCTTCACTTCTCCTCTCCCCCTCTCCTTCTCTCTCTCCTCTCTCTCTCTCTATCCTCTCTCCTTCTCTCCCTCTCTTCTCTCTCCCTTTTTCTTCACTTCTCCTCTCCCTCTCTCCTTCTCTCCCTCCCTCTCTCCTTCTCTCTCTCTCTCTCTTCTCTCTCCCTTTTTCTTCACTTCTCCTCTCCCTCTCTCCTTCTCTATCTCTCTCCTCTCTCTCTCCCCTCTCTCTCTCTTTCTCCTTCTGTCTCTCACCCTCTCTCTCCTTTCCCTCCTCTCTCTCTCTCCCTCTTTCTTCACTTCTCCTCTCCCTCTCTCCTTCTCTCTCTCCTTCTCTCTCTCTCCTCTCTCTCTCTCCCTCTCTCCCCCCTCTCTCTTTCTCCTTCTTTCTCTCTCACCCTCTCTCTCCTCTCCCTCTTCCCTTCTCTCTCTCTCCCTTTTTCTTCACTTCTCCTCTCCCTCTCTCCTTTCTCTCTCTCTCTCACCTCTCTCTCTCTCTCTCTCTCTCTCTCTCTCTCTCTCTCTCTCTCTCTCTCTCTCTCTCTCTCTCTCTCTCTCTCTCTCTCTCTCTCTCTCTCTCTCTCTCTCTCTCTCTCTCTCTCTCTCTCTCGCTCTCTCTCTCTCTCTCTCTCTCTCTCTCTCTCTCTCTCTCTCTCTCTCCTCTCTCTCTTTCTCCTCTCTATCTTCTCTCTCTCTCTCTCTCTCTCTCTCTCTCTCTCTCTCTCTCTCTCTCTCTCTCTCTCTCTCTCTCTCTCTCTCTCTCTCTCTCTCTCTCTCTCTCTCTCTCTCTCTCTCCTACTCTCTCTCTCTTACTCCCTCTCAATCTCTCTCTTTCTCTCTCTCTCTCTTACTCTCTCTCTCTCTTTCTCTCTCTCTCTATCTCTCTTTCTCTCTCTCTCTCTCTCCTTCTCTCTCTTCTCTCCCTCTCTCTCTCCTTCTCTCTCTCTCTCTCCTCTCTCTCTCTCTCTCTCCCTCTCTCTCTCTCTCTCTCTCCTCTCTCCCCTCTTTCTCCCCTGTATATGTGAACAGTAGAGTCTCACAGAGCACCATCACAATAGTCACTGGACAGTAGATCATACTACTACAAATATGACAAACAAATGTGAGGATGTAGTGAACTTTAACATGGGTGCAATATACTTTTATTTATTCTAAGCCCAGAAATATGAAGAAAATATTTTTTTTCGTCAGCCTCTATAAAAAGTATATGCGAGGGTTTAAGTGTGATGAAAAGGTAGACAAAGGCAATATACTATTTCTTTGTGCTTTATAATTTTTGGTCTATTAGTTTCAACATTTTGACTTTTACCCTTCAAAAGATATAACTGTATAAATGTTAATCTCTTTATCAACAGTTCTGATTTGTCATCACTCTGAAATCCATGGATAAGTTAGCCAGGAGAATGCTAATACTGAGTTTCAGCCACACAATGGGAGAGAGTGAGGAGGAGGGCATGTTATGCTAATTGATTTTGACGGATGAAGTTTGGAGCAGAGTAAGTCCAGATGGTGCAGTGAGTGACCATTCTAAGGCGTCCACACACTAACGCTCCTGGATTTTTAAAATGCGGATTGGAAAAAATACGCGTCCACACACGTGTCGGATCAGTAAATATTCGCGTCCAGGCGAAAACGGAGTGCTGAGTGAAAACGATATGTGGCGCTGTAAACCGGAAAGAGCCAGAGCCCCCAGATTTCTCCACTCTGGAACCCGTTTTCAAAAAACACCGTTTTCACCCATCCAAAACGCCGGCGCCGTGTGGACAAAAGGCCAAAACGAGTACAAACTTCTCAGTTTTCACCAAAAAAACGTTGTGTGGGCAGGGCCTAAAGCTGGTACTGAAGCATGGACTGGACATATGTGTACAACAGAATGTAAAATAAACTCACAGCTCTCAAGTCTCACTCTTTGAGAGTGTGACACACGCATTTCAACGACTTCACACGCTCACACGCCACACATGGTATTTCTCACGCTGAAATTTTGCTAAGCAATTCAATGAAACTCTAGCCACTTGTCACAGCGCTTCTGTGCCCAGAACATCGGTCTGTGTGGCTCAGAAGAGTTATCCAGGCACCATGCCCTTTTCAGCCAATCAGAAACTACATTGCTCTGTTGTCGGGCAGACCGTAGAGTCTAGTTTCAGCTAAGTGCGCACTGCACTGTCAGTGATAATTGAAGGATGGCAACTGAACACGAGTGAGACGAACGAATGATGACAAAACGGTGAATGATAAAACAAACAAACAAACATCCAACTCAGGACTGAGAACCATCAGGTAATAACTTCATTTATATAACTCTCATTAGTTGCTTTGTAGTTTTGCTCTTTAGACCAACATTTACACCTGTCCATTTCAAGCTAGCGTTATTTTAGGTAACCAACTAGCAATCTGCCTACTGTGGTTATTATTTGTCACAGAATAAATAAACAGTGTATGATATAATTGAACTTTTTTAAAGAAGCTGGGTTGAAGGGTCAATGGGTCGCTAACCCCCCCCACACAGAAAAAATCTCACTCCAACCAAATTTAAAAACTTGAGAGCCCTGTAAACTTCAAATCTGAAACAAACACTATTTATAAATTATTGAAGGTTCTGTCTTTAAAAGAAGTGTAAGTATCCAAGTATCCTGTGCGCTTAGTTTTAAAAATAGTACTGCAATCTCAACCGGACCTGTGTTGCCACGAGCACTGATTCATGACGGCTGCAGGTGCTGGAATTTAGGTAGTGACCATTTAGATCAGAGAGAGGCATTTTTCACTCAACAAAAATATAAACGCAACACTTTTGTTTTTGCTCCCATTTTTCATGAGATGGACTTAAAGATCTAAAATTCATTCCAGATACACAATATTACCATTTCTCTCAAACATTGTTCACAAATCTGTCTAAATGTGTGATAGTGAGCACTTCTGCTTTGCTGAGATAATCCATCCCACCTCACAGGTGCGCCACATCAAGATGCTGATCTGACATTATGATTAGTGCGCAGGTGTACCTTATACTGCCCACAATAAAAGGCCACTCTGAAATGTGGATTCTTTTTTTGCTTTATTGGGGGTCTGGGGACTCAGAACCAGTCAGTATCTGGTGTGACCACCATTTGCCTCATGCAGTGCAACACATCTTATTCGCATAGAGTTTATCAGATTGTCAATTGTGGCCTGTGGAATGTTGGTCCACTCCTCTTCAAAGTTGCTGGATATTAGTGGGAGCTGGTACACGCTGTCGTATACGCCGGTCAAGCACATCCCAAACATGCTCAATGGGTGACATGTCCGGTGAGTATGCTGGCTATGCAAGAACTGGGACATTTTCAGCTTCCAAGAATTGTGTACAGATCCTTGCAACATGGGGCCATGCATCATCTTGCTGAAACATGAGGGGATGTTCATGGATGTATGGCACAACAATGGGCCTCAGGATCTCATCACGGTATCTCTGTGCATTCAAAATGCCATCAATAAAATGCACCTGTGTTCTTCGTCCATAACAGATGCCTGCCCATACCATAACCCCACCACCACCATGGGCCACTCGATCCACAACATTGACATCAGCAAAGCGCTCACCCACACGACGCTACACACGCTGTCTGCCATCTGCCCTGAACAATGTAAACCGAGATTCATCCGTGACGAGAACACCTCTCCAACGTGCCAGACGCCATTGAATGTGAGCATTTGCCCACTCAAGTCTGTTACGGCGACGATCTGGAGTCAGGTTAAGACCCTGATGAGGGCGACGAGCATGAGCTTCCCTGAGACGGTTTCTGACAGTTTGTGCAGAAATTGTTTGGTTATGCAAACCAATTGTTTCAGCAGCTGTCCGAGTGGCTGGTCTCAGACGATCTTGGAGGTGAACCTGCTGGATGTGGAGGTCCTGGGCTGGTGTGGTTACACGTGGTCTGCGGTTGTGAGGCCGGTTGGATGTACTGCCATATTCTCTGAAACGCCTTTGGAGACGGCTTATGGTGGAGAAATGAACATTCAATTCACGAGCAACAGATCTGGTTGACATTCCTGCTGTCAGCATTTCAATTGCACACTCCCTCAATGCTTGTGACATCTGTGGCATTTTGCTGTGAGACAAAACTGCACATTTCAGAGTGGCCTTTTATTGTGGGCAGTATAAGGTACACCTGTGCACTAATCATGATGTCAGATCAGCATCTTGATGTGGCACACCTGTGAGGTGGGATGGATTATCTCAGCAAAGCAGAAGTGCTCACTATCACACATTTAGACAGATTTGTGAATAATGCTTGAGAGAAATGGTAATATTGTGTATCTGGAATGAATTTTAGATCTTTAAGTCCATCTCATGAAAAATGGGAGCAAAAACAAAAGTGTTGCCTTTATATTTTTGTTGAGTGTAGGTTTAAACCAACTGAAACTGGCAACCCAAATAAGATGCTCATTCTCCTTTCTGATCGGATAAAGGTCTTGAGAACCAAAAGACCACACTATAACATAAATAAATAAGAGATGCACAATGTTTTTTTGTTTTTTTTTTAATTACAAATAAATCAAAATGAATAAATTGAATTCGAGTTATATTTGACTAGAACATGTCTACTTCATATCAGGTCAATTTGGCAGTAAAAGAATGTGGTTTAGAGGGAGATTGCACTTTGGAGAAATAAAGTACATTTCTTACACAGGTAGGTCAAGTTTCTTAAAAATGGTTCCTTTAATATATTTATTCCTTACACAGACTAAAATATGTTTTGAATAAAAAGTGAAACCCTTTCTAATTTAGTTGAAACTGTTGGATTTTTTTTGGGCACTACTTGTTGTCCATGGAGAAAAAAGCATACCTTGGAACATTCTCCATGGATATTTATAAGTGGCATGTGCACCACCAGGCCAAATCAGGTCTGTGGAGAGGCAAGCCTGCTTACAATACAGACATTTGGTTTTAGTGCAACAAAATTACAATGAATTCATTCCATTCATTTTTTTTTTTTAAATTTATTGGTTTATTTGACAGGGACAGTGTACATTCATTAACATATCTGTAAATGTACCAGAATTAGCCAAAAGGCATTTTTTCATCTGTTGTCCCTGGACAGATCTTAAAATGGTCTCCCTAAAAACAATGATAACAACATAAGATTACACAGTGAACAATATACAATTATTAACAAGTAGTAAAATTTTAGCTAAAACTATAAATCCAATTGATAAATACAGTGTACATAAAACTTTAAAATGATCGACAGTTAAAAAATCCCACACACATCACAACAAGACACAACAAGACAGCAGAGACACAAGAGGCAGCACAGTGGAGTTTGAGGAAAGAAAATAATAAACATTAGTGATGACAGTTCTGATGTGTTATGAACCAGATTTTTAGACGTTTTTTATACAGGTTGTATGTGGATAGTTCTCTGATGTTTGAGGGGACAGAGTTCCACTCCTGGACGGCTGTAACAGAAAAGGCGCTCTGACTGAGTGCACTTTTCCGCAAGGGAACAATACAGTCTCCTCGGGCCGCCCCTCTGGTCACTCTGTGTGTGGTGGTCCTGATATTTATGAACTGCGTGAGTGGAGGAGATGACAGACCATGAATGATTTTGTATATTAGACAGAGATTTGAATATTTTATGACATTCTCCCAACTTAACAGTTTATGTTTTTGTAAAATGGTGCAGTGGTGATGTCTTAAAGGTTTTTTATCCAGTATTTTGATTGTCTGTTTGTAAAGTGACTCTATGGGTTTTAGTGTTGTTTTATTTGCCTGTGACCATATTGTATTGTGTGATAGGACCATAGCATGCATGAACATTTTAGCTGCCTGTAATGATAGATGTGACCTTATGAATCGGAAATTTGAAATATTAAATTTGACACGATTGCCGACCTTTTTTGTGTGAGATTTGAATGTTAGTTTTGAGTCTATAAGGATCCCGAGATATGTGAATTCTGACACGACTTGAATTTTCCCCCCAGAAACATGAATATCTGGCAGATTATTTGCAAGGTTGGATTTGGAGAAGAACATTGCAACTGTTTTGGCTGAAGTCTCACAGAAAAGCATGACGGTTTCCATGGAGACAAACAGCTGATGGGCCCCAGAAAAGTTACATAGTGCATCTTTAACCATCATACCCCTGTTTTACCTGCAGAAGTGTTTAAAAGCAGCACATGCATGGGACATGTCTGAATCATGTGGTCAGAGGGTTTGTCTGATGCAAAGCAATCTGAGTGAATTTGCTCAAGACACCTGAAGAGAGAGAGAGACGAGGAGGCAGGGAAAGAGAGATAGAGAGGGGGGGGGGGGGAAAGGGAAGGAGAGCGAGAGGAAGAGACAGAAATGAGACAGAAAGAAAGCGAGACAAAGAGGGTTGTGAGTGGGAGGGAGGGGGGTGGCAGAGAGAGAGAAAGGAGAGAATGAAAGAAAGGGAGGGAGAGAGAGAGAGGGGAAGAGAAAGAGAGGAAGAGAGACAAATAGAGTGAAAGAAAGCGAGTGACAAGGAGAGAAGAGAAGAAGGGAACAAAGGAAAAAGAGAGACGAGAGAGAGAAAAGGGGAAAGAGGGAGAGAAAGAGGGAAGGGAGAGAGAAGGGCAAAGAAAAGGAGAGAAAGGAAGAAAAAAAAAAAGGAGAGTTGGTTGAGAGAGAGGGAGGGGGGTCTGAGCTCTGCAGACCCTGTTAAGTGCTCATTGACAAAAAACTGCATGGGTGTAGTATTAGTGAAGTAGTAGTGAAGTATCGACTGCCTTCTGCTCGCTCTTACCTCTCACTTCACCTCCACCACACACTGACCCCACTCACCCTCAAATCTACTCTCAGAGCTGGAGTGGTACAGTATTGTTTGCTTGGGTTTGTGCACTTTATTCATTTAAAACATCTCTCACAGGCTGATGAATACAATCTTATCTGGCAACACAGCATTAAAGCAGTGGTGGAAAGGGAGGACTCAGTTGAACATATACTCAGTTAAAAGTACTACTCAATTACAGCAATGTGAAATTGGTAACCAGTTGGTCATCAGTCTTTGTCTGGTCTTTCTGGTTGGATGTCTGTGAAAAACATACTGAGAACAAAATCCTGGAGTAACATTGTTTCGTAATATTAATGGATCATTTAATTAAATACTGGATTTACTCCTGTTGCACTGTTGTTTACTACTGTTATTGCACATTTACATTTACTACTGGAATTTTTAGTACTGTTGTTTACTCCTGTTATTGCACTAGAATTACTACTGTTGCACATTTATTTTTATTTTATCTTAACTTCAATGCACATTCTACTGCACATGACCAATTCACTGCTGTATCTTCCATTGCACATTTTGATGCACACTGCACACTTTGGAAATCTGTATATAGGTATTTATTTATTATGTTGCACTGTTTAAGATTTTAGACCGTAGACTTTAGTTTTAACTTTAGATCTCTGTCTTAGATAGTTTTTGTTGTGTCTTGTCTTCATATTGTATCTTGTACACTGTCTTTTTGCACTACCTGGCCAGAGAGAAACGAAATTTCGATTCACTGTATGTTGAACACATATGGCAGAATTGACAATAAAGCTGACTTTGATCTTTTTGATCTTTGATACGCAAAGAATTGTTTTGATATTGTGCAGACGATGAAAATTCAGTCAGATAAAACAAGCAATTATGAGTTCTTGCTTATCGATACTTTGCAGCTGATACTATTAATGTTCTCTGGGGGTGTGACGCTAACTGCGGGCACTGCTCCATCTGAAGCTCTGTCACTCAAGTTAAAATTTAATCCGAGTTGTTTTAACACAATTTGACTTGGTTGGAACTATAGCAGGTGAGCTGATTTGTGCATTTAAACAAGTCTCTCACACATAAAATTACACACACACTATCTAGCATTAGCCAGTTAGTGACACCGACCTCTTTTAATTTTGTTAGTCGAAAATCAAACACCTAAACAGGGCCATGAACGCTTGTGTTGATCACAGGCTCCTGAGAATGTGTTGCTTAAATCCACTGTGCATTTTTTCTAGTTTAAAGACTTCTTTGTGTCACCGTAGTAACTGCTGAACATTTCGGCATAGCCATCCACGTACAACACCCCCAACATGATGTTACTGCAAATTATCAGTTTCTCCTCCTGATATCTGAGTTGGTAATGTCCTCTAATCCAGAATAGTTGCATAATTATATTTAAGTTTTTTTTTGTTTTGTTTCCATTTCAAACACATGTCCGCTGGTTTAAATACATGAGCAGTCTCTTTCTTTACTTGTGGAAGTGGAGCACAGTGAGGCACATGGACGGGGCTGCATTATGGTTACTATGGTGACTTCAGACATGGTGACTCCACTGGACAATGGTCAGATGGGATTTATATGAAGAGAGCCAACTGACCCCCCCCCCCTCTCACATCTGCTCCACTAAACATTATTATAGGATGGTCCAATTACTGGAAGTAAAGATCATAAAATACTGCACTTTGCTGTGTCATGATGTAACACAATTCTGTTCCATTTGTGTGTGTTTTTGCTAATGTGTACCTTATATCACAATGCAGGTAAAGTAACTCAAAATATATAATGGAATCGAGTTAATAATTCATATTTTTAATGTCATACTGTGGATCATTCCAAGCAGTCATTCCGTCACCTGCTTGTTTCTATGATCATGTCACTGACATGATCATAGAAACAAGCAGGTGACGCTCCTCCAATCAAAAAGTTACACAGTGGTTCTTTAAAGGAGAATTAACGTTTTTTACAATCTGAGCCTTATTTCGGTAATAAAACAAGTTGTTTTACTCACCCATAGCACTTTGGTGTCATATGGAGCACTTCCAGAGATGTTTTACATTAGCGATAGCCGTAGCGCTAATATATGCCCCGAGCGGTCTCCAAATAACACAAACTTTAGCACTTTTCAAATCATAGAATCTCAATGTCTTAGTCTACGCTTTCGTTTGAGTCAAAACTGGCCTGTAATCTGAGATTTATCCATAATTTACAGCTTTGCGTTTCATGTTTGGGTCCCGGGAGCTGAGAGCGAAATAAACTGTGACTCCGCACATGCGCACTGGCGTCCTCATCTACTCGAAACTATGGATAAATCTCGGATTACAGGCCACTTTTGACTCAAACAAAAGTGTAGACTAAGACATTGAGCTTCTATGATTTGAAAAGTGCTAAAGTTTGTGTTATTTGGAGACTGCTCGGGGCATATATTACATGCTCGGGGCATATAGTAGTGCTACGGCTATCGCTAATCTAAAACATCTCTGGAAGTGCTCCATATGACACCAAAGTGCTATGGGTGAGTAAAACAACTTGTTTTATTACCGAAATAAGGCTCAGATTGTAAAAAACTTTAATTCTCCTTTAAGTCTTGTTTGGATGGCCTTCTGACTGTCTTCTATTGATTTTATTTCCATTGAAAATGTTTGTATTTTTATTGACGTACACCTATTGGCGGCACGGTAGCTGAGTGCCTAGCGCTCTTGCTTCACAGCAAGAAGGTTCCGGGTTCGATCCCCGGGTCGCCCGGGCCTTTCTGTGTGGAGTTTGCATGTTCTCCCCGTGTCTGGGTGGGTTTCCTCCGGGCACTCCGGTTTCCCCCACCAACCCAAAACATGCACCATAGGTACTCCAGCTTAGGTCCTGACCAAGCCGAAGCAAGAAGATCATGGCACAGTAATGTGTGTGCTGCCCACTGCTCCTAATATATATATATATATATATATATATATATATATATATATATATATATATATGATGGGTTAAAATGCAGAGAAGAATTTCTCCAGTGTGAGATCAATAAAGTTCACTTCTTCTTCTTCTTCTTCTTCTATTAATGGGTTTATATGGGGGCTCCCATGCACCCCCTTCTGTCTCTACCCCTCACCCCTTCCCCTCTCCATCTCGCTCACATCTGCTCCGCCATGCGCACTCACATATTATGGGATGTCCCGCTCGCTCCCCTCCGTTTCCCTTTTGACCAGAGACTCTGAGCTCCAGGATAAATGTCGAATCCTCTGACATCTGTGACCAGAGCTGAGATGGTGCACGCTTCATGTGTTTGTGTTTGAAATCAGCCCAACAAAAGAAGTGATGCGAGGGGCCCAAGAGTCACCCAACCGAGAGGACATGAAAAGAGACCGAGACATGTGCTTTCTACTGTTTAAAATGTGATATCTTGATAAAGTCTGATAACTTCAAATGGTTTGCAGCAGTTCAAAGTTAGTCCTAACATTTTTCATGCATTTTTAGCACCTTAATGAGCCCATATTACGTGATTACCTCCTCAAAAACAAACTTGGAGTTGCGTTTTGTTTCATTCACACATGTGTTCACACATTCACACATCTGTCTGCATCTCCAAAGCAAAGAAACAACATTATATCATTAAATATAGATCAGAAAATTGTGTTACATGAGCCGTGTAATTATATTCACCGTGATGCAATTTTCAAATGCCAGGGCAGAGTTTAGCCAACATTAGACTTAGACTTCAACAGACTTTAGTGATACACAAGGGAAATTATTTGGACACAGTAGCTCACACGCCACATTATATTATATTAACAAAGAGTAAGAAAATATAAAATAATTGTAATAAACTTCTAAATAAGTACCAATAAAAATAGCAAGAGACTGGTATCAATAAACAAATTAAATAAATGTATGTACAAAAACAAATATCTTAACATAAATACAGTATATCACAGTTATATAGCCTAGTTGTAAGAAGAAGAAGTGACTTTATTGATCTCACACCGGAGAAATTCTTCTCTGCATTTTAACCCATCCTATATATATATATATATACACATATATTAGGAGCAGTGGGCAGCACACATTAGGGCGCCCGGGGACCATCTCCATGATCCTCTTGCTTCGGCTTGGTCAGGACCTAAGCTGGAGGTACCTATGGTGCATGTTTTGGGTTGGTGGGGGAAACCGGAGTGCCCGGAGGAAACCCACCCAGACACGGGGAGAACATGCAAACTCCACACAGAAAGGCTCGGGCGACCCAGGGATCGAACCCAGACCATGCATGCAAACTCCACACAGAACACACACGGAAAGGCCTGGGCGACCCGGGGATCGAACCCGGAACCTTCTTGCTGTGAAGCAAGAGCGCTAACCACTCAGCTACCGTGCCGCCAAGGAGTATTATCTGTTACATAAGGGTGAGTTGTTCTACAGTTGTAGAGTATTATCTGTTACAGCCCTTTAAGGGTCAAGGTCATTTGCTCATGACAGAAATTAAAGGGAAGTCAGTGCATCAAGTGGTTAAACAGGGACAGAAAATGATATACTGTACACAAAAAGCTGGCTATACATGTGTAAAGTAGCACTATGTAACTTTTCTGGTGCCACTTGCTGGTAACCATGGAGATGTTATTACCTGGAACATTTCAACGTATGGCATTAAACCCAGTGTTGTGTAGTAACGAAGTAATAATACTTCACTACTGTACTTAAGTACATTTTGGGAGACTTTGTACTTTACTTGAGTTAAAAAAAAAAAAAGATAACTTTTACTTTTACTTCACTACATTTCCGAATTTAATTGCATACTTTTACTCCGATACATTTTCAATGTGCCGTTTAGTTACTCGTTACAAAAAAACCCTCTACTGACTGCAAGGAAGTCAGGACGTGCCTGGGCTTGTTCGCTACTTGTGCATGACAATCAGCCTACACCTGTTGGTTTCATGCAGCTAGTTTAATCAATCAACATCCCTGATGGAAGAGGAGACGGCATCCACGTCGGCTACAAATGAAGGGGGACCTGACGATGAGCATCCCTGGCCGTACTTAAACACAATGTTCTCTTACGCTGATATGAAGGATTCGTCCTATCGAATGAAGTGCCTCTTGTGCCTTCCAAGAAACGTGGAAATCCTATCTTACAGAAACTCCCCGTCCAACCTCAAGAAACACATCGAGGTAAGTTCTAGATTAATGAAATTGTTAGCGTCTATATTCCAATTTCAGTAACCATAGCATGGACATTCTAGACACCGTTGTGAAACCTTGAGCATAACATGTAGAAATTAACTTTGTGTGACATTGTTTCGGTTACACAAAGCGTATTTGACGATGTCGGAGCTAACAGGCTACCTAGCTTTTTTGGCTCAAGGGAAGGCATAGCTGTAGGCTAAGTGTAACGAATGAGAAAGGGCACACAAGTTCAAAAGGACAAAAAATAACATTAACATGTGAGTACTTTTAAAAATGTAAACAAGCACTGTGTGTTTGTGCTATCTAAGTAACAAAGCAAGGGTTAGCTGAACTTGCTATTCTGTCTTGGCGAACTGCTAGATTTTGTCAAATTTCAGTGGATATGCTGAAATATGCTGGTGTGATGGCAGCGCACATGGCAACATAACCTACCAACTACCATGGGTGAGCCGAACATGGTGTTTTACAGTACAATTAAGGGCCCAATTGCAAAAAACCCTCTTCCTCCAAAAACACTCCTTCAATGGTGTTATGTATGCCTTATTTTCAGCACTGTTATTTTAAAAAAAACACAGGTTGGGGGGGGCAGGCGAACATTAAAAAATATTAAATTCAGACTGCCTTTGCTTGATACTTTTACTTGTACTTTTAATTGCATTACTTGAGTACATTTATTTTTACATTACTTGTCGTACTTAAGTACAAGAAGTTCCAGATACTTTAAGACTTTTACTCAAGTAGCATTTCAGTCAGTGACTTCGACGTTTACCAAAGTCATTTTTGGGAGGGGTACCTATACTTTTACTTGAGTTTGATTTTTCAGTACTTTATACAACACTGATTAAACCTGTATCATGCAAACAAGAAAGGATATAGTGCACTTTTAATATATTATTTCCTGTATTTTAACCTCCACTAAAGTTATGTTATTTTGAAGGAACTCTGCTTTTACATATGGTGGAACTGAATGTTTTTTTCTTATTGTAAATGGAAAACTAGTATTTGACCATTCAGTGTTTTCTCTGGAGTCCAGTATGGTGGCTGTGAGACAAAGGCCTCTGCCCTGAGGTCGGACTGATTTATGACGCTTCTTCCTGTAAACTTTAACACAGCTCTGCTCTTTAAAACTCCATTGGATACTCTCCCACAAACAAAAGTCTCTGAGCTGGGAAGTGGAAAATTATATTTAAAATGATCTACTTCCTGTTTTATTAGAATTGTATGTAAGATTTAGATGTTAAATTTCATAAACTTGGCCTATGCCTGTGTCCCCAAATATTGTTTTAGCGTTTACTGATAATTATAACAAATTATAAGTGAGCTGTCCTCCTGTGGACCCACCACCCGCGAGAGGATTCATGGGGGCTGGTGCATTGTGTTCTGGGCAGCAGATCTGCTGGGACTGCTGCCCTCGCGACCTGGAAAATTGAAAAGCGGAAGAAGATAGAAAAAAAAATAAAATAAAAAGATGATAATTATAAAGTGAACGGTCACTACCTAAACCCCAGTACCTACAGCCAATCATGAATCAGTGCTAGTGCAGCCTCTGCAGCTCCATGAGGAAATGTGCTCTATTCACGCTCACATCACAAAACCAGAAGACATTTGGAAACATGTGGATGACGACTTCTTTTGGGTTTTATTTGGCGAACAAAATCTGTGAAAACTGAGAAAATGGCCCAGTTTGGCCCTACATTCATACCATACCCCATACAACTGTACCACAACTCACCCTTATGTAACAGATAATACTCCCTACAACTGTATATAGCTGGGATTGGACATCTTATTTCTAATTTGATATTGTATTTGATATTTTATTACTTATTTTTCTATTTTATTCTGATTTGTACATATACATCTATTATCATTGTTTTATTTTGATAATTATGTCTCATATGACACTGGTCTATTGCTTTTTGGTTGCTATTCCATCTATTTTTTATTACCCTCTGTTATATATTACATTTGATGAGTGAGCTACTGTACCCAAATTTCCCTTGTGGATCAATAAAATTTGTCTAAGTCTAAGTCTTTTCTCAATCTAGATGTCATTGTATTCTTTCTTTTTTCCTTTTATAAATTTGTGTATTATAATTTGTCTAACTAAAAAGTCATTGTATTCCGTTATGTTCGGGGCAGATCAACAGTTCCAACCAGCTGCCTGTAAGTGACATTGTAGATACGATTAGAGTCACGTCCCCCATGGAAAACTTTGGCAGGTTGTGAAGAGCGCTGCTGCTGAATCCACCTTTTATGACATGCCCAGTGTCAGTAACTCCACCAGAAGTCGTCATATGCATTTTTCCAAACATCTTTTGGTAAGCGTGACTAGAGCCCAGGCCTGGACTGGCCATCTGGCATACCGGGCATTTTCCCGGTGGGCTGACAGTCCTCAGGGGCTGGTGCTGATGCTGTCTCTTTCTTTACTTGTGGAAGTGGAGCACAGTGAGGCACATGGACGGGGCTGCATTATGGTTACTATGGTGACTTCAGACATGGCGACTCCACTGGACAATGGTCAGATGGGATTTATATGAAGAGAGCCAACTGACCCCCCCCCCTCTCACATCTGCTCCACTAAACATTATTACGACCCACAATTTAGAGGAGGCGGCCCAGTGGTCTATCTTCAATATAAACAGTGGACTAAACCAATAAGGATATAGAGGCTTACAAGAGCGGTCCCACCCCTTTCTCTGCGCTGATCCCCGCCAGTTTCATAATCATACTGTTGAGCGAATGAGTGTGGAAACGCGCAAGAAAGTGCAAGAAAGGAGGTGCGGAGAATTTGCGGGCAAAAAGATTAAAAAGCCTCACTGTAGACACTGCAAAAAATGTTCAAAAATAACAGATCTATTCTCTGGAGGGGCTGCTGGAGCCTCCAGGTCCTCTGCTCTGCAGGTTGAAGGTGGACAGGGAGAGGAGCAGCCAGAGACTGTGGACAGGGAACCCAAGGGAACCCGAGGGAACCCGAGGGAGAGGAGGAGCAGCCAGGGACAGTTGACAGGACACCCGAGGGACAGTGACAGTGACCAAGGAGGTGTATCACAGCAGGTAAGCAGATAGTAATGTTAGGATAATACCGTGACTTTTAGGTGATGGACAGGCATGCCGCATGGATAGAAAACGGCGAATTTTCGCAAAGGTTTTTTTTTTTTTGCAAAATCCGCTGTTTTGAAGCCAAAATAGGTGACCTACGTGAATGTAGATTCAATGAGAAAAACGCTTTGTTTCCGCAGGGCGAAATCCAAGTGCTAGCTGAATTTCACCTGGGGGTGTGGTTGCAAAAACGGCATGAATAATAAATGAATGTTGCTATCCTGTAGCCGGTTAGCTAGCTCTAAATTTTGAGTGCTCAAAATATCTGCAGTGGGGTACTAACCCGGACTATGTTGTATAAGCTCTAGTGATTATTTGCCTCTACTAAAAACACAATTCATATTAACAAGAATCCATGTTCATGGTTACAACAAGGTCACCGTACCCAAAACAATTTCCCTTGTGGATCAATGAAGTTTGTCTAAGTCTAAGTCTAAGAATACACTTTAGGTTAACAAGAAACCTTTTAATCATGTAAATGTTTCCACACTACTGACTCCACTGGTGGCATCCATATTGGTCAGACTTTTTTTGATAAACAACAAATTCCATACACATCATACATTGAATAGGCCGATTTAAGAGCATCATTACTTCTGGTCAGCCATCTTGCCTTGCCTCGTGCTGCCTTAGTATGAGATTTATCTGATCATTATCAAAAAATAAAAATGTAACCTAAAGATGCTATATGTTTTGATGGTTTAGATAGTTCCACAGTTTTTCCAGGTAGTTCCCAATATTTTTATTTTTGATTTAGGTTTTTAGGTTTTCTATTTATCACTTAATAAACTGTAATAATCTGTCCCTCTTCCTGTCTAGTCAAGCCAAGCTGTTGAGGAAAGAGAAGAGAGAGTAGACTACTTTTCCCATCCAGAGCCTGCTAGAATGCAAGAATTTTTAAACACCACCCAAAGCAAGATGCTACAAACCCTGTAGTGAAGAAGGTGTTTCCCCTCGGCCAAGACGTCACAATAGTAAAATACATTACTTTGGGGAACACATACATAAATTAGTCTGCCAGGGCCGTTTTTTTGTCCCAGTCCAGCCCTGATAGAGCCTATTCTGGAGGTTCTGCACTTTCACATGAGACATGGCCTGTCCATATACTGAGAATGAGACAAACTTGAATGTGCAGGTTAAGGGTCACAGGTTCCGGTTCATGATAGCACCTTTTCTTTCTTCTCCTCTCTCTCTCTCTCTCTCTCTCTCTCTTTTTTTTTAATATTTAAGTAAGCACACAGGCTGCAGATCTTGGTCAGAACTACCTTAGCTGCAGAATTTGACCTATTGTGCATGTTTTGTGTTGATGTTTCATTTTAAACAGTCAAAATAAGCCACACACTAAAAAACTAAAATCTAGCCAAGTGAAAAATGACTTGAATTAAGATTTTTTTTTTTTTAAATCATGATTTGAATAAATATCACCTGACAAGTAAAATGATCTACCAATGCAACTTTTTGGAAGACTTTTTGTACTTAAAATATGAAAATACATCTTGCTACACTTAAGATAAGAAAAAAAAACCCAACTCTTTGCACTTAAAATAAGAAACCAAATTAAATGCAACATGTCATTTTACTTGAATCTACTCAAACAAAGTCAAATGTTCTCAGTTTACAATTCCTAATTACAGTGTAATGGTGCAATACTTAACAGAATGCTATAGTTGTAGATAATATTTATTACAGAAAAATATGCTAAACTGAGTTCTGAGTTCTCTCAAGTGTGTGTATATATGGTTGTATGTGTCACCCATACTGCAATAGCAAGACTTGCAATAACCTGGCAACTAATGCATAGTACGGGATTTTTTTTTTTTTGCACTAATTTGTTTTTTTGCACTTTTTTCTATTTTTATTTTTTTCTCCTATACTGTGTTGTAAATATCCTGCTGTTATAAATATCGTACTTAAATGTCTGCACTGAAGTGAGATGCTTTCCATCTCATTGTGAGTATGTATGCTGTTAATTGTGCATATGAATAGTGACAATAAAAGGCATTCTATTCTATTCTATTTAAAGGTGCATTGTGTAACTTTTTTGGTGGAGGGTCCGTAAAAAGCTTTTCTCCGTGGAGATGTTATTGCTTTGTCTGGAAAGTTTCACAGTATGGCATTAAACCTTTCTGTCTTCATGGAGACCAAACCAGACCAGAGTTACAGGTCAGATCTGAGGAGAGGCAACCCCGCTCACAGTCAGAATACCTGTTTTTCTAGGTATTTTTCTGCTATAAACCCACCTGTAATTGAATAAATGTAAAGTAGAGCTGTTTAATGTCATACTGTGGAAGATTCCAGGCAGAGCAATGACATCTGGAGAAATGTATTTGACGGACCCTCCACCAGATAAGTTACACAATGCACATTTAAGTCATTTTAATTTACCCACATATTGCTTTTTGTAGTGGGGTCAGGACTGGAGGATTTGACCTGCTCGTGTGCTTTTATGTGTTGATTTTTCTTTTTAAACAGTAAAAATCATGCACATCCCCTTTAAATACAGGCTCATAGCGCCCTCTCCATGTCTCCACAGTGGGCGCTCTTATAGCCCGCGCTCACAAAGCCGGGGCCCACCCTGCAGAAGCTGTCAGCGCAAGCAACGAGCCAAGAGTCAAAGCACAGAACCCCAGGGAGGAGCAGCCTCAATGGGACACTTCCACCACGCTCTAAAGCACCCCTGCGGAGCTTTTGTGATATGATTTGTGGCAAATTTGTTTAATAAATCTGGAGTCGGGAGGTGATAGAGCCCATAGGGGCAACATGGGAGGGGGCACTTTGTATGTAAATGTATTGACACCAGAGTTTCTTATTGTTGTAGCGTCTACATGTGGAAGTAACTCGTATGGATTAGAGTCAGATTAGCACGTATGTCACAAAATGCTACAATAATGGGAAGTAACATGAATAATTTAATCACTTTAAAGATCCAGTATGTAACTTTTATGCTGGAGAGTCTGTGGTGATCCTTGTCGCCATGGAGATGTTGTTGTATCTAAAATGTTCCACAGTATTACATTAAACCCACTGGCAATAAGAATGCATATTTTTCAAGGCATGTTTGTTGCACTAGAAACAGTAAGTGAATAAATGATAGATGATGATACATGTGGCAAAGCAATGACATCTCCATGGAGACTAGCAGGTGGTGGACCAGCTCATCAGAAATGTTACATGGTGTACCTTTAAAGTTTACATTTGTAATATATTGTCTACTATTATTCTAATCATAGTTAATATTTCCAGCTCCATGCATGCATTTCTAATTGTTTCGGGACATTGTTGCTTTATAATTCCTTTTTTTTTTTTTTCCCCAAAGTTACACCTTTTTATCTATAAATAACACAACACAGGGATTTTTTTTTTATTTTTTTTGACAACTCTCTTATCGAGCAGGTCAAACAGTGCCTGCTCATATACAAGAGATTTGAAGATTTGAACACTCGTAGCATTTTCTAAAGTTTTAAAACTGGTTGTTTAATGGTCAAATATGTCACCATGTTTAACAAAATTACACTTTTATATTGAGGGGTTGTTGGTTTAATTCTTGACTTCAAATGAACTGTCTGAAATGAATTGTGTGTATATTAATTACTGAGTGTGCTGGTGTTATGTACTTTTGTGTGATTGTTGCTGTATTATCTTGTAGATTATTTGACATCAACCTACCGAGGGATTGAAGATGGAAATTAGCCACGCTGGCTATAATCTTTACATGTTTACATATAAAATGTTCATTAATATATGCTGTCCTTTTACAAAGAAAAAAACGAAAAAAAAAGAAAAAAGTAAGGGCTATCCAAATGCCAAACTCTAGCAATATAATGGTATAGGGCTAATCCATACGAAATGTGAGAAAGATGGAAAATACTGTCTTTATAAAATACAGTTTTTTTTCAGTTCAATTCAGTGTTTAATTTGTATATCTCCCAAACAACCGCTGTCATATCCCTTTGCTAAAGTATGAAAAAAAAGAAAAAAGTTCTAGTGATGTTTGAGCTACAAAGCAGATGCCCAGTGCTTTTCTGGTGCCTCAGTGTGTAATTTGGGTAACTTTAGCCCTGCCCTCTCCCCCCTCACTCCATTATTTGTGAATGAAAGCGGGCGGAGTCGACTACTTCGTGTGAGAGTGGAGTAAGTAGCAACATGTGGCCACGGAGCAACAGAAAACAAGCATGTGTGCCCTAATAAAGGGGTTTGAATAGTTACCGTAGAGACAAGTATATATGTTTCATAATGCAGCTTTAAACAATACAAGTGAATGGAAGTGTGTGTAGATTAAAGACGCTTTATGTAACTTTTCTGATGGTCCACTACAAGCTTATATCCATGGAGATGTTATTGCTTTGTGTTGAATTTGATCCATTATGGCATTAATCTTAGAGTGGTGACACTATAAGGCAAGTTTAAAGCCAGATCTGTGGAAAGGCGATTCCATTCCCAGTAAGAATGCATGTTTTTTTTTTCCACATTCGAACAATGAAATCACCTGTAACTGAATAAATGGAAGATAAACTATTAATGCCATATTGAGGAACATTTCAGGCAAAGCAATAACATCTTTGTGAAGTAAAGCTTTAAATCAGATATGAATAAGAGACATCAACAGCATTATGTCTATGATGGAATGTTCAGTAGAGATAACGGTGGCACAATGCACACATTAGGAAACACTGTCAAATAAGTTTTAAGACTGTCTGAAACAATCTTTAAACTTTTTAAACAAATGATGTCCAACTAAGTCAGTTCTTTCTGGTCAGATTGTGTTAAAAAAACAAAACAAAAAGCCCCCTTCCCCCGGGAATGATAATGACTTCAGCAGCAAAGTATCAATATATTTATATATTTCAAGTTACAATGTTCCAAATAAGCAGTGGTGTAATGTAACGAAGTAAAAGTACAGTACCGTATTTTCCGCACTATAAGGCGCACCTTCAATGAATGGCCTATTTTAAAACTGTTTTCATATATAGGGCGCACCGCATTATAAGGCGCATAGAATAGAAGCTACAGTAGTGGCTGACGACGGTAGCCATGATTAACCAATAGTGATCCATATATAAGGCGCATCGGATTATAAGGCGCACTTGAGAAAATTGAAGGCTTTTAGGTGCGCCTTATAGTACGAAAAATACGGTACTTAAAAAAAAGATATCTGGACTTTACTTAACTACATTTTAAAGTGGATACTTTTTACTTTTACTTATCTATCTATCTGAGAGCAGGTACAAGCATCTGCACTTTCTTCTCCACTACAGGATGGGAAAGTAAAAGTACTTTTTGATTATTATTTGAGACCTGCTGAAAAGGTGGAAGGTATATTTTTAACAGGTTCATAATTTGAGCAAACAAAAATATTGAATTGTTTCTATTGTTCTTTATCAAAATCATTACATTTAAAGCTTTATTAGATTTAAATATGCAAAATACTTTTTTAAAATATATTGTACTCTTTAAGTACATTTTAAACAGGTACTTTTATAATTTTACTTAAGCAGATTTTTTCTTTTTACTTTGACTTCAGTATTTTTTTGCAGCGGTATCTGTACAAAAATGAGTACATCTTCCACCACTGCAAATAATTCCATATAACAATGTGTTTAGTGTAGATTTTCAGATATAAGTTTACAGCTCCATAACGGCTTATGCTCTTGTCCATAGTGCTTAACTGATCCCCCTCAGTGTGTGTAGTCCATGCCCTCGTCATAGCTGGGTAATCTAAGCCGTTTGTGGCGTGGCTTGCTGTAACTCAGCCCTCCTCCTCTTCACTGATTGCGCAGAGATCTGAAGTCACTCGAAGCAGTTAAAATAATGACGTGGACATATGTTTGGGGTTAAGAGGAGGAGACCACTGCCCCTCTCCTACACAAAAACAGAGATAGTATGAAGAATCCCTCAGTCGTCCAGGTAGAATCCATGGTAAAAGGAGAAATTCAATTTGTCAACTGGACAGTTGTTTATTTGGTCGAAAACGTTTTGCGAGTTGCTTCGTCAGTTCTGGTTAGAGTGCTGATGGACACTGCTTATATCTAGCCGCAGGGAGGAGCTAACTACACTGAAATTATTCTGAAACTATCCCACCTCTTTGTTTAAAAAAAAAAAGACAGAAAGCTGAAAACAAAGAGGTGGGATAGTTTCAGAATAATTTCAGTATAGTTAGCTCCTCCCTGTAGCTAGATATAAGCCGTGTCCATCAGCACTCTAACCAGAACTGACAAAGGATGAGCTGCGAAATGTTTTTGACCAAATAAACTTTGTCCAATTGACAAACTGAATTTCTCCTTTTACCAATAGAGATAGTATTACACTGCCTGACAAAAGTATTAGGACGACTGTGTATTTCTGAACTTTCATAAATAATTATAACAAGACGTATTGGTAATGACAACAAATCAATTTATTGATACAGTATATTAAAGCAAATTTCATCATGTGTAAAGGCATATTATTGCAAAAATCTAACAATATCAAGTTAAATAGCTTTTTCATCAAAATAACCACCTTTGGCCTTAATCACAGCTTTACAAATTCTGTCCGTCCTTTCAATCATGCATATGGGGGGATTCGAGAACTCTATGAAATGAGTTGATTTTAAAATATTATTAATTGAGTGTTCAAACTATTATTTTCATAATGAAAGGATGCTATGAAAACATGAGTAATATTCGTCCACAAATGGATTTGCGCACAATGATCTGAAAATATGAGATCGTGTGATAATATAATTGAATAAATGCAATAAAATAGTATTAAGTACACCACATTTAAGTAATGCTTGATACATTGAAAAGTTGGCTCGGTACCCCAGCATCACAAATTATGCCATCGTCCTAATACTTTTTGTCAGGCAGTGTAGATCAATGGACTGAATGAGAATATGATTAAGGAGGTTGCATAACACATCTATGGGTTATTAACAGTTAAAGGCCCAATATTACACAAAATTTAAGTTGTGTTTTGTTTTATTCACACATGTTTGAGTAATCCTGCACCCTAAGCTCAACATCCTAAACTCAAAATGCTCTGTTCCACCTTGTGATGTCATGAAGCGGTAGTTTTCAAGTTAAGAGCTACCTTTTG
The DNA here is from genome assembly GCA_036785185.1 of Paratrypauchen microcephalus. Classification (NCBI taxonomy): domain Eukaryota; kingdom Metazoa; phylum Chordata; class Actinopteri; order Gobiiformes; family Gobiidae; genus Paratrypauchen; species Paratrypauchen microcephalus. The sequence goes on from JAVJIX010000205.1 coordinate 1,178,668, forward strand.
CCTTTAGTTCAGTAGAGATTGAAAATTCTAGGGCTGAAATTATCCAAATGATTCTAGTTTAAAAACACAGTAGAGCACTTCCTGTATCACAAGTTGGAACAGTGTGTTTTCAGCTTGAGAGATGGACACAGCCCAAATACGCAGGGTTTGTGTGTTTAACATGTGAGTGAAACAAAACACAACTCCAGGTCTGTTTGTGATCTGTAACCTTGTTTCTGTGGAGATGTGATTTCTTTGCCTGAAATGTTCCACAGTCTAGCATTAAACTAAAAAACAAGATAGTGACACCACTGTAGGCCATGGAAAAAGTCAGATCTGTGGAAAGGCGAATCCAGTTGCTGTAAGAATGCTTGTACTGTATTTTAAGTTCATTTTAAACAATAAAACGCTTGCAACTGAAAGAATGCAAGATAAATAAGATGAATGCCATAAAGTGGAGTCCATGGAGACAAATACCAAAAAGTTACATACCTTTAAGTGTCTTGGTGCCATCTCTCATTTTTGGGATCTGGAAATGATGTTTGGAGACAGTGGGGTGACGAGTGGCCTCTCTGGGAAATGGTTTATTCTGACAAACAGGTAATTCCTTCAGCAGCTGTTCCCAGAAAACTGTTACATACTATTACATACTATTACATACTACTACATACGACTACATACTATTACATACTACTACATACGACTACATACTATTACATACTACTACATACTATTGCATACTACTACATACTACTACATACTATTACATACTATTACATACTATTACATACTACTACATACTATTGCATACTACTACATACTACTACATACTCTTACATACTACTACATACTACTACATACTATTACATACTATTACATACTACTAAATACTATTACATACTATTGCATACTACAACATACTACTACATACTACTACATACTCTTATATACTACTACATACTACTACATACTATTACATACTATTACATACTATTACATACTACTACATACTATTACATACTACTAAATACTACTACATACTATTACATACTATTACATACTACTACATACTACTACATACTACTACATACTACTACATACTATTACATACTACTACATACTACTACATACTACTACATACTACTACATACTATTACATACTATTACATACTACTACATACAACTACATACTACTACATACTACTACATACTATTACATACTATTACATACTACTACATACTACTACATACTATTACATACTACTACATACTACTACATACTATTACATACTATTACATACTACTACATACTACTACATACTATTACATACTATTACATACTACTACATACTACTACATACTATTACATACTACTACATACTACTACATACTATTACATACTATTACATACTACTACATACTATTACATACTATTACATACTATTACATACTATTACATACTACTACATACTACTACATACTATTACATACTACTACATACTATTACATACTATTAGATACTATTACATACTACTACATACTATTACATACTATTACATACGACTACATACTACTACATACTATTACATACTACTACATACTACTACAAGATCACCTCTATGTCACCTCTAAGGGGCTAAAGGAGAGATTACTGCAATTCAGAATAGTGTATGTACTAGTTAAGTACTTCACTGTACATGATATTTATTTTAAAATATATATCGCTGATTTCAGTGTAAACTCTTTTGTAGTTTTTTTTAATGGAGAGTAGTACAATAATGTAGAAATACAGCTTAATAATAATAATAATAATAAATATAGCCGCAAGCGGCGATGATCGGCCCTCGCTTGCACTCGCAGCCCCCTGCTAACGCGCCATTTTCCTATTCCCATGAACCATCTATGTACCAAATTAGGTGTGGCTACACCAAAGTTTTTGCCGGGCATCCTAATGGCAGGGACCGATGTTTGACCTGTTACCATGGCAACATGATGTGAGATGGAGTGGGGGTGTCACTGTGTTTTTTGATCGAGACCATGTCACGAATGTGTGGTCCAAATTTGGTGTGTCTACGGCAAAGTAAAATTTTTCTGTTCCATGCAATCTCCCTAGGGGCGCTATTACGGCCAATTGAGACTTTCTTATATCAATCTGTGTAGGGCCGGGGTGTTCACCAACGATTAAAGTTTGAGTAAAATCGGCCAAAGTATGTGCGAATTATCACTCGTCGAAGTTTGACAGGAAATGGCGCCTTCGCCACCAGGTCACATGGTCTATCCAAAATGGCTGTTTGGTTGCCTAGCAACGGTATAATATACTTTTTGTTTATCTTCCCATGATGCATCTGTGTACCAAATTTGGTATGTCTACGACAAAATAAAATTTTGCACTTCCCTAGGTGGCGCTATAGCGTCCATTTCAGATTTTCTTATAGAAATCTGTTCAGGGCCGGGGTGTCCACAAACAATTGAAGTTTGAGTGAAATCGGCCAAAGTATGTGCGAATTATCACTCGTCGAATTTGATGGCGAGCCACAAAAACAAACCTGAAATTTGTGGCGTTGTCACGGAAACACTGTTCACTCTTTTAGAACGCTTTTTTCAACTTTTAATGTCCCACTTGTCTAGATGATACAGCACGATTCTGGTGAGTCTGGGTCAAAAACCCTAGGAGGAGTTCGTTAAAATACGAGGACAGGAAAATGCGCCCTCGGTGCCAGGTCACGTGCTCGGTCCAAAATGGCCGACTTCCTGTTCGTCGCTTAGCAACCGCATAATATACTTTTTTGTTCCTTATCCCATGATGCATCTGTGTACCAAATTTGGTATGGCTACGACAAAGTTTATGCCGGGCGTCCCATTGGCGACGACAGATGTTTGGCCTGTTGCCATGGCAACACGATGGGACATGGCGTGTTGACCTCATTAAGTTTTTTGATCGATACCCCGTCACGAATATGTGTACCAAATTTGGTATGTCTAGGACAAAGTAAAATTTTGCGCTTCCATGCAATCTCCCTAGGTGGCGCTATAGCACCTATTTCAGATTTTCTTATATCAATCTGTTCAGGGCCGAGGTGTCAACGAACGATTAAAGTTTGAGTGATATCGGCCAAAGTATGCGCGAATTATCGCTCACTGAAATTTGATGGCGAGCCGCAAAAACGAACCCGAAATTTGTGGCGTTGTCACGGAAACACCGTTCACTCTTTTAGAACGCTTTTAACAACTTTTAATGTCCCACTTGTCTAGATGATACAGCACGATTCTGGTGAGTCTGGGTCAAAAACCCTAGGAGGAGTTCGTTAAAATACGAAGACAGGAAAATGCACCCTCGGTGCCGGGTCGCGTGCTCGGCCCAATATAGCTGACTTCCTGTTGGTCGCCTAGCAACGCCGTAATATATTTTTTGGTTCGTAACGACATGACCTATCCACCACCCGAATTTCGTTTATCTACGACAAAGTTCATTTATCGGGTATAGCCATAGGCGCAATGTATTTTGATTTTTGAGGTGGCGCTGTGGAGCCATTTTTAAAGATTTTTTAATACAGATTATTTGTAAATTCCTTTTTTGGCGTTCTTGAATTTTGCGCAAAATTTCGTGAGTTTTCGTCCGTGGGAAGTACCCGAAACCTGAAAAAGTGGTCGGGAAAATAATAATAAGAATAAATATAGCCGCAAGCGGCGATGATCGGCCCTCGCTTGCACTCGCAGCCCCCTGCTATCGCGCCATTTTCCTATTCCCATGAACCATCTATGTACTAAATTAGGTGTGGCTACACCAAAGTTTTTGCCGGGCGTCCTAATGGCAGGGACAGATGTTTGACCTGTTACCATGGCAACATGATGTGAGATGCCGTGGGGTCATCATTGTGTTTTTTGATCGAGACCCTGTCACGAATGTGTGGTCCAAATTTGGTGTGTCTACGGCAAAGTAAAATTTTTCTGTTCCATGCAATCTCCCTAGGGGGCGCTATTATGGACAATTGAGATTTTCTTATATCAATCTGTGTAGGGCCGGGGTGTTCACCAACGATTAAAGTTTGAGTAAAATCGGCCAAAGTATGTGCGAATTATCACTCGTCGAAGTTTGACAGGAAATGGCACCTTCGCCACCAGGTCACATGGTCTATCCAAAATGGCTGGTTGGTTGCCTAGTAACGGTATAATATACTTTTTGTTTATCTTCCCATGATGCATCTGTGTACCAAATTTTGTTTGACTACACCAAAGTTTTTCCAGAGAATCCTAATGACAAGGACAGATGTTTGGCCTGTTGCCATGGCAACACGATGGGAGATGCCCGGGGTCATCATTGAGATTTTTGATCGAGACCCTGTCACGAATGCGTGTACCAAATTTGGTATGTCTATGACAAAATAAAATTTTGCACTTCCGTGCAATCTCCCTAGGGGGCGCTATAGCGTCCATTTCAGATTTTCTTATAGAAATTTATTCAGGGCTGGGGTGTCCACCAACGATTGAAGTTTGAGTGAAATCGGCCAAAGTATGTGCGAATTATCACTCGTCGAATTTGATGGCGAGCCACAAAAACGAACCTGAAATTTGTGGCGTTGTCACGGAAACACCGTTCACTCTTTTAGAACGCTTTTAACAACTTTTAATGTCCCACTTGTCTAGATGATACAGCACGATTCTGGTGAGTCTGGGTCAAAAACCCTAGGAGGAGTTCGTTAAAATACGAGGACAGGAAAATGCGCCCTCGGTGCCAGGTCACGTGCTCGGTCCAAAATGGCCGACTTCCTGTTGGTCGCTTAGCAACCGCATAATATACTTTTTTGTTCCTTATCTCATGATGCATCTGTGTACCAAATTTGGTATGGCTACGACAAAGTTTATGCCGGGCGTCCCATTGGCGACGACAGATGTTTGACCTGTTGCCATGGCAACACGATAAGACATGGCGTGTTGACGTCATTAAGTTTTTTGATCGATACCCCGTCACGAATATCTGTACCAAATTTGGTATGTCTACGACAAAGTAAAATTTTGCGCTTCCATGCAATCTCCCTAGGTGGCGCTATAGCACCTATTTCAGATTTTCTTATATCAATCTGTTCAGGGCAGGGGTGTCAACGAACGATTAAAGTTTGAGTGATATAGGCCAAAGTATGCGCGAATTATCGCTCGTTGAAATTTGATGGCGAGCCGCAAAAACGAACCCGAAATTTGTGGCGTTGTCACGGAAACACCGTTCACTCTTTTAGAACGCTTTTAACAACTTTTAATGTCCCACTTGTCTAGATGATACAGCACGATTCTGGTGAGTCTGGGTCAAAAACCCTAGGAGGAGTTCGTTAAAATACGAAGACAGGAAAATGCACCCTCGGTGCCGGGTCGCGTGCTCGGCCCAATATAGCTGACTTCCTGTTGGTCGCCTAGCAACGCCGTAATATATTTTTTGGTTTGTAACGACATGACCTATCCACCACCCGAATTTCGTTTATCTACGACAAAGTTCATTTATCGGGTATAGCCATAGGCGCAATGTATTTTGATTTTTGAGGTGGCGCTGTGGAGCCATTTTTTAAGATTTTTTAATACAGATTATTTGTAAATTCCTTTTTTGGCGTTCTTGAATTTTGCGCAAAATTTCGTGAGTTTTCGTCCGTGGGAAGTACCCGAAACCTGAAAAAGTGGTCGGGAAAATAATAATAATAATAAATATAGCCGCAAGCGGCGATGATCGGCCCTCGCTTGCACTCGCAGCCCCTCCTGCTAACGCGCCATTTTCCTATTCCCATGAACCATCTATGTACCAAATTAGGTGTGGCTACACCAAAGTTTTTGCCGGGCATCCTAATGGCAGGGACAGATGTTTGACCTGTTACCATGGCAACATGATGTGAGATGGAGTGGGGGTGTCACTGTGTTTTTTGATCGAGACCATGTCACGAATGTGTGGTCCAAATTTGGTGTGTCTACGGCAAAGTAAAATTTTTCTATTCCATGCAATCTCCCTAGGGGGCGCTATTACGGCCAATTCAGACTTTCTTATATCAATCTGTGTAGGGCCGGGGTGTTCACCAACGATTAAAGTTTGAGTAAAATCGGCCAAAGTATGTGCGAATTATCACTCGTCGAAGTTTGACAGGAAATGGCGCCTTCGCCACCAGGTCACATGGTCTATCCAAAATGGCTGGTTGGTTGCCTAGCAATGGTATAATATACTTTTTTGTTCCTCATCCCATGATGCATCTGTGTACCAAATTTGGTTTGGCTACGACAAAGTTTATGCTGGGCGTCCCATTGGCGACGACAGATGTTTGGCCTGTTGCCATGGCAACACGATAGGACCTGGCGTGTTGACGTCATTAAGTTTTTTGATCGATACCCCGTCACAAATATGTGTACCAAATTTGGTATGTCTAGGACAAAGTAAAATTTTGCGCTTCCATGCAATCTCCCTAGGTGGCGCTATAGCACCCATTTCAGATTTTCTTATATCAATCTGTTTAGATCCAGGGTGTCCACCAACGATTAAAGTTTGAGTGATATCGGCCAAAGTATGCGCGAATTATCGCTCATTGAAATTTGATGGCGAGCCGCAAAAATGAACCTGAAATTTGTGGCGTTGTCACGGAAACACCGTTCACTCTTTTAGAACGCTTTTAACAACTTTTAATGTCCCACTTGTCTAGATGATACAGCACGATTCTGGTGAGTCTGGGTCAAAGACTCTAGGAGGAGTTCGTTAAAATACGAGGACAGGAAAATGCACCCTCGGTGCCAGGTCACGTGCTCGATCCAAAATGGCCGACTTCCTGTTGGTCGCTTAGCAACCGCATAATATACTTTTTTGTTCCTTATCCCGTGATGCATCTGTGTACCAAATTTGGTATGGCTACGACAAAGTTTATGCCGGGCGTCCCATTGGCGACGACAGATGTTTGGCCTGTTGCCATGGCAACACGATGGGACATGGCGTGTTGACGTCATTAAGTTTTTTGATCGATACCCCGTCACGAATATGTGTACCAAATTTGGTATGTCTACGACAAAGTAAAATTTTGCGCTTCCATGCAATCTCCCTAGGTGGCGCTATAGCACCTATTTCAGATTTTCTTATATCAATCTGTTCAGGGCCGGGGTGTCAACGAACGATTAAAGTTTGAGTGATATCGGCCAAAGTATGCGCGAATTATCGCTCGTTGAAATTTGATGGCGAGCCGCAAAAACGAACCAGAAATTTGTGGCGTTGTCACGGAAACACCGTTCACTCTTTTAGAACGCTTTTAACAACTTTTAATGTCCCACTTGTCTAGATGATACAGCACGATTCTGGTGAGTCTGGGTCAAAAACCCTAGGAGGAGTTCGTTAAAATACGAAGACAGGAAAATGCACCCTCGGTGCCGGGTCGCGTGCTCGGCCCAATATAGCTGACTTCCTGTTGGTCGCCTAGCAACGCCGTAATATATTTTTTGGTTCGTAACGACATGACCTATCCACCACCCGAATTTCGTTTATCTACGACAAAGTTCATTTATCGGGTATAGCCATAGGCGCAATGTATTTTGATTTTTGAGGTGGCGCTGTGGAGCCATTTTTAAAGATTTTTTAATACAGATTATTTGTAAATTCCTTTTTTGGCGTTCTTGAATTTTGCGCAAAATTTCGTGAGTTTTCGTCAGTGGGAAGTACCCGAAACCTGAAAAAAGTGGTCGGGAAAATAATAATAATAATAATAAATATAGCCGCAAGCGGCGATGATCGGCCCTCGCTTGCACTCGCAGCCCCCTGCTAATGCGCCATTTTCCTATTCCCATGAACCATCTATGTACCAAATTAGGTGTGGCTATACCAAAATTTTTGCCGGGCATCCTAATGGCAGGGACAGATGTTTTACCTGTTACCATGGCAACATGATGTGAGATGGAGTGGGGGTGTCACTGTGTTTTTTGATCGAGACCATGTCACAAATGTGTGTACCAAATTTGGTGTGTCTATGGCAAAGTAAAATTTTTCTGTTCCATGCAATCTCCCTAGGGGGCGCTATAGCACCTATTTCAGATTTTCTTATATCAATCTGTGTAGGGCCGGGGTGTCCACCAACGATTAAAGTTTGAGTAAAATCATCCAAAATATGTGCGAATTATCACTCATCGAAGTTTGACAGGAAATGGCGCCTTCGCCACCAGGTCACATGGTCTATCCAAAATGGCTGGTTGGTTGCCTAGCAACGGTATAATATACTTTTTGTTTATCTTCCCATGATGCATCTGTGTACCAAATTTTGTTTGACTACACCAAAGTTTTTCCAGAGAATCCTAATGACAAGGACAGATGTTTGGCCTGTTGCCATGGCAACACGATGGGAGATGCCTGGGGTCATCATTGAGATTTTTGATCGAGACCCTGTCACGAATGCGTGTACCAAATTTGGTATGTCTATGACAAAATAAAATTTTGCACTTCCGTGCAATCTCCCTAGGGGGCGCTATAGTGTCCATTTCAGATTTTCTTATAGAAATTTATTCAGGGCCGGGGTGTCCACCAACGATTGAAGTTTGAGTGAAATCGGCCAAAGTATGTGCGAATTATCACTCGTCGAATTTGATGGCGAGCCACAAAAACGAACCTGAAATTTGTGGCGTTGTCACGGAAACACCGTTCACTCTTTTAGAACGCTTTTAACAACTTTTAATGTCCCACTTGTCTAGATGATACAGCACGATTCTGGTGAGTCTGGGTCAAAAACCCTAGGAGGAGTTCGTTAAAATACGAGGACAGGAAAATGCGCCCTCGGTGCCAGGTCACGTGCTCGGTCCAAAATGGCCGACTTCCTGTTGGTCGCTTAGCAACCGCATAATATACTTTTTTGTTCCTTATCTCATGATGCATCTGTGTACCAAATTTGGTATGGCTACGACAAAGTTTATGCCGGGCGTCCCATTGGCGACGACAGATGTTTGACCTGTTGCCATGGCAACACGATAAGACATGGCGTGTTGACGTCATTAAGTTTTTTGATCGATACCCCGTCACGAATATCTGTACCAAATTTGGTATGTCTACGACAAAGTAAAATTTTGCGCTTCCATGCAATCTCCCTAGGTGGCGCTATAGCACCTATTTCAGATTTTCTTATATCAATCTGTTCAGGGCAGGGGTGTCAACGAACGATTAAAGTTTGAGTGATATCGGCCAAAGTATGCGCGAATTATCGCTCGTTGAAATTTGATGGCGAGCCGCAAAAACGAACCCGAAATTTGTGGCGTTGTCACGGAAACACCGTTCACTCTTTTAGAACGCTTTTAACAACTTTTAATGTCCCACTTGTCTAGATGATACAGCACGATTCTGGTGAGTCTGGGTCAAAAACCCTAGGAGGAGTTCGTTAAAATACGAAGACAGGAAAATGCACCCTCGGTGCCGGGTCGCGTGCTCGGCCCAATATAGCTGACTTCCTGTTGGTCGCCTAGCAACGCCGTAATATATTTTTTGGTTTGTAACGACATGACCTATCCACCACCCGAATTTCGTTTATCTACGACAAAGTTCATTTATCGGGTATAGCCATAGGCGCAATGTATTTTGATTTTTGAGGTGGCGCTGTGGAGCCATTTTTTAAGATTTTTTAATACAGATTATTTGTAAATTCCTTTTTTGGCGTTCTTGAATTTTGCGCAAAATTTCGTGAGTTTTCGTCCGTGGGAAGTACCCGAAACCTGAAAAAGTGGTCGGGAAAATAATAATAATAATAATAAATATAGCCGCAAGCGGCGATGATCGGCCCTCGCTTGCACTCGCAGCCCCCTGCTAACGCGCCATTTTCCTATTCCCATGAACCATCTATGTACCAAATTAGGTGTGGCTACACCAAAGTTTTTGCCGGGCATCCTAATGGCAGGGACAGATGTTTGACCTGTTACCATGGCAACATGATGTGAGATGGAGTGGGGGTGTTAATGTGTTTTTGATCAAGACCATGTCACGAATGTGTGTACCAAATTTGGTATGTTTACGACAAAGTAAAATTTTGCGCTTCCATGCAATCTCCCTAGGGGGCGCTATTACGGCCAATTGAGATTTTCTTATATCAATCTGTGTAGGGCCGGGGTGTTTACCAACGATTAAAGTTTGAGTAAAATCGGCCAAAGTATGTGCGAATTATCACTCGTCGAAATTTGACAGGAAATGGCGCCTTCGCCACCAGGTCACATGGTCTATCCAAAATGGCTGGTTGGTTGCCTAGCAACGGTATAATATACTTTTTGTTTATCTTCCCATGATGCATCTGTGTACCAAATTTTGTTTGATTACGTCAGAGTTTTTCCAGAGAATCCTAATGACAAGGACAGATGTTTGGCCTGTTGCCATGGCAACACGATGGGAGATGCCCGGGGTCATCATTGAGATTTTTGATCGAGACCCCGTCACGAATATGTGTACCAAATTTGGTATGTCTACGACAAAGTAAAATTTTGCGCTTCCATGCAATCTCCCTAGGGGGCGCTATAGTGTCCATTTCAGATTTTCTTATATCAATCTGTTCAGGGCCGGGGTGTCCACCAACGATTGAAGTTTGAGTGATATCGGCCAAAGTATGCGCGAATTATCGCTCGTTGAAATTTGATGGCGAGCCGCAAAAACGAACCCGAAATTTGTGGCGTTGTCACGGAAACACCGTTCACTCTTTTAGAACGCTTTTAACAACTTTTAATGTCCCACTTGTCTAGATGATACAGCACGATTCTGGTGAGTCTGGGTCAAAAACCCTAGGAGGAGTTCGTTAAAATACGAGGACAGGAAAATGCACCCTCGGTGCCGGGTCGCGTGCTCGGCCCAATATAGCTGACTTCCTGTTGGTCGCCTAGCAACGCCATAATATATTTTTTGGTTCGTAACGACATGACCTATCCACCACCCAAATTTCGTTTATCTACGACAAAGTTCATTTATCGGGTATAGCCATAGGCGCAATGTATTTTGATTTTTGAGGTGGCGCTGTGGAGCCATTTTTAAAGATTTTTTAATACAGATTATTTGTAAATTCCTTTTTTGGCGTTCTTGAATTTTGCGCAAAATTTCGTGAGTTTTCGTCAGTGGGAAGTACCCGAAACCTGAAAAAGTGGTCGGGAAAATAATAAGAATAATAAGAAAAACCAGAACAGTAACAATATAGTGCCACGAGTGGTGGGACTAAATATATCAATGGAAAGGGCGCACGTCCAGTAACGCACCCGTGGGGTCCATTGACAACTACCAGCGCGTTGCACACGTTCCACGCTGGTTCTGCAGTGCTTCGCACCGCAGAACGGTTACAATAGGCCCTATGCGCTCTTCAGCGCTCGGGCCTAATAATAAGAAAAACCAGAACAGTAACAATATAGTGCCACGAATGGTAACACAAAATATATCAATAGAAAGGGCGCACGTCCAGTAACCCACCCGTGGGGTCCATTGACACCTACCAGCGCGTTTCACACGTTCCACGCTGGTTCTGCAGTGCTTCGCACCGCAGAACAGTTACAATAGGCCCTATGCGCTCTTCAGCGCTCGGGCCTAATAAGAAAAACCAGAACAGTAACAATATAGTGCCACGAATGGTAACACAAAATATATCAATGGAAAGGGCGTACGTCCAGTAACCCACCCGTGGGGTCCATTGACACCTACCAGCGCGTTTCACACGTTCCACGCTGGTTCTGCAGTGCTTCGCACCGCAGAACAGTTACAAAAGGCCCTATGCGCTCTTCAGCGCTCGGGCCTAATAAGAAAAACCAGAACAGTAACAATATAGTGCCACGAATGGTAACACTAAATATATCAATGGAAAGGGCGCGCGTCCAGTAACCCACCCGTGGGGTCCATTGACACCTACCAGCGCGTTGCACACGTTCCACGCTGGTTCTGCAGTGCTTCGCACCGCAGAACAGTTACAAAAGGCCCTATGCGCTCTTCAGCGCTCGGGCCTAATAATAATAATAATAATAATAATAATAATAATAATAATCAATGGGCTTAAGCTTCCTGTTATATTTTATCTTTTTCCCATTCAAAAGATGTAATGTTTTGTTTTGAATTATTAATCGCCATGGTAAATGTCCTCATTTTGTCATCATTCTGAAAGTGTACCTTTAACTCTTATGTAAACATGCTTTTTGAGTTTGAAAATGGTAACGTAATATCTGTGTGCTATTCTGGTGGGCAGGTTTTACAGGCCCGTTCTTAAATGCTTCTTCAGAAACTCGAGCCATCTCTCATAAAGATCATTGTGACTGATGTGTGCAGAGGCTGCTGCAGACCCACGGCTCCGGGTTACAGTGACCCAGGGACGAGCTGCTCTTCTGGGCCCTCCCCTCTCGCTGGTCACATCCAAACCCGCTCTTATGAAATTTACAGGAACACATTTTTTACTTGTAGTCATAGTAACATTACTGTAACTGAGCAGATTTATACAGTTCCATACCTGGAGTTGTTTCATTCACACATTTGATTAATCCTTTATTATTAGTCTGTCTACATCTCCAATGCTCAAAATGCTCTGTTCCACCTTATCATATCATGTAGTGGTAGTTTTCACAGCTACCTTTTGTCCGAATGATTCTAGTGAAGGTGTGTGGAGTTTAAAACCACAGCAAAGCACTTCCTGTATTACCACATGACATCACAAGGTAGAACAGTATTTTACATTTGAGAGAACTCATCCTAAATCTGCAGGGTTTGTGTGTTAAACATGCGTGAATGAAACAAAACACAAACCCAGGTGCATGCACATTTTCTTCAGTGACTTTAAAGAAATAGTACGTTTCAGAGTACTTTTCTTGCAGCATACTTTTAGTCCTACTACACCAAGTAATACTTTTATTGAAGTAACAGTACTCTTACTGTGAGTACGTCTACAAGTGACAAAAGCTATACACTGTAAAATATTTTGCCGTTAAAAAACAGTAATCATCTGGCAGCAGAGTTGCCAGGAGTTAACCGTTATTTAACAGTACCTTAATTTAACACTAAATTCATGTAAATTACCAACATTAACTTAATGTAAATTAACAGTTAGGATTTCCAGGAACTTCCCGTCATTTTGCGGTGACCTAAAACTTCCCTGTTAAAAAGCAGGAATCACCTGGCAGCAGAGTTGCAGGAGATTACAGTTATCTAGCGGTGCCTTGCTTTAACACTAAATCCATGTAAAATATTAACTTTAATTTAAACAGTTAACTGTCAAAAACCATGGGCGGGTTCGATTTGAATTTGAAACACATTCTATAGAATTGTACTGAGTACTATGTGGTTAATGTAATTTTATATTAAGCAATGGTTAGGATTTCCAGGAACTTCCCGCCGATAAAAAAAAGACTTCTCTGTTAAAAAAAACAACAAAACATTCATATGAATCACATTGGCAGTCCTTAAAAAAGAAAATTACCAGCAAAGAGTAACAATAATGCTCTCAGAGACAGTTCTGTTAACCAAAAACTGATAATCCCATAGATTTAAAATTGATTTCCTTCTAGTACAAAAATGCCTTAAGCACGTTTAGCAACATTTTCAGAATATTTTATTCAGCAATATTACTCAATACATTTTTTTAAAGATGCAAAAAACAAGGCAACTGAAAACAATATTAAACAAATTAACATAAAACTGAAGGTGTTTTTTGGGGGGGTTGGAATCCCAAATGAATTATGAATTATTTACTCTTTTTTATGTTTGTGTAAAATGGAACAGCCATGACTCTTTAAGTTGCAAAAAAAAAAAAAAATAATAATAATAAAAAATAAAATAAAAATATATTCATGCAAGGCCATAGCGGAAGTCCATAAATTTCTTCAAAAGTGTGGAAACCTTGGAAGGGATGATTCGTTTTTTCTTCCCATTGGTTTTGCTTCCTCTCTGGGTTTATGCCAATGAGAAACCTAAAAAGATGAATCGCACAAACTTGAGTGTAAACTCATTCGACCCTAATACACCAAACTACAGCTGAGGTAATTGGAAGTGTATTCATAAAGTTAATGTACCTTTACACAATACATTACACACTTAAAACAAATTACAAACTGACAGTGTGACATGAACCAACCTTTGGATGAATTCCAAGGTGCAGGCGGCCTCATCTTGGTAACGAAGATTGAGGACATAGAAGACTGTGAAACATGTTGCCAAGCTGACCATCCACTTCTGAGTTGTGGTTCACGTTAGAAAAAGACTATTTAATCACATTAAATTTAGCATAGAGGTAAGTAATCTTTTTACAGTAAACAACGATTCGAATCTCGATTCATAGGCTACGATTCGATTCAGGGACGATTCATAAAATTAGTAAACGATCTGGTACGATTCGATTAGGTTAATTTCGATTCAATACAAATTGACAACTTTACTCCCAAGTGCTTTAAAGTTATTGAGAAGAAAAAGAGAGAAACAGAAATTAAATTTCAAAATAGTATCCTTTTGTTTATTTAGTGTCCAACAGACAATACACCAGGCCTACTGAAAAACTGGCAATCCGGTTTGCAAAACTCTCTTCATACTTAAAATACAATACAGTCCTTCCCTCAAGCAACACAAAACAATAAGGTTAGATATCAAATATAAAAAAAAGACGTTATAAAACAAGCAAGTTGCCTATTAAAGGCAAAAATCTGAATGAATCAGAATGATTAGTGCTTCAGTCACTCATATGAATTTCAGTAACTGTAAAAGTGCAACATATCACTGACAAGAAGATAGATATTACTAGGCAGTTATAGAAAACACTAGCATGTTAAATCCAACATGTCTTTTTAATGCTTGTAATTAACTTTTCTTAACAAAAAAAGAAAATCAGAGAAAGCTCTTAACACTGAATAATACTTTCTCTCCATCTCATAACATTACCTCAGTCTCCTTTGAGACAAAAATCATCTGTGTGTGTGAAGTACATTTCTATACACACAAATCATAAGTATCTAAATACAGAAATGCACAAATTCTGATTATACATTGTATTTTCACACAAAAGTAAATTAGCCAAGTCAATTTTAGCCCAAATCAAATATACATTGCCAATACATGAATGTTGTCTAAATAAAGCACCCAATCCACTAACCGTGACAATAAAAACGCTAGTATCATGCAATTGTTATGGTCTATAGCTACCATGCAGACTGCTGAGCTCGCGACACAACGCTGGCACAAAAGTTAACCACGCATACAAACCATGTCCATAAATAGCGGTAGCACCAAATTAACTTAAACAACAGCTCAATAAAAGGAAACACCTTAGCTTACCGTAGATCTCCTGACGAGACACGACCTAGGCGGCGGGAAACCCGCCCTCCGCACAACGGCTATTCAAACTTGTGCTTGCTTCCGCATATAGTCCGCGCCGCTCGCATGATTGGCAGTTAACCAGCCAATAAGCTTCAACCCCAGGTAAGTGAACCACCCACTTACTAAGCCGTGAAGGCAAACACACACGGCGCGGCTTCTGCGACGCGAGAGAGACCGCTCAGGAGCTAGCAAACCGATTCTTGGCCGTAAATCCGGTGCGTCGGACCTTTACGTCACGTAGCTGGAAAATATTTTTCTATTTATTGTCACAAATGTACATAATGGGTTGAGGAAATATGTTCAATATATTCACAATTTATTATAGGCCTATATCACACATGCATAGGCCTATAATAGACTATCGACTTTATTGTTTGTTTGTTTTTTTGTGCTGTGTAAAATAACATGTCAGGGATGTTATTTAACACATATTTGCTGAAAAATGACAGAAAGTTACAGTTATTACACATTATAGGTTGATCATGTTAAATATCATGTTAGAGATGTTTTTATACCACACATTCTGTAAAAACTGACTGGAAGTCACGGTTATTACAAATAACGGCTACATCATGTTGAAAATGGCTGTAAATTTACGGAAACATTTTACAGTGTATGTTGATGTGTGTTTCTTGCATTGAGATTTGTTGTTTCTAATTTTTGTGTCTACCCTTTGAAAAGACCAGATTTTGTGCATCAGCATTACATTACATTAACTTTAATTTAAATAAAATAAAAAATAAATCAAATGTTACAATGGCCTGAGACACTCTCTCAAATATTTTTTTTTACTTCTTATTTCTTGGACCACTACTGTGCTTCTACTTGAGTAATATTATTTTGAAGTAACATTTCTTTAGTACAGTTTCTCCTCTACTACCTCTGATGAGTAAATGATGCAAACTTTCATAGCATTAGCTCTTGTATTCTTATGTAATGTGATACTTTTCCTCTTCTCTTCCATAACAATAGAGTGATACTTTGAGCTTGGCCGGTGCACTTCAGTATTCAGTAGTAGCCGCTGCTTTGTGCCCTACACAATGAGATGAATATACTGCTCTCTCCTTCTGCACATTTTCCTCATAAAAATCCCTTTGATAGTTTCGCCATCTGGACACAGCCCCAAAAAAGTCCCCATAAAAGAGCCCCAAATCAGGGCAAAGGGCAGTCCTTCTCAGGTCAGGGGCCCGGCCAGAACAGTGGACTTCAGCTCAGCTCACATCTCTAGGACAAATTAAAACACATTCTTCAGTTTTTAACAAGTATTCCATTACAGTGAGAGCAGGAAGTAAAGATCTGACAAAAAGAAGGGGGGTTGGACTTAAAGCGGACCTATTATGTTATTATATAAACCATGTTTTAGCTGTTTCCTTTCACCATTTACTCACCTGAAGTTGTATTTAGAGTGCATGTCTGAGTAATCTTTACTCACTTATTTTCAAAAATTGTCACCCCTCTCTCTATAACTGCTGCTGTGCGCCTCATCATTTTCCTAATGGAACTGGCTCCAAATTTGCCCCAGCAATTGCTAGCCTTGTGAGCTTCATTTGACTGGAGCTGAACAATGTGGGTGACGTCGCACACCCTTGGTCCATTTTTTTTATTCTGTGGTTCGAATAGGGCCTGGGAAAGATCTTTAAATGACTCAAACATGCATGGGTTACATCTAAAATATCTTAGAAACCTCCAAAAAGTACATTTTGCATTATACCCCCTCTACATACCTTGACTTGACCCCCAACAATGGTAAAAATGAGCTGAGCTTTTATCAATATCCAATCCTAACATTCCTTTGGCTACTGTGTGTGTGTCTGTGTGTGTTTTTCTATGTGTTTGTATGTGTGTATGTGTTTATGTGTGCGTATGGAGGCCTTTACTCAACACTCAGTACATTAGGGCAGCACTGACAACATGTGATTAACCCCGACCTGACTGTCTGACGAGCGCCGTCTCTGCACTGATCTGTGCTGCCAACACCAAACATGGGAGAGAGGGAGAGGAGGAAGAGGAAGGGGAAGAGGAGAGAGGTAGGGGGGAGGATGGACAGAGAGAGAAGAGGAGGAGAGAGAGAAGGAGAGAAAGATCAGTCAGGAAGCAGCCTACATATGAAGTAAACTAGCATCAGTACAAGTTTGACAAGCAAAGCAATTGGTACATACACAGTCAAATGCATATTACCACATTCATACAAGGACGGTGTCTTGCCCAAGGACACAATGACAGCAGTGCTTATCACGAAGATTACTGTACAGACTTATTGTTCAATATATGAAAGGTGGAACAGTATTTATTTATTTATTTATTTAATTTGGGCAAGTAAGCAACTTACATTCTTTTAAAAGTGCAATAACAGAAATAACAATAGACAGAAATAACAACAAATAACAACAAAAACAAAACATTTGCCCAAAAAGGAGTGGGAAGAAGAAAACTTACTTAATCCCACCCCCTCTTCTAATTTAGCATAATGATCTTTTTTTTTGTTTTTTTGTTTTTTTTGCAATCTTCAAACATGTTACATTAGGATTGAACTATTTACAAAAGGATACCAACAATGGTAAAGGAATTATGGATACCAACAATGGTACCAGAGAGCAGATAAAAATGTGATGGACAGAACATCCCAACAATGGTTAGGAAACAACAAGCACAAACCAACACTACAAGACAGTATTGTTCTAATATTCAGGGACCCGAAGAATAAAAGTGTATCTAAATTATTATTATTATTATTATTATTATTATTATTATTGTAATTTTCTATTTGGAGATAAATGAACACCTTAGCATTTACATTTTGTTAATTTTATTTTTATTCATAATGTTGTAACATGGCCTCTGTAATGGACTGTAATAGTGTTAAATCCATGTCAAGTTAACCTAAACCTAACAAAAACATTTTTTTGGTCGGTTCTACAGTTGCCTCAAAAAGTTTTTAGACTCCCTTTTAATTTCTTATTTATTTATTTATATGTGTATTTTTATTTATTATTTTTTTTATGTTTTATTTTTATTTTGTATGTATTATTTACTTATTTATCTATTTAATTTATATATGTTTTATTTTTAATGTATTATTATTATTATTATTATTATTATTATTATTTTAATAATAATAATAATAATAATAATAATAATAATAATAATAAAAATAATAATAATAATAAATTCATTCATTAATTGTATTATTATTATTTTAATTTTTAATTTTTTTTTTTATCATAGTGCAATCACAAACTAGAGTCTATCTCAAAACTTAAAAGATGTCCACTATAAAGGACACAAATGAATGGGCGGGCCTCAGGAGGATATACTGTGAGTTTATATAACAGCTTGAATTTATGAATATTTTGGCATTGTTTGAGACGTATATCCAGACTGTTCTAGAGTTTTACACCACATGTCGACACACAGAAACATTTACAGGTAGTTCGAACATTTGGCAAGTTTCCATACCCTCTTAAATTATGATTTTCATTTTGAACAAGTTTTGTAGATTAAGCAAGATGAACAAATTTACTTGGTAGTAAATTGTTAAATGCTTTAAATAATATTACCAGTGTATAATATTTTACAAGGTCAGGAATCGTTAGGAGCTTGGATTGAATAAAAAGATTATGGGTGTGTTCCAAAAAAACAACTTTATGGATGATTCACAAAGCTCGTTTTTGTAATATAATCAGTGGATTAACTGTACATTGGTAAGTGTTCCCCCACACTTCAACACTTCAACACTTCAACACAATATGTGAAATAAGGAAGAACCAATGAACAGTATAGTGTACGAAGGGCATTTTGATCAAGGCAATACTTCACTTTGTTTACTATAGCAAGACTTTTGGAAATTTTATTTTTTTTATTTTTTATTTTTTTCATTGCATTTATATAGCGCCTTTCATGACATGCCTTATCATCCCAAAGCGCTCCACAGTTCACCGTTCATTCACTCCACACTTGGTGGTGGTAAGCTACTTTCTGTAGCCACAGCTGCCCTGGGGCAGGCTGACGGAAGCGAGGCTGCCAATCTGCGCCATCGGCCCCTCCAACCACCTCCAACACTCACGCACACTCCACTTTCATACATTTTAGTTTTTATATGTCTAATATGGGCTTTCCATGATAATTTACTGTCTATTATAACTCCCAAGAATTTATTCTAGGGGTCAGTATTGACAGTATTTTTTATGCCACATCTCCAAAGCTCAAAATGCCCCACCTTTTGATGTCATGTAGTGGTAGTTTTCAAGTGAGCAGCTACTTTTTACCTTTAAGTCAGTAGAGACTGACGAACACAACTCCAGGTATGTTTGAGATCAGAAAATAGTGTAAAACAGTGTAATAGTGCCCCCATCTCTTCTTCATATTTTGGTCCCACCTTCACACCTGAGCCCTGTCCCCACTGGTGTTTAATGGGGCACATCGCTCACCTCTCCTCTCCTCTCCTCTGGTTCTCCTACTCTGGCCCCGAAACAAAACCCCAGCCCCATGCATCATCGGGCCCCTGCTTTAGGAGAGGACTGGACCATGGAACACGCAGAGGAAAACACAAAAGGGGAAAGATGGATATGAGCTAAAAGCAGGTGTGTTATGGTGTTGTGTGGTGAAGTGAAAAATGTGGGTGCTGGTGAGGAGTCGTAGATGGCTTTTTGAAGGTTTCTGGGCTGGAACCAAACACATTCTATCATAGCTAAAGTTACAGAAGAGGGAGACTGATGTTTACCTGTTGTCCAAGCTATTTCTAAGTCTAAATAAGTTGAGCCACTCTAACACACACAATCAAAACTGGACTGTAAAATTTTTTCTCATGTATTTCCCAGATATATTGTATAAGCTACTCTTGAGGCCAAAATAACTCCACTGTGTACGCTCTGCATCTAATTGTAACTAATTTTGTTCTCCGAGAAGCGCTTATAAACTCATCATGGTGAGTAATTATGATGCTCAGAATGCATAAGGTATGTGAGGAGTAACTTTGGACCACTGCAAACTGTTTTAAATGAACTAATTAAGTTTTTCACATTTTTAGGACAGTAAAAATCAGCTAGGGACTAAACCCGGAACTTAAACTTGGTCTAGACAAGACTAAACCAGGATTCCAACAGGACCAAATCAAGACACCATCACATATGTCCTCTTACATTGCTTGATAAGTGACTCAGGGATATCGTTTTGAGCAGAAAACCTTAAATTGAATTAGAGACTTTCATGAATCACTATTCAAATTTAGATTTTTTTGTCATTCTGATCGATCTTGGGGCAGCAGCAGTCCATTTGGTTGAGCATTTATCCACTGATCCGATCGGTGATTCGAATCCCGCGGTTAGATCCACTGACCCACAGGTTGGCAGAGCGATTCCAGCTCCCACAGACGTACGCTGTCGTCGTGTCCTTGGGCAAGACAGTTAACCTCACCTCGCCCCATAATCTGTGTGAATGTGTGTGTGAATGAGTGAGTGTAAAGCGCTGCCTTGAAGGTGGAAACGTGCTGTATAAACCATTTACCATCTTGCTGCCCTAACTGGATTCAAAGGGATAGTTCGTTTTTTTTTTATGTTAATCTGTATGGGTTTCCTTCTAAAAGTTACGTGAGTTGACACCGGCTTACCTCTGACAGTCTCAGCTGATCCCGGTTCGGCTCGCTTTCTGGAGCCCACGTAAGTAGGTCCGGTAACTTCCCTGAAACATGAAATAAAGCTTGTTTTTCTTCTCAGAACAAAACATTTGTTAGAAAGGTGATATATTTGCGTCCAAAACAGTTGTCCACGAAACATCCAGCAGCGTATTTCGCATTCGCCTATTGTCTCTCTCCACTCGTATCACTACGCCCATGTTAACTCTATCAGCCTGTTCACTTGTAAACTTCGGCGTAGACATCCGCTGAAGGTGAACAGGCTGATAGAGTTAACATGGGCGTAGTGATACGAGTGGAGAGAGACAATATGGGAATGCGAAATACGCTGCTGGATGTTTCGTGAACAACTGTTTCGGACGCAAATACAGTATATCACTTTTCTAACAAATGTTTTGTTTTAAGAAGAAAAACAAGCTTTATTTCATGTTCCAGGAAAGTTACCGGACCTACTTACGTGGGCTCCAGAAAGCGAGCCGAACCGGGATCAGCTGAGACTGTCAGAGGTAAGCCGGTGTCAACACATGTAACTTTTAGAAGGAAACCCATACAGATTAACATAAAAAAAACCCAGAACTATCCCTTTAAGAAAGAAGTGGCAGAATTGTCTTTCCCAAGGACACAACAACACAAGTATGTACTGCTTGGAGGTAAATACTGTAGATACTGGACAGATTGGACTCAGTGGGTGTGTGTGTAAAATTGTAAAAGAGGCACATTATGAATTGATAAAGGAAAACAAAATCATTTTCAGAACATAAGTACAATAATGAATATGGAGCTACAGTGACCGCTGACCTCTCTGTTTCAGAAGTACATTTCTCATTCATTTTTCCCATTCATATATAAAGTTGGAAAGTCTGCTCAGGGCTAATCAACTACAAGACCTTTTATTCAAAATCTGTTTCTGAAACTTAAAGGGATATGCCACCCCCAGGTCAAATTTGGGCATCTCCCCACAGTCCAGAGACTAAAATAAGTGGTGGAAAGCGTTTTCCTGCTCACCCAGCCATTGTCCGAGTCTGTCAGCACTGACCGCCGCGGTATCTGCAGCTCCTCCTCCTTAGACTGGAGTCTAACGTCGCCAGAGAAAGATTTCGGCCAAAAGGAATTAATTTGCTCGATGCGTTTCCCAATTACTTTATGTGTAGTGCGCATTCATATCGAGTGCAAATAAATGTGCAAATCAACACGGAGAACTTGCCTTGGTCATTTTGGGTGGGAACTATTTTCCAGTGCGGAAGAATACAGCCGTATCACGCAGCACGCTGCCAGGGGAATCCCAGTTACGCACCGGGAAGGGAGTTCCCCTGTTGCACAACGTGGTGCCTGATTCGGCTGTATTCTTCCGCACTGGAAAATAGTTCCCACCCAAAATGACCAAGGCAAGCTCTCCGTGTTGATTTGCACATTTATTTGCACTCGATATGAATGCGCACTACACACAAAGTAATTGGGAAACGCATCGAGCAAATTAATTCCTTTTGGCCGAAATCTTTCTCTGGCAACGTTAGACTCCAGTCTAAGGCGGAGGAGCACCAGATACCGCGGCGGTCAGTGGCGACAGACTCGGACAATGGCTGGGTGAGCAGGAAAACGCTTTCCACCACTTATTTTAGTCTCTGGACTGTGGGGAAATGCCCAAATTTGACCTGGGGGTGGCATATCCCTTTAAAGGAGAATTAACGTTTTTTTTACAATCTGAGCCTTATTTCGGTAATAAAACAAGTTGTTTTACTCACCCATAGCACTTTAGTGTCATATGGAGCACTTCCAGAGATGTTTTAGATTTGCGATAGCCGTAGCGCAAGTTCTCGGGGCATATAATATATGCCCCGAGCATGTAATATATGCCCCGTGCGGTCTCCAAATAACACGGGGCACTTAGCACTTTTCAAATCATAGAAGCTCGATGTCTACGAAAGTCTACGCTTTCGTTTGAGTCAAAAGTGGCCTGTAATCCGTGATTTATCCATAGTTTCGAGTAGATGAGGAGGCCAGTGTGCATGTGCGGAGTCACAGTTTATTTCACTCTCAGCTCCCGGGACCCAAACATGAAACGCAAAGCTGTAAATTATGGATAAATCTCGTGCTACGGCTATCGCTAATCTAAAACATCTCTGGAAGTGCTCCATATGACACCAAAGTGTTATGGGTGAGTAAAACAACTTGTTTTATTACCGAAATAAGGCTCAGATTGTAAAAAAACGTTAATTCTCCTTTAAAGGGACATTGCATAACTTTTCTGGTGGAGGGTGTGAAATCAGATTTTTTTTCCATGGAGATTTGATTTGCTTTGTCTGAAATGTTCTACAGTAGCATTGAACTTATCTCGCATTTATTCATTTACAGGTGTTTTTATGAGATGTGACGTGCAACTTGGTTTTCTTTTTGTTTCCACTGAGAAAAATATGTTTAATAGAATTACTGTAAAGCATTCTAGACAAGGAGGTAACAAACCCTCCACCAGAAAAGTTGCACATTTAATAAACCACAACATTTCACCAAATCTTGCATTTTATATGTGGCTTTCTGGACTCAAAACAACTGCATTATGGATATTAGCCTCTAAAAAAAACTCTAAATATTTTTCAAAAAGTGTATAGGGGGAAAAAATGGTGTTGAGCTCCATTTTGTGATTATTAAAAAAAAACACAGACACATTTTTAAGTATTGAATCCTATTTGGCCACCTTTGCAACAGTATTTTATCATTCAAGTTACACCACACACCTCGTGACATCATCAGGTGGAAGGAAAGAGGGAACAACAAAACAGCTAACTGTTCCAAAAGGTTGACATGAAACCATTAATATGAAACCAATGCTCTTCTCTGTTAGCAAACCTTAGACATGTTTTCTATTAATTTTATATTTACGGGGGATCTTTTGTATATGCATGCCCCAGCCCAAGCTCTGCGCTCTCTGGACTCAGTATTTCACGCCTCTTTGCGCTTTATTACAAACTGTAGCGCTCGGACCCATCATTGTGAACTCTACTCTCGTGTTGGATGGCCTGCTTTAGCGACCCGGCGGCTCACACACTGGTATAAACTTATTTATAAGGGACTTGTTGGGCTGCTCCCTCAATACCTCAGTGTGTATCTTCATCGGAGGCCTGACGGACCCCAGAATTTACGTTCTCAGGATGTTTTCACGTTGTTGGTTCCTACTGTGAGAACAGAAAAAGGAAAACTGTGTTTTCAGTATCGTGCTCCAGCAGACTGGAATTCTTTGCAGAGAGTTTTAAAACTTCAAACACTTGTACCTATGGCTTCTTTTAATACTCTTTTAAAGGACCTGGAAACGCAATTGATGATATGCCAATGTTTTTAAACTGTTTTTCATCATTTTATTTGTGTTGATTTTAGATTTATTTGTTGTCTGGTGAGTCGTAATATTGTGTTTCTAATTGTTTTAACATTTTATCTGTGTTGACCTTATATTTAATTGTCGTCTTGTGAGTTGTATTGTGTGGGCCTCTTGGCCAGGACTCCCGTGAAAAAGAGATCTTTGAATCTCAATGGGACTTTTTTTCCTGGTTAAATAAAGGTAAATAAATAAATAAATAAAATATATTTCAAATGATTTACCCAATTACCCAAACCATTCATCTGCACTGACACTCCAAAGCACTACCACATATTTGTAATCACCGTATTAAAATCCATCTTGTTTTGTTGATTACTTTATGATGAAAGCTGAAATTTTCCATCTTTAAAAAGGGGTGGTCTCTGAAATTCCTCACAGACAAGAATGCATGTCCCGTCTCCTGTTTCCTTATAATCAGAGCCACTACGAAGGGTGAAAACAAACAAGCACTTTTTTCTCCCACACTCCCTGGGCCTGGGGGCTAGTGCAAGGAGGGGTCCTTGAATGCACCACTGTTATTAATCTTTGTTAATTGTAGCCTGTGCCTCCATTCAAAGGAGCGCAGCTGTATTTTTCATCATTAGACCAGTGTTTATAGTAGCGGGAAATTGACCCAGGAGATAATCAGATTTGGTTAAACTACAATTGGCCAGGAAGTGGTTTAACGGGGCCAAGAAGTTCTATAATTTGTGTTTTTTGAAGTAAGATGAATATTGAGACATGTTTAACACCTGGTTCCATTTGTTAGTGGGTGACAAAAACATCTGTGTATTCTGTTGTGAAGTATTGGGTTTAAAGGAGCCACGTTGCACTATTTTCTGTTCTACTGTTGCTTCCTCATCAAAAACATACCTGGAGTTGTGTTTTGTTTTAGGTCTTTCAGTGTGGCTTTTGCATATTCTCCCTGTGTCTGGATGGGTTTCCTCTGTACGCCAAGTTCCCCTATCAACCTAAAACATGCACCAAATCCTCCAACTAAGGTAGACCTGACCACGACTAGTCACAAGATCATGGAGATGGGTCCCTGGGCGCTCCAGGAGACACACCAATGGCACTGAAGGACGGGTCAAATGCAGAGGACACATTTCCCTGCAGAGACAAAAAAGTACCTTTCTTTTTCTTTTTCTTCTTCTTCTGTATATTTATAAGTTCTTCTCTAAGACAGAAAACAATCTATTCCACCTTGTGATGTCATGTGTTAATACAGGAAGTGCGTCGCTGTGTTTTTAAACTACATACTTCTTCACTAGAATCATTTGGATCATTTCAGCCCTGGAATTGCCAATCTCTTCTGAAATAAAGGTCACAGGTACAGTAGCTGTTAACTTCAAGACTACTGCTTCCAGTGTGAATGAAACAAAACACAACTCCAGGTCTGTTTTTAAAGAGGTAAAAACATGGACACAGGACTTAAAGCGTACAAGAGTCTATTTTGCATAACATGGACACTTTATCTCATGTATCAATATTTCACTTACATGATTTTTGCAGTATTGACAGTGGTGTAGACTAGACTGACTTACTTATACATCTCGTCTCACTTTATTCACACTTCTGCTGGTGTGTCTCATGTGGACAGTGGATCTGTCTGCACAGCACTGGAATAACGCTCTGACTCCTCTTTGGACACTCAGTTTTAAGGACTTCAGATGGTCCTGGGTGGGTTTGGACTGCCCCCTCCTCCCCTCGCACCCATAGAGAAACATGGGGGATGGGTGCTGGGTTTGACTTATGCTGGATTTGGGATGGGGGCAGTGCATTTACATAAAAGGACAAACTTCATTTCTCAGACGTGCTGTTTTAAATGACATGTCCACTTTTCAAACACGCCGGGGACTGACCGAGTGATGGATTGTCTGTCTGCAAAGTGGGAAGGGAAATGTTACATCTGCTCATCACTTTTGGAGAAATTGTGCTTTTAAGAATAGTTTTATCACAATAACATTTTTCTGTATTTTAGCAATACTGTTTTATATCATGAACACACACACACACACACACACACACACACACACACAAATAATCATGGAAAACTGTAAAAAATGGTTTAAATAGTTTTGTTCCTAATATACTCCTACTTCTCCAAAACATTTTGTATAGCAAGTTTTACAATAATGTAATAAAGTCTTGAATAAACTTCTTCAAAATGCCCATGTTCTTTGAAAATACCACAATTTGCAGCTTCAGTAGGTCAGTCTGAAATTAATTTGCCGATTTAGCAAGTTGTTATAATAGTAAAAAGAATAAATTGTTTTCATAAAGTCCATGAATTTGGGGATTTTTTCAATTTCAATTTCAATTTCAATCATATTTTCCTCATTTTGTCATCTGTTCTAATTCTCCCGAATACATACTTGAGTAAATTGTACCCATAAACACACATCTGTCCATTTTTTATTTATTTATTTATTTTTTTTTACATATTTTTGTCATGTAGTCATACTATTCATGAGTTACATTTAATAGTTTTTCGTGAGTTTTGGTCAAGAACAATATTTATAGCCAAAAACTACTACTCTTACCCTTCTCTCTTTCCTCGGTTTAATCTCCTCCTCCTCCTCTCTGAGCGGTTTCTGTGCAGATTGTGTGCAGTGGGACGCTGGATTACCGAGCCTGTGGTTGGTCACATGATGCGTCTGTCACCTCTGGATTTGGACGAGGCTCTCAGCTCTGGAGGTCTGATGATGAGAGGTGGTGAAATTATGTTAAGTGAATACAATTACGCTAGTTACAAATAGCACCTTAGACTATCAATACACACATTTAATACACACCAAATAATTTCCCTTGTGGAGCAATAAAGTTTGTCTAAGTTTAAGTCTGACATGCTACTTTATCCTCTTAAAAAGGCTTCTTCTGTTATAATCCAAAGAACTAAGATTTAAAAGTGCTTAGAACAGTTATTTCTTCATTTAGTCTGCGCAGAAATGAAGCAAAGGATCATGGTCTATGTAGTTCCCTGTTTTTTTGGCTGTTGCTGCATCATGACTATGAATTTAAGTGAAGAAACTTGTAATATGATATATTGAATGTGAGGACATGACCTGCACTACAAGCAGAGCGGGTTTGTAAGGCCACTTTTGAAATAAGTTTGACAGAAATGACAAATGACACAAGAGTCTGAGGTCTGTGTGAGTGTGTGAGTGTGTGTGTTCTCTGCAGACTCCACGTGGTACTTTATTCATGACTAAGACAGAACTAAACCATGATTATACCAGGATTAAACTAGGACTAAAACAGGATTTAACCTGGACTAGACCAGGACTCTAAACTAGGACTAGACCAAGATTAAACCAAGACTAGACCAGGACTAAACCAGTACTAAACTAGACCTAACCCAAGTCCAAATGCAGCTTTATGGCTCGTTGACTTTTACATATGAGGAGTTACATGCGTAATTTGTTAATTGAAATTATTTATGGAAGATATTTTGCTTCTCTATTTACTTTCATCAAAATCCATCACATTCAACATGACAATCATTTGGGGTTTCACTCAGGGTTGCCAGATTTTCAGACCAATAATCAGCAGTAACTATTGCTAATGCTTTTGTTACATCCAACTGAGAGAAAAGCAGAGACCTCTTTCCCTCCACAAAGCATGTACATTCCAAAAACAGAAACCCCAATGTTGCTGTAAAGCAGCAGACTTGGCAACCCTGGCGTCACTCCTGTCCTGGCCTGTGATATCATGCCCCTGTGATCGGTCTGTCCCACTGAGAGGGCCCTGTGTCCAGCCCCAGCCCCCGCAGTGATGCTAATTAAAAGTGTTCAAGGACAAAGGAGCAGTGCATTGTGGGAGAGCGCGACCAGACTGCAGCAGAGACAGAACTGGAGGGGCCATGTCAGGGATTAAACAGATGGATTTATCAGTTTGTATGAAGTGTTGCGGTTTGGGACAAGTGTCTGTGGGTGGGAAGTGAAGAAAAAAGATTATTAGTATAAGATTATTATTAGTAAAAGATGTTATTAGTATTGAAACCAGATACTCATTTGAACTGGTATTGATACTGGAAAATGACATATATAGGACTTTTCCTGAACAGATTTACAACAGTATGTATCTACAGTATATTCCATAATAAGACAAATGCCAACACCACCCTTCAAGGCTAAAATGTCCAGTGCCACTTTATGACGTCATTTGGTGTTAAAATGCTTTTTTTTTTACAGGCATCATTTAATTGCCTCTATATTACTATAACTCTGAGGCTAGCAGCTATTGTTTTTAACCTTCTTTGCACTGTTACTCCTCAGTGTGTAGCAGGTGGTGAGTCCTTGTGCCCTGTAATGGTAATTAAAGGCTGGTTATTGCCATATAGATGTTTTTTTTATTTTATTTGCAGCATACAACAAGCATACAGACATTAGACAGATCGCCATATCGATACTGTAAGTGTATGATGTAATATAATGCATCTGTACATACAGGTTTAAACATTATGAATGTCTTGAAAGTATACTTACATTTTTAACCACTGAGCAATATTCAGTACTATTAATACTGCGTACTACATGTATGGTATGCTAATGAAAGCAGTTATTTGGCATTTACTTGGGTATTTTCCCCTCCAAAATTACAATAAACATGTTGTATTCATATTTTTGTTATCTGTCGCCCAGGTAGGATCCTTAATTCTGTCAAGCAGCTTCTTGCCTTCTACTAAACCAGGATTAAATGTGGTCTAAACAAGGACTAAACCAGGACTAAATGTGGTCTAAACAAGGACTAAACCAGGACTAAATGTGCTATAAACAAGGACTAAACCAGGATTAAATGTGGTCTAAAAAAGGTCTAAGCCAGGACTAAATGTGGTCTAAACCAGGACTAAATGTGGTCTAAACTCGGACTAAACCAGGATTAAATGTGGTCTAAACCAGGACTAAATGCAGTCTAAACTTGGACTAAACCAGGACTAAATGTGGTCTAAACAAGGACTGAACCAGGACTAAATGTGGTCTAAAAAAGGTCTAAATGTGGTCTAAACCAGACATGAGTGACGAAACATATTAAACAGGGATGATTACACTTACTATGGGATATTCATTGTTAACACATAAAATATGTAGATCACCATGTCACTTTTTATTGTTTTGAAAATGTTATATTCACCAAAAACAACGTATTAACATGTTTTATACGTTTTATGAAATAGAGTCTTCTCCCTCTGCTAAGTCACTCCCCCTTCAGAGCGCTATCACCACACAATCGGCGTGCGTCCTACTAATGAAACGACTCCACGTCGCGTCAGGTTTGTCAAGTTGTTGTGTATTGTTTTGTAATGCGCTTTTGTATTTTCATAGAATCGTCGTGAGGGGGCATGGGTGACATTGGCTTGTGGGTAGAGCGTTGGAGAGAATCTTACAGCCAACCATAAGGAGGGTTCAAATATGGCCCGGGAGAGCTTTTTAAATTACTCAAACATGCATGGATGATATCTAAAACCTCTTGGGCATTTTTGATGGTAGAAAGGCTCTAAAAAGTTGATTCAACAGAACTTTTGTCCAGTTAAGATAATTCACTCTTCTTTAAAAAAAAAGTCTTTGCTCATGCTTTATGAAGGCATTGTTATTATCAAGTCAACTCTGTAACCTGTTGCTTCTCTGTTTCTGGCATTACCATACAGTCCCATTACTCAGACCTGACCCCTCTCTGTCTCACTGCAGATCAGTGGCCATTTTTGCAGTATTTATTTATGGTGAGTGAGTTGCATTCCAGAGACACAAGGAGCCCTCCCCCTCCCCAAAACAATTCCACACCCACCAGTGACCAATCTCCAAAAAATTCCACTACACCTCCACTGCAGTAATCCCACTATATTTAAAGGACATATGGCAAGTGAAACTCATTTCAATAAAACATTGTTAACGGGCCCATATTACAATATTTTATGATCATCACAAACAGACCTGGAGTTATGTTTTTAAGATTAAAGATTAAGCTTAAGCCTTTATTTGGTCTCACACACAATGACACACAGTGACACACGGGAGAAATTTGACTTCTGCATTTGACCCATCCTTCTTCAGGAGCAGTGATGTTTTGTGTCATGTTTAACACATGTTTAACACACAAACCCTGCATATTTAGGCTGAAACCACCTTGTGATGTCATGTGGTAATACAGGAAGGGCTGGGTGCGTTTTTAAACTCCAGGCACTTTCATTAGTATCATTTGGATCATTTTAGCCGTGAAATTACCAATCTTTACTGAACTAAAGTAAAAAGTACCTGTTAAATTGAAAACTACCACTATATAACATCACAAGGTGATGTATTTTGAGTTTTGGAGATGTAGACAGACTAATAATAAAGAATTACTCAAACATGTGTAAATGAAACAAAACACAACTCCAGGTGTGTTTTTGAGGAGATGACAACATTACAACATGGTTAAAGCTCACAATACTGCGGGATATAGCACATTATAACATTATATTAATCACTATATTTAAAATTTTACAAAAAAAAATATTGCCTGTTTGGTCTAGTTTTTAAAAATTTTGGTGATGTTTATAATTTTACTTCTTGGTTGGCGACGGGCAGCAGATGTGACATATGTAGAGGTGACATATGTAGAGGTAATTTCATAACTTTTGCCTAGAAACAAGGGTCAAAACATGTCTAGATTGCACAATAGTTAAAATTAGAAATCATAACTAAAAAAAATAAAATATATATATATTTTTGTTAAATGTGCGCTGTGTAACTTCCGTCAAATACTTTTCTCCATGGATATCTTATGTCTTTGTCTGGAATGTTTCACAGTATGGTATTAAATCTTTCTATCTTCATGGAGACCAAAGCAGATCAAGTTACAGGTCAGATCTGTGGAGATGCAACCCCGCTCACAGTCAGAATGCCTGTTTTTCTAGGTATTTTTCAGCTATAAAACCACCTGTAATTAAATAAATGTAAAGTAGAGCTGTTTAATGTCATACTGTGGAACATTCCAGGCAGAGCAATGACATATCCATAGAAAAAAGCAGGTGACAGACAACTAAACAAAAAGCTACACAGTGCACCTTCAAATCAATGTTTAAACTGTCCCTGCATTTTGTTATTAGTATCAGTACTACAGAAAAATCGTGTCGGACCTGTAGTTTCGACCTGTACATTCTGAAATACAGATAAGATAAGATAAGATAAGCCTTTATTGATCTCACACAGGAGAAATTTACATGGGATTTCTGTAGCCTACAGTTTAGCTCTACATATTTCCAACTTCTCTCAATATTTGTATAATATTTTTGAAAAATTGCAATAACACTTAAGAGGGTGCATTTCACTTCTATGGGGTATTAGCACATAACACATAATTTAGATGTTACCGGTTTTGAAAATGCTATATTCACCCAAAACAACATATTAACATGTATGTAAGTTTCAGTTATGCTTATGGCGCTCAGGGTCTCACTCCTCCTTCAGAGTGCTATCGCAACACAAACTGCTACACATCACATCAGGTTTCTCAAGTTGCTTGTTTTTGTTTATTTATGGAGCATTGTTGTGTGAGCGTGGGTGCTGTAGGCTTGTGTGGATGCAGGAGAGATCACTAAATTACTGAAACATGCATGGATGACATCTAAAACCTCTTCAGGCATGTTTTTATTGAGGGAACAGCATTGTAACATGAAATAAAGCTCAATAATAGCCCCTCTTTAACTATGTTTTAGGAAAAATTAGTAACACTTTAAGGGCTGAGCTGAGTGTCTGGACATTGGTCTTCCCTGGTGGTGGGGAGATTTCCAAAGGCACTCGATGACAGTGAACGCCTCATCCAAGCTTTTAAACACACTTTTGTTATATTAGCTTATCTGCTCCCAGAAATGTGACTGTATGTGACAGACAATAGCCCTGATTGAGTGCACTCCCCCAAAAGGTGTGAGGTTTCACCACCCCCTGTCACTCTGATACAGATCTACATGAGCCGGTGGCCAGAGTGAAACATGCACAATCATTCATTCACAATTCATAAAAAAAATGAATGAGCTGCAGGAAATATGTGAACACGGGAAGTGTAACGGGCGGGCGGGGGAGAGAGGAGCCTCACAAGTAAACTAAACTATTACACTTTATAATTACTTCAAGATGCACTATATAACTTTTGTTTGGGGGTCTGTCAGCTGCTTGTTTCTATGGATATGTCATTGCTCTGCCTGTAATGTTCCACAGCATGACATTAAACAGCTCTCATTTATTCAATTACAGGTGGTTTTATAGCTCAAAAATACCTAGAAAAACAGCCATTCTGTCTGGGAATGCCTCTCCACAGATCTGACCTGTAGATCTGACCCTCCAGCAGAAAAGTTGCACAATACACCTTACTCAATGCAGACTTAATTCACAATGTTAAGAATGATGCAGGATTAGTAACAACTTATGTAATACACTAACCTTAACCCCTTCATTTAAATAGTTACAAAGGATGAATCATTCTTAATATACTATTTGCTCATTATAATGCTAATACTTGTATTACAGGTACTATCAAGAGACTTTATATAAATACTATTAAATGCTTAAAAAAAATTCTAGACAGAGACTTTAAGAAGAAGAAGTGACTTTATTGATCTCACACAGGAGAAATTCTTCTCTGCATTTAACCCATCCTGTTATTAGGAGCAGTGGGCAGCACATTACTGCACCCGGGGACCATCTCCATGATCTTCTTGCTTCAGTTTGGTCAGGACCTAAGCTGGAGGATTTTACCTATGGAGCATGTTTTGGGTTGATGGGGGAAACCGGAGTGCCCGGAGGAAACCCACCCAGACACGGGGAGAACATGCAAACTCCACACAGAAAGGCTCGGGCGATCCCAGGATCGAACCCAGGCCATGCATGCAAACTCCACACAGAACACACACAGAAGGGCCTGGGCGACCCGGGGGTCGAAGCTGGAACCTTCTTGCTGTGAGCGCTAGCCAAAATAAAATATGTAATTGCAATGTTTTAAAGGTCTAAAAGGAGCAAGTAATATGGCCTGCATATAAATAATGGAGCATATAATGTTATGTATATAAATAATGGAGCATATAGCCTATTACAATTATTATTACATTTAAAGGCACACTGTAAGGTTAATGGCAACTGTTTGTTGCCATGGAAATGCATTGCTTATAAAGTCCACAGTATGGCATTAAACTCATCTGTCTAAATGGAGATAAGACTTCATTGATCTCACGCAGGAGAAATTTACTTTACTAAACTCACAGTTTGAACAAGAAAGAAAAGTGCATGCAGGCAAGAATGGCATAAAAATAAGTAATAATAATAATAAAATAAGTAACAATAGAATAAGTAATAATAATAAAACAGTAACAAGGAGAGTATTGAAAAACGATATTGCACGTTGGAAAAACGATATTGCACGTTTGGACTTTACAGTGGAGTTGTACAGTCTGATGGCGGTGGGGATGAACGATCTGCAGTAGCACTGGGGGTGCCTATGTGAGAGAAGGTGTCCATGTATTTTAAGTAATAAAAACATCTCCAGGTGAATAAATGCAACTATCAACAAAAAGTGGACCTTCATGTAAAAGTGTATACAGTAGTGTATACAAAAATAATATCGCCTACATTTACTGGACTGATACAAATATACATGATATTTTTATTATATATTTGATATTTTATTTGATATTTTATTACTTATTTTTCTATTTTATTTTGACTTGTACATATACACTTATTATTTTTATAATTATGTCTCATTTGACACCAGTCTCTTACTATCATTCTTGCTATTCCATCTATTTTTTGTTACCCTCTGTTATATATTATATTATAAGAGAGGTACTGTACCCAAATAATTTCCCTTGTGGATCAATAATGTTTGTCTAAGTCTAATATGCAAAGAGCTTTGATAGACGAGGTCGTTTTCTGACATTTTTCTATTAAGCTCTTGTCAACCAATAAGCAAATGTATTATACTGTAATACTGTTAAATATGAAGACAATGGCAATTCTCAAAATGTTTATCAAAATCCTGATATCTCAATTACAATCTAGTCCCACACATATTGTCTGTATAGAACTGTGTGTGTGCTGTAGTCTAGACTCATACATGCCTCTTAGTCTGACTTTAAATAATAAAACACTGACACATTTCCATATGAAGCACAAAATCCTCCTTCACATATTTTGCACAAAGAGCCCATAGCCCTTTCGTGGTCCCACCCCTTCCTTGAAATGTTGCAGGAGCCACTATAATGC
The DNA here is from genome assembly GCA_036785185.1 of Paratrypauchen microcephalus. Taxonomy (NCBI): domain Eukaryota; kingdom Metazoa; phylum Chordata; class Actinopteri; order Gobiiformes; family Gobiidae; genus Paratrypauchen; species Paratrypauchen microcephalus. The sequence goes on from JAVJIX010000205.1 coordinate 1,213,146, forward strand.
CATTAGCCTAACAAAGCCCATGTTAATTCAGTCTGCTCTATGAGACGCAATGTGCGCTTAAGGTGGCACGAACATCATGGCGCCTTTGCATGCAGACGCACTTGTATTTAAGGTGGAAACCATCGGTTAACTGTGGGCCTTTTGGTTGATTTTAATTTAGCCTACTGAGTCATTTGGCAGAATGCCACTGTTTAGTGTAGGCCAAGACACGTGGAAATGTTGCAACAAGCTATAGGCCACCGATTTTTATTTCCACATCTTCCACATCTGTTAGAAATAAGAGACACTGTGGTACAACTGATGACAGAAGTTTAACTTTATTGAAATGACACTCATGTTTCAAAGTCTTACACATCTTACACTTAGTGTTTTCAAGTCATGAGAACCTCAGACACTTCCCTTTGTGTTGTCTTTCCTTTTGTGTTGTGGAGGCTAACATATCTGAAACTGGAATCTGGTTTCCCTAAAAAGTGCGTCAGTATTTTTGTGCATTTTGTCCATTCAGAGGAAGTTCAGTCACCACAAAAACATGGAGACACAGAACATTGCGTGATGATTTAAGTCCACTTGACATGACAAAAAACAAGAATGTGCATGTCAATATTTCACTCAGATGAACTAGAGCGGTAGTGTAAAATGTGGAAGAAAATAGTATGATCATTAGCTATTAACATATTTTGGTTAATGTGCAAATTTCCTTTCCATATGCAACAGAATGATAGCAATGCACTTGGTTATCAACTTTCAAAGTGCCTAAAGGTCAAGCAACAAGTGTCTCTGAGAAAGAAGCAAATAGGAAAAATATAAACAAACAGTCTTGAGCTGAATCGTGTCCTTTTCTTATCAATCTTTGACAGTTCAATGTTTTTGTTTATCCCCCAAATAACTGATGTCACAAATGTTACATACACACTATTTCACAATAACGTGTGCTATACCCATTCAATACAAATAGTTATGGGTGGGTGCATCAGACACTTTTAAAAACAAAATTAAGTATATTCCTGAAATGAAGGCATTGTATATATTAAAAAAATAATTGAATGATAAGGACATGGATAGAAGAAGCCACTGCAAAATAATCAAGTTGGTCACTTTTCAATAAAACAAGCTTTCAATTACACACTCCCTTTTTGTAGTTTCTACAAGCCATAGTTTTCAGCCTTCATAATGCCATAAAACAATCCTGAGTAGAAAAGGAGCAAAAGATCAGACTGAGCAGAATGAGTCTAAGATCGTCAGTGGTCAAATACACTATGAGGACCTACGAGGACCCCTCGAAAATGAGATAGCGAAACATCTCAAGTGGCTTATCCTCCAAACAAATTCAAATACAACATAAAAATTTATTGAAATAGTTAAAAAATAGAACACACCAAGTGAGTCTACCACATTTTAAAAACTCCTTTTCCCTTTACTTTTGAACTTAAATCTTGATAAAACAACATGATCAGACCTGAGAGACCTTTGTGTGAGGGTGGACTCCATTTCCAACTTGGACACAACATCATTGGATCCACTATTCTTACAACAATAGAAAATGGCATTTATGCATAATGTATATGATGATGTGACAGCACAGATGATATGATAAACATAACTGACTTTAGTCAACAATTTAAAGATTATACACAAATATTTTCTTCAAAAAAAAAAAAAAAAAAGTGATCAATGTTTGCTAAATCTAGCAGTGGCTCATGGAAAGAGATTATCCAGTGTAAATTTAAACACCATTCTCCAGTCATAACCAAGGTTTTTTTTCTCTATGTAATGAAGACAGCAGGAGGAAATGGAAGATCTTGAAATGTGCTGCAAGTGTGGGGAGGTTTCTCTAAATAAGAGAGCTTGCCAAATTCCACAAATCCAATCTTCATAATAAAGGGATCCATAAATAAACCAGGATAAAAAACAAAATTGACGACCAAAGCTGAACAGAAAAGGCATTACTGCTGATTATCAGTCTCCTAGCTGCTTTGCCCTCTCTATGACCAATGGTCTGTTTGAAGCTGGTGCTGCGTGGATCGGAGAAGGAGCACTCTCCTCGTCTCCCACCTGACCAGCCTGCTGTACTGGGACTCTGCCTTTCCTTTTGTCTTACCTCAAACTCTAGAACTCAGCAAACTCCTTGCCACATTTCTCTGTGAAGGACACACGGATCTCCTCCTCTTCATAGTCGTCAAAGTTGCTGGTGTTACCAGGTCCTTTAAACTTGGGAACAAAGGGAGCTTCGACCTAAACAATAATTCAGCATTAAAATTGAGTAATAATGTTGGAAAAGAATCATATTTGTAATATTTTCAGAGGCACCTTTTTCTGGTAAATGGTGATCCAGTCAGTGGTTGCAAACCACTTGTGTCCTTTAATGTCATTAACCCCGTTTTTCAGGTTCCCATAGCGTTTGGTGAGATCCACCTTAACAAAGAGATTGTGTTTCTAAATTCTTCAGAAATGAAAAAAGGTACAACCTAAAGTTCCAAAGTTTAGATTATTCTTAGTTTTTATTACCTGTAATAGGTTCCTCAGTAAATCCTTATGGTCTGAACTAAAATGAGAAGGGAAACGCACCTAGAAACAAATATCAGCCATTAATTAATGTCTTAATGCATTCATATTTTTGCACCTTCTGCATCACACTGACCTTCCCAGATACAATCTTTTCATAGATCTGAATGGGCTGGTCAGCAAAGAAAGGGGGGTACCCAGCGGCCATTTCATAAACCAAGACCCCAAGCGCCCACCAGTCCACAGCTTTGTTATATCCCTGTGAGGAGAGGGGAGATACTGACCTTAGATTATCGCCACTTCCTGAAGTCAAATATTTTTTGACGTTTAAACTCGCCTTGCTCAGAATTATCTCTGGAGTCAAATACTCAGGAGTACCACACAGGGTCCATGTCCGGCCCTTCACACGTTTCGCAAAGCCAAAATCTGTGACCTATGATGATTAAACATACAAAAAAAATGTAATGGGTCGCATAGAGTAGTGTCCACTAGAGAGCAGTGGTGTCTGTGTGCGACACTGATTTAATAGGAATCCAATCAGAAATTTCCTTGTAATGTACCATACAAGTACAAGGTTTGGCGATCCCACTCAACCATATCTGAAAGACAAATAAAAATGTGTGTTTCATTTTACCTGTATGTAGCCCTGTTGATCAATGAGCAGGTTTTCTGGTTTCAGGTCTCTGTATATTAGGTCCAAAGCGTGCAAGTATTCAAAGTTCAAAACGATCTGAGCTGCGTAGAACCGGGCGTGAGGTTCACTAAACAGACAAACAACTTAAGTTAAATTATGAACAAAAGCAAAAATATATAGGTGCATTGTGTAACCTTTCTGGTGGAGGGTCCATCATTTTCTTGTTTCTATGGATAATATGCTCTGCCTGGAATGTTCACAGCATGACTTTAAACAGACTATCACATTATATCTAGTCAGTTACACGTGGCTTTATCGCTTAAAGATTTATAGAAATACAGGCATTCTGACTGTGAGCAGGGCTGCCTCTACACAGATCTGACCTGTAACTTGGTCTGGTTTGGTCTCCATGAAGATAGAAAGGTTCCGTAAACACAACATTCTTTTTCACTGTTACGCGGATGACACCCAGCTCTACATTTCTACCAAACCTTCCTCATCTCTCCCTCCAACCTCTCTTACCCTCTGTCTACAAGAAATCCATTCCTGGTTCTCCTCCAACTTTCTCAAACTTAACAGCTCTAAAACTGAAGTCCTCCTAGTAGGCACCCCCTCCACTATCTCCAAATCCAGCCGTTTCTCTATATCTATCCATGATTCCACTGTCCTTCCTTCCCCTCAGATCAAGAGTCTGGGTGTCATCCTTGACAGCACACTTTCTTTTCAATCCCACATTAATAACATCACCCGCTCCGCATACTTTCACCTCCGCAATATCTCTCGTCTCCGCCCCTCTCTCACTCCTCACACCACTGCCATACTCTTTAACAGCCTTGTTACTTCCCGGATTGACTATTGCAACTCCCTCCTCTTTGGTCTCCCCAATAAATCCCTCCAGAAACTGCAGCTTCTCCAAAATTCCACTGCCCGCATCATCACCAGGACCCCCTCCTCCAACCACATCACCCCCATCCTCCAACAACTACACTGGCTTCCCATAAAACAAAGAATTCACTTTAAAATTCTCCTAACCACATTCAAAGCAATCCATAACCTGGCCCCACCTTACATCACTGACCTCCTCCACATCTCCATTCCTTCTCGCTCCCTCCGCTCCTCCTCCTCTCTCCAGCTCTCTGTCCCCTCTGCTCGTCTCATCACCATGGGGGGCAGAGCCTTCAGCCGCTCTGCTCCCCTGCTCTGGAACTCTCTCCCTCTTGACCTCCGCAATATTGACTCTCTTCCCATTTTCAAATCCAGACTCAAAACACACCTGTTCAGACAATCCTACACCACATAACAGTCACTTTCACCATCTTCCAGTTTTTGTATTTTATTATCTTTGTATTTTAAGTATTTTTATGTTTTAACTTTGTTTTGTACAGTGTCCTTGGGTGTCTTGAAAGGCGCTTTTAAATAAAATGTATTATTATTATTATTATTATTATTATTATTAATTCACCTTATTCCAGAAGTTGCTGTGGGTGCCGCCATCATTATTTGGGTTGTATTATTTTGTATAGGGCTGCAGATCTTCACAGCAAATAAGTTTAATATGGACTATAAATCTGCTTTAAAGCCCCCCAGAGAATTGGTGCACTGTTGACTTGTTGGTGCACATGAAAATTTATTGAACCAACTTTTTGTCATATTTAAAATGCCAATTCTCTACTAACTTGAATGAGATCCCCATTTAACCAGCACTCAAGCGATTTAGGAGCATTTTAGAGACAAAAATGGGTGAGGCAGAATAAGGTGGATATCATACTGTGTAACATTCCAGACAAAGTAATAACATCTCCATGGAGAAAAGCATTTGATGGACCCTCCACCAGAATGCACAATGCGCCTTTAACTGTGCAAATCTTACTGTATATAGAGGATGCTATTGAGAAGTCATGTATGAGAAACAATTTAGGCATTAACCAATAAATACAGGACCTTCCACACACACACAAAAAAAATAAAAATCAATGAAATAAAAAAAATCTATCAAAATCAAATTGATACAATGTCAAATAACTGCACCTTCTGTCTTACCTACTGTGAAACATCTTTGAGTGTCACCAAAAACACTATACAAGTGCTATGCATTATTAACTGTAAACCGTAATAATCCACACATACCAGAAAATGCTCATATATTTGAAAGATTTGGGTAGTTTAACAGTTGTACGCACTGACCTAAACCTGCCGATTCGCCGTAAATGGGAGAACATCTCTTCACCCGGGACATACTCCATCACCATGTAAAGGTTAGTGTTGTCCTGCGGAGATACACACAGACCTGTTATTTAGACAAACGCTACAGATGCTAAATGTACAAAAACATGCTTTGTAGCAGAAGTCATTCTTATTTTCTTATTGGAGTCTCTGTAGCAAATAATCTGCCTGCACTCACTCAGCAATAGAGTATTATATTGTAATAGGACAATAATAAAGTAATAGAGTAAGCAAAGGTTTCAATCACGTAGTCATTGTTTAAAATTAGGGTTAAAGGAAAAGTAACGTTTTTTACAATCTGAGCCTTATTTCGGCAATAAAACAAGTTGTTTTACTCACCCATAGCACTTTGGTGTCATATGGAGCACTTCCGGAGATGTTTTAGATTTGCGATCTCCATAATGTGAGTTCTCGGGGCAAATGTTTGCGGTCTCCAAATAACACAAACTTTAGCACTTTTCAAATCATAGAAGCTCGATGTCTTAGCCTACGATTTCGTTTGGCCAAAAGTGGCCTGTAATCCGAGATTTAGCCATAGTTTCGAGTAGATGAGGACGCCAGTGCGCATGTGCGGAGTGTGCTCTCAGCTCCCGGGACCCAAACATGAAACGCAAAGCTGTAAACTATGGATAAATCTCGGATTACAGGCCACTTTTGACTCAAATGAAATCGTAGACTAAGACATCGAGCTTCTATGATTTGAAAAGTGCTAAAGTTTGTGTTATTTGGAGCCCGCACGGGGCATATTACATGCTCGGGGAATATATTATATGCCCTGAGCTATGGCTAGAAGTCGCGCTAGGCTAACCGCAAATCTAAAACATCTCTGGAAGTGCTCCATATGACACCAAAGTGCTATGGGTGAGTAAAACAACTTGTTTTATTACCGAAATAAGGCTCAAATTGTAAAAATGTTTTACTTTTCCTTTAAGGTATACTGTTCCCTTTGCTTTTGATCCGTCCTTCATTGCCACTTGAGTATCCTGTCAAGACTCAAGAGCAGGGGTGCCACAGTGCAGCAAGGACCCATCTCAACGGTCCATCAGCATGAAAGATGCACAATAGGTAGTTGACAAAGCCTAGCTCAAGATTTAGGCTTGGTGAGGACTACCTTAGCTACCTATTGTACATGTAAGGCCCAGACAGTCCAGGAGTCGAACCTGTGACCTTCTTGCTGTGATGTGAAAGTACACTCAACAAAAATATAAACGCAACACTTTTGTTTTTGCTCCCATTTTTCATGAGATGGACTTAAAGATCTAAAATTCATTCCAGATACACAATATTACCATTTCTCTCAAACATTGTTCACAAATCTGTCTAAATGTGTGATAGTGAGCACTTCTGCTTTGCTGAGATAATCCATCCCACCTCACAGGTGTGCCACATCAAGATGCTGATCTGACATCATGATTAGTGCACAGGTGCGCCCCAGACTGCCCACAATAAAAGGCCACCCTGAAATGTGCTTTTTTTTTTTCTTTATTGGGGGTGTGGGGACTCAGAACCAGTCAGTATCTGGTGTGACCACCATTTGCCTCATGCAGTGCAACACATCTTCTTCGCATAGAGTTTACCAGATTGTCAATTGTGGCCTGTGGAATGTTGGTCCACTCCTCTTCAATGGCTGTGCGAAGTTGCTGGATATTAGTGGGAGCTGGTACACGCTGTCGTATACGCCGGTCAAGCACATCCCAAACATGCTCAATGGGTGACATGTCCGGTGAGTATGCTGGCCATGCAAGAACTGGGACATTTTCAGCTTCCAAGAATTGTGTACAGATCCTTGCAACATGGGGCCGTGCATTATCTTGCTGAAACATGAGGTGATGTTCATGGATGTATGGCACAACAATGGGCCTCAGGATCTCATCACGGTATCTCTGTGCATTCAAAATGCCATCAATAAAATGCACCTGTGTTCTTCGTCCATAACAGATGCCTGTCCATACCATAACCCCACTACCACCATGGGCCACTCGATCCACAACATTGACATCAGCAAAGCGCTCACCCACACGACGCCACACACGCTGTCTGCCATCTGCCCTGAACAATGTAAACCGAGATTCATCCGTGAAGAGAACACCTCTCCAACGTGCCAGACGCCATCGAATGAGAGCATTTGCCCACTCAAGTCTGTTACGGCGACGATCTGGAGTCAGGTTAAGACCCCGATGAGGACGACGAGCATGAGCTTCCCTGAGACGGTTTCTCCCTCAATGCTTGTGACATCTGTGGCATTTTGCTGTGAGACAAAACTGCACATTTCAGAGTGGCCTTTTATTGTGGGCAGTGTAAGGTACACCTGTGCACTAATCATGATGTCAGATCAGCATCTTGATGTGGCACACCTGTGAGGTGGGATGGATTATCTCAGCAAAGCAGAAGTGCTCACTATCACACATTTAGACAGATTTGTGAACAATGTTTGAGAGAAATGGTAATATTGTGTATCTGGAATGAATTTTAGATCTTTAAGTCCATCTCATGAAAAATGGGAGCAAAAACAAAAGTGTTGCGTTTATATCTTTGTTGAGTGTAGTAGCCACAATCCCACCGATTATTTATTTAAGTAGAATCAGTAGTAAATAAAAGGTCTTTGTGTCATTTCTGGACACTGTTGATGCATTCATGACATTGAAGAAGATAGATGACATTTCTGTGATTTTTTTGGTTACAAAACATTCTGCATTAACATGAAAGTGAAAATAGATTACTTCTTCCATTGTCACACAGCCAAGTAACACTTTTGTAATCTATTACCTGTACTTAATTTTAATATGGCTGGATAATTCAGGTAATATAGTATTTTGGAGTACCGGTAATTTATATGATGAAATAACCCTCAATGCAAGTAGTCCAACACTCATTACAGTCCCCTGCACCCCTCCTCCCTCCACTTTTTCACAGTTTACTCTTCCCTCAGTTAGTGAAATATCAGCCCTGGTCCATAAATCCAAACCCTCAACCTGTAGATTAGACCCCCTCCCCACTTCTCTGGTTAAAGCCTGTCTTCCTTCTCTCATCTCCTTAATAACTTCTATCCTACATTCCTCTCTGACCACTGGCATTGTACCTTCCTCATTTAAAATTTCAGAAATCATTCCTATCATCAAAAAACCCGGTACAGACCCAACCGATTTTAATAACCTGTGCCCCATATCCAATCTCCCATTTCTCTCTAAAATACTTGAAAAAATTGTTGCCTCTCAACTTCACTCTCACCTCACTGAAAATAATCTGTACGAACAATTTCAATCCGGCTTCAGACCCCTCCATAGTACCGAAACAGCCTTAATTAAAATCACAAATGATCTCCTACTTGCAGCTGACAATGGACTCCTGACAATACTAATTTTACTGGATTTAAGTGCAGCTTTTGACACAATCACTCACACCATCCTCATTGACAGACTTATCTCTATTGGCATCTCACACACACCTCTCCACTGGTTCATTTCGTATCTTTCCTCCCGTTCTCAGTACATCCAACTCGGTTCTTACTCCTCCCAGCACTACCCTCTTTCCTCAGGTGTCCCCCAAGGCTCAGTCCTTGGCCCCCTCCTATTCATTATCTACCTCCTTCCTCTTGGTCACATTTTCAGAAAACACAACATACACTTCCACTGTTATGCAGATGACACCCAGCTCTATATCTCCTCCAAACCATCCAACATCCTCCCACCCTCCTCCCTCACCCACTGTCTTCAGGAAATCAAATCCTGGTTCTCCTCCAACTTTCTAAAACTAAACAGCAATAAAACTGAAGTCCTACTCATTGGCACCAAATCTACACTAAGCAAAATAGACAGCCTTTCAGTCACTGTTGATAACTCCTCCATTTCTCCCTCCCCTCAGGTAAAGAGCCTGGGTGTCATCCTGGACAGCACTCTCTCATTCCAGTCACACATCAACAATATCACACGCACAGCCTACTTCCACCTCAGAAATATCAACCGTCTCCGTCCTTCACTCACCCCTCACACAGCCGCCATTCTTGTCAATAGCCTGGTCACCTCACATCTTGATTACTGCAATTCCCTCCTGTATGGTCTCCCCCAAAAAACTATTCATAAGCTACAACTTCTCCAAAACTCTGCTGCCCGGATCATCACCAGAACTCCCTCTATTCACCACATCACCCCGGTCCTGCAGCAGCTTCACTGGCTCCCCATTCACTATCGTATTCAGTTCAAAATCCTACTCCTCACATTCAAGTCCATCCATAACCTGGCTCCCACTTATCTCACAGAACTCCTTCATGTCACCACACACACCCGCTCACTCAGGTCCTCCTCCTCCATCCACCTCACAGTCCCTCCCGCTTGTCTCAGCACCATGGGGAGCAGGGCCTTCAGCCGCTCTGCTCCCCATCTATGGAACTCACTCCCCCCAGACCTCCGGAACATTCAATCACTACCAATTTTTAAATCCAGACTCAAGACCCATCTTTTCAAAATATCTTACCCCACTTAATCATTCTCTCCCTGCTGACTGTTTCATTTTACTTGTATTGCTTTGTCCATTCTCTTAGTTTTATTTTGTATATACTGCCTGTTTTTAACTGTTTTTAATTTGATTGTCTTTGTGCGGTGTCCTTGAGTGTCTAGAAAGGCGCCTTGAAATAAAATGTATTATTATTATTATTATTATATAGTTTTTGCTGTAGCAGTTTCCATGTCAGTTTCAGGATGAACACATGGGCAGATTTTTTTGGTCAATAGGTTTATTTGAAGTGGCTAGGATATTCAGTCCCAGGGCATGCAAGGTGCTTCTAAACAGCTTAACCTAAATAAGGACTTAATTGGCCCTTTGGCAAAATGCAAACTACAATGGGGACACAGTACCAAGAACTACACCCAACCCATATTCAAAAGAGAATGTTAACAGTTTATTTACAGTAATATCTTCTAAAATTATTAAAATGAGACTATGCAAAAGGTAAGCTAAGGATAGGTCCACCAGGAACTTCATTGTAAAAACAGCAAAATTGTGCTTATTTAAGCACAGTTTATAATTCGTTCCATTATTTTCCATTAACTGCATTATTGCAGTCCAAGTCAAAGATCGTGACATCTGCTAATGATATACAGGTCTGTGAAGAGTGAATTGACATAGGTTATTGTGAACTTACCTTGAAGGAGTATTCCAAGTGGACGAGGAAAGGAAAGCTGACAGCCTGTAGGATCCTCTTCTCATTCAGTGTGTGCTCAATCTGCTTGAGATTCAGCACCTGAAAACACTAGTCTAGTGTAGTTTAAATTCAAACTACACTAGACTAAGGGAGTAAATACAATATATAAAAAATAATGAAAAAAAAAAAAAAAAATCACTTTATTGAATTTAGGATGTTTCAAGCCAGTAACATTTATGGATTGATGGTTAAATGTGATTATTCAGGTCACAATATAATCGTAAGAAGTAAAAAAAAAAAAAAGAAGACAATTTTAGAAAGACAATTTTAGAAAGTTTCAGGAGGAAGTCACCTTGAAATAAATAAATAAATCATCTCAGTTCAAAGACACTCTCTCTGGCTGTGTGACCAAGACGGGTAGAGCGGCTGGATTGCAGTGAGTTCCACAAACAGATACTGGAGGCAGGGTTGACGTGGTCCACAGTTTTTAATGTTTTTTCAGTTTTCACAAAAAATATAAAGTGCTCACGTGCAAGGTGCAGTGCAAAATAAATTAAGGTGCAAGGAGGATATAGGAGCGTGGTTCTTCTCCAGCAGCAGAGCAATCAATGATAGGTTACAGGTGGCTTAAATACTGTTGGGTAAAACCATAAAAACTCCAAGGGGTGTATAATTAACCTTAGCTGTTTAAAACTAAGTTAAAATCCTCCAATAAAATACCCATCATCAAATAAACCATATAAAACCCACATACAAAAATAAACTCTTAGAAACCAAACACCTAAAGTATAAAATGAATAAACCCAATTAAAATAGGTGGCATTTCCTCCCCCCGATGTCCACTGTCTTGAGCTGGCCCGGAACTCTTAAATGGTGTCTGGTCCCCCGGGGAATCTTTTGGCCAGACACCTGGACATGAGACACAGGTAAGTAAAACCACAACTCAACCCACGCATACCACTTTCACACTTTAAAATATCCACATCCCACACACGCAAACACACACAAGACACAACTAATTTAAAAAGTGGCACATATTGCACATTGATTGTTGTCGTTTGTCTCCACAGACCGGCGGCCACCATTACCGGAAGCACCCGCCCGACCGGACTCCGTGACAAACGCTAAAAATGTTTTCAATAAATACTTTAAACCAATACAAATGTGTGCAATCTTATATGTGCAAATTAGCGTATCTTGTAAGTGCTCCGTGCTCTAAAGGTGCAATGTAAATATATATAAAGTGCAAAGTCTATGAAAGTGCATGTGTGGATACTCATTCAGTAACGAACGGCCTGTTCGTTACATTTCCCCCTCCCTCTCCTAAGGCGCAGCCTCCTCCTCAGCACTCCTGGAGAGACAGTCCGCTACCATGTTATCTCTTCCGGGCCGGTACTGGACTGTAAAGTTGTATGGCTGCAAGGAGAGGTACCATCCAGTGATGCGGTTGTTGGCATCCTTCATTTTATGCAGCCATTGGAGAGCGCGATGGTCTGTCTCCAACAGAAAGTGACGTCCAAGCAGGTAGTATCTGAGAGAGTCAACAGCCCATTTTACTCCCAAGCACTCCTTTTCAACTGTCGAGTACCTGGTTTCCCGATCCAACAGCCTCCGACTCAGGAAAACAACCGGCCTCCTCTCCCCCTCCTTTTCTTGAATTAAAACCGCCCCGAGGCCAGTTTGAGAGGCGTCCGTCTGGAGGATGAAGGGCTGGCTGAAGTCAGGGCTATGGAGGACTGGCCCTGTACAGATGGCCTCTTTCAAGTCCTTAAATGCCTGCTCACACTCCTCCGTCCAACACACCTTGTTTGGAGCTGCATTCTTAGTCAAATTGGTTAATATGGCAGTTCTTTCAGAAAAATGTGGCACAAACTTCCTGTACCACCCCACTAATCCAATAAATCCCCTCACCTTCCTTTTTGTGGTGGGGACCGGGAACGAGCGTATTGCCTCCATTTTCTCGACCTGGGGTTTGATCCTCCCAAAGCCGATGGTGAAACCAAGGTACTGCACTTCGTTATGGGCCATTGCACACTTCCGGGGATTGATGGTCAGTCCCGCTGCTCTGATTCTCTGCAAAACCTCTTGGAGATGGTACAGATGTTCTTCCCAGTTGCTACTGTACACAACCACGTCATCCAGGTATGCAGCCGAGAAATCAGACACATCCCGCAGTATGTGGTCCATCAGGCGCTGGAAAGTTGCTGGTGCCCCCTGCAGACCAAACGGCATTACTTTGAATTGGTACATACCAAATGGTGTCCGGAATGCAGTCAGCTCCTTTGCCTCTGGGGCCAGTGCCAGCTGCCAGTAGCCCTTACTGAGGTCCAAGGTAGTAATGTAGGACGCTCGCCCGACTCGCTCCAACAGGTCATCTATCCGAGGCATTGGATAGGGATCAAAATTAGATATCGCGTTGAGATACCTAAAGTCAATACAAAAGCGCAAAGAGCCGTCTTTCTTAGGTACCAGTACAATAGGACTGCACCATTCACTACTTGACACTTCAATTATTCCTAGCGCCAACATTAGCTTGATTTCCTTTTGCAACACAGGGACCAACCGCTCAGGGATCCTGTAGCTCCTCTGGCGTACTGGAGCATCCTTCTTTAGCCGTATTTTGTGCTGGACTAAAGAGGTGAAGCCCGGGGTCTCCTGGAAAAGGAATGGGTCAAGCAGTGGCTGAATGTCCTCCTGTTGAGAGGGAGAGAGGTGGGAGAGGTCAACAGCAACCAGTTCCTTAGCACCGGTAGGGAAATACTTTTCTGTTTCCTCTTCGTCCTGCACAGCCCGAACCAATAGCTGCTGTGCAGGCCCCTGCCGCTCATGGAACTCTTTGAGGAGGTTCACATGAAAAACCTGGTGTTTCTTTTGTCTCTCTGGCATATGCAGTTCATAAGTTACTTTTCCAACCTGTTTTGTAACTTCATAAGGGCCATGCCATTTAGCCAACAGCTTATTCTCACTTGTAGGCAACAATAATAGTACCTTTTGGCCTGGGCTGAAGAGTCTATCCTTTGCCTTTTGATCAAACCATGTCTTTTGCTGCAACTGCGCCTCCCTCAGGTTCTCCTGGGCCAGTGCAGACATGGCCTCTAGTCTCTCCCTCATTTTGATTACGTAAGCAATAATGTTGTCACCTTCAGTCTCTGTTTGCTCCCAATAGTCCTTTAGAAGATCCAATGGCCCCCGTACTTGGCGTCCATAGAGCAGTTCAAAGGGGGAGAAGCCAGTGGATGCCTGTGGGACTTCTCTATATGCGAACAAAAGATATGGCAGCCACTGGTCCCAATCAGCCCCTGTGGTGGAAACAAACTTGCGCAGCATGTGTTTTAGCGTCTTATTATAGCGCTCTACCAGCCCGTCCGTCTGGGGGTGATAAGGTGTGGTCCTGATCCCCTTAACCCCCAACAGCTGGTAGACCTGTTTCAACAACCTAGACATAAAATTGGTACCACAATCGGTCAGAATCTCTTTAGCCACACCCACTCTAGAAAACAGCTGCAATAGACAATTTGCAATTTGCTTCGCTTTAATTGAGCGCAGTGGAAATGCTTCAGGATATCTAGTGGCATAATCACACAGGACCAAAATGAAACGGTTTCCTGCAGAACTTTTCTCAAGCGGACCAACAATGTCCATTCCGATCCTTTCAAATGGGGTACCAATTATGGGCAGGGGTTGCAAATGGGCCTGGCCAACTCCTTTCCCTGCAGTTAATTGGCATTTTTCACAAGTTTTGCAAAATTTTGAAATTTGTGTATACATGCCTGGCCACACAAAACGACTGCCAACTCGACGCAGTGTTTTTTGAAATGCCATGTGACCGGCCCAGGGGATGGAGTGGCCCAGTTCCATTACCTGCTGTCTGAACTGGTGAGGTAAGGCAAGCGCTTCACTTTTGTCATTTACTTGATACAAAATACCATTTCTGACTATGCATTTTGTTTCCTCCAAACACTTTGTTTCCCCTGGCTGACCTGACACTTTCTCAAACCAGGGTTTTAGGGAAGGGTCCTGTTTTTGGAGTGTCCCTATGTCCAATGGAATCTCAAACTCAACTGGACTGAGTGGTTTCGATACCTTGACTTCTGTGGGCGAACCTGCATACTTTTCTCTCCTTTTCTGAGCTTTGGGTTTTCTAGCCTTCCCTGGCTGATCCTCCAACTCTTCCTCCCAAAAGGAAGCTCCTCAAACATAGCCTTAGCTTTCTGAGCTCTGGTGAGGACATTTACTGAATTGACCGGTTCATTTTTGGGTTCTTCAGTGACATGGTTGCCGTCTTTTCCTCCTTCTCTTCCGTCACCCTGAGCCATGAGATCCAATAGTGTTGGGATGTCATTGCCCAGGATAACACTGTATGACAAATTTTGTACCAAGGCTACATTTAACAGGTAAGTTTGACCTCCTACTGTAATGTAAACCTCAGCTGTTGGGTAGGTATGCTCATCTCCATGGATACAGGTAAGTGGTATAGTCTCCTTAGAGCGCCTCTCCTCTGGGATCAAACTGGACAAGACTACAGACTGGAAACAACCAGAGTCCAACAGTGCTTTAACTTTTTGACCATTAACCAGCACAGGTGTTGTGCACCCCTACTCTCCATGGTCAGTACTGCAGCCGGCCTAGGCACTGAACACAACAGAGAGGGTTTTGACTTTTGAGCTGGGCAGAAATTCTGTGTATGGCCCAAGTTGTTGCAGTTATAACACCTGACTTCCTGTGTCTGAGACCTGTTTGATGGTTTTTTAGCAGGGCGTGTCTGATAAGGTGGAGATGGCCTACTTTTAAACCCCCGGGTACAGGACCACAACCCTGATCACCCCCATAGGACTTACTTGGCTGAACAAAGCGGGGCTCCCGTCCAAAGTAGCTGGCTCTGGGTCCTTTGCGGGCAGACAGGAAAGCCTCTGCAAGACGAGCAGCTTCCTCCGCACTAGCAGGGTCCCTTTCCCGGATCCAGACCTCGAGCTCTGGGCTGACCATACGGAGAAACTGCTCCAGGATGAGCTTCTCCCAGACGCCCTCTGCTGACGTTTTCTCAGGCTGCAGCCACCGGTTCAGCAAGTCCTTTAGTCGCACATACAGTTCCCGCGGCGTCTCTTCTGCCTCCATTTTCAGGGACCTGAAGCGTCGACGGCAAGTTTCATCTGTAATTTCATACTTTGATAGTATTGCCCCCTTCACTTTTTGATAATTGTTGGAGTGGCAAATGTCCATTTGCACAAAAGCGCTGCGTGCCTTGCCAGTCAATAGGGGGACAAGGCGGACCGCCCACTCTTCCTTTGGCCAATGACAAACTTGGGCCATCCGCTCAAATGTGATTAAAAAATGTTCAATGTCATCTTCTGGGGTCAAGATTGGCAGTTTGGGCTCCCTCTGCGGTCTATAGCCATAGCCGCCAGGGTCCGGGCCATAATCTTCACCATCATCATCCTCATCATAGTCACCTGATGGCTCAGTTTGTCCTTGCACATACAACTCAGAGTGCTCGGACCTCCTCTGCTGCTGCTGGATTTGCTGGAACTGCCGCTGCATGGCCTTCCAGCGCTGCTCCTGTTGAAGCTGGTCTTTCTCCTGCTTCCTCTCTCTGGCATCTTGCCTCTCGATCAATGCTTTCACGAGAGCAGTCAACTCCTCCACTTTATCATGGGACCCACTTGTGCCCTCTTGGGGGTCAGATGTTACAGCATTTCCTTCATCTGGCTCCTCAGCTTTTCTTCCTCCTCTTAGCATCATGTTAATTTGCGGACTCACTGTGGCGGGGCAGCACTTCTGACACCAAATGTGACCAAGACGGGTAGAGCGGCTGGATTGCAGTGAGTTCCACAAACAGATACTGGAGGCAGGGTTGACGTGGTCCACAGTTTTTAATGTTTTTTCAGTTTTCACAAAAAATATAAAGTGCTCACGTGCAAGGTGCAGTGCAAAATAAATTAAGGTGCAAGGAGGATATAGGAGCGTGGTTCTTCTCCAGCAGCAGAGCAATCAATGATAGGTTACAGGTGGCTTAAATACTGTTGGGTAAAACCATAAAAACTCCAAGGGGTGTATAATTAACCTTAGCTGTTTAAAACTAAGTTAAAATCCTCCAATAAAATACCCATCATCAAATAAACCATATAAAACCCACATACAAAAATAAACTCTTAGAAACCAAACACCTAAAGTATAAAATGAATAAACCCAATTAAAATAGGTGGCATTTCCTCCCCCCGATGTCCACTGTCTTGAGCTGGCCCGGAACTCTTAAATGGTGTCTGGTCCCCCGGGGAATCTTTTGGCCAGACACCTGGACATGAGACACAGGTAAGTAAAACCACAACTCAACCCACGCATACCACTTTCACACTTTAAAATATCCACATCCCACACACGCAAACACACACAAGACACAACTAATTTAAAAAGTGGCACATATTGCACATTGATTGTTGTCGTTTGTCTCCACAGACCGGCGGCCACCATTACCGGAAGCACCCGCCCGACCGGACTCCGTGACAAACGCTAAAAATGTTTTCAATAAATACTTTAAACCAATACAAATGTGTGCAATCTTATATGTGCAAATTAGCGTATCTTGTAAGTGCTCCGTGCTCTAAAGGTGCAATGTAAATATATATAAAGTGCAAAGTCTATGAAAGTGCATGTGTGGATACTCATTCAGTAACGAACGGCCTGTTCGTTACAGGCTGTTTAACTTGGCTTCATCAGTGAGAAAGTTTGATATAATAAAGCTAGTCCTGTCAATGGTGATCTATTGCCAACGCGAATAAAAGCGAATTAAGGATGTTTGGTCATGGTGTCAATAATTATGGACAATTGTAAAGTCTCCAGAAATCATGCACGTTCGAATGTAAGCAGCAGACATCTTCTGTTAAAATCTACACTGAACACACCTGAAGTTAAACTGGATTTAGGCTTTGTTTTTTTTTGTTTTTTTGAACACAATGGACATCCAAAAGAAAAAGTTTGAAAATTTCATGCATTTACAATTTATATTCACATTTTTGTACATTCTGTCCTTGTGTGTGATTGAAATTACTGTCAGGATTGAAACTTCCCCAAATTCTATAGCTTCTGATTAAAATATACAATATACATACACATACCTGCAAACTCATGAGGGTTGAAAAAGGTGACAAACTACCGGTAACCTCGCGGCCCCTTTAAACAGCGCACATCAAGAAAAATAAAGGGCAAAGACAACATTTATTGCCCTATTTCAAGCTGATGCACATACAGTGCATCATCCTCCTCAAGCTCTCTCATCTGGAAGAAAAAAAATCCAACCTTATTGCATAGATCAGGGTACATGTCGTCACTAAAAACATTAAGGCGACACCCAACTGCATTTGTTGACATTTAAAAATGTATATGGTTATCAAATTCATGGGGTTCGTGCTGGCGTGACATAGTAGGCTAGAACCAGTTTCACATTGGATGTTTTTGACGATAGTGTTTTTGAACAAATGTCTCCAACAAAAACACACCGGTAGGCAGGTGCTTTCTTGACAGCTGACCATGAATGACGCGAGTGAAGTCCTTCTTCGGGCAAAAAAAGAGTGACAACCTACCGCGCTCAATTAACAAAATAAAAACAGAGACATAATGTTTGGCGGAATTCTCATTGGCTTCTAACGCCAAAACAAGCGCCTTTTCACCTTCAACATATGAAATAAACAGCTGCTAGTTGACGATGATAATAATTAGCTAATGTCTTTGATACTAGCCTGCTTGGGCTCTAAAAGGCAAGCTACAGGCCCTGCCAGCTTTCTATCTTTCCTTTAGGGATGCAAATTATCGATTAATTCATATAGTTCATACAGTTGATTGACCTTATCGATCGACTTACAATTAATTGATAAGCGGCGTTTTTCACCTGAATTTTAGTGTTTCAATAGGGTCTTTAAGAATATAAGCTATAGTATACATAACAGTCAAAAATATATCATAGTATTATTATGATAAAGGAGAAATTCAATTTGTCAACTGGACAAAGTTTGTTTGGTCGAAAACGTTTCGCCGCTCATCCGAGAGGCTTCGTCAGCTCTGGTTCTAGGGCTGGTTAGACCCTGTTTATATCTAGCTGCAGGGAGGAGCTCCCTACACTGAAATAGCTCTGAAACTATCTCAACTAATCTGTCTGTTTTGTATTACGAATTCCTCTGGCGTCTAGTATTAGCATATCTATTCAGCCCTAGGAGGCGCTCACTACACTGAAATAGCTCTGAAACTATCTCCACTAATCTGTCTCTTTGTTTTTCAAATTTCTCTGGCGTCTAGTTTAGCCTCCCTATTCAACGTCTAACGACCCTCTCCACCCCTCTGCCCTGGCTTGTCTGCCCTAATGTTACTTTGTCTGTTTTGACTTGGTTTGAGAATCGAATTATAAATGGGAGACAAGTTATGTCTAACTCCCCCATTTCTGTTTAACGACGGATTCTCTTTTTTTGACAAAAATTGCCTCTTTAACTCCCCTCTCAAACCAGTTCTTTTCTCTGGCTAAGATCTGACCCTCACTGTCCTCAAAAGAATGGCCCGTGGCCTCTAGGTGAAGATGTACGGCAGATGACGGTCCACTTTGGCACGCCCGCCTGTGTTGGTACATCCTCTTGTGAAGTGGCTGTTTGGTTTCCCCAATGTAGCGCTCACTGCAGTCTTCACTACACTGAATGAAGTAGACCACATTACTTTGTTTGTGGCTTGGTGTTTTGTCCTTTGGGTGGACGAGTTTTTGTCTTAAAGTGATTGTGCGTTTGAAATAAACTGGAAATTCATATTGTCTGAAAATCCTCTGTAGTTTTTCAGAAACGCCGGCCAGGTAAGGAATCGTTACCCCTTTCCTCCTGGGTTCGGATTCTCTGTTGTCTTGTTTCTTGCCCTTGTCTCTCTTGGTTTTGTTAACAGCCCATTTAGGATATCCACAAACAGAGAGGGCTTCCTGCACATGTTGTTCTTCTTTCCCCTTACCCTCTGTGTAGAGGTAAGATCTTAAGCCCGAGCCCGAAATTCGGGTCGGGCCTAAAATGTCAATCATTGCTTCGGGTCGGGCTCGGGCTTCTCTCTCGCTGACTTTTTAAAAATAAATATATGTTTATAAAAATGTATACTAAAACGGTGTGTGGATACTAAACTAAGGAATACTTGTTTTAAAATAAATAATTTGGATAAAACAGAGAAGACGCTGTAATCTAATTGCTATTTAACTACTAAACAGGAGCCGCAGAGCCAGAGCATGCTCTCTTAATAATCTTCCCCTCCGCTCCGCTCTCTCTGCTTCTCTCTTTTAAAGTGCCACGCTAGATTCTTAAGGACGTACTGCTGCTGTGGTTTATGGCCCAATTTTCAACTCGTCAAAATGACGGACGGCCTTAAATTTTTCCCGTCAACTCTTAAAAAAATCTGTCAATGATGGAAAATTGTCGGTTAATGTACCCTCTGCAGAAACAAATATAAAAGATGTAAATGTTTATATAGTCTTGTTTAACTTAGATTTCGTTACAAAAGACAGGCTTTAATTTGTTATCATAAATCACCCCTCCTCCTCCCTCCTCCTCACAAATAAAATATGAAATTTCGGGTTTGCTTCGGGCTCGGGCCTGCAAATCAAGTTAATTGGTCGGGTTCGGGCCGGGTCGGGCTTTAATACCCGCGGGCCGGGTCGTGTTGGATTTTTTAGGCCCGATCTTACCTCTGTGCTTGTGGGAACCACTTGGGCCCGGTGTTGTAAAGTCCGAATAACACCCTGTTTGTGCTGCAGTGGGTGGTGTGAATCAAAAAGCAGGTATTGGTCTGTGTGTGGGCTTCCTGAAGACTTACTGATTATGAGGCTAAGGTGAACAGCCTACTCAGTGACACGACAACATACGAAGTACTGAAACAGGACCCCACCAATGGGTACAAAAAGAAGATCATTGATTGCTTACAGAAGTTGAGGAAAGAAGAAGTCATTGATCGACAGCTGTATTACAGATTGTACCCTGGTGACGCTATCCCGTGCATCTATGGCCTCCCTAAGATTCACAAACAAGGAGTACCACTCAGACCCATTGTGTGTAGTGTTGACTCTATCACATATAATTTGGCCAAACACATAAAAACCATCTTGGCTCCATTGGTGGGTAACACGGAGCACCACATTGGCTACGTTCACACTGCAGGGCTTAATGCTCAATTCCGAATTTTTTGTGAAATCCGATTTTTTTGCGAGGCCGTTCACATTTCCAGTTAAATGCGAATTGTATGTGATCTCCAGTGTGAACGCTAAACTCCCCAAAAGTGTCCCGCATGCGCCTTGGAGGACACGATGACGTCACACGCAGCGAACGCGCTCAATGTTTACGGAAGTAGCCTAAAGTTGCTTTCGTACCAGAGCCAAAACATGTACAGCTTATTTGTTTTAAGGAGGAGACGGAGAAGGACGAGGTTTTTGGCCACAGCGTTTGCGGGGCAGTGGCAGCAACGTCTGCAGAAAGGAACATGTGGGTGCGGAGTCACAGGCAGGAGGGGTGAGATTGCTACGTGCTTCGCCGCTTCACTGATATGAGTTTATATACTATTTTCGCATGACGAGAAGAACGTTTGTGCACATTTGTGAACGCCTACTTGTACCACTCTCATTGGAGGAAACGCACTCAGGTCGGATGAATGCGACCTGGCCGTTCAGACTGCAGTCGCATGTCAAAAGATCGGATATGTATCGGATTTAGGACCACATATCCAAGTGGCCTGGATCGCATTTGAAAAAATCGGATCTGTGTCGTTCACACTGTCATTAGAAGATCGGATACAGGTCGCATAGAGGCGAAAAAATCGGATTTGGGTCGTTTCAGGCTGCAGTGTGAACGTAGCCATTGACATCACAGCCGAATTTGTAAACAAAGTTAAGTTTCTCCAGTTTGGTCAGGATGAGACAATGGTTTCCTTTGATGTAACCTCTCTTTTCACGTGTATCCCCACAGCGAGAAGGAGTTTACTACAGGATTCCAAGTTAGAAGAGAGAACCAAACTTTCACCTTACCAAATCTGCCAACTGCTGGAAATTTGTCTGAATACCACCTATTTTCAGTTCAGAGGCAACTTCTACAGGCAAATTCATGGCTGTGCGATGGGCTCACCAGTCTCCCCTATCATGGCTAATTTATACATGGAACAATTTGAACAGAGTGCCTTAGCTTCATATCCAGGCACTCCGCCCACACACTGGTTTCGGTATGTTGATGATAATTTTTCTAAAATCAAAATTCAAGATTTGGAACCTTTTACTGCACACCGAACATCAAATTCACCCGTGAAGATGCCAATGATAACACATTGGCGTTCTTAGATTGTGCAGTAACGATAGGAGAAGACCGGCAACTCCAAGTAGAAGTCTTCAGGAAGCCCACACACACAGACCAATACCTGCTTTTTGATTCACACCACCCACTGCAGCACAAACTGGGTGTTATTCGGACATTACAACACAGGGCCCAAGTGGTTCCCACAAGCACAGAGGGTAAGGAGAAAGAAGAACAACATGTGCAGGAAGCCCTCTCTGTTTGTGGATATCCTAAATGGGCTGTTAACAAAACCAAGAGAGACAAGGGCAAGAAACAAGACAACAGAGAATCCGAACCCAGGAGGAAAGGGGTAGCGATTCCGTACCTGGCCGGCATTTCAGAAAAACTACAGAGGATTTTCAGACAATATGAAATTCCAGACAAAGACTAAAACTCGTCTGCCCAAAGGACAAAACACCGAGCCACAAACAAAGTAATGTGGTCTACTCCATTCAGTGTAGTGAAGACTGCAGTGAGAGCTACATTGGGGAAACCAAACAGCCACTTCACAAGAGGATGTACCAACACAGGCGGGCGTGCCAGAGTGGACCGTCATCTGCCGTACATTTTCACCTAGAAGCCACGGGCCATTCATTTGAGGACAGTGAGGTTCAGATCTTAGCCAGGGAAAAGAACTGGTTTGAGAGCGGAGTTAAAGAGGCAATTTTTGTCAAAAAAGAGAATCCGTCGTTAAACAGAAATGGGGGAGTTAGACATAACTTGTCTCCCATTTATAATTCCATTCTCAAACCAAGTCAAAACAGACAAAGTAACATTAGGGCAGACGATCCAGGGCAGAGGGGTGGAGAGGGTCGTTAGAAGTTGAATAGGGAGGCTAAACTAGACGCCAGAGAAATTTGAAAAACAAAGAGACAGATTAGTGGGGGTCGTTTTCAGAGTTTTTTCAATGTAGGGAGCGGCTCCTGGCAGCTAGATATAAGCAGTGTCTAACCAGCACAAGGACCAGAGCTGACAAAGCCTCTCGGATGAGCGGCGAAACGTTTTCAACCAAACAAACTTTGTCCAGTTGACAAATTGAACTTCTCCTTTTATCATGGATTCTACCTGGACGACTGAGGGACTTTTCACTCACGTTACCATATATAAACAAAATGACATTTTAATATTGAGCCACTGTTGGTTTCACTTTTAGCTTCAAAGGAACTGTGTGTATAGTAGGTAATAATCATAATCATAATCAGACCTTGTTCATGTAGAGAATGAGGGAGCCTTTCTCTGACATAGCCTTGTTGAATTCCCAATGGGAGATGACACGCGCACAGCCTTGAGTCAACTACAATTACACAGGGCACAGAGAGATGTTATCGAACAGCATTAATACTGTTAGGAGTTGACCAAACTACTGTAATCTTACAGCATTTAAGTCTTCATATATAGGCATGAAGCCAGTAGGTAAGGTGATATCCAAGATTGACATACGCGCATCGTCTTTCTTGTTTTTGTAGCTATAAAAACAAAACAGCAATTCAAATATATATATATATATATACATAACTTTTACTTACAAAAATTCAATTTTCAGCTTGTAAATATCTCTTTCGTGATCATCACCCTTTTCTGATAAAAGAAAATGTCAATAGTGAAAAATGTGTAAAAAATGTATTGTATTAATGAATTTTTTTTTTTTTTTTTTACCGAGATTGAAGTCCAGTGAGAGATTGAACTTTGTACAGTCACTCACAGTTTCTTTGGGCACAGCATAATACTGTGTGAGCAGCTGTAAAATAATACAGATTTAATAAGGACAGCATGAACATTTGGCCAAAGGATGTGGTTTAAAGATAAAGTGTTTTATGGTCAGCGTTGCCTCTCCTGTGCCTGTGGCGGTCAGTGTCACATTTTCATTGATATCAAAGTTCTGTTTTGGAGTTCAAACATAGCACAAAGATCAGAAATAATCTCATGCAATGCTACTGCTCGCTCATGTAAACTGACCTTAGATGTCCTTGTGGTGTGCTGGTTGTCTCTGGTGAATCTGAAACTATAAGGAGCTGCACGCCCCGGGACCTTCAGCTCCACACCCAGGATATACTCTGGTTCTTTAGCCACTGTCCAGTACTCAGAGACTGCCTGGTACACCGTGGCCTAGGATCAAGGAAATGTTTCAGCATTTTAAATGATTAGCTCATTAAAAAAATCATTAACATCCATAATATCTATATACATATGTACCTGTGTTGATCCATAGCCACCACCAACCTTCTGCTGCTTTGTTAACCATCTCACAAGGGGCCGAGCGTCTTCTAGAAACTTTTTTTTTTTTTTTTTACAAAAGTCACATAAGTTTATTTGTAATAATAAAATATACTTTTATACCTCTTAGAACTAAAACGTAGAATAAATAAATGTAGCTTGCTATTCACTGATGTACATTTCTTCTTAAAGCTGCTGCTGTTTTCTTTTAAAATTACTTTACAAAATAAATAATAATACTCGCTCCTCCCCTGATAAGAGCTAGAAGAGCATAAGCTGTTGCCTCCAGTGAGTACACATGTCCCTGAGGTGAGGCCCAATGGTTCATCTCTACAAAAAGTGATTCATAAATGGGCATTATTATCTAACATAAGAACCATAAATAATGCATAAAAGGTTCCAACCTGGAGAAACAAATCTATACATGGTCTCTTTAAAAAGCTTGTTTTCATTGGCCAGAGCATATGACGTAATGGTGACTGCATAAGGGTTGGTGAGAGCGGGAAGGCGCTTCTCCAAGTAACTCACAGACTTCTCTATAGCATTAGGTAAACTCTAAAAAAAGATTTGCAATAACAAAAAATATAATAAAGACAACAGCGGGAGAATAAGACAGAAGTTTGACCAAACTTACATTTACTGTGCCCTCACATATTGGTCTGGACTCTTGCAGCGCAATAAGACAGAAGGCCGTCATGGAAGCATCGGAATCTCTGCCCAGAACATCGCCCTAAAAATACATTTACTATGAGAGGCAACTGTGAAAATGTACTTTTCATCCTAGACAAAATTAAATAAGGACAAAATATTATGTTTTTAGTCCATTTGTTTGAATTTAAATGTTTCAGGTGCACTGCGTAACAATTCTAGAGGGTCTGCTGGCTGCTTGTCTCCATGGAAATGTTGCTTTGTCTAGATGTTCCATAGTATAAATTACACTACATTACAATTCAGATCTGTGAAAAGTCATCCCTATTCACATAAGGAATTCAAGTATTTTTAAACAATAAAAACACCCGTAATTAATAAATGCTAGCTGGTTATATTTAATGTCATACCATGGAACATTCCATGCAAAGCAATAACATCTCCATGGGGAGCAACTGACAGCCTCTAAACCAGAAATGTTACACAATGCACCTTTAAATATAGAGAAGTTCTCCAAGGTATTGTTACCAAGTTAAACAGTGTTTTGTTTTTTTGTGCAGGGCTGCATTAGTAATACTTACTGTATACTCTCTGTGGTAGACCACTTTACCCTCCCTGAACATGCCGTCAGGCTGCTGTGTTTGCAGGATCAGCCATTTCACTGCCTTACAGATCACACTGTTCTCTATTGCAATCAGGTTGTTGGCCATGGAAAATACTAGCCTTACAGAGAACAGAGTACAGTTAATGTCAGGAGACTATACTTTCAGTTGGGCAGTTCTGAAACTTCTAAAAAGATTGTTCATGTTTTACCAAACACTGCTTTTTTCGTGTGCCCACATAGCAAAGGATCCATCCTTTTTAGCATATTGCATTTCGTTTCGGTAGCCTAAAAACACAACCTATAGTTACAATACACCTTAGATGGGAATACAGTTTTTGTTTTTGAACTTTACGTAGCCTTTATGTAGCCTGTCTTTTAAATAAAGGTAACAGTCACAAGTGAACTTTTTTTTTTTTTTCTTATTCTCAGGATATGGACAGGCCTCATGTGAAAGCTCAGAATCTACTCCCTGAGCTGCAGAGACTGCACTAGCACGATTCTCTGCAGATGCTGGGGCTTAAGTAGTGAGTCTCCTTTTAGTTTAAACCAACTAAATTTAAACAGTTAACCTGAAAACCCAAATGGAAGGCTCATGTGAGGCTTATTCTGCTTTCTGAGGGGATAATCATCTTGAGAACCAAATGTCCAATGTTTTGTAGTGAAGAATAAATCAGTTTTGCAATTATTTCTAGTAAGATCTATATTGTATTTGGATATGTTTACCTTATATCTTGGGGAGACAGAAAGATCATGTTTATTTAAAATACAAAATTGGCTTAGTCCCTTTAATATTTTATGTTTGGTCCTGCTAACAATACATACCAGTTTTAATATGGTTGAGGGCCTCATTGCGCTTCTCCAGGCCCACTGCCTCCCATTGATTAGTCTTGTCCAAATATGTTGTTGCAATGACAGTGTGAGTCATGTGGTACATGTTCTGCTCTCCACACCCAGTGGGCTGATAGATCAGGATACCCATGGCAGATATACCAATGACATTCTCCACCAAAGGGCTCACCTGCTCCCTGCCTAGGGACATAGGGAAAAGTATATCAATTCATCAAATGTAGCAAATAATGAAGCAAACTAAAATGATTAGCTCAAACTTTTCAGTGAAATATTCTAAAAACTTTGTTGAGAATGCTAATTCACTTTTTTATTTATTTACTTTCAATATGTCTTGTTTTAACTGTTGTTTTATAATTTAGGATATGTCTTAGTTGTTGTGCAGTGCCAGGATTATGAATAAAATTGATCTTAATGGCAGTTGATTTATAATGGTACCTGATACAAAAACTTTGGTGCTCGATGGAGTATTTGGAACTATTTCAGTTCTTGTAATCACACTGGTGATTGTCTGTTCTTGTATGCCTCCTATATGGGACAAAATAGATGAGACTTAACACATAATTCACACATTATTAACATAATACCGCTATACCGCTCTAAGTCACCTTTTGGCTCTATGGGGACAATCTTATGTACTTTAGTCAAAACACCATTTGGCTGAAAAAGACCACAGAGGGACCATTAAACTAAATAGTGTACAAGGTAAGGTGAACACTGTTGACATTATGTTCTTACCACAACCCGTAGTGTCTTCACAACTTCATCAACATGCCCTGAGTCTTTCACAGCGGCTTTAACTTCTATGATTAATTCACCTTCTTTCATGGGAATAACAACAAATGACACTGCACGAGTGGTAGACGGTACCAATTTCACGTATTGAGTATATTTGCCACGCTTCGATGCTGAACTGCACACATCTGGGTTTTCTATGAGTTCAAAACGCACCTACAAAATAAAGCCAAATATGTAAGTCAATCATAAAACTTGGTTCACTTGTATTAT
This sequence comes from Paratrypauchen microcephalus, assembly GCA_036785185.1. Classification (NCBI taxonomy): domain Eukaryota; kingdom Metazoa; phylum Chordata; class Actinopteri; order Gobiiformes; family Gobiidae; genus Paratrypauchen; species Paratrypauchen microcephalus. The sequence continues at coordinate 1,240,286 of JAVJIX010000205.1, forward strand.
ATTGGTTGTATAACCTTACTTCAATAGGATCCGGAAGGTAGGTATGTATAATCGTCCTAACTTCAATCTGTTCTCCAACTACAGCAGAATAAGGAAGTCTGAGGTCTAAGAAAAACTGTTTAAATACAACATCCAAAGGCTTTCCAACACAGATACCTACAAACAAACACAAAAATGTATTAGTCTATTTTAGAAATTTAGAAATTTAAGAAAAAAAAACATCTGACAAATCTTACGTGGCCATCTTACTGCGAGCCAGAACCAGGTTGTCCTGCTTGAGTTCACTGTGCTGCTTGGCCAGTTCCTCACAGCAGTGTAGGAAGGCGTCCTCACACGCTTTACCATCAGTGATATAGAGTGTACGAAAGCTGGGTGGGCTTCAAGCCATCCAAACAGCACTGATGCTCCAGGGGGTCCTTATATGCACTCGCTGTGATATCGTGATAATTAATTACAGTGGTATGGTCAAATATAACAATAAATAATAGTAAAAGAATATTAACTATTATCAAATAAGGCCATTCATGAAAAACAAGGTGTTAAGAACTATAGGCTATAGACTTTGACTGAATATAAATATAAAATATACAGTATGGACAGCACAAAACTGCATAAAATAATAACCGAGAGTGGTTAAGACATCCAACAAAGTGCTGGCTCGTTTATTTCTCGTAGGACAGGGGCATTTCGGCTCTAACAAAATACAGTCACCAATGAGTCAATAATTTTAAGATAATTAATTGTCAAGTGTGAATGGTGCATTACCTTGTCTGTACGGAGTCTCAGATGCTGTATCAGTTTGAAACAGGAGCCCTGCATCAAAAAACACTCCCATGCTGTTTCTTCCTCCACCTAGGGTGCAGCCAGTGTCCGTCTCCTCAATGATCTCCCGCACCTGAGCAGAGAAGGCACCAAAACTGTATGAACCAGATACCACTCTTGGTGTTACTCTTACAAACGCAAAGAAGCACCTTTTTTCATTGACTTTTAACAAGCAAGAGAGTAAATTTTATAGATACACAGGTTCTAATTATTTTAAGTTATTTGTGTCTTGTGATTGCTGTTTGTTTATTGTATTTTTTTCTGGATGGTACTTTGGCCAGCTGTCGTATAAATAAAGTTGGTGTAGTATGGTTTCGTCGAAGAATTTTAAATAAAAACTTGCCTTTTTCTGGGTGAGGAGGTGTTTACTGTTCAGGACGTAAACGCCTTTGTCCACAGCCACCAGTCTCACGGTGGCGTCTGAGTCTCCAGTGACCTTCAGGTGAAAAGTCCTCCGTGGCTCATAAAAATGAAAGGGATTCTTTGGCTCTAGCTTCAACTGAAAACAATTCATTTCAAAAACTTTATTTAATGTATCTAAGATGTGTGTGCTCTTGATACTACATAACATCTTGTTTCCTGAAGTGTTAGCTGTGACCATCGTTGTATGTTGGGTGTGCAGGTGATTATGTAGGAAGTCTTGTAGTGTATGTATGGATGGGGAAATGAAGAGGATCTCAGTTTACACTTATATAATACATTTGAGGACACCATTTCTATGAGCTGGTATGATATGATAGTAAGGAACCATAACATTACATCCTATATATACTCAACAAAAATATAAACGCAACACTTTTGTTTTTGCTCCCATTTTTCCTGAGATGGACCCAAAGATCCAAAATTCACTTCAGATACACAACACTACCATTTCTCTCAAACATTGTTCACAAATCTGTCCAAATGTGTGACAGCGAGCACCTCTGCTCCTCCGAGACAATCCACCCCACCTCACAGGTGCGCCACATCAAGATGCCGATCCGACATCATGACCAGTGCACAGGTGCGCCCCAGACTGCCCACAATAAAAGGCCACCCCAAAATGTGCATTTTTTTTGCTTTATTGGGGGTCTGGGGACTCCGAACCAGTCAGTATCTGGTGTGACCACCATTTGCCTCATGCAGTGCAACACATCTTCTTCGCATAGAGTTGATCAGATTGTCAATTGTGGCCTGTGGAATGTTGGTCCACTCCTCTTCAATGGCTGTGCGAAGTTGCTGGATATTAGTGGGAGCTGGTACACACTGTTGTATACGCCGGTCAAGCACATCCCAAACCTGCTCAATGGGTGACATGTCCGGTGAGTATGCTGGCCATGCAAGAACTGGGACATTTTCAGCTTCCAAGAATTGTGTACAGATCCTTGCAACATGGGGCCGTGCATTATCTTGCTGAAACATGAGGTGATGTTCATGGATGTATGGCACAACAATGGGCCTCAGGATCTCATCACGGTATCTCTGTGCATTCAAAATGCCATCAATAAAATGCACCTGTGTTCTTCGTCCATAACAGCCTTTGAAGAGGAGTGGACCAACATTCCACAGGCCACAATTGACAATCTGATCAACTCTATGCGAAGATGTGTTGCACTGCATGAGGCAAATGGTGGTCACACCAGATACTGACTGGTTCTGAGTCCCCAGACCCCCAATAAAGCAAAAAAAAAATAAAAAATGAACATTTCAGGGTGGCCTTTTATTGTGGGCAGTCTGGGGCGCACCTGTGCACTGGTCATGATGTCGGATCGGCATCTTGATGTGGCGCACCTGTGAGGTGGGGTGGATTGTCTCGGCGGGGCAGAGGTGCTCACTGTCACACATTTGGACAGATTTGTGAACAATGTTTGAGAGAAATGGTAGTGTTGTGTATCTGGAGTGAATTTTGGATCTTTGGGTCCATCTCAGGAAAAATGGGAGCAAAAACAAAAGTGTTGTGTTTATATTTTTGTTGAGTGTATGTTATACTTCAGTCCTTTTGCAAAGTTGTTTAAGTCCTTGGAAAGTTTGATATTTCAAAAAAAGGAACTGGACTCTCAGTTATGTAAATGATAGAACCAAAATGTTGCGGTGTTGTTGGGGTACCTCACCGTGTCCATACAAGAGTCATCAACATCCACCCAAACAGAGTCGGACACCACCTCAGTGGGAGTAGGGTGGTAGTTCACAATGAGTCGAAATGATAGTAGCATTTTTTTTTTTTGGGATAACTATAGTAATAGTCACTTGACGATCTGAAACTTGTCTCCCAAATTCAACCAACTGGCCCCTGCTCAGGGTCTACAAATAGAAGGACAAATATTACCATATTACCCTATTGTTAAGTATTTTCGTATCTCTTTGTCTGTGGAAGATGTTGTAAAAATAAACATAAATATGTAATATCAAATCTTGCAGTTGGGTTGTTCAGGTTTAGATAGAACTTAAGATCAGTCCCTAACTTCACATCTGTTGACATTACATCTACGACAGAGAAGACAATTATAAAACACAAAAATCAAACACATTCTGATCACCAACCAAAATAAAAAGTCAGCCCAAATGACTTCCCCAGTCTTCCCCAAAATGATAATGACGAAGTGGTATGTGGCACTGATCTTGAAAAGCAGCTGAAATTGTACTTACTTATGCGAATGTAATGGTTGTTTTTTGTTTCATGAGGTTTAGCCATCATTGTGGCTCTTGTCTGTCTTTCAGCGGGCAAGCGCCAATCATCAGTCCTTGCCTAAAATGACATAACAAAGAATACAATTAAAAATGCAAAACCCTGATCTAGTGCGTTTCCAATGATTACATACAGTGATTTCCAGTCTTTTATCAGTTGCCCTGGTGTTGACTCTGAGGCTGACCCTGCCATTGGCTCGAGTGGTGCCCTGGACGTTCATACCAGGCTCCACCACGACTGGGACACCCTCTGCTGGACTCCCATCAGGGTTAGTAACTCTAACCTGACATTTACATACAAGATCAAGTAAGGTGATCTAACAATTTGCATATTTCTTAACTCTCCTTGAACCATTTCACTTCCTGTATGAAAGAAAAGCACAGTAAAGGGAATTAGGAACATAATATAATGTCTTTTGTCCATTTTAGTTCTACGTTTTGATTTTTGGGCTTACCACTTTCTGTGTACACCATGGCTGTCACAAACAAAGATCCTCCAACCAGATCGTCAATGTTTGGGAAAGTATTGAGGATGTTCTGCTTCGTCAGGAAGGCCTCTCCATTACCCCCAGTAATCTAAAGGGTCATAAATATATAGCTAAATATTTATCTAGCTAATGCATATATAAATACCATGCATTAGAAGTGTTGCTCCTTATAAACCAGCTGGGCACGGGCTGGTTTATACAGTGCAAGTAGAATATCAGTGTACAAAACGTAACTGACAACATGTCGTAGCCTACATCTGAAAATGTTACACTCACCGGTATTCTTTGTAGTGAGGCAGGGAAAACTTTTCTATTTCCATCTTTCACGACTCCAAACACAACATTGGCCATGCCATCAACTTCTTTTCCAAACAAATAACTAAAACCATAAAGAGGTCCATGACTCACAAATAATAAGCAGCATAAGACCAAAAAAGTGCCTTTACATTTCAACAAAACCATTTTATAAAAGTATTGACTACTGATGTGGCTTTAATGTTGACTCTGAGTATCATAATACAGTAGTAGAAAGAAGTCTCAGATGTCATCTTCACTTCAAAACTGGGCAGCACTGAAAATATAATAATACAATTTATATTGCACAAAATTAAACATTATTTAAGTGCTTAGTCTAAAATACTCAAGCTCAATACAAACCTTTTTTTTTTTTTACTTCAAACTCTGCAGAGTAATATTCCTGTAGTTTTTTTGAAAGCAGGACACAGTTTTCCATTGGCCAGTACTATCCATGGACAAACAATAGAATACAAATACTATTAAATATGTAGCCAAAGTAATTAAATTAATCAGTTAAAATGGCCAACCTGACTATTTCACCAAGTCGGTATGTTCCAGAGTGCATCCCAGATTCTAGTGGGAGAGGATCCAGCGGGATGACGATCCCCTCAGGTGTCTGAAAGAAAACATCAACATCTTCCAGAAAAGGTGAGTAGTTAAAGAAGCACTGTGTAACTTTCCACCTGCTTGTTTCCATAAAGATGCTATTGTTTTGCATATCAGTCACCATGGAGACAAGTATGTGACACCACTATGTAAAGATGCAGGTTTGGGCAGGATTAGACTGGTCAGGACTGTATTTGGGCTGATTCTGACTGGGTTTGGGCCAGTCCAGGTAGGATTTGGACTGGTTCAGATAAGGTTTGGACTGGTCTAAACTGGTCTATGGACTGGACCAGAGTGGGTCCACAAAGGTTCTGAGTGGACTTGGACTGGTTCTGAATGGGTTTAGATTGATCCAGACAGGCAGTAGTCGAGTTGTAAAATGAAACCAGGGGGGATGGTGAAATTTTTCATTTATGTGACATATTTTCCGGGGGGGAGGGGCAGGGCAGAATTAGAAGGTACTTTGTTAAAATGCAAATGCTTTTATAACAAAAAGTCCATATTATCATTCAATAATTCAATAATGCACAGGATAATATGTTCTCACACACAGTCTTGGTTTTGTCCTGGTCTAGTCCTGGATTAGTCCTGGTTTAGTCCTGGTTTAGTCCTGGTTTAGACCTGGTTTAGATCTGTTTTAGTCCTGGCTTAGTCTTGGTTTAGACCTGGTTTAGTTTTGGTTTAGTCCCGGTTTAGTCCTGGTTTAGACCCGGTTTAGATCTGGTTTAGTCTTGGCTTAGTCCTGGCTTAGTCCTGGTTTAGTCCTGGTTTAGACCTGGTTTAGTTTTGGTTTAGTCCCGGTTTAGTCCTGGTTCAGACCCGGTTTAGATCTGGTTTAGTCTTGGCTTAGTCCTGGCTTAGGCCTGGCTTAGCCCTAGTTTAGACCTGGTTTAGTGCTGGTTTAGACCCGGTTTAGATCTGGTTTAGTCTTGGCTTAGTCCTGGTTTAGACCTGGTTTAGTCCTGGTTTAGACATGGTTTAGTCCTGGTTTAGTGCCGGGTTAGTCCCGGTTTAGTCCTGTTTTAGACCTGGTTTAGTCCTGGTTTAGACCTGGTTTAGTCTTGGCTTAGTCTTGGTTTAGACCTGGTTTAGTCTTGGTTTAGTCCTGGTTTAGTCCCAGTTTAATCCTGGTTTAGACCCGGTTTAGTCCTGGTTTAGTCTTGGCTTAGTCCTGGTTTAGACCTGGTTTAGACCTGGTTTAGTCCTCATTTAGTTCTGGTTTAGTCCTGGTTTTGTCCTGGTTTAGACCTGGTTTAGTCCTGGTTTAGTCCCGGTTTAGTCCTGGCTTAGTCCTGGTTTAGACCTGGTTTAGTCCTGGCTTAGTCTTGGTTTAGACCTGGTTTAGTTTTGGTTTAGTCCTGGTTTAGTCCTGGTTTAGTCCCGGTTTAGTCCTGGTTTAGACCCGGTTTAGATCTGGTTTAGTCTTGGCTTAGTCCTGATTTAGACCTGGTTTAGTCCTGGTTTAGACCTGGTTCAGTCCTGGTTTAGTGCCGGGTTAGTCCTGGTTTAAGACCTGGTTTAGTCCTGGTTTAGTCTTGGTTTAGACCTGGTTTAGTCTTGGCTTAGTCTTGGTTTAGACCTGGTTTAGTCTTGGTTTAGTCCTGGTTTAGTCCCAGTTTAATCCTGGTTTAGACCTGGTTTAGTCTTGGCTTAGTCCTGGTTTATACCTGGTCTAGACCTGGTTTAGTCCTGGTTTAGTCCCGGCTTAGTCCTGGCTTAGTCCTGGTTTAGACCTGGTTTAGTCCTGTTTTAGTCCTGGCTTAGTCTTGGTTTAGACCTGGTTTAGTCCTGGTTTAGTCTTGGCTTTGTCCTGGTTTAGACCTGGTTTAGACCTGGTTTAGTCCTGGTTTAGTCCCGGTTTAGTCCTGGCTTAGTCCTGGTTTAGACCTGGTTTAGTCCTGGTTTAGACCTGGTTTAGTCTTGGCTTAGTCTTGGTTTAGACCTGGTTTAGTCTTGGTTTAGTCCTGGTTTAGTCCCAGTTTAATCCTGGTTTAGACCCGGTTTAGTCCTGGTTTAGTCTTGGCTTAGTCCTGGTTTAGACCTGGTTTAGACCTGGTTTAGTCCTCATTTAGTTCTGGTTTAGTCCTGGTTTTGTCCTGCTTTAGACCTGGTTTAGTCCTGGTTTAGTCCCGGTTTAGTCCTGGTTTAGTCCTGCTTTAGACCTGGTTTAGTCCTGGTTTAGTCCCGGTTTAGTCCTGGCTTAGTCCTGGTTTAGACCTGGTTTAGTCCTGGCTTAGTCTTGGTTTAGACCTGGTTTAGTTTTGGTTTAGTCCTGGTTTAGTCCTGGTTTAGTCCCGGTTTAGTCCCGGTTTAGTCCTGGTTTAGACCCGGTTTAGATCTGGTTTAGTCTTGGCTTAGTCCTGGTTTAGACCTGGTTTAGTCCTGGTTTAGACCTGGTTCAGTCCTGTTTTAGTGCCGGGTTAGTCCCGGTTTAGTCCTGGTTTAAGACCTGGTTTAGTCCTGGTTTAGTCTTGGTTTAGACCTGGTTTAGTCTTGGCTTAGTCTTGGTTTAGACCTGGTTTAGTCCCAGTTTAATCCTGGTTTAGACCTGGTTTAGTCTTGGCTTAGTCCTGGTTTAGACCTGGTCTAGACCTGGTTTAGTCCTGGTTTAGTCCCGGCTTAGTCCTGGCTTAGTCGTGGCTTAGTCCTGGTTTAGACCTGGTTTAGTCCTGTTTTAGTCCTGGCTTAGTCTTGGTTTAGACCTGGTTTAGACCTGGTTTAGACCTGGTTTAGTCCTGGTTTAGTCCCGGTTTAGTCCTGGCTTAGTCCTGGTTTAGACCTGGTTTAGTCCTGTTTTAGTCCTGGCTTAGTCTTGGTTTAGACCTGGTTTAGTTTTGGTTTAGTCCTGGTTTAGTCTCGGTTTAGTCCTGGCTTAGACCCGGTTTAGATCTGGTTTAGTCTTGGCTTAGTCCTGGTTTAGACCTGGTTTACTCCTGGTTTAGACCTGGTTTAGTCCTGGTTTAGTGCCGGGTTTAGACCTGGTTTAGTCTTGGCTTAGTCTTGGTTTAGTCCTGGTTTAGTCCCAGTTTAATCCTGGTTTAGATCCGGTTTAGTCCTGGTTTAGTTTTGGCTTAGTCCTGGTTTAGACCTGGTTTAGTCTTGGTTTAGTCCTGGTTTAGTGCCGAAATAGATGCAGAAATAATCTGATAATATGACTCACCCATAAGAACGCGGTCACTCCCGATAGTTTGCGTATCCATGTGTGCACGTGTCACGGTCTTTAATCATCCGGAGCTCTGGAGAAAAGGACATATCCCGAACTTATCCCGTGTCCCGAGGCGAGAGTTCCTTCTTACGTAGCATTAACGTAGCAAGTTAAGGATTCTTCTTCTCTTGGAAATTCCACGTAAATATCACGCGGCTCGCTCACAGCTGATCGGCGAACAGGCGCAAACACAACAGCGGTGATCGTCATGATTGGCGGGAGCATGATCGGTGCGTAATTATGCTGCAACATGATTGGAAACTGGAGCGCAGTTCGGCCTATGATTGGCTCTTGGCACTGGCTATTTTGACTTAAAGACGGCAAATTTCGCTAAAAGGTGAGGGATTTTCATGCCTGATGGATAAAATGCCACAAGGGATGGAAGAAGGGATGACTGTTTTAGAAGAGGGATGATTTTGACTATTTTTTTCCCACAGGGGGGATGCCACCCCATCCCCCCTCAACTCGAGTACTGGGTGGAGCTGAGAGTACGCGGTCCGGGCGCCGCGGATAGTTTTCGTGCTCGCAGTCCCGGTGTACGCGCGGCCTCGTGCCGCTGGTGGTGCACGTGGTGCACGCGTTGTGTCCCAGGACATGGCAGTGCCATTGAATGAGCACAAAAACATTATGTGAACACGCAAGTCATTCAAGTCATCGTGTCTCAAGTCAAGTCAAGTCCCAAGTCCTAGACTTCCAAGTCCGAGTCAAGTCTCAAGTATTTCATTTTTTGTCGAGTCAAGTCACAAGTCATAAAAACAGCGACTCGAGTCGACTGGAGTCCAAGTCACAAAGTCTCAAGTCCCCATGTCTGCACAACACCCTCAAATTGGTATGGGCTCCTCATTGTCCACTATCTGCCTTTTCATTGATGGGATCTTTCCAGTTTTAAAATATGTGTTTAGCTTTGAATTGGCAAACACTCGTGTGTCGTGCATACTGCCAGGCCACGATGTGCGTAATTGTGCATGTGTCTCCGCTGGTGTTGCACTGCATAGTAGATCAACAGGTTTTGATGCAACAGTGCAAATAAACTTAGAAATGTCCGCATAACAAACTCAACTCCATTGTCCTCCATGGTTGTTGTTATCTGGTCGTTACCAGCCGAATGCGCAAGGTTACCTTCTGGTCATTGGTCACGTGATGTCATGTTTTCCCAAAAGTCGCGTTTTACCCGCCCACACGACAACGCGACCCCCGGCGTTCTCCGACTTCTCCACTCTGGAACCCGTTTTTAAAAAACACTGTTTACACCCCCCCAAAACGCCGGCGCCGTGTGGCAGGCCCAAACGAACACCAGGGCTCTCAAGTCTCACGCTTTGAGAGTGTGACACACGCAATTCGACGTGTTCACACGCTCACACGCCACACATGGTATTTCTCACGCTGAAAAATTTTAAAGCAATTCAAAACTGTAGCCACTGTTCACAGCGCTTCTGTGCCCAGAAAATCGGTAAGTTAATGCAGGCACCACGCGTTTTCAGCGAAAAAAGTCACTCACACACCAGTGCTCGAGTTGAGCGATCAGCTGTGAGGCCGATCGCTCACAACTGATCGGCCTGTTCGCCGATCAGCTGATATTTACGCGGCATTTCCAAGACAATAAGAATCCTTAACTTGCTACGTTAATGCTACGTAAGAAGGAACTCTCGCCTCGGGACACGGGATAAGTTCGGGATATGTCCTTTTCTCCGGAGCTCCGGATTATTAAAGACCGTGACACGTGCATACATGGATACGCAAACTTTCGGGAGTGACCGCGTTCTTATGGGTGAGTCATATTATCAGATTATTTCTGCATCTATTTCGGCACTAAACCAGGACTAAACCAAGACTAAACCAGGACTAAACCAGGTCTAAACCAGGACTAAGCCAAGACTAAACCAGGACTAAACCGGGTCTAAACCAGGATTAAACTGGGACTAAACCAGGACTAAACCAAGACTAAACCAGGTCTAAACCAAGACTAAACCAGGTCTAAACCAGGACTAAACCGGGACTAACCCAGCACTAAACCAGGACTGAACCAGGTCTAAACCAGGACTAAACCAGGTCTAAACCAGGACTAAGCAAAGACTAAACCAGATTTAAACCGAGTCTAAACCAGGACTAAACTGGGACTAAACCAGGACTAAACCAGGTCTAAACCAAGACTAAGCCAGGACTAAAACAGATCTAAACCAGGACTAAACCAAGACTAATCCAAGACTGTGTGATAACATATCCTGTGCATTATTGAATTATTGAATGATAATATGGAATTTTTCTTATAAAAGCAGCTCCTCGGAAATCTCACTCCTACCAATCTTCAAAACTTGAGAGCCCTGGAACACATACTTCCCCATTTCCACCAAAAAACGTTGTCGTGGAGACAGGGCCTGAATGCATAGGTGGGATGCGTCGCAAATGCCCTGGGAAGGAATTTTCACACCAACACACACACACACATACACACACACACACACACACACACACACACCTACACACACACACACACACATTCATAAACATAGTATCTTAATGTGAAAAAGAAGCAAACAGGCAAACTAAAACGGCTTCCTTATTAGAATATGGGCTGAAATGTGGCGGTATGGGGCAATATGGGGGATAAGATAAGATAAGACTTTATTGATCTCACACAGGACAAATTTACTTGTCACAGTGGCTCCAGGTAGGGACAGTTTGAACAAGAAGACAAGTGCATGCAGGCACGAATGGCATAAAGATTGGTAATAATAATAATAAAAAATAAGTAATAAATCAAATAATAATAATAGCAGTAATAATAATAATAATAATAAAAACAGTGACAGGGAGAGTATTGAAAAATTGGAAAAACAATATTGCACGATAGGAGTATTGAAAAAACAACAATATTGCACATTGGGAAAACGATATTGCACGTCTGGACTATACAGTGGAGTTATACAGTCTGATGGCGGTGGGGAAGGAGGAGAAGCAAGAAGGAGAGGTAGTACTCCTTCTTGCACTGGGGGTGCCTCAGTCGGTTGCTGAAGGAGCTGCTCAGCTCCTCTACAGTCCGGTGCAGAGGGTGAGAGGTGTCGTCCATGATGGACGTGAATTTGGCCAGTACCCTCCTCTCAGCCACCTCCTCTACAGAGTCCAGAGGACAACCCAGGACAGAGCTGGCCCTCTTGACCAGCTTGTTGAGTCTTTTTCTGTCCCGTTCTGTGCTGCTCGGGGCCCAGCAGACGACAGCGTAGAGGAGAGCAGAGGCCACTACAGAGTCATAGAAGGTCTTGAGCAGAGGCCTGCACACTCCAAAGGACCTCAGTCTCCTCAGGAGGTGGAGGCGACTTTGGCCCTTCTTTTACAGGGCGTTGGTGTTGTGGGACCAGTCCAGTTTATTGTTGAGGTGAACACCCAGGTACTTGAAACTGTCCACAGTCTCTATGTCCTGCCCCTGGATGTTCACCGGTGAGTGAGGTAGTGGTCTCCTCCTGAAGTCAATCACCAGCTCCTTTGTCTTACTGGTGTTAAGGCACAGGTGGTTGCGCCCACACCAGTCCACAAAGTCACTGCTGACCGAGCGGTACTCCAGCTCGTTCCCCTCAGACACACAGCCCACAATGGCCGAGTCGTCAGAGAACTTCTGGAGATGGCAGCTGTCCGTGTTATATGTGAAGTCCGAGGTGTATATGGTGAAGAGGAAGGGTGAGAGGACAGTTCCCTGGGGGGCCCCAGTGCTGCAGACTACCACCTCTGACTCACAGCCGCGCAGCCGCACGTACTGTGGACGGTCAGTGAGGTAGTCGATGGTCCAGGCAGCGAGATGTCCATCAACTCCCGCATCCTCCAGCTTCCCCCGCAGCAGCGCCGGCCTGATGGTGTTGAAGGCGCTGGAGAAGTCAAAGAACATGACTCTCACAGCACTCCCGGCAGTCTCTAGGTGGGTGAGCACCCGCTGCAGCAAGTAGATGACGGCGTCCTCTACTCCGACGTTTGGCTTGTAGGCAAACTGCAGCGGGTCCAGGGTGGGGCTCACCACATAGCGGAGGTGGCTGAGGATCACCCTCTCCATGGTCTTCATGAGGTGGGAGGTCAAGGCGACTGGTCTGTAGTGGGCCGGCTCCCTGGCGTTTGTTGTTTTGGGAACTGGGACCACACAGGAGGTCTTCCACGGGACAGGGACCTTCTCCAGGCTGAGGCTCAGGTTGAACATGTAGCAGAGAACCTCACAGAGCTGGTCTGCACATGTTCTCAGCAGCCTGGGGCAGATACCGTCAGGTCCTGTGGACTTCCACTGGTTGAGCCGCCTAAGTTCCCTCCTCACCTCGTCTGGTGTGATGGAGAGGGTGGAGGGGGGCTGGTGCTGGGTTGGGTCCGTGTGAAGGGGGAGGGGGATGTGGCCACTGGCCTGGGGAGGTGTGAAGAGGAGGAGGGAGTCGGCAGAGGGGCAGAGGGAGTGGGGGGGCGAGTCAAACCTGTTGAAGTAACAGTTTAATTCGTCCGCCCAGCGCTGATCACCATCAGCTGTCCCTCTGCCACTCTGTCCAAAACCAGACATGTTCCTCAGTCCTCTCCACACCGTATGTTACCCCGTATGTTGTTTTGGGCCAGCTGCTCTTCCATCTTCCTCCCGTAGTCCTTCTTAGCCCGTCGTATCCTCCATTGGAGCTCCCTCTGGACCCTTTTCTGCTCCTCTCTGTCCCCTGAGTTGAAAGCCCTTTTCTTCTGGTTCAAGAGGGCTTTAAGCTCAGGGGTGACCCAGGGGTGGTTGTTGGAGAAACACCGTACCCTCCTGGTTGGTACAGTGTTCTCCACACAGAAGTTAATGTAGTCCGTGATGCAATGGGTCAGGCCATTGATGTCATCTCCGTAAGAGCCGCTGAACATGTCCCAGTCAGTGTTCTGGAAACAGTCCCTCAGACTCTCACAGGCCTCCTGAGTCCAAAGCTTCACAGACCGCTTCTGCGCAGGTTCTCTTCACACCCTCGGTGTGTATTCGGGGAGCAGGTAAACCAGACAGTGGTCTGAGCGTCCGAGCGGGGGGAGGGGGGCGGAGGTGTAAGCGTCTTTGACATTTGAGTAAAAAAGGTCCAGAGTCTTATTGTCTCTCGTGGGGCACGTGATGTATTGCGTGAACGTGGTGAGAGTAGTGGATAGGGAGGTGTGGTTAAAGTCTCCCGTGATTAGAACGAGAGGTCCGTGAGGTCCGTGATTAGAATGAGAGGTCCGTCTGCAGTCTCGTCACTACAGTATGGAGCTGCTCGCATGCGGCCCCGCCATCCGCCGATGGAGGAATATAAACACAAAGTACGATGACATTTGAATATTCTCGTGGCAAATAGTAGGGCTGCATGCCCAGCGCAAGAAGTTCGATGTCCCGGGAGCACAGCTGATCTTTCACATGTACGTTCCCGGGATGACACCAGCGTTCATTAATAAAAACAAGCAGTCCACCTCCTCTTGTTTTTCCGCTTCCCAACACCGTCCGATCCGCACGCTTTGTGGTAAATCCATTCAGGGAGGGGGCTACTTTTTGTGACTAGTTGTTACTTGTAATATTTTGAAGTAACAATAAAGTAACTCTTAATTGATGGCCACAGGTGACAAGAATGAGTGTATATTTATTGTAGCAAAATCTTCAACCCAACAAAAAAAATGACATAATGCATTTCAACTTTCTTTTGCAGGCCATACATTTACTTGAATATGATTTGTATTGGTGTGAGAAGACCTGCTTTGTGTATTTGTGGACAAGAGACTGAAGAAGCAGCTTGGATGAGTTGCGAAACATACTCAAACAAACTTCCAGTTGTCCAGTTGACAAATTGAATTTCTCATTTTGACAAGGAAGACATCTGTGATTGTTTTTCTGTTGTGATGCTTCGCCCAATCAAATTCAAATAGTCGTCATAATGTTCTGCCTTTTCCTCCATCACTGATAAATGTGCAGAACTCACTTCAGCATTTTTTAAAGTAACAGGAAAGTAACATGTACTGGAACCTTTGGCTACTCCAATAGAATCCATGCTACCTGGTTCTAATATGAATTAAAGTGTGTGTGTGTGTGTGTGTCCTTATCAGAGGAAGTCTGATCACACAGATCAGAGCTGAGGGGAATCACAGATGCTAATAAAGCAGATGTCCGCTCTGTCTGTCACATTCCACCAGCCCAATAAAAACAAAGGCTTTCTTTATCCCCCAGGAGCACGGCCAACTCCTAATGACCCAAAGACTTAGATCTATGTAAACTAGAGGACAGACACAGTCAAACTAATGTGGATGTATAGGCCTATCATGACAACCACATTTTAAAATATATAAATTAGGGCTGTCAAACGATTAATTTTCTTGATCGCAACTAATCTCAGAAATTTCATAGTTAATCGCGATTAATCGTGATTTATTTTGCATGTTTAAAATTGATATCTTGCAGTAAGACCGTTCGAATCTAAAGTTAAACTCACAATGCAAAGTATTTCTCACCATTTTTTTTATTTCAAAAAAGTGCAGAGAAAGGAAAAAGTAACAATGAACCAGTAATAGTGCTTATTTTGAGAAATTGTAAATACATGATTGAAGCCCGCTCGAGCTGCCTACGGATGCGTAGAAGGAACAAAATACTAGCAAACTCAAAATAGCGCGTTTAACCGACAATGAGTTTAATTAATACAACCAAATGAGCTGCATATGGATGGTAGAATTGCGGAAAATGCTGGCAAACTCTGATCGCGATTAAAAAAATTGTTCGCGATCATAACTTACATTAATCTAATCGCGATTAACGCGTTAATATTCCCAGCCCTAATATAAATACATTATAATATTAAAACTAATTTATGTCACTGACACAATAACACTAGAGTGGGATTAGCCCCAATAAGACACAATTAAGCAGTGAGTCTGTATTTGTCATTAAAGTCATTCATTCAACCATCTACAACTCAAATCTAATGGTAGAACAGCAAAAAATACTAGTTTTTATGTATGTCACTAACTAAGCAATATAGGTTATTATAGCGATTCCCATGACTATAGAAATGCTGCACTTAAACAATGCGTATGAACTGCAAAATTGTTGTGCCTTCACACTTATGTGAAAGAATATGGAAAAAATACTATAATGAGCAGCTCACAATATCAATACTGTACCATAGAATTAAGTTTTGCAATATACGTGTATTTTGATATTTTAAGAACTACAGTGGGCACATGTTGCTTTCTGATGAATGAAGTGTTCGTAAATTGACGGATTTAGACTTTGCATGGTAAGGTAAAGAGACACTGAGCTTTTGAAAAGCACTAAATCAGTCTAATTTATTATTAGAGCAACAGTCCTCTGTTGTTACAACAACACCACAATTCAAATCAAAGTCATATTGAGTCCTTCAGGTAAATCATTTGCCTGAAGCCCAAGAATAGGGCTGTGTGTTTAGACTGAATCACTCCTTTAGTAATATAGTTGTAGTTACACATCTAAAGCCTTTCATCTAAAATGTTTAAGATGGAAACATAAAGTTCAGGAGTATTTCTGTGTGAGTCTAGAATCCACGAGCCATTGTGGTGCTGCACAGGCATTTATGATGACAGCAAACATAAGCTTTGTTCTGAGATGAAGGATCAGGGCTGAGACCAAGGGTCAAACAAACACCACACACTGACCAGGACCAGAGAGACTCTGGACATGACTGTGGACTACAGAGCAGGGGACATGTCTATAAAGCTCACATAATCAGAGGTGCACTTATATTTATGCAATTATATCACATCAAACATGGTCAAACACCAAACAATACTCTTACTTCAGTTTTTCAGTTTCAGTTTTTTTGTTCTTCCCACTGTGGAAAATGTAGGTGAGTGGTCAAAGGGTCACATTACTATTCAGTTTTGTATTGTCATAACTAGACTTTAAAGGTGCACTATGGAACCTTTCTAGTGAAGTACCAGCCACTTACTTATTGCCATAGAGATTTTAATTACTTTACCTGCCATCTCTTTTCTGCCATCTCCATAGACACAAGAAAGAGACACCAGCAGGCCAATATGTGTGGAGAGGCAAGCAATAAAAAAAAAAAAAAAAAACCTAAAATCTTGGATAAGAGTAATGACATATATACCATACATACCAGACAAAGCCATGACATAGTGGTGGACCTGCAACTGGAAAAGATACTGCACCTTTAAAGCAGAAACACTTCCTGGTTTCATCTGCTTTCTTCATTTTCATAGTGTATATTCTGTAAAGATTGTTTCTATTTGATTATTTTTTTTACATGCTTCTCTTTATCTTATTTATCTATTTTAATTTTTTGCATGCTCTTGGCATCCAGGGTGGGAAGTAAAGTAAGAATTTCATTGTACAGGGAAACATATTTCTTTACTGTGCATATGACAATAAAAGCTTTGAATCTTGAATCTGCGTAGAAAATAAAATTAAATGTTTGTCTGTTCCTAATCCCCACCCTGTTTTGTCTGTTTTGAATTGTGTTATCACGACCAGTCTAATAAGTTGACATAATAACACGTAGCCTGTGGAGTGATTTGAATGTGGTGACGTAAGAGCTGAGACTGCCCAGATTCAGTCTTATCTGTGAGCCTGCTCCTCCATCACCGCCCCTCTCTGCTCATATCACTGTGAAAACAAGTGCACTTCCTGCTCCACTACACCCATGGGACCTTGCTGACCACCCTCACGCTGAGACATCATATCTACACACGACACAAGGAGAGATAGAGCTGCAGGGAAAGTTACACAGTGTATCTTTAATTTAACACAGTATTCAATTCACCAATTTAACCTAAACATTACATACTAACTTTACATAGGATTTTAAAGGAGAATTAACGTTTTTTACAATCTGAGCCTTATTTCGGTAATAAAACAAGTTGTTTTACTCACCCATAGCACTTTGGTGTCATATGGAGCACTTCCGGAAAGGTTTTAGATTAGCGATTAGCGATTAGCGTTCTCGGGGCATAGAGCATGTAATATATGCCCCGAGCGGTCTCCAAATAACACAAACTTTAGCACTTTTCAAATCATAGAAGCTCGATGTCTTAGTCTACGCCTTCGTTTGAGTCAAAAGTGGCCTGTAATCCGAGATTTAGCCATAGTTTCGAGTAGATGAGGAGGCCAGTGCGCATGTGCGGAGTCAGTTTATTTCGCTCTCAGCTCCCGGGACCCAAACATGAAATACTCAAAACTATGGATAAATCTTGGATTACAGGCCACTTTTGACTCAAACGAAGGCGTAGACTAAGACCTTGAGCTTCTATGATCTGAAAAGTGCTAAAGTTTGTGTTATTTGGAGACCGCTCGGGGCATATATTACATGCTCTATGCCCCGAGAACGCTAATCGCTAATCAAAGTGCTCCATATGACACCAAAGTGCTATGGGTGAGTAAAACAACTTGTTTTGTTACTGAAATAAGGCTCAGATTGTAAAAAACATTAAAGGAAAAGTAACGTTTTTTACAATCTGAGCCTTATTTCGGTAATAAAACAAGTTGTTTTACTCACCCATAGTAATTTGGTGTCATATGGAGCACTTCCGGAGATGTTTTAGATTTGCAATCTCCATCATGTGAGTTCTCGGGGCACTTGTTTGCGGTCTCCAAATAACACAAACTTTAGCACTTTTCAAATCATAGAAGCCCGATGTCTTAGCCTACGATTTTGTGTGGTCAAAAGTGGCCTGTAATCCGAGATTTAGCCATAGTTTCGAGTAGATGAGGACGCCAGTGCGCATGTGCGGAGTGTGCTCTCAGCTTCCGGGACCCAAACATGAAACGCAAAGCTGTAAACTACGGATAAATCTCGGATTACAGGCCACTTTTGCTTCAAACGAAATCGTAGGCTAAGACATCGGGCTTCTATGATTTGAAAAGTGCTAAAGTTTGTGTTATTTGGAGCCCGCACAGGGCGTATTACATGCTTGAGGAATATATTATATGCCCCGAGCTATGGCTAGAAGTCGCGCTAGGCTAACCGCAAATCTTAAAACATCTCCAGAAGTGCTCCATATGACACCAAAGTGCTATGGGTGAGTAAAACAACTTGTTTTATTACCGAAATAAGGCTCAAATTGTAAAAAAAAACGTTACTTTTCCTTTAATTCTCCTTTAAGTCATTGCAAAATCGTTAGTTTTACTCTGGTAGCATGCTAAGACTTAAAAATACACTAAACAGCAATAATAAAGCATGAACAAAGACTTAATCCATAATGAACAGTTTATGAAGACTGATTCAGACTATAAGACCTGAGTTATTCTTTATAAACTATTTATTCGTTCTTCTATTTCTCCATGCTTTTTCAGGACTAGTTAATATGTCGTTATTGTGAAGTGTTCCTGATAAATATTGTAATGTGAGTCTTTATTAATGTTGCACAGCAAGACGTGAGTCCATCTGAGATACTCCTGCAGTACGGTTAATCAGGCAGACGGTCCAGTCATGTTGCAGCATTGAGCTTTGTGCTGAAGTCAAAGGTGAAGGAACCAAAACAAACATGGCGACGTCGACAGAGAGTACAGACTATTTAGTTTGTGAAAATGTGCAGAAGTTAAGAGCTTTGAACATTTGTGGAGAGAAAAATGGAACTGGATGTAACTAAAGTTTGACTGTTCTGCTTATTCTGCTGTTGTGACTTCAAACAGTCATCATAATGCTCTGTTTTCCTGATCATTTTTCAGTGAGAGCTGTTGCAGACCGATAATGTGAATTAAGTCCATTCACAGTGACACATATATGAGCCTGACTCCATGTTTTAAAGTGAGTGAGGGGCTGCAGACTCAGATGAATGGGGCATTGACGCTGCCACAGCACAATGGGCTGTATGTGTAAAGATCAGATTTCCGCCATGTTTGTTTTCTTTGCAGAAGGCGACGCTGAACAAAGAAAATATTTTCTTGCTTGTAGCCATCTGCTCATCTGCTCAGAGCGCAGGAATCCCCCAACTGTAAATACATGTGTTTGTTTTACGTTGGGAGGATGTCCTCAACAAATACAAAAAAAGAGTTTTGAATGTTAATAAAAGTAAATGCAGTTTTGACAGTCTTTGATCCAGCAGTTTGATCCGTCACCTCACGTGATCGGCTGTGAGCTGGGGACACGAGGACACTGGATTTGTTTTTTACTTACTGTACATACATTTATATAATTTATGTCTTATTTGACACCAGTATCTTGCTATATTTTAGAAATGTTATTAACATTTTTATTTTTTTTTACTCTTAAAGGAAAAGTAACGTTATTTTACAATCTGAGCCTTCTTTCGGTAATAAAACAAGTCGTTTGACTCACCCATAGCACGTTGGTGTCATTTGGAGCTGTTTGGTAAAAGTTATGTTGTAGCGTATCCGTTAGCGTGAGTACTCCGGGCATTACTTTGCGGTCTCCAAATAACACAAACTTTAGCACTTTTCAAATCATAGAAGCCCGATGTCTTAATCTACGATTTCGTTTGAAGCAAAAGTGGCCTGTAATCCGAGATTTATCCATAGTTTTCAGCTTTGCGTTTCATGTTTGGGTCCCGGGAGCTGAGAGCACAATCCGCGCATGCGCACTGGCGTCCTCATCTACTCGAAACTATGGCTAAATCTCGGATTACAGGCCACTTTTGCTTCAAACGATTTCTTACATTAAGACATCGGGCTTCTATGATTTGAAAAGTGCTAAAGTTTGTGTTATTTGGAGACCGCAAAGTAATGCCCCGAGTACTCACGCTAACGGATACGCTATAACATAACTTTTACCAAACAGCTCCAAATGACACCAAAGTGCTATGGGTGAGTCAAACGACTTGATTTATTACTGAAAGAAGGCTCAAATTGTAAAATAACGTTACTTTTCCTTTAATTATTGTAATAAATTGTGATGAGTGAGCTAGTCCAAGTCATTTCCCATGTGCATCAATAAAGTCTGTCTAAGTCTAAGTAAAGTCAGACTATTTTGGACATATTTCAGACCTGGATGTCTCATAAACTTAGACTTATAAACTTAAAATGATTCATGATTTTAATGGTATGACAATATGACATACTTCGTTTTCAAGAAATACATATTAACCCATTAATAACAGCAGATTAACAACAGTGTGCTGAAAAACATGCATTAAAATTATGGTAATACAGATGCCAATTTGAACTGCTCTGACTGGATAAGAAAACAGGAATGTACTTTAAAAATATGAAATAAAAACAAATAAATAATAACCTTATTCATTTTTTTAAAAAATAAATGAATGGTCACAGCAACTCAAATCAAGAATATGCAGTTTCACGAAACGAACTAAATGTAATTACTGACCTATAACTAACTACCGAATCAAACTACTACTACTGCTACTTCTACTACTCCTAACTATTACTTATTCATTTGCCCATGTTAAACAATATGAACAATTTGTACACGTTTTGGAAAGTTAAAGAACCTTTTCAAAACTACATGTGCCCACAGAGGTTAATACATGTACTATTAATAAAGTGCTTATCCTAATGTAATCCTATTTCGTAATCTGATTTGCCATGAACATTTTCTGTAAGTTATTGATTGCTTCAGACCAATAATCACCTTGTAATATCCACACAGTAGCATTGAACACATACGCGCACATGAGGCAGTGCTCTGTGTATGTTTGAATGGACACAATGAACCATGCTGACACTGGAAAATAATGTACTGCAGTTAGCAAAACGCACAAGCATAAAGCAACAACCCAATCTGAATCAGGCCTGAATGAAAACACAGCAGTCACATGACCAACTCGGCCAATGAGACATCGAAGAATACAATACAATAGGCTGGTTAAGGTGATGTAATAACTGTCTGTTGGAAAAAAAGTGTAGAAAAAAATCCACAAAAGAGCTGGGAATCACAAGGTCCCTCACAATTCAAGACAATATTATCACAATATGGCCACACATGTGATAACTGAGATACTACGTGATTTATTGCTGTTTTTTTAAAAGAACCAAACACAAATATTTCTTTGTTAAACCACTAGTTCACATTACAGTCTACTACAGCTACTACCACAGTCACAAAAAGATTGCTGAAAGATACCAAAAAAATACTCTGATGGTGTAGATAACTGCACAGCCAAATTTAGTACAGTAATCCCTCGTTTATCGCGGGGGTTAGGTTCCAGAAATAACCCGCAATACGTGAAATCCGCGAAGTAGGACAACTTTATATTTTACAATTATTCTACATGTTTTAAGGCTGTAAACACCTCACCACACACATTATACACTTTTCTCAGACTGGTATTAACATTTTCTCACATTTCTCTCTAGTTTAAACACTCAAACCTTCGTAGATTTACAACAAAATGTATTAATAGTGAAGCGGGGGGGGGGGGGGCACGTGCGCGGACATGTGCACATGGATATGCGTTGTTTTGGAACAACATATCCATGCCATGTGGTAAAGTCGAGTGGAAAGCGATCTGGATATCATTTTGGGCAAGACTCAAGCCACCGCTAACAGTGCCGAACTGGTTGACACGGTTCACTACTCCGAAGGCGCCTCTGAGCACCAGCCCTCACCACCCGACCAGGTACGAACACTTCAGCGAGGGGCTAGGTCTAAAGCCCCGATCAGCTTTACCATGAGGATTTTCCCCCACTAACCTGCGCTCACAAGGTTTGGTTGCATTTCACCCCGGCTCCAAAATCAGACCGCCCCGGAGTTCGGGGCATGGCTATCAATGCGTCGCCAATACTCCACAGCTCTCTAGGACGGGGTCGGGTTCATCCGCTAGGCGTGAGGGGGGAAGGCCTACTGTCCCCTCTCTGCGCGCGAGTCTAGTCTAGTCCCTTAGCCAATCAGGACGCAGGACACAATGTTACACTGTAAAAAAAACGTTACACTATAAAAAAAATTAAAAAAAAAAAAAATTTTGAAAAAAAAAATCTGCGAAACAGCGAGGCCGCAATAGAGCGAGGGTTCACTGTATCACGATATACTGATAGTATTTCAATATTTTTGCACACCCCTAACCCACAGTATGGCATTAAACCATCTATTTTCAATTTATTTACAGGTGTGCTTAAGAAAATGGAATGGAAAAATATGCTTAAATATAAGCAGGTCCTCACATATGACCCGTGTAACTTGGCTTGGTGGTGACAGCTGCTTGTCTCCATGGAGATAGACATGTTTAAACAACAAACACTGTTAACATGTCATTCAACTTTATCTACACTACAATATTCAGTTATACTCCAGAGTCTATTTTTAGGTCTATTTTTTAATTATTTAAGCCATTATTTATTATCTTGTTTTCTTGCATGCTACATTTTCCTGCTGTTCTTGATCTGTGCGTTGCAACACTGGAATTTCCCCACTGTGGGACTAATAAAGGCATATCTTATCTTATCTTAAAGCGTTCAAGATAAAGAAATAACTCCATGGAAAACAGCAGTTGGTGTAACCTAAAAAAGTTACACAGTGGATCTTTAAGTCTCCATTTCATTTATTTGATAACATTCTGTAAGTTGAATCATTTTCTCACAATAGTATCAAATATTGTGGTATTATTGAATCTTACATGCACAATTGTCGTTAGTTGATACATTTTATGCCACAAAATGAATCAATTGCAATAAGGTTGAACATTTGTAGGTTCTCAGTTATTGATTAATTCTTTCAAAAACAGATAAGAAATTGCCATAGAGCAGTGGTTCTTAACCTGTGTTCGATCGAACTCTAGGGGTTCGGTGAGTCAGTGTCAGGGGTTCGGCGGAGGTCAAGACACACACCCGACTCACATGATTGGTGATGACACGCCCCGCTTGTCCATCACCGGCTGCAGGTGATCACGATTTTGGTGTCGACAAATGGTAACGTATCCTGTTATTGCTAGGAAAGCCCTGGAAATTTTTATACCGTTTGTTACAACATATCTTTACGAGCAATCCTTTTCAAGGATGCTGGACATAAAAACGAAGAAAATGAACAGAATTTGCTGTGAAAATGACATGAGAATGGCACGTGCCAAGGTGAAGCATTTCTGAATTGGTTTCTCAAAGGCAACATCTGATTTACAGTAAATCTTCATTATTATTGTAGCCTGATGGATATTAGGTGATGGGTGTGTGTTAAAATGTTAAACATAATAAATAGCATAAATA
This sequence comes from Paratrypauchen microcephalus, assembly GCA_036785185.1. Lineage (NCBI taxonomy): Eukaryota > Metazoa > Chordata > Actinopteri > Gobiiformes > Gobiidae > Paratrypauchen > Paratrypauchen microcephalus. The sequence goes on from JAVJIX010000205.1 coordinate 1,263,468, forward strand.
CAATAAGTTAATTATTGGAATACATAAAGTTAAACATGAAAAACATTTCAGTGTGGTAGTTTTAAAAAGCTCATGTGTTTGTGAAAAGGTTTGTCATTTGTTGTGAGTTCATTGTGTTGGTTTTGTTCTTTGAACACAGCGACATTAAAGGAAAAGTAACGTTATTTTACAATCTGAGCCTTCTTTCGGTAATAAAACAAGTCGTTTGACTCACCCATATCACGTTCGTGTCATTTGGAGCTGTTTGAAGAAAGTTACGTTGTGGCGTTTCTGTTAGCATTTGTTAGCATTTGTATTCGGGGCATTACTTTGCGGTCTCCAAATAACACAAACTTTAGCACTTTTCAAATCATAGAAGCCCGATGTCTTAATGAAAAATTTCGTTTGAAGCAAAAGTGGCCTGTAATCCGAGGTTTATCCATAGTTTTCAGCTTTGCGTTTCCTATTTGGGTCCCCGGAGCAGTCCGCGCATGCGCACTGGCGTCCTCATCTACTCGAAACTATGGCTAAACCTCGGATTACAGGCCACTTTTGCTTCAAATGAAATTTTTCATTAAGACATCGGGCTTCTATGATTTGAAAAGTGCTAAAGTTTGTGTTATTTGGACACCGCAAAGTAATGCCCCGAGCAAATGATACAGCACCATGTTAACAGATACGGGATCATTAGTAGAACAGAACGGCTCAACATAAGTTCTGCGATACTGCTCCAATTGACAGAAAAATGCTATGGGTGAGTAAAACTACTTGTTTTATTGCCGAAAGAAGGCTCAGATTGTAAAAAAAACGTTAATTTGCCTTTAATGCACGGTTCATTTTGTGGCCCGGTAAAACATATACCTATGTGTTGAATTTGAAATTAAAAAAAAAAAAAAAATCATATTTTATTTTTCAGTAAAGAAGGGTTCGGTCAATGTGCAAATGAAACTGGTGGGGTTCAGAACCTCCAACCAGGTTAAGAACCACTGCCATAGAGCTATACAGACCCCTGCTCTCCATCTGAAATTATGACTTCATCAAATTCTAGAACATGGCAACAGCCAATCAGGGCATTGTTCTTTGGTTGAATGCACTGACCACAGTGGATTGTTTGGAGGGAGTGAGAAACAATGGAGTCAGGACAATAGCTGAAGATAGATTCTTTAAACATATTCTACAGAGATCAGCTGCTCAGTGTTAAACAGGCACAGAGGATTTGTACTCACGTATGAGGGATCAGACTAACAAGTGATACAGTGACTTTAAAACAATACAAAACAAACAGTTACTGGAAGTGCATATGGCAGGTTTGACTGTGAATTTCAGTAAAACATAGATAACATATTTGGGATTTTACACATTTTTTCGATTCTTTTAAAATTTTTGGTGAAGTTTATAATTTTACTTAAAGGAGAATTAATGTTTTTTACAATTTGCGCCTTATTTCGGTAATAAAACAAGTTGTTTTACTCACCCATAGCACTTTGGTGTCATATGGAGCACTTCCGGAGATGTTTTAGATTAGCGATATCCGTAATGCGAGTTCTCGGGGCACATGTTTGCGGTCTCCAAATAACACAAACTTTAGCACTTTTCAAATCATAGAAGCTCAATGTCTTAGTCTACGCTTTAGTTTGAGTCAAAAGTGGCCTGTAATCCGAGATTTATCCATAATTTACAGCTTTGCGTTTCATGTTAGGGTCCCGGGAGCTGAGAGTGAAATAAGCTGGCGTCCTCATCTACTCGAAACTATGGATAAATCTCGGATTACAGGCCACTTTTGACTCAAACGAAAGCGTAGACTAAGACATTGAGCTTCTATGATTTGAAAAGTGCTAAAGTTTGTGTTATTTGGAGACCGCAAACATGTGCCCCGAGAACTCACATTACGGAGATCGCAAATCTAAAACATCTCTGGAAGTGCTCCATATGACACCAAAGTGCTATGGGTGAGTAAAACAACTTGTTTTATTACCGAAATAAGGCTCAGATTGTAAAAAAACGTTAAGTCTCCTTTAATAGTTGGAAACAGGTAGCTGATATGACATAGAGATTATTCCATAACTGTTAAGTTATTGTTACGACTAATGAGAATCGATAGCGCCAACAAGAATAACAACAAACTGGAATTAGTAAAAGTAGTAATACAAATAATTACTAAAATAGTATTTGGTACAACTACTTAAAGGTGCACTGCATAATTTTTCTTGTAGAGGGTACGTCACCTGCTTGTCTCCAGGGTGATGTTATGGATTTATCCGGAATGAAATCTATTACCTTGGAGCCAAACCAGGGCAAGTTACAGGTCTGATCTGTGGAGAGGTGACCCTTCTCACAGTAAGAATGCATGTTTTTCAAGATTTTTTTTAGCAATAAAAAAAAAAAATCAATGCAAAATAGATACGTTTAATGACATACTGTTACATAATGAGCTTTTAACCATGTTAGAATGCTGTTACCTCCCCAAGAACAGACCTGGAGTTGTGTTTTGTTTCATTCACACATATTTGAGTAACACTTTATTATTAGTCTGTCTACATCTCCAAAGCTCAAAATGCTCTAACCCACCTTGTGATGTCATGAAGCGATAATTTTTAAGTTGAGAGCTACTGTTTACCTTTTGTTTAGTACAAAACACAGCCTAAATATGCAGGGATTGTGTGAGTGAACCAAAAAAAAAGTATGTTTTTGATGAGAAAATGCAATAATATGACCCCTTTAATGTAATCCATTCAAAGTACTGTTAGATCAGATTATATTTACTCAAATACACGTGACAAGAATGAAGTGGTAAAATATTCTAAGAAGTACAATTGCTTCTGAGAGAGCCTTGCATAAACAGCAGCATTCCAGCGTCACTTAAAGCATGTTTATGGGGCTTTTCTGTGGACGCTAGCTGCCCATCTCCTTTGACACAGTTTAACATGGATTAGGCCTGCTTCAGCACACTTTCATTCTCCCATATTTCACAAAGCAGTATATCTCACAGCTTTCTACTGAGATTATACTGAAACTATAGTGACACATGTGATCTACTAGTATGTGAATAGTTTTACATAACACCGTTTTTATATAAAGCTCACTTTTCTCTCAACTCAACTAAAGGGCCCAAATTATGCTGTTTTCTCACCTATGTTAACACAAACAAACCTGGAGTTGTGTTTTGTTTTATTCACACATGTTTAATGCACAAACCCTGCAGATTTATTTATATTAATAGCGCTTTTTAGTCCAAGTGAATATTTTTGGCAGCCTGAAACCAGCACTTTTAGTAATATACCTCACTCCCTTGTATGACCCACACTCCCTTGTCTTCAAATGGACATTTTTACAGGCTCTGGTGCTCTGTCCATCAGCTCTGAATCATTTTTCTCCCCCCGAGGAGCTTTTCAAACTTAAAGCAACAACCGCAACAAAAGAACTGTCAGCGAGGTGCTTCCTGATAACCCAGGAATGACAAAAAGAGGCAAACACCAGCACACACATGGACAGAGGAGGGAGAGGGAGAAAGGAGGAGGGAGGAAGAGGGGAGGGAGAGAGGAGAAGGGAAAGAGGTAGAGAGGAGGAGGTAGAGAAGAAGAGAGAAAGGGCATCAACTGAAGAGTATAGCATAAAAGAGTAAAACCTTACAGAAGGGATGCATGAGAGAGAGAGGGAAGGAGGGAGGGAGGAAGAGTTATAGGGAGGAGGGAGAGAGGGGGTAGGGAGGGAGAAGGGGAGGAAGGGAGAGAGGGGGGAGAATAACACTGACTGAATAACACTAAGACTGAAACAATAAATTATGACTTTGTATTTTTGTTCTACTTGCTGGAGGCGTTACAGCAGATTTTTATTATCTTAAAAACCAAAAAGAGAAAAGAAGGAAGACAGAGAGAGGAGAAGAGAGGAGTGAGATGAAGAGGGAGGGAGCTGTAGAGAAGAGGGAGGAAGAAAGGGAGGATGGGGAGCTATTAAGATTAAGATAAGACTGAAACACTGAATAGTGGACTTACTATTTTTGTGCTACTGGTTAAAGTGACTCTAGATGATTTTTACTTTTATTGAAAAAAAAAGAAGTGAAAAACAGAAAGGAGGGAAGAGGGAGAGGGTGATAGAAGGAGAGGGGAGAGAGGGAGAGGGGGAGGAAGGGTGAGAGAGAGAAAGGGAGGGAATGGGAGGGGGAGGGAGGGAGAGAGAGAGAACAAGCAAAACTGTAAATTAAAGGTCCTATTTTACACAAAGTGTGAGATTTAAGCCATGTTATAATGCTGTTACCTCACCAAAATCTGGCGTTGTGTTTTATTATTAACCTGTTTACACCTTGTGATGTCATGTAGTGGTAGTTTTCAGCAGAAGTTAACAGCTTCTTTTTACCTCTACAGTAGCTCAGTAAAGATTGGCAGTTTCAACGGTGAAATTATTCAAATAATTCTAGTGAAGGTGTATGGAGTTTAAACACACAGTGAAACACTTCCTGTATTACCACATGACATCACAGGGTGGAACAGAGTGTTTTCAGTTTGAGAGAAAAACTCTAAAAGCCTAAATCTGCACGGTTTGTGTGTTAAACATGTGTGAATGAAACGAAACACAACTCCAGGTCTTTTTGTGATGAGGAAACAACATTATGACACAGATCAGAAAACAGTGTAATATGGGCCCTTAAAGGAGAATTAAATGTTTGGTTTTTTTACAATCTGAGCCTTATTTTGGTAATAAAACAAGTTGTTTTACTCACCCATAGCACTTTGGTGTCATATGGAGCACTTCCAGAGATGTTTTAGATTAGCGATTAGCGATTAGTGATTAGCGTTCTCGGGGCATAGAGCATGTAATATATGCCCCGAGCGGTCTCCAAATAACACAAACTTTAGCACTTTTCAAATCATAGAAGCTCAATGTCTTAGTCTACACTTTTGTTTGAGTCAAAAGTGGCCTGTAATCCGAGATTTGTCCATAATTTACAGCTTTGCGTTTCATGTTTGGGTCCTGAGAGCTGAGAGCGAAATAAACTGTGACTCCGCACATGCGCACTGGCGTCCTCATCTACTCGAAACTATGGCTAAATCTCGGATTACAGGCCACTTTTGACTCAAACAAAGGCGTAGACTAAGACATTGAGCTTCTATGATTTGAAAAGTGCTCAAGTTTGTGTTATTTGGAGACCGCTCGGGGCATATATTACATGCTCTATGCCCCGAGAACACTAATCGCTAATCGCTAATCGCTAATCGCTAATCTAAAACATCTCTGGAAGTGCTCCATATGACACCAAAGTGCTATGGGTGAGTAAAACAACTTGTTTTATTACTGAAATAAGGCTCAGATTGTAAAAAAAACGTTAATTCTCTTTTAAAGGAAAAAATAGTCGTCATTAAACCTACCTGCAGTTGTATTTCCTGTTTCTGAGTTTTCAGTCAGCGATCATCTTGAGAAGTCCAAAAGATAAGAGCCATTTGGCGTCAAGCCCTGAAAAACAACAATGATTAGAAGCAAATTTAACCTGCGAGTAAATAGCTTTAGTTACGCCTATTGACTTAAATCACAAAAGTTTTCACAAATGACCACAATTCATTCGCAAACACTAATTAAGGCCTCTTTATCTCTGATCCGATATTTCCATAACACTGATTGCTTTAGGTCTGTCTGCAAACAAAATACAAACAGAATCACTTAAGATGTCAATAGTGTCACAACAAAGAAGATGCAATGGGAAACACGTCAATACAGTGACAGTTTATTTCATTACAGCCATTTGGAGACACTGGCCAATAAAGCAAAGCAATAATCTTAAAAATAAAATAAAATAAAATAAAACAGAAAAAAATAAAAAATAAAAGTTTCAAGACTTGCTGGGAGCCAATCAGCCACTTGGTAACTACAACAATCCAGATGTTATTTTAATGAAAGGTGCATTATGTAACATTTCTAGAGAGGGAGGAGGGGCAAGGGAAAGAAAGACAGAAATAGAAGTAGAAGAGAGAGAGAGAGAGAGAGAGAGAGAGAGAGAGAGAGAGAGAGAAGATGAGGGAAAAAGAGAGAAAGGGAAGAGAATGTGTGTGGGGGGGTAGAGTAAGTGGGAAAAAGACAGATGTAGCGAGAGAGAGGAAAGAGAGAAAGAAGGGGAAGAGATTGAGAGAGAGGGAGAAAGAGAGAGAAGGGAAGAGAGTAAAGGGGAACAAGACAGATGTAGAGAGAGAGGAAAGAGAAAAAATGGGAAGAGATTGAGAGAGAAGGAGAAAGAGAGAGAAGGGAAGAGAGTAAATGGGAAAAAGACAGATGTAGAGAGAGGAAAGAGAGAAAGAAGGAAGAGATTGAGAGAGAAGGGAAGAGAGTAAGTGGGAAAAAGACAGATGTAGAGAGAGAGAGGAAAGAGAAAAAAGGGGAAGAGATTGAGAGAGAGGGAGAAAGAGAGAAAGAAGGGGAAGAGAGGGAGAAAGAGAGAGAAGGGAAGAGAGTAAGTGGGAAAAAACATGTAGAGAGAGAGGAAAGAGAAAAAGAAGGGGAAGTGAGTGAGAGAGGGAGAAAGAGAGGGAAGGGAAGAGAGTAAGTGGGAAAAGACAGATGTAGAGAGAGAGGAAAGAGAGAAAGAAGGGGAAGAGATTGACAGAGGGAGAAAGAGAGAGAAGGGAAGAGAGTAAATGGGAAAAAGACAGATGTAGAGAGAGAGGAAAGAGAGAAAGAAGGGGAAGTGAGTGAGAGAGGGAGAAAGAGAGAAGGGAAGAGAGTAAATGGGAAAAAAGACAGATGTAGAGAGAGAGAGGAAAGAGGGAAAGAAGGGAGAGAGTGAGAGATGGAGAAAGAGAGAGAAGGGAAGAGAGTAAGTGGGAAAAAGACAGATGTAGAGAGAGAGGAAAGAGAGAAAGAAGGGGAAGAGAGTGAGAGAGGGAGAAAGAGAGAGAAGGGAAGAGAGTAAATGGGAAAAAGACAGATGTAGAGAGAGAGAGGAACGAGAGAAAGGGGAAGAGAGTAAGAGAGGAAGAAAGAGAGAGAAGGGAAGAGAGTAAGTGGGAAAAAGACAGATGTAGAGAGAGAGGAAAGAGAGAAAGAAGGGGAAGAGATTGAGAGAGAGGGAGAAAGAGAGGAAGAAGGGGAAGAGATTGAGAGAGAGGGAGAAAGAGAGAGAAGGGAAGAGAGAAAGAAGGGGAAGAGAGTGAGAGAGGGAGAAAGAGAGAGAAGGGAAGAGAGTAAGTGGGAAAAAGACAGATGTAGAGAGAGAGGAAAGAGAGAAAGAAGGGGAAGTGAGTGAGAGAGGGAGAAAGAGAGAGAAGGGAAGAGAGTAAATGGGAAAAGGACAGATGTAGAGAGAGAGGAAAGAGAGAAAGAAGGGGAAGAGATTGAGAGAGAGGGAGAAAGAGAGAAAGAAGGGGAAGAGATTGAGAGAGAGGGAGAAAGAGAGAGAAGGGAAGAGAGAAAGAAGGGGAAGAGAGTGAGAGAGAGGGAGAAAGAGAGAAGGGAAGAGAGTAAGTGGGAAAAAGACAGATGTAGAGAGAGAGGAAAGAGAGAAAGAAGGGGAAGTGAGTGAGAGAGGGAGAAAGAGAGAAGGGAAGAGAGTAAATGAGAAAAAGACAGATGTAGAGAGAGAGGAAAGAGAGAAAGAAGGGGAAGAGAGTGAGAGAGGGAGAAAGAGAGAAGGGAAGAGAGTAAATGGGAACAAGACAGACGTAGAGAGAGAGGAAGAGAGAAAGAAGGGGAAGAGAGTGAGAGAGGGAGAAAGAGAGAGAAGGGAAGAGAGTAAATGGGAAAAGGACAGATGTAGAGAGAGAGGAAAGAGAGAAAGAAGGGGAAGAGATTGAGAGAGAGGGAGAAAGAGAGAAAGAAGGGGAAGAGATTGAGAGAGAGGGAGAAAGAGAGAGAAGGGAAGAGAGAAAGAAGGGGAAGAGAGTGAGAGAGAGGGAGAAAGAGAGAAGGGAAGAGAGTAAGTGGGAAAAAGACAGATGTAGAGAGAGAGGAAAGAGAGAAAGAAGGGGAAGTGAGTGAGAGAGGGAGAAAGAGAGAAGGGAAGAGAGTAAATGGGAAAAAGACAGATGTAGAGAGAGAGGAAAGAGAGAAAGAAGGGGAAGAGAGTGAGAGAGGGAGAAAGAGAGAGAAGGGAAGAGAGTAAATGGGAACAAGACAGATGTAGAGAGAGGAAAGAGAGAAATAAGGGAAGTGAGTGAGAGAGGGAGAAAGAGAGAAGGGAAGAGAGTAAATGGGAAAAAGACAGATGTAGAGAGAGAGAGGAAAGAGCGAAAGAAGGGGAAGTGAGTGAGAGAGGGAGAAAGAGAGAAGGGAAGAGAGTAAATGGGAAAAAGACAGATGTAGAGAGAGAGGAAAGAGAGAAAGAAGGGGAAGAGAGTGAGAGAGGGAGAAAGAGAGAGAGAAGGGAAGAGAGTAAATGGGAACAAGACAGATGTAGAGAGAGAGGAAAGAGAGAAAGAAGGGGAAGAGAGTGAGAGAGGGAGAAAGAGAGATAAGGGAAGAGAGTAAGTGGGAAAAAGACAGATGTAGAGAGAGAGGAAAGAGAGAAAGAAGGGGAAGAGAGTGAGAGAGGGAGAAAGAGAGAAGGGAAGAGAGTAAATGGGAAAAAGACAGATGTAGAGAGAGAGGAAAGAGAGAAAGAAGGGGAAGAGAGTAAGAGAGGGAGAAAGAGAGAGAAGGGAAGAGAGTAAGTGGGAAAAAGACAGATGTAGAGAGAGAGGAAAGAGAGAAAGAAGGGGAAGTGAGTGAGAGAGGGAGAAAGAGAGAGAAGGGAAGAGAGTAAATGGGAAAAAGACAGATGTAGAGAGAGAGGAAAGAGAGAAAGAAGGGGAAGAGAGTGAGAGAGGGAGAAAGAGAGAGAGAAGGGAAGAGAGTAAATGGGAAAAAGACAGATGTAGAGAGAGAGGAAAGAGAGAAAGAAGGGGAAGAGAGTGAGAGAGGGAGAAAGAGAGAGAAGGGAAGAGAGTAAGTGGGAAAAAGACAGATGTAGAGAGAGAGGAAAGAGAGAAAGAAGGGGAAGTGAGTGAGAGAGGGAGAAAGAGAGAAGGGAAGAGAGTAAATGGGAAAAAGACAGATGTAGAGAGAGAGGAAAGAGAGAAAGAAGGGGAAGAGAGTGAGAGAGGGAGAAAGAGAGAGAAGGGAAGAGAGTAAGTTGGAAAAAGACAGATGTAGAGAGAGAGGAAAGAGAGAAAGAAGGGGAAGAGATTGAGAGAGAGGGAGAAAGAGAGAGAAGGGAAGAGAGTAAGTGGGAAAAAGACAGATGTAGAGAGAGAGGAAAGAGAGAAAGAAGAGGAAGAGAGTGACAGAGGGAGAAAGAGAGAGAAGGGAAGAGAGTAAGTGGGAAAAAGACAGATGTAGAGAGAGAGAGGAAAGAGAGAAAGAAGGGGAAGAGATTGAGAGAGAGGGAGAAAGAGAGAGAAGGGAAGAGAGTAAATGGGAACAAGACAGATGTAGAGAGAGAGGAAAGAGAGAAAGAAGGGGAAGAGAGTGAGAGAGGGAGAAAGAGAGAGAAGCGAAGAGAGTAAATGGGAAAAAGACAGATGTAGAGAGAGAGAGGAAAGAGGGAAAGAAGGGGAAGAGAGGGAGAAAGAGAGAGAAGGGAAGAGAGTAAATGGGAACAAGACAGATGTAGAGAGAGAGGAAAGAGAGAAAGAAGGGGAAGAGATTGACAGAGGGAGAAAGAGAGAGAAGGGAAGAGAGTAAATGGGAAAAAGACAGATGTAGAGAGAGAGAGGAAAGAGGGAAAGAAGGGAGAGAGTGAGAGATGGAGAAAGAGAGAGAAGGGAAGAGAGTAAGTGGGAAAAAGACAGATGTAGAGAGAGAGGAAAGAGAGAAAGAAGGGGAAGAGAGTGAGAGAGGGAGAAAGAGAGAAGAGAAAAGAGTAAGTGGGAAAAAGACAGATCTAGAGAGAGAGGAAAGAGAGAAAGAAGGGGAAGAGAGTGAGAGAGGGAGAAAGAGAGAGAAGGGAAGAGAGTAAATGGGAACAAGACAGATGTAGAGAGAGAGGAAAGAGAGAAAGAAGGGGAAGAGAGTGAGAGAGGGAGAAAGAGAGAGAGGGGAAGAGAGTAAGTGGGAAAAAGACAGAAATAGAGAGAGAGGAAAGAGAGAAAGAAGGGGAAGAGAGTGAGAGAGGGAGAAAGAGAGAGAAGGGAAGAGAGTAAATGGGAACAAGACAGATGTAGAGAGAGAGGAAAGAGAGAAAGAAGGGGAAGAGAGTGAGAGAGGGAGAAAGAGAGAGAAGGGAAGAGAGTAAATGGGAACAAGACAGATGTAGAGAGAGAGGAAAGAGAGAAAGAAGGGGAAGAGATTGAGAGAGGGAGAAAGAGAGAGAAGGGAAGACAGTAAAAGGGAAAAAGACAGATTAGAGAGAGAGAGGAAAGAGGGAAAAGAAGGGGAAGAGAGGGAGAAAGAGAGAGAAGGGAAGAGAGTAAGTGGGAAAAAGACAGATGTAGAGAGAGAGAGGAAAGAGAGAAAGAAGGGGAAGAGAGTGAGAGAGGGAGAAAGAGAGAAAAGGGAAGAGAGTAAATGGGAACAAGAGAGATGTATGTAGATGTACTCAAATATACATTCTGAAAATAATCAATATTCAGAACGAGAGAGGGTAGAGAAAGAAAGAAAGAAGCAGAGAGAGAAGGTGTGTGTGAGAAAACTGCATGAGTAACAGAGCAGAAAGAGAGAGAGAAAGGAAACAGAGAGGAGAGAGGGAGGGAGAAAGAGTGAAAAAGAGAGGAGGAGGAAAGAAGGAGGGGTCTGTCTGGACTATTTACTAGCAGTGCTGACGAACAGAATGAAGTGTAATAGTAGATTCATTAAGGGCCGTTTTACAGCCCTCTGAAGACTTCACACGTTTTAAAGGGACGGGCCCCTCTCAGCTTAAAGCAAGTGTGCCCCCTGTACACTGCAAAAAACACACACACACAATTAGCGTGTAAAATAAAACTCGTCTATTCATTTGCTTTCATTCATTCAGACTAGTTGTATGTACTGTATTTACTAATTAGACTCAAATAAGAAAATAACCAAAATGGAGATGGGTGCACTATGTAACTTTTCCGGTAGGTCTGCTGTCTGCCGTCGCCATGGAGATCCAATCCAATCCAACTTTATTTCTATAGCACATTTTATAAACAGAGACAGTTTCCAAAGTGCTGCACACAAAATCAATAGAACTTAATAAAAACATTACTAAAATAGCAATAAATAAAGTGATAATAATAAAATAACTAAAAACAAAAGCAATTTATAAAAAACACAGAGGACCACACAACTCACGCGGTATTAAAAGCCAGAGAATAAAAGTGGGCCTTAAGACGAGACTTAAGGGGGCTGTTTTGACATGAGGGGGCAGAACGTTCCATAACTTAGGGCCAACCACAGAGAAAGCCCTGTCCCCCCGAGTTTTAAGTCTGTAGTCTTAGGGCCCACGAGCTGGAGCTGGCCCTCTGACCTCAGAGCACCGGTCTGTAGATTTGGATGAGGTCAGAGATGTATTTTGGGGCCAGTCCATTCAAAGCTTTAAAAACAAACAATAACATCTTAAAATCGATCCTAAAACGAACAGGAAACCAGTGCAAAGACGCAAGAATAGGGGAGATGTGTTCATATTTCTTCCATCCTGTTAAAAGGCGGGCAGCAGCATTCTGGACTAACTGCAGTCGATAAAGTGCGTTTTGATTCATTCCAGAATAAAGTGCGTTGCAGTAGTCCAGACGAGAAGAAATAAAAGCATGCATGACGCGCTCAAAATCTGAAAAGGATAAAAAAGATTTAATTATGGCTAAAAGACGAAGGTGATAAAAACTAGATTTCACGACCGCATTAACTTGTTTATCACGTTTAAAGTCCATAATGACGCCAAGGTTGGTGGCTGTTGATTTTGTGATGTTATCGACTGCACAGGAAAATTCCACAGTATGTCATAAAAGTGCAATGTAAAATAACAAATTAATATGTGAATAGTTTACATAGACAGCCAAATTAATTTCATTTTAAAGGCACATTATATCATTTTTATGACAGAGTGCATAGTTGAGTTACGCATCAGAACTGTGGAGAGGAGACCGTGCTCACAGTAAAAACTCATGCACTGTACAGTGGTACCTCACCTTACGAAAGACCCAACAAACGAAAATTTCAAGTTACGAAAAGCCGAAAAATTTTGGTCTCTAGATACGAAAGAAAATTCAAGTTATGAAAGCCGAAATCTCAAAAATTCAAATATTAATACGCTTTTCTCAGACTGAATTTAAACTTTTCTCACATTTCTCTCTTGTTTAAACACTCAAACTTTCATAGATTTTCAACAAAATTATTAATAGTGAAGTGTGGGGGGAAGGGGGAGGGGGGCGAAAACTGCGCGCGGACACGTGTGATAGCGCAGCATGACCCGGCGCAGGGCTGCCAGCAGGTCTAGACCTGGACTAAACCAGGACTGGACCAGGACTAAACCTGGACTAAAGCAGGACTAAACCTGGACTAAACCTGGACTAGACCAGGTGGATTAAAGCGCTGCATCGGAACGGAAACCAGGTCAATTTCCTGGTTTCGTTCCGAGTCACGGCTGAGGCGAGCAGCGAGGAGGACCGCACGCAGTCTGAGCGCATGAACGAACGCATGCAAGAGCCGCGGTGGTCTAGACCAGGTCTAGAGGAGGTCTAGAGGAGGTCTAGAGGAGGTCTAGAGGAGGTACGGTTTGAGCACGGGTCTCGTTCATGCTCAGACTGCGTGCGGTCCCCCTCGCTGCTCGCCTCAGCCGTGACTCGAAACGAAACCAGGAAATAGACCCGCGCGCGGCGCTTTAATCCACCTGGTCCAGTCCTGGTCCAGTCCTGGTCCAGTCCTGGTCCAGTCCTGGTCCAGTCCTGGTCCAGTCCTGGTCCAGTCCTGGTCCAGTCCTGGTCCAGTCCTGGTTTAGTCCAGGTTTAGTCCAGGTTTAGACCTTGGTCTACAGTCTCTATGCAAAACACAATGTTACGCTATAAAAAAAGTTACACTATAAAAAAAAACTTGGATCGGGGCTTTGGAACGAATCAGGCTTTTTCCATTGAAATAGCTACTCAACTTACGAAAAATTCACATTACGAAACCACTTCTGGAACAAATTAATTTCGTAAGGTGAGGTACCACTGTATTTGTACGAATTTTTGAGAAATAGAACACCTTAACTGAACACCATAAAACACCATAACTGAATATATGCCCAACTGGCCATTATAATATACTGTATATATCATACTGTGGAATAATGCAGGCAAAGCATCTCCATGGAGATGGGTGGGTAGCGAGCCCTTCACTAGAAAAGTTCCATAGTGCACTTTTTGATAAATTTATTCTTACTGTTCTGTTTAACTGCGATTCTGCTTCTACTTTTCTCTTACAATTAAATATTAAATAAAGGTTGTCAAATCCCAACTCAAAAGCAAGCAATATATTAAATTCAAATACAAATCAAAACTACTTAAAACAAGATTATATACTAAAATGAATCAGATATACTCTTTTTCAGTCTATTTCGCAATCTATCTTATGGCAGTTGTCGTGATCTCACCTCTGCCTCTGGATGGCTGCTGATTTAATTCTATCTAATCTAAAACTACTCAAAACAAGTTTAAAATGAAGAATTCAAGTTATTACTAATATGAGACATTCATAAAACCAGATTAAAGGGTATTTATTAAGCTATTTTCTAAGCAAACACATACCAGGAGTAATGTTTTGTTTCATTCACATGTTTAACACAAACCCTGCATATTTAGGCTGAGTGATGTCATGGGGTAATGCAGGAAGTGCTCCACTGTGTTTTTAAACTTCACTAAACACCTCCACTAGAATCATTTGGATGATTTCGGCCAATCTCTACTGAACAGACGGTAAAAGGTAGCTGCTTGAAAACTACTACTTCATCACCAGGAGGAACAGAGCATTTTGAACAGATGAATAATAAAGAGTTACTCAAACATGTGTGAATGAAACAAAACACAACTCCAGCTGTTTTTGAGGAGGTAACATTATAACTTGGTATAAAGTAAATTTTAATAATTCAGAACCTTTAACATTCTAAATAGCCTACATATTATTACTATAACACTATAATACTACAATAGTATTGATACTTAGCAGCTGAAGTCATCAACATTCTGTGGGGTGTGATGCCAGCTGTAGGCACTGTTCTATCTGAAGCTATGTTAATCAAGTTTAATCATTCAAACAAGTCTCAGATAAAATAAAAAAATAAAAAATAAAACAGGACCAGAGTTTAAATTCATTTTGTATGTTTTCTTAAGTTTTTAGACAATCTTTAAAACTTTTTGACAGCATTTGCCAATATGGGCATTGTGTCACCATAGTAACTCCTGAACGTTTCACCCCAGACGTACGTAATACCATGTAGAAGACCCCCCAGTGTAATAGTTTTGCAGTTGCCTCGCTCTCACCTCTCCCTCTGTGCTTTGGGGCTTGTCTTTGGTTTTTCTCTGGGGCAGCTGCGGTGGAAATAGCCCCTGTTTTGGAGGGGGAGGGGGGCAGTTGTTTATGGCCCCATTCAAAGAAATCTCAAACACAGGAAGGAAGGAACTGCCCAAGTGCCATACTGTATCAGAAGTCCCTTTAAAACCACTGGGAAGACATAAATAAACAATAGCCTGTGATAATATAAGGCAGTGATTACAAGAATATGCAAGTGTGATAATCAAGAAATGACCGCAATAACATTCGAAGGCCCATATAAGGCTATTTTCTGATCTATGCTATAATGGTGTTTCCTCATCACAAACAGACCTGGAGTTGTGTTTTGATTCATTCACATGTTTAACACACAAATCCTGCATATTTAGGCTGAGACTGAAAACACACGAAATGCCAAAGTATGAACAAAAGCATAGGACAATAAAAATGACTTGACTAAAAATAAAAAATCAGGCATATGGTTGTCTGAAAACACTGCTTATGTAGTAGTCAGTGATCATCGTAGGTGTTTTTAATGGAGAGGTCTACAACCAATCCTCTGTCAGTAAACACAAGTATTTTGGAGCAGATTTTAGAATTTGGCAGAAGAAATTTTCCAATATTTTTATCAAGGAAATTATCAGGCAATGAAAAGTTTTCTTAGGACACTAGACACTCAAAATGCAGCTTAATTTTAAAGCATTAGGTCAGTTCCACACAGGCTTATGAATCAACGAATAAGAGTGAATGAAAAATGACCTCTCTAGCCTGTAAAGTACGAGCAGTCAAACCAAAATCAAAATTTGAGTGGACGCAATTAGCAAATCGCAAAGACGGACATTTCTGAAGGACCATACCTCAAACAACAAAATCTCCTGTCTTATTCTGCGTAAAAACTGTAAACTCTGTTCTGAAAGGTGATTCTTATATTAGTTTGCCCATTCATATTTGAGTATTTTATCTCAATTCCTCTAAATGCGTTTAAAAGGTGAAATTTGAACAGAATCCTATTATTGGAAAAGAAATCAAAAATCGCATTGCAATTTTGGTCAGATCAAATCACACTTCGATATTTAGCCCAACTGTATAGCACAATAATTTTACATTTTGTGAGTTAAAACTAATATGAAATCATAATTGTCTTGTCCACTGTGAGTCAGAGAAACGCTATTATGAGCTGAGGGCCAAATCGATAACAGAGTCTTCCTATTCAAGGTACGTCTTTGACTTGTGCTAAACTAAGTGCTGCAGACCGCATGTCAAAAGTGCCCATAGTTATGCCCTTATAGACATAAACATACAGCTAAAAGCACTTTATTGGAAAATCTATACACAAACCAAATAGGCTTTTAAAATGCTGGACCTTGGTGTTCTCGTATGGAGCTATTGACTTCAGCTAAAAAAAAAAATTAAGAGTTAAAAGTCGTGTATGTAGGATTGTTCTGGTCAGGCTTCCGCCATCTGCTCGTCTCCATAGTGATTGGTTTGGCTGAAATAACCCACAGTATAGCATTAACCCTATCTAGCACATATTGCATTATAGATGTTTACAGTGCTCAAAAATACCTTAAAAAACCCACGTTCTCGCTGTGAGCCGGGTCGCCTCTCTGCAGATCTGACTTGTAACCTGGCTTGATGGCAGCACTTGCTTGTCTCTACGGAGATAAGGTATATTTAATGACATACTGTGGAACATTCTAGTGCAATATATATATCATCGCCATGGAAACAGGCAGATGATGGACCCGCCAAGAAAGTTACACACAACTAACTCCTCAACATATGAAGTAAACATTTAAAATTTTACCGATAAGAATTGTAATGATGATTTATTCCCACGTTCAGGCTATTTGTTTGGCACTTTAGGTTGCGAGATTTAATGACTAAAATCCAGCTGTAATAATAAATCTAAAACCTCTCTTTGATATGACATGTCCTTTAGTATAAATGGTGATTATACTCCATTTTTAAACCAAGAGAAGCAGACATAACCTTTATAATTCCAAGATGGACATACTTGACTTATTGACTAGTATTTATCTCTCAACAAGTATAATTTCATTTACTTCCATAATCTACAATACTGTCTTTTTTTTCTTTCTAGGAAGAACAAATTGTCTTTTTCACCAATGCCATTTTGTAACTATATTTGTACATAAAACAAATACTGAAATATAACATTCTTAATTCAAACTCTAACCCACTGACTCATTGGTACTATTGGTACTACAGCTGCGCACAAACAGTGAGAGATACAGGACTACATTCATACCCTTATACCCTTATGTAACAGATAATACTCCCTACAACTGTATACAACTGGTACTGTACATCTTATTTGATATTGTATTTTATATTAGACTGCTACTTTTCTATTTAAATCTGATTTGTACATATATATTTTATTTATCATTATTTTTATGTAAATAATTATGTCTCATCCGACACAGGTCTATTGATCTATGGATGCTATTCCATCTATTTTTTTTCTTTTTACCTTCTGTTATACATTATATATTATATTTGATGAGTGAGCTACTGTACCCAAAACAATTTCCCTTGTGGGAAAGTTTGTCTCAGTCTAAGGTACAGTAGTACTAAGCAACATTCAGACAGAATGAACAAGCTTTAAACTGCATTGCTCTGCTGCCATCTCTTGGTCACAACAGGAATTGCAATAATTCAGTAAGAACAACTTTTATTTTTTCAAGTGACGTCCAGTATCATATATTCAGAGTATTTGTTGCTAATTAAAAAGAAATATGACGTTTACACAAAGCTGTTAAACAATACTATGGGTTAAAGTTCAAGAAGAGATGTGCAATTTTCATTCTCCCGCATTCACAAGTTCTCAAAAAGAAGCCAGGCATGTTAGCGTAATGTGGAGTGAAGACAAATACATTAAAAAAAAAGAAAGAAATTATACAAGAATAGACAGTAGATCCCAAGATAAGGTTAAAAAAGTGTTAGTAGTTATGCTCAGTTGATTCAAAGTTTGTCTCAAAGAACAATGTTTGGACAATAATCTTATAATAATCATTATTTGCCAAGTGTTTAATATTACTTAAAAGTGTATTATGCAACTGTTCTGAATGTTCCACAGTATGCCATTAAACATATCAATTTAGCATTTTTCACTACAGCTGTATAAAAATATACCTTGAAAAACATAAAAATTCATTCTTACTGCTGGGTTGCCTCTCCACAGATCTGACCTGTAACTTGGCCAGGTGCTTGCCGCCCTGGAATTTAATGCCATACTGTGTAATATTCAATGCAAAGCAATAACATCTGCATAAAGAGAAGCTAATGACAGACAACTATCATAGAGCATCTTTAATTTGGGTGTTGTAACCTTTAGTTTTATTTTACTTTTTATAGGCAGAACATGGAGCAAAAAACTGACTGAATCACAATTTGCAACAAAATGTACTGACTTTATGGCAGTGTTTCCCAACCAGGGGTACAAGTACCCCTAGGGGTACGCGAGCACATTGCAGGGGGTACTCGGCAGTGTTGCTGGCAGGCGCAGGGGGAGATTTTTTTTTGAATTTTTAAATTCTAATTTGAGTAAATTTTAGTTAAAGATCCCATGACATGGTACTTCTTGATGCTTTTATATGGCTCCTTAATGGTTCCCTAATACTGTAAATGAATCCTTCTTCAAAATCAACACTCAGTGCATGAGAAACAGAGATAAGATGAGAAAGAGTAATTTTTCTCTCTGAACCGTCCATAATGGGCGTTGTTGCTTGAATGCAAATGAGGAGAAAAGAGATGGCCAATAGTAGAGGGTGGGGGCGTGGCCAAACTCTCCGCTCTGGGCTCTGAGCTGTCAGCTGTGCGCTCTGATCCATTTCCGTGTTTTTGCACGGGGGGAGAGATTTGAAGCGTTCCATTGAAAAATAAACACATTTCCACAGAAAATAAAATGAAACCACTGCTGTTCAAAGGTCCAGAGGCTCAGATAAAGGACTTCCGAGCCTAGAAACACTCGGAGGTGCCTCCAGGCAAATAAAAAAACGCATTTCACATTGCCTAGCGCATTCGCAGTCCAAACTCTCTGGGCGTGATTTACAGAGACGCTGAGTTCAGACAGACGGGGGTGGAACTGCATTTGCATTTCTTTTTTCGATCTGACGTCAACAAGGTGCCTTGTTCAAAATCGCCCGTTTGAGCTCCGATTTTTTGTGGGGGGGGGGCTAAACAGGGTAGGGGAGCTCACATTAACGTTCAAAAACCTCAAAGTGAAAATTTCATGCCATGGGACCTTTAAAGAAAAGAGAGGAAATGCCTGAGAATTAAATGTTCAAATTAAGGAGATTAAATAAAATGATATTCATTTAATAATCCGTTGTGTCACGTTCTACTTTGGGAGAATTATCAACACGTATGAGTGAGGGGGTACTCGAGGTATGACAAAAAGGCTCAAGGGGTACACAAGACAAAAAAGGTTGTGAAACACTGCTCCATGGGGTCCTATTCTGTGTAAAAGCTGCTAACCCTCTAGTTTAGACCCCTGCAAACATTTTCTCAAATGCATGGGTTTCTTGTATTAGTTTAGCTGTTCAGATTCCAGTGTCTTCTCAGGTATGAATGCCCCTGGATGTATTTAAATGTGCACTTTAGACTAAATCTTAAAAGGTCTTATATCACACAAAACTGACTCATGTTTAAGCCACGTTAGAATGCTGTTACCTCCTCAAAAACAGACCTGGAGTTGTGTTTTGTTTCATTCACACGTTTGAGTAACACATTATTAGTCTGTCTACATCTCCAAAGCTCAAAATGTTCCACCTTGTGATGTCATGAAGTGGTAGTTTTCATGTTAACAGTTACCTTTAACGTTTTGTTTAGTACAGATAGGACATTAGTTGAAGTGATTCTGGTGAAGGTGTATTAAGTTTAAGTTTCCTGTATTACCACATGCCATCGCAAGGTGGAGTGTTTTCTGTTTGAGAAAAGAACCCAGCCAAAATACACAGGGTTTGTGCGTTAAACGTGTTTTTGATGATGAACCTACATTATAACAGTTATAATGGTGTAATGTGGGCAATTTAATTTGAACACAAAACAAAACAAATTCAAGTCGACATTTTTCACGATCATTTTTTGTATAATTAAAGAGAAACAGGAACAGTTGAAGTATTTTCAATATTCAAAGCACAATAAAAGTTCGAGATTCACTGCGGAATACTGTCCAATGCGTCTGAATTACAGTATATCGTCTGTTGAAGCTGACTAATCTCACTCTGATCTGGCTGTGTTGACATTATAAGTGGTACACTATGAATAACTACATTTTGACTTCCCAGACTTAAATTTGGCATCAGTAACGCGCTCTCCTCACACGCTGTCAAGGCACTCTGCTCTAAACTCAGATCCGCTGGTGTCGAAACCTCCATGCACTCCAAGGCTTGTCCACAAATAGCTCCTGTGCCAGTTGATGTTAACATAGCATCACTGTCTTCTGTCACGACCGTCACCTCCGTCCCTCCTTCCTGAATTAGCGCTTTCAGGCTTTCCAATTCAGAGCATATGAAGGTTTGGTCTTGTGGTCTGTCCATAAACGATTGGTGGAGCGAATTTGTTGAGTCGTCTGGACAGAGTTGCGTTAAAAGCACAGTTTGCGGTTCGAGATTGGCGTCTAAAGATTGCGATGTTGGGATCCGTTGCAAGTTGACCTGTTGTAACATTGAGTTAACTACCATATTTTGGCTTTCTGGACTCAGTAGGACCATATTTGCTTTATTCGAACTTTCCACGTTAGAAAAATCTTGAGAAACAATGATTTTAAGATGTCCACTCCCCAAACAAGTTCCAATTGTCGTAGGAATTTCAAGTTGGTTGGATTGTGATGACGAATCAGGTATTAATGTAATTGTATTCGATTGTGTAGGCAGTTGTAGTTCTATCATATTACTTTCTTTATGCTGTTTTTTGTGACTTCTTAACGAATCTTCTCTTACAAAAGACGCGTCGCAGATATTGCAGGAAAAAGCTCTGGCTGCATCCAATTTTGCTCTATACCGCGAGCTAACTGGCTTTGTCAATTCGCAACTTTTATTCTTGCCGGCTTTACTTTTAGCAACATCTTCTGGTTTATCTCCATGGACTTTTTTCTGATGGATAACCAAGTTGCTGCGTTGTTTGGACGCGAAGTTGCAGAATTCGCATTTAAAGGGTTTTTCGTCCGAGTGGATTCTTTCGTGGACTTTGAGCGCCCCCTTGGTGGAGCAGGAATAACTGCACTTGGAGCACTGAATAGCTTGCGTAGGCTGGTGGTCTCTGGTGTGTTGGCGTAGTGCAGTCTTATTGGTACATTTGAAATCGCATTGCGTGCATTGGAAGACGTTGTCCGTGCCGTGTTTGATGTGGATGTGAGATTTGAGGTTTCCCTTCATAGCACAGCGGTATTCACAAAAGTCGCATTTGTAAGGTTTTTCACCAGAGTGGATCCGGAGGTGACGCTTCAGGTCAGAGTTGATTTTGAACTTGGCATTGCACTGCTGACACTGGAACGGAGCATCGCCTGCAAAAAAGAAACAAGAAAGATGCTCTGTACAGTTATGAATACTGTTGAAAACTAAAAAAAATAACTACCCAACTAAAACCGGCTGGTTAGCTCAACTGGACCGGCTGGTTAGCTCAACTGGACCGGCTGGTTAGCTCAACTGGACCGGCTGGTTAGCTCAACTGGTAAGTCATGGACTTTCCCCCTGGAGGTTGTAGGTTCAAACCCCCCCCGGGCAATGAGCTAACCAGTGTGGGTCCTTGGGCAAGACCCTTCACGGTACTGCCCCCCGGGCGCCGAAAAAGATGGCTGCTCACTGCTCCTGAAAAAGGATGGGTCAAATGCAGAAGTCAAATTTCTCCCGTGTGTCACTGTGTGTCATTGTGTGTGAGACCAATAAAGGCTAAAAAGCCCAAGCTTAAAATAAATCAAATAATTCCTGTCTTCCAGTGGCTCTATAGACTTGGCTGCCATCTCTAAACGGATGTGCATCAGTCCTGGGCATGGTGATGGTCCTGTCTATCGGTAGTTGTCAGATTCTAGATGTGATGATGTGACACTCCCAAATGTATTGATTACGTTGTACTTTGCCATGAAATATCAGAAAAAGTAAATCCATAAATGTTCACCCTGGTAAAAAACGTTTCGCCAAACAAACTTTGTCCAGTTGACAAATTGAATTTCTCCTTTTATCATGGATTCTACCTGGACGACTGAGGGACTCTTCACGTTCACCCTGGTATTTTCAATAATTGACTAAACCCTAGAAATACGTGACATGACGTTACTGAATCCTACACGTATTACTAATGTGAAAAAAAAAAAAAAAAGGATCTTCATTGAGACTCCATCTAATTAATTTTTTACAGGTAAGCCATCATGTTTGTTTTGACACAAACAGATGTGCCTCTCTGATTGGTTAATACACCTGTCCATCACGTCAATCTCAATCAATCAAATAGGGAAGACACGGTACGGTTCCAGACCTACTCGTCTTTGTAAAGTTTTGTGAAAGTGTGTGGTTCTGACTCTGTGTGGCCAGGTAACCACTGTAGGACCTGATACTCTCAGTGCCCTCCCATCCAAGTACAAACCAGGCCAACTGAGCATTAACCAGTGTTGGGAAGGTTACTTTTGAAATGTAATCCCTTACAAATTACAGATTACATGCTCCAAAATGTAATTTGTACCGTAATCTATTGGGTTACTTCAGGTGAGTAACGTAATCTGATGACTTTGGATTACTTGACATTGCCATCTTTTTTACAAACTACATGAATGTGTTGAAAACTGCCCAACCCATCAGAGGCACTCCACTTCTATTGAGGAGGCCGAAGAACAGATGCCTGCTCAGAGTGTGCCGCATTCTCAAAGACTCCTCTAATCTGGCAAACAGACTATTCTAGATCCTTCTAGAGACACAGCAGGAGCCTACCAACCAAAACCACCAGATACCGAAAGAGCTTTTCCCCCACAGCAGTCCAAAGGCTCAATATAGGGGAGCGGAGACACAACACATCATCAGTATGGTAAAACTCACCTGTCTCACGACGGTCTAAACCCCGCTCACGTTCCCTTACAACGCTTGGTGAATTCTGCTTCACAATGATAGGAAGAGCCGACATCGAAGGATCAAAAAGCGACACGGCGCGGGATGGAGCCGCGGGCTCACAGCTCACAGTGTCAGCCTCCCCGCTCTGGAAGTCACATAGAAGCAGAGCCCGCCCTGCCCCGCTCTTATTCCCGCTGAAAGAGCGTCTGTCTTTAGGTTAATCTTCCAGCTTAGGTCCTGACCAAACTGAAGCAAGAAGATCATGAAGATGGTCCCCGGGCGCAGTAATGTGCTGCCCACTGCTCCTAATAACAGGATGGGTTAAATGCAGAACTGGAATTTCCCCACTGTGGGACTAATAAAGGCATAGCTTTCTTTCTTTCTTTCTTTCTTTCTCTGCCTCTTAGCTGTAGCGCGGAACGCGCAAGGAGCGTGGAGACAGGAGCACCGCGCTCCTCCAACGGCACTGCCATGTCCTG
The DNA here is from genome assembly GCA_036785185.1 of Paratrypauchen microcephalus. Lineage (NCBI taxonomy): Eukaryota > Metazoa > Chordata > Actinopteri > Gobiiformes > Gobiidae > Paratrypauchen > Paratrypauchen microcephalus. The sequence goes on from JAVJIX010000205.1 coordinate 1,286,374, forward strand.
GGATAATCCTGGTTTACTCCAGGTCCAGTCCAGGTTTAGACCTGGTTTAGTTCTGGTCTAGACCTGGTTTATTCCAATCAGGACGCAGAACACAAATGTTACACTATAAAAAAAAGTTACACTATAAAAAAACCCTTGGAACGGATCAGGCTTTTTCCATTGAAATAGCTACTCAACTTACGAATTTTTCACGTTACGAAACCACTTCTGGAACGAATTAATTTCGTAAGGTGAGGTACCACTGTATTAATGCCTACCAATAGTGATAATTGTTTTGTGCATTACATTACTTTACATTGCATTTGGCAGATGCCTTTTAAACCCAAAGCGACTTATTTAGATATTTAACGCGGGACCAGGAAGTGCCCCGGTTTGGCCCCCTGAGCCGGCGAACAGCACGGAGACAGCGGAAGGTAGGAAGAGCATGTGGCTCCCTAGGCGTCCAAGTGTGCACCCTCGTACGCATTAGGGAGGGAACAGAGTCCAGATCGCGGGGAAACAGTTTGTAAGCGGGGAACAGTTGCATCGGAGTCTGGTTCGGCAAACCAGGGGAAGCGCTCCGCGAGCTCTGCCGTCTAGGCGCGCTCTGGGGCCAGAGAGAGAGAGGCGGCGATCGGGGAATGACAGCTACAGGTGCTCCGTCACAGATAGCTTGCTTTTTTCCATTAGAAGTACCGCCGCGCAATCCATTTATTTCAACAAAGTAACTATAGTCTGATTACCACTACTTAAAACAGTAACTGTAACGGATTACAGTTACTCATTATTTGTACTCTGATTACGTAACGCCGGTAAATGTAATCTGTTACTCCCCAACACTGGCGTTAACAAAGAGGTTTTGGTCACACTACAAATAAGAATTGACGTTTTTGACAACTCTACACAGGCTCACATTAAGAGAAGATTCCGCTCATTCTACTGTCTGAAAACAACCAGGTAATCTACTAGACTGTGACTGGGTTTGTTCATGGTATCAATAATCATAGCTCTAAGGTTTGACTAATTTTGCAGTGTCATTATTTCCTCCCCTTACCAGTGTGTGATCGCAGGTGCACGGTGAGCTGGCTGGAGTTGCGACTGGCGTAGGAACAGATCTGACACTTAAAGGGCCTCTCGTCATAGTGGATCCTCATGTGTTTCTTCAAACTGCTGCTGTCGGCTGCGGCGTATGAACACAGTTTACATTTGTGAGGCTTCTCTCCAGTGTGAGAGCGACTGTGCATGTTCAGCTTATCTCTGCGACTGAAGCGCTTATGGCACAGCTCGCACTCAAACGGCTTCTCTCCTACACACACAACAGTTAGATATTTGTTAAAAAAAAAAAAAAAAAAAGACTAATACCGTTAAGAAGACATCAACTCACGCCCTAAACCTGTCTATATTAGTGGGTGAAATAAGCCCAACTTCTTCACAGTTATAATTCAGAGCAACTTGATTGTACTGAACAAACTGGAGTTAGGGATTTTAGAAAAAATATATAAACAAATCAATATTACATGCACACAGATATTAAAAAAGGAAAAAAAAAACAAACAAACAAAAAACACATACCTAATAATGTTTTCTTCACAGAGAGGGGCCATTTTGTTCCAATTTCTAACTTCAAATTACTAGTTCAGTTCAAATTACTAACTAAAGTTTGTAGTCTAAAGCAGACTTGAAACTTTTTTCCTTATGTTGGAACACAGATGTTGCAACACAGTGAACCATTCAGACAGGTGCACATAATACAGGATTAATTGATTGATTCAGACTTTTACCTAATATCTATATTTGGTCTGTTACTACTGAGCTTATTGTAAAAAAGGAACTTTAAAATTTCAGTAAAAAACACAGTATATTGGGCCAATTCTCCATGGAGCCCAAAGACCAACAGAAATTGGTCTGAGGGCCGCATTTGACCCACGGGCCATAGTTTGGACGACCTTAAAGGCAAAGTAACGTTATTTTACAATCTGAGTAATAAAACAAGTCGTTTGACTCACCCATATCACGTTCGTGTCATTTGGAGCTGTTTGAAGAAAGTTATGTTGTAGCGTAACCATTAGCATTTGTTTTCGGGACATTACTTTGCGGTCTCCAAATAACACAAACTTTAGCACTTTTCAAATCATAGAAGCCCGATGTCTTAATGTAAGAAATCGTTTGAAGCAAAAGTGGCCTGTAATCCGAGATTTATCCATAGTTTTCAGCTTTGCGTTTCATGTTTGGGTCCCGGGAGCTGATGGCACAGTCCGCGCATGCGCACTGGCGTCCTCATCTACTCGAAACTATGGCTAAATCTCGGATTACAGGCCACTTTTGCTTCAAACGATTTCTTACATTAAGACATCAGGCTTCTATGATTTGAAAAGTGCTAAAGTTTGTGTTATTTGGACACCGCAAAGTAATGCCCCGAGCAAATGATACAGCACCATGTTAACAGATACGGGATCATTACTAGAACAGAACGGCTCAACATAAGTTCTGCAATACTGCTCCAATTGACAGAAAAATGCTATGGGTGAGTAAAACTACTTGTTTTATTGCCGAAAGAAGGCTCAGATTGTAAAAAAAACGTTGATTTGCCTTTAAAAATACATAATATCAGCCTGTTCAAGACATTTATGAACATTGACATTTCTACAACACAAATAGTGTATACTGAGATTAATACTTACATCCCAATAAATAACAGTATATAACATTTTACTAAAATATAAAACAACTTACCAGTGTGTGTTTTAAGGTGCCTCTCCATATCTTTTTGGCCATACTGCGTTTTAAAAGTGCAACCTAAACATGACAAAAAGGTAGTAAAGTTATACAACCAATGAAAACAGTTTCCATTGCACAGTTCAGGGGCTGTTCTAATGAGTAGCAGGTTTGTTTTACAGGAAGTACAGTTTCCTACAAAATCTTGGAGGGTCATGAACAGCGAGGCCCCACCTGAGAAGCAGCAGCTGTGTCTCTTTGAAGCCAGTGCCGGTTTCACTTTTCTTTGAGCAGTTTTCGGGGTTTTGCTCGTGGACTTTTTGGCACCTCTCATGACGCAGGTTTTAAACGTTTCCTCAAAGACAAACTCTGTGTTGGGATCTGCGGATGACAAAGTATGTTATTTACAAACAGGCATCACGTGGACTTTTTATGAAGCTGAAAGGGGTGTCATGAAGCAACGATCTCTCAATGCTATCTAAAATGTAAAATGAATACAATTTCTCTGATGTGTGTCAATTAAATGCCTTTTTCCAATAAAAAAAAAATTCTTATCATATTTAGTTTCAATTATTAACCGCTATGACAGAGATCCTACTTTGTCACCGTTCTCAATCCCATGGGCAGAACCTTAAAGAGATCTGATGTTTTTGAGAAAGTCATTTATCACATTTTTGTTACAGGCAGCATTATCCAAAAGCCGGATTTTGAATAAAAGTGTTGTCATTGCAATTTTATTTACGTTTTACTTTTCAAACCAGGATTTGGTTCACAATCCTGAGAGAGAAGACTGAAATATGAAACTGTTGTATGAATAGACACTCCTTTAAAACATATTTGTAGAGCTCTAAACAACCAGCTTTTACAATTTGAGAATACACTTCAACACTTCAAATTGCAACTTTGATTTACATTTATATATCGTCCAGCTCTTATTTCCATAGAGTTACATTTGGAAAAGAACAAAGGAAAGAAAGAAAACAAAACAGCTTTTACAACACCAATTTAAACTGCTGGATCCTTACTGGAGTCCCTTATTGGCTCATAATTAGGTATGCTCCAGTGGTTAGTGAGCTGTGAGTCAATCTTACTGTCACTGGTGAAACGTGAAAAGTACAGTACTTGACAAAAGGAGAAATTCAATTTGTCAATTGGATAAAAGTTTATTTGGTTGAATACCTTTCGCAGCTCATCCAAGCTGCTTCTTCAGTACTTGACTACTTTTACTTAAGTATACATTTTAAGTATCTCTGTCCGCTGTTACCCCAACAACAAGCCCTGGATCACCAGCCAGCTGAAGGATCTATTTAATAAGACGCGGGCCTTCAACTCTGGTGACAAGGACGAGGTGAAGAAGGTGCAACAGCAGCTGAAGGTCCAGCGAAGACAGGGCCAGGAGGCCTATGGAAGGAAATTGGAGGTTAAACTCCAACACAATAACACCAGAGATGGGTGGAAGGGAATGAAGGCCAGCACTGGTCTCTCCAAAACAAAGCAGCAGGAGAATAGCCCAGACAGATCAAATCTACTCAATTTGCATTTTAATATTTTCTCATCCCCTGGCACCCCCATCTCTACACCACCCAGAGACTTGTTCTGGCTCAGCTCAGACCCCTGGTGGCACCATCCGTGGACCCTCTACAATTTGCCTATCAGGCCCACATTCATGTGGGCCTGAAGACAGAAGATGGAGTACAGGACACTGAATGCAAATTTTGTGGAGTGGTCCCAGGCAAACCATCTGTTTCTGAGCGTTCACAAAACCAAGGAACTGGTGATTGACTTCAGGAGAAAGAGGACACCAGTGGAGCCCATCACCATCCAGGGTCATGACGTGGAAATAGTGGACTGCTACAAGTACCTTGGCATCCATGTGAACAACAGGCTGGACTGGAGGGACAACTAATGTTGTGTACAAGAAGGGCATGAGTAAACTCTACTTCCTGAGAAAGCTCAGGTCTTTCAATGTGTGCAGCAGGTTACTGGAGATCTTCTACCAGTCTGTCGAGGCCAGCGGCCTGGACTTCGCTGTGGTCTCCTGGGGGAGCAGCACCAGTAAAAGGGACATTGGGCATATTGACAAACTAATCCATAAAGCTGGTCACGTGATCGGCTGTGAGCTGGAGACATTTGTCACAATGAGGGACAGGAGGACACTTCTCACCCACTGTACCAGACCATAGAGGGACAGAGGAGCTCATTCTCCAACAGGCTCCTACAGCTCCACTCAAACAGTGAGAGATACAGGACTACATTCATACCATACTCCATAACTCACCCTTATGTAACAGATAATACTCCCTTCAACTGTACAACAACTCAATCTTAAAGATCCCATGACATTGTACTTCTTGATGCTTTTATATGGCGCCTTAGTGCTTCCCTAATACTGTATATGAATCCTTCTCCAAAATCAAGCCTCATTGCATGAGATAGCCTCATGAAGACAGTTCTATTCATTACTATGTCTCTGAAACACTTTATTCTGGGCGTTGTTGCTTGAATGCAAATGAGGAGGACAGAGACAGGCCAGTGCAGCGGGTGGGTTGTGGCCAAATATGCCACCGTTTCCTGGATTAGTGGTGCGCTGGGGGGCAATGATGATGATGATATGTCAATCATCATATCATTGCACTGCCTTTCTTGTCTTTTGTATATAGCTGTGGTTTTATATTTTATTCCTTATTTTGCAATTTTTTTTACTTGTACATAACATTTATTTATATATATTTATATAATTATGTCTTATTTGACATCTGTCTCTTGTTATGTTTTTTGCTACTTATTTAGAATTTATGACTATACCATTTATTTTTTACTCTCTGGTATTATATTATATTGTGATGAGTGAGCTACTGTGTCAAATAATTTCCCTTGTGGATCAATAAAGTTTGTCTAAGTTAAGTACAATTTAAAGTGGATACTTTTACTTACTTACACTACATTTGTGAGCAGGTATCTGTACTTTCCACTCCACTAGATTTTTTAAACAGGATCGAAAAGTAAAAACTGAAAAGTCTTTTTTTATTTTTGTTTGAGACCTGCTGAAAAGGCTGAGGGGTTTATCTTTCACAAGTTCAAAGTCTGAGCAAACAAAAATATACAAATAAAAATAGCTAGCTATTAACTTGGACAAAAATCAGCACAAATCCTTATTAAAATAACTACATTTTAAACTTTATTAGATCTCAAAATCTATGAAAAAATACTTTTACTTTTTATTCTTTAAGTACATTTTTAAATGGGCACTTTAATACTTTTGCTCAAGTTTACTTTTTCATATGACACTTTCACTTGAGTAGTTTTTTGCTCAGTTCCAGAGGTGTGAAAACACCCATTATGGCCCTGAATGGTTCTGCTAACAAGACCCCACACTCCACTCCCACTGCATATTTAATAGGCTCACCTAACAGAACAGAAAACAGAAACTGTAAACAAGTAGGTGTGGCAGTTTCAATTTCATTGTATTTAGCTCCTCCCTTCAGGCAGATATAGGCAGTGTCCACCAGCATCTGGCCAGAACTGAAGAAGCAGCTTGGATGAGCTGTGAAATGTATTCAACCAAATAAGCTTTTGTCCACTTGACAAACTGAAATTCTCCTTTTGCCATACTTTCTTTTGAGTAACAAAATTGAATACTTCTTCCTCCACTGTTGCTAGTATCAAGTTATCGTTAATTCTTTCAAGTAAAAATGGTCAGTTATTAAGTCTGTATCATATTTAAGTACGGGTGTGCAAAAATACTGAATATCGTATTGTTTAATACGATGATACAGTATCAATATTGTGGGCTGCGGTATTGATATATCACCAATATATCACCAAGTATTTTTTGGTGTATTTTACTAAATTATTTTGTGTAAGAGCTATAATTGTGTTGCTTGTTTAGAGGAAGAAACTTGTTTATGCAACACATTTGACATATTCCCTGTTTTAATGATTAAAATTGGTGTTTCATATTAAGTTTGCACAAGTGGTTTAACAAAGATACCACTTTTAATACCACAGCCATGATTTAGCCTTTATTTTTTATTGAACTGTATCAAATCAATTTGTAATATATATCATATTGAATCGAAAGCTCACTGTATTGAGATATGTATCATATCGTGGCCTATGTATGAAGTTCTGTATCGTATCAGCGACTTCTTAATGATACCCAGCCCTATATTTAAGCTGAAATTTAGAACAGTGCAGTTAATACCTTTATGGATAATGTAAGAAGCTAAAATAATGCATTTAAACACTTTATTACCCAGCATGCTGTTGTTGTTTTGTTAATTTCAGGACACATTGCTGTATTGTTACCTGTCAGGGCTGCTGTAGAAGAGGACACAGTGTCTGAGGACAGCAGGGGACACTCATTTTCCTTATGAGCCCGAAAAACATCAAGGTTGTTGAACTGTTGTTTGCAGAATCCACAAATGTGAATATCTGGGCTCACTTCTAACACCACTGAATGAACTGTAAAGAGATGTAAAACGAAACAGTCGCTCACACAGTAGTAAAGATAGAAAAGCTTCACTGCATAGACGGAAAGAGCCAGTAAGTGTAGCATTAACTTGTGGTATACATACATCTTACCTTCAGTGTTGTAAGTAGCCATTTCTAGCTTATTTTGCTGTGTTTCCACTCATTTTAGAAAAAAACTCCATTGCTCACGAATTTGAGCGTCTTTCAAAGCGTCAAAGCAACATTTTTATTCATAAAAGCGAACAATCTTTATCGCTAAACGTTCATATTGTAGGATTCAAAGAAATGGCAACAAATAGCAGCCAAACCAGACAGTGGTTTACGACAGAAAGCACGTGGTTTGCGGCAGCGGCAGCGCTCGAGGGTGACGTCACGATGTTGTGTTGCCTTCAGTGGACGTAGGAAAAAATTGAACTGCCACATTGAACGAAAACATGGTGCACTTTTTTTTTTTTTTTTTTAAATAATGAATGCTTATTCGCAAAATGTCGAAGGATTTCCACCCAAAAAAACCCCCCAAAGTTTCAATCCATTTGCAACAAAACCAAGATATGTATTCATCTTGGAAAATATCACAAAGCAAGATATAATAGTAAACTCCAGTTCATAGTAGGCTACTACTTATTGAAATGCGTGAAAAGTCCCTCAGTCGTCCAGGTAGAATCCATGATCAAAGGAGAAGTTCAATTTGTCAACTGGACAAAGTTTGTTTGGTTGAAAACGTTTCGCCGCTCATCCGAGAGGCTTCGTCAGCTCTGGTTATTGTCAGGGCTCTCAAGTTTTGAGCGGGGTCGTGCGTGTGACTGTAATTTCCGAGGACGGGGATGGGGGGGGGGTGGCGCTTGAATTGCGTGAGAAATGCCGTGTGAGCGTGTGAGCGTCGAATTGCGTGTTGAGAGCCCTGTTTGTCTAAAGAGCAAACTTAAACTACAAAGCAACTAATGACAGTTATATAAATGAAGTTATTACCTGATGGTTCTCAGTTTGTTTTATCATCACCGCACTTTGTCAGTGCGCGCTGAGAGGGGCGGGGAGGAGGGAGCGGAGCGGGGGGAGCGGCTCACCGCGTCTCACCGCGGGCAGTTCGGCTCTGGGCCGCGCATATTCCGCGCGTAAGCCGTCGGGGTGGACACGTTACGCACAGACGGAGACACTGGGACCGGAGTCTCAGAGGAGACGTGGCACCGGGACTGAGGCTCAGGACGTGCCTGGGGGACGGCGCGTCACCGGCCTCCGCTCGGACCGTGCGGTCGGGAGCAGACGCGCTCCCGGGGGGCGGCGCTGAAAACGCGCGGAGCCTGCATAAACTGAGCCACACAGACCGATTTTCTGGGCACAAAACAAAACAAAAAAAAACAAATCAGCGTGAGAAATGCCATGTGTGGCGTGTGTGCGTGTGAATACGTCGAATTGCGTGTGTCACACTCTCAATGCGTGAGACTTGAGAGCCCTGATTATTGTACTGGTTAGACCAGGTGTCCCCAACCTGTAGCTCGGGAGCTTCCGGTAGCTCTCCACCCCCTTCCAAGTAGCTCTCCAGGGGATTTCTGAATTACATGTATAGTGCTGAATAAGTAAAATTTGATTAAATAAATGCCTATTACCACTCTATACTAATAAATTGATAATGGTTTATGTTTTATAGGCATCTAACTCATATATAAGGCTTATACATACTCAATATATAAGGCGTATATATACTAAATTTTTTGTGACCATTGAAACTAGTAGCTCTCTGGCATTTTCATTATGTAAAGGTAGCTCACCAGAGGAAAAAGGTTGGAGACCCCTGGGTTAGACCCTCCTTATATCTAGCTGCCGGGAGGCGCGTCCTACAATGACAAAGCTCTGAAAACGATCCCCCCTAATCTATCTCTTTGTTTTTCAAATTACTCTGACGGCTAGTTTCGACCCCCTATTCAACGTCTAACGACCCTCTCCACCCCTCTGCCCTGGCTCTGTTTGACTGGTCTAAGAATCACATTATAAATGGGAGACAAGTTATGTCTAACTCCCCCATTTCTGTTTAATGACAAATTCTCTTTTTTGACAAAAATAGCCTCTTTAACTCCCCTCTCAAACCAGATCGTTTTCAGAGCTTTGCCATTGTAGGACGCGCCTCCCGGCAGCTAGATATAAGCAGGGTCTAACCAGTACAATAACCAGAGCTGACGAAGCCTCTCGGATGAGCGGCGAAACGTTTTCAACCAAACAAACTTTGTCCAGTTGACAAATTGAACTTCTCCTTTGATCATACTTATTGAAATATAAATAATAAATAAACATACTTTGTCGCCTACCGACCAAATCTTTAGAAATAGCCAAGAATTGTTGTTGTTGATTGACGTAACCTCCCACCACACAAATAATTGCTCTCCTAATTTTCATGATTTGATTTAATTTTTTGCCTCCAACAAATTATATAATTACCTATAATCTAATTGATTGTGATTTTGTTTATTTATTCTTTTTGTTCTAATGCGTTATGGTTTATTCGTGTTATTCAATAATATTATAAAAAGCGAATATTTTATGATTTTGTCGCACATTATTGAAATATCAAATAAATATATTGTGTACATGCTAGCGTTTCATTGCGGTATTATTATACTACTCAAAATAACACAAATTTGAATAATAAAAATAGTTGATCGTATCCCAAACGTTACACAGGTACATTTGGCGGTTCCTCACGTTGACTCGCATATTTTTCCAAGTTTTCTTTATATTTGTTGAAGCAGTGATAACTTTCTGCAAGTAAAAAGTATGTTTGAATCGGATTAATTACGCGTGTTTTGTGACTCTAATGTTTATAAAAAGCATTATTTTCCCCTCAGCACATGGCCAAAACCTGCGAATGTGCGCCACCTGCTGTTTAAACCGCGCTTCTTTAGTTCCTGAGGTGAGTAGTGATGCCAGGCTTTCTTCATTTTTTCAATTAGATATTAGTGTTATAGTTAGGTTAAGGCAGGGCTCTCAAGTTTTGAGCGGGGTGGTGCGTGAGACTTTAATTTCCGAGGACCGGACCGGAGAGCCCTGTTTGTCTAAAGAGCAAACTTTAACTACAAAGCAACTAATGAGAGTTATGATAACAGGAGAAGTTCAATTTGTCAACTGGACAAAGTTTGTTTGGTTGAAAACGTGACCGAAACCAATGAGATAGTTCCGGAAAGTAGTTAGCTAGGTAGCTCCTCCCTACAGCAAGATATAAGCAAGTGTCTTACCAGTATTCTTATTAGAGCTGACGAAGCCTCTCGGATGAGCGGCGAAACGTTTTCAACCAAACAAACTTTGTCCAGTTGACAAATTGAACTTCTCCTGTTATCATGGATTCTACCTGGACGACTGAGGGACTTTTCACGCGTAATGAGAGTTATATAAATGAAGTTATTACCTGATGGTTCTCAGTTTGTTTTATCATCACCACACTTTGTCAGTGTGCGCTGAGAGGGGCGGGGAGGAGGGACCGGGGCGGGGGGAGCGGGACATTTTTAACGGATTCATGTAAGAGTCTGGTTAATGCACCGGGCCCGCGGCGAACCGCGTCTCACCATGGGCAGTTCGGCTCTGGGCCGCGCGTGTTCCGCGCGTAAGCCGTCGGGGGGGACACGTTACGCACAGACGGAGACACCGGGACCGGAGTCGGTGCGTCTCAGAGGAGACGTGGCACCGGGACTGAGGCTCAGGACGTGCCCGGGGGACGGCGCGTCTGCTCCGGCCTCCGCTCAGACCACACGGTCGGGAGCAGACGCGCTGAAAACACGCGGTGCCTGCATAAACTAAGCCACACAGACCGATTTTCTGGGCACAAAAAAAAAAAAAAAAATCAGCGTGAGAAATGCCATGTGTGGCGTGTGAGCGTGTGAACACGTCGAATTGCGTGTGTCACACTCTCAATGCGTGAGACTTGAGAGCCCTGGGTTAAGGTAAGGTAAGGTAAGGTTAATGTAGACTGTGTATTGTCCCTGTCATAAATGAACTAAATAAATACATAAAATAAATAAAACATGTAACTAGGTCTAACTAAGGCCAACTAAAAAGAAAAGGTTTATATTGACTGCATGGGCTAGACCTGAGACTCACACTTACACACTTAATAATAATACATTCTAAATAAGTAGATAAAATAGCAAGAGACTGGTATAAAATAAATTATATAAATGTATGTGCAAGTAAAAATAAAATAAAATTCAATAGAAATAAGGTAACCACCAAGGAGTCAAAAAGTCAATGAAATGTATTATCATGTACACCTTGGAAAAGTATTACGCAATGAAATTCTTATGTTTACTTGCTTTCTTCCCATAGAAATACCAAAGTCATATAGAAAATAATTGCCTTGCCATGTACTACCAGATGTAAACCAGGTCTAAAGCACTGTGAGCGAGGTCGCTTCTCCACAGATCAGACCTGCAACTTGGCCTGCTGGTTGCCTCACCTGCTTGACTCTTTGAAATATTAGTTTGTGTCCTGTTTATGTCCTGCATTATACTAAACTGATTCTTCTGAGCTTTTAGCCATGTTATAATGTTGTTACCTCATCAAAAACATACTTGGAGTTGTTTTTTGTTTCATTCATCACACATGTTTGAGAAATCTTACATTATTAGACTCCAAAAAGACGCCCAAACTCAAAATTCCACCTTGTGATGTCATAAAGTGGTAGTTTTCAAGTTAACAGCTACGTTTTACTTTTTCTTCAGTAGCGATGGGTAATTCCAGGACTGAAATTATCCAGATGTGTATGGAGTTTAAAAACACAGTGGAGCACTTCCTGTATCACCACATGACATCACAAGGTGGGTGTGAAACAATGGAGGCAAAGCAATAGCATCTCCATGGAGACAAGGAGGCAGCAAACCTTCCACCAGAAAAGTGACCCTGTGCACCTTTCCTTTCAAACTGTAGACACTACCCACATCTACCTGAGTATAATCTACACACTTGTTCTTGCGCCCTTCTTAAATAGACTGTCTTTTTTACCATCTTTCAAATTCAACTAGTGGCAATTTGCTTAACTCCCTGGAGATGTTACTGCTTGTTCCTGTTATTGCCATCTATCTCTATGGAGACCAGTAGATGGCACCCCCAGGCCAATAATGTAATAACTATGATGAGCCAATAATGTAATAACATTTTGCCAATAATGTGATAAAGTCAGTGGCTCTCAAACCTTTCACAACAAGTATTACCAAAGAAAAGAATTGGCTTTCTGAGATCTAAACCAGGTCTATAACTGGACTATCCCAAGTCTGATCTAGGGCTAAACCAGGTCTAAAAGTTAATGAATAAGGCAAATAAATAAGGCAAACCCACAATCTGAAGAGCTGTATAAAGAAGTGGACTGAGCAAGTGTGACTATGCCCCGATACAATTCTGGTATCAGATATCATTGCCGATATCGAACATTTTTTGTGGATTGGATTTCCATCCATCCATCCATCCATTTTCTTCCGTTTATCCGGGGCCGGGTCGCGGGGGCAACAGTCTAAGCAGGGATGCCCAGACTTCCTTCACCCTGGACACTTCCTCCAGTTCCTCCAGGGGGACCCCAAGGCGTTCCCAGGCCAGCGTGTGCTGGGACTTCCCCAGGGCCTCCTCCCGGTGGGACATGCCCAGAACACCTCCCGAGGGAAGCGTCTAGGAGACATTCGGAACAGATCCCCGAGCTACCTCAGCTGGCTCCTCTCGACGTGGAGAAGCAGCGGGTCTACTCCGAGCTCCTCCCGTGTGACTCACCCTATCTCTTAGGGTGCGCCCAGCCACTCTGCGGAGGAAACTCGTTTCGGCCGCTTGTATCCGCGATCTTGTCCTTTCGGTCATTGGATTGGATTTCCGTTCCAAGATATTGGTTCAGTTGATATCCAATTTTGGTCTATAAACTGGTGTAATAAGACGATTTACAGGACAATCAAAGTATTTTTAAAAGTTTTTTTCTGCAGTTCCATTTAAACATAAAACTGGATAATTTTTTACCAGATTATTATTATTACATTTTCAGTCTCTGCCCTGGTATCGGTTAATATCAAGGACCTACAGATACTTAAAGCCAAAGTATTGGCATCGTAAGCATCGGAACAGAAAAAGCTGGATTTTTCAATACAAAGTGAATTGGAGTCGGAGTGGATGGAGCTGAAAATGCCCCCATGCTCACTTCCTATTTTGAACATAGCGGCTAGCAGGTTATCTAAGTCCATTTACAGTCAGGATACCTGTACCAATTATTACATTATTGATCTATTATTTTACCTCATGGGCTTATTACATTATTACTGTTACTGCATTGACGCATAGACTATACTGAAGTGGACTAAGGGAGTGTGACGTCATCCATAGTGTTCAGTTCCAGTCAAATAAAGCTCACGATGCTAGTGGTTACATTGTGGGAATTTGTATTTCAACAAAACAGAGTTAAAAAAACAAAAACAAGATCATATAGAGCGGGTTAATACGAACATTTTAAGACCAAAATGATGAGGCTCACAGGAGCAATCACACATTCCAATGTAAGTCAATGGGAGCCTGGGTTAGAAGGAGCTGGAAGACTTCCTATTTGGCGGCTATGATTGGCCATTATTACATTATCTGTTGCTTACAAGGCAACCCCACTCATAGCAAGAGGGCTTGCGTTTAAGGCATTTCTGAGCAATAATGAAATAAATGCATGAGATAATTAAAATACCATACTGTGGAACATTTCAGGCAAAGCTATGGTCACATTGGTCAATGATCACATTTTTATACAGTGCTTTTCCACCTCCAAGCCACTCAAAGCGCTCACCCATTCACACACACACTCATACACCAGGCGAGGTGGGTTAAGTGACACAACGACAGCATTCATTTGGGGGAGCACCACCAACCTGTGGGTCAGTGGATCTGACCGCTCAACCAATGATGTTTTATGACGAGAGCGGAAACTTCGGATCAGTGGACGGTCTACCAACTGAGCTGCTGCCACCTTAGCTATATAACATCTCCATGGAGACAAACAGATTAAAGAAAAGTTACACATTGCACCTTTAAGACTGTCGACACTCCACACATGTTCCTGAGAATATGTTCCTTGCAGTTGTTCTTTCTATTGCACTTCTTAAATAGACTGTCTTCTTTACTATCTTTCAAATTCAACTAGAGGCAATTTGCTGGCGGGGTTGTTGGTGGATCAAAATGGCCGCCGGTGTCAGATGTGTGAATAAGCCGTGAGGATGAGTGACGCGGCGCTGCATTCTGGATGGCAGCTCCTTAACTCGCTGATTTTGGCGGCGAAGAGCGGGATTTCCTTACGCTGCCGAGTTTTCCAGCTCTCCACTGATTCCCCACTATGCTGAGTCCACAAGTTCTGGTACGCACACACACAAAATCACACTCCGCATACACACATACACACATTCACAAATACGCACACATTTTGGGCTTCCATGCTTCTTGAGGACATCACTTTGACTTCCGTTTATTTTGTGGAGAGTAAGACATTTTGACCTTTGATATATTGGTGTTGATACCACTGAAACTAATTTATTACAATAATCCTAAAGCAGGATTACCCCCCAAAACTATTCAAAATGTACAATATTGTTAAAAAAAAATATTGCAATAAATAAATAGCATAATGAAACACTTTAGTACTTAGTCTGTATCTATAAACTTGTATGTAAATCTTATCATAAAGCCAAAAAATAACCCAAAATTTCCCAGTAGGGGAAAAAATGTACACATGATAAATACCACCAAAAATATATTCTTCCAGCTTTAATATAATAAATCATGACAGGCTTAAATGAGACTGATCCTAACAATATTAACTACTTGTCTAACCTAAGTCCTACCCTTAAAGCAGTGGTTTTCAATGTTTTTTTTATTTTTTATAAATATACAAAATCATGATATAAATAGTACACACAACGTCACAAACATGTGCAGTATTTTGATTAGTGAAATGCAGTCTGAGTGTGTTGTGATTAGTCTGGTTAACACCTGACCATATCACAAGTGAGATATGGGTCTGGGAGCTCGCTTCGAAAAATCCCGTAGCAGAGGTGTGGTTAGCGATTGCCAACGGCCGTTTATTGGGCGTTATGAATGTCTATCATTGAGCGTATACGTAAGTCCATAGCCAATCATGTCAGTGGTCAGTTCAAACTACAAGCTTCCGTTTGTCATGTAGTATGTGTCACCGTCTTTCCACCCCTCCCCCGCTCTCTGATTGGGGCCCTAAATCAGGGACTCTCGCTTGGACGAGCTGCCAGGCCGCCTTCCAGTTCGAAACGAACGGAAGCGGCCTGGGAATTCCCAGGCTATGTTGTGATGGCATTCTGATGCGGGAGTGAGCTCAGAGAACAAAGGGAGAAGAGACTCAGTGTGTCAAAAACCAACATGCAACAACAACTGCTGTTGTTTTTGAAACTATATGAGACGCTGGTCCCTGTGAATTGAGTGAGGCTGAGTCCTGATTAGCAGTGATAATGTGGTCTTGAATATCAATGTCATTACCATCCAGTCTCCTTTCCTCCTTACCTCATTTCAAACACAACAGATGCTTGAGATATTTGTCTGGACACCAATTGCACTTAAAAATGCTGGCGTATTATTCACTTTTTTCTTCTGAATTAGTTTTCTCAGTTTACAAAATCTGATGAAACAAATGATCTTCCATTTTCGTTTCATAATTTTAATGAGCAGAAAAAATGTAATTTCATGTTTCTTGGCGGCACGGTGGCCTCCGGGCACTCTGGTTTCCCCCATCAACTCAAAACATGCACCATAGGTAAAATCCTCCATCTTAGGTCCTGACCAAACCGAAGCAACAAGATCATGGAGATGGTCCCCGGGCGCAGTAATGTGCTGCCCACTGCTCCCAATAACAGGATGGGTTAAATGCAGAAAAGTATTTCTCCTGTGTGAGATCAATAAAGTCACTTTTTCTTTCTTTTATGAAATCTTTCACTCCGATAACAACAAACATTTGGCCTTATTCTGCCTTGTTCATTTTTGTCTCATTATGCCATAAGACTCCTAAACTGCACTTTTTTGTGGTGGCACTTCCTGTTAGTCAGGAAACCCATTCATTTAAACAGAAAATTTGAGAAATGTTTTGCAGTTAAAATCAAATCTAAAGTCAGTTGATTTGTGTCACACCGCAACGATTCTCTGGACGCTTTATATCGCCTTTGTAGCAGGCCCAGTGCCAGACATTAAATATTAAAGGCAAATTAACGTATTTTTACAATCTGAGCCTTCTTTCGGCAATAAAACAAGTAGTTTTACTCACCCATAGAAGTTTGCTGTCAATTGGAGCAGTATCGCAGAACTTATGTTGAGCCGTTCTGTTCTACTAATGATCCCGTATCCGTTAACATGGGGCTCGTATCATATGCTCGGGGCATTACTTTGCGGTGTCCAAATAACACAAACTTTAGCACTTTTCAAATCATAGAAGCCCGATGTCTTAATGTAAGATTTCGTTTGAAGCAAAAGTGGCCTGTAATCCGAGATTTAGCCATAGTTTCGAGTAGATGAGGACGCCAGTGCGCATGTGCGGACTGCTCCCGGGACCCAAACATGAAACGCAAAGCTGAAAACTATGGATAAATCTCGGATTACAGGCCACTTTTGCTTCAAACGAAATCTTACATTAAGACATCGGGCTTCTATGATTTGAAAAGTGCTAAAGTTTGTGTTATTTGGACACCGCAAAGTAATGCCCCGAATAGGCTAACGGATACGCTACAACATAACTTTCACCAAACAGCTCCAAATGACAAGAAAGTGCTATGGGTGAGTCAAACGACTTGTTTTATTACCGAAAGAAGGCTCAGATTGTAAAATAACATTACTTTTCCTTTAGGGGGGCGATGAGTTTATCACAGGGGGCGGGGTCGTGTCGCGTCGCACACACACACACACACACACACACACACACACACACACACACACACACACACACACACACACACATATCCCACTCCTCACTCCTCGAGAGCTCGTGTATTTAGACTACACCTTTGTAAGAGACTGACTGAGTAAGAATAAAAAGTGATGAGAGTTTTTTTTTATTATTATTATTTGAACGTAGACCCTCGGTCAAGTGATCTCCTGCATACCACAAAACCAAGCCAACAAGTGAACTGAGCAACCCCAAGAGACAGTACATTAATGCCACATAGCCCTCCACCACAAGCGCAAACACAGCGCAATTGGGCAATGGGCAACACAGCGCAACTGTCACATCTGAGGGGGCGGGACTGATGACGTGAGGGGACGTCGCCACCAAACGCCCCCTCGTGGCGCCGGCCGTGCTTTGTAGTCTGTATAGAAATTTGCTGTCAAGATGAACAGCCCTGTGCAAAATAATACAACCCGAATGATGATGGCAGTGAATAAGGTGAATAGATTCTCATACATGTGCTATGGATCCATTTTCATTTCCACATTATTCATTGTAAATTCTATAAACAAATAAAGTTATAATCCTATGACGACTTACCCTTCCAGCCTGAACTATTTTATTGACAGCCTGATTCAGGGAGACACATGGTCCATTCGCGCCAAAAACAAACATGGCTGCTTGTAAAAAAGGAGAAAAAACAACATAAAAGACTGAGAAACAGACTTTTTGCAGAATCAGCAAAGCGCTAAACTTTTACTGTTCAGAATATTATGAGAATTTTGGAGAGGAGATGTCTTCTGCATTTGAGAGACACGTGATACAATTAGCTGCAGTGGTTGGACCGTCTCAAATTTGGACTGGAGTTGGACTGAGGATTTTCACCCTCTATGGTCCTGCTCCAGTCTCTTCTCGATTTAAAGGAGAATTAACGTTTTTCACAATCTGAGCCTTATTTCGGTAATAAAACAAGTTGTTTTACTCACCCATAGCACTTTGGTGTCATATGGAGCACTTCCGGAGAAGTTTTAGATTTTCAATCTCCATAATGTGAGTACTCGGGGCAAATGTTTGCGGTCTCCAAATAACACAAACTTTAGCACTTTTCAAATCATAGAAGCTCAATGTCTTAGTCTACGCTTTCGTTGGAGTCAAAAGTGGCCTGTAATCCGAGATTTATCCATAGTTTCGAGTAGATGAGGACGCCAGTGCGCATGTGCGGAGTCACAGCTTATTTCGCTCTCAGCTGTCGGGACCCAAACATGAAACGCAAAGCTGTAAATTATGGATAAATCTCGGATTACAGGCCACTTTTGACTCAAACGAAAGCGTAGACTAAGACATTGAGCTTCTATGATTTGAAAAGTGTTAAAGTTTGTGTTATTTGGAGACCGCTCGGGGCATATGCCCCGAGAACTCACATTACGGAGATCGCAAATCTAAAACATCTCTGGAAGTGCTCCATATGACACCAAAGTGTTATGGGTGAGTAAAACAACTTGTTTTGTTACCGAAATAAGGCTCCGATTGTAAAAAACGTTAATTTCTTTTAAACAGACTGTAGATTGGACTGGCTGGTCAGGCAAATGATCTGCTAGTTTCCCTCTCCTTCTGAAACAATAAACAGTTTCTCTGTCGTCTCCAAACACGCGCTGCGCTGTGGGACCCCCCTCCGTGCCAATCCTGATTTGCCTGCGTCTCCTCGTCAGTGTTTGTGAGTGATGTAATGTCCCCGTGTTCCCCTGGGAGACAAGGGCAGCCGTGGGGGGTGGGCTTTGTCATTTCACTTCTCACAGGAGCCATGCCAGCTGCTTACAGAGGCCTAATGGCTGAGAGTTGTCACAGGCCATCAGCGCGCTCACACACGCTTTACTGACACACACACGCTTTACTGACACACACATGCTTTACTGACACACACACACGCTTTAATTATGCAGACTTCAGGAGCATTTGCAGACAGCATCCACCAGAGGACACCCAAGCAACACAATCGACTGCACTTCTACGGCCTCGTACAGTTACATTTTGACATCTGATCTGATCTATTTTATCTTTTATTTGTAGAAAACGTACTTACAACATCTCCAATATAGAATTTGTTTATTAAAGGGCCCATATTATGCTCTTTTTTCCTTTAAAAAAAAAAAAAATCTATGTTACAATGTAGTCTCCTCATCGCAAACATACTGTACCTGAAGCTGTGTTCATCTCTCAAACAGAAAACACCTCTGATGTCATGTGGTATAGGAAGAGCTCCACTGTGCTTTTAAAACTCCATACACCTTCACTAGAATCATCTGGATGATTTTAGCCATGGAATTTCCAACCTCTACTGAACAAAATCTAAAAGGTAGCTGTTAACTGGAAAATTATTGCTACATAACATCAAAAGTTGGAACAGAGCATTTTGAGCTTTGAAGATGTAGACAGACTAATAATAAAGGATTAGTAAAACGCGTGAATGAAACAAAACACCACTCCAGCTCTGTTTTTAAGGAGGTCACAGTCTTATAACATGGCTAAAAGCTCAATTTTGTATAATATACTGTAGGACCTTTAAAATATCTGCAGTATACAGTAGAATGTATTTATTCACAAGGAAAGTCCTAATCAGAATATCAGTATCTGATGATGCCTTCCTTGTGAAATCTTCCTTCACGCTCTGGAAAAATAAAAGTGAAATGTTTTGCCGTGTTAAGTCACTCCCCTTTCAGAGCGCTATCACAACACGAACAGCATCAAGTTTCTGTGTACATTTTTGTGTCATGTTTTGTGTATTTATGGAGAATTGTTGTGTGTTAGCGTGGGTGATTTAGGCTTGTGAGCTGAGAACTGCACAGAATCTTACAGCTAACCATAAGGAGGGTTTGAATAGGGCTCGGGAGAGATTGTAAAGTATTCAAACAGCCATTGATGTGGGAAAAAAGGCAAGTTTTTGGTGAGGGAACAATATACATAAGTTATAACATGGTGGAAAGCATTTTGTGTAATACCCCCCTTTTTCAATAAAATTATCCAAATATGGGCTGCTAATGCCATTGTAGTTTCACTTGTGACAATCTGAGACAGTTCACATTTTTATTCAAATTGGGCTGTTCCATCTCACAATAATTAGAATATTAAACATTGTGAAACAGTCCAGAATCCTAGTCCTTCCCCGGTGGTGCACAGACCTGAACAGAACCAAACTCATATTTAGACATCAAATATTTATGGTCCCCTGTTACCTTAGGGCCCAGTGCTCTGTGTGGCTGCAGGTCGGTGGGTGCGGAGGCTCACTCATTTTTCTCATTATTAATTCATGTAATTTCATCTTTACGATTCAGAGGAGGCCCATTCACCGCTGCTGCGGCTGCTCTGTGGAGATTATCATTAAGAAGAAGAAGCAAATAAAATAGAGTTCAAAGCCATTTTTCAGCTCAACACAAGGTAATGTAAACAGACGTGAGTAATACAATGTTATTTTGATTTTCTACTTATGTATATTGGGGCTTTTCAGATTGTTGTGATTAAGGGGGGAAAGAAACAGTTTTTACTTCTGATTATCAGGGATGTTTTTGCTAGTGCTTGCGTTTTAGTATACTAGTATACCGCAGATAATAAAGCTGCAATAATTATTTTAGTAGTCCACAAGTGACTGAAATTTGTCAACTGGACAAAAGTTTATTTCGTCGAATATGTTTCGCAGCTCATCCACGCTACTTCTTCAAAACTGAAGTTGAGCTGCGAAACGTATTTGTCCAGTTGACAAATTGAATTTCTCCTTTTGTCGTGGATTCTACCTGGACGACTGAGAGATTCTACACAGTTCTTAAGAACTATACATTTACATTTTTCAGTTAATTGGCTAATAAGATAAGATAAGATAAGATAAGCCTTTATTGATCTCACACAGGAGAAATTTACTCGCCACAGTAGCTCCAGGACAATTGGACAAGAGGGAAAAAGTGCATGCAGGCAGGAAGGGGATAAAGTAAGTAATAAATAATACAGATAGTAATACGTAATAATAATAATAATGGAAAATAGTAATGATTATTTATATTATTTATATTGTACAATGACATTTTTAAAATATATTATCAACTAAACAAAGGTTAAAATGTGGTAACGAGGTTTGTCAGAAGTATCGAAAATCAAATGTTAATCAACACTAAAGTAGTTTCGAAATTAGTCTACACATTTAAGAGCATAACTGGACAAAACTGGACCTTTCATCTAGAGTTTTATCAGAACCAGTGTAAAACCACATTGTAATAAACAAATAGTATTATTTTGTGTTGAAAATTACAATATTGTCTAAAAAAAGAGCATATAAAATGATCACTGGTGTATCAAAAATGGCGTGACTACATTTTAGTATTGACTATATATATATTGACTAATATGGACTGAAGACTTCTAAATAGAGAATATTTATGAATAAAGTGAATTATGGATGGAGATAAGAGATAGTTTACTTTACATACTCCTTTTAATGAGAAATATCTAAAAGAATATCCGCAAAAAATATTAGAGGTGATTTAATTTACACAAAACAAAATAAGACACAAGACTGGGTCCATGAGAACGAGACAAGATGAGGTGATTTATGGTAAATAAAGAGTTTGGTTCACGATTTTGACTCCACTATTCTTGATTTACTTTTAAGATTATATTTTGTAGGGATGGTACAAGATCTTGTGACACAAACCAAAATTGCCAGAAGAGAAAAATGATCTCGTGAGAGTTTTAACCAAGTGTGGACTGGACAAAAACGGGTTACGTCTCTTACAATCAAATAAATCAAAAATTGTGAGGCCAAAATTTTAAACTGAACAGTGAAATGTATATATTAGGAATTATGTTAAAATCTCGTCTTGCCTTGTTCTCACAGACCCAATCTCGTGTCTCGTCTCGTGCTGTGGAAATTGTGTCTTGTTCCTTCTTATGAATTGTAACTCACCAGATCTTTTTTTTTTTCTGTCTACAATCTTACAGCAGTTTCGTCTCATGAGATCTCGTCCCATCGCTTACAAATATTGACCCTTGTCATTTACAGTGACTTGACTCTAAAAACCAAACCTGCAGAGCAACGGCAGTTTTATATAAAAGCCCATTTCCATTAAATATGCCATAGAATGATGTAATACCCGTGCACAGAACTGTTTATACAACTACAGTATTGAATTTCTCCTTTTGCCACAACTACAGTAGTAATAAAAGTATCTACATATCAGCACGAGTAATTTGTACCTTTCATTATTTATGTTAGGTCTACACAATGTCTTGATGACAAATATAACCACAGGCGCTTTTAATCACATTACAATGAAATATATATTTTTACTTCACAAATTGTCCTTTTTATAAATTATAAACAGTCCTTTTAAAACAATAGTTAGTATTATTTTGTGTTTATAAAAAAAGAGGAAGCAGGCAGACTGTCTTGTCTCCTCTGTTAATAATGAAACTAACCAGGACCTGGAGTAGTTGAGACAGTTTCTCATAGCTACCAAAAACAAAAAACAAAAAAAAAACAATAACACTTTCCTAATTAAAGGCACTGTATCTGATTTTTACCGTTGTAAAACATGAAAAACAGAACTAGCTCATTTTAAATGGTTTGCGGTGTAATTCCTCACTTACTTAATGCATTCCAAGCATTCTCAGCTTTCAGAGACCAGAGTGGAGTTTGTCAGTACAGTAAAGCTAACAACAACTAGCATGCTAATGTGCTCTTCCTAATTACTGGACGAGAAAATATGCTTAGATGCAGACAGCGCACAGTGGACTTATTTTGACCTCGACACGTGCATCCCGTATATCTGTACTGGGGCAAGTTACATGGGAAAAATCAGACCTTTACGTATTTTGTGCGTTAGTCAGCTTATAATAATTCAGTTCTCCTTTTGTATTTCTTGCAGGGGTCTTGCAGTTTGCTTCAGCGTCAGTAGGGGGAGTCCCACTTCAGGCCAGGACTCCGCTCCAGTTTAAAGGAGGTGACATTTTGGAAGCATTGGGTCAGCAGAAAGAAGAGGCCGTGGGCATGCATCAAAATAAGTCTGATCACGACACGCTTATAATGTATGACTTTATTAATGTTATAGCAGCACTAATTAGACCTGCTATGAAATGATTAACAATACTATTAACACTATGAGAGATGTTTTTGCTAGGGCTTGTGTTTTAAGTATACTAGTATACTGTAAATAACTATTATTTCAGTAGATGACAAATGAGTTAGACATTTTTCCATTAATTGCCTAGTAGTCAAACGAGGATCTTTATTGTACAATGAGATTCTTAAAATATATTATCAACTAAACAAAGGTTAAAATGTGTTGACGAGGGTTGTCAAAAGTATTGAAAATCAGATGTTAATCAGTGCGAAAACTAGTATCCAAACTAGACTACACATTTAAAAAAAAAAGGATGAAAACAAACAAACAAACACATAACTGGATAAAATTGTACCTGAGTTTGAACAGAACTAGTGTAAAACCACATGGTAATAAACAAATACTATTGTTTTGTGTTAAAAATTACAATGTTGTCTAAAAAAGTAAAAAAAAAACTACAAAATCGGCATCGAGTATCAAGTCTATTTTAAGGTATTGTAAGCGGGATTGACATTTTAGTATCATAACTAATGGTGACCGACAGGCCTGGACTGGTAATTGGGCATACCGGGCATTTTCCCGGTGGGCCGACAGTCCTAGGGGCCGATGCCCTTCTTTTTTTCTTTTTTTAAATTTATTTATAGAGACCGGCCCACAATTTACGACTGAACCAGGACTAAACCAGGACTAAATCAGGACTAAATCAGGACTGACCCAGGACTAAACCAGGACTAAACCAGGACTAAATCAGGACTAAATCAGGACTAAATCCGGATTGACCCAGGACTAAACCAGGACTAAATCAGGACTAAATCAGGACTAAATCAGGATAACCAGGACTAAACCAGGACTAAATCAGGACTAAACCAGGACTAAATCAGGACTAAACCAGGACTAAATCAGGACTAAATCAGGATTGAACCAGGCCTAAACCAGGACTAAATCAGGACTAAACCAGGACTAAATCAGGATTGAACCAGGACTAAACCAGGACTAAACCAGGACTAAATCAGGACTAAATCAGGTCTGAACCAGGCCTAAACCAGAACTAATTATGAGGGGCCGGTCTAAGACAAAAATGCCAGGGCCATTTTTTTGTCCCAGTCCAGACCTGGTGACCGAAGACTTCTAAATAGAGAATATTTATGAATAAAGTGAATTATTGATGGAAATAAGAAATAGTTTTTTTCTTTTTGGACATTTTGATTTTATAATGCCACTGTTTTGTTTTAAAAAGGACTTTTGTGTGTGTATGCTTTAGAGTCTGTATAGTCCAGATAATGATTCATTAATGCAACAATTAATCACCTAATTGTGACTACTGTTAGTCGGCAGTAAAAATGGTAGTTGTATTTTGATGATTATAATCCTGATCTTATACAGATTGTAAAACACATACGGAAAGACCTCATTTTATAACAAAGGCAGCAGCATTATTGAATCAAAAGGTTGAAAAGAATCACAATGTTCCTTCAGTCACCTTTATTTAATTAAAAATGTGTTTTCAAAATTGAAATTTATAATAGGAATAATCGTTTACCAAGTCGACTATATTGAAAACGAATCCCTGACTAGTCAACTACTAAATAGGGATGTAACAATAACTGAAATATCGCGTTATCGTATTGTCCAAAGTCTCACAATATCGTGGGCCATCACAAGTTCCTTCGCTTAAATTGATTGTTTTGGTGCAACAATAGCTAAAAAGCAGAGGGAACTACACAGACCATGATCCTTTGCTCTGTTTCAGTCCAATCTGCATGATGAAATAACTGTTATTAAACATTTTTACATATTGATCATTTGCAATACGACAGGAAAGTAGCATATTCACACTTTTGTTAGTCTACACAAAATATCCCAATAAATATCGTACCCTAAGATGCATATTCTGAAAAAGTCATATTGAAAGAGTTAGATATCGTTACATCCCTACTACTAAAATAATCGTTAGTGGCAGCCTTATACAAAATTGAGATTATTTTTTATCGTTGACTAGTCGTGATTAGTCGATTTATCATTGCAAACATAAAATAATTGGTCGGATATTGACGGCATTCTCCAGAAATGTCTATTGTTTCTTTGTGGACTTCAGTTAATCGATTTTTAATCAAGTCAGGATTCATTTGCTTCTAATAGTCAATGATCAGCTTGGGTCTTTTCAACAGAGAAGTCCACAGCCAATCCTCTGTCCGTAAAGCGTATCGAAGACTTTGGAGCTTTTGGGCTATTTTTTTTAATGTTAAATGGCACTGATTAAAAGTCTGTCATCTTTATGTTCGACGAATCAACACTGAAAACCATTTTGATTTTAAAAAGATGATTTATTTTTGGGCTACACCGTCCAGAAAAGATACATTCTACTGTATTATCGTAATTTAGGTGCACACACACTCCACAATGCAAAGTAGGTTTAATAGAGCTTTATCATTTCTATTTTTAAAGGCTTTGCAAGTCTAAAATGTCAGAGTTAATGTTCGCAGACTGAGAAGGAGACACTTTCTGTCTTATATAGCAGGTTATAATAGTTTAGCAGCATTCTAACGCAAACAGTTTTTGCTTTCAGTTTGAAATAGAGGCTTTTGTTGTAGTGTATATTCTATTGTGGTATCATTTGAAAGTGTACCAGTGGCGGTGAAAACTGTGAAAATGAGAGTGGATCGGAGCTACCGTTTGTCTTGACGTCTTGAATACAGGAGAATAAAGATACCTGCATGCCTACGACATCTCTTAAACGAAGATGTGCACAATGGTTCGCCTTTAAAGATCCCATGACATGGTACTTCTTGATGCTTTTATATGGTGCCTTAATGGTTCCCTAATACTGTAATACTGTAATCCTTCTTCAAAATCAACACTTGCATGAGAAAGACACATGTACAGAGTCAGAGTCAAAAAATAACTCTCTGAACAACTCATTCTGGGCCTTGTTGCTTGAATGCAAATGAGAAGGACACAGATTGGTTAGAGGAGCGGGTGGGGGGGGGGCAAATGCGCCGCTGGTTCCTTGTTTTAGCAGTGCGCTGTGCCTGGCCCCACTTCCGCGTGTGTAAGCGCGAAGGAGGAAAGGACAGCATTTTCAATGAAAAAAAAAACACATTTTCACAGAAAATAAAATTAAACCACTGCTGTTTCAGAGGTCCAGAGGGTTGGGTAAAGGACTTCCGAGTCTAGAAACACTCGCATGTGCCTCCAGGCAAATAAAAAAACGCATTTCGCATTGCGTAGCTCCTCCGCAGTCCAAACTCTCTGGGCGTGATTTCCAGAGACAGGGGGTGGAGATCCAGACGGTGGTGGAACTGAATTTGCATTTCTTTTTTCGATCTGACGTCAATAAGGTACCTTGTCCAGAATCGCCCATTTGAGCTGTGTTTTTTTCAAACGCAGAAAAGGATCGCAAATGCTCAGTTTAGACATTTCACAACTTTTAACCATGGGGGGGCCTAAACAGGGTAGGGGAGCTCACATTAACGTTCAAAAACCTCAGAAAGTGAAAATTTCATGCCATGGGACCTTTAAGTTAAATTGCCATTGTTTAAAGTGATAAATGCACAATTATTTCAACATACAAAAGCCCTGTAGAAGTTTTGTTTTTGCAAATTATTTGGTACAGTTTGATAAATATTGCAACGTAATGGGCACTTGTCACAAATTTCATTTTAAAGCGCTCATACATATTACGCTGTTTTCTGATCTCTGTTATTATGCCGTTTCCTCATCGCAGTTCTTCTCTCAAACAGAAAACACTCTGTTCCATACACCTTCAGTAGAATCATTTGGATAATTTCACCACTTCATGACATCATATGGCGGAGCAGCGCGTTTTGAGCTTTGGAAATATAGATAAATAATAATAAAGGGCTACTGAAACATGTGTGAGTAAAACAAAACACAACTCCGGGTATGTTTTTGATGCTGTAAAAACATTCTAACATGGCTTAAACTTCTCAAGAGTCAATTTTGCGTAATATAGGACCTTTAAATTAATACTGGAATACGATTATCCTCTTTTTACCCCTAGGACTAAACATTGTATCAGGTAATGTTGTCTTGAATTTAAAGGTGATTACTGTATAAAGTTATAGATAACAATGAGACTGACATTAATTTAGAATAGATGGTGGTCAAAATGTCTCTTGTCAATTTTTTGGTGTGGTTTTGGTTTTATCTCGACAAGCTATAGGTCTGTAGCATTTAATTGATCGGGGACTCAAAATATACCTTGCGTCTGCTGATTTGTGTGTGGAGTTGAATACATGCAGTGACATAACATAAAACACCATTTGAATGGATGCGAATAACAAATTGCAAAGGCTACAATATAATAAGTACCATCATTTCTTCGACAAACAACAAAATCTCCTTTTTTATTCTGCATAAAAAAACGCTAATCTTGTAGTTTGGATCTGTACAAACATGCTCTATAGTGATTCTTTTATTTGTCAGTTCAGATTTCTGTCTTTTTGCTAATTCTTCTATGAACTTTGAACAGAATACAATTTTTAAAACAGAAATTCCAAATCTACTCACAATCGTAATTGAGTATTTTCCCCAAATTTTGCACTGCTCTAGTTTAGACCTAATACATTCTTGTATTCGTTCAGCGGTTCAGAATTCAGGCTTCTCTCGAATATTAACGCTGCTTTTTGTATTTTAGTTGAGCTCTATTGTTTTTAATCTAACTATTAAAACATAAATCTCAAATCTTGCTTGTCCAAAAAAGCACAACAGAGTAGACAGAGTATTTCTTCCAAATTGTTCACCGGCTCCTTCCCCCCTTTTTCGAAAAGGACATCAGCAGTTTCTACCGTCTCAAAACGGCCGATTCAAACAATAGATCCTGGTAATGTTACTGTAAAATTGTCATGAAGGTGAAGTGGTGAATCTTGATAGTTGGACAGGCGCACACACACGCACACACGCACACACACACGCACGCACCCACACACATGCGCACATATTCGGGGCGTCATCAGGCCACAGAGGGAGCAGGCTCATAATTGGACGGAGGTGTCTGTAGATAATGAAGCAGCCTTCACACCTGCCAAACCTGGGGGATTTCACTTGACTGGCCACTTAAATCTTCCCCAGTCTGAGGCGCTGGGAGGCCAAGAGACAGAGCAGGGACTAATGCACAAGAAAGAGTGGAGAGAGAGAGAGAGAGAGAGAGAGGGATGGAGGGAGGGGTCTGTCACTGTCAGAGCAGAGGAGGGGGGAGCAGACAAAAAAACAACCGAGTATATGGGACTTTACAATAGTGTTAGTCAAGTGCAAGTACAAAGTAATCATCAAATTATTTGCTAAATTCTTCTTCTTCTTCAAAACCATATTTATATATTGAGAAACACTGATCAGTTGAAGATGGTACAATAATAAACGGCTGTTTGAGAAAGTACTTAATACTGAGTAACTATTCAAAGAAAATCTTATTTATGTTTAAGAAGAAAAGTAAAGAAAAAGAAAAAGCAAAAACATAAAATTTGCCAAGTAAGGATTTAAAAAATATTGTAGTATATAAATATAATAGAATAGGCACTACAATTTTTAAAGAGTTTAAGATAAATGAATTGAAATTATGACTAATACTTGTTTTCTGAACTATAAGACACATGTCATGCTCTGGAATAGATTTTTATTCCAAAACCATTCATAAATAAAATGAAACATTCAATATTAAATCTAACTCAGACAATGACATTCTTAATTTTCTTTCATTCGCAAAAACATTTGGATTTACTTTTTTTTATATTTTGCTTCTAAAATTGTCTTATTTTGTGATTCTGAAAATGTGTAGTATTTTTTAGTTTTATTTAGTTTTGTATAAAGGGTAGAATCAATCACTTTTATGGCTCATTATTGGTTTATTTGTGGCCGCTCCTGTTTTTTAATTATATAATATATTTAGAATTATTTACTGCAGTCATCTTGCTTTTTTGTGATTGTGTCAATGGCATAAAATAGTTTCAGTTTTATAATTTATTGGAATATTTCTCTGTAGCGCTATATCTTGGTTCCAAATGTTTTATCATGACATACTTAAATAATAAAATAATAGTAAAGTAAAAAGTCTTCAGATATATTTATTCAGAGACAGACAGAAGCTTTCACATTGGACCACGTCTTTACAAATTAGGAATTACACTTATTACTCCTATATTCAAAAATAGTTAGTTTTTTTTTTGGAAGTACAGTCTCTTCAAAAAGCACTAGAGTAAATCATAAGGTAAGATACACTTTATTGTCTCTGTAGGTTCCCTGTATTTGATGTTATTCAATCTCTCTGCATTCAGTACAGTGCCTGGGGACCCATCTCCAGATCTTGGTCTAGTTTTGGTCAGGGCTACGTTAGCTGGAGGATTTCAACCTATTGTGCATGTTTTGGGTTTAACTGAGCGCTGATTACTTGCCTCGCCTGTCAGACCCCCCTCCCTTTCTCTCTCTCTCTCCCTCCCTCCCTCCCTCCCTCCATCCCCTCCTCCCTCACTCCTCTTCTCCGTAACTTCTCTGGTGTCAAGGATTTCAGTCGGAAGAAACGTGGAAATGCTGCTCTGGCAATTTTGTTTCAAACTCCCAAAAACACTCGCTCTGCTCCTCTCCTCCCCTGCGTTGTCTGTGGTGACAGCCGTGACGTTGTGTGCGGTGGAATAGA
Organism: Paratrypauchen microcephalus; assembly: GCA_036785185.1. NCBI lineage: Eukaryota > Metazoa > Chordata > Actinopteri > Gobiiformes > Gobiidae > Paratrypauchen > Paratrypauchen microcephalus. Next base: position 1,316,180 of record JAVJIX010000205.1, read on the forward strand.
AAGGAAAAAGCATTGTACCAGCTTTTAGTGGCGTGTCATTCTGGGTACTGAGAGCCAAATCAAATCCACAGAAGCAGGAAGTTGGATGTAAAGTTTACCTGACAGTCCTCGCATCGTATCACTGCTAGCAAAAAGACACCAATTAGAGCAGTGAGTTTACCCCTGCGAAAATCCTTAACAATTTATGACTTACAAAATGGATTCTTTTTGTGACAACACTACTATGGAGACAATCATTTTTATTCTCTTGCTGTTCTTAAAGGTCCTATATTACACACAACTGACTCTTTTTTATGAGCTTTACGCCATGTTCTAATGCTGTTGCCTCATCAAAAACATAACCAGGGTTGTGTTTTTATTTATTCACACATGGTTGAGTAACACTTTATTATTAGTCTGTCTACATCTCCAAAGCTCAAAATGCTCTGTTCCACCTTGTGATGTCATTTACTGGTAGTTTTCAAGTTGACAGCTACCTTTTACCATTTGTTCATTTGCCAAATGATTCTAGTGAAGGTGTATGGAGTTTAAAAACACAGTGGAGCACTTCCTGTCAGTGTTGTATAAAGTAGTGGAAAATCAAACTCAAGTAAAAGTATAGGTACCCCTCCCAAAAATGACTTTGGTAAAAGTCGAAGTCACTGACTGAAATGTTACTTGAGTAAAAGTCTTAAAGTATCTGGAACTTCTTGTACTTAAGTACGACAAGTAATGTAAAAATAAATGTACTCAAGTAATGCAATTAAAAGTACAAGTAAAAGTATCAAGCAAAGACAGTCTGAATTTAATATTTTTTAATGCCCCCCCCCCAAACCTTTGTTTGTTTTTTTAAATAACAGTGCTGAAAATAAGGCATACATAACACCATTGAAAAGTAGGCACATGTTAATGTTATTTTTTGTCCTTTTGAACTCGTGTGCCCTTTCTCATTCGTTACACTTAGCCTACAGCTGTGCCTTCCCTTGAGCCGAAAAAAGATAGGTAGCCTGTTAGCTCCGACATCGTCAAATATGCTTTGTGTAACCGAAACAATGTCACACAAAGTTAATTTCTACATGTTATGCTCAAGGTTTCACAACGGTGTCTAGAATGTCCATGCTGTGGTTACTGAAATTGGAATATAGACGCTAACAATTTCATTAATCTAGAACTTACCTCGATGTGTTTCTTGAGGTTGGACGGGGAGTTTCTGTAAGATAGGATTTCCTCGTTTCTTGGAAGGCACAAGAGGCACTTCATTCGATAGGACGAATCCTTCATATCAGCGTAAGAGAACATTGTGTTTAAAGGGATATGCCACCCCCAGGTCAAATTTGGGCATCTCCCCACAGTCCAGAGACTAAAATAAGTGGTGGAAAGCGTTTTCCTGGTCACCCAGCCATTGTCCGAGTCTGTCGCCACTGACCGCCGCTGTATCTGCTGCTCCTCCGCGTTAGACTGGAGTCTAACGGCGCCAGAGAAAGATTTCGGCCAAAAGGAATTAATTTGCTCGATGCGTTTCCCATTCATATCGAGTGCAAATAAATGTGCAAATCAACACGGAGAGCTTGCCTTGGTCATTTTGGGTGGGAACTATTTTTCAGTGCGGAAAAATAAAGCCGTATCACGCAAGGCAAGGCCTTGACCAAGGCAAGACCAAGGCAAGCTCTCCGTGTTGATTTGCACATTTATTTGCACTACACAGATAGTAATTGGGAAACGCATCGAGCAAATTAACTCCTTTTGGCCGAAATCTTTCTCTGGCGCCGTTGCCTCCAGTCTAAGGCGGAGTAGCTGCAGATACAGCGGCGGTCAGTGCTGACAGACTCGGACAATGGCTGGGTGACCAGGAAAACGCTTTCCACCACTTATTTTAGTCTCTGGACTGTGGGGAGATGCCCAAATTTGACCTGGGGGTGGCATATCCCTTTAAGTACGGCCAGGGATGCTCATCGTCAGGTCCCCCTTCATTTGTAGCCGACGTGGATGCCGTCTCCTCTTCCATCAGGGATGTTGATTGATTAAACTAGCTGCATGAAACCTACAGGTGTAGGCTGATTGTCATGCACAAGTAGGGAACAAGCCCAGGCACGTCCTGACTTCCTTGCAGTCAGTAGAGGTTTTTTTTGTAACGAGAAACTAAACGGCACATTGAAAATGTATCGGAGTAAAAGTATGCAATTAAATTTGGAAATGTAGTGAAGTAAAAGTAAAAGTTATCTTTTTTTTTTTTTTAAACTCAAGTAAAGTACAAAGTCTCCCAAAATGTATACTTAAGCACAGTAGTGAAGTATTATTACTTCGTTACTATACAACACTGCTTCCTGTATCACCACATGACATCACCAAGTGTTTCCTGTTTGAGAGAAGAAAGCCCAGATATTCAGGGTTTGTGTGTTAAACATATGTGAATGAAACAAAGCACAACTCCAGGTCTGTTTGCGGTGAGGAAACACTATTATACCAGAGATGTGAAAATACATACCGTAATATAATATGAGCCTTTAAACTGTGTGTTGCGACACTGTACTTTCCCCATTGTTGGACAAATAAAGCGTCTCTAATCTTTTTTATTTGATCTATAAACGAGCATAGGAATCATTGCCAGACATTCAGTTTTCCCAATAAATTTCTATTGTTTCTTTGTGAATTTCAGATTTCATGTGGTTTGGAGCAGAATTCAGACTTTGAAGAAAGAAATTTAGCTATTAATCATATTGTTTTTGAAAGGAATATTAGATTATAATTTGTCAATTTTGTCCACTCATAATTTCATTAGTATATCCAGAAATATAATATACCATATTTTCCGCACTATAAGGCGCACCTAAAAGCCATCACTTTTCTCAAAAGCCAACAGTGCGCCTTATAATCTGATGCGCCTTATATATGGATCAATATTGGTTAATCATGGCTACCGTAGTCAGCCACTACTGTAGCTTCTATTCTATGCGCCTTATAATGCGGTGCGCCCTATATATGAAAAAGGCCATTCACAGAAGGTGCGCCTTATAATCCGATGCGCCTTATAGTGCGGAAAATACGGTAATTGTAATATAGGGGCAGAGATAAAAACTCCACAAGGCATCAAAGTAGGCTTAGTAGTTTATTTAGCTTTAGTTTATTTCATTAAAAAAAAAGGCTTCTGAAATTTAATTTGGTTAATTTGTGCAGACTAAGAAGATATAATTTAGACATACATTTTAGTCTCCACCCCTGCGTTGTCTCTACTGACAGCTGTGACATTGTGTGTGGTGAAATTAGGGTTGTCAAAAGATATTAATCAATACTAAAACCATTATCCAGCAGACAGAAATTAAACTGAAATGAACCTTTCCTGAAGAGCTTTAGAATGATCTTGAGTTGTATCAGAACAATAAGAGCACATAAACTAGTATACATTCTACTGTCACATTCTGTTGTCTAAATCGTGGTAATCGGTATTGCATATCGAGTCTATTCGTTGGTATCAAACTCGAGAAATGTTAGTATCATGACACCACTAGTTGAAAAATAAAAAGTGGCGCATTATCCCAGCTTTTAGTGGAGTGTCCTTCTGAGTACTGAGAGCCAAATGAGATCCAAGGAAGCAGGAAGTTGTATGTAAAGTTTATCTGACGGACATCACTGCAAGCAAAAATACACCAATTAGAGCAGTGACTTTACTTCTGTGAAAATCCTTAACAATTTATGACTTACAAAATGGATTCTTTTCACTGGATTTTTTTCCTGTATTTGTTCTGTTGATGCTTTGCAGCTGATGTCATCAACATTCCCTGGGGGTGTGATGCTAACTGTAGGATCTACTCTGTCTAAAGTGCTGTTACTCAAATTAGACTTTAATCTCAGCTTTGTTTGAACACAATCTAACCATAAAGAACAGACTTACAGAACAAAGTAAGAACTACAACAGGTGAGCAGATTTGTGCTGCTAAATGTCCCTCTCAAATTACAAATTACAACTCTCTACTAGCTAGTCACTCTCAATTTTTGTTGTTGTTGTTGTTGTTGTTGTTGAAAATCAAACCCCCAAACAGGATGATGAACATTCATAGCGATCTCAGGCTCTTTTTCTTCTTGACTTTTCAAACCATCTTGAAACTTTTTTTGGCTGTGTCTGCTAATGTTTGCATTGTGTCACCATGGAACTGCTAAACATTCCACCATAGATATATGCATTACATCTAGTGACCAATATGTTTTTTTTCTTGGCCAATGTTTGGAATCCAGAGCAATGAATGGCCAATTTTTGGGCCAATATGTTGAGCTGATTTTGATTATTTTCCAGAAATGATGTACAGTGGTCCCTCGCTCTATCGCGGTTCACTGTTCGCTGTTTCGCAGATTTTTTAAAAAAAAATCTATTTTTTTATAGTGTAACATTGTGTTCTGCGTCCTGATTGGCTAAGAGACTGTAGACCTTTGCTGATTGATAGATGGGGGACGCAGGGGGGACCGGGACCAGACTGGAACTAGACCAGGACCAGACCGGGACTAGACCGGGACTAGACCGGGACTAGACCAGGACTAGACCAGGACTAGACCAGGACTAAACGTGGACTAAACCAGGTCTAGACCAGAACTAAACCAGGTCTAGACCAGGTCTAAACCAGGTCTAAACCTGGACTGGACCTGGACTACACCAGGACTGGACCAGGTCTAGACCTGGACTAAACCGGGACTAGACCAGGTCTAAACCAGGATTAAACCACCACGTGCCGCTCTTTGCTGGTTTCGTGCGGCTGGTTTGTTGCTCGGGCTGAGAGGACGTGGTCCGGGCGCCGCGGTTCGATCTCGTGCTCGCAGCCCCGGTGTACGCGCGGCGGTCGTGCTGCTCTGTCACAGATTTGACCACGATGAGGGGTGCACGTGTCGCGCACTTTTTCCAGCGGACGTGGCAGTGCTGCTTCCTGCGGATCCAGTGACTCATATCTCCGCGCTCCTCGCTCGTCCGGCGGGGCTTCCGGAGCCGTGCCTCCCCCCACGCTTCACTATTAATACATTTTGTTGAAATCTATGAAAGTTTGATTGTTTAAACTAGAGACAAATGTGAGAAAAGGTTAATTCCAGTCTGAGAAAAGCGTATAATGTGTGTGGTGAGGCATTTACAGCCTTAAAACATGTAGAATAATTGTAAAATATAAAGTTGTCCTACTTCGCGGATTTCTCTTATTGCGGGTTATTTCTGGAACATTAAACCCCCGCGATAAACGAGGGATTACTGTAATTCAAATTTGCTGCAAACCCCTCCTCAACCCTCAAGAGAGCTGTGTAGTCATGTTTTGTGCTTTTGTATTGAAGTGTTAATATGAATCTTTGTGTATATCTTTTAGACAGAAGCCCGACTTTTTCTGGAGATTTAAGACCAATGGCCGATACACAAAAAACAATATAAAAAGTCAATATAATAGAATTATATAGAGACTCATTGTCAGACGAGCTAAAAGTTTTACATACGTGTGGTCCTGTGAGCGGCTGTCAAAAGCATGTACAGGGAAGGGCAATCAATAAAGATGTATGTGTTATATATATATGTGTTACAGCAGACACAAATCGAGACTAGTACTCCTTTCTCTGCTCATTTTGGATGAATAAACGTGCTGTCAAAGCTATTATGTGTGTCCGTGGAAATTGATTTTGACTTCAGTTAACAGGAGCTATTGTAGGTCATATATAAACACATTTTTCATCTTAGATGTAGACAAACTTTATTGATCCACAAGGGAAATTATTTGGACACAGTAGCTCACTAATCACAATATAATATAATAACAAACAGTACAAAATGAATGGTAATAATAAATTGTAAATAAGTAGCAAAAAGATAGCAAGAGACAGGCATCAAATAAGGCATAAATATGTAAATGTATACTCAACAAAAATATAAATGCAACACTTTTGTTTTTGCTCCCATTTTTCCTGAGATGGATCCAAAGATCCAAAATTCACTCCAGATACACAACACTATCATTTCTCTCAAACATTGTTCACAAATCTGTCCAAATGTGTGACAGCGAGCACCTCTGCTCCTCCGAGACAATCCACCCCATCTCACAGGTGCGCCACATCAAGATGCCGATCCGACATCATGACCAGTGCACAGGTGCGCCCCAGACTGCCCACAATAAAAGGCCACCCCGAAATGTGCATTTTTTTTTTTTTTTTTTTGCTGGGGGTCTGGGGACTCAGAACCAGTCAGTATCTGGTGTGACCACCATTTGCCTCATGCAGTGCAACACATCTTCTTTGCATAGAGTTGATCAGATTGTCAATTGTGGCCTGTGGAATGTTGGTCCACTCCTCTTCAATGGCTGTGCGAAGTTGCTGGATATTAGTGGGAGCTGGTACACGCTGTCGTATACGCCGGTCAAGCACATCCCAAACATGCTCAATGGGTGACATGTCCGGTGAGTATGCTGGCCATGCAAGAACTGGGACATTTTCAGCTTCCAAGAATTGTGTACAGATCCTTGCAACATGGGGCCGTGCATTATCTTGCTGAAACATGAGGTGATGTTCATGGATGTATGGCACAACAATGGGCCTCAGGATCTCATCACGGTATCTCTGTGCATTCAAAATGCCATCAATAAAATGCACCTGTGTTCTTCGTCCATAACAGCCTTTGAAGAGGAGTGGACCAACATTCCACAGGCCACAATTGACAATCTGATAAACTCTATGCGAAGAAGATGTGTTGCACTGCATGAGGCAAATGGTGGTCACACCAGATACTGACTGGTTCTGAGTCCCCAGACCCCCAATAAAGAAAAAAATAAAAATAAAAAAAGCACATTTCAGGGTGGCCTTTTATTGTAAGCAGTCTGGGGCGCACCTGTGTACTGGTCATGATGTCGGATCGGCATCTTGATGTGGCGCACCTGTGAGGTGGGGTGGATTGTCTCGGCGGGGCAGAGGTGCTCGCTGTCACACATTTGGACAGATTTGTGAACAATGTTTGAGAGAAATGGTAGTGTTGTGTATCTGGAGTGAATTTTGGATCTTTGGGTCCATCTCAGGAAAAATGGGAGCAAAAACAAAAGTGATGCGTTTATATTTTTGTTGAGTGTATATGTACAAGTCAAAATAAAATAGAAAAATAAGTAATACAAAATAAAATCACAGCTATATCCTCCTGGAACCTGAAGAAAAAGTGTATCTGAATTATTATTATTTAAATTTTCTATTTGGAGGTAAATACCTTAGCATTTACATTTTGTTCATTTTATTTGTATTCATAATAATAATATTCGTAAAGTGTCCCGCGTAATGGACGTCAGGGACATTTTGGTGTTAAATACATACAACATACATACATACAACCTCACAAAAACGATATATATATATTTTTTGATGACCAACATCTCTGACAAGCTTCTACAGTCACGTCAAATAGTTTTTAGTCATTTTTAATTTATTTTGTATTCATTTATATATATATATATATATATATATATATATATTTTTTTTTATTTTAGTATTTTTTTAATTATTTTATTTTATTTTTATGTACTGTATTATTTATTTTCTATTCATTTTTATTTATTTAAGTTTTTTTTTTTTAAAATATATGATTTATTTTCTATTTATTTTTATGTATTTATTTATTTTCGTTTTTAAAAATGTATTTATTGTTTTTTTATGTATTATTTATATTAACTCAATGTCCACTATAAAGGACACAAATGAATGGGCGGGTCTCAGGAGGATATACAAAAGACAAGAAAGAAATTATATGATTGACAGGACATAGGGTTATCTGTTACATAAGGGTGAGTTGTTGTACAGTTGTAGGGAGTATTATCTGTTACATAAGGGTGAGTTGTTGTACAGTTGTAGGGAGTGGCAAAAGGATAAATTCAATTTGTCAACTGGACAAAGTTTATTTGGTTGAAGATGTTTCGCAGCTCATCCAAGCTACTTCTATCCAAGCTACTCATCCAAGTTCTGGCTAGAGTGCTGGTGGACACTATCTGACTGAAGGGAGGAGCTAACTACAATGAAATTACTATGAAACTATCACACCTATTGGTTTTCAGTTTCTGTGTGGGGAGTATTATAGTATGAATGTACTCCTGTATCTCTGACTGTTTGAGCGGAGCTGTAGGAGCCTGTTGGAGAATGAGCTCCTCTGTCCCTCTGTAGTGTAGTGCAGTAGGTGAGCAGGAGTGTCCATGATGGAGAGCAGTTTGTCCAGTGTCCTCCTGTCCCCATGTTCTCCTGTCTGTGCCACTGTCCAACTTCATCCGTTTATCCGTCTTAAATACTGTATAAGGATTTTACAGACTTACAGACTCTCCAAGCCAGTCAAGAGATAAGAGGCCCTATGTCCTATTGATATTTTGCAGCTGATGTCAACAATATTCACTTGCGGGGTGAAGCTAACTGGAAGCACTTCTCTGTCTGAAGTTAGACTTTAATCTGAGGTTTGTTTTAACACAGTCTGGCCATAAAGAACTGATTTAAGTGAAACTACAACAGGCGAACTGATTATTATTTTTTTTGCTAAAGCAAAGGTTATAGGGACAACTCAATCACATTTTGCAGTGTTGACAAATACAGAAAGAATAGTGATTACTGATGGGGTTTCTATGCAGATCTGCGTCTCTCAGGAGTTGCTTGTTGGTTGTGAGTAAACTGTGCAGTGCAAGCTGGCAGATTTGAGGCAGGATAATGGAGGGGTGAACATTTTTAAATTGGCTGCAAAATTTGAATGTATTCTGAAAACTTGCCATAGCGAAAGGTGCTGATGGGGTGCATAAACAAAGTTGGAAAAAACAACGAGGGCAGTTATCTTTTGGCACTTATTTGGGGGTAATTTAGCAGTGTCCAGGGCTGGAGCTGGACAGGGCATCTGGAATAATGAACTTCAGTCATAAAGCTTCAACAGGTCTGAAAAATGTATGGAACAGAAGTAATTGGCAACACTGAAACAGGGTTTGAGTCAATCCAAGATATGCCCACAACTTTGACCCTTAGTCTTTTAAATAGACTGCTTGAGGTTTAAAATTCTATTCATGGTTTTGTTCACATAGAGAATTGATTCTTTGCACATAAAGATGCACTATGTCAGTTTTCAAGGGGAAAGTGACTTGTGCTTGTCTACAACATCAGTAACATCTCCGCAGAGACAAGCAGGTGATGGGGGCCCTCCTCCAGAAGGGTTAATAAAAAAATGCACCTTTAATTATGTCTATTAATTGATAAATCCAGAATAATATCTCTGTATTTTTTATATAAGTCTGGTCAGCACGTGCTCCATGCCTCAAGCCAGAACCAAATGTGATTGTCCAATCAAATCTGTAAAATGTAAAATGAAGGAGCTCATTGGGCACCCATCATTTACAAATAAAACCACATTTCCCTCACTTCAGATTTGCAAAGTTTAGGACTTCGCTCATTAATTTAGCAGAAATCATTTCCTTTTCCCCCCCTCGTAAGCAGCCTTAGAGATAGTGTTCTTTTTATCAGGTAGAAGACTTTGTTTAGCTGCTTTTCATGTTTTGGCTACTTCCTGTAGCCTTCCTCAGAAGTGTCATGTGATGGTGTAGTGACATGTCTTGTAGGGTTCATTCTCTTTTTGATCAAAAAAGTGTGAAAAGGAAATGGCCAACAAAAAGAAAATGAATATAACACAAACTTCTCTATTTTATAGAAGTACTGCTTTTAAAAGGAAAATGGACAAAAAGGCAGACTATAATTTTTTTCCTTAATAAGCCTTACAGATTAAGGTTGATCTTGATTTTGTCTATACGTTTTTGTTTTGACACTGTTTGACAAGTCATTTTTTAATGAACTGGAACTATTAAAATAATTAAAACTGTATATTACAAAACAAAACAAAATTATTGAATATCCTTTTCTCATATTATAGAGCCCTAATTACAATATGCCCAATAAAGTTCCATCCTTCCTTCAGGGCTCTCAGCGGTTCACATGCTGATGAGAGAGATCAGTGAAAGATAATTCAATAAATACAAAATTTGTAGAATCCCTCAGTTGTCCAGGTGAAATCCATGGCAAGTTCTTCATTTCTGAAGTGAACTTGCCAAGCAGCTTGGATGAGCTGCAAAATGTATTTGACCAAATAAACTTTTGTTCAGTTGACAAATTTCATTTCCTTTTGCCCTCAATAAATAAATCTTTTCTGTAACTGTAGCTGCCACACTCAAACTGCCACCATAGACACTTGTATATTCGGACCTTACTGGCTCTCGTAGATCCTCTTTCTCCTCTGTGCTGATAAGCTTTCTGTTTCCGCAGGATTTTTCTTATCAAGATGAAACTGTGCAACACTACAAGAGTTATCCATCACTATCTGTCACATATTTGTTGCAGCAGCTATTACATGGATCTTAATTGAAATATTATTTTACCTTCATTTGAATTATTGATGGGCTTTGCTGATTTGTACCTCTGAGGAACCGGCATGCACGCGTTAAGTGATGCAAGATTGTGTGCATGTGTCTTTCTCATATATTATTCAAAATGTAGAATCAAACTGCGTGCTTAGCTGTATGTATGAAGGCTAACAACACTGCAATAGGAATAGCTACATTTTTAAAGAGCCCATATTAAACTGTTTTCTGATTGATGTTGTAATGTTGTTTCTTCATTGCAAACACAGCTTGAGTCGTGTTTTGTTTCATTCACACATGTTTAACACACAAACCCTGTATAGTTCTTCTCTCAAACTGAAAACACTCCTTGTTCCTCCTTGTGATGTCATGTGGCAATACAGGAAGCCCACTGCTGCCTTTTTAAACTCCATACACCATCATTCAGAAAATTTCAGACCTTGAATTGCCATCCATCCATCCATTTTCTTCCGCTTATCCGGGGCCGGGTCGTGGGGGCAACAGTCTAAGGGGCCGTTTAGACGAGGACGATTGCGACTGAAAACGACAAAATATTTTATCGGAAGTGTCTTTCGTTTACACGGCGGCGGCGCCGTCAGGCTCTGAAACCGCAAAAATCTGAAGACTCCTTCCAGAGTGTGGAGTTCTGAAGACGGCCCGGGTCGCGTCTCCGTCTAAACGGCAAGAAGCGCAAAACATGTTCACGTTGTATACACCTAAAAACAATAACAATACGTCGCAGGTGACAGAGGCGAGTTTGGACAAGACCGGTCAGTGGTGGGAAAATTTTGAGAATGGATTAGTTGATGACAGTGCTTGGGTGGAAAACTTCAGAATGACTAAACAAGCTCTTGTTGCATTAAGCGAAGAGCTCCGACCCTACATCGAGGGCGAAACAACCGTAATGAGAGCCCCTGTCGGTGTCCTGAAAAAGGTAGCTCTGACATTATATTAGTGGCCTGGCATGCATATTCAATTGAATTCGCCCACTTTTGCATCTTCGTATAAACAAACATTTCCTGTTGAGAACGCTCGTCTAAACGGGGATAAAAAATTGAAGACGAGACGCCACTTTTGCGTCTTCTGTTTTGATCGTCGCCGTATAAACGTGACATAAGCAGGGATGCCCAGACCTCCTTCACCCCAGACATTTCCTCCAGCTCCTCCGGGGGGACCCCAAGGTGTTCTCAGGCCAGCCGGGAGACATAGTCCCTCCAGCGCGTCCTGGGTCTTCCCCGGGGCCTCCTCCCGGTGGGACATGCCTGGAACACCTCCCGAGGGATCCGTCCAGGAGGCATCCGGAACAGATGCCCGAGCAACCAATGGCTCCTCTCGACGTGGAGAGGACGTGTCCAACAGGACAACATCATCTGCAAACAGCAGAGATGAGATCCTGTGGTTCCCGAACCGGATCCCCTCCGGCCCCTGACTGCGCCTAGAAATTCTGTCCATAAATATAATGAACAGAACCGGTGACAAAGGGCAGACCTGGCGGAGTCCAACATGCACCGGAAACAGGTCCGACTTACTACCGTCAATGTGAACACAGCTCCTGCTCCAGACATACAGCGACCGAACAGCCCTTAGCAAAGAGCCCCGAACCCCATACTCCCAGAGCACTCTCCACAGGACCCCACAAGGGACATGGTCGAATGACTTCTCCAGATCCACAAAGCACATGTGGACTGGTTGGGCAAACTCCCATGCACCCTTGAGCACCCGATGAAGTGTATAGAGCTGGTCCAGTGTTCCCCGGCCGGGACAAAAACCACACTGCTCCTCCTGAATCTGAGGTTCGAATATCGGTCAAATTCTCCTCTCCAGCACCCTGGAATAGACCTTACCGGGAAGGCTGAGGAATGTGATTCCCCAATAGTTGGAACACACCCTCCGGTCTCCCTTCTTAAACAGAAGGACCACCACCCCAGTCTGCCAGTCCAGAGGTACTGTCCCTGACCGCCACGCGATGTTGCAGAGACGTGTCAGCCAAGACAGCCCTACAACATCCAGAGACTTAAGATACTCAGGACGGATCTCATCCACCCACGGGACCTTGCCACCGAGGAGCTTTCCAACCACCTCAGTAACTTTAGCCAGGGTGATGAATGAATCCGCCTCTGAGTCCCCAGCCTCTGCTTCCTCCTCGGAAGACATGATGGCACGATTGAGGAGATCCTCAAAGTATTCCTTCCACCGTCTGATAACATCCCCAGTCGAGATCAACTTCCTGAGGCGCCGAACGGTTTGCCAGAATTTCTTTGAGGCCGTCCAATAGTCCTCCTCCACGGCCTCTCTGAACTCCTCCCAAACCCGAGTTTTTGTCTCTGCGACCGCCTGGGCTGCAGCACGCTTGGCCTGCCGGTACCCGTCAGCTGCCTCAGGAGTCCCATGGGGCCCGATAGGACTCCTTCTTCCGGTGTCTACCGCCAGGTTCGGGGATTGCCACCACGGCAGGCACCACAGACTTTACGACCACAGCTACGGGCGGCCAATAGAGGCCGAGAACAAAGCTCACTCGGACTCTATGTCCCCAGCCTCCCCCGGAATCCGGGAGAAGCTCTCCCGGAGGAGTGATTTGAAGGTGCCCCTGACAGAGGGCTCTGCCAGACGTTTCCAACAGACCTTCACGCCTGCCTGTCTCTCTGGCTTCCTCCCCGCTAGTGGACCCAACTCACAACTAGGTGGTGATCAGTTGACAGCTCTGCCCCTCTCTTCACCCGATTGTCCAAGACACGTGGCTGGAGGTCAGATGACACGACAACAAAGTTGATCATTGACCTCCGTCCTAGGGTGTCCTGGTGCCACGTGCACTGATGGACACCCTTGTGCTCGAACATGGTGTCGTTATGGACAAACCATGGCTAGCACAGAAGTCCAATAACACAACACCACTCGGGTTCAGATCAGGGAGGCCGTTCCTTGTAATCACCCCTCTCTATGTGTCACTGTCGTTGCCCACGTGGGCGTTGAAGTCCCCCAGTAGAACGACAGAGTCCCCAGTCGGTGCACTGTACAGTACCCCTCCCAGGCACTCCAAGATGGCCAGGTAGTCTGCACTGCTGTTCGGCCCGTAGGCCGACACAACAGTGAGGGACCTGTCCCCAACCCGAAGGCGCAGGGACTCCAACACACGGCGGCTGAACTGTGGGGCAATGAGCAGGCCCACACCGGCCCGCCGCCGTTCCTCGCGGCCAACGCCAGAGAAATGGAGGGTTCAGCCCCCCTGTTGGGTTCCAGAGCCCAAGCTGTGCATGAAGGTGAGGCCGACTATATCTAGTCAGGAACGCTCAACCTCCTGCACGTGCTCAGGCTCCTTCCCCCCAGCGAGGTGACATTCCATGTCCCCAGAGCTAGTCTCCATGTCCGGAGATCCGGCCGTCGAAGCCTCTGCCTTCGACTGGCGCCCAAATCTCCATGTACCCGGCCCTTATGGATCTTCCTCCGGGTAGTGGGTCCACAGGAGGACGGCCCCACGTCGCTCCTCTGGGCTTCGCCCGGCCGGGCCCCATGGGAAAAGGCCCGGCCACCAGATCCTTGCTGGCGAGCACCCACCCCAGGACTGGCTCCAGGATGGGGCCCCAGTAACGCCAGTCCGCATGACGTATCTGGCCTTGCTGTATGTCTCAACATAAGGCTTAAATTGCCAATCTCTGCTAAACTACCTCTTCATGACGTCACGTATGAATGTATATTTTTGATGAGGTAACAACATTATAACATGGCTTAAAGCTTACAAAAGTCAATTTTGTGTAATATAGGACCTTTAAATTTACTATAGACTCACCCCTTAGCCCTTAATACCACTAACCTATAAGAAAGCAGTGTAGTTATGTTTTGTGCAGTTGTCTCTCTGGACTCAAGTGATCAACTAAAGCTTTATGTGTACTTTTTTAGGCAGCAGGTCAGACAACACAAAATATCAACCTGTAGATTGGGCTGGAGATTTAAAGGGCCCTTATTACAAAAAAATTGACTCTTGTGAGCTCTTAGCCATGTTAGAATGTACTTTCCTCATCAAAAACATACCTGGAGTTGTGTTGTGTTTCATTCAGACATTTGAGTAACCGTTTATTACATCTCCAAACCTCAAAATGCTCTGTTCCACCTTGCAATGTCATGAAGTTTTTATATTAACAGCTACATTTTACCCTTTGTTCAGTAGGAAATGGTATTTCCAGGTCTGAAATCATCCAAATGATTCTAGTGAAGGTGTATGGAGTTTAAAATCACAGCGCTTCCTGTATTACCAGAGTACCAGAGTGTTTTCTGTTTGAGAGAAGAACTCAGATTAAATATGCTGAATCTGTGAATTAAACAAAATAAAACACTAGGTCTGTTTGTGATGAGGAAACAACATTATAACAGATCAGAAAATAGTGTAATATGGGCCCTTTAAGGTAGATTGTTGATACGTTAAAAAGTGTACGTATTGACCAATCAATATTCCTCTAAATTTTTCCTTGTTTTAAGAAATTTTGTTTTGGTTTCTATTTGAGTTTTTTCTCTTGTCTTTTACAGTATATTATTAAAAGAGTAGAATCTTACTTATAGGCGTATGAAGGCTATCAACAGACCTGTCTTTGATACAATTTACTGAAAATCCACTGACCAGAGCTGAGCTGTCCATTGGCCTCCATCGCTAATGAGATTGAGGGGGTGTGAGGGGAGGGAGGGAGGAGGGAAGGGAGGGGGGTAAAATTGCGAATGGTGAGTGGTCGGCTGTCATCCGCGAGGTGATGGTTTTAAGACTACGTAGTGATACTTCATTAATTAACCTTCACATTCTATGTAGATCTACTCATCAAGATGCAGTTAATTAAAGAAAGGTCATTCCAAGGGCTGCAGGGAAGACGCTATATTACAATGGAGGGATGGCACTGCGCCGCCAGATAACACTAGAGAGGGAGGGAGAAAGAGGGAGGGGAGGGAGATAGAAAGAGGGGAGGGAGATAGAAAGAGAGGATGTAAAGAGAAAGAGGGAGGAAGACAGGGATGAGTGAAGGGGAGGCCATATTCAAATGGCATGCCACACTTTTTCACCTACAGACTAGATTATTACTAGATGATTGGCTTGTTTTCGATATATCGGCAAACAAATCAATCTAATATTGTTAGCTACTCGTTTTGTAACTTTTTTTTTCACTTTTTTTCCCACTTTTCACTTTCACTCGATGTACACTTTCCCCATCAAAATAACCTTTTCAAAATCCTTGCTGACAGTTGACTTTGTGGTGAAAAAATGCCACTTTTAGCTGTTTGTTCTTTCCCATTCCTTTATTTATCAGATGACGCCACAGAAAAGCTCTAATGGAGGAAAGCCGGTGAAATATGCATGGCTCTGAAATGACAGCATCCATCTTTTAACATGGCACTATAGCTGCTTCACCCTTGTGTCCTGTTGCCTGCCAATTTCCAGACGTCTACTCCGCTCGACCTTGTTCAGTGGACAGAAAAATGGTCTGCGCTGGTGGATAAATAAAAGGAGAGGTATAAAATAGTCATGTTATCTGTAAGTGGTTGTGACTTATTCATTCTGACTTCTGTCTATCTTTGACGCAGACGATAAAAGCTTGTTTGGAAATATACTCTGGGTTTGGAGTGAGCTTTAACACTCACAAGAAGAGTGGGTGATCACAGGCATAGGTTAGCAGTTTGATTTTATACGCATATTGATACTTTGCAGCAGATGGCATCAATATTCTGTGGGGGTCTGACGCTAGCTGTAGGCATGCTCTGTCTGAGGCTTTGTTTGACTTTAAGCTGTATTTTAAAGGGATATGCCACCCCCAGGTCAAATTTGGGCATCTCCCCACAGTCCAGAGACTAAAATAAGTGGTGGAAAGCGTTTTCCTGCTCACCCAGCCATTGTCCGAGTCTGTCGCCACTGACCGCCGCGGTAACTGGTGCTCCTCCGCCTTAGACTGGAGTCTAACGTAGCCAGAGAAAGATTTCGGCCAAAAGGAATTAATTTGCTCGATGCGTTTCCCAATTACTTTGTGTGTAGTGTGCATTCATATCGAGTGCAAATAAATGTGCAAATCAACACGGAGAGCTTGCCTTCGTCATTTTGGGTGGGAACTATTTTCCAGTGCGTAAGAATACAGCCGTATCACGCACCACGTTGTGCAACAGGGGAACTCCCTTCCCGGTGCGTAACAGGGATTCCCCTGGCAGCGTGCTGCGTGATTCGACTGTATTCTTACGCACTGGAAAATAGTTCCCACCCAAAATGACCAAGGCAAGCTCTCCGTGTTGATTTGCACATTTATTTGCACTCGATATGAATGCGCACTACACACAAAGTAATTGGGAAACGCATCGAGCAAATTAATTCCTTTTGGCCGAAATCTTTCTCTGGCGACGTTAGACTCCAGTCTAAGGCGGAGGAGCACCAGATACCGCGGCGGTCAGTGGCGACAGACTCGGACAATGGCTGGGTGAACAGGAAAACGCTTTCCACCACTTATTTTAGTCTCTGGACTGTGGGGAGATGCCCAAATTTGACCTGGGGGTGGCATATCCCTTTAACACAATCTGATTTAGCTGGAACTACAACTGATTTGTGCTGTTACACATGTCCTTCTCAAATAACATTACAGTCGCAAGCTAGCTAGCATTAGCCAACAAGTTTTCAGTTTCACTCTCACCTTTTTGTTGAAAATCTAAACTGCACCATGAACACTTGTATTGATCAGATGGTCTGGAAAATGTGTTGTTTAAATACATTTTGTATTTTTTCTTTATTTGGCTGTGTTTGCTAATGTGTGTATTATGTCACTGTGCATTGTGTTATCATGATGCTAAAATTTCAAACTCTATTTCAATAAGAATGAGACTCAATACTGGATACTGTCATGCCACAGTGAAAATATGAAAAAAGTAACATACCAAAGGGTTTATGGATGCTTCTAACTAGTTATATCGATACTTTGTTGTGACACGCTAGCTTGTTTAACAGTACAAAATTAGCTCACCTGTTGTAGTTCCAGCAAAATCAGTTTTTTATGACCAGATTATGTTAAAATAAAGTAAAGTAACAAGTCCCAGATACAGCAGTGCTTACAGTTAGTATCACACCCCCAGGGAACATTGATGACATCGGCTGCAAAGTACATTCTTTCACATTTTGACCCAGCTTTAGGGGTGGGTAAAAAAATAATATCACAATTGTTGTGGCGATAGATCAAGATTTAGATTTTATCATGATCATAGACTGTATATAAATGGACATAACTAATCCGCTAGCTGCCACATTCCAAATAGGAAGTGAACATAGGGGTGCTTTGGGTGCCATCGACTCTGTCGGGAGCATGAATTTATTAAAATAACTGGATAGGGTATTGCTATCTTATAGCTGTTTTGAGTTGGTATAGTGGCCACTCATTGGAACTTGAGTGAAGAAAATCCATTCTGCCCAGAAAGGATTTTTCCCATAGAGCGCAATGCAATCACAAACTGCTCGTGTTCGGCTGACAGGGACCTACAGCTTTTAAAAAGGTTGACTTTTGTGGCGATTTTTATCTATTTTTAAATCATAAAGTTTTTCTCAGCTCAAAATCCTTCAGTTGTCTTGAAAACTGCTTTTATCGTTAGCTCCGGCTCCGCTCTAGCTCCACTCTAGTGTCACTTTAGCTACTCTTGTTCTGATTGGTCAGTATGTTTACATGATATGCGAGACCACACTCCTTGCATGTGGTCACATGCATTTGCATGAGCACTACTGTGCATGTTCAGTGGTCATGGACCCACCTGGAAGTACCTAGCTGGGCTAGGCTGATCTAGAGAAATGTGCCACTGAGCTTGGCGCATTGACTTGAATGGTTTAGGCCTCATCATTTTGGTCTTAAAATGTTTGTATTAATTCGCTCTACATTATCCTGGTGTTTTTATTTATTTTTTATTTATTAAAAAAAATAAAATAAATTCCTATTCCTAATATAGAACTGCCTTGAAAATTTGCCCCTATAAAGTTATCTACTTCTTCTGAAAGTTCATAATTCACTGTGATAGGTTTAATCCAGCCGTCACTCAGTCACATAGAGACCAATAGGAGAAGTGAGTATCTATTTAATGGTGCTCTCTGCTCAAACAGAGAAATTATGAATCATGATCAGATCAGAGGTGGGTATGTACTCAGTTACATTTACTTGAATAACTTTTGTTTACTTTACTACTTTTACTTTGTTACATTCCACCACTACCCATCTCTAAATTGCTATCTGGACTCATTCCCAAATTTCACTTCTTGTTGTCAGGTTGGCCAGCCCTAAACCTGAGTGATATCCTCCATTTTGTTTGTGTGCAACCTTGTACAGTGCAATAAGAGGAGCCAGATCAGAGCTGGCGTTACAAATGTCTCTCCTTAATGTTTTTGCCAAGTGTTCGTTCAGATAACTGCCCCCTTCTCTCTCTGAGCGACGCCTTGTTTGGGACCTTGGCACCACTTCTTCAAAATATTGCTCGGCTGCAAAATTGTGAAGAGACATGAGCACCTCCCCTATGCCCAATCAGTCGCTGTAGCCGTCTGTGCGTGTGGCCACTGTGGCGTTCAGTGGTGGGAGTGCACACACATGGACAGGGTGGGTGTGAGAGACAGTGACCCTGGACACTATGTCTATACACTCCCGTGATGGAGATGGGCGGGTGGTGCTTAGATAGAATAGACAGCAGGGACGTGACAAAATACTCAGGGTCCCCATGGGTAAAATGTGTGTTGGTGGCCTTGGTTCACAAAGATAAAATGAGATGATAAGAATGTGGTGTGCGCGTACAGTGATTGGTGGAGTACATATTGGCTGATGCGTGGATTGGCTTCTGTGAGTCTGTCCCTGGGCAGCTGTGGCTACAATAGCATCTTACCACCAACGAGTGTGGAGTGAATGAATAATGCACAAAAATGTAAAATGACATCTGGAAAAGTGCTATAGATGAATACATTATTCTTATATATACAAAAACATTTTATACCATATGTAGTACAGTAATCCCTTGCTCTATCGCAGTTCACTGTTCGCGGCCTCGCTGTTTCGCAGATTTTTTTTTTTTCAGTTTTTTTTTATAGTGTAACATTGTGTTCTGAGTCCTGATTGGCTAAGAGACTAGACCAGGACTAAACGTGGACTAAACCAGGTCTAGACCAGAACTAAACCAGGTCTAGACCAGGTCTAAACCAGGTGTAAACCTGGACTGGTCCTGGACTAAACCAGGACTGGACCAGGTCTAAACCAGGATTAAATCACTCCGTGCGGCTCTTTGCTGGTTTCGTGCAGCTCTTGCGTTCTTTTGTGCGTGTTCAGTTTGTGGCTCGGGCTGAGAGGACGCGGTCTGGGCACCGCGGTTCTATCTCGTGCTTGCAGCCCCGATGTACGCGTGGCCTCGCGCCGGTCGTGCTGCTCTGTCACGGATTTGTCCACGATGAGGGGTGGACGTGTCGCGCACTTCTCCAAGGGGTTGGTGCGCGTCGCGTCATGGGACGTGGCAGTGCTCCTCGTGCGTCTGGCGGGGCTTCCGGGGCCGTGTCTCCCTCCACGCGTCACTATTAATACATTTTGTTGAAAATCTATGAAAGTTTGAGTGTTTAAACGAGAGATAAATGTGAGAAAATGTTAATTCCAGTCTGAGAAAAGCGTATAATGTGTGTGGTGAGGCATTTACAGCCTTAAAACATGTAGAATAATTGTAAAATATAAAGTTGTCCTACTTCGTGGATTTCTCTTATTGCGGGTTATTTCTGAAACCTAACGAGGGATTACTGTATAGGAAATTTGAACTTACTACAATACTTATAATTTAAATTACACATTTGATCATTTTTATATAGACATTACAGAAATAGGAAGATTTCGATCACTCTCTCTCTCTCTCTCTCTCTCTCTCTCTCTCTCTCTCTCTCTCTCTCTCTCTCTCTCTCTCTCTCTCTCTCTCTCTCTCTCTCTATATATATATATATATATATATATATATATATATATATATATATAATCATTATTTGTTTTGGTTTTTTAGGTTTTGTTCACGTGCATTGTCCTGTCTTGTGGGAAATTTGTGTCTTGTCCCATTCCTAAGAAATAATGAATGAAATCATTAAAATGAGCGGAAACAATTATCTTTGGATGGCACAAACATGCAACCTATTTAAAACAGCTCAAATCGTAGATTTGAAGTTGTTTTAACTACTATAGTGCAAAAATAAATAATGATTCTTTAGTCAAGTTAAAAACAGTCCACTTTAGAAAGATTTATTTTTGTGAGTAGCTTTGACTTAAATGAAAAATCAAAACTGAACTTATTGCACTTTTATCAAAATCCAAAAATTCCTATTTCAAATTCAGGCCGATCAGTGCAAATCACAACCAAATACTGAAATATATACAGATTTTTTATTTAACCTGCCCCTGAACACATTGTGTAGTTTGTATTTAATATTTATGTATTTATTTTATTTTATTTACTTATTAATTTATTTTAAACATGCAAACTATAAAACAGAAGGTATGTCACAAATAATAACATCAAAAAGAAGTGGGAAGAAATCACATCATACTCAAATACATATACAGTATTTTTTAATCTATACTTGGATGCATCATGTTTGTATTTTCACAGTTTGGCCCTGGACACCGCACTCTCCTTGCTCCCCTGGCAGCGGTCGTCAAGGCGGCTGCTCTCCGGTTGCTAGGAGTAGAGACATTAGCTCCGGCCTGCGCGGTAATTGATGGTAAGAGCGCGTCTCCTGGTCACGTCGCGCTGCCCTGACACGGAGCGCCGGCACTTTATCAGCACGCCGTAAATCAGCCGTGTGTGGGTGCGGACGGATACGGCGCTACTATGCTCATAATCTGCTCCTTCTGATGGATAACGCGTCACAACAAAGAGCATTACGGCGAGCTGACGGCAGTTACCGTCGCCGCCAAATCCGTAGCCATGTCCGCCCCGAGTATGGTCATCCGTCCTGGGGGAGAGAGGGAGAGAGATAGAGGAAGAAGGGAGGGAGAGAAAGAAATGAGGAGGGGAGGGGTTGAGGAAGAAACACGGGGTCATTTGGAGACGCTAAAGCAATGACAGGATAACAGCTAACGGCACCGCAAAACGATCAGTGTGGAGAGGGAGTGGGTGGAGAGAGAGAGAGAGGGAAGGGAAAAAAGGAAGGGGAGAGATTGAGAGCGGGGGCAGGGGAAAGGAGAGAGAGAGGAAGAAAGAATGGCGAGGAAGAGAGGGGTGGATAACAGAGAGATAGGGTGGGAGAGAGAGAAACAAGAGCAATAGAGAGGTAGACAGAAAGCAAGAAGAAAACAGTTAAAGATAGTGGGGGTTGAGTAAGGAAGAAGAAAGAGGGAATGAGGGAGGAAGAGAGAAAGAGAGGGGTAGACAAAGCGGGAGAGAGCAAGAGGGTGTGTGAGAGAGAGAAAGAGAATGAGGGAAAAGAGAGAAACAGCTGGGTGGGAGAAAGGGAGGAACAGAGAGGTAATCCGAGTTATATATTTGAAGAGAGGGAGAAGAGAGGATGGAGAAAAGAAAGTGAGTGAAGGAGTTAGAAAAACAGTATTGGGAGGTAAGTAGAGAGAGGGGAGGAGGAAGGAAGGAAGGAAGGAAGAGGATGTAAAAACAGATAGGGAGGGAGAGAGACAGGAGGGAAAGAGAGAGAGATCAGAGAGAGGAGCAAATAGAGAGAGAGGGAGTGAGTAATAAGAGAAGTGAAGTGGAAGAGGGGAAGAGTGAGAAGAGGGGTAGAGATAGAGAGAGCAGGAGAGAGAAGAGGGGAGAGATTGTGAGAAGAGGCAAATGGAAGTAGTGGGAGGGAGGGAGCAGAGGAAGAGAGGGAGAAGCACGGAAAGTGAAAGAGAGAATAGAGAGCATATAGGGAGAGGAAAAAAGAAAGGGGGAGTAGTAGAGACAAGAGAGGAGAGAGAGCGAGGTGAGGGGTAGTGAGAGAGACAGAGAAGAGCGAGAGATAGAGAGAAGGATGGAGGAGAAGCAAATATAGACAAAGAGAGGGAGTGAAAAATAGGGAAATGGAGAGGGAGAAGAGAGAGAGAGAGAGGCATTAAAAGAGATTGAGGGAGAGGGAAGGGCATTGACACAGCAAAGGATGGAGAGAGAAGGGGAGAAGGGCAAAAGAGAGAAGGAAGGAGAAGAGTGGAGCAGTAGAAAGGGAGAGAGAGGGAGAAGGATGAAGGGAAGAAACTGCAAATGCCACAAGCTCAACAGAAGAAATACAGCTCAGAGATAAAGAACTGCCTGGTCAGTTATTATTGGATTAAATGGAGGCGGACGTATAGAGAAAGGGCCTGTTATTACTGCAATGTCGAGAGGGCTATTACTGCTCCAACAAAACAAACACACACACTATATACTGTATACGATAGGTGAACTCATATTTCTATAGGCTTCTGGATTCAATTAGGATTAGATCAACATCATATTAAGGTTTGCAATGACTCAAATTATTTAAAGGCACAGTACTATGCATTTAAGCACAATGTGATTTGCCCCAGAACAGATGTACAGTGGTACCTCACCTTACGAAATTAATTCGTTCCAGAAGTGGTTTCGTAATGTGAATTTTTCGTAAGTTGAGTAGCTATTTCAATGGAAAAGGCCTGATTCGTTCCAAGTTTTTTTTTTATTTTTTTATAGTGTAACATTTTTTTTAATAGTGTAACATTGGTTCTGCGTCCTGATTGGCTAAGAGACTAGACAAGGACTAAACATGGACTAAACTAGCTCTAGACCAGAACTAAACCAGGTCTAGACCAGGTCTAAACCTGGACTGGACCTGGACTAAACCAGGACTGGACCAGGTCTAGACCTGGACTAAACCAGGATTAAACCATCACGTGCCGCTCTTTGCTGATTGCGTGCGGCTGGTTTGTGGCTCGGGCTCCAGAGGACGCGGTCTGGGCGCTGCGGTTCTATCTCGTGCTCGCAGCCCCGGTGCCGGTCGTGCAGACCAGGATTAGGGGTGCTCCTCTCGCGCGGTGCGTGCTCCTCGCGCGGTGCGTTCATGTCTCCGCGCTGCTTCCGGAGTCGTGTCTCCCCCCACGCTTCACTATTTAATACATTTTGTTGAAAATCTTGCGTGTTCGGCGCTAGAGCTAAGAGGCCGAGAAAGGTGCTCTTTGAGCGGGGATAACAGCGGGGCGTGCATCTGAGAACGCATTATTCGAATTTTTGAGATTTCGCGTTTCGTAACTTGAATTTTCTTTCATATCTAGAGACCAAAATTTAACGTGAAGGCATTTTGTAACTTGGATTTTTCGTATGTAGGGTCTTTCGTAAGGTGAGGTACCACTGTATTGTATAAGCAGCCCTTGAGGTCAAAATAAGTCTGCTGTAGACTGTCTGCATCTAATCAGGAAGTGCGAATTAGCATGCACTAGCAATTTATCGTGAAGATGCGTGAAAAGTCCCTCAGTCGTCCAGGTAGAATCCATGATCAAAGGAGAAGTTCAATTTGTCAACTGGACAAAGTTTGTTTGGTTGAAAACGTTTCGCCTCGTTTCGCCACGTTTTCAACCAAACAAACTTTGTCCAGTTGACAAATTGAACTTCTCCTTTGATCATAATTTATCGTGAATCAAATTTCACAAAAATGGTGGTTCACTCCCAATATTCCTCACTCTCTGATTGCATGTGCTTTAGCTCTAGTTTAGTCTTGGTGTAGACCTGGTTTACTCTTAGTTTAGTCCTTGTTTGTTCCTGGTTTGGTCCCTGTCTTTCTTGATTTAGTACTGGTTTGAACCTGGTTTAATTTAGTTCTTATTTGGTCTTTAGCTTAAGCCATGATAAAGTTGTTTCCTCATCACAAACATACCCATACTGGTGTTTTGTTTTATTCACACATGTTTGAGTAACCTTTTTATTATTTGTCTGTCTACATCTCCAAAGCTGAAAATGTTCTGTTTTCAAATTAACAGCTACCTTTTACTCTTTTTTCCCTCAATTCCAGGGCTTAAGTTATCCAAATGATTCTAGTAAAGGTGTATGGATTTTAACAGAATGGAGCACTTCCTGTATTACTACATGACAACACAAGGTGGATTTTTGTTTGAGAGAATAACTCAGCCTAAATATACAGGGTTTGTGTGTGAATGAACCAAAACACAGCTCCAGGTATGTTTGTGAGGAAACTACATTTAAAAATAGATTCGAAATTAATGTAATATACTGTAGGCCCTTTAAAACTGTGAATTCTAGTTATTTTTTGCATTTTGGATTGCATAAGATTATAAATAGATATGCATCTATCTGTGCATAGATATGCATAGATAGATGTATGTATAGGTCCATTAAACTGTTATATTGTCCAACCACTCCATAAAGTCTACAGATTAAGACTAGAAATTTCACCTACCCCCATCTCAATTAAACCTTAATAGCCTATAAAGCATCATGTTGTGATGTCATATGAAACACAGCTATCTCGAGCCTTGGTTCATCAGAATAATTGCACATTTTGGCTAAATTGCTTTAAAGAGGGGGTTTTATGCAAAATTGACTTTTTAGAGCTTTCAACCATGTTATAACGTTCCCTCATCAAAAACATGCCTGAAGAGGTTTTATATGTCAGCCATGCGTGTTTGACTAATCTTGTGATCTCTCCCGGGGGACTATTCAGACCTTCCTTGCGGCCTATGTCACCCATGCTCCCACGCAACAATTCTCTATAGATATACAAAAACAGGAAATAAAAGAATACAGTACACTACAACTTGACAAACCTGATACGATGGAATTCACACCAATTGTAACGTGACAGCACTCTGAAGAAGAGTAACTTAGCACGGCGAGCTGAACTGAAACTCAGGAAACATGTTAATGCATTGTTTTCAGCAATTCTAGCATTTTCAAACCAATACAAGGTAATATAGTGATCTAAATATGTTATGTGTTAGCAATTAATACCACATAGAAGTATAATACCCCCTTTTTAAAAGTCCTATATTATGCAAAATTGACTGATGAGCTTTTAGCCATATTAGAATGAAAACATACTTGGAATTGTGTTGTTCCAAAGTCTCCAAAGCTCAAAATGCTCTGTTCCAACTTGTGATGTCATGTTGTGGTAGTTTTTAAGTTTAACAGCTTTCAAGATTCAAGATTCAAGATTGTTTAATTGTCATATGCAGAATCAACACAGGGTCAACAATGCAATGAAATGCTTAGGATCAGTAGAACCGTTGACTCGCTAAGATAGTCAAGAACTAGCTACCATTATACCAGTATAGATGGGCAATTCCAGAGGTGAAATTATCCAAATGAAGGTGTGTGGAGTTTAAAAACTCATTACATGGCATTTGAGGGAAAGAGGAAAGAACACAGCTTAAATTTGCAGGGTTTGTGTGTTAAACATGTGCGAATGAAACAAAAGAAAACACCAAAGATGTTTTTGATGTAAAAACAACATTACAACATAGATCAGAAAACATCATAATATGGGCCCTTTAAATCATTAGACAGACTCCCATGATGCACCATTGGAAGACTCTGGAATATAGATTTTATGCATTGCCGCAACAACAGCATCCGCCAACATAAAACTCACAGCTGAATGCTTTCCTTCAAAATGATGTTATTTATTTTTTATACCATTCACATACCTCCATCAAATCTAACCTAGAGGCATTGTCCAAATAGCCTCCCAGTGATACGATTCGTGTACAGACAGGGCCAATGTAGCGTCCAACAATACTCCAATACCATTTGCTTTGGGATGTCATTGCTTTAAGTGTGCACCGGTAAAAACATAACCCCACTCGGCGCTTTTCTACGACCATCCGAAGACGCTTTGCAATTATTCAGGGCTCAAATTCAATAGCAATTTTCTGCTCAATGAAATAGTGGTTTCTATCTGAGGAGTAATGCCACTTGTGAGAGATTTTCTGAAATGGCGCGTCTGTTGAATTGATGGCCGAGAGAGGATAGGTTTCGCCGGAGGGAACGATGCTCAAAGTTGTCATTTATTGATGAAAAAACAGTTTCTATAGAAGCATGAGTCGGTGTGTATATAGAGCAAGGGGTGTGAAAGGGGCGTGTTTGCCTCTGGTGGTAAAATGTGGTAAATGAGCCAGTGGATAATTTGTAGCTTTTGGTCGCCAAAAATAAAAAGATGATGTTGTTTGGTCAGATGGATCAGTATGATATTAAAACAGCAATGAATGTAAAATATGCTATGGTTTAAGAATAGTCCTGCTTCAGACCTGGTTTAGTCTTGGTTTAGTCCTCACTTACACCTGTTTTAGTCTGGTTTTAGAAGTTCTAGTCCTAGAATTGGTATGATCAAGAGTTTAGTTCTGGTTTTCAGACATGGGACCAAGTCACACATGTGCAAGTCTCAAGTAAGTCTCAAGTCTTCACCTTCAAGTCCCAAGTAAGTCCCAAGTATTTTTTTCTTGGGCAAGTCAAGTCAAGTCACAGGCTATGTCAAGTCAAGTCAAGTGAAGTCCTGTAATAGGTCAAGTCAAGTCCAAGTCAAGTCACCTTTGGCGTATTGTTGTAATTTTAGCTGCAGAATCTGATCTTAATAAAGTGAAAGGCAATATATAAGAAAGTGTATGATAATAGGAGAAATTCAATTTGTCAGCTGGACAAAGTTTGTTTGGTCGAAAACGTTTCACCGCTCATCCGAGAGGCTTCGTCAGCTCTGGTTCTAGTGCTGGTTAGACCCTGTTTATATCTAGCTGCAGGGAGGAGCTCCCTACACTGAAATAGCTCTGAAACTATCTCCACTGATCTGTCTCTTTGTTTTCCAAATTACTCTGGCGACTAGTTTAGCCTCCCTATTCAAACTTGTCTAAAGAGCAAACTTAAACTACAAAGCAACTAATGAGAGTTATATAAATGAAGTTATTACCTGATGGTTCTCAGTTTGTTTTATCATCACCGTCAGTTGCTGTGTGCGCTTAGCAGCTGAACCTAGTCTGCCCAACAACAGAACAATCTATTTTCTGATTGGCTGAAACTGAGATTTTTTTCCGGGAAGCGGGGCGGGGAGGAGGGGGGAGTTTTTTTCGCTGAAAATGCGCGGTGCCTGCATAAACTGAGCCACACAGACCGATTTTCTGGGCATAAAAAAAAAAAAAATTCAGCGTGAGAAATGCCACGTGTGGCGTGTGAGCGTGTGAACACGTTGAATTGCGTGTGTCACACTCAATACGTGAGACTTGAGAGCCCTGTTATTATTATTATTATTTTTTCAATTTTCTTTTTATAGTGTAACTTTTTTATAGTGTAACATTGTGTTCTGCATACTGATTGGCTAAGAGACTAGACCAGGACTAGACCTGGTTTAACCAGGTCTAGACCAGAACTAAACCTGGACTGGACCAGGTCTAGACCTGGACTAAACCGGGATTAAACCACCACGGGCCACTCTTTGCTGATTTCGTGCAGCTGGTTTGTGGCTGGGGCTGAGAGTACGCGGTCCGGGCGCTGTGGACGTTTTCGTGCTCGCAGTGTACGCGCGGCCTTGTGCCGGTGGTGGTGCACACGTTGCGTCCCAGGACATGGCAGTGCCGTTGAATGAGCACGAAAACATTATGTGAACACGCAAGTCATTCAAGTCATCGTGTCTCAAGTCAAGTCAAGTCCCGAGTCCTAGACTTCCAAGTCCGAGTCAAGTCTCAAGTATTTCATTTTTTGTCGAGTCAAGTCACAAGTCATAAAAAGAGCGACTCGAGTTGACTCGAGTCCAAGTCACTAAGTCTCAAGTCCCCATGTCTGCCTTACACAGTCATGCTGTAGACCTAGGCTACAGCCCTTACTACCTGGAATGTCCTAGTTTAGTTCTGTATCAGTTCAAGTTCAGAGCTGATATGGTGTAAATCACTGGTTTGTATTTATATATCAAAGATGAAGAATTTAGAACTTGTAGTCCTGAAAAGGTGTAAGGTTAAGGTTAGTGAGAGTTAAACTTTGTTTTAGACCTGGTTTATTCCTAGTCCTATAGCCCTGGTATAGTAATTCTGTAATCCTATTTTAGTCCTCACTTAGACTTGTGTTGGTTCAGACCATGTTTTATTCCTAAATAGTCTTAAGACCTGGCTTAGTCCTGGTTTATGGTTTTATTAAGCAACACCAATGCTTTAAGTTCTCAATTAGACTTGCTTTAGCCCTGTTTTGGGACTGGTTTAGACTTAATAATGCTTACTTACTTCTTATTTTAGTCCTAGTCTAGTGTTGAGATTCAGATTGTTAGTTTAGTGAGTTCGATTCAGATTTAGTCTTCATTTAGACCTGATTTAGTACAGTTCTAGTTTTTATTTAGACCTGGTTTGGACCTGGTTTCATTCAGATTTAGTCTTCATTTAGACCTGGTTTGGGCTTGGTTTAGTTCAGATTTAGTCTTCATTTAGACCTGGTTTGGACCTGGTTTCTCTGGACTGTTCCTAGTCTAATAATAAAAGTGATGCAAAGCAGATATATAACCTTTCTGCATCAGTGTGGTCAGGCGGAGCCCGTTTTGCCGCAGTACAACATTAAAAGTAGCAGCGAACAATAAAAAAATGCAATTATAAAAGTGTTTGTGCGTAATGTATCAGCAGTCCATCCAGGGCGCCGTAATGAATACAACACAACGTGCGATCAGTGAGCCGTGCCTATGCCCCACAATGCATCTGTGCAAATAAACAGGGCAATGGGAACGCTCTCATTAGTGCTGTTTTCATATTAACTCCCTCTCAGACAAGGTTGACAAAGCCAGCTCCCTTTTCCTGGGATCCTATGGGACCTGTGCTTCAATACAGCTAGGGCAAACAAGAGCACGGGCAAAACCATTCAAACCGCCTATACTTATCCTCACCATCCCCGAGGACTGTTCTGTCTCACTCTGCACACAAACACGATTTAGTCCTGCTTTAAACCTGGTTTAGTCCTGGCTTAGACCTATACCTTCAATACAGCTAGGGCAAACAAGAGCACCAGCGAACCATTCAAACTCCATCCCCCAGGACTGTTGTGTCTGAAGACACCAAAACAAAACTGTTTTAGACCTGGTTTAGATTTTGTTTAGTTCTGGTTTAATCCTGGCTTAGACCTATAGTTTCAATACAGCTAGGGCAAACAAGAGCACCACAAAACCACTCAAACCTCCTATATTACCCTCTCTATCCCCAAGGCCTGCTCTGTCTCAGTCTGCACACAAAATCTATTTACTCTTGGTTTAGACCTAGTTTAGTCCTGGTTTGGATCTGATTTAGTCCTGTCTTTTGCCATATATTTTGAATAGGGCAAATAAGAGCACCAGTAAACCTCCTACTTATCGTTTCAGGGCTGTTCTGTCTGAGTGCACAAAAGGAAAATTATTTAGTCCTGGTTTAGTTCTGGTTTGGATCTGGTTTAGACCGAGACCTATAGTGTTAATACCGCCCCAATAATCCCTGTGGACGATTCCGTCAAAGAAAAACAGTTTAGCCTTGGTGTAATCTTAATCTTAGTTTAGTCAGGGTTTAGTCCTGGTTTAGTCCTGGTTTAGATATGTTTTAGACCTATAGGACAAACAAGAACACAGGCATATTATTCAAACCTCCTATATTTATCCTCTCCATCCCCAAGGACTGTTCAGTCTGACCACACAAAAGCATTTCACACAAAAACTGTTTCGTTCTGGTTTAGACCTGGTTAATCTTGGTTTAGTGCTGTCTTAAACATGGTTTAACTCCAATGCAATAAACAACAACATTATACCACAGCATTACCACCTCCAGGGTTACTTTTCCCCTTGGACCGCTCTGTCAGCACACAACAAAACAACATACAGGCCTGTTTTAGTCCTTGTAATACTGGTTTGAACTTGGTTTGAACCTGGTTTAGCCAGATTTCAGATTACATTTAGTTGACCTGTTTTGTACATGCACAATCTATTGTGCATGTATTGTGCAATCCTGCAGCTAAGGTAGTCCTGACCAAGACTAGCTTAAGATCTGGAGATGGGTTCCACTGCTCCAGTGGCATTGAAGGATGGGTCAAATCCACAGGACACATGGGGACAATAAAGGATAACCTTAATCTTAGTTCTATTTTGGTCCTGTTTGAGACCTGAGGGGTATTCCACGAAAGCCCGGCTTTATTCGACAGTTGGCGCTAGTTTTAGTGAGAGTTCGGTTCCACGACGCTCGCTAAACTTAGTCCCCGCTGAGTTACTGGGGCAACATGGTTTTAGCAGAAAGTCTGGTACCGGGCAGGCTAAAGATGCGGCTTAATCAGGCCGTGTCGCAGAGAATACGTACCTGATGTAAACAGAGTGTCAAACAAACAGTTCTGCACACCTCCCGCATGAGTATCTGTGTTGTCCGAAAACAATATCAGCAAAAAAAAACAAATTACCTTACGTTCTTGGTTCTTGACAAATCTCCGGTAATTTAAAAATGCTTTTGAACCGCTGTCTTTACGACATTAACATATAGAAGAATTCCAGAGGCGTCTCAGAGAAAGACTTTGGTCGAGTGGTTATCTCCTGTGTCTCTCATATGGGTGACCCGGGTTCGATTCCTGCTGTTGACCTATTGATGCCCAAGTCAAATTTCAGTTAAATTTTCACGCATTTATATTTGCAACATATTACAGAAATGGAAATGAATTTAACCTACAATTGTTGTTATCATCACA
This sequence comes from Paratrypauchen microcephalus, assembly GCA_036785185.1. Classification (NCBI taxonomy): domain Eukaryota; kingdom Metazoa; phylum Chordata; class Actinopteri; order Gobiiformes; family Gobiidae; genus Paratrypauchen; species Paratrypauchen microcephalus. Next base: position 1,347,121 of record JAVJIX010000205.1, read on the forward strand.
TAACTTATATCAGCTGGGCCTAACATCACTCTCACTTGACGACATTGACACTTTATATTTTATGTGACATCTCTATCAAAGAATACAGTTACAGGTAAACCTTTACTTTTAAAACAAAATGTAGCCAAATAACAGGCACACTCCATGATGCAACATTTCAATGATTCAACAAATTTGCTTCAGAGATGCTGTGCAAGCATCACTGAAATCCTATTTTAATGAAATCCTATTTATCAATTTCCATCAATAGGCATAAAACAATAAAAGACATTAGGTATGACATTCTGGTGTGAGGCCACTGCTGGAGGACTGCTGAGGCTCAGGCAAGGCACTGCTGGAGGACTGCTGAGGAGGGTCCAAGTGTACGCTATCTTCAGTAACTAGAACACAAGCATACTATTAAAATACACAAATGCTTGGATCACAGCTGAGGCAAGCATTAGCCTAGAGAATACCTTGAATATACTCTTCACAAGAACTCGCAGGAAGGCTCTTTGATGGGGTCCCTCCTTCAATTACCTCCACCAGTGGGTCACCCCGGTTTAGGACCAGTGCCAGCTCCTCTGCAGGTGAAAGGTTTTGAGGGGGGCTCCCACCTCCTGTGGCTTGGTAGCTACTGTTCATTTTAAATTAAATTAAGGTACCATTTCAACAGTATTACTAATTTCACTGAATAATATTAATATTAGCCTACTTACCACTCTGCAAAATGTTTTTATGCTTTGTCTTTACCTGCAAAACACTCCTCTTCACATTATTCCTGCTCAAAGACAAGATAACACAATTTAACGTATTAGTTGAAGCAAATACTTTTGCACAGTAAAAATAAATTACAATTGACAAGACTGCTCTACAAATATATAATGTTTATGACATCAACTGCCCACCATGAGAATCAAACTCACATCTCTCGCACCCCAGACCGTAACTTTTCCCCTGCGCCACAGATCAGCGTTGAGGTCAATAGTGAAAAACATACTTAAAAAACTGTTTATAACTGTTATAGGACTTGCGTATTTAAGCGCTCGGCGATCTTCTGCCACGCCATGTCTCTGGCCTTGGTTATTGCAAGTGCGTTGTAGAGTTCCAAAAGCAACTTCTGTTCTGATGCGCTGAAATAATCGGCCCGAATCTTCGACATGATTGCGTTTTCGACAGTCGCTTGTTCAGGGCTTCTTACCTTCCCCGTGCACGCTTCTAGGTCCGGCCTGCTTAGGCCTGATTGAACTTAGCGCCGCTGAGGCACAGCTGAAATGCGTTAGTGGAACGGCTTCACGCTTTAGTCTAAGTTGCGGCTAAGTCAGGCGAGGACTTAGCACTTAGTCGCCGCTATGTTTAGCGACTTTCGTGGAATACCCCTCTGGTTTAATTCTGGTGTTTATACCATGTTTTTGTCCTAGATTTCCTCATCATTGCTGTAGATCTGAGACATTTGTGTGGTGATGATAATAATAATAATAATAATAATAATAATAATAATAATAATAATAATAATAATAATAATAATAATAATAATAATAATAATAATAATTGCATTGAAACCTGACTCTTATTTGGCTTGGAGGAGAGATGCCTCTGGCTTGTCTCCGTGGAAACATAGTTCTTTGGCTATAATATTCCACAGTATGTATAAACTTACTATTTATATGGATAATGCGTGAAAAGTCCCTCAGTCGTCCAGGTAGACTCCATGATAAAAGGAGAAGTTCAATTTGTCAACTGGACAAAGTTTGTTTGGTTGAAAACGTTTCGTCGCTCATCCAAGAGACTTCTTCAGTTCTGGTTCTAGTGCTGGTTAGTCACTGTTTATATCTAGCTGTAGGGGGGAGCTCACTACCCTGGAATCATTCTGAAGCTATCTCAACTAATTTGTATCTTTTGTTTCCCTGGCGTCTCGTTTAGCATCTCTATTTAGCCCTATGAGGAGCTCACTGCTCTGAAATAGCTCTGAAACTATCCCCTCATTTGTTCCTTTTGTTATTCGAATATTTAGCATCTCTATTCAGACTACAGACCGTCTCCACCAATGTTCCCCCTAATTTTTCATGTGTCTGAGCAAACACACCAACTCCCTGAGCGTTCCTTGGACTCCTGTGAGCAACATCCGACATGCACACTGTGGCCACACCAGTATCACACCTGAGATCATGGCAAGTTACATAGCTTATGAATCAAATTACTGCTGTTATTTCTGTTAGATTACTTTTAATATAACTGATTTTTTGGTCCACTTCTCAAAAATCTTTTCATGAGCTTTGTACATGTTGTATGTCAGTGTGAGGGTCCTGCTGTGGTCAGTGAAACATTGAACATTACAATATTTTAAAAAATAACCTGTGTATATACACAGTGTATGTACCTGTGTATAAACCTAGGACACTATAAGATGGGTCTTTCTCAAAATAATGATCTCCAAAATAAGTATACATTTTTATCAGTTTATGTCTTGCTTTTTAATCATTACCCAGTTTCAGTAATTTTGTGAGAGTGACAGAGCTCTGTGGTTTAACGCTCTGGGGAGAGGATTCACACTTCACACAAAAAGTCTCGTCTTTTTGCTCACAAAAACCTATGGCTTGGACAGAAACAAAGAAAACAGCCGAGGATTACATTATGGCTCTACCTGTCTCCTCTTCTGTTCTTCCCTACGTGGAGTGTGTGCGGGCGGCTTCCCGTCGGCTGGTGCGGACCTGCCGCTCTGACCCACGGCGATGCGCACGACAACTATGGTCTTACTGAAGGAAGCGAGCGAAATGCGATCGAAATGAATCTGTTTGTAGTTGGCTTGTCCCTAACGCATGTGCACATTCACATGTGCAAACTGAATCTATCAGACTGGATTCCATGTGTCAATCCAGCGCTGAGTTCAAGTTAGATTTTATTTTATGCGCTGAAAAGGATTTGATGTGCGCACTGAACGTCTGGGGAGTGCGCGATTGCGCACGCGCGCACCTTAGAGGGAACACTGGTCTCCACCCTTCTGTCCCTGACTCGTCTGCCCTAATGTTTTTTTTTCCCGTCTGTTATGACTTGGTTTAAGAATCGAATTATAAATGGGAGACAAGTTATGTCTAACTCCCCCATTTCTGTTTAATGACGGATTCTCTTTTTTGTCTCCCCTATCATGGCTAATTTATACATGGAACAATTTGAACAGAGTGCCTTAGCTTCATATCCAGGAACTCCTCCCACACACTGGTTTCGTTATGTTGATGATAATTTTACAAAAATCAAAATTCAAGATTTGGAACCTTTCACTGCACATATCAATTCTGTAGATCCGAACATCAAATTCACCCGTGAAGATGCCAAGGATAACACATTGGCATTCTTAGATTGTGCAGTAACGATAGGAGGAGACCGGGGACTCCAAGTAGAAGTCTTCAGGAAGCCCACACACACAGACCAATACCTGCTTTTTGATTCACACCACCCACTGCAGCACAAACTGGGAGTTATTCGGACATTACAACACAGGGCCCAAGTGGTTCCCACAAGCACAGAGGGTAAGGAGAAAGAAGAACAACATGTGCAGGAAGCCCTCTCGGCTTGTGGTTATCCTAAATGGGCTGTCAACAAAACCAAGAGAGACAAGGGCAAGAAACAAGACAACAGAGAGTCCGAACCCAGGAGGAAAGGGGTATCGATTCTGTACCTGGCCGGCGTTTCGGAAAAACTACAGAGGATTTTCAGACAATATGAAATCCCAGTTTATTTCAAACCCACAAACACTTTAAGACAAAAACTCGTCCACCCAAAGGACAAAACACCGAGCCACAAACAAAGCAATGTGGTCTACTCCATTCAATGTAGTGAAGACTGCAGTGAGCGCTATATTGGGGAAACCAAGCAGCCACTTCACAAGAGGATGTACCAACACAGACGGGCGTGCCAAAGTGGACCGTCATCTGCCGTACATCTTTACCTAGAAGCCACGGGCCATTCGTTTGAGGACAGTGAAGTTCAGATCTTAGCCAGGGAAAAGAACTGGTTTGAGAGGGGAGTGAAAGAGGCAATTTTTGTCAAAAAAGAGAATCCGTCGTTAAACAGAAATGGGGGAGTTAGACATAACTTGTCTCCCATTTATAATTCAATTCTTAAACCAAGTCATAACAGACGGGGAAAAAAAAACATTAGGGCAGACAAGTCAGGGACAGAAGGGTGGAGACGGTCTGTAGTCTGAATAGAGATGCTAAATATTCGAATAACAAAAGGAACAAATGAGGGGATAGTTTCAGAGCTATTTCAGAGCAGTGAGCTCCTCATAGGGCTAAATAGAGATGCTAAACGAGACGCCAGGGAAACAAAAGATACAAATTAGTTGAGATATTTTCATAATGATTCCAGGGTAGTGAGCTCCTCCCTGCAGCTAGATATAAACAGGGACTAACCAGCATTAGAACCAGAACTGAAGAAGTCTCTCAGATGAGCGGCGAAACGTCTTCAACCAAACAAACTTTGTCCAGTTGACAAATTGAACTTCTCCTTTTATCATTTATCTTATATGGATAATGTTTCAAAGTATGGTTTTACATTTCTGTTTCGAAGGAACCATGCAGATGTTACTGTTAACACTTGTTCACTGTTCTTATCTGTTGCTGTGTTCAATAAAATGTATATACTAGTATAACTCAAATATGAGATCAGGTTCAACATTTGTAGATTTTGTTTTGGAATTTCTCCATTTGAGACTGAATGTTGATGTCATGTGAATCTTGACCTCCACGTTAGCTCTGATTTGTTGTGACTGTGGTGCTTGTCTTGAGCTGACCCTGCACTGCTGTGGCCTGATGTTGCTGAGCTGGTCCTGCTGCAGTTTTACGGACTGTGCTCGTGCTGCTGACTATCCCCAAATCAAGCTAATACACTTTTCAAACTAATCCAAAATGAAAGTTTGCTGTTTCAACTTCAATGTTCCATAAATCTACAATTGTCAGGGAGTTTTCCTAATAAAAATCAACAAAAGGGAACAAATGAGAAAACAGACACAGAAGTAATATACTCGTAACGAGAGAGAATGAGGTGTAGCATGTGTTAAGCAGAGCCGCCTCTGTCTCCTTCCAGGCCACACACTCCTTCTCAAAGAACACTTCCTCGCTGCTTCTTTTATTGTCAAACACATAGGTGTAATGGAAAATTCCCAGTTCAACCAGTTTCAACAAAGTTAATCTTTACCATACATACATCACTAATCAGCAGTTGCTCAGCCTTTGATTGTTTGTCTAAGCAGTTAATCAGTCTTTGTCCTTGTCCCATACTATGGTTTCACAATAGGAGATGAACCAAGACAAGGAAAATATAACACTTTGATAATTCGTTAAAGGCACTATATACAATTTTCTTTAACAACAATATACCAATTATAATCCTCGGCGTCTCATAGCATGTTTGTAGAAGTCTGAACTAATAGCAGCTTTTGTGATTTGCTGATCGGGATGCTGTTGTGATTTTGCACTTTCATGTACAAGTGTTAGCCATAGCCGTATAACATTTGTTATACACCCATACAAAACCAGGGTATAGGCAGTATCGATCTTCTGGATAAAAAGCTTTGTTATAAGAAAAATGTTCGCTTTACAGGTGTATAAATGTTGTGAGTTCTTGATTTTAAAATAATTGTTTCTTTTCACCTGGGCACTTCATTGAATGTTTATCAAATTTAAGTCCTATCAGTTCAAGTTGTCCTTGGCTGTGGTTACATGCACATTCAAGATTATTAGCTGTTTTTTGTTTTTTTTAATAAAACTATTAAAATGACATGCAAACTGTAAAATCTACAGATTTACAAACATGCTCCCTCTGATCACTCACATCCGATATTGTTGTTTAAATATTATTTAAGTCATCTTAAAGGTCCAGAATCTGAGAATTGGTGTGACTAGGCTCTGTGCACAGTGGCACCTGGCAACCTCATTGTTAGCATCACTACTTCCTGTCCATTTTTATCTGTGTTTTTTGCTGAGTCATGCTAAAATGAATAAATATTTAAAGATAAGGCAGGGAACAAGGAGCTGTGAGTGGATGTCTCTGTACTGAAAAAATGGTCCGAGAGGTGTTGCTCAAATTTGACAACTATAACATGACTTTTTCACGATTCTCTGTCCAACATGTTTAAATCTTACTAAGGTTGCTTGATTGTGGCCAATGTTAGACCGGCGTGTTTTAATCAGGCTGAGGAAACATGACTTTGTTATGGTGAAGCTCCTCCCTCTGGAATTCACCTCCCCAAAAGTTTGGGAAGGAAAATTCAAATGTGGCAGGACACTGGACAGTTATGGGAGCAGAGGACTGTGAGAGCTTATCTGGAAATAAGACTTTTCATAAGCTTTTTTATACGCTTTGTACCGTCTGGCTTCCGGACTATATGCAACATTTTTCATATTTAATTTATTTGATTATGCTTCATTCTGTCACTGTGGAAGGACCCTTTCAGACTTTCCACTCCCTCATTCCCAAACATGTTTACATTTTTGACAGAAAAAGTCCTCTAATTAGTTTGGAAAAAGTCTGCCTTATGAATTACTGAAGTCATAATATATCATATTATACTGCACTTAACATCACCACTCCAATCCAGCTTAAATCTAAACACAAGTTGGACAAATGGCTTCACTTTTATAGCACATTTTTTTACTGTGTGACTCTACTGTAACAATATGCATTCATGAGTTTCAACTTCCTGTTATACGGTGCCATTTTGAAGACACTGATCATTCAAAAGATATAATGTTTTTGAATTGTTAATTGTTGTAGAACAGTTGTAGCTTTTCATCATTCTGAACCTCATGGATATTTGGAATACAGATACATCATGGTAGTAACATCGTAGTATTTGCAGTTTTAGGCAGTTTGTGAAGAAAAAATGCACAAATGTTTAAGAGAAGGGCTGAGCGATAACACGCTCTTTCTATGGAGTAAATTTCCCATTCATATTTATCATAATACTGGTCAAAAAATGCACACGCTATGCGGTAATTCATGTTCATGAGATGATTAAAGAGACTATTTTGATTAAAAAATAAAAAATAAAATTGTGCTACATTTTTGATAATACAGTGGTACCTCACCTTACGAATGACCCAACAAACGAAAATTTCAAGTTACGAAACGCCTTCACGGTAAATTTTGGTCTCTAGATACGAATGAAATTTCAAGTTACGAAACGCGAAATCTCAAAAATTCAAATAATGCGCGCTCAGCCACACACATTATATGCTTTTCTCAGACTGGATTTAAACTTTTCTCACATTTGTCTCTCGTTTAAACACTCAAACTTTCATAGATTTTCAACAAAATTATTAATAGTGAAGCGTGTGGGGGGAAGGGGGAGGGGGGAGAAAACTGCGCTCTGACACGTGTGATAGCGGCATGTGTGACAGCTGACCCGGCGCTGCCAGCAGGTCTAGACCTGGACTAAATCAGGATTAAACCTGGACTAGACCTGGACTAGACCAGGTGGATTAAAGCACAGCGCGTGGGTCTATTTCCTGGTTTTGTTTCGAGTCACAGCTGAGGCGAGCAGCTGCTCGCATGCAAGAGCCGCGGTCTAGACCTGCTCTCCAGGGCCACTCCAGGCATGGAGCCCCAGACATCCAGGGACCCAGGGGGACACTGCCAGCCCGCTGAGCTCCCTAAGCGGGCATGGGTCCGGGGATTGTCCCGGTCACCGGCCTGGAGGTCTTGAAGAGGCCGACCTCACGGTTCTGTCCATGCCGCTCTGTGAGCACGGTCTAGAGCAGCTGCTCGCCTCAGCTGTGACTCGAAACGAAACCAGGAAATAGACCCACGCGCGGCGCTTTAATTCACCTGGTCTAGTCGTGGTTTAGTCGTGGTTTAGTCGTGGTTTAGTCGTGGTTTAGTCCTGGTTTAGACCTTGGTCTAGACCTGGTTTAGACCTTGGTCTAGACCTGCTGTCAGCTCCGCGCCGGAACCAGGAAATAGACCCACGCGCGGCGCTTTAATCCACCTGGTCTAGTCCTGGTTTAGTCCTGGTTTAGACCTTGGTCTAGACCTGGTTTAGACCTTGGTCTAGACCTGCTGTCAGCTCCGCGCCGGAACCAGGAAATAGACCCACGCGCGGCGCTTTAATCCACCTAGTCTAGTCCTGGTTTAGTCCTGGTTTAGACCTTGGTCTAGACCTGGTTTAGACCTTGGTCTAGACCTGCTGTCAGCTCCGCGCCGGGTCATGTGCGCTATCACACACGTGTCAGAGCGCACTCTTCTCCCCCCTCCTCCTTCCCCCCACACGCTTCACTATTAATAATTTTGTTGAAAATCTATGAAAGTTTAAGTGTTTAAACGAGAGACAAATGTGAGAAAAGGACGCAGAACACAATGTTACACTATAAAAAAAGTTACACTATAAAAAAAAAAAACTTGGATCGGGGCCTTGGAACGAATCAGGCTTTTTCCATTGAAATAGCTACTCAACTTACGAATTTTTCACGTTACGAAACCACTTCTGGAACGAATTAATTTCGTAAGGTGAGGTACCACTGTATAGCATTTTTTTTTTTTTTTTTTTTTTTTGGAGCAATGATGAGCCCTCTGCTGGTGATTGGTTGTTGGTGTTTGTTTTTAGCTGTATTTTAAATATTACATGGGCCATTTTATGAAGTATCAGCTCATCGTTACCCGCTGTCACTTTGCCTCTGCCCAGGTACTACAGGTGAAAAAGAGCTTGTAGCTAATTCTGGTCTGTGCAATACATTTATTGTGCAATGTCCCTGTCAAATAGATAAATAAAATACATTTATAAAACTCTAATTCCTAACCTGTTTGCCTGACCAGCCAGTCCCTTCTACTGTACATTCTGTCCTAAAGGGACTGGAACCAGACCATTGAGTGTGAAAAACCTCAGTCCAAACTTGAGATGACCCAACCACAGCTGCTTCGTATCATGTGTCTCTCAAATGCTGAAGACATCTCCTCTCTAAAATTCTCATCATTCAGAACAAAATATATAACTTATTTTACCTGAAATATCATAGTTTGGTGCTTCGATTGTTGATTCTGTAAAGATCCGCGCTGTTTCTCAGTCCATTCTCCTGTTTCATGTGTAAGCAGCCATGTTTATTTTTGACGCAAACAGAGCATGCATCTGATTGGTTAATCTACCTGTCAATCACACCCTCTAAAACCAGACCCACTTGTCTTTGTAAAGTTTCTTCAAAGCGTGTGGTTCTGGCTGGTCAGGCAACCAACCTGTAACTTCTTCCGTTGTATTGAACTCGTAGCACCTCCGCATGGTCTCAGCTGACAGGTGTGGGACAAACACCAGCTTGATTTAAGATAAGATAAGATAAGATAATCCTTTATTTGTCCCACAATGGGGAAATTGCAGTGTCACAACGCAAGTTTCAGAAACAGTTGGAAAATATGATCATGCATCAAAATTAAGGTAAATAATAATAATAGGTATGTACAATCAACTAAAAAAAAACAACAACACAACACTGTAAGGTTAAAAGGCACAGAAACGCTGCACAATAAATGTCTTTGATTCAGAGCAGTGAACAAACAGCGGTTAAAGTGACTCCAATATAGTAATATATAATATCACTACAATAAAGTGACCCAGATGATTGTGTACAGTGCAGTGATGGACAGTGGTGGTTAAATAAATAAGTAGCAGGTAAAGTGACACTAAATAATTTTGCACATTGTTATTATTACTATGGAGACGACACATGGTTGCTATGGAGATGAACATGACTAGCATTGATCATTGTACAGTCTGACAGCAGCAGGAAGGAAAGATCTGCAAAATCTCTCTTCAACACAGCGAGGGTGAATCAGTCTGTCACTGATGCTGCTCTCTAGAGCCGACAGAGCGTCCTGCAGGGGGTGACACTCATGGTCCAGCATAGACATGAGTTAAGCCAGGACCCTCTTGTCCCCCCACCTGCTGCACCGAGTCCAGAGGACAGCCCAGGACAGAGCTGGACTTCCTGATGACCTTGTCCAGTTTCTTCTTCTCCCTCTCTGTGATGCTGCTGCTCCAGCAGACCACACCGTACAGGATGGCTGATGCCACCACAGAGTCATAGAAGGTCCTCAGGAGTGGCCCTCTCACTCCAAAGGACCGCAGTCTCCACAGGAGATAGAGCCGACTCTGGCCCTTCCTGTACAGTGCATCTGTGTTATGAGTCCAGTCCAGTTTATTGTTCAGATGAACACCCAGGTACTTGTAAGAGTCCACTCTCTCAATGTCCCTTCCCTGGATGTTCACTGGTGGGGGGGCAGTAGAGTGGCGTCTGCGGAAGTCTGCGTCCTCATAGAGGACATAGTCATAGTCATAGTCATAGCTTGCTTTATTGTCGAAAAACAACCATATGTACATGTACATAGAGTGAATTCTCTTACCTCGCGGCGTGACACTCAAATTTATGGTCTTGAAACATCAGAAAGCAAATGAGCACTGCTCTATTCTCACCCGGCTTTAATCACCATGAGGTCTGATGCACATGCTCAAGAGTGAAGCTTTAGTCTGCGCTTAGTTCCAGCCAGTTCGGCAGCATGGTTCTACAAACTCAAACACACTGATCTCCCTCTGCCCCTCCTGGGGCCATTTGTGGTTTTCTACATCTTCTGCCTTTGATTACAGTAAAGTGATGCATCTAGTAGCACAAACAGTGTGAGCTTTAGCTCCCTCCAGAGCCAAATCTAACCTTAAGGGGTTCCCTAATTTAGATTTGGCTTGGATGCCCTCACCACTTTGCTGATACTCAGCCTAAACTATTGAATATTCACACCACACCATAATGCACACGGCTGTCATCATCTGCACTACATGGGGCCTGTCTGTAATCCCCACAACAGACACTGAAGCACAAAAGCATTTATAGAGACTGAGAACACCAATAGCCCCAACATGCAACAATAATTTTCTAATAATCAACCACAACATGTTAAAAAGTACACAAATAATATGAAGAGGTCTGCGGAAGACACTTGTTTAGTGTTCTTAGAAAGAGCGACGTTTGTGTCTCAGTGCTAACGCTAATGCTAATTTAGAGACATAACAAATATTAAAACAATGTCACAGTCTTTATTTTAATCCATTTCAACTTAAATAGATTGTTTATTTTGTTTTACAATTTTAATAAAAGTGACAGATAAGGCTTGATTTCTGTCTTTGATTTGCTGATTGTAGCTTTCTTCATCCTATCCGCCATCTTTGTCCCACCTGAGCTGTGACTTGGCCCCCGCTCCTCTAAATATCACCTTTCCTGTTATCTCTGGACCTGCTTTTCCAGTAAATATGGGGGAATATGAAATCCTATAGGGCCATTTGCAAGCGGACAACTCTGAGGTGACATGGTTTAGCCCCCCCATAGAACAAACATTAAGATGAATTAGTAATGGCCACATAAAGATGATATTGGCACTCAAATGTCCTCTGTTTTTAGATGAATGCGTTTGATCAGGAGCAAAGTGGTAACTCAAAACGCGCTGAGTTCAAAGCCGAAGTACAGTCTGCCACTTTAGGGTGCGGGCTTTTCTACAGTGTCGTGTGATATTGATCAAGATAAAAGTTTGAAGCATTTACAGTTAGAGGAGCTATTTTTATGTTAAGTGCCAATGCCACATGCAATAGATCAGCACACACACGTCAGCATCTTTGTGCCTCCTCATTGGTTTAGAATGGACCATTTTGACAGTAAAGTTTGTGTTTTCAACTTTATTGCTTATAGACTCCAGTACCACAGATTAGACAAATCTGTATCTATTTATTTATTTACTTTATTATATTTTTTCATTATTATCAGTTTTCTTTTTTTCCCTAGGCAATTAGAGACAACAGTGGAATTAATTTTATTTATTTAACCTTTATTTTACCAGGAAAAATAGAGGAATATGAAAATATAACTATTATAAAAGGATTCCATTTTCACAACTACTTTATTACAATTTATTTACAATTCTTCACAACTTTAAAGGTCCCATGACATGGTACTTCTTGATGCTTTTATATGGCGCCTTAATGGTTCCCTAATACTGTAAATGAATCCTGCTCCAAAATCAAGACTCAGTGCATGAGAAAGACACATGTACACAGTCAGAGTCAGAAAATCTCTCTCTGAACAACTCATTCTGGGCGTTGTTGCTTGAATGCAAATGAGAAGGACAGAGATAGGTTGGAGGAGCGGGTGGGGTGGGGGGGGGGGGGGCAAATGCGCCGCTGCTTCCTTGTTTTAGCAGTGCGCTGTGCTGTGAGGAAGAAAAGAGAGGCATTTCAATGAAAAAAACACATTTTCACAGAAAATAAAATTAAACCACTGCTGTTTCAGATGTCCAGAGGCTCAGATAAAGGACTTCCGAGCCTAGAAACACTCGCACGTGCCTCCAGGCAAATAAAAAACACATTTCGCATTGCGTAGCTCATTCGCGGTCCAAACTCTCTGGGCGTGATTTACAGAGACGGTGGGTAGACATCCAGACGGGGGTGGAGCTGCATTTTTCGATGTGACGTCACATAGTTGCCTTGTTCAGAATCGCCCGTTTGAGCTGTGTTTTTTTCTAACGCAGAAAAGGACCGCAAATGCTCAGTTTAGACATTTCGCAACTTTTAGCCATGGGGGGGGGGCTAAACAGGGTAGGGGAGCTCACATTAACGTTCAAAAACCTCAGAAAGTGAAAATTTCATGCCATGGGACCTTTAATAACATACTTTTTACACTCTTTCATTAAATGTGTGTTTCTTTGACCCCCTGAGTGGACAAGGTGAAACTTTAAACTAAAAACAAGAATAGTTCAAAAGAAGATTTAAGCATATAAATACTCCTAAACATATTTTGATGTTTTGAAAGTATTCATAAACTTTCTATGCCTGGGGGCTCCAACCTGTAGCTCGGGAGCTTCCAGTAGCTCTCCACCCCCTTCCAAGTAGCTCTCCAAGGGATTTCTGAATTGGGCTGAATAAGTGATTAATTGATATTGATAATTACCTTTGTAAATTTATCAATTTGATGCCCAGTTTTGTGCAATAATAAATAGATAATGGTTTATATTTTATAGGCGTCTAACTGTTCCCCATCTAAGGCTCTAAGGTTCTTATATATACTCTAAAATATGTTAAAATAAGTAGCTCTTTGGCATTTTCATTTTGTAAAGGTTGGAAATCCCTGTTCCATGCAGTATATAATTGATAGTCGGTGCTCTACTTTTATGTATACATCATTGAGGAAAAGTCTGGCCTAGTATACACTTGGACTAAACTTGGTTGACTTGCTGGGACACTAAAATTGCATTGTTGGCATTCTTAAATATTCAACTGTAAGCACTGATAAAAAGCAGCCATACTGTTGAGTGAGGTAAAGGTGCATGCACTTTTCTGGTGATGGGTCCTAAGTTACTGCTTTGGCTGAAGAGTTCATCAGTATGGCATTAAAGTAATCTATTATGCTTTTATTCTATTACAGGTGTTTTTCTAATTACTCAAAAATACCTTGAAAAAAACGTATGGTGCATTCTTAATGTGAGCGCCTCTCCACAGATCTGTCCTGTAACTTGGCCTGGTGAATACACTATGTTCAATACTGAGAGTCTAGCATATAGCAATCACCAGCAGTTGGCGAAAAGTTACGTAATACACTTTTAACAACAAAAGTACATTATCCAAAAACGTTTGAAATTTACTTCTCTATATTGACAACAGTTTTCACTCAAATATTAATCATTCATGAACTAAAATATGCTTTTTAATGATCTCCAGTATAGTTTGATTTTCCACTCATCCACAATAGAGACAGTATGAAGTCTGAGGGTCCATGGATCTTCTGTAATACGCCTCTGTCCCTGTAGCTTTCTGTAATTTGTTCCAATGTTTGTGTTTTGTTTGGTACTTTAATATCACGGTATTGCTTCAAATTGAGCGTGGAGATAAAGTTGTATTTCATTTCGGTGGATTAACTTAGTGGGTAGCGCACGTCTCGAGGTATTTGTCCTGTTTTTGTTATGAATTATTTAGAAGACACAAAAATACTGAAGGACTGGGTCCCTTCGCTCTTTCCATACTTTTACAGTAGATCTCTATTGTTTCATTTTGTGCAGGAGATGTGTGATTTCCCTGTAGAAGCATGCACTGCAAAAAATAAGTGCTAGAGATGTCGAAATAACTTGTAATCTGAATGATAGTTAGGCTGAGATCATTTAACTTAACTTATTTCTGATGGTTTCAATAGTTTTCTTTAGTTTTTTTGTCAATCTTCACTTGAGTCAAAATCGATTTAAATGCCCTTGATTAAACTAATAGCAAGTATTTGATCTTAAAAGGCCCATATTACACTATTTTCTGATCTAAGTTATAATGTTGTTTCCTCGTCAAAAATATACCTGGAGTTTTGTTTTGTTTCATTCACTGAAAACACACCTTGCCATGTCATGCGGTAATACATGAAGGGCTCCACTGTTTTTAAACACCATACACCTTCACGAGAATCATTTGGATGATTTCAGCTCTGGAACTGCCAATCTCTACAGAACTAAAGGTAAAAAGGAGCTGTTAACTTGAAAACTACCACTTCATGACATCACAACGTGGAACAGAGCATTTTGAGCTTTAGAGATGTAGGCAGACTAATAAACCAGGTTTACTCAAACATGTGTGAATTAAACAAAACTATATCCTCCTGGGACCCAAAGAAAAAAAGTGTATCTAAATTATTATTATTATTATTTAAATTTTTTATTTGGAGGTAAATGAACACCTTAGCATTTACATTTTGCTAATTTTATTTTTATTCATAATGTTGTAACATGTCCTCTGTAATGGACTGTAATAGTGTTAAAGCCATGTCACGTTAACAAACTAAAAAAAACATTTATTCGGTCAGTTCTACAGTCGCCTCAAAAAGTTTTTCGACTCTCTTTTAATTTCTTATTTATTTATTTATTTATTTATTTGTATTTATTATTTTTTATGTTTTATTTTTATTTTTTAATGTATTATTATTATTATTATTATTATTATTATTATTATTATTATTATTATTATTATTATTATTATTATTATTATTATTATTATTATTATTATTATTATTATTATTATTAATTATTTATTTGATTATTATTTATTTTTTTAAATCATAGAGCAGCCACAAACTAGAGTCTATCTCAAAACTTAAAAGATGTCCACTATAAAGGACACAAATGAATGGGCGGGTCTCAGGAGGATATTCAAATCTGAATAATAATTTAAAATTCTTATACTTTAAGACTATTTCAAAAATAAAATGAAATGAAACATCTCCAACATGTTACATCATATTAAATGCAACAAAGTAAAAACGCATCTCTTGCCCACATTCAAGTAGTTGTTATTTTTCTAAAATTTAAATAGAAAACTATTCAAAAACAGAGTAAAATTCTAAGTTCTAGTGATTTTGTTGACAGAATTTTTCTTTGATTCTTGATTTATATAGCTCTGTCTTGGGCAGTCAGAGATGCTTTAAAGTGCGTTATTCATTCACTGGTAAGTAACTATTGTGGCCACAGCTGCCCTGGGACAGACAGTGGTGCCAATCTGCAGCACCAGCCTCTCTGATTGCGGTCAACACACCACTTTCATGCAAGGCAATGTGGGTGAAATTAGTCTGGTTAACACCTGACCATATCACAAGTGAGATATGGGTCTGGGAGCTCGCTTCGAAAAATCCCGTAGCGGAGGTGTGGTTAGCGATTGCCAACGGCCGTTTATTGGGCGTTATGAATGTCTATCATTGAGCGTATACGTAAGTCCATAGCCAATCATGTCAGTTGTCAGTTCAAACTACAAGCTTCCGTTTGTCATGTAGTACGCGTCACCGTCTTGCCACACCTCCCCCGCTCTCTGATTGGGGCCCTAAATCTGGGACTCTTGCTTGGAAGAGTTTCCAGGCCACCTTCCAGTTCGAAACGAATGGAAGCGGCCTGGGAATTCCCAGGCTAGGGTGAAATGCCTTGCTTGAGGACACAATGTCAGACATGTCTCCCATCCGAGCACTAACCAGACCCGGCCCTGTTAGCTTCTTTTTGAACACTGTTGTTTATGTGAGTATGAACATGGCCCAGTACTCTTCATTACACCACCTATTCATATATTTGTTTTATTGTTGCATTTGTCATAATTTATGCCCCCGCACTCACACTAAAGTTCAGTGGGTCTATTAGTGCTGGCTTCTGTGTTTTTTGCGTCTGCTTTTTAAAAATGCTAATAGACTCCACATAAGCACCTGTACCGTCTGAAAGTGCCCTAATTCCCTCTGCAAAGGTCACAGGGATGAGTTATAGCAGCGGCCGCACCTGAAAGCTATTCCCTGGTTAGATTTGACAAAGAGAGGCTGCCACTGCCCCTTAAAAATAGTGTAAGGTAATAAATGATCATTTGTGTAAAACTGGCTGTGGCCGCACTGACACAACTTTACTGCTGCTCATTTACATTTATGCTGCTGAAAAGTTACACGCCAGGTATTAAAGCACCCATGTTACGCTATTTTCTGATCTATGTTCTAATGTTTCCTCATCACAAACATACCTGGAGCTGTTTTGTTTCCTTCACGTATGTTTATCACACAACTCTGCATATTTAAGTTGGGTTCAAATCTCAAACAGAATACACTATGTTCTACTTTGTGATGTCATGCAGTAATACAGGAAGTGCTCCACTGTGTTTTTAAACTTCATACACCTTCATTAGAAGCAAAACTTATGTCCATGGCGACACTAGTTATAAGTTCTTGGTCAGATCTGTGATGAGCTTAGCCTGCTCACAGTAAGAATAAAATCGTAATCGTAATAGAATAAATGCAAGATTGATAAGGTTAATCCCACTGTGAAACTTTCCAGACAAAGCAACAACGTCTCCATGGAGGTGAAACAGTGACAGGCCCCAGACCAGAAAAGTCTAAAAGTAAAAAAAAAGTCAAAAATTTCTACAGTGGCTTTAAATGAGAATTAAAGTTTTTTACAATCTGAGCCTTATTTCGGTAATAAAACAAGTTGTTTTACTCACCCATAGCACTTTGGTGTCATATGGAGCACTTCCAGAGATGTTTTAGATTTGCGATCTCCGTGGCACATGTTTGCGGTCTCCAAATAACACAAACTTCAGCACTTTTCAAATCATAAAAGCTCAATGTCTTAGTCTGCGCTTTCGTTTGACTCAGAAGTGGCCTGTAATCCGAGATTTATCCATAGTTTCAAGTAGATGAGGAGGCCAGTGCGCATGTGCGGAGTCACAGCTTGTTTCACTCTCAGCTCCCGGGACCCAAACATGAAACGCAAAGCTGTAAATTATGGATAAATCTCGGTTTACAGGCCACTTTTGACTCATACGAAAGTGTAGACTAAGACATTGAGCTTCTATGATTTGAAAAGTGCTAAAGTTTGTGTTATTTGGAGACCGCTCGGGGCATAAAACATTTGCCCCGAGAACTCGCATTACGGATATCGCAAATCTAAAACATCTCCGGAAGTGCTCCATATGACACCAAAGTGCTATGGGTGAGTAAAACAACTTGTTTTATTACCGAAATAATTCTCCTTTAAAGCTGGTTAGCTCAACTGGTAAGTCACTGACTTTCCCCTGGCGGGATGTGGGTTCAAACCCCCCCCCCCCGGCAATGAGCAAACCAGTGTGGGTCCTTGGGCAAGACCCTTCACGGTACTGCCCCCTGAGCGGCGAAAGATGGCTCCTCACTGCTCCTGAAAAAGGATGGGCCAAATGCAGAAGTCACATTTCTCCCGTGTGTCATTGTGTTTGAGACCAAATAAAGACTTAAATCTTAGACTTAAATCTATTCTGCAAAGTCGACTTTCCAGAGCTTTATCCATAGTTTAACTATAGTTGTTTCCTTTCATTTACCCTCTGAGTTGTATTAGGAGTGATTCATGCATGTTTGAGCAATCTTTAATCACTTATTTTCAAGACGCAATATTTCGAATCAATCCCTGTTTTCACTGCCACCGACGTATGCCTGGTACTTACTTCGTTCCACAATTTTATTTTCTTAATTGGTGATACGTGTCGTTTTGGTACAAATAAAAAATAAATCCACCGCTCGCTAGTGTGATTTGCAGCTATCGGTCGGAGTTGCCGAGTCTTTGTTGTGATGACGTTTACTGTGATGTCAGCTCCCATTGAGACTGCAGTTTTCTAATGCGGAAGTCAGCAAACTTGTTTCTTTTATTAAGTCATTTCAGATGAATATTATGATTTAAAATGTGCAGGTGTCATAGATTATAACTGTATTGTAGACACAAGCACAATAGGTCTTCTTTAAAACATGACAAAAAAGCTGTATACTAATTATTTTTCGTTCTCTACAAGTTCACTTTTACAGTACATAATTGTTTTCCATAATCCATAGGACCCAAATAGTTGCGAATATCCTTGTTTCCATTATTAACCGGCCATATTAAATTGATTACATGTACTTTTTGCAGTGAAAACGAGCCTTATTCACAAGCCATGTGCAGGCAGCCCTGAAATGCACACTCACGTAAACATTTAGGCTCCCATTGTGTTTCTATGGGGAAATGGCCTAATTAAGAATGAAAAAAACATCCGTGCCTCCCTTACTTTTCACCATAACCTTTATTCTACATGAAACTGCACAGTCCCCTTTACAGTGTCTCAAACTCAAACAAGATCTTAGTTCATAGACACAGGAAAGAATGTCCAAAGTCCAATTTAATTATATGGAGCTGCACTGTGTACAAGAAGTACACTGGCATATAGCTGCCTAAAATACACACATTATTCATTTTAGCCATAACTTACTTTTAAAAGTTTTATACCTGATTTTCAAACCCTTCAAAGAGGAAGTAGGTATTTTTCTTTCTTTCTTCATTGTTTTTTATTGCAAATTATCCATTTCAGTTTATTCAATGTCATATCAAATTGACATTCCCAAGTACCCAACCCTCTGCAACCTGCTCAAACAAAGGTTTAACAAATACAAAACAAAGCAAACTAACAAACAAGGGGAAAAATATAACATATACGCAAAGGAAATAGGTATTTAAATCTATCTAACTAGTTCCTATTGCTCTCACAAATCAGTTGGCTAATTGCTAGTACAGTATTCACAAATGTTTGGTAGCTTAACAACAGCTTTTTCAGGCCACCACCGTGCAGTCAATCCTAGAAACACACAGCGCACCGTGGTCTAATTATGTCACAAAGTATTTTTTATATTCTTAAAACATTATAATAATACTGAAATCCAGTTGGTTTAAACCTAAAATGCCTCTCTCTGATCCGCATAGTCACAACCTAAACCCCAGCACCTGCAGCCGTCATGAATCAGTGCTAGTGCAGCCTCTGCAGCTCAGGCAGCGAATTCTGGAGGTTCTGAGCTTTCACATGGCATGGCCTGCCCATATACTGAGAATGAGACAAACATGTGTCCTCTCTCTGTAAGTTTTAGCACTGGTAACCCAGGTTCTGTTGTGAATGTAATACCCTTTTTAAACCTGAAAGAATAAGCTACATACAATTACATTAAAGGCAAATTAACGTTTTTTTTTACAATCTGAGCCTTCTTTCGGCAATAAAACAAGTAGTTTTACTCACCCATAGCATTTTTCTGTCAATTGGAGCAGTATCGCAGAACTTATGTTGAGCCGTTCTGTTCTACTAATGATCCCGTATCCGTTAACATGGGGCTCGTATCATATGCTCGGGGCATTACTTTGCGGTGTCCAAATAACACAAACTTTAGCACTTTTCAAATCATAGAAGCCCGATGTCTTAATTTAAGATTTCGTTTGAAGCAAAAGTGGCCTGTAATCCGAGATTTAGCCATAGTTTCGAGTAGATGAGGACGCCAGTGCGCATGCGCGGACTGCTCCCGGGACCCAAACATGAAACGCAAAGCTGAAAACTATGGCTAAATCTCGGATTACAGGCCACTTTTGCTTCAAACGAAATCTTACATTAAGACATCGGGCTTCTATGATTTGAAAAGTGCTAAAGTTTGTGTTATTTGGAGACCGCAAAGTAATGCCCCAAATACAAATGCTAACAAATGCTAACGGATACGCTACAACGTAACTTTCTTCAAACAGCTCCAAATGACACGAACGTGATATGGGTGAGTCAAACGACTTGTTTTATTACCGAAAGAAGGCTCAGATTGTAAAATAATGTTACTTTTCCTTTAAGTAACTTTTTTATGTAGTTCTTGAGTGTGTTTTTGAACTTTGCTTTGGAATTCCCCTGTTCTGGGACAAATAAAGCTTCTCTACCGTTACATTTACAGAAGATCTTGTACCACCGCTTTAAATATAAAAGAAGAATAACATGATTTTGATTGAATTTCCTCTCCATGCCTGACAAATCCATAATACTGCAGCTCTCTTCCTCTTGTCTGGGCTGGGCTCTGCTCACTGGATCAGTGCTGTGACAGTTTCAGGTGGAGCGCTCTATTAATAGTTTACCTCTCAGCCAAAGCTCTTCATCATTTTTGTGTCTGTGGGCTCCCTGCTTTCAAAAAAGGACCCACAAGTTATGCATCTCAATCTGGCCTCCATCTCTCACGCTGCTCAGGATTATAAATACACGGACAGACTTTGACCCGGGCGATTAGTTACCCAGAATGCAGTGGGCGGATGTGCTTTGTCTCCTGTCAGCGCCTGGTGTTATTCTGCTACAAGATCACAATCGTCCACTCCACTGATTCACACATTTTTCACATCAACTATCACTCATAGACATGTGGTAGGATTTTAGGTTATAAGTTTCATACCAGAATGAAATTTAGATTATATATTTTTTTAATTTATGAATTGTAGAAAATAGGACCTTTGTCCTATTTGGCGGCACGGTGGCTGAGTGGCTAGCACTCATGCTTCACAGCAAGAAGGGTGGGTGGGTGGGTTTCCTCCGGGCACTCCGGTTTACCCCATCAACCCAAAACATGCTCCAGGTAAAATCCTCCAGCTTAGGTCCTGACCAAGCCAAGCAATAAGATCATGGAGATGGGTCCCCGGGCGCCTGAAAGACGAGCTGCCCACTGCTCCTGAAGGATGGGGTCAAATGCAGAGAAATAATTTCCCTACGGGGATAAATAAAGCATGTCTTCTTCTTCTTCTTCTTCTTCTTCTTCTTCTTCTTCTTCTTCTTATTCTTATTCTTATTCTTATTCTTATTCTTATTCTTATTCTTTGCAAGACAGACCAAACTGAAATTTGTATTCATCAAGATGGGGCGGTGTTTAGGCTATAAAATGTCATACATTTGGATTGGAAGACATTTTTTCTAGCCTTTGATGAGTAACTAAAAGGATTTTGATTGCAATCAGATTTGTTTATTTCAGTAATGGATGTGAAACGAAGGAGCTCATTGGTCATCCATCATTTTGAACCAAATTTCTCTCATCTCAGATTTAAACAGTTTACTGCTTTGCTCATTGATTCTGCAGATGTGATGTTTTCTCCTGTGATATATATTTTTCCTTTCTTTTTTTCCTCGTAAGCAGCAATATTTTTTGATTTTGAGAGTTAGTTAAAATAAATCCACTGCTCGCTAGTGTGATTTTCAGCTATCGGTCGGAGTTGCCGACTCTTTGTTGTGATGACGTTTACTGTGATGTCAGCTCCCATTGAGACTGCAGTTTTCTAATGCTGAAGTCAGGAAACTTGTTTCTTTTATTAAGTCATTTCAGATGAATATTATGATTTAAAATGTGCAGGTGTCATAGATTATAACTGTACTGTAGACACAAGCACAATAGGTCTTCTTTAAAACATGACAAAAAAGTTGTATACTAATTATTTTTCTTTCTATACAAGTTCACTTTTACAGTACATAATTGTTTTCCATCATCCATAGGACCCAAATAGTTGCGAATATCCTTGTTTCCATTATTAACCGGCCATATTAAATTGATTACATGTACTTTTTGCAGTGAAAACGAGCCTTATTCACAAGCCATGTGCAGGCAGCCCTGAAATGCACACTCACGTAAACATTTAGGCTCCCATTGTGTTTCTATGGGGAAATGGCCTAATTAAGTATGAAAAAAAAAACATCCGATGATTGGCCAATCCACCTGTCAATCACACACATCTGAACTCTCAGAGACTCCCCGGTGACCACTGACCAAACTCATATTGTCGTAAAGTATTGGAAAAGAGTGTATTCTGGATCACAGGCAAGCAATCTGCACCACTGATCTCTCCAACAACTACCAACACTCGCACTTTTCCATCTATGCAAAATTATTGAAGTGTCTTGCATAAGGACACTGCGGCAGTTTGCATTAGAACCACTGCTGCCCCACTGCGCTGCCCTAGTGGTCTTCCATCCAAGAACTAACCAGGCCCAGCCCTGATTAGCTTCAGATGAGTTTGGGCATTATCAAGATATGGGCTCATACCATCTCAACAAAAATGTCATCATCTGCTTTTAAAAGATCCCATTTCATTGTGATTGGTTAAATCCACCTGTCACTCACTCACAGAATGACAGAGGCTGACCAATAGGAAGAGTGGGATTGTCTCAGTTTTGTGCTGCATCACCATAGACCCATCTCTATAAATCAGATCAGCACCCTCTACAGTATTAAAACCACACACAGTCTTTGAGATACAAATGGGGCTATAATTCTTATAGCTGCCCATGAGTGAACTGGTTTAAAAGTGGACAACAGAAAGACTGGCAAACCTTTCAAATCTGTCCAGTGGGGGGCGTGAGTACATAGTGGGGTCAGGGCAAACAGAGCGTGGTTGTAGTTCCTTTTTGCTGTTTCCCTCATGTACTTGTACATGTAGTTGGGTTGTTTTGACCACACAAACAGCCCAAAGGACTCTGCTCTGACAATGTGATGAGGAAAGAATCAACCACCTCTGCTCCCTCTGCTCACTCAAAGCCAGTGCACTGTAAAAAAGAAAAGGCTGCAATACAGTTTACACTCTAATGTGGCAAATTTAGATTTTTGAACCCAATGAAGGTGCAAATATGCTGACTGAAAACATCTAGATAGAGAATATTAACAAATAAAGTGTAAATCCTAAATTGTTTAGCTGATGTGAAGCGAAACTGTAGGCACTGTTCTGACTGAGGGTCTGTTACTCAAGTTAGACTTTAAGGAGAATCAACGTTTTTTACAATCTGAGCCTTATTTCGGTAATGAAACAAGTTGTTTTACTCACCCATAGCACTTTGGTGTCATATGGAGCACTTCCAGAGATGTTTTAGATTAGCGATAGCCGTAGCGCTAATATATGCCCCGAGCGGTCTCCAAATAACACAAACTTTAGCACTTTTCAAATCATAGAAGCTCGATGTCTTAGTCTACGCTTTCGTTTGTGTTAAAAGTGGCCTGTAATCCGAGATTCATCCATCGTTTCGAGTAGATGAGGACGCCAGTGCGCATGTGCGGAGTCACAGCTTATTTCACTCTCAGCTCTCGGGACCCAAACATGAAACGCAAAGCTGTAAACTATGGATAAATCTCGGATTACAGGCCACTTTTGACTCAAACGAAAGTGTAGACTAAAACATCGAGCTTCTATGATTTGAAAAGTGCTAAAGTTTGTGTTATTTGGAGACCGCTCGGGGCATATATTGTATGCTCGGGGCATATATTAGCGCTACGGTTATCGCTAATCTAAAACATCTCTGAAAGTGCTCCATATGACACCACACTGCTATGGGTGAGTAAAACAACTTGTTTTATTACCGAAATAAGGCTCAGATTGCAAAAAACGTTAATTCTCCTTTAAGTCTAACTTGAGTAACAGAGCCTCAGTCAGAACAGTGCCTACAGTTCACTTCACATCAGCTAAACAATTTGGGATTTACACTTTATTTGTTAATATTCTCTAGAAGCTTTCAGTCAGCATATTTGCACCTTAATCTACTTTAATCAGAGTTTTATTTTTAACACAATCTGACCATAAATAACAGATTTAGCTGGAACTACAACTGGTAACCACTGTTAAACAAGTCTCTCTCAAATGTCATTACAGTCACAAGCTAGCTAGCATTAGCCAACAGTTTTTCCAGTTAGTCACTCTCACATTTTTTGTTGAAAATCCAAAACATCCCCATGACCGCTCATATATTATTATATTATATAATCAATATGATTGATCACAGGAAAATGTGTTGTTTAAATCCTGTTTGTATTTTTTAAATGCTCTTAAAACTTTTTGGCGCTGTTTGCTAATGTGTGCGTTGCATCATCATGGTAACTGATGAACATTTTGCCATAACCTGCGTGAAGTTGGCCCCCCATCAAAGTCACACCTACTGTATATTCATTAGTGTTTCTGTTAAGCCACATTATGCTTCAAATGTGCTTTCGGCAGACGTCCTTTTGTACAGTGCAGTTGCCTTGTGAACACAGGCAGAGTGTGTCTTGTTGCTTGTTGTCGTTTGGACCTTTTGATCCTGAACAAATGGAGAGGAGGATTCTGGGAGCAGAGCCTCAGGCAAAAAGAAACACGGACATCTCAGAAAACGGCAGAAAAAAGGCTCCTGTTGTGATGTTTGTGTTCACATGACATCACAACATTGTAGAATTCCTGTAGTTTAAAGGTGCATTGTGTAACCTTTCTGGTGGAGGATCTGACAAAGGCTTTTTTCCATGAAGATGTTGTTGCTTTTTCTGGAATGTCTCACAGTATGGGATTAAACCATCATGGAAACCAACCTAGACCAAGTTACAGGTTAGATCTGTTGAGAGGCGACAGTCAGAATGCCTCTTTTTCTAGGTATTTTTGAGTTATCAAACCACCTATAATTGAATAAATGTAAGGTAGAGCTGCTTAATGTCATACTGTGGAACATTCCTGGCAGAGCAATGACATATTCATAGAAACGAGCAGGTGACGGACTCCCAACCAAAAAAAGTTAATAGAGCTCATGTCAGAATTCAGATTGCAGATTTGTTGATGTGGTTTATGGTTCATATCTTTGTAAATACCGGGACTACCCACATGAAACAAAAACTGGCACAAAGTTCAAGGTCTTCTCTGTTAGAATAAATAAACAAATGTGAATTCATGTTTTCATCACTTCTGAAAGCCGTGCCATTTTTAAGACATGGGATTAAATGGCAAGTTTGTGGAGCCTGTCCCAAACAAATAATAATAATAAGGTTCAACATTTAGGGATTTTTAGTTTTCAAGATTTCTTTCAAAACCAGCTAATCTTCCGTAGAGTTACATAGGCCCCTGCACTCCATCTGAAATTATAACATCATCAAATTGGAGAACATGAACACAAATTATTCTGCAGGAAAAAGCTATAAAATTCAGCCCTTTATGGTCCTCCTATGGCTTGGTCCCTGTGGTCATCACATTATCTAGAATATGGCAGAGCTCTGGTGCTTGGAGTCTGGAGGAGGGAGGGTCCACAGGACGTGAATGTCAGTCTGGATTTATTACAGTCTGTGTGGACTCAGGGCAGCCCATCAAACACAAAACACTGAGCAGATATACTGTAGGATCCATGTTAGGTCCTATGTTTTTCCATGTATTTTGTCTTGCCCCTGTACAGACATATTGTATAAGCAGCTCTTGAGGTCAGCTGTGTACGAGATGCATCTAATTATAAAGAATTTTCATTATTAATAATCAGGAAGTGCCCTGTTAGCATGCTAGTTGGTGTTGTTAGCATTACCGTCACGAGATAAGTCCACTCTGGTCTCTGAAAGTTGTGAGAAACACCTATAAACTCACCCTGGTGAATAATTAGGATGCTCTGAATTCATAAGGTAAGAAGAGTAACTTTGGACCACTGCAAACTGTTTAAAATGAACTCATTCTGTTATAAATCAGGTACAGCGTCTTTAACATTTTACCCAGAATGCAATTTGAATGCAATTTCAGTTTAAGTCTATTGATTATATAGGGAGGTTATAGGAAATATATGAAAGAACAATGTACTTAAAAATCCCATGACATGGTACTTCTTGATGCTTTTATATGGCTCCTTAATGGTTCCCTAATACTGTAAATGAATCCTTCTTCAAAATCAACACTCAGTGCATGAGAAACAGAGATAAGATGAGAAAGAGTAATTTTTCTCTCTCTGAACAAGCCATAATGGGCGTTGTTGCTTGAATGCAAATGAGGAGAAAAGAGATGGCCAATAGTAGAGGGTGGGGGCGTAGCCAAACTCTCCGCTCTCCGCTCTGAGCTCTCAGCTGATCCATTGCTGCGTTTTAAGAGCGGAGGAGGAAAGGAGAGCCTTTTCAATGAAAAAAACACATTTCCACAGAAAATAAAATTAAACCACTGCTGTTCAAAGGTCCAGAGGCTCAGATAAAGGACTTCCAAGCCTAGAAACACTCGGACGTGCCTCCAGGCAAATAAAAAAACGCATTTCGCATTGCCTAGCGCATTCGCAGTCCAAACTCTCTGGGCGTGATTTACAGAGACGCTGAGTACAGACAGACGGGGGTGGAACTGCATTTGCATTTCTTTTTCGATCTGACGACAATAAGGTGCCTTGTTCAAAATTGCCCGTTTGAGCTCCGATTTTTTGTAACGCAGAAAAGGATCGTAAATGCTCAGTTTAGACATTTCGCAACTTTTAACCATGGGGGGGGATGGGGGCCTAAACAGGGTAGGGGAGCTCACATTAACATTCAAAAACCTCAGAAAGTGAAAATTTCATGCCATGGGACCTTTAACAACTTAATAATTGTTTTTCATATTTTTAAGACCTTATGTGCATTGTGTCACTTTTCTGGTGGAGGTTCTGTCAAACGCTTTTCTCCATTTAGATGTTATTGCTGCGTCTGGAATGTTTCACTATATGACATTAAACCTTTCTATTTTCATGGAGACAAAGCCAGACAAAGTTACAGGTCAGATCTGTCGAGAGGCAGCCCCGCTCACAGTCAGAAAATCTGTTTTTCTAGATATTTTTGAGCTATAAAACCTATAATTGAATGAATGTAAGATAAAGATTTATAATATAATTGAATACATACACTGCCTGACAAAAGTATTTGGACGATTGTGTATTTCTGAACTCTGGACGAAACTTCTGGTTCCAACAAGATAATGACCCAAAGCACTCGTCCAAACTGTGTAAGGGTCATTTGGAGACGTGTGAACAGCGTCATCGACTGCAGGTTATGTCACCCATCGAAAAAGTGTGGGATTATTTGCATATTAAAGTGTGCTCCAAGAATCCGACTAACGTTAAACACCTGTGGAAATGTCTTCAGGATGAGTGCAAAACTATAGAGCAGAGGTCTTCAACAGGGGGGTCGCGACCCCTAGGGGGGTCGCGGAGGTACTGCAGGGGGGTCGCGAAATCTTTTGATTTCACTTTAAAATAATATAATTTTATATTTTATAGTGTAAAATACAGTATTAACCTGTGTATTATTTCCTTGTATTGGATGTACCATAACAGAGTAGAAATGTTTATACATGACACTAAGCTCAATTTAATATAAAACACAATTCTATGCCGTATATATAGTAGGGGGTCCCCTGGCCCAGTTCGCCATCTGTTTGGGGGTCCCTGGCCTGAAAAACGTTGAAGACCCCTGCTATAGAGGATGGATATCTTGAAAAATTCGAATTCGAATGCTTCAAATTTGTAAAGCTGTGATTAAGGCCAAAGGTGGTTATTTTGATGAAAAAGCTATTTAACTTGATATTGTTACATTTTTGCAATAATATTCCTTTACACATGATGAAATTTGCTTTAATATATCAATAAATTGATTTGTTGTCATTACCAGTACGTCTTGTTATCATTATGAAAGTTCAGAAATACACACTCGTCCTAATACTTTTGTCAGGCAGTGTATAAGGTAAAGCTGTTTAATGTCGGAACATTCCAGGCAAAAGCAATGGCATATCCATAGTAACAAGCAGGTGACAGACCCGCAACTAAAAAGTTACACAATGTACATTTAAGGAACGACAATGCGATCAGTATTTTTAAGTAGTTGAACTTTTAGGTTGTGTTCAAAGTTAAAATCAATATAAACTGTCTCCTTTACACTGGTCTGACAAAGCTCTGTTTAAATGACAGATGTGATCTCCCTGTCTGTCCGTCTCTAACCAGCCCAGTCTCTGTGCATTGACTTTTCGCGCAGATTGCAACTCATCCATTTTTTAATTGTGTTTTTTTTTTTTCTTTGTACCTGGTCCCAGCGGAGCAGCCGTGGTGGTCGCTGCCATCCGTCTGCGCTGTCAGAAAGAGAGGGAGAAGAGGGAGGAAAGAGCAGGAGGAGAAGTGAGACAGGGGGTGAGAGCGAATGAGACGAGGGAGGGGAAGAGATAGAGAGAGAGAAGAAGTGGATAAAGACCGAACGAGAAGAAAAAAGCGAGATAGTGGCGAGAAGAGAGAGTGCAGAGGAAAGAGAGGGAGAGAGGGGAGACAGAAAAGAAGAGAAAGATAGAGGGGGAGAAAGATGGGAGGGGGACAAGCGGAGGACAGAATGGGAAGGGGACAGATCGTGGAGAGAGAGAGGACAGACAGAAAGAAAGAGAGTGAAAAGAGAAAGAGACAGTGAGAAAAAGAGAAAAAAATGAAAGACAAGAGGAGAGTGTAGAGAGAGAAAAGAGAGAAAAATGTAGCAAAAGACAGGGAGAAAGAGCAGAATGAAAATAGGTGAAAAAGAGGAGTAAAATAGTGAAGGACAGAGAAAATGGAGAGAGATAGTGACGAGACAGAGAAAGAGAAAAAAGAGGGAGAGAGGAGACAAAATGAGAGGAGAGAAAAAGAGAAAGAGGCTTATCACACGAGCAATCCTCCATGACATCCTCCACTGAATCACTGACATTTCACGGACGCTGCAAATCTATCCATCTTTGTCAAGCGCACGCCGCCATTTTAGCATTCCCCGAGTTAGCATATTGATCACCCAGAAACGCATGAGTGAGGATTTCTTGTTTTTCTGTGTCTGAAAGTGGCCATTTTAAGTCCGCTGTGGGCCAAATCTGCCCCTCTGCAAAGTCGGATAACAGTTAGAGGTCTTTGTCATTCAACGCAACTCACCCAAGTTTTCAACTTGTGCCTACAAAGTTCTCTTGTCCTTCCGTTTAGTCATCAATCACTATGGGTTACGTTTTTTTCTTAGATAAAAATGTCCTTTTCTTAACTTTTATAATTGATTGATTTCTCTCAGGGGGTTACACTCTACGATTCTTTTTATCCGTGTGAGGTTGATCTACTATTCAATCAATAGCAGTGTGTTCTCTCAGTATGCTTGCTTTGACTCAAAAATACTGATGCACACTTTGCTGATCCACAATATATT
Source organism: Paratrypauchen microcephalus (assembly GCA_036785185.1). Classification (NCBI taxonomy): domain Eukaryota; kingdom Metazoa; phylum Chordata; class Actinopteri; order Gobiiformes; family Gobiidae; genus Paratrypauchen; species Paratrypauchen microcephalus. Next base: position 1,376,346 of record JAVJIX010000205.1, read on the forward strand.
GAATAGCAATTTTCTTGTTGAAATAATGTGAATATTGGTTTTAATAATTGACGATTATTTTTGTTGGTTTTATTGTGTATAGTTTGCAAAGGTTATACAATTTGGGAAAGCAAACATGGTCCTAGTGCTCCACTTTTTCGGGGTTGATAGAGCCAACGAGTCGTATGGAAGATAGGCCAGATGTACTTCCTGCAGCAGACCACATTACTGGAGTAGGCAATTGTTTCAGTATACACTTTGGGTGAGATTTGAACTGGCAAGCCTCTGATCTGAGTGCAACCACATACCAACTATACTATAGGGATGTTACAATGCTCAGTATAACATTGAATCAATCAATATGCAAAAATATATACAGAAAGAAAACTTGGACACATACTGGTATCGAATATCGTCGTTGATCCAAGAAAATTGGATGAATCAAATATTGGTTCCATGATACTGGTTGAGCTGGATGTTGGATGTTATTAAACATACTGGCTAATGTCTAAAATGTCGCATATAGTTTGAACTATTTTTTCCATTAAAAGATGTTCAATAGGTACTTGCTGGATAAATAACAATTGGATACAGCAATTGTAGCAAATTAACTGCATTTTGATGGAATTAAAATGCCTTTTTCAGTCCCTACAATGGTTAAACAACCGCTTAATATCTAAAGCATCAATAGCAAAATTGAAAAAAAATAGATTGGTGCATGCCTATTCATAACAGAGGAACTGTCTAATTTTAACAGAGGAGATAGTGTAATTGAATAAAATGTTATATTAATAATAGAAGAGATGTTTTTGCTTTTCTTAGGCCTTAAACATATCTGTGACAAAGAGGGCCTTTGTCCCTGTATTCTCACCTTAATTTCATATTCATTTTTCCATACTAAGTTTCAACTAAACTGTTAAATACAACTGTTGTTTTTTTTTTTTTATTTAAACACCACACACACAAATTACTTTAAATGATTTTATTTGGTTAAATTTGGTACATTTGGTCAAACACCTCACTTACCTGCTTACCTGTTACTCCACATGGTCTGGAGCAAGGGTCAGTGACCTCCATCCATCCATCCATCCATTTTCTTCCGCTTATCGGGGGCCGGGTCGCGGGGGCAACAGTCTAAGCAGGGACGCCCAGACCTCCTTCACCCCGGACACTTCCTCCAGCTCCTCCGGGGGGACCCCAAGGCGTTCCCAGGCCAGCCGGGACACATAGTCCCTCCAGCGCGTCCTGGGTCTTCCCCAGGGCCTCCTCCCAGTGGAACATGCCTGGAACACCTCCCGAGGGAGGTGTCCAGGAGGCATCCGAAACAGATGCCCAAGCCACCTCAGCTGGATCCTCTCAACGTGGAGAAGCAGCGGCTCTACTCCAAGCTCCTCCTGTGTGACTGAGCTCCTCACCCTATCTCTAAGGGTGCGCCCAGCCACTCTGCGGAGGAAACTCATTTCGGCCGCTTGTATCTGCGATCTTGTCCTTTCAGTCATTACCCAGAGCTCATGACCATAGGTGAGGGTAGGAACGTAGATTGACCGGTAAATTGAGAGCTTCAGCACAGTTATTTTTGTAAATATGTATTATTTTTGATTGCCACAAATGCCACGGTGAAATGTTGGAATAAATCTTGGGACAGAAAATTTTCAGAGTCTGCCTCCTACTTAAGACCACATTGGCCAGCTTCCCCACATTATCAAAATCATATTGATATTGTGGCCCACAAGATATGCATCAAATCACGAATATTGTTGCTTCGCTAGAATTACACCATTGCTACAATTTTATTTAAAGAAAAAAGGACTACCACGTGGTCCTCTGGTGTGAAAACCGCTCCTGTTATTGTTAGCTGAAGGGCATGTGTGTAATAATTGATTAATAACTGCAGATCTTTGGGGGAAAGTCTCACCCCTAAAATGAGGTCTGATGATTGTGACTGCTGTGAGCCAAATGAGCAGAGACAGAGGAGCACAGGGGACTACCACATCTGCACAGCACTGTCCAGGATCATGTGTCTTGTGATTACAAAACATCGTCCCCACACAGCTGTTGTCATGTATGTGAGAATGCCACACAGCAAAGCAAAGCAGTGGGGTCTGAAACAGCAGAGACAAGAGAAATAAACAGGGATAAGGACATTATTAATAAAATTAACAGGCATGAAAATCCCTCACCTTTCGGCAAAATTCGCTGTTTTGAAGTCAAAATAGGTGACCTACGTGAATCGTGTAGATCTGAGGAGAAAAAAAATGGGGGGGGGTCGGGAAAATATTAATTGACTGAGCAAAATCCCCGCATGTTCTGCTGCTAGTGCCAAGAGCCAATCATAGGCCGAACTGCGCTCCACCTTCCAATCATGTAGCAGCATAATTACCCACTGATCGCCCTCCCGCCAATCATGACGATTAGCGCTGTTGTGTTTCCGTTTGTTCGCCGATCAGCTGTGAGCGAGCCTCGTGAATATGTACGCGGCATTTCAAGAGAAATCCTTAACTTGCTACGTAAGAAGGAACTCTTGCCTCGGGACACGGGATAGGTTCGGGATATGTCCGTTTCTCCAGAGATACGCGACACGCGCATACACGTGGAGACGCGAACTATTGGTCAACACGCCAAACTATTACAACGGAGCTGACACGTTCTTATGGGGTGAGCCATATTATCATATTATTTCTGCATCAAAGGGACATATTAGCTGACAGCAAGGGCCATGCGTCAGCGTGTGTGTACAGGACTAAACCGGGACTAAACCGGGACTAAACCGGGACTAAACCAGGACTAAACCCGGACTAAACCAGGTCTACACCAGGACTAAACCAGGACTAAACCAGGTCTAAACCAAATCTAAACCAGGCCTAAACCGGGACTAAACCAGGACTAAACCAAGACTAAACCAAGACTAAACCAGGTCTAAACCAGGTCTAAACCAGGACTAAACCAGGTCTAAGCCAGGTCTGAACCAGGACTAAGGTTTGTGTGTGTGTGTCCAGAGTGTGTGTGTACGTGTGTGATAACAGATTATCCTGTGTATTATTTAATTCTTCAGAATGAATTCTTCAGAGGGGGGGTGCATTGCAACAATATTGTACTTTATTTAAAAAAAAAAAACAGAAGGCATTTAAAATGTTTCATAGGTTCAAAAGCTCCTGTGATTAACCTACCATACCCATAAATTTTCATGGTAGCCTAATTGAAAAAAACTGTTAAACTTGACCTTCCTACTGCACAATTCCTCTCTTAAATTTCACCTCCTGGTTAAACAAAGGTAAAGTAACAAAAAATAAAGTACAGGGTAAACAAAACTGGTCCTAGCACTCACCCTTGGGGAACTCTGCAGGACAGTGGGGCAGATTGATAGAAAAAGACCTGATGAGACAGGTTGATCGTCAAAACAAAGCTAAGTATCCTTTAAAGGGGAAACTAATTACCTTTTCATATTCATTTTACTTACAGTAAAACAGTTAATTTGTGTCCAAACTTTGTCGACTTTTTTTCAAATATTGGTCATTGTCAATTTTGAGGTGCCTTTATTGATAAATTGTGCAACCAAAGCATAAAATACTGCAAAATAGTCAAGATTGTAATTAAGATACTTAGGTCGTTTTCACACCAGGAAAGTTCACTTGCTTTGGTCCGGACCAAATTATTATTATTATTTTTTTATTTTGGTGTGGTTCGCTTTCACACTGCAGATTTTCCCCAAGCGAACCAACATCTATAAACAAAACCACGTGTGCTGAGGTCGCTCAGCCATTGGACAGAAATGAGCCGTGTCAAAACGCCGTGTCCAAACACGGAAGGAGGAGAGTCATGGTGTTACGTGCTGTTTTCAATCTAGTCTTAGCGATATGGTTTGCTCAGTTTTTACAGTTTGCACAAATGCAGCATCGTGAGATTTAGACAATTTTACAATAAATTTCCAAACGACGAAGACACAGAGCAAGACGGCTACGGAAGACAGCGCTCATGATCGCGCATCAAGTTCTGACTTTTGCTCTTCATGCAAAATGTAAGTAAGCCTCGTAAGTTTCGTTTCATCAGCCTTGGTTTCCCATAATGCTCGACATACGACGGGAGCTCGTTAAGTACAAAAAGCCAACTTGTGTCGGATCAAGGCCGGTCTGCATTCTCACCTCAAACGAACCGCACCAGGATTCGAATAGAATCGTGCCGAGACCCAGCTTTTTAGGTGGTTTCGGTTCTCTTGTTTGCTCCGGATTGAGATTTTTGGTTTTTATTCACACCAGCCCAAAAGGTCTGAATCAAAGGAGCAAATGAAGTCTAGCTCGTTTTAAACGAACCAAACAAGGCAGGTGTGAGAACGACCTTAAAAGCAATATAGAATTTTGGGGTACAATGCTGACTTTGAAGAGTTTTTACATTATTATTAGCTAAATGATTGGATTTTATACAAGTCTAGAGTTTATTACACTTTTGAATTACATTTTCAGCATGTTGGTTGCAAGGTTTTCCCCATAGACATATGTTAAGAATTATGCATTATGCCAATTATTCTATGTGTGAAATTATGAGCAAAATAATGAAAGTTTGGCCAATAAGCCAGCCAATACTTTACTCTATGCTGGTTGGGGCATGTAGTGGTTTGGTTGGATAAATGTTAAGGTAATAGCTACTGTGTAGAAGATATACCTGTATTCTACAGTTCTAATATAATGAATTTGTGCAGATGAATGTATTTGACAGCATATGGTCTCATGAAAATGATTAAAAAAAAAAAAAAAAATCATACGATGTGTACCAAGGCGACACCATTTCAATTTTTTTCCTGGTTTTCAAATCAGTTTTTTGTCATCAAGCCTTTGTGTGCTGTTAGCCTGGAGTGTGAAGGAGCCTTGTGTGAATCAATAGGGACATGGATGTGGTGAGGAGCAGATCCACAGAGCTGACATGTGCTGCTGTAATCTGCTCTGAGCTCACAGGAGATTATCTCTGCTGTGGTCTGAGGAGGGAAGAAAGTGCACTGCAAAAAAGGATCTATAGGTTTTGACTTGTTGGGATTTATAATGGACATAGGGCAATAGACAGATTAGTCCGTCGATATATCAAGCAAATATTTGTAGAGATGATTCAGTACATTTTTTCTCTCTCCTCTTTCTCTTGTTTGATTTAAAAATCAAATCTTTACAAAGTTGTCATGTTGCACTAAAGCCAGAGTTCCTGCAGTCTTAAACAGTCCTAAATTTCATTCAAATTCAAATTGTCTTAAATTTGTTGAAAATTGGGGTTTAGGTCTTAAAATTTAAAGATCCCATGACATGGTACTTCTTGATGCTTTTTTGCCATCAGGTGTTACCCTTGTGGGTATCACCTGATGGCCCCCAGATTACCAGACCAATAGTGTTACAATATCCTATTACATTGCACAATTGCACTTTCAACTTGTTACATTACACATCGCACTTTTAACAATATCATATTACATTACACATCACACTTTTAACTTAATACATTGCACATCGCACTTTTAACAATATTATATTACATTACACATCACACTTTTAACTTTGACGGGTATTCTGCCATCAGATGTTACCCTTGTGGGTATCACCTGATGGCCCCCAGATTACCAAACCAATAGTGCTACAACATTGCATTGCATTACATTGCATTATACATTGCACTTTTAACTTGTAAATAGTTATTTTATTGTATATTTGTATATTGTATAGTTGTGTTGTCTCACCTTCCCAGGACTACAGATGGAAAGTCAAAAGTCAAAAAAGTCAAAGTCAGCTTTATTGTCAATTCTGCCATATGTGTTCAACATACAGTGAATCGAAATTTCGTTTCTCTCTGGCCAGGTAGTGCAAAAAGACAGTGTACAAAATACAATATGAAGACAAAACACAACAAAAACTATCTAAGACAGAGATCTAAAGTTAAAACTAAAGTCTAAGATCTAAAATCTTAAAGCAGTGCAACATAATAAATAAATACCTATATATAAATTAGCTATGAGCTACAATCTGGTACAAACATCTCTGCCACTGTGCTTAATGTAATTGTACACTGTCCTAATAAACCAATAAATTAAATGAAATGAAATGATATGGCACCTTAGTGGTTCCCTAATACTGTATATGAAGCCTTCTCCAAAATCAAGCCTTGGTGCATGATAGAGCCTCTTGGAGGCAGCCCTATTGAGACTTATAGCTTTTTGACGACCCGTTCTGGGCGTGTCGCTTGAATGCAAATGAGGAGGACGGAGAAGGGCCAGTGTGGGGGGGGTGGGGGGGTGGCCAAACACGGTCACTGTTTCCAGGTTTGGCACTGGTTTCCCTGTGTGTATCAGCGGACAAATGGAGATGTGGAGAAGCGATCGTAATAAACTTCTCACTGAACAGTTTTCAGTACGACCCTGATTCTGATCCCAAACGCGAAGAAGTTGCAACTTAGCGCTTTCAGCAGGACGTCGCCAAATGGTTAGTTGAAATGTTATGTCTGGAAACAATACTTTCATTAGCTTGTATATATCAGGGCTCTCAATTTTTGAAGTTCGGTCGGAGTGAGATTTTTTGTGTGTGTGAAGCGATTTTTTTTAAACTATTTGACTCAAACCTGAATTTAAATAGATGCATATCTGAGTGATATGAACACAGGGAAAATAAATAATTATCAGCAATTTATTTTTAATACAAAATAACAAAATTAACAGAATAAAAGAAATATCTGTCCTGCTTAACTTAATACTGTATAAATTAATATAAACAGGGATGAAAGTGACCAGCAATGGAAAAAAGCTGAAAGTCACCGAAAAGCTAGGGGGGTCCGGGGGCATGCCCCCCCGGAAAATTTTTGAACTCTAGATGCTCTGAGATGCAATCTGGGGTCATTTCAGCCACTTTGCATGACCTTCTCACAAAATGTGACTTGCACTGGATGGAATCAGCTCCGGATGCATAGTCTGGACAATAGCTGCTGACAGCCAAGCACATTTCTAAATTATCATCAGTCATGGTGGAACAGTACTTGGACTTAATGATCTTCATGTGGGAAAAGGCTGACTCACATAAATAAGTTTTCATAAATCTATCTCCATTTTATCTGATAAATGTTAATTTTAATCTTAAAATAAGCTAAGCAAACTGTACTGCACTTAAACACTCTGTGCCCCGTTTTTGGACCCTCACCCACAGTTTGAGAACCCCCCTTTTTTTTAACCTGTTTTTTCAACTTCCTCCTGGAGTCACATTCTCTTACTGGTTTTGCAGTGGTATTTACCTCTGCACATTTACCAAATGCACTGTCACTCTTCCCCGCGTATAGCGTACACAGGCTCCTCCTGTGTGAAAAGGAGGATGTGAAGCGAAGGTACACGCTGTAGCGAACATGCAAAATTTCAGCGTGAGAAATACCATGTGTGGCGTGTGAGCGTGTGAACACGTTGAATTGCGTGTCACACTCTCAATGCGTGAGACTTGAGACCCCTGTATATACTGTTATGGTTAGCATGTAGCCAACATAGCCTCTGTTAGCTTTTCATGTTGCTCTGAGGAAGAACACCCATCAAGCTATTAAATACGGAATTTATCAACGCTGGCGGGGTAATAACTTCCCAGAGCCTAATGACTTGACTATGTGACTATGACTATGTGCAATTAATATTGCGAATATAAGGCTTATCCCGGTTTTGATCAAATTTGGGACACAATGTTTTTATATCCTCAAGTCTCACGCATTGAGAGTGTGACACACGCAATTCGACGTGTTCACACGCTCACATGCCACACATGGCATTTCTCACGATGATTTTTTTTTTTTTTTTGTGCCCAGAAAATCGGTCTTTGTGGCTCAGTTTATGCAGGCACCGTGCGTTTTCAGCGAAAAAAAACTCTCCCCCTCCTCCCCGTCCCGCGTCCCCCGAAATTACGCAGTCTCACGCATGACCCTGCTCAAAACTTGAGAGCCCTGTATCCAGGATACTTAAGTGCATGTAAATAATATTTACTTATTATACATATTATGTATGTTGCTCAGAAATGTGCACTTACCTTACATAACTGTATGTAAATAATCTACATACATGTCTGCACTGGAGAATGGGCTGCTTTTAACATCATTGTACATATGAACAGTGATGATAGAAACATTCTATTCTATGACTATACTGATAAAGTGACTATGACTATTAATGATAAAGTTCTCTATGCTCACATTTATTGACGTCATGTGACTTCTGAAGATTTACCATCATCACATCTGTCTGTATTACCTTATATTTACCTGAAGATTTACCAAGTTCTACTTATATTTTTTGGATAGGTGCCACTGTGGAAATTGTGCTACCATGCCCTCAGAAGCTGCTTGGATATCTCAGGTAACACTCTAAATTGAAAACAACTTTGTATCTTCATTTGACAACTGCTTATGTCTAAAGATGACACCATTTCTAATCCTAATTAGGTTACTAGAAGACTACGACAGGTCGAGGGACACCTCACATATATCTTCTATATTCTTTTTTTTAATTTTTTTACAGAAGTTAATAAAAGAATAAATAAACTGTTGACAGTTAATTCTACCTGCAAATCTAGAGCATTGTGCCTTTTCATTCAGTGTTGACAGTGTAAAGATTGCAAATATTTATTTACATCACAGGGGGAAAAAAACAAACCAATGATAATCTTTGCAAAACTAATTATCAATTTGATTGTCCAGCCACTACAGGCATCTCTCCTATTACTAATTTGTGAGCTGGTGTTGGGGCTTCTGGGTCGTTACTCCAACTTGTGTAGTCGCATCTGGTCAGAGTTGATGTGCTGGTCTGTGTAGACAAGAATGATAAATTAGTACTCCATTTATTACTTTGTATATGTGCAAGTTCTAAGAAGACAGAAGATAAGAATGTGTAGTGAACAACATTAATACTTCAATATACCAAGGCTCTCAAGTCTCACGCATTGAGAGTGTAACACACGCAATTCGACGTGTTCATATGCCACACATGGCATTTCTCATGCTGATTTTTTTATTTTTTTGTGCCCAGAAAATCGGTCTGTGTGGCTCAGTTTATGCAGGCACCGCGCGTTTTCAGCGAAAAAAACTCTCCCCCTCGTCCCCGTCCCGCTCCCTGGAAAAAAATCAGCCAATCAGAAAATAGATTGTGATTGTGATTCTGTTGTTGGGCAGACTGTAGAGTGTAGTTTCAGCTGCTAAGCGCACACTGCGGTGATGATAAAACAAACTGAGAACCATCAGGTAATTTATATAACTCTCATTAGTTGCTTTGTAGTTTAAGTTTGCTCTTTACACAAACATTTACAGCAGGGCTCTCAAGTGTCACGCATTGAGAGAGACAATTCGACGCGTTCACACGCTCACACGGCATTTCTCACGCAATTCAAGCCCCCTCCCCCCTGCTCCTCGGGAAAAATTGTTCACTCGCACCCCCCCGTCGGAAATTACGCAGTCTCACGCACGACCCCGCTCAAAACTTGAGAGCCCTGAATATACCCATTATGAAATTACATTATTTATTTGGTTACACATTGTATATTTTACACACCTCAAAAACTCTTATTATTAATCTCATTACAAATGCAACAAACCCTGCAGTCACCTGCTAGCAGCTTATTGATTTGATCACAAGACAAAGGTGGTGTTATAAAGTCAATGTCCAGTCTGAACTCAATGTGACCGAGTATGCAGTTATTTCTTTTTATTTCTAGTTATTTCTCTTGGCTTTGTAGGGCAGACTAGCCTGTTAACCGAGCTGCACTGTTAATGCAACACATTCTATTAGTAACAAGCCAAAGGCGATCGTATACAGCACAGACACAATATCATGTAGTTTTACTTACTTGTTCGGTGTCTGTAGCTGATGCAGCGTGGAGAGTTGGTACTGACCCAGGCTTCAGTTTCAGTCGATTTGCCAGTCCAGCTCTGCATTTGGAGCTCTCACATCTCTCCAGGCAAAAACAAACCGCAGCTAGCTGTTAGTAGCCCGTAGCTCGTTTGCCCAAGGGCCGGTCCAAATTCTCTGGGCGTGATTTCCAGAGACGGGGGTGGACATCCAGACAGAGGGGGTGAAAACCGTTCCTGAGTATGACGTCATAAAAGAAGCTTTTCCAAAATCGCCCGTTTTGGGAACGTGGAAAAGGATCGCAATTGTTCAGTTTACACATTTCGCAATTTTTTGCCATGGGGGGGCACATTAAAGATCCCATGACATGGTACTTCTTGATGCTTTTATATGGCACCTTAATGGTTCCCTAATACTGTAAATGAATCGTTCAAAATCAAGCCTCAGTGCATGAGATAGCCTCATGAACACAGTCAGAGTCAGATATGAGATGATATGAGATACAGTATGAGATGCTTTCCATTAAAAAAACACATTTCCACAGAAAATAAAATTAAAACACTGCTGTTTCAGAGGTTCGGAGGCTCAGATAAAGGACATCCGAGCCTGGAAACATTCTCACGTGTCTCCAGGCAAATAAAAAAACACATCTCGCATTGTGTAGCTTGTTTGCGGTCCAAACTCTCTGGGCGTGATTTCCAGAGACGGTGGGTAGACATCCAGATGGGGGGGTGGAAACCTTTCCGCGAGTGTGACGTCAGAAAGTTCCTTTGTTCAGAATCGCCCATTTGGGCTGTCTTTTTTTCAAACGCGGAAAAGGATTGCAAATGCTCAGTTTACACATTTCGCAACTTTTAGCCATGGGGGGGGGGGTTTAAGATTTTTCTAAATTAAATAAAAAATGTGCATGTTTTTGTCAGAGATATTCTGTTTGTTACAAAGATCAGCCCTGTAAATAAATGTCAGATGGTTAGCCTCACAGCAAAAAGGTTCAGGGTTCGATTTCCAGGCCTTTCTGTGTGGAGTTTGTTCTCCCTGTGTCTGGATGCGTTTCATGCATGCACCATAGGTATAGTCCTCCAGCTATGGTAGTCCTGAACAAGATTAGCTCAACATCTGGAGATGAGTCCCACTGCTCTTGAGGATATGCCCTAGTGGCACTGAAGGATGAGTAAAATGTACAGAACAAATTTCCTTATGGAGACAATAAAGTGTCATAATCAGCCCATATTGTAACTATGCTAGTTAGATATTATTTTTGTACAGTACAGAGGGCCAGGCTCCTCTATACATTGCACAGCTCCCCTCCTCTCTCCTGTCACAGCCTGGATTATGTTCAACATTAGACACCCACAATAATAAAACAGACACGTCCTCCGCCCTCTCCTGCTTTACACCATTCACTGGATTTACAACAGTGGATTTGCTGCAGAAATTCTAGCTCACTTCTCTATCAGGATTATGGGAGAGGACTCTCCATGACTGCTCTCCAAAATGTGAATTTGCGCATTAAGGTTAAGTGATATGTATTGTCACCATTAACTCAATACCGATTCTGATTCCGCAATGCCAAGAAAAAAAAAAACAAAACACTCCTTTAGACAACAGAATGTAATTTTCAATATTAAATAATAACACTTATATTTGTGTAATCCCTCAGTGGTCCAGGTAGGTTCCACACTGGTCCATACTAGTCTATGCAGTCTTGTGGTTCTGATACAGCTCAAGATCATTCTAAAGCTTTTCAGGAAAGGTTCATTTCTGTTCTGTCAATGGGACCTTTTTAGTTTTGACACCAGCTCAAATTAGAATTAAAAATTAATTAAAAAATGATCTGTTTCCAATACAAATTTTAGTATCAATTAGCATTTCAAACATGTCAACATAATACTTAACTAAGACTTAATCAAGTAAGTAAATAAGTAACAATAAAACCACAGAGGACAATTAAACAGGTCAGCAAAGAAAGATAAGTACAGGTGAGTCTAGATTATGTTATGTTGGTTCTAAAAGAAGTAGGAAAAACCTACTGTAGCCATAAATATTGGCAGTGAGATAATTGAGGAAACACTGTTAGACTTGATTAGGAAAGGTTTCTGTTCTGTCAATGTGAGTTCCTTGGTATTGACACCAGCTCCAATTAGTATCTACTTTCAATACTAGTTTTAGTATCAGTTAGCATCTGATTTTCGATAATTTAGCAGCACTAGATCCAAGTGAGGGTTTTGGTCAGCAGTACCCAAACCTTGAGGATTGGCCTAGAAAAGAAGAAATTTACCGCACACTCACTTGACTTTACTCTTATTCCTTTATTGGGCTAAGAGCGAACAACGCGTTTCTCTTCTCAGGCTCGCCCGATTAGTGCCAGCTTGAGGATTGACCTGTTTGTGTTTTTGGACTTAGACAAACTTTATTTATCCACAAGGTAAATTATTTGGACACAGTATCTAATACACCAGAATATAGTATTTATGAACAGAATTTCTAGTTGCAGTCAGGGGCCGGAGGGGATCCGGTTTGGAAACCAAAGGATCTCATCTCTGCTGTTTGCAGATGATGTTGTCCTGATGGCTTCATCGAACCGGGACCTCCAATGTGCACTGGGGCGGTTTGCAGCCAAGTGTGAAGCGGCTGGGATGAGGATCAGCTCCTCCAAATCCGAGGCCATGGTTCTCGACCGGAAAAAGGTGGCTTGCCCTCTCTGGGTGGGTGGGGAGTCCTTGCCTCAGGTGGAGGAGTTCAAGTATCTCGGGGTCTTGTTCAGGAGTGAGGGGAGGATGGAGCGTGAGATTGACAGGCGGATCGGTGCAGCGTCGGCAGTAATGCGGTTGCTGTACCGGACCGTTGTGGTGAAGAGGGAGCTGAGCCGAAAGGCAAAGCTCTCAATTTACCGGCCAATCTACGTTCCTACCCTCACCTATGGTCATGAGCTCTGGGTAATGACCGAAAGGACAAGATCGCAGATACAAGCGGCCGAAATGAGTTTCCTCTGCAGAGTGGCTGGGTGCACCCTTAGAGATAGGGTGAGGAGCTCAGTCACACGGGAGGAGCTTGGAGTAGAGCCGCTGCTTCTCCACGTCGAGAGGAGCCAGCTGAGGTGGCTTGGGCATCTGTTTCGGATGCCTCCTGGACGCCTCCCTGGGGAGGTGTTCCAGGCATGTCCCACTGGGAGGAGGCCCTGGGGAAGACCCAGGACGCGCTGGAGGGATTATGTGTCCAGGCTGGCCTGGGAACGCCTTGGGGTCCCCCCGGAGGAGCTGGAGGAAGTGTCCGGGGTGAAGGAGGTCTGGGCGTCCCTGCTTAGATTGTTGTTCCCGCGACCCGGCCCCGGATAAGCAGAAGAAAATGGATGGATGGAATATATAGTATAATATATAACTCCTGAAATTTTCAGCTTCCCGTTACACACAACATTTTGAGGACTAGTTCCCAAAAATATATTATTTTCTTTTAATTTGTTAATCGCTAATGCAGACGTCCTAAATTTATAACTGCAGAGGCTCAGGGGCTACTGTGAAATGTGTAGAAATTCCAACATGGTGGGTTGTTCTAATTATCATGTACAAGTCAAAACTCGGAAATCAGACCTCCGAGGATAACTGGAACGCCCCATAAAAACATTGTCAATGGAAATTATAGTGAAAGGATCAGCATTTCCATGGAAAGAAAGAGGAAGAGGCCCTCCTCCAAGCCATGTATGTCTCAGGTTTGTGGAAATTAAAGCTTACTCGGAGTATAAGGACATTTTTCAGTTCAATAAACACAACCTTTTTTTTTTTTTTTTTGGCTAATTCCAATACATTTTTATGCTTTCAGTTATCCTTTACAGTACTCAGAATTCAAATAAATAATAAATCAAAAAGTCAAATAATGAAATGCTGACATTGTTTGGCTCTATGACAGAATCATGTAGCATCTTGTGTTGTTCCAAACAGCATGTTTGCTTCAATGACAGTAAATTGAAACTTAACGCTGCGGCACATTTACAAAGGGATAATAAAAGACTGGGAATGCTCAGGCTGGACTTGTAAAGGGGAGCGATATAAATGTAGTAAAGTCTAATGAAATTCAGCTATGACTTTGTGAACAAGTGGAATCATTGTATGTTCCAGATGTGATGGAGGCTTTATTGTTTCGCTCGGAGTGTGTGGTTTTTAAGTCTAGACGTCAGACAGTCACCTTCACAGAGTGCTGCCTCAGTCCACACGCACGGCAATGTGAAATCAAACATGGCTGAGTGACCAGTTTGATTTTTAGTGTTAATAGGAGGAGTATATTTTGAAATTAGGATGAACGTTGAATGCCATATTCAGTGTTTAAATAAGCATCACCTTTTTGTCTCCATGGAGATAGATCAAGTCTAATGTCATACTGTGAAATAGGGCTGAACCATAAACTGTATGAAGAAGTGGACTAAGGGATTGTAATGTCACCCAAAGCATTTGCTCCAGTCAAGCTCAACAAGTGAATTTGGAGCAGAGTTCCATATTAGGAATAGGTATTTATTTACAAACAAAATAGAGAAATAAACACACCAGGACCATGTAGAGCTGATAAATGCAAACATTTTAAGACCAAAATGATGAGCTTGACAGCAGCAGTTACAGAGAGAGGGGCGATGATTTTCAAGATTCAAAGCTTTTATTATCATATGCACAGTAAAGAAACACGTTTCCGTGTACAATGAAATTCTTACTTTGCTGCCCACTCTGGATGCCAGGAGCAGAAAATTAAAATAGATAAATAAGATAAACAGAAGCATGTAAATAAGTATTATCAAATAGAAACAATCTTTACCGAATATACACTATGAAAAATATAGGCTAGGTGCTATGTACATATTTACAGATAGAAGTGAACTTTATTGATCTCACACTGGAGAAATTCTTCTCTGCATTTTAACCCATCCTATATATATATACATATATTAGGAGCAGTGGGCAGCACACACATTAGGGCGCCCAGGGACCATCTCCATGATCTTCTTGCTTCGGCTTGGTCAGGACCTAAGCTGGAGTACCTATGGTGCATGTTTTGGGTTGGTGGGGGAAACCGGAGTGCCCGGAGGAAACCCACCCAGACACGAGGAGAAACATGCAAACTCCACACAGAAAGCAAGCTGTGAAGCAAGAGCGCTAACCACTCTGCTACCGTGCCGCCTAATAATGTGCAACATTGGTTTTATGTGCAACTGTCAGTAGTAAAAACGGGGTGTAAACATTGTTGATATAGTGCAAACAGGAAGTGTAAACATGGTTGATATCGCGCAAACAGGAAGTGTAAACATGGTTGATATCATGCAAACAGGAAGTGTAAACATGATTAATATAGTGCAAACAGGAAGTGTAAACATGGTTGATTTTGCGCAAACAGGAAGTGTAAACATGGTTGATATCGCGCAAACAGGAAGTGTAAACATGATTAATATAGTGCAAACAGGAAATGTAAATATTCAAGCAGTTACATGTGCAGCTGTAATCTGACATGATTATCTTAACAGTTGGTCATTTTTCAATACAAAGTGAAAAAACGATGGAGCCGGAAGCGCGCCCATGCTGACTTCATTTTTGGGGGCTAGCGGGTTAACTATATCCATTTATGTATAAGTCTATGGGCTGAATGATTTGAGATTCAGATTTTTCCGACAAGAAGGACGATTGTGTTTATGCCTGCGATTTCTATTTTAATATAGCATTCCGTATTTTGTTCAAAGGGCACTTTTGACATTCATCTAGCAGAAATGGCAAATAGGCCTATCAACTGACAAGCTAATATAAGAATCCCATGTATTTCAGAACATGTTTTTACAGATCTAAACTACAGGGTTAGCAGTTTTTTATGCAGAATAAGACCAGAGATTGTGTTGCTTGTGAATGAAATTATAGTACTTCAAAAATTACAGCTTTTGCAGTTTGCTAATTGTGTCCATTCAAATTGAAATGGAGGCAATAACATCTCCATCGCGACAAGAAGGTGTTGGACTATCCAACAGAAAAGTTACACAGTGCACTAGGGATGTAATGATATCCAAATCTCTTGGTTCGATAGTTTCACAATATACATCTCATGGTACGATATTTATTGCAATATTTTGTATAGGCTAACCAAACTGAATATCCTACTTTTTCCTTTTAAAATGTCTTGACAAGACATTGGTTCAGTCATAATCCAAAGAATGAAGATTTAAAAGTGTTTAGAACAGTTATTTCTTTACGTAATCAGCACTGAAACCGAGCAAAGGATCATGGTCTGTAGTTTCTTCTGTTTTTAGCTGTATTGCTGCACTATAACTTATTAATTTAAAGGGATATGCCACCCCCAGGTCAAATTTGGGCATCTCCCCACAGTCCAGAGACTAAAATAAGTGGTGGAAAGCGTTTTCCTGCTCACTCAGCCATTGTCCGAGTCTGTCGCCACTGACCGCCGCGGTATCTGGTGCTCCTCCGCCTTAGACTGGAGTCTAATGTCGCCAGAGAAAGATTCCGGCCAAAAGGAATTAATTTGCTCGATGCGTTTCCCAATTTGCACTCGATATGAATGCGCACTACACACAAAGTAATTGGGAAACGCATCGAGCAAATTAATTCCTTTTGGCCGAAATCTTTCTCTGGCGACGTTAGACTCCAGTCTAAGGCGGAGGAGCACCAGATACCGCGGCGGTCAGTGGCGACAGACTCGGACAATGGCTGGGTGAGCAGGAAAACGCTTTCCACCACTTATTTTAGTCTCTGGACTGTGGGGAGATGCCCAAATTTGACCTGGGGGTGGCATATCCCTTTAAGCAGAGAGACTTGTAATGTGATATATTGTGATGGCCCATGATATTGTGAGACTTTTGATGATACAGTATCACAATATTTCGGTTATTGCTACATCCCTACAGTGCGCTGGTGTAGTTAAATAATTATAT
This sequence comes from Paratrypauchen microcephalus, assembly GCA_036785185.1. Classification (NCBI taxonomy): domain Eukaryota; kingdom Metazoa; phylum Chordata; class Actinopteri; order Gobiiformes; family Gobiidae; genus Paratrypauchen; species Paratrypauchen microcephalus. Next base: position 1,393,064 of record JAVJIX010000205.1, read on the forward strand.
AGCATCCTGGAGCAAAACATACTCACTGGTTTTGCTTGGACTATTTGTTCCAATCAGTCAGTAGTTTTTTCTCTGTTATATTTACTCTGTAATAATTGCCATTCACTTTATGCAGCCTTTTTCAACACTCAACGTTCCTTTACAGTGAGAACCCCCTAGCCTGGGAATTCCCAGGCCGCTTCCGTTCGTTTCGAACTGGAAGGCGGCCTGGCAGCTCGTCCAAGCGAGAGTCCCAGATTTAGGGCCCCAATCAGAGAGCGGGGAGGGGTGGAAAGACGGTGATGCGTACTACACGACAAACAGAAACTTGTAGTTTGAACTGACAACTGACATGATTGGCTACGGGCTACGTATACGCCACATTCGTAACGCCCAATAAACGGCCGTTGGCAATTGCTAACCACACCTCCGCTACGAGATTTTTCGAAGCGAGCTCCCAGACCCATATCTCACTTGTGATATGGTCAGGTGTTAACCAGACTAAGAACCCCCTGGTTGATGCGTAAATGCTCAACCCACTGCACCACTGTAGCCCTGTTAAGTTAAAATTCTAAAACTTGGTGAACTGTGTAAGTTTTCTGGATCCATCACTTGCTTGTCTCTTAAAAATGTAATTGCTTTCCCTCCAGTGTGCCATAGTATATTCTGAACTTACAAATATTTCATAGTTTATAGCAAAAAAAATAAAAATAATAAATGCTTTTGTATGGTGTGGTGGTGTTACCTGCTTTCTCCATAACTGTTTACCACTGTGGGCATAGAAAAATTCTTTTGAACTTTCCATTAAAACACTGCCCTTTTAAAGTCATCTGTTAAATCATCCATCAAATACCACAAACAATATTGTAAAACACTTAGTACCAGTAGAGTTTTTGTCCCTGTCTGTCTGTAGTGAGCCAGACTGCACAGTTCAACTTATCCTGAGTTAATAAAGCCCAGAGCCGCTCCTGTGCGTGCCCTTGGAGATCGCTTACATCCAGACACCAATCAAAAACTGGTGCAGATATAATTTGTCATCTGGGATTTCCTGCTGGAGAATTATAGAGAAGATCCAGTGCGATCGATAGTATGGATTTTCACTGCAGCGGCTGATTGTCCAATTGCTGTGAAACATGTAGCGAGATAAAGGCCACGGCTGCCATTTGGTACCAGAGTGCAGACTCAGCACGGGCCTGTCACTAGGAACGCCTGGATGGGAAATTATCATGCTGCAGTGTCCAAGTGCTATTTAACACATCCCCGCTCCACGATTCATCAAAGAGGCGTCACTCCAAGTCACTGTCACCCGCGGCTCTGGCCACCCATGGGTGCTGTTTAAAGCACACTGCAAAAATGAACATCTGTGTGAGTTAAAACAGCTTGGATCGAGGATGGATTGATTCAGTGTTGATAGAGCTTTCTTTTTGCAGTACAGAGAGATAGACTCAGATTGGCAGGTCAGAGGAATTTTTCTGCTGCTAAATGTTGAGTAAAATTGTTAAAGAAAGACATATACTTTATTGAATCTTCCTGTATTGCTGGGTTTCAGATCACATCACATCATTCTATAGGCCAATATTATTTAATACACATGATTTGTTTTAGTGTTTGAGTTCTTGGGTTTAACTCAAGGGTGTCCGAACTAAGGCTCAAGGGCCAAATGACTGACTTCTGATGTCTCTCAGACTTACTGTTGAGTTGCCCCAAATGATAGTAGGCAGTAGTTTTCAGCAGATTTAGCTATTTCTGCCACTACAACTTCAATAACATCATATTGCATTATGATACAGACCTCAAATTAATGTTTCAAACCTTCAACAGAACAGCTCAGTCAAAGCCACATCCATTTGAATGACTTTGTACTGACCACACGTCTTTGGCCCTTCGCTTCAAACATGCTTCAATACGTGGACCTCGGTGAAAATACCCCTGGTCTTAATAATCATAGAAATGATCAGATTCACATTTGTGCCCTTCCTTTTTGGATATTTAATCTCAAAAATACCATGTAAGCAATTGGAAACACTCTTGTCCCCCATCTGAGAGTATGATATTCTAGAATCTGAAAACCATGGGACAACAACTCTGGACATCACCTGTGTCCTCTCTGGTGCAGGTATGTAGTCTGACGGTCATATAGGTTTTCTTTATAGGTCATATAGGTTTTATTTGCTTCATTAGTTTAGTGCAGCTAATGGGTTTCCACCTTTCGAACTGAGCTTTAGCTGTTATGTGCATCTAATCAAATCCACCTGAAGTGATTGAATAAACTAAACTAACCTAAACTAAACTAAACTAAACTGTGAATTAGGAGTTCTAAATGTGATATTTGGCATTTCCATTTCCTGTTACTTATGCAACTCTTCAAAATGCTTTCCATACTGTGATACTCCATACTGCCTCTCAACAGATCTGACTTGCAACTTGGCCTGACATCCCATCCATCATCATCCGAGTTGCTTTGTCAGTTCTGACGAAGCAACTCAGAACTGACGAAGCAACTTGGATGAGCTGCGAAACGTTTTCGACCAAATAAACTTTGTCCAGTTGACAAATAGAATTTCTCCTTTTACTACTGTATGTAACTTTACTGGAGGAGAGGCTGCCACCTGCTGTTCTCCATGATGGATGGGATGTCAGATCTGTTGACAAATTGAATTTCTCCTTTTACCATGGATTCTACCTGGTCGACTGAGAGATTCTTCTTACATACAGTAGTTCTCCTTTAAATCTGAAGTATATGGAAGAAGCCTAAAATTGAATTGTTTATTATGAGAACAGTGTGCCAGTGTAATGCAAGCTAATCCCTTTAAAACGTCTTCTGATTTGGTGCTTTGTCAGTTTAAATCATGTTTCAGCCCTATAAATAAGACACACAGTACAATGCCATAAAATGTCCAATAACCGTTTACATTCCATCAAGTGACTGTAGCTCGTATCTCATGAGCTTTTAGTTAATTTCCTTGTTTTGCATTAGGCCTGTCCAGGTTATCCATCACACTTATGGATGTGACACAGCAGATCTGCACTGGCTCCAGATTGGAAGAGTAAACAAGCAATTCGCTCGCCCATAATTCTCTGTGAAAAGCAGAGATTACAGTGAAGGACATAAAAACAGAGGAGCGGACAGTGAGGTGTTGTAATGCCACTAATCGAGCTGTATCAGGAGCTTTGGCTGGGCTCTGTCCTGTCTCACACCACTCATAAAAGTTGATGGGTCTGTAATACATGCATGAGTCAGGGGTATTCTACTGCAGGTATAGGACAGTATAGGGTCAAATGAAAGTCTTTAAAGTCTTTCTGAGGTTTTGGAACGTTAATATGAGCTCCCCTACCCTGTTTAGGGCCCCCTTCCCATGGCTAAAAGTTGCGAAATGTGGAAACCGAGCAATTGCGATCCTTTTCCGCGTTTGAAAAAAAGACAGCCCAAACGGGCGAGTTTCAACAAGCTCCTTTTATGACCGCATATGGGGAAAGGTTTACACCCCCTCTGTCTGGATGTCCACCCCCTGTCTCTGGAAATCCCACCCAGAGAATTTGGACCGGCCCTTGCCCAAACGACCTATGAGCTACTAGCTGCTAGCTGCTAGCTACTAGCTGCGGTTTGTTTTTGCCTGGAGAGAGGGGCTCCGAAATGAGAGAAGCACGGCATATGCTTTGTCCCTGGATGTGATGATGAAGAAAAGAGTATGTTTTAGCTCCTTCTTCTGAGCCTCTGAAACAGCAGTGGTTTACTTTTATTTTCTGTGGAATGTGCCGACACGTACAAGTGTTTTTTTTCATGGGACAATACAGAGGTGGACTGACAAATCGACTGAAACTGAAGCCTGGGTCAGTACCAACTCTCCACGCCGCATCAGCTACAGACGCTGAACAAGTAAGTGAACTGTAAAACTACATGATATTGTGTCTGTGCTGTATACGATCGCCTTTGGCTTGCAGTCTCACGCTTTGAGAGTGTGACACACGCAATTCGACGTGTTCACACGCTCACACGCCACACATGGTATTTCTCACGCTGAAATTTTTTAAGCAATTCACAGCGCTTCTGTGCCCCATCCCTCCTCGGAAAAAACACAGTCTCACACACCACCCCGCTCAAAACTTGAGAGCCCTGGCCTTGTTACTGATAGAATGTGTTACATTAGCAGTGCAGCTAACAGCTATCAGCTCGGTTAGCAGGCTAGTCTGCCCTACAAAGCCAAAAGAAATAACTGCATACTCGGTCACATTGAGTTCAGACTGGAAATTGACTTTATAACACCACCTTGGTCTTGTGATCAAATCAATAAGCTGTTAGCAGGTGACTGCAGGGTTTGTTGCATTTGTAATGAGATTAATAATAAGAGTTTTTGAGGTGTGTAAAATATACAGTGTGTAACCAAATAAATTATGTAATTTCATAATATTAAAGTATTAATGTTGTTCACTACACATACTTATCATCTATCTTCTTACAACTTGCACCTGGAGTATATACAAAGTAATAAATGGAGTACTAATTTGTCATTGTCTCCACACAGACCAGCAAATCAACTCTGATCGGATGCGTAGGACCTCACAAGATGGAATAGCGACCCAGATTATCCATCCCAGGAAGCCCAACACCAACTCACAAATGAGTAATAGGAGAGATGCCTGTAGCAGCTGGACAATCAAAATGATATTTAGTTTTGCAAAGATTATCATTGGTTTGTGTTCTTGTTCTGCAAATATTCCCATGCTTCTATGGATCATTTTCAATGCTTGTGTTCTAACAATTTTCAGAGTTTTTCCCCTGTGATGTAAATAAATCTTTGCATTATTTTTAGTGTCACCACTGAATGAAAAGGCACAACTCTCTAGATTTGTGGGTAGAATTAACTTCCAACTGTTTATTTATTCTTTTATTAACTTCTGTAAACCGTAGTCAGCTCTGTATATTTGGCCAGCATTTTGCAGAGAGTACACGTTGAGGCAGACAGGCTCCAATCCAGGATGGTCCATGACACATGAGAGCTGTCCCTCGACCTGTCCTAGTCTTCTTGTAACCTAATTAGGATTAGAAATTGTGTTATTTTTAAGTAGTTAAGTAGTTGTCAAATGAAGATACAAAGTTGTTTTCAATTTAGTGTTACCTGAGGTATCCCAGCAGCTTCTGAGGGCATGGTAGCACAATTTCCACAGTGGCACCTATCCAAAAAATAATTCCGTATTTAATAGCGTCATGGGTGTTCTTCCTCAGAGCAACATGAAAAGCTAACAGAGGCTATGCTGGCTACATGCTAACCGTAACAGTATACATAAACAAGCTAATGAAAGTATGTTTCCAGACATAACATTTCAAGCTAACCATTCGGCGACGTCCTGCTGAAACCGCTGAGTTGCATCTTCTACGATCGCCACTTCTCCACTTCTCTGCCGCACACACACACGGTAGTGTGACTGTAGAGCAGTGCTTCTCAAATAGTGGGGCGTGATGCCAGGGGGGGCACGTGTGACCCTGGGAAACATGCTTTATTTCCGTAATGTACTAGAACTAAGTGTAATTGCACATCAACAACAGTAGTTGGCAGTGGCGCTCTCATTGTCGCTCTGAGCCCCAGAGAGACAATGAGAGCGAGTGTATGGGTCTTTAGCTTTGAGCACATGAATTGTAGTAAACAACATTCTCAAAGCACTCAGAAAACACATCGGGGGATGTGGGCACGGGATCAGAAGTCCAACCAAGGGGAGCCAGTTTGCGAGATGGAGAAAAGCATATTATCTGGGGTGAAGGTGTAGCAAAACTCAGTTTCTCTTGCAGAGTGGAGATGGCGAACGTTAAGAGGGGCCAGTGTCCTGCTGCGCGGCCGCCGTGGAGGTGGTGGTTATTGTGGTGTTAAAATATGTATTATTATGTCCCTAAAGTATGTGTTATTATGTACCTTGAAATAATAAAAGATAAAAAAAAAAAATTGTAGTAAATAACTCCTCAAGAAAAACTGACAAATTTCTAACAGGGATGAAGAGAAAGGCGGAGAGAGACGGAGATAATGCAAAAGAAAGTCATCCGAAAGCTAAGTTAAGGAAATACGACGCCTATTTAGCTTTCGGCTTCACTGTGACTACGGTGGGAGATTAGGAAAGACATTACACCCTAGTCACGCTGATAAGCCGCTGGAGTTTTTTCAGCGTAAACGTGCCGAATATCGCCAAAAATCAACCCGCTTTGTTGTAAGTTTTTCTTTTTTTGTTTTTAATGTTAATAAAGGATACAATGTTATGCAGAGGTGTACTAATAACAATTTTATAGACAAAATCCCCCCCGGTGCAGGGAGGGCTTGAAATTTTTTCTTCTTCCTGGGGGGGGGGGAAGAAGCACTGCTGTAGAGTGTCTGTATTATTTGGCCACACCCCCACACGCCTACACTGGCCTCTCTCCGTCCTCCTCATTTGCATTCAAACGACACGCCCAGAATCAAGTGTGAAAACCAAAATAATCCATAGGCCTGCCTCCTAGAGGCTCTATCATGTGCCAAGGCTTGATCTGGAGAAGAAGGCGTCATATACAATATTATGGAACCACTAAGGTGCCATATAAAAGCATCAAGAAGTACCATGTCATGGGATCTTTAATGGGGCAATATATATATATTTTTTAAACCAATACTGATATCCAATATTTGTTTGGCTCTGGTGTCCACTAACTGATGTTTGCTGGTAGCGATATTAACATAGTAAAATCCATAGCAAGACCCATATTTATTTCAGTTATTAATTAATTGATTTGAATTAATTAATTTATGTCAAATGCACAGAGAGTGAGTTAGAAAAGCTGCTCTGGTGTTTTGTTTGATGATGAAAGGGGCCAGTCCCTCTTAAGTATTTCCTCTGGAAGGTCTTCTGCCAAATGTCCATAGTTAGCTCCTCCGCTACCTCCATAGCTAGCGTTTTGCACGGTCTCCCTAAACTATAAAACACAAATATGTCACAAATATCATACAAACGCTACAAAGCTGCAAGTTTACATGTCCAAAAATATAACAAATTTATTTTTCACTGAGGACAAACTGGGAATTATTTATGGGCACAAAGCTTGAAATTTTTTTATAAATATTAGCATTTAAAAAAAAAAAAATCCAATATCACAATACAGATGTTGGAACTGCTGTATCTTCCATCCCCAATCAATGCATTGTTTTTTATATAATTGAAGCATGAAGTGGTTTACATGCTTGCTTCATTTCTCATTCTTACCTGTTCTAAAGCTTTGCATTTCCCTGAATATGCATGCATGTAAATACTAGTGATGTGCCAGTGGGTTTGTGAGGACTATAGGAACAAGTGATAGAGATTTAAATGCATACGTTCTCCTTTCACGCTTTGAAAATCAGGTAATGTAGCTTTAAGTGATCTCTCTACACTTTGGTGTTTAAATTTACAGACCATTAAGTTTTTATGTGAAGCTTGAACCTTAACCATTTTAGCACGTTTCCTATGGATTGCAAAATATTATTATTAGAAAGATCATCTAAAAAAGAAAAAGACAAACTTAAATTTTTGTATGTCCCCGTTCCTACGGATGGATTCTGCTGTGATTTAGCCTCTCCTTTAAACAGGCTTAAACTATTACTGCTACTACTACTAGTACTACTACTACTACTACAAAAAATCAGCATTCTTTAAAGGCACTGTACCTACATTTTATTGTCTTTAAAATCATGAAAAACAGAACTAGTTCATTTTAAACAGTTTGCAGTGGTCCAAAGCATTCCTCACTTACCTTATGCATTCTAAGCATCCTAATTATCCACCAGGATGAGTTTATAAGAGCTTTTCACAACTTTCAGAATGAGATCAGAATAAAGTATTGTCGTCACGTTAAAAGCCTGCAACAACTAGCATGCTAATACACACTTCCTGATTATCGGTCAACAAAAAACATTTTATAATTAGATGCCGACAGTATGTACACAGTGGACTTCTTTTGACCTCTAGAGCTGCTTTGACAATATATCTGTACAATAGTGTAGACTGTAAATGGACATACGTAGCTAACCCAGAGAAGTGAACATGGGGGAGCTTCTGGCTCCATAGACTGTGTCCCACCACGGAAGCTGAGGGCACATGTCGGCATTACAGATTCTCAGGAAATGCATTTTTTTGTGTGTTTTTTTTTTCCAAATTTGTGATTTTCGTTTTTTTGCATAATGTGCTAGTTGAGATCATGATGAAGCCTCTCCATGTTTCAGATAACAGCATTAGTGACGTTAAAAACATACATTTTTAATTTCAAAAATAATTGTTAGGCAAGGAGGGCTGAAGAGACCAAACTTTGAGAGGCGGTTTCTGGAATTTCTGGGATCTGCTATGGCTGCTTTCAAATAGAGATAACTTTTTAAAATATTGTCAGATTTTCACATGTAAGACATCATTGGAAAGCTTAGAACCTGTACTTTCAGAATCTGTGAATAACTCAAAACGCCTCAGCGACGACTTGGTATTGGTTTTCCTGCGGTTGGACACAGACTCTGGTCCCAATTGACTTTACATTGAAAAACTGTCACTTCTCTATAAATGCTGCTGTGAGCCTCATCATTTTGGTCTCAAAATATTCGTATTAGCCAGCCCTACATGATTCTGGCGTTTTTAGTTCGCTGTTTTGTCAGTACGTACATCACTCTCATTCCTAATATGGAACTTCAAAATTCGCTCCTATAGCTGCTAGCCTCATGAGCTTCATTTGACTAGAGCCATGGGTGACGTCACACTCACTTAGTCCATTTCAAGGCAAGACAATTTTTGCTCAAATACATGTAAAATAAAAAACAGCTCAGTTTCCACTCTTTGTGTTAGCGACTGGCCCCACCCAGGATCTATCTGTTAGGATTGTATCGCTAATAGTTCGTCTGTGGATAAACTATAGCTCTACCCCATAATTACCAGCAGGAGGCACCAAACACATAATTCAAGTGCTGAATTTGTAAGCCTGTCTGGTGCAGTTATAATTCTTCAATGTCTAAACGCCATGGGAACGTTTCATGGCTAAAAATAGTCTCATTGGATAAAGAGACAAGAGAATTTATGAGTGGGTGGTTCCAGTCTGTGGGCTTTGAATGGAGCTCTAATGTGCACCTTTGTTTCATTTGGCAAGACACTTTCTGGAGTGAGAGAAGTGACAGATGTAGAGCTGATGCCAAGTACAGAAACAGGAGGCTGCATCACACTGACAAAAGCAATGACCATTACAATTTTCATTCATATCCTGTACTTCTTTAAATGTTTATGTTTAAAAGTGTGTTTAGAGTTCCGCAGTATGGCATTAACTATCTTTATAGAGCAAGTAGTTACAGGTCAGATCTGTGAAGAGGCAAGCCCATTCAGCGTAAGAATCCATGTTTTTTAAGGTATTTTTTAAATCAGAACGTGATGAGGGAACACGGTTAATAACAGAACATGAAAACTGAATGGGGGAGAAAAAAAAAACAGTTCATTATAAATTATTTGCAGTATTCCAAAGTACTTCCTCACTTTCCTAACACATTCCTTGCATCCTAATTATTCACCGTGATGAGTTTTTACGGGTGTTATACAACTTTCAGTGGAGTGCAGTTTTGCCGTCATGGTGCCAACAACAACTTGGAGCTGCTTTTACAATAATATCCATAGTGGGGAAAGACAAATTGGACTTTAACATTGGTTACTGTCTCTTTTAAGTTTCTGTTGTTCATAAATATGGAATGAACAACTGCTATATTTATGCTAATTATCTTTGAAACACTCCCATATTTTTATTTAGCTAATTTCCAAATAAAACCCATATTACAGAAATGAGCTGAATAGATTTAGAATGATCTTGAGCTGTATCAGAAGAGAGCACATAGACTAGTATACACCCATGGACCACTATGGAGCCAACTTGGACTAGATACTGACAATAATTATGTTTTTGGTTTTTTTCATGGCCGATGCCGAAAACGACGATCGTCTAAAATACAGAGCACAAGCTCAAATGATATTTTGGGCCGATATCTAGGGCTGATTTTGATTATTTTCCTTAAATAGTCATTTAAATTTACTACAAACTCACACACAGTTTTTTTTTTTTACCACAAACCTGTAGAGGGATTATCAGACTACGTCACATGGCGCTCTACTGCGCATGTGTCCTGCAGAAAGAGCCTCTGTCCTGTCTGGGATCATGTCAGTGTCTTGTAGGATTTCAGCAGATTTCAGACTCTCTTGGGGGCAGGGCTAGTTTTGTCGATCAGGTATGAGTGGATGCCCACCTACTGAAGTTTGAGACATTTCTTCTTGTCATTTACGCACATCATCTGCATTTACAGGTACATACGAGTTATTAAGACGTATCCCATTCACTAATGTTCATTTAGCAACATAACTTATTTTATCACACAGTGATAAACTGTTTTAGTGCTGACAACATTGCTAGCATTGCAACTACATGTTAACTGCACAGACAGCGGCGCTTTCTGTACTCAGCCTGCGCACACATCCACTGTGCTGATAAACAAATAATCCGTCTATAAGGGCAGTTGAGTCACATTATTATAGAAGATAATATCTTAACAAATTATGTCCTTGTATGTAAGTGTTAATATAAAGCGTGTGTTTATTTTTTTAGGCAGCAGATTGACCAAAACTAAATATTGGCCTGTGCTTGAGATTTAATGCCAATAGCGACTAAAAAGTCCAAATATTGGCCTGATATATCAGCCGACTGACGACGACAGGGTAATATAAAAGTACAGTGGTACCTCACCTTACGAAAGACCCAACAAACGAAAATTTCAAGTTACGAAACACCTTCACGTTAAATTTTGGTCTCTAGATACGAAAGAAAATTCAAGTTACGAAATGCAAAATCTCAAAAATTCAAATAATGCGTGCTCAGCCACACACATTATACGCTTTTCTCAGACTGGATTTAAACTTTTCTCACATTTCTCTCTCGTTTAAACACTCAAACTTTCATAGATTTTCAACAAAATGTATTACTAGTGAAGCGTGGGGGGAAGGGGGACGGCGGTGTGTGTGCGCGTGGACACATGTGTGATAGCGCAGCATGACCCGGTGCGTGGCGCGAGCACGAGACCCGTGCTCAAACCGTGCCAGGTCTAAACCAGGTCTGAACCAGGGCTAAACCAGGATTAGACCACCGCGGCTCTTGCATGCGTTCGTTCATGCGCTCAGACTGCGTGCGGTCCCAAGGCAAATCCCCTCCCCTCCTCGCTGCTCGCCTCAGCCGTGACTCGAAACGAAACCAGGAAATAGACATGCACGCGGCGCTTTAATCCACCTGGTTTAGTCCAGGTTTAGACCTGGTCCAGTCCTGGTTTAGTCCAGGTCTAGACCTGGTCCAGTCCAGGTTTAGACCTTGGTCTAGACTGGTATAGTCCACGTTTAGTCCTGGGTCTACAGTCTCTACGCAGGACACAGTGTTACACTATAAAAAAATGTTACACTATAAAAAAAAAAAACTTGGAACGAATCAGGCCTTTTCCATTGAAATAGCTACTCAACTTACGAAAAATTCACGTTACGAAACCACTTCTGGAACGAATTAATTTCGTAAGGTGAGGTACCACTGTAGTACTAAGATGCCATATTGAAAATCACATTCTATTGTCTAAAGAAAGTGTTTTTAATTTAATTTAATTTTAAATCATCGTGGTATCGTAATGGTATTGTGCATGGAGTCTATTCTGTGGTATCGCGCCAACCCTAGCTCACACACAGACAGTAAAAGTTTGTTCATGTAACTTTTCTCCCTCCCTCCATCCCTCCCCCTCTCTGCTCTTACCATTGCTTTCATAGATGAGTGTTTGGGGAAATATGCTTAGCTGAAATGAATTCACACTGTAAGGTAATGAGGACTTGCATGAGCTGTAATTGCTATTATTGCCAGACACAAATTGAAAAGCATAACCTGGCCGACACCAGCTATCAGTTGTCATTATGGGAGAAAACATGCCCTCATTGCAGATAGCTGTCTGTTGACACCCAAAGTAATTGAGGAGGTTTGAACGCTCTCAAAAGGATAGAAGGGACACTTGATCAGAGAATTTTTATGTCTCCTACGATGATTTGATTTCGCGTAATGTCTATTTTTACGTCCAGAAACGCCATTCATTTGCATGATGGCGACACTTTTTTGTTTGCCGAACAATTGGGCGATGTTTTTTCTTCTGTCAGTCTTTTTTTCCCCAGCGCTGAAGTCTCATTATATCATTTCTAACAGAGCAGTGAAAACCTGCCTCTCTCCGCGCAGTGCTCTGTCAGGTCAATATGGCATTTTTTAAGTAGTGACAGAGGAGGGGCGGGGCTAGTTTTGACAGATGATTTCAGACTTTGTTGTTTTTAAGCACAAATAAAACAAGAGGAAATGAGTCGGTCAAAGCCTGGATTGACCCAAAAGCGCAGGGAGAGGTGTCTGTGGGTCATTTTTTACACTATAAAGTCTATGGAAGATGATTTGGTGTCATAAGTGTCATGTGATGCTTGGCTGCAGAGGGCTTGCATCAAATTGACCCTTAACTCAGTTGGGACAAACTAGTGTATTTCTGCTGCTCTGTCCTTCCATCACAGTTGCCATAGTAATAATACCGTTTGGTTATCCATGCTTGGGGTAGGAGCATAGACTGTGTATATAGTAAATGGACATAGCTATCTCATCTGGCTAGCCTCTGCATTCTAGAAAAAATGGGAAGAAACTGTGTGAAAATTACTGGCTCCTTCAAACTCTAGTTTCAGTTGACTTCTTTTTAAAGGGGTGAGTACTTTCAGCTGCCTCATTCCTGATTGGCTCTTTGGTTTTGCGCTTGGATTTTCAAATATGGTCCTTGGTAGGAGATTAGCCACTATAACTGCTAATATAGTGTATGAGTAGGGAGTAGGAACAGTAATGTTATTGTTATAATAATAAATAATAAATCTTTATTCATAAAGCGCTTTTAAAAACAAGGTTTACAAAGTGCTGTACAAGCAGCAAAGAACAATAAAAGTAGAATCCAGAAAGCATACAAAAACAGACAATGAAGCACGCAATTCAGTTAATTATAATGAATAAATAAAATAGAATAAAAATAAATAAGGAATAAAATCATGCTAAAACCAGCTAAAAGAAGGCCAACCAATAAAAATGAGTTTTAAGAAGTGATTTAAAACATTATACTGATGGTGCAGGCCTTATTTCCTCAGGCAGGTCATTCCAAAGCCGAGGCGCCCAGACTGAAAAGGCTCGATCACCTTCGCCCGGAGCCTGGACTTAAGAACAGCCACAGGGACTTGCCTGAGGATCTAAGGAGGGCTAAAAAGGAGGGTTAAAAGTTCTGAAATGTAAGTTGATCAGTAAAATCTTAAAATCAATTCTAAAACATGCAGGCAGCCAGTGAAGGGAAGCTAAAGGCGGCACGGTAGCTGAGTGGTTAGCGCTCTTGCTTCACAGCAAGAAGGTTCCGGGTTCGATCCCCGGGTCGCCCAGGCCTTTCCGTGTGTGTTCTGTGTGGAGTTTGCATGCATGGTCTGGGTTCAATCCCCGGGTTGCCTGGGCCGTTCTGTATGGAGTTTGCATGTTCTCCCCGTGTCTGGGTGGGTTTCCTCCGGGCACTCTGGTTTCCCCCACCAACCCAAAACATGCACCATAGGTAAATCCTCCAACTTAGGTCCTGACCAAACTGAAGCAAGAAGATCATGGAGATGGTCCCCAGGTGCAGTAATGTGTGCTGCCTACTGCTCCTAATATATATATATATATATAGGATGGGTTAAAATGCAGAGAAGAATTTCTCCAGTGTGAGATCAATAAAGTCACTTCTTCTTCTTCTAAAACAGGGGTCATGTGTTGATGTCTGTTAAAACCAGTGAGTATGCCTTAGTAGCGATTAATGAGTATATAACTGTGTTTTCTGTTTGTTTTTGTTGCTGGCATCTTTACACCTTGCTCAGGGACTACAGCTGAAAATTAGCTTTGCTGCTAAAACTGGCGCATTTACAGAAATGTTCATTAATGTGCACTGTTAAAATAAATAAATATAATTAAGATACCTTTCAATACCTTTACCTTGTATTCAATGGATATACTGTACATATAAAGACGCAAGATATATGTCACGAATGTTCCACAGCATGGTATTAAACTTGTCTATCTCCATGGAGACAAGTAGGTGGCGCCACCAATTTAAGACATACCCGCTCACAGTAAGACTGCATTTTTTTGGCACTAAAACATGTCATTTAATAATAGAAGATAGATAAGCTAATGTCAACTGTGGAACATTCCCAACAAAGCAATGAAATCTCCATGGAGACGAGGAGGTCTATGGAGACGGACCCCCACCAGAAAAGTTACATTAAAACTGGCCATAAATCGTAACGTGTCACCTATCTTTTTTTTTTCTTTTTTTTGCCATATTGTCCACCCATACTTTAGTGATAACTAACACCTGAAGTCTTGTTACTAGTTCAATTCCTCACTGTACCAGGCTAAGCGGGGTGTAGTCTTGATGGTGGCTAATAAGAAGATAAGTTAATGCCATATCTATCAATCAATCAATCAAACTTTATTTCTATAGCACCTTCCAACAGCCAAAGCCGACCAAAGTGCTGTACAACATTAAAAACAAGATAAAAAACAATAAACATCATACAAAAAGGTGAAGAAAGCACATTAAAATACCATTAAAATACCAATTAAGATAAACTATTAAAATAAAGAAAGTGTCACAGGGCCACTAAGTGTTAAAAGTCATTCTAAATAAATAGGTTTAAGTTTGGCTTTGAACAGAGTTAGGTCAGTGATGGAGCGTAACTCAGGGGGAAAAGAGTTCCGGAGTTTTGGACCGGCCACTGCAAAAGAACGATCACCCCACTGTTTGCTCCGGGACCGGGGGACCTCCAGCAGATGTTGCCCAGCAGACCGTAGAGCTCTGCTGGGTTGGTGAGGGGTCATATTGGACATTCGTGAGAAAACATGGAGATAAGCAGGTGATAGCCTCACCAGAAAAAGTCACATATTGCACTTTTTCATTTCAAGTGAGCGTACGTCATGTATAATTTTTGCCATATTGTCCACCCATACTTAAATGATAGCAAACTAGTAAACAACGAAAGTCTTCTTCCACCTTTTCTGACTCACTGAAGCTTAGAGTGACCAAACATCCCTATTTACCCGGTCCCAATAATGAGCCTTGTAACCTGTCACAGCAGATTTAGCCAAAACCATTGCTTAGTCCCAATTTTATACAAACAGTGTCCCTATTTTTAACCAATTTGATCCCGGCCAACGGTAAAAAGAGGCATAAATTGACACTTGTTGGGGTAAAATACGGAAAAGCTGCTTAAAAATGACCAAAACACAAAGAAAATTTAACTATACTAATTCACATTTTAGTCTTGCAGTTTCACAATTTTATTATTACCAACCACCACAAACCGAGGGTGTCCCAGTTTTTGATTTTGAAAATGTGGTCACCCTACTGAAGCCTGATTATGACCACACTAGTTGCATAAGAAACACCGTAAGTCTTCACCATGGACCTCTCAGCTCCTCTGTTGGCCTGGCACAGCGGGCTATATTCTTCTCCGTGGTGGCCGGCGCACTCAAGCGAAAACACTGGAGCCTTTTCTTTCCCATGAACCGGAGCCAAGAACAGCTCTTAAGGTGAAGTACCAGAGTCATTTAATGTGAGCCTCCTTCCTCTCCCCAGACGCCCCGCTTTAGGAGGGGTCAGCTGGGGAACCAGGCAACGCTGACCCCCACCAATTACACCACAGCGCCAGCACCCAACCACATCGCTGCTCTGTCCGCGGTGACAGTCATTTAGCACCCGCTCATCTGAAGGGAGGAAGAAGAGGAGGAAGACGAAGAGGGAGATGGATGATCAGGAAATAAAAAATGATTTGCCGGGACGTGTTAGGCACTTCTGTACGGTCACGCCTCCCCCCTCCTCCCCGCTGCTGTCTCTCTCTCTCTTTTCGTCTACTTGTCTTCTGGTTTTCTCTCTCCTCATCCTCTCCTGCTGCAAGTTTTCCCATCTCCTCATCTCCTCCTTTCCTCCCTCTTCGTCTCCTCCTTTTCTGGCTTCCTCTCTCCTCCCTCTCTCCTGCTGCAAGTTTTCCTCTCTTGCCTTCTCCCCATCACCTCTCCTCCTTCTTCGTGCTCTGCTGCTCCTTTTTTGGCTTCCTCTCTCCTCCCTCTCTCCTTGCCTCCTCTTCTTTTCTGACTTTTTCTCTCCTCTCCCTCTCTTGTTATCAATCTACCTCTCTTCTTCCCTCCTCTCCTCCCTTCTTGTCTCCTCTTCCTCCCTCCCTCCCTCCCTCGATCTCTCCTTCTCATCTCTTCACCCCTCTTCTTCTCTCCTCCCACCTTCACTTTCTTGTCTCCAAGTCTCCTCCTTCTCCTGCCTCCCCTCTCTGTGTCTCCCAATCTTCATCTCCTCCATTTAGTCCACTTCACCCCTCTTCCTTTATTCTCCCTTCCTCTCTTCCTTCCCTTCTCTCCTCTGTCACCTCTTTACTTCACCCTATGCACATCTCCCTCTCTTCAGGTTTCCCCTCTCCTCCATTCTTCTCCCCTCTTCCCCTCTTTACCTAATCCTGCCCATCTCCCTCTATTCCTCCCCTCCTCTCCCCCTTATAAACTCTCCCTTTCCTACTTTCTCTCCTCCACTTTCCTCCTTTTTCCTCTTTCTCCTCCTCTCTCTTCTCCCTATTTCCTCATCCCCCTTCTTCCTTTTCTCTTCTTTTTCTCTTCCTCCTCCTCTCTTCCTCTCTCATGTCTTCTTTCCCTCCTCTCTTTCCTTCTCCCTTTCCTGCTTTCCCTCCCCCTCTTTCCTCCTTTCTCCTCTCTTTTCTCCCTATTTCCTTATCCCCTTTCTTCCTTTTCTCTTCTCTTCTTTTCCTCTTCTCTTCCTCTCTCATGTCTTCTTTACCTCCTCTCTTTCCCTCTTCCGCTGCACATCTCCCACCCTTCCTTCCTTCTTTCTTCTCTCCTCCCCTCTTTTCCCTCCCCCACTGATCATCTCCCCATCTTTCTCCCTCTCACCCACCTCATCATCCTCACTTCTTCTGCCCTCCCTTACCCACCTCCGTCTATCCCTCCATCTCCCTCCCTTCCTTATCTTCCTCCTCACTCCTCCTTTCTTCTTTCCCTCCCCCGACCCCATCTCCCTTTTCTTCTTACTCTTCTTTCCCACTGCTCATCTCCCTGCCCCCCTCTCCTTCCCCGCTGGCTCTCTCCCTCTCTTCCTTCCTCATCTTCCTCTTCTCTCGTCCCCCCTTTCCCTCCCCCGCTGCTCATCTGCCACCCTTCCTCCTTCCCTCCTCCCTGTCCTCCTCCTCCCTCTCTTCTCTGCAGACACGTGACGACTCCGCATGATTATTGGCGCAATCACTCATGTAACAGCCTGCCCAGCTTTCCGTGGGGGCCCCAGTATTTGTCACTGTCAGTTCCCTGAGCGCTCCGCCATTGTCTTGGAAATTGTATGTGTAAGGCAAGAGCTGCCGCTGACCCACTTCGACACGAGAGCGGGCGATGTGAGGGCGCTCATCTCCGAAAAAACACCCTGTGATGTGTCCTATTATATGTCCCACCAACAGCCATAAATAATTGTGACAAGTTTTTTGTTGCGCGTGAAAGTCCTTGACTCTGCCTCCTGCTCCGCACCTCCTCTGCTGCCCAGACTCTGCCAAGCTCCCCATGATAGATGGCACGGTGCAGCAAATGACAACGGGATAGATTTTTAGTTTGTGCTTTGGAAGGGATCAGTAATGGTGCTTTGCTGTACAAAGCAATAAAAGAGAAGGGCAAGAGACAGAGGAAGAGGAGGAGGAGGAGGAGGAGACGAGCAAAGCAAAACAAAAAAATAACATCGATGTGAATGACTGAGGAGACTGATGCTCACTGACGAATACTTTTAGACGTTTGTGCACTTAGGCTTATGAAGTAATGGTTTGTCAAAGAGGTAGACTAGACTACTCATTTACCAATTAAATCAGGGGTGTCAAACTTATTTTGGTCCAGGGGCCGTATCCAACCTACTTTGATCACAAAGGGGCCAGATCAAAAATCTCATGGCAAATATACCCCAAAAATATCAATAAGTCCAAATATTTGTGTAGAGAAACACAAATCTATTACAGAAGTCTTTTTTATTTGATGAACTCTTTCTTTTACAAAAATTGTAATATTATGAACAACCTGAAACTTTAAGAAAAATGCAATTTCAACACAAGCGTACAGGTTTCCCATTCACCTCCGAGAACAAATAAGAATTAGTAATAATAATAATAATAATAATACATTTTATTTATAAAGCGCTTTTCAAGACACTCAAAGACGCTGTACAAGAGGTAAAATCAGTAATAAAACAAGTAACAAAACAATAAACAATCAGAAAAACATTAAACATTAAGAAACATTAAAAGCAGTTTTAAAAAGGTGAGTCTTGAGCAATTTTTTGAAGGTGGGGAGGTCAGAGCAGTCACGGAGAGGTTGTGGGAGTGAGTTCCAGAGGGTGGGGGCAGCAATGGAGAAGAATGGAGTCAATTTTTCTTGGAAAATCTTGCACTCTGCGTCCACTTTTCTCATTTTTGACATTTTGCTGATGAGGGCGTCATGGTCAACAAAACGATGGTCCTTTAAGAGCGTTTGGAAAGAGGCGAGTCTTCATTTGTGCTGCTCTGGTGGGAGGGGCCACGCACAGAACTGCTATGCTAAACTGCGCAGAAAAGAGGCGCAGAAAATTACCAATATTTAAATAGAAAATTTAAATAGAATTAAAATATTTTAATAGAAAATCAGACGAGGGCCAGATTAAAGGTCTTGGAGGGCCGCATCTGGCCCCCGGGCTGCATGTTTGACACCCCTGAATTAAAGTGATTTATTCCTTTTATCTCAAGTGGAATAGTCAATCAATCTTATTTGACAAATGAAAATGTATTTAAATTAAGACAACTATTCTTAATGCAAACAATTTGAACTTTTTCACCTGTTTAATATGATACTTTCTGCACTAAACAATAAAAGAGGAGGAGGAAGAGATATATTTCCCTTTTTTTCCAGGTGAAAGAGTCAATCTTATTTTTTGACTAGTGAAGAAAGTTCTTAAATCAAGATGGCTGTTTGTAATGAAAGCAATTTGAACGTTTTAACTTGTTTAATATTTTAGTTTTTACACCAAAGCAATAAAGCAGGACAAGAGACAGAGGAGGAGGAGAGAAGAGGAGAGGAATAAAAGAAAAGGACCAGTCAATCTTATTTCTTGACAAATGAAAATGTATTTAAATGAAGACACCTATTCTTAATGCAACTTTAAGTGTTTTTAACGTGCAACAAAGCAATAAAAGAGAAGGACAAGAGAAAGAGGAGGAGGAGGAAAGGAAAACAAAACAAAAAATAACACTGATGTGCTTGCTGGGGAATACTTTTGGACGTTTGTGCACTTAGCCTTGTGAAGTAATGAGGTAGACTGTAGAAAAGCTGGTTTAAAGTAAGAATTGTATCTCTATTCAGATTATAGTCATTTACTGATTAAATTGCAAAGAGATGTGTTGCAAATAGACTTTTTCCTTTATTTCAAGTGGAATTTCTTGCTACAGTCATTTTCCAGTTCAATAAACATTTTGTATTAGTCAAGGCTCTATTCACGCTTACCAGAAGACGTTTGGAAACATGCGGATGGCGACTTCCGGTGGAGTTACTGACCCTGGGCATGTTATAAAACGTGGATTGAGCAGCAGCGCTCTTCACAACCTGCCAAAATTTTACGTGGAGGATGGGACTCTAATCTAATAAAAGGAAAAAAGAAAGGATACAGTGACATCTAGGCTACGTTCACACTGCAGCTTGAAACGACCCAAATCCGATTTTTTTGCCTCTATGCGACCTGTATCTGATCTTCTAATGACAGTGTGAACGACACAGATCCGATTTTTTCAAATGCGATCCAGGCCACTTGGATATGTGGTCCTAAATCCGATACATATCCGATCTTTTGGCATGCGACTGCAGTCTGAACGGCCAGGTCGCATTCATTCCTCCAATGAGAGTGGTACAAGTAGGCGTTCACAAATGTGCACAAACGTTCTTCTCGTCATGCGAAAATAGTATATAAACTCGTATCAGTGAAGCGGCGAAGCACGTAGCAATCCCACCCCTCCAGCCTGTGACTCCGCACCCACATGTTCCTTTCTGCAGACGTTGCTGCCACTGCCCCGCAAAACGCTGTGGCCAAAAACCTTGTCCTTCTCCTTCTCCTTCTCCTCCTTAAAACAAATAAGCTGTACATGTTTTGGCTCCGGTACGAAAGCAACTTTAGGCTACTTCCGTAAACATTGAGCGTGTTCGCTGCGTGTGACGTCATCGTGTCCTCCAAGGCGCATGCGGGACACTTTTGGGGAGTTTAGCGTTCACACTGGAGATCACATACAATTCGCATTTAACTGGAAATGTGAACAGCCTTGCAAAAAAATCGGATTTCACAAAAAAATCGGAATTGAGCATTAAGCTCTGCAGTGTGAACGTAGCCCTAGATGAAGAAAACTGGGTCAGTTTTCTCAGATTTTGCCAGAGTTACTCATGGAATTACTATGCAAACAGATCCCAAAGGAAGTCGTCCTCCACACGTTTCCATACGTCTTCTGGTTTTGTGACATAAGCGTGAATAGACCCCATTGATTTCTTTTATTTCAAGTGGAATAGTCAGTTAATCTTATTCATTTGAGCAATTTTAACTTTTAACATGTTTAAAAATGATACTTTCTGCACCAAAGCAATCAGAAGGATCAATCAATCAATATTATTTCTTGACAAATTAAAATGTGTATTCAAATTAAGACGGCTGTTCTTAATGAAAGCAATTTTAACTTTTTGAACTGGTTTAAAGCGATGATTTTCTGCACAGAGAAATAAAGGAGAAGGACGAGAGACAGAGGAGGAGGAGGAGAAGAGGAAACCAAAAAACAACTTTGATGTGAAAGTCTAAGAAAAATTTTAGGCTTATGAAATAATTTGATCTATATGGGGTTGGATTTGGACTTCAATTCAGTAAACATTTTGTATTAGTGTAGAGAGATTTTCTTATTTTTATTGTAAATAGAATAATGAATCCATCTTATTTCTTGACGATGAGTAGTCTTAATTCAAGCTATTTGAACTTTTTAACTAATTTAAAATTATAGTTTCTGCACCAAAGCAATAAAATAGAAGGACCAGAGACAGCAGAGGAGGAGGAGGAGAGAAAAACAAAACAAAAGTTAAAGTTAGAGAATGAGAAGACGGATGCTCGCTGACGTTTGAGCACTTAAGCTTATGAAATAATATTTTGTCAAAAAAGTATTTTTAAAGTACAAATTTGATCTATATGTGGGTGGATTTGGATTTCAATAAACATTTTGTGTTAGTGTAGAGAATGTTTTTTTCATATTTCAAGTGGAATAGATGGATTATTTGTTTGGCAACAAAGCGGATGCGCGCGTAGACTGAGTACAGAAAGCGCCGCTGTAGCGATGATGTCAGCACTAAAACAGTTTATCGCCATGAGATAAAATAAGTTATGATGCTGAATGAACGTTAGTGAGTGGGATATGTCTTAATGTCCCGTGTGCATTAAAGGAGAATTAACGTTTTTTACAATCTGAGCCTTATTTCGGGAATAAAACAAGTTGTTTTACTCACCCATAGCACTTTGGTGTCATATGGAGCACTTCCAGAGATGTTTTAGATTAGCGATAGCCGTAGCGCAAGTTCTCGGGGCATATAATATATTTCCCGAGCATGTAATATATGCCCCGTGTGGACTCCAAATAACACAAACTTTAACACTTTTCAAATCATAGAAGCTCGATGTCTTAGTTTATGCTTTCGTTTGAGTCAAAAGTGGCCTGTAATCCGAGATTTATCCATAGTTTCGAGTAGATGAGGACGCCAGTGCGCATGTGCAGAGTCACAGTTTATTTCACTCTCAGCTCCCGGGACCCAAACATGAAACACAAAGCTGTAAATTATGGATAAATATCGGATTACAGGCCACTTTTGACTCAAACGAAAGCGTAAACTAAGACATTGAGCTTCTATGATTTGAAAAGTGCTAAAGTTTGTGTTATTTGGAGACCGCTTGGAGACCGCATATAATATATGCCCCCAGAATTCGCGCTACGGCTATCGCTAATCTAAAACATCTCCGGAAGTGCTCCATATGACACCAAAGTGCTATGGGTGAGTAAAACAACTTGTTTTATTACCGAAATAAGGCTCAGATTGTAAAAAAACGTTAATTCTCCTTTAAGTGCAAGTGAGTGCGTAAATGACGAGAAGAAACGTCTCAAACTTCAGTAACTGGACATCCACTCATACCTGATCGCTACACCTATCCCCGCCCCCTGGGAGAGCCTAAAATCTGCTGAAATCCTACGAGACACTGGCCTGATCCCAGACAGGACAGTGGCTCTTTCTGCAGGAGACATGCGCAGTAGAACGCCAAGTGAAGTAGTCTGATAATCCCTCTATAGTGAATCCATCTTATTCCTTAACGAAGGTGATTAGTCTTAATTCAAGCAATTTTAAATAGTTTCTACACCAAAGCAATAAAAGAGAAGGACCAGAGACAGAGGAGGAGGAGAAGAGAAAAACAAAACAGAAAGAAGACGGATGCTCGCTGACATTTGAGCACTTGGCTTATGAAATAATGTAAAAAGTGCTTTTGAAGTAAGAAGTGTCTCTATATTTAAGTTGATTTTGACTACAGTTTTTTTTTACTGCTCAGTCAATATTTTGTATTAGTCCAGGTCAAATACACCTTTTCACAATCATTTCAAGTGTGAACAGTCCCTCAGTCGTCCAGGTAGAATCCATGATCAAAGGAGAAGTTCAATTTGTCAACTGGACAAAGTTTGTTTGGTTGAAAACGTTTCGCCGCTCATCCGAGAGGCTTCGTCAACAACAAAGAATCATTAGGACAGACAAGCCATTGCAGAGGGGTGGAGAGGGTCGTTGTCTTGAATAGGGAATTGGACGCCAGAGAAATTTGAAATACAAAGAGACAGATTAGCTGATGGTTTCAGAGTTGTTTCAGTGTAGTGAGCGGGCTGATAGATATGCTAATACAAGATGCCAGAGGAATTCGTAAAACAAAAGAGAGTAGCGGGGATAGGTCAGAGCTTTGTTCAGGGTAGTTAGCTCCTCCCTTGCAGCTAGATATAAACAGGGTCGAACCAGCATGAGGGCCAGAGCTGACGAAGCCTCTCGGATGAGCGGCGAAACGTTTTCAACCAAACAAACTTTGTCCAGTTGACAAATTGAACTTCTCCTTTGATCAATCATTTCAAGTGTTTCTATTTCTCAAAAATACATGGAAAACATATAATCATAATCAGGGTTACCTTGCCACAGATGTCACCTGTAACTGGGCCTAGTACTGTCACCTGCTGGTCTCCATGGAGATTTAGGAAATTTTTTTAAATTATTATTATTATGCTGAATCCAGTATGAAATGCATTCTCTATATAAAAAAATACATATATGGCTTGTTTGTTAGCAATTATTATGTACTCAAAAATACTCAAATCAAACTACTCCACCAGTCAAGACTTTGGACGCACCATCTCAATTAATGTTTTTTCCCTTATCTCGTACTTAGTACTTTGTATGTTTTATATACACACAGAAGACATCAAATATGAAGAATAATGTCGCAAAGAAAAAAAACATAAAATAACTGTTAAATATTTTTTACTCAGACTTAATCGACAGAACTAAGGTTTAAAAGTGCCTGGAACAGTTATTTCTTCATGTAGTCTGCACTGAAATCGACAAAGGATCATGGTCTATGTTGTGGTCCTGTTTTTTTACCTGTTGCGCACCATAACAATGCATTTGAGCAGAGAAACTTGTAACTGGATATATTGTGATGGTCCACGATATTATTGAGAGACCTTTGACGATACGATATCACAATACAGTAATCCCTCGTTTATCGCGGGGGTTAGGTTCCAGAAATAACCCGCAATAAGAGAAATCACCAAAGTAGGGCAACTTTATATTTTACAATTATTCTACATGTTTTAAGGCTGTAAATGCCTCACCACACACATTATACGCTTTTCTCATACTGGAATTAACATTTTCTCACATTTATCTCTCGTTTAAACACTCAGACCTTCATAGATTTTCAACAAAATGTATTAATAGTGACGCGTGGGGGGAGACGTGGCTCCGGAAGCCCCGCCAGACGCGCGAGAAGCACCGCCGCATCACGTCCCGGGACGTGGCAGTGCTCCTTGCGCTCCTCGCCCGCACCAACCCCTTGGAGAAGTGCGTGACACGTGCACCCCTCATCGTGGACAAATCCGGGACGAGGCCGCGCGTACACCGGGGCTGCGAGCATGAGATAGAACCGCAGCGCCCGGACCGCATCGTCTTAGCCCGAGCCACAAACCAAACACGCACAAACGAACGCAAGAGCCGCACGGAGTGATTTAATCCAGGTTTAGACCTGGTCCAGTCCTGGTTTAGTCCAGGTCCAGTCCAGGTTTAGACCTGGTTTAGTTCTGGTCTAGACCTGGTTTAGTCCACATTTAGTCCTGGTCTAGTCTCTTAGCCAATCAGGACACAGAACACAATGTTACACTATTAGAAAAAATGTTACACTATAAAAAAAATTGATTTTTTTTTTTTTTTTTATTGAAAAAAAAATCCGCAAAACAGCGAGGGCGCGAACAGCGAACTGCAATAGAGCGAGGGACCACTGTATTTGAGTTATTGTTACATCCTACCTTTAAAGGCAAATTAACGTTTTTTTACAATCTGAGCCTTCTTTCGGCAATAAAACAAGTAGTTTTACTCACCCATAGCATTTTTTTGTCAATTGGAGCAGTATCGCAGAACTTATGTTGAGCCGTTCTGTTCTAGTAATGATCCCGTATCCGTTAACATGGGGCTGTATCATATGCTCGGGGCATTACTTTGCGGTGTCCAAATAACACAAACTTTAGCACTTTTCAAATCATAGAAGCCCGATGTCTTAATGAAAGATTTCGTTTGAAGCAAAAGTGGCCTGTAATCCGAGATTTAGCCATAGTTTCGAGTAGATGAGGACGCCAGTGCGCATGCGCGGACTGCTCCCAGGACCCAAACATGAAACGCAAAGCTGAAAACTATGGATAAATCTCGGATTACAGGCCACTTTTGCTTCAAACGAATTCTTACATTAAGACATCGGGCTTCTATGATTTGAAAAGTGCTAAAGTTTGTGTTATTTGGAGACCGCAAAGTAAAGCCCCGAATACAAATGCTAACGGATACGCTACAACATAACTTTCTTCAAACAGCTCCAAATGACACGAACGTGATATGGGTGAGTCAAACGACTTGTTTTATTACTGAGACTTGTTTTATTACTGAAAGAAGGCTCAGATTGTAAAATAACATTACTTTTCCTTTAAATATAAATTCCTTGCATCACATATTTGATGCCTTCTGTGTGTATTCAAAATGTAGAAAGTGGTAAAAAAAAAAAAAAAACATTGCAACACATGAGATAGTGTGTCCAAACTTTTCTGTTGACTGATGTTGTTTAAAGCTACACCAACAGTTAAAAGTTTGGACACTCATTCAATGTTTTTTTTCCCCTTTACTTTTACTACTACCAGTACTACTTTTGAATGGGTATAAAATATCTGTGAATGGTATTTTTTGCAGTATATGACTGTAATTCACCGGTAAAATTACATTGAAAAACTCCATAGTTTGCTACATTAAACAATCTGTTCTGTGTAAGCCTCTAATTGTAGTTTGTGTTTTTACTCACCACAGACAAACTCTATAGTCTGTAGTTGTATGCAGTAGTTGGAGTGTTCACCGGAGTGCATTGGCGCTGCTCTTTGTCCCTTGCTAAGCTGTGATTTTGCACTGCTTAGTTG
This sequence comes from Paratrypauchen microcephalus, assembly GCA_036785185.1. Taxonomy (NCBI): domain Eukaryota; kingdom Metazoa; phylum Chordata; class Actinopteri; order Gobiiformes; family Gobiidae; genus Paratrypauchen; species Paratrypauchen microcephalus. The sequence continues at coordinate 1,418,942 of JAVJIX010000205.1, forward strand.
AGAAAACGCTGGTGAAAAATGGGCGCGGACGTGAGATAAAGTACCACCTGCGGGTCCCAGTGCCAGGCGGGCAGGATGCACGAGACAGTGCCATCACTCACGGTAACGAGCGCCACGGTGACATACAGAAACGAGCTGGAGCTGCGGAGTGGGGACATGTACTAGCATCAGATCAAGTCCAAATATAAGATAGAGGGCAGGGGACTATATTACTCAATGGGTGAAGTTTTAAAGGAAACATCCAGATTGAAAAGATATCTAAACTGAAAGGAGGCCCATTCACCATTATCTGAACTGAATTTCTTTACTTCCACATATTCCCTCATTGTTCAAACTATCATTCTGCAACAAAAAATTTATTTAGTCTTTATCTGAAGGACCAATGTACAGAGCAAAGTCCTTCCAGAGGAAATACTTCCCATCTGGCCCGCATGTTGCAAATAGGAAGTGAGCGTGAGCATGGGCATGAAGTGGTTCCTACAAGGTGTGGTTGCAATTGACTTATACTGAAAAGTCTTCACCCCTCTCTAAATTAAGATATGGATATTAATCATAGACTAATCTAGTGGCTGTTTTCCCAGAGGACACTCCTGCTAGCATTAGCAACAAGTTAATTGACAGCCTAGTTGCTAGGCTGTCGCCCCTTCCAAACCTGCAGTGCAGGCGAAAAGGGAGCATGTTCCTTCAACAGCCTTGCTCCTGATTGGCTCCTTGGTTTTGTGCTCAGATTTCCAAATATGGTCCCTAGTTGCAGATTAGCCCCTATTACAGCTAGCCTCGATGAGCTTCATTTGGCTCGAGCCGTACGCTATGTGTAACGTGACATTCTCTTAGACCACTTCTATTGATGTCTATGACAGTCTATGATGTCAACAGAGTTCAACTGCCTCCCCCTTGCTGTGATATTGCAGGATATATAAGGGACACGTTTGTCCTGAGGGCTGCAACTCAATTACTCTCCTTAAACTGCCCTCACACAGGATCTGCTGACCCTAACCGACCTCCTTAAGCTGCATTGAGACACAAAGGGCACTGCCTAATTCAATTATAGGTGTTTATATTGCTAAAACAGAAAGTTGGTTTAAAGAGGGACTATTATGCAAAATAGATTTTAAGAAGAAGAAGAAGACACGCTTTATTCATCCCCGTAGGGAAATTATTTCTCTGCATTTGACCCATCCTTCAGGAGCAGTGGGCAGCTTGTCTTTCAGGCGCCCGGGGACCCATCTCCATGATCTTATTGCTTGGCTTGGTCAGGACCTAAGCTGGAGGATTTTACCTGGAGCTTTGGGTTGATGGGGGAAACTGGAGTGCCCGGAGGAAACCCATCCAGACACGGGGAGAACATGCAAACTCCAGACAGAACACACACAGAAAGGCTCGGGGGACCTGGGGATTGAACCCAGAACCTTCTTGCTGTGAAGCATGAGCTCTAGCCACTCAGCCGCCGAAACAGATCTGAATTTTTTACCTGTTCTCGCATCAAAAACATCCCTGAAGAGGTTTTAGATGTTATCCATGCATGGTTGAGTACTAGTATTTTAGTGATCTCTCCTGTGTCCTATCCAAGCCCTTCTTATGGTTAGCTCTAAGATTCAGTCCAATCCTTAGCCCACAAGCCTACGCCACCCAGGACCCACACGATAAATGTACAAAAACATGATACAAAACTGTAGAAAGCAACTTGACAAACCGGATGTGATGTGCAGTAGTTTCATTAGTGGCACGCATGTGGATGTTGTGATAGCACTCTGAAGGGGGAGTGACTCTGGGGAGGAACTAAAAAATGAAAGTGAAAGTTATATTTAAAAAAAAATACCCCTCTTTAAACACCACAGAATTCTTAGCTGCCCTCTTAGGTTAAACTACAGGCTTTTATCCAGTGCAATGTCCTGTGTACTCAAACCACTTAACTCACTGTGGAATCTGAAAACAACCAGTGTGACCCAGTGCGTTGTGTTCATATGTGTGTCTGTGCCTTATTTGCTAATTGTCTTCCATTTCCTCGTCACAGTGATTCATTTATCTCCTGAGGACCAAGCGGCTCCATGATCAGTCACGCGGCTGCAGCCCATAGTTAAGAAGTGCGCTTCCGTAAAAATCCATCATGTACATCAATGCACATTACTGAGGTAATTAAACAGGAGGTAATTCCGCCACATATCGTAAAATATCAAGGACTCATCATAGGCCCTATATTAGCAACCTGGACATCAGGCTTCACACAGGAAAATCTGTATTTGTTAAATTACATGAATAACATTATATAAATCTTTACTTGCTATAATTTAACTTAGCAGTGTTTACTCTGGTTGAATTATGATTAATTAACTTGTATTGAATAGTTTATTTAAAGTTCCCTTATTATACAGAATTGGCTTTTGTTAGCTTTGGGATTTGTCTCATTTACAAATGTTTCGTAACCCTTTATTAATAGTCTGTCTACATCTCCAAAGCTCAGAATGCTCTGTTCCACCTTGTGATGTCATGAAGTGGTAGTTTACAAGTTAAAAGCTGCCTTTTACCTTTTGTTCAGTAGAGATTGGCCAGTCTAGGACTAAAACTATCTAGATGATTCTAGTGATGGTGTATGAAGTTTAAAAACACGGTGGAGCACTGCTAGTATTACCACATGACATCACAAGACCTTAGCCCAGGCATGGGCAAACTACGGTCCGGGGGCCATATCTGGCCCGTTAAGCTTTTTAATCCGGCCCGCCGAACTTGAAGAAATTACATTAATCAACCTTGTTAATGTTTTCATTTCCCTGCAATTCTGGTGTTTTCCAATAGCGGGCGCACTACATACATTGACCTTTGTTGAGGTGCGGCGTTTTGCTTCATGTTTGTGCTTTACTCTTTGACCCCTCAGCCCTCCTGTAAAGATGAGCGGAGCTAAGAAAAGAAGAAGAAGAAGAAGAAGAAGTGACTTTATTGATCTCACACTGGAGAAATTCTTCTCTGCATTTTAACCCATCCTATATATATATACATATATTAGGAGCAGTGGGCAGCACACACATTAGGGCGCCCGGGGACCATCTCCATGATCTTCTTGCTTCAGCTTGGTCAGGACCTAAGCTGGAGGTACCTATGGTGCATGAAAAGTGGACAGAGAATGTCGAGTGTTTAATAAGGAGTGGACAAGTTAATATTTTTTCACCGAATAATTATCAACTGTTGTATGCCTGATACGCCAAGAGACTGTAGCGGTTTTTAAAGAATATAATATCAGCCGTCACTTTGCCACAAAACATGCTAACTATGCTAACAAGCGGTCAACGAAAGAACGAAAGAACCTGAAGGAGAACAGAACTTTCAGTGCTTTAAAATAGTAACTGTTAGTAATAAAAAAAGCTGTATTTTATTAATGACATTTTCTGTGTTTTATGAGTCATTTCAATAAATAGCTAAATACCGTGGAACTTGAAAGATGGATATTTGTTGTAATGATTTTGTTCATTTTTAACTGAAATAAAGCACATGTTTTCTACATATCCCATGTTATTTTTAGTGTTTTTACCAAAACACTAAATCCACCTGCTCCTGGTCCGTCCCTTCTGTCAAATTTTAGAACCCTTGAGGCCCATGAGTCAAAAAGTTTGCCCACCACTGCCTTAGCCTAAACATGCAGGGTTTGTGTGTTAAACATGTGTGAATGAAACAAAACAAAACTGTGGGTATGATGAGGATATAACATTAGCAGCCTTTAAAGGCGCTGTACCTGATTTTTACTAAGATGTGAAAAATAAAACTGTTCTTTTGAAACAGTTTGTAGTGGTCCAACGTTATTCCTCACTTTATGCATTCAGAACATATATGTGTACACTCTAAAAAAAAATACACTGGCTCAACTTAAAAAAATTGTCGTAACAATTTGCATTGATCTTTGTAAGTAATCGCAACTAAGTATGAATGAGTATTTCCCATGAGACTTTTATAGTTGGACTAACTCAATTAGTTGAGTACAACCAACATGATCTGTTTTGTCCTCTACAAGCTTAATTATGTTGAACCAACTCAATTTGTTTTTTATAGTGGCCCAATAATTTAAGTTGTAATAACTCCTTTATTTTACTTTATTCCTACTCCAAAAAGTCCATGCAAATTGTTACCTCAGTTTTATTAAGTAATACCAACTTATTTTACTGAAGTCAGAATAAAGTAGACATGGCAATTCAAGTTTCCAAAATGTATTTAAACCAATGTCGAAACCTTACAAAAGTGCATACAGCAAAACCTTACAAAAGTGCAAATAAGCCTGCAACATTTCCTGCTGAATTAGTGTACAGCCTAATTCTTCACATTTTTAATGCAATGTTACCTGAAAAATGAACCTTTAATAAACTTCAAGTGTACTTCAAGTACTGTAAATATACAGACAAACGGTGTACAGTAATCCCTCGCTCTATCGCGGTTCACTGTTCGCGGCCTCGCTGTTTCTTGTTTTTTTTAAATAGTGTAACAATGTGTTCTGTGTCTTGATTGGCTAACAGACTAGACCAGGATTAATGTGGACTAAACCAGGTCTAGACCAGGTCTAAACCTGGACTGGCCCTGGACTAAACCAAGACTGGACCAGGTCTGGACCAGGACTAAACAGGGACTAGACCAGGTCTAAACCAGGATTAAACCACCACGTACGGCTCTTGCGTTCGTTTGTGCGTGTTCGGTTCGTGGCTCGGGCACCGCGGTTCTATCTCGTGCTCGCAGCCCTGGTGTATGCGCGGCCTCGTGCTGCTCTATTACGGATTTGTCCACGATAAACCCCTCATCGTGGACAAATCCGTGACAGAGCACCACGTGTCCCGGGATGTGGCAGTGCTCCTCGTCACTATTAATACATTTTGTTGAAAATCTATGAGAGTTTGAGTGTTTAAACTAGAGACAAATGTGAGAAAAGGTTCATTTCAGTCTGAGAAAAGTGTATAATGTGTGTGGTGAGGCGTTTACAGCCTTAAAACATGTAGAATAATTGTAAAATATAAAATTGTCCTACTTCGCGGATTTCTCTTATTGCGGGTTATTTCTGGAACCTAACCCCCGCGATAAACGAGGGATTACTGTATACAGGAAAACTGTACACAGCAAAAACTTCACAAACAGTGTAATATAAATGCAAAATAAATCCTGCTCAATTATTGGACAGTCTGTACATTTTTAGTACAGCAGTTTACTTTTCAGAGACATTACTTTCGGGCTTGATTTAAGATCATCCATCCAAGAAATACCTTTTGAAACACTTCAAAAGTGTTTTTCAGTTCCTTCGGGTAGCTGAGATTTATTGCGTAGATCAGCCCCATCAGCAAGGCCCAGGCCCTGGGTACGTCCACATCTTCCAGGACTTCTGTTCCTTCAATTACAATCCGTGCACTGGTTGGATCAGATGTGGCACTTCTGGTAACAATGATCTTCATCACTTCATTGGTGAGATTCCCGTCAACCTAGCATAAAGAGGTCAGAATCAATGTTAGAATTAAAAACACGATTAACAATTAAAAACAAGACTAACAAAGTATAGTTTTTCTGTCATATTAACCTACCAACTGCTCTTGAAAGAGATTCTCCTCCTTTTCTCCGAGGTACACCATCAATCCACGGATCACAACCTCTCTCCTCATTTACACAGAATCATCCTGCGAAGAAGACGACAAAAAAATGTTTACCTCCTCCTTCATGAGGAAGGGTTTCTAGTCAGGGTTCACACACATTGTTACTAATAAATTTTTTCAAAACATTCCCATGGTCTTTCCATAATACTTTACCTCATTTCAATGACTATGTTTGAGTAGTTCAAATAAGAGGCAATAAGGAGGGATTCTTGCTTCGGAAGAAGAAAAAGATAAAATCAGTGGAGAAGAGGAGTAGGAGGACAGAGAAGAGGGGGAAGAGGGGAAGATATGTTGGAGGGGGCCAGGGGTGGACAAGGAGAGGAAGAGGAGAAGAGGACAGGTGGAGGAGAGAAAGGATGAGAAAAGCACAAGTAGCCTAAATGAGGTAAATGAGGAGGGGGTGGGGGCAGGAGTGGACAAGGAAGTGGAAGTGAGGAAGTGCAAACTCAAAATCTTAGCACCATGCAATCTTCACCAATGTCTGCATGTCATGTATGTGCATGCACGAGTGTGTGTATGAGGAAGGATCTCTTTGTCTCTTTATCCCACTTTCACAGGCATACGTTGTTCCAAACGATTTACATGCCTCACCTTAATCAAAGTTACGAAACGCCTTTAGGCTACGTAAATTTTCGTCTCTGAATACAAGTTACGAAACGCGAAATCTCAAAAATTCAAATAACGCGCGCTCGGATGCGCGCTCGGCTTCGCACAGTGTTGCCAACTCCCCAGCATCGGAAGTAGCTATTGGGCCGCCCAGAAGTAGCTAAAAGTAGCTAGACGAGCGAGCGGTCCAATCCAAATGTTACCCCGTGACACTGACCTTTTATTGGTGTTGTTATTACATATACTTGTTTGTTTTTTATTTGTTTTTTTTTAAATTTTTTAGATTTTTTTATTTATTTTTTTGGAGCTGTAGTCCAAGATCTGTAGCTTGCTTTTTTATTTTTTGTGCTGTAGTTTAACTAAAGCTTTTTATTTCTTTTTTATTTTGTTGTGCTATAGTGGGCAAACTATAGCTTTTTATTTTTTGTTTTTGGTGCTAAAGAACTAGCTTTTTTAAACTTTTCTGTGCTGTACAACTAGCTTTGTGCTAGTTGTGACTTTGTGTCGCCAAAAAGAAAAAGAAAACAAATCAGAGCGCATAGGCATACACTTATTGAGAATCAGAGCCTATGGCAGAGGAATGACCAGACTCCAAGGCGATCTGACGAGATGGGAGGGAGCAGAGGAGAGACTGGTGAGTGTGTCTGTCTGCCTCTGAGTGAGTGAGGAAAAAAAACCAAGGGAGCGACTGTCCACGCCGCCCCTCTCTGCCTGTGTCTCTCTGTCTCTTTCTCTGAACGGGGAAAGAGAGAAAACGGCGCAATTTTTTTTTTCCCCTCCCGCGATCTTGGAGCCTCTGATCACCAAAAAAAGTCGCTAGATTTGTCGCTAGTCGCTTTTGTCTAATTTTCTCGCTAGGGGGGTCCAGAAAGTAGCTAAAAATAGCGACAAAGTCGCTAAGTTGGCAACACTGGCTTCGCATCAGCCCGACTCTACTCTCTCCTCTCGCCCCGAGAGCAAACATTCCCTCAAACCTCCCCAAAGTTCACAAAAACACAAACCCAGCCCGATATTTATTGTCCATTTTCATCGTTCACATTAAGTTACTTTGGAAACATTATCTAAAGGCGGAGGACAAAGCACGCTGTGGACGCTTCAGTTTTAGTGTTGTGTAACTCGACTGAGCGCTGTTATTTGCTGATTGGACATAAAATTAAGAAATTAAAAATATATAATTACTCACCAAATCAGGCAGTCTCCCCCTTGCTGTTGCAACTTGCATTCTGGCAGCATTCAAAAAAATGGGCGTTGATCACTTCCTCTGCATGCGTCTATGATTGGAAGCTGCACTAACTTAATATTATGAAGTTTCACTAACTTAATACTTTTCCTTGTTAAGTGAAAGCAAAAATGCTTATCCAAAATCAATGTATTTCTGAGTTGAGACAGCTTTCTTTATTTTTAATTTTGATCAACTTCTTGAAATAAGCTATCAACTTAATAAAATAATAGGCATGTAACAAATTGTGTTTTTTATGCTGAAAAAGCTCATGTTTTTAAGTAATTCAAACTAACCTCCTGAATCATTTTTCTCAGTGTACTTGGGCAAAACACATTTTACTCAAATACATGGAAGACAATTGTGTACAGGGCCTTTAAAATTAAGAAATCAATTTATTTTTGCCTGTGTAGAAATTCCTTTTTTGTAGTGCAGTTGCAGTGAGAGCCAAATGTAAATGTAATTTGTCTGTTTTAGAGTATCTGTACCTTACACTGTGAAAAATACTAATTATTTGAAGTAAACTGATTACTCAGAGCCCAGAAAGTGGCATTAAAATAATTAGTGGTGAGCCCTCTCCGAGTTTGTACATTTAGCACCGTCCCACCATTAGGAATAATCTGTCCAATTAAAGGTTGTGTAATTAATTAAGTGCAGATTCTGTGAAGAGGAGAGGCGAACGAATAAATCAAGCTGCTGAAATATGACCTATCTTGTCTGAAAGACTAATATGTTTAAACAAAAGATGAAAATTGATGACAACATTATTTGTAACAAAATGCTCGGTGTGCACTCCCATGCGTCTGTACTTGGATTCAGCATGGTTGCATTGTCCTCACTAAAGCTGCTGATGGATTACGGCGCTTGTCTGGCAATAACTTTCAATGAAGGGCGCTTTGCCTATCTGCGAACACTCTCCACTTTATCCACTTCAAATCTGGGCCTTAGCTAGCTGCTTGTCTTTATGGAGTTTATTTATGCTTGAAATGTTTCTCTTTATGGTGTGAAACATACTGTAAGTATCTTGGATTTATGTAATTACAGGTGTTTTTATGGCTAAAAATACCCTGGAAAACAAGCATTCTTACTGTCAGTGGGCTCACCTCTCCACTCCACACTTTTAAGAGATTATCAGACGGAATCCAAATTCTATATTTATCCAGAGTATACACGAAAGTGAAATAATAAATATAGTAAGAAAATTTAAAAATAAGAGGTCTACTGACTGCTCTAATATAGATATGTGGTTGGTTAAAGATATTATATACTGTATAGTCACACCTTTTACATATATCTGCAATCAATCCTTCATTACAGGTATCTTCCTGGATAAAATGAAAACTGCTAAGGTAATCCCGATTTTTAAAAATGGTGACCGAAACCAGTTCACCAATTATAGACCCATCTCCCTACTCTCGCAATTTTCAAAAATTTTAGAAAAATTGTTTGCAGACAGACTTGACGATTTCATAGAGAAAAACAACTTATTGAGCACCCATCAGTACGGGTTTCGATCAAACAGGTCCACTTCAATGGCAGTCATGGAACTAGTTGAAGAGATAACAACAGCAATAGATAAGAAACACTATACAGTCTGGGTTTTTATTGATTTAAGCAAGGCTTTCGACACCATTGACCATGAATTACTCATGAGGAAAATGGAAAGATATGGTGTCAGAGGAATTGCACATGCTTGGCTAAATAGTTATCTTAGCAACAGACATCAGTTTGTACATATGAACAATTTTGATTCCGATATAAGGAGAACTACACATGGAGTTCCACAAGGCTCTATATTGGGACCTAAATTGTTCATATTGTATATAAATGATGTCTGTGAAATATTAAAAAAATTGAAGTGTATATTGTTTGCAGATGATACCAGTCTTTACTGTTCTGGAGGAGATTTAGATCAGCTCCTGCACACAGTAGAGAATGAGCTCAAAATATTAAAGAAGTGGTTTGATATCAATAAACTATCACTCAATTTAAATAAAACAAATTATATAATCTTTGGAAATAGAAAAATAAATACACAAATTAAAATCCGAATCAATCATACAGAAATAGAAAGAGTATATGAAAATCAATTTCTGGGTATTATTATTGATAGTAAATTAAGTTGGAAACCACATATAAATAATATAAGGACTAAATTAGCTAAAACTATTGCCATAATGTGCAAAATAAAAACCTTTTTAAACCAGAATTCACTTTATGTATTGTATTGTTCTCTTGTTCTTCCATATCTCAGTTATTGTGTGGAGACATGGGGGAATAATTATAAGTCAAACGTTAACCCTATATTTTTACTTCAAAAGAAAGCAATAAGAATTGTCAATCATGCTGAATATTATGCACCAACTAACCCTCTCTTCATTAAACTAAATACATTAAAATTAAATGACCTGATCAATCTAAATACTGCCGTTGTGATGTATAAGGCATACAACCACATGCTCCCACAAAGTATCCAGGAGATGTTCAAGCCTAGAGAGAGTCCATATAATCTCAGAGGAGCAGCCATTTTCCAAAAGGCTAAGGCAAGAACAACCAGAAAAAGCTTCTCAATTACAGGAGTAAATTTATGGAATAGCCTGACTGAGGAACTAAAAGAGTGCACCTCAGTCAAAAGATTTAAAAAGGTGTATAAATCTTATATAATAGAACAATATAAATCAATATTATAAAGGTGTATTATGTTTATTAAAAACTGAACAATAATTGGATTATGAAAATTGATTATGATTGTAGTGGAATATATATTTTCTAACTCCCTTGCTTGATATATATATTTTTCTTCAATTATTGTTGCGGTTGCTATTGTTGTTATTATTGTTATTATTATTATTGTTGCTGTTATTGTTGTTATTATTATTATTATTGTTGCTAATTTTATTATTGTTATTACCACCATTAATAATATAATAATTATTACTGATCATTGATATTGGTATTGATATTATCATTATTATTATCGTTATTTTTTTGACAACCTAAATTCTGTTCACAGGAACATAGACAAATTGGATTACAGATGGAGGTCCCTGTGCTGATGGTAATAAATGAATGACTAAACGAGAAAAGTAATACTAAACATATGACTATGTTTGTTTCACAATTATCACCAGATCAGGGCAGATGGAGGTTTTGGTGTGGGGAGATGTTCCTCTTCTCACAGCAGACCTTGTCTCTTTTAATGCACAGCTGAAGACACAAGGCAAAGGGTGGTTCTGTTGTCCGGGGGCAGCCCCTCTCTGGCAGCAGGTTCACAAAAACACCTTGCCACTTTTAATGCATCACATACACTAACAACACAACTTCACATTAAGTTTTAATACCATCAGCACCAATACTTCCAATAAACATAATTTTCATGCAGATATAATAAATAACACTTTAAGAAATTACATAAATAGTGATAACCAGAGGTAAAACATAAGAGCAAAATGATGCCGATGATGATGATACTAATAAGATATCAATAAGATAAGATTTTTTTTTTTTCTTTCTCATTTTTTTCCTGTCTTATTGTAATTGCTTTACACTGTACAAGTATTCAAGTATTGGCAGCCAACCACTGTCACCGGTTAACTGTAAAAACACAAAAATAAGGATCACTACTAACTTTGGGAGAAGGGGTGGGATTTAATAAGTTTTACTTCTACCCACTCCTTTTCAGGCATGTACATATACGCAAAAAAAAAAGTATTTGTGTCTATATATTCTTTCTTTTTTATGTTCTTTTTTTGTTGTTTATTTAAATTGTATGACACTGTACATTTTCTGTGCACTACAAGTATCATATGCTCGAAATAAATTACTACTACTACTACTACAAGATACTGAATATTACACTTAAACTTAAAAAAGTATGACATTAGGATAAATGTAGTTACCAGTAGGTTTTATTTTTTGTTATTATTCATTTTTAAATGACATTGGATTAGACCAGAGCAGCTTTGTTTTAAGTGTTAGAGCACAAGTGTTAATTTTGACAGCAGTTTTGCTCCATGGCTCCTTTGTTTACTTTTTGTTTGTTTTTTGTTAGCTCACCCGGTTCTTCGCCCATTTTATACTACTACATATTTAGAGCTGCTCATGTCTGTTAGTTTATCTATCCTGATGAGAGAAATGTAGAAGTTCAACCAGTTCCATACTGCAGTCTCTTATCGCGCCAATATTTGCCGTTTTTACCATATTGGCTATTGGCCGCAAATCTCCAGCAGAGGCCAGTATTTTGTTTGGCCAAACCAACAAAATATATATGGTATGTTTAAAGCTTTGTTTGAACACTTTAGTCCAAAGAGGGCAATGTTTTTACTACATTTACATTTGATAATTTGGGAAAAATTGCCTAATTTACCTAAAAAAAAAAAAAGCTTATCGGCCATGGGTTCCTCTAGGTTCTAAACAATTGGCATGTAAAAATATCTACCTTATACCCTGTTTTATTTGATCCTGTGCAGTCATAGGAAAGCCACTAGTACATACAGTAGGTATATAAGGGGAGGAAGTGGAGTCTGGCGCTGAGTGGACATCCTGATTCCACCACCCAAAAGTGTAACAGAGCAGAAAACACCGTGCTGAGCTAAAGCTGTCAGGTCATTTCTGTTAGAGCGAAAAACTACACCCACTGTCCTCTAGAAGTGGGTCTGTGTTTTTGGACACGTATTTAGAACACTGACGCGAATTAAAGGGGCACAATGTAACTTTTCTACATTCCAGGCAAAGCAATAAAATTTCAATGGAGACAAGCAGGTGACGAACCGTCCACCAGGAAAGTTACATGTTGGACCTTTAAACCTGTACACACACTCATATCATGGGGGCCTGCCTTCTTTATGGGGACAAAAATTAGGTCCCCATGGCGCAAATCCTTTATTATTAGATTAGCAACATTGCTTAAATGGCAAAAGGAGAAATTCAATTTGTCAACTGGACAAAGTTTGTTTGGTCAAAAACGTTTCGCCGCTCATCCGAGAGGCTTTGTCAGTTCTGGTTAAAGTGCTGGTAAGACACTTGCTTATATCTCGCTGCAGGGAGGAGCTAATTAGCTAACTACTTTCCGAAAATATCTCGCCTATTGGTTTCTGTCTTTTGTTTCTCTGGCATCTAGATTAGCATACCTATTCATCCCTACACGACTGTTTTTCACACCTCTGGCCCTGACCTGGCTAGCCCTATTGGATTCTACCTGGACGACTGAGGGACTCTTCACGAACTGGACAAAAGTTTATTTGGTTGAATACGTTTCGCAGCTCATTGAAGCAGCATGGATTCTACCTGGAGCACTGAGGGATTCTACAAACATGGTTTAAAGTTCAGATATGGCTTAAAATCGGTTTAGGTTACAGTTTAGGTTAGGGTTAGGCAAGCAGTGACGATGGTTAGAGAGGTGATTTTTTTTTTTTGTAGCTTTCAAGCAAGTCAATATAATGCCCCTGAGAAGCATGGAAACCCAACTGTGTGTGTATGTGTGTGTGTGTGTGTGTCCGTGCGTGTGCGTGCGTGTGTGTGTGCATGTGTGTGCGTATGTGGGAGGGTTTAAACATGATGCCAAGAGCGCATATGGGCTGGATCACTGGTGCAGGGAACAGGGGTGATGCTAGTCTAACATAGGAAAGAGCTAGCACAAACACATGTAAACACAGTTAATGCTTCCAGGATAAGGGCTGGAATATGCTCACATGTTGGTTTTACTGAGATAGTGTGGGGACGGGAAGATGGGTTTATGGTCTAATTAAACAACAGAAATAAATAGGGAAAATATGGAGGATGTGGCCAAAGCAGTGGCAACAACTATTTTAGGACATGTATGTAAATGTTGTAGTTCTCTTACTAAAATACACTATACTGTATGCATATGAAGAAAGACATACACATCATATGGCTTATATGTTCATTGTTCCTCTTACAGGCACCATTTTGAGGACTTATCACTATTTTGGATATAATTTGAAGTTTCAAATTCCTCTTTTTTTTAATAGTTGTGCGTATAATTGGACAATATTTTCAATAATGGACAAGGGAACTTTCCAACTCTCCCTTACTTGGAGTACACTTTATTAATTCACTCTCTGCATTTGACCCATCCTTTAACCACTAACAGTGCTGGGGGGATTTAGCATGTACTTTGAACGGGTTACTTGCAGATTGTCTGTTACGCTAACTACAACACCTGTGCTGCGTATTTGGCCAAGGTAGTGCTGTTGGCCAAACTGACTTGAAAACCTCTCCAGACCACTACAGTGCCCAGGAAAATAGATCCTTATGGATTCTTTGGAAGTTCTAAAATGTACCGCATTTCAAGTCAGTGTACACACAGCGCCCAGGGACTCATCTCCAGATCTTGAGCTAATTTTGTTCAGTACTACCACTCCTTTAGCTGGAGGATTATACCTATGGTGTAAGGTTAAGGTATGGGAAAGGTAGGAAAATGTGTCCTCTGCGTTTGACCCATCCATCAACCAGAACCACTGGGGCAACCTGTCAGGAGCAGTGGGACCTTAGCTGGAGGATTTGACCTATGGTCATGAGCTCTGGGTAATGACCGAAAGGACAAGATCGCGGATACAAGCGCCTGAAATGAGTTTCCTCCGCAGAGTGGCTGGGCGCACCCTTAGGGATAGAGTGAGGAGCTCAGTCACACGGGAGGAGCTCGGAGTAGAGCCGCTGCATCTGTTCCAGATGCCTCCTGGACGCCTCCCTCGGGAGGTATTCCGGGCATGTCCCACCAGAAGGAGGCCCCGGGGAAGACCCAGGACATGCTGGAGGGACTATGTCTCCCGACTGGCCTGGGAACACCTTGGGGTCCCCCCAGAGGAGCTGGAGGAAGTGTCCGGTGTGAAGGAGGTCTGGGCATCCCTGCTTAGACTGTTGCCCCTGCGACCCGGCCCCGGATAAGCGGAAGAAAATGGATGGATGGATGGATGGATGGATGAAGAAACTGGAGTGCCCAGAGGAACCCCACTCCTACATGGGTAGAACATGCAAACTGTTGGCCCGGCCCTTTAGTTGAACCCGCAACTAAAAATAACATTAAAGCGGACCAACTAAATCAACTTTTCAGAGGTTTTAACTATGTTATAGTAGTTTCCCCTCATCATTTCCCCTATCAAAGTTGTATCTGGAGTGATCTAAAACAGCATATTGCTGATCTACCCTAGCCTGGGAATTCCCAGGCCGCTTCCATTCGTTTCGAACTGGAAGGCGGCCTGGAAACTCGTCCAAGCGAGAGTCCCAGATTTAGGGCCCCAATCAGAGAGCGGGGAGGTGTGGCAAGACGGTGACGCGTACTACATGACAAACGGAAGCTTGTAGTTTGAACTGACAACTGACATGATTGGCTATGGACTTACGTATACGCTCAATGATAGACATTCATAACGCCCAATAAACGGCCGTTGGCAATCGCTAACCACACCTCCGCTACGGAATTTTTCGAAGCGAGTTTCCAGACCCATATCTCACTTGTGATATGGTCAGGTGTTAACCAGACTAGATCTACCCCCGTTTTTACTGTCACAGACATGCCCAGTGCCCAGGTCTCTGTACTTACTTTGTTCTCAGATTTGTATTTGCATAACCGTTGATACACATAGGATTCGGCAGTGGTGCATAGTCATTTTGGTAATAATGAAAAAAAAAAAGATTTGCAGCTGTCGATCTGAGGTGCCAAGAGCATCATTGTGGTGATTTACGGCGACGACAGCTCCCATTGAACACCACAATTTTCTAACACGGAAATCAGCTGACTTGTTTCTTTTATTAAATCGTTTAGACATATATAGCAAATTATAACATAATGATTCACTGTTGTCATAGATTATAACTATAGCAGACACAAGCACAATAGGTCTTCTTTAATAGCCTGAAGTCATTTGAACTCACATAGACATTGATTTTTTGCAGTGTAGATAAAGTCCTGAACATGGAGGTTTGAAGGTAATGCCGGCGCAGATAGGACACAGTGAAAGTTGTTCCAAACTGAACGCCCTCCAAAGCTCCAGGTGACACCATCGCCCACGGAAATCAGGCCATGGACACAGGTATACGCAACTACTGCATAATAGCTCTATCATAGGCATATCATAGCACCCTTCCCTCCCCCTCTGACCCACTGCTCCTCCATGTTAGAAGGGCCATGCTCCGATGCTCCTTCCCAGAATGCATTGTGTCAGACTCAGAGAGAGGATGAGACGCCGCGGGGAGAGCCACACATAAATCCAGTGTCCTATATAAAAAGAAATACTAGCGGTGTCAAGGAAAGGTGGGGTGCCCTAAAATGAATGATAACACACTCATTAAAAGTAACTGCCGGTGCGGTGATAAATAGTGGACTTCTTGAAAAGAGCTCACCAGACAAAGCTCTGACAAATTAAGATGGTGTCGCTATGATAAAGATGGGAGATTTTTTTCTTTAGTCAAAATATGAAATTATAGCAAGATTATTTACTGTCAGTTTCGCAATATACATTCTATACACTATGTCAAAGTGTCACAATACTACAGTTTCAAACTAGATTTTGATACTAAGGAATAGACTCGATACTCAATATTTCCGATGCCATGATGATCATAAAAGAATGCTCTTTCTTTAGTCAATTGAATGTGATTTTCAATATTTGATCGTAGTACTTTCTTTTATAATAAGGTGGAGTCTTCTATTTGTGTAATCCCTCATTCATCCAGTTAGTTTCCATAGTGGTCCATACTACACTAGTCTATGTGCTCTTATGACTTCTTCTGATAGAGCTCAAGATCATTCTAAAATTATTCAGGAAAGTATCTTTTCAGTATTGATACCTGCTCAAATGAGCACCTGGTTTCGATACTTATTTCAATACTACTTAGTATTGATTAATATCTCATTTTCGATACTTTTGGCAGTCCTGCTATGTCATGTTGAATCACCATTTCATCCTTGCACTGTTCCTCTTAATCCCACCAACTCTTATTTTCACTATATTTTTAGTTCTACTTGTACATATAAAACCTATATAACTGTACTTTATTTGACACAACATCCTGCTATTTTTGGTACTTATATACATTTGTACCATTTATATATTTTTTGACTGGAACAAAAACGGCCCTGGCATTTTGGCTCAGAACGGCCCCTCATAATTAGAGGAGCACAACAGACTAATTTATGTTTACAGGGTTTGTAGCATCTTGCTTTGGGCGGTGATTTAAAAATTCTTAAATTCTAGCAGGCTCTGGATGGGAAAAGTAGTCTACTCTCTCTTCTCTTTCCTCAACAGCTTGGCTTGACTAGACAGGAAGAGGGACAGATTATTACAGTTTATTAAGTGATAAATAGAAAACCTAAAAACCTAAATTAAAAATAAAAATATTGGGAACTACCTGGAAAAATTGTGGAACTATCTAAACCATGAAAACATTTAGTATCTTTAGGTTACATTTTTATTTTTAATAATGATCAGATAAATCTCATATTAAAGCAGCACGGGACAAGGCAAGATGGCTGACCAGAAGTAATGATGCTCTTAAATCGGCCTATTCAATGTATGATGTGTATGGAATTTGTTGTTTATCAAAAAAAGTCTGACCAATATGGATGCCACCAGTGGAGTCAGTAGTGTGGAAACATTTACATGATTAAAAGGTTTCTTGTTAACCTAAAGTGTATTCTTAGACTTAGACAAACTTTATTGATCCACAAGGGAAATTGTTTTGGGTACGGTAGCTCACTCATCAAATATAATATATGATATATGATATATAACAGAGGGTAAAAGAACAAAAAGAAAAATAGATGGAAAAACAACCAAAGAGCAATAGACCTGTGTCAGATGAGACACGATTATATACATAAGATAATGATAATAAATATATATGTACAATCAGATTTAAATAGAAAAGTAGTAGTCAAATATAAAATACAGGATCAAATATGATGTACAGTACCAGCTGTACAGTGGTCCCTCGTTTATCGGGGGATACGTTCTAAAAATAACTTGCAATAAGCGAAATCTGTGAAGTAGGACAACTTTATATTTTACTATTATTCTCCATGTTCTAAGGCTGTTAAATGCCTCACCACACATATACACTTTTCTCAGACTGGAATTAATGTTTTCTCACATTTCTCTCTTGTTTAAACACTCAAACTTTCGTAGATTTTCGACAAAATGTATTAATAGTGAAGTGTGGGGGGGAGACACACACGGCTCCAGGAGCCCCGCAGGACACGCGAGGGACACGGAGACACGAGCCATTGGATCCGTAGGAAGCACCGCGCTCATCCAACGGCACAGCCACGTCCTGGGATGCTACGCGCACCAACTCCCTGGAGAAGTGCGCCCGGACATGTGCACCCGCCCACCGCGGCCAAATCCGCGACAGAGCAGCATGACCGGCGACTGGCCACTCGCGAGCAGGAGACTTTTTAATCTTTTCGCCCACAAATTCTATGCACCTCCTTTCTTGCGCTTTTCCATGTTTACCCGCTCATTCGCTCAACAGTATGATTATGAAACTGGCGGGGATCAGCGCAGAGAAAGGGGTGGGACCGCTCTTGTAAGCTTCTATATCCTGACTGGACTTTAGTCCACTGTCTATATTGAAGATGGACCAATGGGCCCGCCTCCTCTAAATTGTGGGCCGGTGAGCGGTCTCTAACTTTAAAAAAAAAAAAAAAAAAACAGTATCGGCACTGGTCCCCGAGCACTGTCGGCCCACCAGGAAAATGCCCGGTACGCCAGATGGCCAATCCAGGCCTGTCCATATAACCAGGGTTGGGAGGGTTACTTTAGAAATGTAATCTGGTACAGTTACTAGTTACTCCTTAAAATATGTATTCAGTAACGTAATCCCGGTACTATAATATTAAAGTAATGTAACTTGATTACTTTCAGTTACTTTTAGATTACTTTAACACCAAATATCCTATAACAACAAGAAAACAAGAAAATTACAATACAATTAAGTTTTTAGGAGGACAAGTACAGTTCTATGTGTAGTTTTAACAACTGTTATCACTATAAGCCAAGTCACTAGTAAACACGGTCACTCACTAAACCAAACACCTAAACACCTATGACTTCAACGAAATTATATTTTCAGTTAAAGTTTTAGTTTTACCAGGACAGTCATCTTGCCCGATCTCCGCAGCTGGACAGGATGTTCGTCCAGCTTGCGTGCTGGCCTACATCTAACGACAGCTTTGCTCGGAATTGTCTAAAGGGTCTTCATGGATCAGTTAACATGACTATGTTGCCTAGATAATGTTTAAATATTGTAATATCGTTCTACAAATGCACAAAGTGTACTTGTGACCGTACTTGTGCTTCTGAATTCCCCAGAAAAGAACACTTTACCTGGATATACTAAAAAATAGCCCAAAACACTCACAAACAGTTGCTTTATAAATAATATATTTATTAATATAAGCAATCTTAAGGCTGACACTTACACCTTAGTTAAGAAAAAATAAAAAATAAAAATAAAAAGAGAGTTAACCTATTCTTCAATGTTCAGTAAGCCCATTCTTCAAAATAATGTGTCTAATGGCTAATGAAAAAAAATGTACAAATAATGCCTCAAGTCAACAGTCCCTTTTTCCTTCTTTTTCCTTTTCTTCAGTCTTCCTTGCCTTCCTCCTCTCCCTGGTCATTCTGCCTCCCACTTGTCACGCCCCGGGCGAAAACAGGGGAACTTTTTTGCGCTTGTTTGTAAATGAATGAATACACGTTCCGGGGTTCGACTCGAACTCCGCCTCTCAGAGCGCGTTTCCAAGGGAATCAAAAACCCGGTCATTTGAAGGATTTTATAAACTCCGGCCGGACAGCCTCTGAAAAGAGGACATGTCCGGGCAAAAGAGGACGTATGGTCACCCTAACGTTAGCTAGCTTGCTAATAGTTTGCTAGTCGATAGCTAACTCGAAACTGGCTCCTACCAATGAATCAAGACAAAGAAATGACTCATATTCACACATAACATGACTGAAGCAGGACATTTAGGGCCTGTCAGTATCAAAGCGTTAATATTAGCGATCTTACCTGTAAATGTTTCTTGAGATTGGAAGTAGAATCCTTGGACATTGACAGGTGTTTAACTGCTGGAAGGCACAATTTGCACTGTACTGTGATGTTGTTCCCTTTGTCTTCTTTAAAAATAAAATTCTCCCTAAATTTCCACCCGTTTTAAATGCGTTTTTTGAAACCATGCCCGCTGCAAGTTTAGTCCGTAGTGCGCGACCTGCGTGAAGTTCAGTGCGAGCCGCTGCAAGTTTGTTTCACAGAGCGCGCGCGGCGCACGAGTCTGTACGTTGTGTTTTCCCTACATATGACCTCCGGCTTTAAATGAAAAAATGAAATAACATAAAATACTTTCAAATTGTAATCCTGCTAAGTAATCCCCATTTTCACTAAATTTACCTGTAATCTGATTACGTCTTTTTCTTTGTAACTGTAGGGGAATACAGTTACCTTTTTTTTGTATCCTTTTACTTAACGCCGTTCCATGTAATCCGTTACTCCCCAAGCCTGCATATAACAGATGTAGCGACACCTTTGTTTGGTACATGCTCCGGCTCTCCCTCACTCGCATGCTAGCTTGTTTGGGTACGCCCCGCTAATTTACCCGTGTAGAACGTGGCGGCACATTAGTTCCACTCGCATTTAAAAAATAACTAAAAATTGATTTTCATAAAAACGCATCGTCCTGAACTGTAAATTCGAATAAATCGATTTAATCGATAAATCGCGCAGGTCTATTTTAAGCACACTATTTTTTCACCAACTGGACATTCGGACATAACTAAAAATGCCATCACTCCTAAATAGTGCCCTAAGTGGGAATACTGTGGATATTTGGACACAGCCTATGATTATTATTTATTTATATTTTGAGTGGGCAGAAATAGGGGGTAGGTGAAAACATTTTCGGAGCACTTAAAGGGATATGCCACCCCCAGGTCAAACTTGAGGTTGGAGGCCATGGACTTTTATTTACAAAAAAAAAAAAAAGAATTGCCATTTGAATTCCTGATGACATTGACCAACTTTATCTTAAAATCTAATTACTTCATGTTTGATAAGAAATATTTTCTACAATGTCAAGGCACCAGCATGGGATCACCGTTTGCACCTAATTATGCTAACCTATACATGGGACGGTGGGAGGAAAGACACATTTTTAACAACAACCCCTTTGCCAGTAATGTTTTGTTTTATCGGAGATTCATTGATGATATCCTAATGGGTTTTGTAGGCAATGAAAGTGAACTCATGGCTTTTAACCCTCCGGTCGTGTTCGCCTCCAGCCCCCTACTTTAGTGTTCCCGGTCAAAATTGACCGGTCTGTTTTAACTGCTCTTAAATTAGCACAAAACATTTTTTTCACCACCAATTTTTTTATTAAACATTCTTTTGTTGAGAACAATGTTTCAAAGTAGTGTCTAACAACAATTTATAGAAGTAAACATTAAGTAACATAAGTGAAAATACAATTAGGCACTGAAAATGAACTACAAAATGAACATATAATACAAAAAATAAATGGAAAACCAAACACCAAACTCAACAGGGTGTGTGTGTGTGTGTGTGTGTGTGTGTGTGTGTGTGTGTGTGTGTGTGTGTGTGTTCATGCACATGAGTGGCATGTGACACTCAGGTCAGAGTGGGCCTTGCAAACATAAGCATGACATGAGCAGCATGTCAGGCTCGTTTTGATGTCTCTAGGGGCACAGAGGCCACAACGCTTCCTTTTCTGCCCATGTCCTTATTGGGGGAGAGCAGCCAGGGCAGCGGCTGGAGCTTGCATGCTCCTAACCAGACTGGTGGAGGCTGGTGTGCGGGGAATGTGCTGGCGTCGCTGTATAAGAGGAGTCACCAAAGCTTTCCCCAGCTCTGCGAGGAAAAGTCTTCTCTTGAAACTTTTCCCCTGATTCCTGGTTGGGTCGATTGTTGTCCACACCACATACGCGTCGAAAGCTGACACATCCAGGATGTTGTGGAACAGTGCCACAGGCCAAAGGTCATAGGCTTACAGGTGTACGTACCAGTAAGCTTCAGTAAAGGAACAATAAATAATAAGAGATTAGGAACAAATTTCAATCTGTCGTACACAAAATGGTATGATTCACCTAGATAAAAGTAAAATAAAATGCATGATGAGACTTTACATTACCTTATCAAGGCAGTCAACGCCTCCCTTGTTCTTGTTGTAGTCCTGGATCATCAGGGGCTTCCTGTCCTCTGTGGTGCTGACAGCGGCGTCTTTGTGGACTGTGCTCATCAGGATGACATTTCTGTTCTTCTTGGGAACGTATGACACAAGAGTGTGAGTGTCAGTGAATGCAAATTGTGATGAAAGTGCCTGTCTTCCTCTGGTCGATACCAGCGCAGGGGGAAGTTCGGGCTTGTTCTTCTTCACTGTCCCTACCATGGTGAGCTTTCTTTTCAGTAGCTCCTGACCAAGAGCATGTGAAGTGAAGAAGTTGTCACATGTGATATTATGCCCTTGGAGACCGGTTGTCATGTCCAGCACAACACGCATGCCCTGGTTTTTTTCGGCCCTTCCAGTACTGGGTTTCCACATGTACACCCGCATATTCCAGGCATAGCTGCTGGTGTGTGTGTGTGTGTGTGTGTGTGTGTGTGTGTGTGTGTGTGTGTGTGTGAGTGTGTGAGTGTGTGTGTGAGAGAGTTGGGGCAGTGTGTATGGGGATGTTTTCTGTATGTTGAATGAATTTACTCTGGATACCCATTCATTTCCTATGGCGGTCACTTTTGACCGGGAACACCACAGGTGTAACAAGGTTGATTAAAACACTCAAAATTGAATGGAATAGGTGATCATCACTTTTATATGTTCAAGTACACAGTGTGGAGGATATCATAAGGTCTTGAGGTAATCAGATGAAAAACATAATATTTATGAGTATTGCGTGAAAAGTCCCTCAGTCGTCCAGGTAGAATCCATGATAGCAGGAGAAGTTCAATTTGTCAACTGGACCAAGTTTGTTTGGTTGAAAACATTTCGCCGCTCATCCGAGAGGCTTCGTCAGCTCTAATAAGAATACTGGTAAGACACTTGCTTATATCTTGCTGTAGGGAGGAGCTACCTAGCTAACTACTTTCCGAAAGTAGTTAGCTAGGTAGCTCCTCCCTACAGCAAGATATAAGCAAGTGTCTTACCAGTATTCTTATTAGAGCTGACGAAGCCTCTCGGATGAGCGGCGAAACGTTTTCAACCAAACAAACTTGGTCCAGTTGACAAATTGAACTTCTCCTGTTATCATTTATGAGTATTATAAGTTGTAAAACGGTCAGATTTGACCCGAACACGACAGGAGGGTTAAGGACTATATTAATGACACGTACCCCAACCTACATTTTACAATGGAACACAGTTAACAGAGCATCCATTTTCTGGACCTGTTAATAACAGTAAATAGTCAGAGACAATTGGATACCTCAATTTTTCGAAAAGAAACAGACAGAAACACAATACTGCACGCCAGTAGCTTCCACCATAACCATCTTATTGACAATATTCCCTATGGACAATTCATTAGACTCAAAAGAATATGTAGTAGGGAAGAGGACTTTGTGTTAAAGGCTCAGGAAATGTCTGAACGGTTCAAACATAGGGGGTACAGTCAGTCTCGGATTGGAGAAAGTCAACCAAAAGGAGAGAAGAAAACTTTTACATCCTCAACCTGCTCATTGTCACAATACCAATAGAGTCACCTTTGTGTCACAGTATTTGATGGCATCAAAACAAGTTCAAAAGATCATTAATAAGCACTGGGGTATACTAGAGTGTGATCCAACATTAAATCACTTATCCTCCCACAAACCACATTTTTGTTTCAAAAGAGGAAAAAACATTAGAGCTATAGTAGTGAGCTCCATGTACCAGCAACCTACCCAACACAGTTGGCTCTCCCAACAAATCCGGGGCAATTATAGATGTGGCAGATGTGCACATTGTGCTAACACGACAAACACAAAAACTTTCAAACATCCACATTCTGGAAAGACATATAATATTAAGGATTTCATCAATTGCTCTACGACCCATGTCATTTATGTGCTTATATGCCCTTGTGGCCTGATGTATGTGTGTATCTCGTAGAGGAGGTTGTGGTTTACGATCGCCAACGGCCGTTTATTGGGCGTTACGAATGTCTATCATTTGGCGTATACGTAGCCCATAGCCAATCATGTCAGTTGTCACTTCAAACTACAAGCTTCCGTTTGTCACGTAGTACGCATCACCATCTTGCCACCCCTCCCCGCTCTCTGATTGGCTCCCAGAATCAGGAGCGCTCGCTTGCCATAGTCGCCAGGCTGTCTTTTAGATCGGAACGAACAAAAGACAGCCTGGGATTTCCCAGGTTACTGTTTTCCCACTGTATATATGTAAGATATATTGCATCCAAAAATTATGACTTTAAGTGACTGAACATGTGACCAGATGGTATTTAGTCACACCTGGCACTAATCGGGCGAACCTGATGACGCTGTAGAAGCGAAACGCGTTGTTCGCTCTAAGCCCAATAAAGGAATAAGAGTAAAGTCAAGCGAGTGTGCGGTAAATTTCTTCTTTTCTGGAATGCTCATAGAAGTGTTTTTGCATAATATGTCCCCTTTAAGCTGCCTGTAATTCTGTGTGTACAAAGTGCGCAGGCATCCATCACAGATAAACATTTAGCTGGGTCTGACAGGAGCAGAGGCTGTGCTGTAAATATAGCAGAGAGCGGACAGCGCGATGGATGGAGCGCTGTGTCCGAGAGGAGAGGGACCTGTCTCCCAATGTAAACAAGCCCATTCCACTAACATGAGACCATAGTTTAGAACACAGACACACAAAGCTATAGTGGATCACCCAGATCAGAGCTAAATAATTGGGGGAAAATAACTGTTCACTTAAATTGTTCATTTTTCTAACTGTGATTGCGATTAGATTTGCAATTTTTGTTTTAATTAATGAATTCCATTCAAAGTTCACATTTTAAACGTGCCCAGAAGAAATGACAAAAAGGCTGAAATATGAACTGACAAACAAATGCTAGAAACACATTTCAGAGCATGTTTGTTCACATCTAAACTACAAGGTCAGTAGTTTCTTTAAACAGAATAATTTTAGCAGGAAGCAGGAAATTATGGTACTTCAAAAATTGCAGCGTTTGTGATTTACTGATTGCGTCCATTCAAACTGCGATAAATCTTGCAGCCTTTAACCCAATGCTGTGTGGTCTACAGCTATGTGATGGATAAACATGAAAGAAATATGAATTTAACACAAGTTTCCCTCAGTCCTCACTATTTACTGTATAGGTTAAAATTACAGTTTTGTTTAGTTTATGGTTAAGATTTCCAGGCCAAAGCTGATGTAGGCTGATGTGTAAATAAAGCATTATCCTAAGTCGACTGAAATGACTAGGGCTGCAGAGATTAAACTGAATAATCTTGACTTGTCACCTATTAATGCCCACTACTCCTGACGGGTTGACCCAGCGGCATTGAAGGATGCTTCAGGACAATAAAGTATATCTTAACTTCTCTTAAAGGTCCCATGGCATGAAATTTTCACTTTCTGAGGTTTTTGAACGTTAATGTGAGCTCCCCTACCCTGTTTAGCCCCCCCCCCCCCATGGCTAAAAGTTGCGAAATGTCTAAACTGAGCATTTGCGATCCTTTTCTGCATTTGAAAAAAACACAGCTCAAACGGGCGATTCTGGACAAGGCACCTTTGTTACGTAACATCGAAAAAAGAAATGCAAATTCAATTCCACCACCGTCTGGATCTCCACCCCCTGTCTCTGAAAATCACGCCCAGAGAGTTTGGACTGCGGAGGAGCTACGCAATGCGAAATGCGTTTTTTTTATTTGCCTGGAGGCACGTGCGAGTGTTTCTAGGCTCGGAAGTCCTTTACCCGACTTTACCCTCTGGACCTCTGAAATAGCAGTGGTTTAATTTTATTTTCTGTGAAAATGTGTTTTTTTTCACTGAAATGCCTCTCCTTTCTGTCTTCGTGCTTCAAACGCGGAAATGGGAGACAGCGCAGAGCAGCGCTCCAGCGGCTCTAAGCCAATCTGTGTCCTTCTCATTTGCATTCAAGCAAGAAGGCCCAGAATGAGTTGTTCAGAGAGTGAATTTTTGACCATGTCTGTGTAAATGGCTCTTTCTCATGCGCTGAGTGTTGATTTTGGAGCAGGATTCATTTACAGTATTAGGGAACCATTAAGGCACCATATAAAAGCATCATGTCATGGGACCTTTAAAGTTATATTTTGATTGATGCATGTTTGAGCAATCCTATTTTCTCTTTTGAGGCTTGAGTGCTCAGAAAATGTCTGTTTTGTCCTACCCCTTATCTCTGCCCACTTCTTATTTATTAAAAAAATAATCTTAATCTGCATCATACAAGATTAAACAATAAAAATCGGGATCGGGACACTTTTTTACTTTGTCGACAGGCTAAAAGTGTAAGTCACATAAGTTTAATGCCATACTGTTAAACATTTCAGATTAAGCAACAACATCTCCATGGAGACAAGAATGTGACAGGCTCTCTGTCAGAAAAGTTACAAAGAGTACATTATTAACAGATTAATATTCTGAATTAAAATTGTAACTCACATTTTACTTTCCTTGTGTAAAACGACAGTGCCTTCATCCAGTTTTAAAACAATATGAATCAACCCTGCAAATAACTTTCCAAACCCACAGCAACATCAGAAACAAATGCCTTTTAGCAAAAACTTCAGACAAAACACTTTCAGCTCTTCGACAAAACCACAAGAGAAAGTTCACGACCCCCGAACGCTCCAAACCATATCGTAGAGTCCGTGCATTAGTCCTCTGCACGATTACAGCATTTTTAAATTACAGCCATCGCCTCTCACTCTACTCTTAAAAGTTCCTTATCCCAAATTGCTTTAAGAGTAGCTTTCATTATCTCCCTTCTGTCTTTTCCTTAATTTAATACCGCCATTAAAAGTGCAAATGTCCCTTGTAAATTTCCGTCGTAAAGGTCCTATCTCGATCTGATAATCTCGGATACAGTATGGGGAACACTTGGTTTCTCTTCGCTATCATGGATTTAATGCTTTCAGACAAAAGCAGTTTAAACAAAATGGTAGTTTAAGTCAAGTCGCAGTCAAGATTTGCAAGAGAAGAGGCAATACTAGTCCTTGTTCAAGTTGATTATACAATGCCGTGTGATAAGGCTTCATTGAAATTTACAATGTGCAATCGCTACCATATGGACGCGCCAAATGGAAATCGCAGGCTGGCTCAGGCAATCAGCTTTTTAATTAACAGAATTAACAGTGCGATGTTAAGCCGTAATGACAGCAATAAAAACAGTTGATGTGACAATCAAAGAGCAGCAAAAACATTCATAACCATTATTTTCATTAGAGGCAGAGGGAGACAATGGCGGTGGAGAGAGGGGGTAGGAGGGGAGTGGAGGGACCCCCTGTAATCACACTTGAATTAGAATGTGGAAACAATAAGGCGAACTCCCACTCAGGACACAAAGTTTATGTAGCAACTGTGTGAATGTAGTTTTGGGCTGTTGTTCGTGAAGTTTGGAGATTTTAGGATGAAGAAACGTCCATAGTCCTGCTCATGTGTGGGCGATGGCATGGGTGATAACAGTGATTTTGTTTCATTCTGATACCAGGTAATAATACAGCAAGAAACACAATATTGATCCAATACCAGTAGCTTAAGTATAAAGAACTTTACCATGGCATTGTTAAAAAAAAAAAAAAAGGATTTCAAACACTAACTAAAAAAAGAAAGTGTTTAAAGGCAAATTAACGTTTTTTTTACAATCTGAGTAACCTTCTTTCGGCAATAAAACAAGTAGTTTTACTCACCCATAGCATTTTTCTGTCAATTGGAGCAGTATCGCAGAACTTATGTTGAGCCGTTCTGTTCTAGTAATGATCCCGTATCCGTTAACATGGTGCTGTATCATTTGCTCGGGGCATTACTTTGCGGTGTCCAAATAACACAAACTTTAGCACTTTTCAAATCATAGAAGCCCGATGTCTTAATGTAAGAAATCGTTTGAAGCAAAAGTGGCCTGTAATCCGAGATTTAGTCATAGTTTCGAGTAGATGAGGACGCCAGTGCGCATGCGCGGATTGTGCTATCAGCTCCCGGGACCCAAACATGAAACGCAAAGCTGAAAACTATGGATAAATCTCAGATTACAGGTCACTTTTGCTTCAAACGATTTCTTACATTAAGACATCGGGCTTCTATGATTTGAAAAGTGCTAAAGTTTGTGTTATTTGGACACCGCAAAGTAATGCCCCGAATACAAATGCTAATGGGTACGCTACAACATAACTTTCAAACAGCTCCAAATGACGAACGAACGTGATATGGGTGAGTCAAACGACTTGTTTTATTACCAAAAGAAGGCTCAGATTGTAAAATAACGTTACTTTGCCTTTAAGTATCAATATTTTTGCTAGAGAATTTATGCTTTTTGATACCTCAGTCATTATCAATATGGGTACTGGGTAATGAGCATTCAAAATGAGTTTCCTGCACAGGGTTGGTGGGTGATAGAGGGAGGTGCTTGGTCACAAGGGAGGAGTTCGGAGTAGAACACAGCTGCTCCTCCACATCGAGAAGAGCAGCTGAGATGGCTCGGGCATTTTTTACAGATGCCTCGTGGACATCTCCCTGGAGAGGTGTTCATGTTCCATCGGGACGAGGCGTCAGAAAAGACCCAGGATACACTGGAGGGACTATGTCTTTGGACTAGCCTGGGAACGCCTCAGGATCCCCCCGGGTGAGCTGGAGGAAATGTTTGTGGAGGGGTCTGGGAGTCCTTGCTCAGACTGCATTCTACTCAGCACAGACCTGATCTGTGTCTTGGCTGCTTTTGCTTGTCTCTATGGAGATAGGTTAAATGCCACTGTGGAACATTCCAAACGAAGCAATAACATCTTCGTGGTGACAAGCATATGGCTCATTCTCCAACAGAAAAAATGATGTGCATCTTTACCTATTACAGGCAAAAGTTTACTTTTTCCCATTCAAAAGATATCATATTTTGTTTTCAGCTGTTAATTGCTATGGCAACAGTCCTAATAATTCATCGTTCTGAAACACATGGATAGTCACAATTCTGTTGTTTCTATCCATTTCTTTCAATAGCTGCATTTTATTATTGATATTATTTTTTTTTAAGAAAGAGAAAAACTGCCATTTCCCAGCCTCAGTTCATAAAACATCCTTCTAGAAAAATGACAAAATGAAGCAATCACCTCTGTGCACGCCATAATATTTACTCATCCAACTTTCCTTTGAGACGTGATCACCGCCTTAAAGGCAAATTAACGTTTTTTTACAATCTGAGCCTTCTTTCGGCAATAAAACAAGTAGTTTTACTCACCCATAGCATTTTTCTGTCAATTGGAGCAGTATCGCAGAACTTATGTTGAGCCGTTCTGTTCTACTAATGATCCCGTATCCTTAACATGGTGCTGTATCATTTGCTCGGGGCATTACTTTGCGGTCTCCAAATAACACAAATTTTAGCACTTTTCAAATCATAGAAGCCCGATGTCTTAATGAAAAATTTCGTTTGAAGCAAAAGTGGCCTGTAATCCGAGATTTTGCCATAGTTTCGAGTAGATGAGGACGCCAGTGCGCATGCGTGGACTGCTCCGGGGACCCAAACATGAAACGCAAAGCTGAAAACTATGGATAAACCTCGGATTACAGGCCACTTTTGCTTCAAACGAAATTTTTCATTAAGACATCGGGCTTCTATGATTTGAAAAGTGCTAAAGTTTGTGTTATTTGGAGACCGCAAAGTAATGCCCCGAATACAAATGCTAACAAATGCTAACAGAAACGCCACAACATAACTTTCTTCAAACAGCTCCAAATGACACGAACGTGATATGGGTGAGTCAAACGACTTGTTTTATTACCGAAAGAAGGCTCAGATTGTAAAATAACGTTACTTTTCCTTTAAGAGACTGACATAAAACAGATCTGAACGCACTCTCAAAAATACGGGCGCTATAGCAGCCCCCGGCCCTCACCTCTGGCTACTGCACACAAAAAAAACCTCAAATTATCGCAAATAATGAAAATCCATCAATACAATTCAGCAGAGAGCCATTGCGTTGTGTTTCGGCAGTGCTTTTCAGACCATTATTTTCTGTAAATGTTAACATGGCTGAACCCGCCTATTGATTCTATTATTTTTGACCTTGCATTAGCGTCAGCCTAATCTTGCATGCTATAAAATTTCATTCGGTGGTGAAAAATCCTGGCTGGGCCCTGGGGGTGAGACAAACACAGGTTGCGACGCCCCCTGGGATTCATAAATGCACATGCGGGTAAACAAACGGTGCATTTAATGTTTCTTAGATGAGTGAGCAGCGCAGGCCTTTCGTTTCCACAGCCTGAACCTAGAGACGGGAGCATTTTTCTGTCGTTTTTATTTATTTATTTATTTTTTTCGAGAGGTGGTTCAAAGTAAGACTTAGCTCCCCAACGCCTGTGCAAAGATGAATTGTGCATCCTCCAAAACTGGATTGCGTTTTTTATGTGCCCAGACTGAGGACCATCCACTGCAAAAAAAAAAATCGTATAAAAATATAGGTTTATAATGGTATGGATTTGTGTTTTTTGAATGGTTTTGGTCCCACATAAAAAAAAGAGTCTGCAATTTTGCACATTTTTCAGGGGCACCATGTTTGTTTTGGTTCATTTGGCACAATGCTGCTCTGTGATTGGTCAGTCTTCTATTTTAAGCCAAACAAGATGGATTCTCATTAGTTTGTGAACTCAAAACTCAAAAGAATTCATCTCACTGACAGTGTTATTTGCCTACCTCTTTTTTGCTGATTGACTTTGTGTTCATTTTGCAAAGAAAACAAACAAACATATTTTTGACCATGTAATCTTGTTGTAGTTGTTTTGTTGATGTAACTGTTCTCTGTAGATTGTATTACATTAGAGATGCACCGATCTATCTTTTTTCCATTTCAATACTATAGCTTCAGAGGTAGATACCAACCGATACCAGTGCAGATACTGAAAACATTTATTTTCTTTAAACAATAATAATAAGATAACTCTTACCCTGTTATTTATCTCTCAAGAAACTGCAGAACAGCTTTGTGTAAATACAAATTCAAACACTGACACTTTGTGGGCTGACAACGACCAGTAAAGATAAGATAAGATAAGATAATCCTTTATTTGTCCCACAATGGGGGAAATTGCATTGTCACAACGCAAGTTTCAGAAACAGTAGGAAAATATGAGCATGCATCAAAATTAAGATAAATAATAATAATAATAAGTATGTACAATCAACTAAAAAAACAACACTGTAAGGTTAAAGGCACAGAAACGCTGCACAATAAATGTCTTTGATTCTGAGCAGTGAACAAACAGCAGTTAAAGTGACTCCAGTTCAGTAATATATAATATCACTACAATAAAGTGACTCAGATGATTGTGTACAGTGCAGTGATGGGCAGTGGTTGTTACACAAATAAGTAGCAGGTAAAGTGACTTTAAATAATATTGCACATTGTAATTATTACTATGGAGATGACACATGGTTGCTATGGAGATGAACATGACGAGCATTGATCATTGTACAGTCTGACAGCAGCAGGAAGGAAAGACCTGCGAAATCTCTCTTTAACACAGTCTTAATTGCATCAGCTTATACTGTACGTGCAAACAGGTTATCGCCTGGATCGATATTTGGAAGTCGATATCAGATCCAGCAAATGTTGCTGTTTTGGCGCTGATATCCATCGATATCAGATCGATGCATCCCTAATTACAATTTCAGTTACATTTTGAAATAACAAAAACAAAACAACTCAATAAAGCAGATAAACATATTCTCCCAAACACAACAGTTTTATCTCTATATACACACTGAAACAAGGCAAACTTGTATAATGACACTTTAGACTTAGTAAAAATTCACCAAAACAAGATTAACTCTGTGAATTGAAGTCATTGTATCGTCTGTACCCTGATATCCTGTTTTTTGTACAGTGTAGCTCCAGTAGCATGCTCAAAGATGAATAGTGCATCCTCCGAAAGTGTATTATTTTTTTGTGGTTCGTGCTCGGCCTGAGAAGAAGCTGCTCCCTCTCTCCTCTCTCTTCTATGTGTTGGAGGTATAGACAGAGCAATGGAGGTACAGAAACTGAGCAGTCATTCAGATTTTAATCAAGATGGAGTTTCAGTCATTTCTAGTTGTCACTGTCATCTTGGGTAGTTTTAAATGGATAGGTCTACAGTAAACGCATGAGTTCAGACTATACAGAGAAGGAAAAGTGGCCGCTTTTTGTGTTAGTTCAATTAGTTAGATCAATTAGTTCAAGTTCACAATATTAATACAGTATTGCAAACCATTTTATTTGTTTTAAAGGTCTTATATTACGCAACATTAACTCTTGTGAGCTTTAAGTCATGTTATAATGTTGTTACTGCATCAAAAACATACCTGGAGTTGTGTTTTGTTTTGTTCACACATCTGCAAAACTCGGTGTATGGAGTTTAAAAACACAGTGGAGCACTTCCTGTATTACACTGTCTAAATATGCAGGGTGTGTGTTGAACATGTGTGAATGAAACAAAACACAACTGCAGGTCTGTTTGTGATTGGGAAACAACATTAGAACACAGATCTGAAAATCGCGTAATATGGGTCCTTTAAAGTTTAATGCCATATTGTGGAACCTTTCAGAAAAAGCAATAACATCTCGGGCACGTGACGGACCCCATCCTGAAAAGCTACAAATAGTGAGCATTTAATAAGATTAAATTCTATTAAAAAATACTGATTGATCAATCAATTCAAGGACGAAAATGTGAACACTATTTTTGTCATATTGCCCAGTACTTAGAGAGAAAACAGAAGCACAGGTATAGACAGAGCAGTAATGGAGGTAGAGAGCAGATTGTGGCGTTTATCACTGGACTCTGAGTCTGACCGCTTGCTGACCTGAGTTTCAGCTGCACCTGCAGCTCTCCAATCTCACTGTGTTCAAAACAAACAGCAGGACAGAGAGCGAGAGAGAGGAGGAGTGTTACACAGAGAGGGGCTTATGATAACAAACAAAAAATGTAATCTGTGCAAGTTACAAATGAGCTCAATGAGTGACTTGACTTTTTGGTTGGTTTTGTTGAATTTTGTCTACATTATGTCACAGTTTATGTTCCAACTGTTTAAATATCTTTCTAAAAATATCAAAATATCTCTAAAGCAACCAAAAGTTGGTAGTATTCAGTTACATTTACTCAAGTAAGTTTTATTTTTTTATGAACTTTCCTTTTACTCCTGCTTGATATTTTGATTGACATAACAGTACTCTTACCTTATGTTTGTGAAATCCCTCAGTCGTTCAGGCAGGATCCATCACACAGGAGAAATTCAATTCTGTCAACTGGACAACATTTTTTTGATTGAATACGTTTCGCAGCTCATCCAACCGCTTCTTCAGTTCTGGTCAGATTGCTGCTGGACACTCTCTTATATCTAGGGATGTAAAAATATCAAAATCTCTTAGCATGATATTATCACGATATTCATTTCACGGTACGATATTTATTGTAATATTTTGCAGAGGCTAATAGAATTGAAGATACTTTTTGCTTTGGTGACTTTGGTGCGATTCATTATCATGTCATAATCCTAAGAATTTAAGTAAAAACATATTTCTTCATGTTGTCTGCCCTGAAATGAATCATGGTGTAAGTAGTTTAGCTCTGTTGTTACTATTAAACAATGGACTTAAGCAAAAGAACTTGTAATTTGATATATATTATGACAGTTTTCAATATTTAACAATATGATATCAAACTATTACGGTTATTGTTACATCCCCACTTATATCTGCCTTAAAATGTCACGGCTATCGCTATTGTTTTCTTGGAAACAGTAGTGATTGTTGGTTCAGGCTCAGAGGTGTGAAAGCATGAATGGTTCTGCTAATATGACTCAGTCCCACTTAGTGCAGTTCAATAGACCTATAGCTAACAAACAGAAGCTGTAAACAAGTACAGTACAGTACAGTACAGTAGGTGTGTTAGGCTACGTTCACACTGCAGGGCTTAATGCTCAATTCCGATTTTTTTGTGAAATCCGATTTTTTTGCGAGGCCGTTCACATTTCCAGTTAAATGCGAATTGTATGTGATCTCCAGTGTGAATGCTAAACTCCCCAAAAGTGTCCCGCATGCGCCTTGGAGGACACGATGACGTCACACGCAGCGAACACGCTCAATGTTTACGGAAGTAGCCTAAAGTTGCTTTCGTACCGGAGCCAAAACATGTACAGCTTATTTGTTTTAAGGAGGAGACGGAGAAGGACGAGGTTTTTGGCCACAGCGTTTTGCGGGGCAGTGGCAGCAACGTCTGCAGAAAGGAACATGTGGGTGCGGAGTCACAGGCAGGAGGGGTGGGATTGCTACATGCTTCGCCGCTTCACTGATACGAGTTTATATACTATTTTCGCATGACGAGAAGAACGTTTGTGCACATTTGTGAACGCCTACTTGTACCACTGTCATTGGAGGAAACACACTCAGGTCGGATGAATGCGACCTGGCCGTTCAGACTGCAGTCGCATGTCAAAAAATCGGATATGTATCGGATTTAGGACCACATATCCAAGTGGCCTGGATCGCATTTGAAAAAATCGGATCTGTGTCGTTCACACTGTCATTAGAAGATCAGATACAGGTCGCATAGAGGCAAAAAAATCGGATTTGGGTCGTTTCAGGCTGCAGTGTGAACGTAGCCATAGTTTCACAGTAGTTTCAGTGTAGTTGGCTCCTCAGACAGATAGATCTCCTTCTGGCAGACATAAGGCAGTGTCCACCAGTGTATGACCAGAACTGAGGAAGCAGCTTGGATGAGCTGTATTTAAAGGAGAATTAACGTTTTTTACAATCTGAGCCTTATTTCGGTAATAAAACAAGTTGTTTTACTCACCCATAGCACTTTGGTGTCATATGGAGCACTTCCAGAGATGTTTTAGATTAGCAATATCCGTAATGCGAGTTCTCGGGGCATATAATATATGCCCCGAGCGGTCTCCAAATAACACAAACTTTAGCACTTTTCAAATCATAGAAGCTCAATGTCTTAGTCTACACTTTTGTTTGAGTCAAAAGTGGCCTGTAATCCGAGATTTATCCATAATTTACAGCTTTGCGCTTCATGTTTAGGTCCCGAGAGCTGAGAGTGAAATAAACTGTGACTCCGCACAGGCCTCCTCATCTACTCGAAACTATGGCTAAATCTTGGATTACAGGCCACTTTTGACTCCAACGAAGGCGTAGACTAAGACATTGAGCTTCTATGATTTGAAAAGTGCTAAAGTTTGTGTTATTTGGAGACCGCAAACATATGCCCCGAGAACTCACATTACGGAGATGAGATCGCAAATCTAAAACATCTCTGGAAGTGCTCCATATGACACCAAAGTGCTATGGGTGAGTAAAACAACTTGTTTTTACCGAAATAAGGCTCAGATTGTAAAAAACATTCATTCTCCTTTAATCAAAAACTTTTCTCTAGTTGACAGAATTGAATTTCTCCTTTGATACTCTTACTTGAGTAAAAGTTGTGGTTCCTTTTCCGACTGTGAGTAAGTCTAAAATGACAAAAGCTTTATGTGGACAACATGAAATGATTCAAACATTTTGTTTCTTCGACTGTTCCTTCACATATGATTCAGTTTGTCTCATTTTTGTGTCTATTCTTTAAAAATACCAGATTTTGTGCATTATTATTTCATATTTTATCATTCAAATTACCTTAACTTCAAATTATAAATCAGATTTTACAATTTGACAGTTACTGTTACTTCAGTAAGAGTTTCTTTTTTTTTTTCATTTATTTATTTATTTATTTCATTCGTTAAAACAAAACAAAATAGCAGATGTAACACAATTGCATCTATACAATTATACCTTAAATATGAATGAAAAGGGAACAGAAACAATAATAATCATGATAATAATAATTATAATAATACAACAATATTTTTACTACACAGAACTACTAAATCTTTTCATTAATTCCACTTTCACATTTTTCTTGAAAACTTGAATAGACGTTGATGATTTAATTTCATGTTCAAGATTGTTCCATAGACTGACTCCTTGGACTGAGACACATCTTTCCTTTGGTTTAGTTCTGAATACTGGTTTAGAAAAAATATCAGTTCCTCTTAATTTATAACTAGTTTCTCTCTTTTTGAATCTATTTTGTAAGTTGATTGGTAATAATATTTGATGAGCTTTGTAAATAATTTTGAGCTAAAGTTATATTCTACCAATTCTTTAAATTTTAATGTTTTTAATTGTACAAATATAGGGTTTGTGTGGGCTCTGTATCCACTTCCATTTACCACACGGATAGCGCGTTTCTGTAAAAGGAAGACTGGTTCAATGAGGGTTTTACAGGCACTTCCCCACACTTCAATACAATAAGTCAGATATGGAAGAATCAGTGAGTTATATAAAAGAAACATGGCGTTTTTGCTAAGACAGTCCTTCACTTTGTGTAATACAGCTATTGTTTGTGATACTTTTGATTTAACTTGTTCTATGTGTGATTTCCATGTCAAATGTTCATCAATTATAACACCCAAAAACCTGACCTCACTTGTCCTTTCAATCTCCAGTCCTTGTACGACCAATCTTGCATCTATGTCTTTCCTTTTGCAACTAACTTCCCAAATACTTTTTTACTCTTACTTGAATAATTTCTTGGACCCCTACTCTGTACTTCTACTTAAGTAATAGTATTTTAAAGTACTTGCTAGAGTACTCTTGGC
Source organism: Paratrypauchen microcephalus (assembly GCA_036785185.1). Taxonomy (NCBI): domain Eukaryota; kingdom Metazoa; phylum Chordata; class Actinopteri; order Gobiiformes; family Gobiidae; genus Paratrypauchen; species Paratrypauchen microcephalus. Next base: position 1,455,226 of record JAVJIX010000205.1, read on the forward strand.
TACCTTTGAAAGCAACCTCTCGTACCAAAATGAAACTTCTGGTGATTTAAAACAATACAGCGCAACATTTTGGGTACGGTCTCCTTCGACCAGACAAACTCAAATGCATGAACTGGAAACCCATACCAAACACTTGATTTCCCCAGGACCAATGTTCCCCCTAATTTTTCATGTGTCTGAGCAAACACACTAACTCCCTGAGCGTTCCTTTGACTCCTGTGAGCAACATCCGACATGCACACTGTGGCCACACCAGTATCACACCTGAGATCATGGCAAGTTACATAGCTTATGAATCAAATTACTGCTGTTATTTCTGTTAGATTACTTTTAATATAACTGATTTTTTTGGTCCACTTCTCAAAAATCTGTTCATGAACTTTGTACATGTTGTATGTCAGTGTGAGGGTCAGTGAAACATTGAACATTACAATATTTTGAAAAATAACCTGTGTATATACCTGTGTATAAACCTGTAAAACCACATGAAGAGATATTTTTTCAGCTTGATAAATATAGCCTACATGTAGCTGCAGATTTTTTAGGGATGATTGTAGGACCTATAGGACACTATAAGATGGGTCTTTCTCAAAATAATGATCTCCAAAATAAGTATACATTTTTATCAGTTTATATCTTGCTTTTTAATCATTACCCAGTTTAAGTAATTTGTGAGAGTGACAGAGCTCTGTGGTTTAACGCTCTGGGGAGAGGATTCACACTTTACACAGAAAGTCCCGTCTTTTTGCTCACAAAAACCTTTGGCTTGGACAGAAACAAAGAAAACAGCCGAGGATTACATTATGGCTCTGCCTGTCTCCTCTTCTGTGCGGGTGGCGCTCCCGTCGGCTGGTGCGGACCTGCCGCTCTGACCCACGGCGATGCGCACGACAACTCTTACTGAAGGAAGCGGGGGAAATGCGATCGAAATGAATCTGTTTGTAGTTGGCTTGTCCCCAACGCATGTGCACATTCACATGTGCAAACTGAATCTATCAGACTGGATTCCGTGTGTCAAACCAGCGCTGAGTTCAGGTTAGATTTTATTTTATGCGCTGAAAAGGATTTGATGTGCGCACTGAACGTCTGGGCAGTGCGCAATTGCGCACGCGCGCACCTTAGAGGGAACAGTGCCCAGGACCTAAACGCAGCTTGGTGAAGATGAGGAGAATGAGAGGCTGAGGAGGCTGCTGATTGTGCTGCCGTGATGGTGACTGGCAGATAGTGACAAAAATGACAACACAATCAAAATACAATATTGAAGGACTAGCCAAGTTTGTATCAAAGGCACTGGAAGTACAGTTGTCAGTGTCAGGACAACAGCAACCCCCCATCAGCACCAGCACGGCGCCCCCTACGCTTCAGGTGGTCGTGTGTATTTTTGGTCCCATTGAGAAGGCAGGACGTACAGAAAGACACTCGTTTGTCCTTTTAAAGTCATTTGTAAGTTGTAAGTAATAGAGTTGTCAAAAGTAACAAAAAATCAGATACTATTCAATATCAAAACTAGTACTCATTTCAGCAGGTATTGATACTCAAATAGTCCCATTCACAGGACAAAAATGTACCTGAATAGCTTTAAAATGATCTTGAGCTGTATCAGAACAAGTATAAGAGCACATTTGCCATGTTTACATGAGAGCTTTAATTCCAATTAAAAAGTTAATTCTGAATAAAAGATAATTCCGCTTTAAATAGACCATGTAAACACTAATTCCACTTAATTCCACATTAAGTGGGTGATTTATTCCGATTTTAAAGCCAAATTTATTCATTCCTCGATCATGTAAATGTTTATTCCGCTTAAAAGTAATTCCGGTCAGCTCGCTGGGTCGCCCTTCGAAGAACTACAAATAATGAAAAGAGTGGATGGTAGAAAACAGAAAAACACTAACCAAACCGAGATAACAGAAAAGCCGGTTGCAGCTGATTGTGTGTTTCCTTCTTGTAGACATAAATACGTTCGTTACCCTGTCCAATCAGAACCCTTCCCGACCCCCAGACGTTTAGCGGAATTAAATAAATCTCAATTTTGAATTATTATTTCCATGAATAGTTTAATTCCAAACTATTTAATTCTGAATAATTGATTTGTAATTAAAAAACATCAATGTAAACGTGGTCATAGAGTAGTATACACCCATGGACCACTATGGAACCTACTTGGACCACTGGGGGATTACACAGATATAAGGCTACATGGGAATAGAAAAGAAAGTATTACCACTTAATCACATTCTCTTCCTTAAAGGGGAATTACAGTTGTTTACAATCTGAGCCTTATTTAAATAAAACAAGTTGTTTTACTCACCCATAGCACTTTGGTGTCATATGGAGCACTTCCGGAGATGTTTTAGATTAGCGATATCCAGTGGTGAAAGTAAAGCGGTGTGCACCGGAACGGCGCACCGGTATAAAATTCACAGCCGGTACGCAGCACCGCTAAGAGAATATGGTTAATGGTGGCCAAAACCCACATTTGAAAAAAAAGCAAGGTGCGGTTGTGAGTTCGAATCCCCCCCCGGCAAGAGAGGGTTTATGCTGAGTCAGCAGTGTAGTTATATTTTAAGGTGTAAAACGTTTTAAAAAAAAAACCCGGGTAAAACAAGTGTTTTTTTGTTTTTGTTTTTGTTTTTTTACGGTAAAGTGATGCACTGGACATTATAGCACCTGTAAGAAATGAAAACTACTTTCACCACTGGCTATATCGGTAATGCGAGTTCTCGGGGCATGTGTATATATATATATATGCCCCGAGCGGTCTCCAAATAACACAAACTTTAGCACTTTTCAAATCATAGAAGCTCAATGTCTTAGTCTACACTTTTGTTTGAGTCAAAAGTGGCCTGTAATCCGAGATTAAGCCATAATTTACAGCTTTGCGTTTCATGTTTGGGTCCCGAGAGCTGAGAGCGAAATAAACTGTGACTCCGCACATGCGCACTGGCCTCCTCATCTACTCGAAACTACAAGTTGCTGCTTTGAATCTCATTTTGGTCAGTTCATATTGCTAAGTCCTTGGGCAAGACACTTCACATACTTTGCTTGTGTAAGTGTGATTATGAGGTCAGTAGTAGTTGAAAAGGCCATTGGTGCAGATTTGCAGGCAGGCTTCACTTAGTCAGTGGTTATGGAAATAGCCTGAACTGTGTTATGTGAAGTGTGTGGTGTTGAAATGTTTTAGTATTAGTAGTAACTTCATTTTAACTTTTCATTGGTTTTAAAGTGATGAATGATGAATTCGAGCCGTTGCCATAGAATTAGTCCCCATGATGGCATTTATAATAAGAAACTGAAGCCTGGTTATTATAGGGTATTATAGGCTATTTTCATCAGATATATCTAAAAGAAAAAAATCTAAATGTAATTTAAAGGGATAGTGCGTTTAAAAAAAAAAAAGTTTATCTGTATGGGTTTCCTTCTAAAAGTTACGTGTGTTGACACCGGCTTACCTCTGACAGTCTCAGCTGATCCCGGTTCGGCTCGCTTTCTGGAGCCCACGTAAGTAGGTCCGGTAACTTCCCTGGAACATGAAAGAAAGCTTGTTTTTCTTCTCAAAACAAAACATTTGTTAGAAAGGTGATATATGTGCGTTCGAAACAGTTGTCCACGAAACATCCAACAGCGTATTTTGCATTTGCGTATTGTCTCTCTCCACTCGTATCACTACGCCCATGTTAACTCTATCAGCCTGTTCACCTTCAGGGGATGTCTACACCAAAGTTTACAAGTGAACAGGCTGATAGAGTTAACATGGGCGTAGTGATACGAGTGGAGCGAGACAATACGCAAATGCAAAATAAAAAGTTTCTGTTAGGTTGTTAACTTCTCATGGATTTAACATTATTACAGTCCATTACAGAGGACATGTTACAACATTATGAATAAAAATAAAATTAACAAAATGTAAATGCTAAGGTGTTCATTTACCTCCAAATAGAAAATTAAAATAATAATAATAATAATAATAATAATAATAATAATAATAATAATAATAATAATAATAATAATAATAATAATAATAATAATAATAATAATAATTTAGATACACTTTTTTTCTTCGGGTCCCAGGAGGATATAACATGACTTAAAGGGATATGCCACCCCCAGGTCAAATTTGGGCATCTCCCCACAGTCCAGAGACTAAAACAAGTGATGAAAAGCGTTTTCCTGCTCACCCAGCCATTGTCCGAGTCTGTTAGCACTGACCGCCGCGCGCAGCTGCTGCTCCTCCGCGTTAGACTGGAGGCAACGGCGCCAGAGAAAGATTTCGGCCAAAAGGAATTAATTTGCTCGATACTTTTCCCAATTACTTTCTGTGTAGTGCGCATTCATATCGAGTGCAAATAAATGTGCAAATCAACACGGAGAACTTGCCTTGGTCATTTTGGGTGGGAACTATTTTTCAGTGCGGAAAAAGACAGACGAAGCACGCACCACGCGGACAGGGGAATCCCTGTTTACGCACCAGGAAGGGAGTTCCCCCGTTACGCTGCGTGCTTTGTGCTTCGGCTTTCTTTTTCTGCACTGAAAAATAGTTCCCACCCAAAATGACCAAGGCAAGTTCTCCGTGTTGATTTGCACATTTATTTGCACTAGGGTTGGGCGGTAATACGGTAATACGGTATACTGCGGTATCTAAAAATAGCAACGGTATCAGATTCATTACCGTCATTAAAAAAAAATAAAAAATCTTGCCCTAATATAATATTAACTATAATTAATTTAATGCCTAAATAAAGAGTGTTTGTCCAGCACCTATGTATGTGTGGTTGTGTTTGTTAATTTAATACTATTACAGTTTAAAACTCATATTACTATCGGAGAGATGACGTTCGGTTATAAAGTCTCTGCTTCTGATAATAGTTGCGGTCCCTTTAAGAAAGGCGTGACGTTTGACACGTGGCTTTTGTGTTCTAGCACAGCGCGTGTTATTCTCGCGTGTTAAAACAGCTCTCCGTTTTTGAGTCTGAAATGTGAGAAGTTTTCGGGTTTCTTATTACAAACGCAACTTCCACACGAGGCTGTTATTTTGGCAGATGAAGACCCCCTTCTTTGGTGGAAATCCAATGGAGTCAGGCGCTTTCCTCTGATAAAATACCTGTGCGTTTGTGCCACAAGCTCTCCATCGGAGCGGGTCTTCAGCACCGCGAGCAAACGTGCCCTACTCAAGCCGGAAAAAGTGAACATGCTGGTTTTGCATTCAATAGCTTAATATTTTTATTTTCAATAAGGACTAGCTTTTTCTGACGGACGAAAACGGTTCGGGATGTTGTATAGTTGTACGCTTAATTTATTTGATTCATGTTAATAGATTTTAAAAATATACAAACGAGCAGTATTTTCCACTGCGTTCTCAGGACAGGGTTATATATGCACATTTCCGGTTATGTCTTGTTATTTATTGTTCAGATTTTCTTATTTGATAAGATCAAGTATTTTATTTGATTTCTGTTGGTTTGTTAGCTTTAGCCCACAGACAATGTCATTTCGTTCCATCGGTTGGCTGCTGTATTTGCACTTTAAACATTTGTTAATAAAAGTTACTAATTTTGTACATGTTTTGTTATGTTTTCAGTATCATTAGGCCTATGTAATGCTTGCTATTCTGTTTCTGAACGGTATATGTGCAAGCTGCCATTTGGCGAGGCCACTCCACTGTAGTGCTACGAAGTGTTTTTTTTTTTTTTTTTAGCCTTAGCAACGGTAATACCGTATACCCCGGGAAAATGTGGACACGGTTTAACGGTATCAAAATTTGGATACCGCCCAACTCTAATTTGCACTCGATATGAATGCGCACTACACAGAAAGTAATTGGGAAAAGCATCGAGCAAATTAATTCCTTTTGGCCGAAATCTTTCTCTGGCGCCGTTGCCTCCAGTCTAACGCGGAGGAGCAGCAGCTGCGCGCGGCGGTCAGTGCTAACAGACTCGGACAATGGCTGGGTGAGCAGGAAAACGCTTTTCATCACTTGTTTTAGTCTCTGGACTGTGGGGAGATGCCCAAATTTGACCTGGGGGTGGCATATCCCTTTAAAGCTCACAAGAGTCAATTTGATTTAATATAGGACCTTTAAGTCTCCTGTATATCTCCTATCACATTTTGTTTTAAGATATTCAACATTTTACCTGCTCTGTCTCAGTTAACAATGCAGGACTATAGGATGCTGTGATGTCATCTATACCTAAACAACTGTAAACAAAAGTGATTGTAGTCTTGTCACAGTTAATTATAATTTGATTAAGACAGGGGCCAAACAAGCACTCCAAAGTTAACAATTTTAAAATAGATCAGAACAAGTAAACAGATTGAAATTAATTGTAAAAACAGAAACAAATTAGGAGCTTTTAGATGTTGTCAGCGAGCTTCAGAGGCTGTCATTGGCGTTTGTAGTGACTGTCGACAGGTGCAGTGTGACAGGTGCAGTGTGATGGGTGCAGAGTTTCTGATTGAGATTTGGGGCAAGATCATGGAGCCTTCTCATCAGATCCTCCACTGAGGCGATCACACGTCCAAATGAAGACTTTGATCCGGAATTAGACGACAATCAAAGTTTCACATCTTCACCTTGTTCAATGTTTTGTGTGTTTTTTATTCTGTTGTTTTCTTTACTTTTTACTGACAATGCCCACATACGGAGTAAAGTTAATTAGCAAGTAACTTTTCCATCTGTAACTTTTGACACCAAGTGAGGAACTAGTTAGATTTAAATACCTACTTCCCCCTTTCACCTTTGAAAATAAGTTAATGCCATTTTAAAGGTGTGTTTTGTTTGTTTGGAGTAACCCTTTATTATTAGTCTGTCTACATTTCCAAAGCTCAAATTGCTCTGTTCCACCTTGTCATGTCATGTAGTAGTTTTCAAGTTAAGAGCTACCTTTTACTTTTTGTCCTGTAGAGATTGGCAATTCCATGGCTGAAATCATCCAAATGTTTCTAGTGAAGGTGTGTGGAGTTTATAAACATACTTCTTGTATTATGACATGACATCACAAGGTGGAACACAGTGTTTGCTGTTTGAAAGAAGAACTCACCCTAAAAATGCAAGGTATATGTGTTAAAGGAAAAGTAACGTTTTTGTTTTTTTTGTTTTTTACAATTTGAGCCTTATTTCGGTAATAAAACAAGTTGTTTTACTCACCCATAGCACTTTGGTGTCATATAGAGCACTTCCAGAGATGTTTTAGATTTGCGTTAGCCTAGCACGACTTCTAGCAATAGCTCGGGGCATATAATATATTCCCCGAGCATGTAATATGCCCCGTGCGGTCTCCAAATAACACAAACTTTAGCACTTTTCAAATCATAGAAGCTCGATGTCTTAGTCTACGATTTCGTTTGAATCAAAAGTGGCCTGTAATCCGAGATTTATCCATAGTTAAAGCTTTGCGTTTCATGTTTGGGTCCCGGGAGCTGAGAGCACAGTCCGCACATGCGCACTGGCGTCCTCATCTACTCGAAACTATGGCTAAATCTCGGATTACAGGCCACTTTTGACCACACGAAATCGTAGGCTAAGACATCGAGCTTCTATGATTTGAAAAGTGCTAAAGTTTGTGTTATTTGGAGACCGCAAACAAGTGCCCCGAGAACTCACATTATGGAGATCGCAAATCTAAAACATCTCCGGAAGTGCTCCATATGACACCAAAGTGCTATGGGTGAGTAAAACAACTTGTTTTATTACCGAAATAAGGCTCAGATTGTAAAAAAACATTACTTTTCCTTTAAACATGTGTGAATGAGACAAACCACAACTCCAGGGATGTTTTTGATGAGGAAACATTATAACATATAGATCAGAAAATGGCATTATATGAGTCTTTAATATAGATAATAGTACTTTTACTGTGTTATTGTATGTATTTATAGTCTGATCTCAGAAGCTAAGCAAGGGTAGACCTGGTTCGTACTTGGATGCGACTCCCCTGGGAAGATAAGGTGTCACAGTGGAGCAGCAGTGGTTCTAGTGCAAACTGTTTTTGTTTCTTGGACAAAAACATTTCCTAGTATGAAAGTGATGAGTGAGCGTGGTCAAAGTGGCCGATGGCACAGATTGGTAGCCGCACTTCTGTTAGTCTGTCGCAGGGCAGCTGTGACTACAGTAGTAACATAGCACCAAGGACTGAATACATTATGTTATGTAAAACGCTTTGGGTGTCATGAAAGGTGCTTTTTAAAGGAACACTGTGTACCTTTGGCACGGTGGCTGAGTGGCTAGCACTCATGCTTCACATCAAGAAGGTTCCGGGTTCGATCCCCGGGTCGCCCAGGCCTTTCTGTGTGCTGTGTGTTTGCATGTTCTCCCTGTGTCTGGATGGGTTTCCTCCAACCCAAAACATGCTCCAGGTAAAATCCTCCAGCTTAGGTCCTGACCAAGCCTAAGCAACAAGATCATGGAGATGGGTCCCCGGGCGCCTGAAAGACGAGCTGCCCACTGCTCCTGAAGGATGGGTCAAATGCAGAGAAATAATTTTCCTACGGGGATGAATAAAGTCTGTCTTCTTCTTCTTTTCTGGGGGACATGTTATTGCTTTGTCTGGAATATTTTACAGGGTGGTATTAAACCTTTCTATCTTCATGGAGACCAAAGCAGACCAAGTTTCGGGTCAGATCTGTGGAGAGGCAAACCCGCTCACAGTCAGAACACTTGTTTCTCTAGGTATAGGTATAAACCACCTGTAATTTAATAAATGTAAAGTAGAGCTGTTTAATGTCATACTGTGGAACATTCTAGGCAGACCAATGACATATCTACAGAAACAAACAGGTAACGGCCCTATAACTACAACGTTACATAGTGCACCGTTAAATCCAATAAAAATATAATTATTATTAGTACCTCCTATGGTTTTGCCTTGAGCAATGCAAAAATACGCAAATGTCCCCTATTTATGTGTGAACACTGTATACATACAATTCGGTACAACTCTTAAGTTAACTGCCAAAAGAGAGAAGAGGAGAGATGAGATGAGAAGAATGTGAAAAGGACAACAGAAAAAAGACTGAGATGTTTAAGTAGAGTAAGTGCAGTAAGAAAAGAGGAGAAGAAAATGAACGGAGGGAGCGAAAGCGAGAGAAGTCAAAGAAAGACGGAAAGGAGAGGCAGATAGAGAGAGGAGAAAGGAGGAAGAGTTGGATCCAGTGCTTTTTCCGACTGTGTATCCGTGCGTTGTGAGTGTCACTTTGGTTAATAATCTCCCAGCAATCCTTCAACATGGCTGCTCGTTGCGGACGCTCTAAAGCATGAAAACAGCTGGGTGTGAGCTCGCGTCTGTCTGCGTCTCCTCTGCTGTCCGCCATGAGGAGATCAGAGCAGCCAGGCGTGAGTGGACATCTCAATCTGCATCTGCTCAGCCAACCACAGCCTCTTCCCACTGATAATGCAGAGACATACACTCACAATATAGTGTGTGTGTGTGTATGTGTGTGTGTGCGCTAACAGCTAACGTGCTAACACGGCCCGACTTCACACTGCAACAGAGGAAGAGCAATATGATTTTTAGGTATCTGTACTTTAGCCTATTTAAAATTACAATCTGATACTTTTTCTTTGAATTCACTGCATTTTTAAACCTACTTTTGTTTATAGTTTGAGACCATCTGAAATGGCTGAGGGGTTATTTTAGCCTGTTCATAGTATAGGTTAATGTCCTAACTTTGAGCAAACAAAAATATACCAGTAAAAACAATTTAAATTATTCTAACATTTTGTAAAATAAAAAGCAACACCATTATCAAGGGTTCTACACTTTATTAATATTATTAATATTTATTAATATTAATTTAATATTCCTGAAAATTCCTGTCTTAAATGCTTATACATTTTTACTCTAAAAGTACACTTTTTAAGGGTTCCTTTTCTTTGATGACTTGAAATAATAAATATTTAAAAGGTACACTGTGTAAGATGTTTACCTGTTAATTACCGAAATTGAAGATACCCATTCAAAAATACAGTGTTTTCCAAGCCTTTTCACTTCCATCATGAACTCAAAGTATTCTGTTGGACATAGATATAGTCGATTTCACCTGCATAAAAGGGATCTTCCCCATGTAGTGGCATCCATTTTAACTACGAGAGCCGCAGAAGGACATATTGTATTTTGGGCTCCGCCTTCGCCGTTTTCTTTATAGCTGTCGGCACTGGCCCGTTGGTTTCACACACTTTCACTTTCGGGTTAATGGCAGGTTACGCGTTGCTTGCGCATACCGCCACCTACTGGTTCCTGGGAGATTCTGCTACTTATTACTGTTGTTTATGACCCTCGAAGTTTGCCGTAGCTCGAACCGGAATTGCAATACCCACCATCCACCAATGCGCCACCATCCTACACAGTGTACCTTTAAAGAACATTATTTCATAGACTCAAAGTTGCCATCTACTGGCAGTGGAGGGAATTACCATGCAGAAAATAAACTAGGTAATGATGAACAGGCCCAGACATGTAAGACATGGTAAGCTCGCAGTAGTGATGATTTGAAGGCTGAAATACTTCAAACGACTCTGGTGATGATTTATAAACTTCAAAATTACACAGGGTCTCTACCTCTGACATAACAATCCTGGATTTAAACCGCGTGTCTGTTGACCACTCAGAGAGAAGGGATTAACGAAAACAGTGAATGACACAACATACAACTACAAGTATGTTTTTAATGATGGAACTATTCAACTTTAACTTTCAACTCAGTATGTGTTCTTTAGATTTTAAGTGATACATTTACGTGAGTATTTTTTGTTCCTATATCTATAATTTTAAGTGCATAGTACTTCCACCAGTGTGAGGATTATTTGTTGTAAAAGGCCTAAATTATGCTTTAAATTATTTTATTAGAGAAGACATCAAGCAGCACAAATGAGGGTGAAGAGTATTGAGACATTAAGCAAATTATTGTCAGTGATCTCAGAACATTTACTTGCATAATAGAATCAGAATCAGAAAGGTTTTATTGCCATATGTTTGAACATGTCCACAACATTAGGAAATTGCGGAACGAAACTTGGAGCGGAATAAAATAGAATAAAATAAAACAAAGTAGAAAACTTAAATTAACAAATTTACAAGAATACAAGAATATAACAGTGCAGGTGCAGGTAATGGTCAGGTGCAAAAAATCCAGCACAGGGTCATGTGACTGACACAGAGTGGGGGGTGGGAACAGTCCGAGTGTTATTATTGTTCAATCAGGGCTTTCAAGTCTCACGCACTGAGAGTGTGACACACGCAATTCACACGCCACACATGGCATTTCTCACGCAGATTTTTTTTTTTGTGCCCAGAAAATCGGTCTGTGTGGCTCAGTTTTCGCATTTTCAGCGAAAAAATACTCCCGCACGCAATTTTCCGTATGACAGAAAAAGTAAACGATGGCAAAACATAACCAATGCCATCACCAGATTCATAGCCAAAGAGATGTTGCCGATGCAGTCAGACCTGCCAACATGTACGCATTTTGCGTAGCGGGCACGCAATTTTGACCTCCTTGTTTGCTTGTATGGCTTTGTTGTTCTAAATTACGCATATGGATCTCACATTTCATCCGTTTCACTCAAGTTTTCATTGACTTTCACTGACTCTGCGGCTGAGACACAGATCCACAGATCTGCATGTAAACAGAGAACTTTCAGCCAATCAGAGCGCTTCATTTCCTCCCCACTCCCTCCACGCCACAGTTCAGATTCAGGGATGTGAGACAGCGCCAGCTCCCCTCCTCACCCACTGAGCCCAAAAAGTAAGATTAATACGTAGAGTTAGCCCGACACGTGCAATGGTCACCGCCACGTTTCCCCATATTAATTGCAGACAAAACGGTTTGGTTTCCGCACGCAATTCAAGCCCCCCCCTCGGAAATTACGCAGTCTCACGCACGACCCCGCTCAAAACTTGAGAGCCCTGGTTCAATATTGTTCAATAGGTGTAAATTAGCAATCATGCTATAACATGGCACCTGCATTTTTCTTATGACTTTATGTATCTTGTTTAATGTATTGTTGTGCACTGTCCCTGTGCAGATAAAAAGCATACTATACTATACTAAACCAAGGGCTGGCACCAAACCCTTTCACCATATTGTAAGACAGATTCAAGTCATGTTTTTAAACTCCATACACCTTCACTGAATCATCTGGATCGTTTCTGCTATGGAATTGCAAATCTCCACTAAACAAAAGGTAAAAGGTAGCTGTTAAATTTAAAATAACAGCTTCATGACATCACAAGGTTTGGAGATGTTGACAGACTAATAATAAAATGTATTATTAATCTGTTCTTCAGTAATATTTAATATTATTGAAGAATGTGTGGATGAAACAAAGCACAACTCCAGGTATGTTTTTGAGAAGGTAAACAAGATGTTAACATGGCTTAAACCTCATAAGAATCACTTTTCTTGTAATAGCATTCTTGTATTCTTTAACAGTGCAGCTACAGTGTCCTTTTCAGCTCTGGGACAATGTGGAAGTTCAAATGAAATGGGTTTTTGTGTTCGTCTCATATACAGTCCTCCAATGATTGCTGTAATATCCATCCCCGACCCACGCTGTATTGTGCTCTTTCCAAATATTGAACAAAATGGTGGATTTAATGAAAAGCCATCCAGAGGTATACAATAGCAGAGAAGGCATTTTCACTAAAGTACATTGCTCTGTAATGATCTGTGTGTGTGAGTGAGTGTGTTTGGCATCAGGGCCACAAGTGAGCTACGTTTCAGTCTTTTACAGCCACTTCAAGGAGACTCTGCTTCAAGATGTTTTACTCTACTCTATTTAAATGAATGGAGGAAAGAACTTTTAAAATGTCCATAGACCAAATGCTATGTATAGGCAAATGTAGTTTCAAATGTGCGTCGGTGATGCAGTTAAAGAAGGCATTATGCTTTTTATGGGATTCTGTATTGAACTGTAATGTACGTAGATCATTCTTTTGTATTGAGAGAGAGATACTTTATTGAGGGAAATTCAAGTTTTGCTGCAGCAGCATTTGCACTGTGCAGTGGCCTTTGTGTTTCAGTCAAAGGTCTCAGTGCAGTTTAACAGGAGGACTGGTCAGGTAGGGTCGTTCATACTCCACTCTGGTGTTTCGGTTGGTGATGAAATGGTTCATACTCTCAGATTATTTCCTCTGCAGGTCTTTTGCCACATTTGCTGCCACATATGGTGTAAAAAGCCTGTAACATCTCAAATGTCCATAGCTAGCTCTTCAGCTAGTCCCATGGATACGGGAAAACAAAATCATTTCTCATTTCGCACACTTCAACAGTCTCTTACTTGTGTTCTTTGCACATGCTGCACTTCTTGTTTGAATAAAATCCCATAATATGATGTTATTATATTGTTATATATGTTATATGTTAATATATTTTTGACTTTGATATACTGAGAATAAAAAAAATTTCAAAAATTGCTCAGTGTTTGAGCCAGGCAGCCACAAAGGCAATGTACTGTAGCAAGTACATTTTCAATTTAATGTTTTTATTGTTGTAAAAAGTAAGTATAGAGCTGTGGGTGGAGGTAGGGGTGGTGGAAATGGGAATTTTCTGACCACTTAAGTCAGGATGATGATGGGAAACACCATTACAACACAGTCAAAGCTCATTGATTAAGGTACATCAGCACTAGCATCAAGCTCAATTTAAATATTAGCTCTTTCTATAATTCAAAATTTCAAGAGTCCATGCACAGCTTCCAGGTGCTGTAACAGCAGGAATATTCAACGATTCCAAAAAAAAGAATGTTTACAGCACACTTGTTTGACTTTATTCTTTATCCTTTATTAGGATAGAGTGAACAACGCATTTCGCTTCTACAGCGTCATCAGGTGCTCTTTCTATGTTGACTGCCCTCTAACCTGAAGGTTTGCAGTTTGACTTCTACTACCAACATAAGCAAGATCACATGCACTTTTAGAATACTTTACAAAGACATATCTGTTTGGAACCGTGTCCTGTCTCCCCGATTTGAGATGGGCACAGGTAGATAAACCAATCAAAGAATCGTATGGGTCAAAACAAACATATCTGTCCAACTAAACCAAGACTAAACCAGGTCTAAACCAGGACTAAACCAGAACTAAACCAGGACTAGACCAGGACTAAACCAGGACCTAGCCAGGACTAAACCAGAACTAAACCAGGACTAAACCAGAACTAAACCAGGACTAAACCAAGACTAAACCAGGTCTAAACCGGGTCTAAACCAGGATTCAACTGGGACTAAACCAGGACTAAACCAAGACTAAACCAGGTCTAAACCAGGACTAAACTGGGACTAACCCGGCACTAAACCAGGACTAAACCAGGTCTAAACCAGGACTAAACCAGGTCTAAACCAGCTCTAAACTGGGTCTAAACCAGCACTAAACCAGGACTAAACCAGGTCTAAACTAGGACTAAACCAGGTCTAAACCAGCACTAAGCCAAGACTAAACCAGATCTAAACCGGGTCTAAACCAGGACTAAACCGGGACTAAACCAGGACTAAACCAGGACTAAACCAGGACTTAACCAAAACTAAACCAGGTCTAAACCAAGACTAAGCCAGGACTAAACCAGGTCTAAACCAGGACTAAGCCAAGACTAAACCAGATCTAAACCGGGTCTAAACCAGCACTAAACCAGGTCTAAACTAGGACTAAACCAGGTCTAAACCAGGACTAAGCCAAGACTAAACCAGATCTAAACCGGGTCTAAACCAGGACTAAACCAGGACTAAACCAAAACTAAACCAGGTCTAAACCAAGACTAAGCCAGGACTAAAACAGGTCTAAAACAGGTCTAAACCAGGACTAAACCAGGACTAAACCAAGACTAAACCAAGACTGTGTGTGATAACATATTATCCTGCGCATTATTGAATGATAATATGAACTTTTAGTTATAAAAGCATTTCCATATTAACACCATCCCTTCCACCATCCCCCCTGGTTTCATTTTATAACTCGACTACTGCCCCCCCCCTCCAGGTCTAAACCAGGACTAAACCAGAACTAAACCAGGACTAAACCAGGACCTAGCCAGGACTAAACCAGAACTAAACCAGGACTAAACCAGAACTAAACCAGGACTAAACCAAGACTAAACCAGGTCTAAACCGGGTCTAAACCAGGATTCAACTGGGACTAAACCAGGACTAAACCAAGACTAAACCAGGTCTAAACCAGGACTAAACTCGGACTAACCCGGCACTAAACCAGGACTAAACCAGGTCTAAACCAGGACTAAGCCAAGACTAAACCAGATCTAAACCGGGTCTAAACCAGGACTAAACCGGGACTAAACCAAAACTAAACCAGGTCTAAACCAAGACTAAGCCAGGACTAAAACAGGTCTAAAACAGGTCTAAACCAGGACTAAACCAGGACTAAACCAAGACTAAACCAAGACTGTGTGTGATAACATATTATCCTGCGCATTATTGAATGATAATATGAACTTTTAGTTATAAAAGCATTTCCATATTAACACCATCCCTTCCACCATCCCCCCTGGTTTAATTTTATAACCCCCCCCTCCCCCCTCCCCCCCCCCCGCTACTCTGAAATCTCACTCCTAGCAATCTTCAAAACTTGAGAGCCCTGCTGTTTGGTTTCCCCAATGTAGCGCTCGCTGCAGTCTTCACTACACTGAATGGAGTAGAACACATTGCTTTGTTTGTGGCTCGGTGTTTTGTCCTTTGGGTGGACGAGTTTTTGTCTTAAAGTGTTTGTGGGTTTGAAATAAACTGGAATTTCATATTGTCTGAAAATCCTCTGTAGTTTTTTCCGAAACGCCGGCCAGGTACGGAATCGCTACCCCTTTCCTCCTGGGTTCGGATTCTCTGTTGTCTTGTTTCTTGCCCTTGTCTCTCTTGGTTTTGTTGACAGCCCATTTAGGATATCCACAAACAGAGAGGGCTTCCTGCACATGTTGTTCTTCTTTCTCCTTACCCTCTGTGCTTGTGGGAACCACTTGGGCCCTGTGTTGTAATGTCCGAATAACACCCAGTTTGTGCTGCAGTGGGTGGTGTGAATCAAAAACGATAGGAGGAGACCGGCGACTCCAAGTAGAAGTCTTCAGGAAGCCCACACACACAGACCAATACCTGCTTTTTGATTCACACCACCCACTGCAGCACAAACTGGGTGTTATTCGGACATTACAACCGGGGCTCTCAAGTCTCACGCATTGAGAGTGTGACACACGCAATTCGACGCCACACGCCACACATGGCATTTCTCACGCAGATTTGTATTTTTTTTTGTGCCCAGTAAATCAGTCTGTGTGGCTCAGTTTATGCAGGCACCGCGCGTTTCTACTCTCCCCCTCCTCCCCGCCCCGCTCCCCGGAAAAAAATCAGCCAATCAGAAAATAGATTGTTCTGTTGTTGGGCAGACTGTAGAGTGTAATTTCAGCTGCTAAGCGCACACTGCGGTGATGATAAAACAAACTGAGAACCATCAGGTAATAACTTCATTTATATAACTCTCATTAGTTGCTTTGTAGTTTAAGTTTGCTCTTTAGACAAACAAGTGAGACAAGTCTCACGCATTGAGAGAGACAGTTCACACGCTCACACGGCATTTCTCACGCAATTCAAGCCCCCCCATCCGCTGCCGCTCTTCGTAAATTACACAGTCTCACGCACGACCCTGCTCAAAACTTGAGAGCCCTGTTACAACACAGGGCCCAAGTGGTTCCCACAAGCGCAGAGGTAAGGAGAAAGAAGAACAACATGTGCAGGAAGCCCTCTCTGTTTGTGGATATCCTAAATGGGCTGTCAACAAAACCAAGAGAGACAAGGGCAAGAAACAAGACAACAGAGAATCCGAACCCAGGAGGAAAGGGGTAGCGATTCCGTACCTGGCCGGCGTTTCGGAAAAACTACAGAGGATTTTCAGACAATATGAAATTCCAGTTTATTTCAAACCCACAAACACTTTAAGACAAAAACTCGTCCACCCAAAGGACAAAACACCGAGCCACAAACAAAGCAATGTGTTCTACTCCATTCAGTGTAGTGAAGACTGCAGTGAGCGCTACATTGGGGAAACCAAGCAGCCACTTCACAAGAGGATGTACCAACACAGGCAGGCATGCCAGAGTGGACCGTCATCTGCCGTTCATCTTCACCTAGAAGCCACGGGCCATTCATTTGAGGACAGTGAGGGTCAGATCTTAGCCAGGGAACAAAACTGGTTGGAGAGGGGGGTTAAAGAGGCAATTTTTGTCAAAAAAGAGAATCCGTCGTTAAACCGAAATGGGGGAGTTAGACATAACTTGTCTCCCATTTATAATTCGATTCTCAAACCAAGTCAAAAACAGACAAAGAAACAGACAATCCAGGGCAGAGGGGTGGAGAGGGTCGTTAGGCTTGAATAGGGAGGCTAAACTAGTCGCCAGAGAAATTTGAAAAACAAAGAGACAGATTAGTGGAGATAGTTTCAGAGCTATTTCAGTGTAGGGAGCTCCTCCCTGCAGCTAGATATAAACAGGGTCTAATCAGCACTAGAACCAGAGCTGACGAAGCCTCTCGGATGAGCGGCGAAACGTTGTCGACCAAACAAACTTTGTCCAGTTGACAAATTGAATTTCTCCTTTTATTATGTATATTTTAAAAACACAGTAGAGCAAATCCTGTATTACTACATAACATCACAAGGTGGAACAGAGAGTTTTTAGTCTGAGAGAAGGACACAACTCCAGGTGTATTTTTGATGAGGAAATAACATAACAGAGATCAGAAAATAGTGTAATATGGGCCTGTTAAGTTATTATGAAATATAATTTGTGTTTTTATCTCAACTACAATAAATCATTCCACTGGCAGAGCAAATCTTCTCAAATCAAGACCAGACATTCTTAATTCATATTTTCAAGCAGACTGTGTTGCTTAATCACTATGTAAACTCCAAATAAGCGTGCGTGGTGTAAGAGCAGGTCTGAACGGGCCCGTGTGCTCAAGATATATGGAGTGAGATTTTGTGTTCATACAAGTGATCAGAGGAATGCACTGTTTGTTTTTCCTCTGCAGACCACCATCCAGTTTCCATCTGATACAGACAATTAGACAGGTCCCCGAGGCCCAGACAAGTTCAACAACAAGGGCCGAGCCAGACCAAGCCCCATGCCGAGATACACTGCAAAAAATGTCTACATACGAGGTAAAATGAGTTTCTGAACAGTGAACCCGATTAAGCAAGTTTTGAGTAAGTTTTTACTAATTGTATGTAACACACAAAAATGCATCTCTGACCTCATCCAAATCTACAGACCGGTGCGCGCTCTGAGGTCAGAGGGCCAGCTACTCTTTTCTAGCTGCCGTGGAGAGCAGACGCATTTTCTTCCTCCTTATCTCGCTCTGTCTGATGTCTATTTCTCTCGTCTCGTCATTTTTCGTAATTTTTCTCCTGTTGGAACAGATTTTCGAAATCCTAAATCATGAATTGGAGCTGGTCCCACAACGCGATTGGCATATTTTTTTCATGGAGCAGTGCCGGTCTGGAGAGCCGGACAGTCCCAAGGGAACTCGCTGCTAGATACACGACGTTTTGTGCGTCTGGCACCGCTGTTACCGGAGGACACGAAACGATTACTATTGGAATTTTGATGGCAGGACATCTGGATTGGCCTGGAGGATGTTTTTCTGACCCATCACTAATTGGAGCCGAGCGGATAAAAGAGCCCCGAGCTGCCGGAGGTCATTTTACACGATAGTGGGGCTGGGGCGGACCAGGGAGGACGAGATCTGAAGGGAAACACAAACTGAAACACCTGAGTTGTGGAAATCTGTCTGGCACTGGATAACATCTCGGATAATGGATGTGGAACTGTGTGGAACAGCGGCTCAGTCTGCGTTCATTCATCATACGTGCCAGCGGGAGGATTGCGAGTCGCACAGTCCTGCTTGGTGGCATGAAGTTGGGGTGACTGGCAGAAACCAGGGTTCTGGCAAATTGTCTGTTTGCCTGGGTTCTAAAAATGTATTGATTATGCTAAATTTCCCGGTGTAGTTAATTCTCCTGAAATTGTGATTCAACGGGACTTTGTTTTGACTACATCTTCTGCACAAACACGTCCAAGGTCACAGCTGGGGCCTTATCTTACACAGCACTCTACAAAAGAAAACAACACATTCCATTCGGCTCACACTGACATTTTTATGTAAAACACTCTGCCCTGTCTATTTAGTAAGTCTGCCTCTGCGTCAGTTTCCAATCAATTTAATTGATTTCCAATCTGATCCCCCACACCCTTCCTTCCTTCTGTTACCAACGAAAAAGATCACCGTATGTTATATCTCCAATTGTTTTTCTGTCATTACATGTTGTTAAATTGTCACTGAGTGTATTGCATCTATTCTACTCTGCATCTCCCAGTCGGCGGCGCACGCATGCGCAGCGGCCCCTCCCCTAGCCACTCTATCACTGTCCTGCCTGGTTAGTGGGGAAACAAAATTTCAAATTCACTCTGTGTACATGTACATGATTGTTTTCAACAATAAAGCAAACTATGACTATGACTATGACTATGACAGCTCCAGCTCGTGGGCCCTAAGACTATAGACTTAAAACTCGAGGGGTCAGGGCTTTCTCTGTGGCTGGCCCCAAGTTATGGAACGTTCTGCCCCCTCATGTCAAAACAGCCCCCACACTGGAGAGTTTTAAGTCTTGTCTTAAGGCCCTCTTTTATTCTCTGGCTTTTAATACCGCGTGAGTTGTGTGGTCCTCTGTGTTTTTTATAAATTGCTTTTGTTTTTAGTTATTTTATTTTTATCACTTTATTTATTGCTTTTTTAGTAATGTTTTTATTAAGTTCTATTGATTTTGTGTGCAGCACTTTGGAAACTGTCTCTGTTTATAAAATGTGCTATAGAAATAAAGTTGGATTGGATTGGATTGGATGGATCTTATCTGCAAAAAGATAATACAGGGGGTCCTCGGGTTACGACGTTGATCCGTTCTTAAGACGCGTCGTAACCCGAATTTCGTCGTAAGTCGGATTTTGACTTTGATCTTCCAACCAAAGCACCAATAACCTTTCCATCTCAATAATTAGACCACTACACTGCTTGGTTATCACTGTCGCTTTCATAGGAGCAGATCAGAGCCCACATCAGGTACTTCCGCCCACATTGGGCACGCACACGAGGCCGTCTTCTCCGCCCTACAACCACAACAGAGCGTATTCTTCCACCGTGCACCGCGCGCCGTTCGCGTTTGTTTACGTCGCTTACCACGCTAAACCGCGTAAGACGGAATGGCGCGTAATTTTTTATTTAAAAAAAAAATGGGGGCGCATTCGTAACCGTAAGTCGAGACCGTCGTAACCCGAGGACCCTCTGTATAGCTTGATTTGAGATTATTTTATCTATTTTTGTTGGGAAATACGATAAGTAATTAAGTTTAGGTTTAGTTTATTTAAAAGGGGACAGTGCAATTTAAGTATTTCTTCACTTACATAAGAATGCATATCTTGTTGCAGTTAAAAATGGAAATATGTAATTGTGGAAAATCACTTCAAATCATGAAATCTACAAATCAAGATACAAATTAAATTTATTTCTTGATTCAAGTCATTTCAGTTTGAGAGTGTTGTTTTTCCAGTGTAGATTTTTTTCAAGATAAAGGTCATGTTAGAATGCTGTTACCTCATCAAAAACATACCTGGAGTTGTGTGTTAGTACCCTTTAATATTAGTCTGTCTATATCTCCAAAGCTCAAAATGCTCTGTTCTACCTTGTGATGTCATGAAGCAGTTTTCACATTAATGGCTCCTTTTACCTTTTGTTCAGTAGAGATTAAAACTTCAAGGGGTGAAATCATACAAATGATTCTAGTGATGGTGTAGGGAGTTTAAAGGGATATTCCAGGATTTTTGACATGGGGGCTCATTTCCGAGTTAGCCAGAGTGCTGCAGAGATGTGGAGACACTTTTTAGCGAATTTCATGCAGTCCTTCCAGCTGCAGAGTTTTCAGATGCTAGGCTAGCGCAAGTCAATGGTAAATACTAGCCGGATTTAAATCAGGCTTACCCACTCCATAGTACACCCAAAACAAGTCAATTATAACGGCAGACTGTCGATGTAAATATATGTTGATTGAGTAATTTTTGAAATAAAACTGACTGCGAATAGCATGAATCATTCCATATCTGAGGGATTAGCTTTGCAGCAGCAGCGGAATTTTACTTTACTCTAAGAACTTTACTTTAAGAACTTTCTACATGCTACTGTCCATGATTATTGCACATGTTTTTAGTTGTAATCTTTTATTACTGTTTTAAGATCATTGTACCTGCTTTTAGTTGTTGTCTTTTATTATTGTCTTTATTGTTCATGTTGCACTGTATGTTTTTATGAATGTATCTTTTAATTGTGCTGCCTCTTGGCCAGGTCGCCATTGTAAATGAGAACTGGTTCTCAATTGGTTTACCTGGATAAATAAAGGTTAAATAAAAAAAATAAAAATAAAAAACTCTAGTTGGTTGTGAAGTGACCAATCACGTAAACAGAGAAACGAGAAAAGACGTAGTAAGGAAGACCACAGAGTGAAGAGGTGAATTTTAAAGGAACTACCGGGCAAAATGGTGTTTCAGTGTGCATTTAGAAAATGTACAAATAAAGCCCGCAGGTGGGCACCACAAAGTTTTCGCAGCTTTCCGGTGCACGATCGAGAAAGGACGCGACTGTGGCTTGTAGCTGCTGGCTTAGACATCAACACACCGGTGGAGACGCTACATAAACTGAAGATTTGCAGTGATCATTTCGGACCAGACTACTACACCAAATCCCTTGGAAAGCCTAGTCTGACAACCACTGCAGTACCATCTGTCTTTCCAAGCGCAAGATCCCGTGATGAAGAACAGGTTTGTACCATTTTTACCCAAGCTTGCTCCTGTCGTTGTTAGCGTGCTGGTCAAAAGGCATGCACGCTCATAAAGTTGTTGCTAGCCCGTGAACATTCATGTTGAGCACGGAACTGAAAAGACAGCCCCGCATTGATCGTTCATTCCAACAAACAATGCAACAACCCGGTTTTCTGTAGCTGTAGCGGGGGCTAACTCACCGACACTCTCTCGCGTTCTGCCCTTTCAACATCCATCTCTCTCAACTCTTCGTCTGTATATTCCAAGCATCGGGGAGACCTCCAAACGTGGCCATGTCTGGAGTGTAGAACAGGGCAGGCTACTCCCCTGCTACTGTACTGTACTGCTACGGCTAACGATGACAGCTGAAGGTAAACAAAAAACAGCTGGAAACCTAACTGCAAGGTGATATCACTCCACCCATGCCTAGCTAGATCGGGGGAAAAACGCGCTGTTGCATAAGGACATAAATCCTTTAAAGTACAAGGTTGATTCTATTTCTAAAATTGTTCCATCAACAGAGACATCTGGCGTTATAGTTTACTTGTTTTGGGTGCACTATGGAGTGGGTAAGCCTGATTAAAATCAGGCTACCATTTACCATTGACTTGCGCTAGCCTAGCAATTGAAAACTCTGCAGCTGGAAGGACTGCATGAAATTCGCTAAAAAGTGTCTCCACATCTCTGCAGCACTCTGGCTAACTCGGAAATGAGCCCCCATGTCAAAAATCCTGGAATATCCCTTTAAACTCCCTACACCATCACTAGAATCATTTGTATGATTTCACCCCTTGAAGTTTTAATCTCTACTGAACAAAAGGTAAAAGGAGCCATTAATGTGAAAACTGCTCGGAAATGAGCCCCCATGTCAAAAATCCTGGAATATCCCTTTAAAAACACTGTGGAGCACTTGTTGTATTACATCACAAGGCAGAACAGAGTGTTTTCAGTTTGTGAGACGAACTCATCCTAAATGTGCAGGATTTGTGTGTTAAACATGTGTGAATGAAACAAAACACAACACCAGGTGTGTTTGTGAAGAGGAAACAACATTAGAGCATAGATCAGAAAATAGAGTAATATGAGCCACTTAAAACTGTACAGTGGAATATTCCAGAAAAAACATCTCCATGGAAACAAGCAGGTGTCAGTCCTTCCAAGGTTCGTTTTTAACCCTATGCATACTGTAGATAGTTTCGCAGTGCACAATGTCTCCCTTACATTGAATGCACTAAATAAATGAGCAGACGAGCAGAGTTTTGACAGTGAGGGACACGCCGCTCCTTGTGCATTTTTGATACTGATCTAATTCATGTGGCAGCCATGGATGTAGATTAAATCAGATGTCACCCACTCGACCAGACCTGACACGAGCCGCTCTGGTCCTATTTGAACAGCACAGACAAGACGACAGGGTCAGGGGACGTACAGAGCACTGCCACGGTCCGCCCCCACCAAGGCACTGTCCCGCAATCATGTGCTACACGTCCACAGAGAAAAGGGCCATCATACTGTGTTAGCTCTGATGCTGACATGAGGGCTATGGCTTAAAGGAGAATTAACGTTTTTTACAATCTGAGCCTTATTTCGGTAATAAAACAAGTTGTTTTACTCACCCATAACACTTTGGTGTCATATGGAGCACTTCCAGAGATGTTTTAGATTTGTGATCTCCATAATGTGAGTTCTCGGGGCACATGTTTGGGGTCTCCAAATAACACAAACTTTAGCTCTTTTCAAATCATAGAAGCTCGATGTCTTAGTCTACGCTTTCGTTTGAGTCAAAAGTGGCCTGTAATCCGAGATTCATCCATAGTTTCGAGTAGATGAGGAGGCCAGTGCGCATGTGCGGAGTCACAGTTTATTTCGCTCTCAGCTTCTGGGACCCAAACATGAAACGCAAAGCTGTAAATTATAGATAAATCTCGGATTACAGGCCACTTTTGACTCAAACAAAAGTGTAGACTAAGACATTGAGCTTCTATGATTTGAAAAGTGCTAAAGTTTGTGTTATTTGGAGATCGCTCGGGGCATATATTACATGCTCAGGGCATATATTATATGCCCCGAGAACTCGCATTACGTATATCGTTAATCTAAAACATCTCTGGAAGTGCTCCATATGACACCAAAGTGCTATGGGTGAGTAAAACAACTTGTTTTATTACCCGAAATAAGGCTCAGATTGTAAAAAACGTTAATTCTCCTTTAACAGAAGTTGCATGAGATCTATGGAGTAAGAAAGAGGACAAAATAACGTGTATTCACAAGAAATGAATCCATGCGAATAAAATTAATCCACGCGAATAACGTGTCGTCATGCATATTTTGGATATACACGCGAATAACGTGTAGTCACAAGAAATTAATCCATGCATATTTTGGATATACACGCGTCTTTGGTTGTAGTTGAGCATAAAATAAATATTTGCAAACTCTAAAATGAGGTGTTGTGTGTTTGATATTTGTCAGAATACAAATCTAAAAATTACGACATCGAAAATTTACGAGTACTGTCTTAAGTACGAATACGAATTTCTCAGGTGGAAGAAAGTGGACAAAAATACGTCATCGGTTACGTCATCACGTCACGTCGGCCGAGATCACTTGAAGTCTGCAGCGGTAAAAAAAAAAAAATCTGGAGGACAGTCTTGGCTGGAGTTGATGGCAGACCGAAATAAGGTGGGCGTTAACTCAAAATGTTTAGCCTATACCACCGTAACAACCTGATACATCAGTAAGTCCAAGAAAAGTTTTGGTATTAGTGTTACAGCCCTTTACAAGTACAGTTACAGTATATCAGAAAAGTGCACAAACATTTTGAGTTAACGCCCACCTTATTTCGGTCTGCCATCCTGTCAACTCCAGCGAAGACTGTTTTAATTTCACTCATCTCAGATTTCAATTCTTTATTTTGCAGAAGTCCTTTTTTTCCGTCTTCTTTTTATTTATTTATTGTGTCTGTTTATTTATTATAGTATTATAATGTACCACTGTTACTGTAATAAAGTATACAGACAACTGGTACTCAACTCCTTGATCTCCTTGAACCATCAGCCTCCTCACCCTCTCCTTCCCCTCCTCTTCATCTCCACCAGTGTTGAGACTGTAAGATTTGACAAGACAAGACATCAGCTGACATGGACAGAGGAGATATGCAGCGACGTGATGGTCTTTTTAACCCCCATCCAACCCCCCACCAAGGCACTGTCCCCAATCATGTGCTACACGTCCAGAGAGGCAGACAGACCCAGTCACGCCACTCTTACAATCTAACATGGCTCGAATGCTGTCAGGCGGTTCAGAGCCAAACCCAAGTTACATGGGATCCAGCCTTTGTTTATGCTACAGTGATAATAAGGATTAAAAAGCAACTGTTTGGCTCTGAGATTTTTTTAAAAGTAATTTAATAAATCTTTTACACTGCCTGACAAAAGTATTAGGACGATTGTGTATTTCTGAACTTTCATAATGATAACAAGACGTATTGGTAATGACAACATATCAATTTATTGATATATTAAAGCAAATTTCATCATGTGTAAAGGCATATTATTGCAAAAATGTCACAATATCAAGTTAAATAGCTTTTTCATCAAAATAACCACCTTTGCCTTTAATCACAGCTTTACAAATTCGAGGCATTCTGTCCAACAATTTTTCAAGATATCCATCCTTTGTAGTTTTCCACTCATCCTGAAGACATTTCCACAGGTGTTTAACGTCAATCGGATTCCTGGAGCGCACTTTAATATCCAAATAATCCCACACTTTTTCGATGGGTGACAGGTCAGGAGACTGGGGCGGCCGTGTCATAACCTGCAGTCGATGACGCTGTTCACACGTCTCCAAATGACCCTGACACAGTTTGGACGAGTGCTTTGGGTCATTATCTTGTTGGAACCAGAAGTTTCGTCCAGAGTTCAGAAATACACAATCGTCCTAATACTTTTGTCAGGCAGTGTAGTTCTGTTTTGTGGTTTTAATGATTAAAACAGGCCTGGCACTGCATCAATTAATCTAATAATTGTGACTAGTTAACCATTAAGATTATTGTAATTATATTTTCATAATCATTATTATTAGATGGACTATACAGGCTCTTAACATAAAAAAAGATTAAAGCAAAATGTCAAAATATATTTTTTAAACATTTGATTTTTATCTTTATTTGTTAATATTGTCTTTTTATGTCTTCAGTCACCATATTACAACCTTCATTTAGTTAAAAATCTATTAAGAAATTAATATTTAAAAATGTGACTGAGTACGGCCAAACAGTCCTCAAGTCGGGATTACTGAAACGAAGATATTTACATTAGAAGAAATTTTTTTTTTCAAAATTTGTGATTTTCATTTTTTTTGCAGAATGTGCTAGTTGAGATCATGAAGAACACACTCCATGTTTCAGATAACAGCTTTGCCTGCTTAAAAAGCATTCATTTTGTCTGTGAAATTGGCTTGTTGAGGCAAGTTGTGAGAAAACAGAAAACTTTCGGGACTGATTTCACCCCTTAGCAAAATCTGCTGTACATGCTTTCAAATAGCGACAACTTCTTCAAATATTGTCAGATTTTCATGTGTAAGGCATCATTGGAAAGCTAAAATCTATACTTTCAGAATCTGTGAATAACTCAAAACGCCTCCGGGACGACATGTGTCCTGAAATGCCGCGGTTTGTCACAAATGTAAATTTACAATAGAGATAATTATTTGATAAATCGACTACTCCATTCGACTCCAGTCAAATGAAGCTCAGTGATGCTTAGTTTCAGTTATAGGGGCAAATTTGAAGCTGAATTTATAGCTCTGAACATTTTAAGTGATGAGTCTGGCAGCAGCAGTTGCAGAAAGACAGAAAGTGAGCTCGTGAACTAACTTGATGGAGCCCCCATTATTAACTTCCTATTTGGAACGTGGCAGCCAGAAGGTCAGCTATGTCCTCATATACAGTCTATGGGTACAGCGCTAACAACAATCCATTTTGCAGCCATTAAAACCAAACCTCGTATATAATGCCTTGTAACTTTGCTTGCTCAATCCCAGTTAAATGATGAATGAATGAATTTCATTTTCCTTTCCCTCCCTTCTCTTCCGCAGCAGCAGAACCATTAGACTCTAGACACGTTGAGACAGGATGTGCTGACATGGACAGAGTGAGTATGATGAGATGGTCAGAGGAGATATACAGTGCTGTGTCGGTCGTTTTTACCCCCTCCGACCCCCCTCTGACCCCCAGCAAGACATCAGGGTTATGACAACTGAAGGATGTAACAGTGGAGCTCAACAGACCTGCCAGCCACAAAGCTATAGTCTTGGAAGTACAAATACATTCTCCCTAATTCAAATTTGAGAGATCCTATATTACGCAAAATTGACTCTTGTGAGCTTTTAGCCATTAGTTGCGCTTTGTTTTATTGACACATGTTTGAGTAAGAAGAAGAAGTGACTTTATTGATCTCACACTGGAGAAATTCTTCTCTGCATTTTAACCCATCCTATATATATATATACATCTATTAGGAGCAGTGGGCAGCACACACATTAGGGCGCCCGGGGACCATCTCCATGATCTTCTTGCTTCGGTTTGGTCAGGGCCTAAGCTGGAGGTACCTATGGTGCATGTTTTGGGTTGATGGGGGAAACCGGAGTGCCCGGAGAAAACACATCCAGACACGGGGAGAAACATGCAAACTCCACACAGAAAGGCCCAGGCGACCGAACCCAGACCATGCATGCAAACTCCACACAGAACACACACAGAAAGGCCTGGGCGACCCGGGGATCGAACCCCGAACCTTCTTGCTGTGAAGCAAGAGCGCTAGCCACTCAGCTACCGTGCCGCCAACCTTTCATCATTAATCTGTGTACATCACCAAAGCTCTAAATTCTCAGTTCCACCTTGTGTTGACACAGTTTTTTCAGTTTGAGAGAAGAGCTGTGTGAATGAAACAAAACACAGCTTCAGGTATGTTTATGATGAGGAAACAACATTATAACATAGATCAGAAAATAGCATAATATTATGGGACCTTTATTTGGACAGAGAATATACAATGAGATGGTCAGAGGAGTTATGTGGCGCTGCAATGGTCATTTTAGCCCCCCCGCCGACCTCCCTCTGACCCCCCACCAAGACAGTGTCCCCAGATCATGTGCTCCACATCCAGAGACACAGACAGCATTAGACCTCTTTGTCCTATCTCGCAATCAGGCCTATGTCACTGGGGTAAACATGAGGCCATGGGGGGCTGGACCTCTTCACTCACACTGCACTGCTACATGACCCTCAAAGTGAAGTAACATCAGTTTAGTCAAGAAGGCTGTACTTCCAGGGTGGGTTTCAACACAAAACATCCAAATTAGGATTTAAGTGGGTTTAACAACAGAATGCTGTGTTCTTCACAGAGATGACATGAGTTCAACTTGATAAATCTTGACAGCCCCAGGTGCTCTGTGTAGTGGATAGACTAGTTTAGGACTAAACCAGGATTACAACGTCAACAATTCCTGGGATCCAGAATACACACTTCTCCAATACTTTACAAATAATGTGTGAGTCTGGTCACTGGTGAATCTCTGTTTTCAGATGGGTGTGATTGACAGGTGGATTAGCCAATCAGGGACAAGCATAATGTGTCCCTATATCACAGGGAATTGAAAAAAATATGTACATTTCTGCAGAATAGAATCAACGAGGGAAACACTCAACTCTGCTCATCTGAACTGTGAGAAATTAGACGTTGTTTGTGGATGATCATTGAGCTCCTTCTATTCATATGTGCCACTGAAATAAACAAATCTGATCAGACGATTACATTTGGCCGGACTTGAGACTCAACATAGTGTGGGGGTGGGTGTGGGGACCAGACCTAGATCTTTCTGTTTAAAAAATACAGAGAGATGGCAAACTAGGACAGAATCAGGACAGATCTCACAATTATCCAAGCTGGAACTAAACCTGGACCTAAGTCTGTACAAGTTCAGTACTAAATTTGGACTAGACCAGAACTACCGTATTTATAAGGCGCACCTAAAAGCCTTCAATTTTCTCAAAAGATGACAGTGCGCCTTATAATCCGATGTGCCTTATATATGGATCAGTATTGGTTAATCATGGCTACCGTAGTCAGCCACTACTGTAACTTCTATCCAGGGTTGGGAGGGTTACTTTAGAAATGTAACCCGGTACAGTTACTAGTTACTCCTTAAAATATGTATTCAGTAACGTAATCCCGGTACTATAACATTAAAGTAATGTAACTTGATTACTTTCAGTTACTTTTGGATTACTTTAACACCAAATATCCTATAACAACAAGAAAACAAGAAAATTACAATACAATTAAAAGTTTTTAGGAGGAAGTACAGTTCTATGTGTAGTTTTAACAACTGTTATCACTATAAGCCAAGTCACTAGTAAACAAGGTCACTCACTAAACCAAACACCTAAACACCTATGACTTCAACGAAATTATATTTTCAGTTAAAGTTTTAGTTTTACCGGGACAGTCATCTTGCCCGATCTCCGCAGCTGGACAGGATGTTCGTCCAGCTTGCGTGCTGGCCTACATCTAACGACAGCTTTGCTCGGAATTGTCTAAAGGGTCTTCATGGATCAGTTAACATGACTATGTTGCCTAGATAATGTTTAAATATTGTAATATCGTTGTACAAATGCACAAAGTGTACTTGTGACCGCAAACGTTAGCTAGCTTGCTAATAGTTTGCTAGTCGATAGCTAACTCAAAACTGGCTCCTACCAATGAATCAAGACAAAGAAATGACTCATATTCACACATAACATGACTGAAGCAGGACATTTAGGGCCTGTCAGTATCAAAGCGTTAATATTAGCGATCTTACCTGTAAATGTTTCTTGAGATTGGAAGTAGAATCCTTGGACATTGACAGGTGTTTAACCGCTGGAAGGCACAATTTGCACTGCACTGTGATGTTGTTCCCTTTGTCTTCTTTAAAAATAAAATTCTCCCTAAATTTCCACCCGCTAAATGCGTTTTTTGAAACCATGCCCGCTGCAAGTTTAGTCCATAGTGCACGACCTGCGTGAAGTTCAGTGCGAGCCGCTGCAAGTGTTTTCCACAGCGCGTGCCGCTGCAAGTTTGTTTCACAGAGCGCGCAAGGCGTGCAGCACGAGTCTGTATGTTCTGTTTTCCCTACATATGACCTCCGGCTTTAAATGAAAAAATTAAATAACATAAAATGCTTTTGCTTTGTAATCCTGCTAAGTAATCCCCATTTTCACTAAATGTACCTGTAATCTGAGTACGTCTTTTTCTTTGTAACTGTAGGGGAATACAGTTACCTTTTTTTTGTATCCTTTTACTTAACGCCGTTCCGTGTAATCCGTTACTCCCCAAGCCTGCTTCTATTCTATGTGCCTTATAATGCCGTGCGCCTTATATACGAAAACCGTTTTAAAATAGGCCAGTCATTGAAGGTGCGCCTTATAATCCGATGCGCCTTATAATCCAGTACATCCAATACAGTAAATTTGGACTAGACCAGGACTTAATCTAGATCTAAATCTGGACTAGACCAGGACTAAATCTGGACCTGAATCTGGACTAGACCAGGATTACATTTGGACCTAAATCTGGACTAGACCAGGACTAAGTTTGGGCTAGACCAGGCCTAAATCTGGACTAGACCAGGCCTAAATTTGGACTAGACCAGGCCTAATCCAGGTGTGAACTCGGTCTTCACCATGTTCTGCTTCCTCTCCTCCTCTCCTCTATTTCCTCCATATGTTGTGTAGCTCCATCAGACCCAGCTGTCTATCACAGAGACTGCTCCAGGCCAGACATGCAGTTCTGACGCGCTCACATCCTGTACCTGTAATTACTGTGAACAGTACCTCTCAGACGCTGGAGAGTGAAACCAGAGCAGAGAATGCACCGGGCCGGCCTGTTTCAATGGAGCTGCGATAAAGAGGGAGGTTCTCACGCTCGCTGATACAGGCTGGTGCTCGGATGAACTGATTCTGAGGAGATTACTATACTCAGACATGTGGAGAGCTTTTGACAAAATCTCACATGATTCTCCAAAAACATCTGCCAAAACACTGACAACGCAGTGATGTCAACATGCTTTGATAGAGTCCGACAGGTGTTGTGACAAATGCAGCAAAGTTGTACACTTAAGTTCAAATTGGCTGTATAGAAATTGTAGTTTTGAGCAGTGCACCTGAACATGATTGTAAAAAAAAAATCTTGCATTTATTTATTTATTTATTTTCAAAAGGTGTTAAAATAAATTAATAATCATTGCCAGTTTAATGCCTTTTTATTAAAATTCCTACATTAAATTGTATAAGTATGAAGATCTGTTGAATATAGAATTGAATTTTTCATTTAAAATAGAAAAAAAAAGAAAAACAAGGAATATATAAATGTAATACTAATATAATACTTGTTAATACTAATCCTGATTATGGTGATTTATTTCACACTATCATATAGATACAGGAGAGAGGGATATCTGAAAATGTTATTCTTGAAAACCAATAATGTTTCCCAACCCAACAGTCACCGAAACCTATTAAACTGTGCAATTTATGAAGTTGTATCTTAAAGGGACAGTGTGTAAGATTTTTACCTGTTAATTACTGAAATTGAAGATACCCATTCAAAAATACATTGTTTTCCAAGCCTTTTCACTTCCATCATGAAATCAAAGTATTCTTTTGGACTTAGATATAGTCACATAAAAGGGGGATCTTCCCCATATAGAGGCAGCCATTTTGAATACGAGAGCCGCAGAAGGACATTTGGGCTCATCCTTCGCCGAGGCTCCTGCTAACAGCTGCACAGCCGCGCTGCATATGGGAGCAGAGGAGCGAAGGAGAGAAGGGGAAGGGGAGGGGGGAAGGGGGGAGCCTCGTGTAAAGAAGCATGCTGCCGGATCACACATCGTAATGGATATAACACGTATTTTGGACTAAATTGTTTTACTGGATTTTATTCGCTGGATCCTTATGGACAGATTGAGACCAAGTTTATGATGAAATACAGAGTTTGACCTGTGCAGAGCCTTCAAAGGTAAGCTAAGTAAGCTAAGTTTTGTGCTTTTCTGTATAAAAGCCCCATGTGCTCGGGGAGTGATTGTTTTGCAGGGAAATGAATTGCATAGTCAAAAAGAGGAGACTGTAAGGTTTCATTTGATGTGTAGATTGTCATGAATCATGATCGGGATTGTGTGTTTTCATGCGAAAAGAAAAAAAAAAGTGAACGGGGGACCGCGTTTTATGTATACAGCGGTGCGCGGTTCGTGCGCGGGCACGCGCGATGTCGGCGCTACGTCGCGTCCGGGTGACCCTCGAGGTCTGCCATAGCCAAAAGAGGAAGTGGAATAGCTAGTAACCACCTATGCGCCACGAATCCTACACACTGTCCCTTTAATAACAGCAATAGTAGTAGACCAGGGGTGGGCAAACTTTTTCGTGGGCCACAAAGGGTTCTAAAATTTGACCGAAGGGCCGGACCAGGAGCAGGTGGATTTAGTGTTTTGATAATCCACCTCATAAGAGCAAAAAATAACATGGGATATGTAGAAAACATGTCCTTTATTTCAATTAAAAATGAACAAAAGCATTACAATAAAAATATCCATCTTTCAAGTTCCACGGTATTTAGCTATTTATTAAAATGACTCTTAAAACACAGAAAATTGAATAAAATACAGCTTTTTTTTTATTACTAACAGTTACTATTTTAAAGGACTGAAAGTTCTGTTCTCCTTCAGGTTCTTTTGTTGACTGTTTTGTGGCAAAGTGACGCCTGATATTCTTTAAAAACCGCTACAGTCTCTTGGCATATCAGGCATACAGCAGCTGATAAGTATTTGGTGAAAAAATATTTACTTGTGCACTCCTTATTAAACACTTTTCTTTTCTTAGCTCCGCTCATCTTTACAGGAGGGCTGAGGGGTCAAAGAGTAAAGCACAAACGTGGAGCAATACGCCTCAACAACTACACCAGAATTGCAGGGAAATTAAAACATTTAAACATTAACAAGGTTTATTAATATAATTTCTTCAAGTTCGGCGGGCCGGATTAAAAGGCTTAACAGGCCGCATATGGCCCCCGGGCCGTAGTTTGCCCATGCCTGTAGTAGACTGTTTAAAGAAGTGGACTAAGAGAGTGTCACCCACACTGTTCGGCTCCAGTCAAATGAAGCTCATAATGCTAGCAACTATAGGGGGTAATTTTGAGCTGAGTTCCATATTAGGAATGGGAATTGATTTATGGATAAAATAGAGAAAATGAAAAAAAACAAAAACAAACGGGATCATGTAGAGTGGGTTAATACAAACATTTTAAGACCAAAATGTTACAGAGAGAGAGGCGACAATTGAGCCAGAGTCAGTGAAGCCGGGAGCAACCCCCATGGTCACTTGGTTTAGAAACGCAATGGCTAGTTACGTCCATTTATATATTATTATTATTATTATTATTATTATTATTATTATTATTATTATTATTATTATTATTATTATTATTATTATTATTATTATTATTATTATTATTATTATTATTACTAATTATTTTATTATTAGGGCGGCAGTAGCTCAGTTGGTAGAGCATATGTCTCATGATCCAGGGGTTAACAGTTCGAATCCCGCTCTTGACGGGTTGACTGCATGTGATCCCAGCTCCCACAGATGAGTGCTGCCGTTGTGTCCTTGGGCAAGACACTTAACCCCTCTTCGCCCCCAGTGTCTGTGGACACTGGTAGCCCCCATGGCAGAAGATACATCAAGGCCTGTTGTGACGTGAGCCATCCTCCTGTGGACCCACCACTCGCGGGGGGATTCATGGGGGCTGGTGCATTGTGTTCTGGGCAGCAGAACACTGCTTGGACTGCTGCCCCCGTGACCCAGAAAAGCAGAAGAAAATGAATGAATTATTATTATTATTATTATCCTATTTAAAACCACCCAGCTCTCCTCCCCCTTTCACCTTCCATTGTACGTGGCTTGAAGCAGGTCAAAGTTGCATGTACAAAGTCAGAGCGCTAATCTCGTGTGTCACTTATAAAATTTACACTACACGTCCCAGTGGAGGCCTGTCAGTACAGCGCTGTCAGCCTGAGCCATAATTACACTGAGAGATCGCAGCCGCTCCATTATTTATAGAGCGGCGTGTCAGAAAAGAAGAGCAAAAAATACCATCATCTGATCTGAATTATAGCAGCTTTGTAATAAATGAATGCAGGGATAAGGAAGGCTTCAAATCTTTATTAGGTTAGAAGAAGAGACGTGGAAGGCGTTCTGGCTAATTCACAATAGGATGCTTTATGCACTGACATTTAGGTTTTTACAATGTTATCACCATTCAAGATTTCTTAATTTTATGTTTGTTTATTTAGGTTATAATGTTAAATATATGGAATTATTTAAGCCACAATATGCAATATTTTAGCCGAAAGATTGACTAAAAGGAAAGTATGTTTTTTCATCTGTTTACTGCGCTGAAAAGCATGGGTCCTTACTGTGAGCGGGCTTGCATCTCCACAAACCTGACTCTTGTTTGGCCTGCTTGTTTCCATGGAAATAATGTTCCTTTAGTTATAATCAGTATGGCATAAAACGTATCTATCTCCATGAAGAACGTTCCGAAGTATGGTTTTAAATTAAAAGTGTTGTGCCTTTAAATCATTCTGAATTCATTTTGTACATGCTGTGTTTTAATTATACTTGCTCAGAAGACAATACAACACAATAATGTAAATTGGCTGATATATGTACATGATAATATAGTGATCAGTTGGCGTATGTCACAGTCAGTGCTGCGTGTAGTCCCTATTGTATATGTGTATAATTATGTCTCTTGGTAAAAATGCACTGCACATTCATTTATGGCATTTATGAGATATAGAAATGTATTTAAACCCTCTTATTCACCATTGTATTGATGTGTTTTGCATCTGTAACTGGAATGATTTGTTTCAAGGTGTGTGGTGTGATTACAGCTCTTGCAAGTGCATAGCTGTTGTGTCGCTGGGTAAGACCCTTCACCCACCTTGCCCGTAAGTATCAGTGGGACCTATTCTGGAGTTCTTGATACTGGTTGGTTTGGGGTTTAGTATATTTGCAAGCTAACATACATGAACACAGACAGTGGCTCCCTCTTTTCTGCATCACTCGAGGAAAAACTAAAACTAAAACACAACACTACCCACTCCAGTCCATCGTTCCCACAATCAGGGAATAATTTAGCTCCATAAAATGCTTCTTTATAAAAGAAAAATGTAACGTTTGTGATGGAAAAGCTTCACCTGCATGTCTCCATCAAGACACAGTACAGTATGGCATTAAACTCCCTTTAATTAATTACATGTGATTTTATTGCTTAAAAAGTAGTGAAAACCTGCATTCTAATTGTGAGTGGGGTTGCCTCGCCACAGATCTGACCTGTAACTTGACCTGGTAGCATCACCTGCTTTTCTCAGTGTCGATAATTAAGTCTAATGCCATACTGTGGAACATTTCAGGCAAGGCAATAACATCACTATGAAGACAAGCAAGTTACATACCCCCGAAAAGTTACATAGTATTAGTAGCAGTAGCTTTGGTAGGCTAGCAGTAGTAGGAGTATTAGTAGCAGTAGCTTTGGTAGGCTAGTAGTAGTAGTAGGAGTATTAGTAGCAGTAGTTTTGGTAGGTTAGTAGTAGTAGGAGTATTAGTAGCAGTAGCTTTGGTAGGCTAGTAGTAGTAGGAGTATTAGTAGCAGTAGTTTTGGTAGGCTAGCAGTAGTAGGAGTATTAGTAGCAGTAGCTTTGGTAGGCTAGTAGTAGTAGGAGTATTAGTAGCAGTAGTTTTGGTAGGCTAGTAGTAGTAGGAGTATTAGTAGCAGTAGCTTTGGTAGGCTAGTAGTAGCAGGAGTATTAGTAGCAGTAGCTTTGGTAGGCTAGTAGTAGTAGGAGTATTAGTAACAGTAGCTTTGGTAGGCTAGCAGTAGTAGGAGTATTAGTAGCAGTAGCTTTGGTAGGCTAGCAGTAGTAGGAGTATTAGTAGCAGTAGCTTTGGTAGGCTAGTAGTAGTAGGAGTATTAGTAGCAGTAGCTTTGGTAGGCTAGCAGTAGTAGGAGTATTAGTAGCAGTAGCTTTGGTAGGCTAGCAGTAGTAGGAGTATTAGTAGCAGTAGCTTTGGTAGGCTAGTAGTAGTAGGGTTATTAGTAGCAGTAGCTTTGGTAGGCTAGTAGTAGTAGGAGTATTAGTAGCAGTAGCTTTGGTAGGCTAGTAGTAGTAGGAGTATTAGTAGCAGTAGCTTTGGTAGGCTAGTAGTAGTAGGAGTATTAGTAGCAGTAGCTTTGGTAGGCTAGTAGTAGTAGGAGTATTAGTAGCAGTAGCTTTTGTAGGCTAGTAGTAGTAGGAGTATTAGTAGCAGTAGCTTTGGTAGGCTAGTAGTAGTAGGAGTATTAGTAGCAGTAGCTTTGGTAGGCTAGTAGTAGTAGGAGTATTAGTAGCAGTAGCTTTGGTAGGCTAGTAGTAGTAGGAGTATTAGTAGCAGTAGTTTTGGTAGGCTAGTAGTAGTAGGAGTATTAGTAGCAGTAGCTTTGGTAGGCTAGTAGTAGTAGGAGTATTAGTAGCAGTAGCTTTGGTAGGCTAGCAGTAGTAGGAGTATTAGTAGCAGTAGCTTTGGTAGGCTAGCAGTAGTAGGAGTATTAGTAGCAGTAGCTTTGGTAGGCTAGTAGTAGTAGGAGTATTAGTAGCAGTAGCTTTGGTAGGCTAGTAGTAGTAGGAGTATTAGTAGCAGTAGCTTTGGTAGGCTAGTAGTAGTAGGGTTATTAGTAGCAGTAGTTTTGGTAGGCTAGTAGTAATAGGAGTATTAGTAACAGTAGCTTTGTTAGGCTAGTAGTAGTAGGAGTATTAGTAGCAGTAGTTTTGGTAGGCTAGTAGTAGTAGGAGTATTAATAGCAGTAGTTTTGGTAGGCTAGTAGTAATAGGAGTATTAGTAACAGTAGCTTTGTTAGGCTAGTAGTAGTAGGAGTATTAGTAGCAGTAGCTTTGGTAGGCTAGTAGTAGTAGGAGTATTATTAGTAGTAGTACTAGTAGCAGTAGTAGACCTGTTATATTTTTTGGAAAATCATTGAATAAATCCTTCTACAACTGAACAATTTACCAATAAAACAAATAGTTTTTTGTTTGATTTCAAATGGAGTCTGACTAAGTGTGCAGACTGTGAGCTTTGGCCGAGACAGTAGCATTAAACAGTGGCTTCGGGGGAGTGGAGTCATTGTGCTGAGATGTGCTGTTCCTGGAGCCTCTTATTGTTCATGAATAAACGTGTCTGTGGAGGTCTGACTCTGACACGGCGCAGGACGAGTGAGCTGTCAATCACAGCTGTCAGTCACTCTCACACCTCCTGTCTCAGGACCACAGCCATAAATCCCACTAATGAAGCCTGGTCTTTTCCTCCTGCTCTGATCAGAGCTAACACTGAGGCTAACGACCACATTAAACTCTATTCAAGTGCGGATTAGCATAATATGAGAGGCTCACATAGAGTTTGACTGGTTAGTGGCTAACTAGCTTTTAGTATTTGCAATGTTTTATGTTAGAACATCCTCAAATTAAGCTAAAATGGCTCCAAAGTTCAAGCTGTTTAGTCTGGACTGGTGTTTTAGATGAAAGTCCCGTGAATCTGACATTTTGACTGAATTAGCTCGGTGCACAGAGGAGAATCACTGTTACCATCACTAATTCCTCTGTATGTCTGTGGAGTTTTTGTCAAGTAACACTAACATTAATAAAGATAAGGCCATGGACTGCAGGTGGGTGTCACTGATAGCATATTAAAGACTTCACAAATGAGGTGAAAACTTCACTCAAGGACACTTCTGTGTTTAGAGAAGTTTTGTTTCAGTGCTAATGCAAATACTCATTCTGAGGCATAGTAAATATCAAATAACGCTACAAACTG
Source organism: Paratrypauchen microcephalus (assembly GCA_036785185.1). NCBI lineage: Eukaryota > Metazoa > Chordata > Actinopteri > Gobiiformes > Gobiidae > Paratrypauchen > Paratrypauchen microcephalus. The sequence goes on from JAVJIX010000205.1 coordinate 1,493,018, forward strand.
AAGTCATCTGCATATAAAAACAACCACATAGGTATATGCACAGAGCCTCAGTGATGCTGCAAGGCCTTCCTGATGGAGAAGGTCAATACTCTAGATTTTTCATGCTAACATTAAAATCACTATTTGCTGGTCTCCATTTGATCCTGCTCCTGCTTTGTCCAATCCATAAAACTTCATTCTAATTCAGTCTGCTCCTGCTTGCTCATGTCTGCTCCTCCTGCTCCTATCTGCTCCAGCCTGTACTTGTCTGCTCCGGTCTTCACTCCAGGCCTCACTCTCCTCTGACCGCCCTCCTCAGATCATAACCTCACAATCAAACTTCCTGGAGATTGTCTCCGTTCTGTGGAACTACATGTTTAGTTCTCTTTAACCTGTTCCACCGAGACACAATCCAACAGAGACAGTGTCATTGTGATTTGTGCAGAGTCCGCGTGCCTCAGTCTGTCACATTGTGTGCACGACTAGTTATCCTCCTAAATATATGCCTAGTCCTCCACTCTGAGCCTGTCTCTGAACATCATGGATTCATGCACATGGTCTTTACAGGGAGACAATGTCACACAGCTTCAGAGGTCCCCAACATCAGACTAATTGTCACTTCATGTCAGTTTAAAAACTATTCACTGCTAAAACCTCTGCTTAAGTTAAAGGGACAGTACGTAAGAGTTTGATTTAAAATTTTATAATCATGATCCATCTAGGTCCTTAGATATGAGGTAAACATGTTGAAGCATAACCGGGTGGTCACTACATAAACCTGCATCATCATAAATCAGTGCTAGTGCAGCCTCTGCAGCTTAATGAGGGAATTCTGGACGTTCTGATTTTTCATATGAGACCTGACCTTTCCATAAGGAAAAACTTGTATGTGTCCTCTATCTGCAAGTTAAGTCACTGGCAACCCAAGCTCTGTGGTGAGTGGAGTTCACCTTAAAAAAGAGTATGAGCTGCATACCGCACTTTTAAAATACTTTAATAAAATATAATTAAATTCGAGGACATATAATTGATCAAATGTGTTATTTATCCTGCATGTGTTCAGTTACAGGTGTTTTTTTTATTGTAAAAATAAATAAATTCTTACTGTAAGCGATCTCACCTCACCACAGATCTGACCTGTAATGTGACCTGGTTGTATCACCTACTTCTTGTCTCATAAAAAAAAATATACATTTAAGGCCATAATGTGAATACAACATTCCGGGCAAACCAACAACAAATTCATAGAGGCAAGCGCATGCAAGGTGAAAGTTCCATAGTGCCCCTTTAAAACACCACAATAGACTGCCTTTGGTTGTAATAGTCTAACTGTGTGTTCCCTTTGAACAAAATATCACAATAATCAGATCAGTGCATAGGCCCGCCCCTGCCTCGCCCCTCTCTGCTGTGTTGTAGTTGAAATTAGAACGTCAAGCCGCACATCAGGGAGCCTGTCAAACCCTCTTAAACAAAACAAGGATGATGTCATTCTCCTGAACCAGCCGATTCATTAGTGGAGCCACCCAGCCGCCCTCACCAGTGCCGGGCTGGAGCTGTCTCTGGTCCTTGCAGATTTCACTGGAGTCCGAACTCAACCTGCACTGCAAAAATCAAATATCCAGTCTTGGTTAAAATGACTTGAATCAAGAATACTAATTTTGGTTAGATTGTACAGTGGTACCTCACCTTACGAAAGACCCTACATACAAAAAATCCAAGTTACAAAATGCCTTCACGTTAAATTTTGGTTTCTAGATACGAAATAAAATTCAAGTTATGAAACGCGAAATCTCAAAAATTCGAATAATGCGCGCTCAGATGCACGCCCCGCTGTTATCTCCGCTCAAAGAGCTCCTTTCTCGGCCTCTTATCTCTAGCGCCGAACACGCAAGATTTTCAACAAAATGTATTAAATAGTGAAGCGTGGGGGGAGACACGACTCCGGAAGCAGCGCGGAGACATGAACGCACCGCGCAAGGAGCACGCACCACGCGAGGAGCACGACGGCACCGCGCGAAGAGCACGACGGCACCGCGCGAGGAGCGAGGAGCACGGCACCGCGCGAGGAGCACGACAGCACCGCGCAAGGAGCGCGGTGCGGCGCCGCGCGAGGAGCACCCCTAGTCCTGGTCTACACGACCGGCACCGGGGCTGCGAGCACAGGATAGAACCGCGGCGCCCGGACCGCGTCCTCTGGAGCCCAAGCCACAAACCAGCCGCACAAAACCAGCAAAGAGCGGCACGTGGTAGTTTAATCCTGGTTTAGTCCTGGTTTAGTCCAGGTCTAGACCTGGTCCAGTCCTGGTTTAGTCCAGGTCCAGTCCAGGTTTAGACCTGGTCTAGACCTGGTTTAGTTCTGGTCTAGTCTCTTAGTCAATCAGGACGCAGAACATTTGTCCTCTGCATTTAACCCATCCTGTCATCAGGAGCAGTGGGCAGCACATTACTGCGCCCGGGGACCATCTCCATGATCTTGCTTCGGCTTGGTCAGGACTTCAGCTGGAGAATCCTCCCACAGGTGGCTCACGTCACAACGGGCCTTGATGTATCTTCTGCCATGGGGGCTACCAGTGAGACACATACAAACATTGCTCGCTTCTGCATAATAGCCCGCGCCGCTCGCATGATTGGCAGTTAACCAGCCAATAAGCTTCAACCCCAGGTAAGTGAACCACCCACTTACTAACCCGTGATTTAGCGAACGCAAACACACAGAGCAGCTTCTGCACCATGAGAGAGACCGCTCAGGAGCTAGCAAACCGATTCTTGGCCGTAAATCCGGTGCATCGGACCTTTCGTAGTGCATTTGGACCGATCCGGGCTCCGTTGATCGGTACACTCGGATCGCAGAGGTCACAGACCGATAACAGATTCAAATCAGTTAATCTTTACACCCCTAATCTGAAGTATTGCACCACATTTCACAAATAATAATAACACAGTTTTAACTTGTAGCTAAACTAGAAGTGCAGTGCTCTGAGCTTTTTAACACTTAAGAGTGTCAAAGTGAGTGGTTTTACTGTAGACACGAAACAGCTGACACGAGGTGTGCTCACAGCTTTATAGCCTGTCGGCCGCAGCCATGTCTCGTTGCAGTCTTTGCGATCGGAGATTTTAAATCTCAGAAGATTCTCCTCGAGTCTGGGGTGCAGGGGCGTTCTTTGACGGGGGCCACCTGGGCAATTGCCCAGGGCGGCATCGCGGGAGGGGCGCCGCGGTGGCGCGAAGGGGAAAAAACAAACAAACAAAAAAAAAAAAACGGTGCGGCGCGCGGCCACGCGGAGGCGGGGGCGCGCGGGCGCGGAGGCGGAGCAAAGATCCGCGCGGATCCTTGTGCAGGGGCCGGGGTGGGGGGCTGGTGCTGTGCTGGCTCGTGGTTACATGAAGACAGAGTAGCGCACGGTGTACAGTATATGACAAAACAGTCGCAGTGATGGACTGAGAAAGATTGAAGCCATCAGGTGCTCAATTTCGAAAGAAATGGAAAGAAGAGGAGAAGTGAGCAAAAGAAAAAGGTATGCAATCGACTAGTCTTCAAGTTTGACTTAATGATGATGATGTTGTATTAGTTAAACTCCCCCGATGTGATTGTTGATGCATGTTTGTCCTTCCCCCAAGCTCATATGAAGACATTGTGGACGAATTTGCATCCAGGAAGGCCAGGAAATCCAACTTTTAGACTGTTTTCATATTACTTCTTTTGCCCTTGTTAGGGGCAGGGGCAAGAGTGGCTTTCGCCCAGGGCGCAAATCACTCTAGGAACGCCACTGCTGGGGTGTGCACTGTTTTATCAGAAAATAGGAAAATATTTGTTAGTTGCTTCCCTACATGTTGCATTGTATACTGATGCTAACAAAACCATGGTGAAGGAGCAGCCAGCAGTCTCACCTCCCAGCAAGAAGGTTCCAGGTTCAAGCCCTGGGCTGCCCAGGCCTTTCCCTGTGGCGTATGCATGTTCTTCCTGTGTTTGAGTGGGATATTGCTGAAGAATACAATAAACAATAATACTACAATAGTGTTTTAAAAAAATGAGTTGCAACAGCAGAATGTAACACTAGTACTTAGTTGGTATTTATAATGGGTCATTGAAGTACATGATAAATATTGACCACAAAATCATGTATTGAACAATAAGTCTATATAGTAATTATCATAACAGGCCTATACTTGAGCAAGACTAGCTCAAGATCTGGGTCCCACTGCTTCTGACAGGTTGCCTCAGCGGCATTGAAAGATGGGTCAAATGCAGAGGACAAATTTTACTAGGGGGACAATAAAAAGTATCCCATTGACCTTACACACACAGTAGGAAGTACACAGCGTTTAGAAATGCCAAAGCACTTTGTAAAACACAAAATGTCCAACACTGTCATCACAATAGTCTACACTTTACTGCTGCATGAATTATAGGGTCATCCTCTTGATTCCCTGTCCCGTCCTACACCTCCCCCTGTGGGTGTGACTGTGAAGACTCTACTCTCTCTGTACTAATGAACCAAACACTAAGATCATTTTGCAGGAGGTGGAGCTGAGCTTGGCAGGTGCAGACGCCATAGGAAATACACACAATATAGTCTGTGCTCCTTTCAAGGCAAAACAATGGAGCCTTCAGGAGTTAATCATGCTATTACACGACGGATAGACTAATTGGACCAAGTCACCAAGGAAGTTCTCAACATGAAACTAATTGTCAATTCATGTCAGTTTGAAAAGTATTCACTGGAAAAAACAAATGTCTGGAGATGTTCAGATCTTAAATGCACTGTACCTGATTTTTACTGTATAAATACGTGAAAACCAAGATAACTTTAAATGGTTTGCCGTGGTCCAAAATGATTCCTCACTTACTTTATGCATTTAGAGCATCCTAATTATTCACAGCGATGAGTTTATAAGTGCTTTTCACAATTTTAAGAAACAAGAGAAGAGTTTAAGTGACGGTAAAGTTGGTGACAATTAGCAATTCCTGATTATTGGACAATAAAATGTCTTATAATTAGATACAGACAGAACACAGTGTCTTATTTTGACCTCAAGAGCTGCTTGTATCTGTTGTATCTGTATTGGGGCAAGACACATTTTGCTCAAATACATGGAATAAAATCACACTGCACTATGAAACTCTTCTGATATAGAAGACTAGAATAGAATGCCTTTTATTGTCACTATTCATGTAGAATTTACATTATTTACTCACAATGAGATTGAAAGCATCTCACTTGATGGAGAGTCCAGTGCCTGCTTGTCTCCATGGAGATTTTATTGTTTTGTCTTGAATGTTCCACAGTACAGAATCTTGTGTCTTGTGTTTATTCAATTGGAGAAAAAAACAAAACAAAAAAAGAAACGCATGCATTCTTACAGTGGACAGGATCGCCTCTCCACAGATATGACCTGTGACTTGGCCTAGTTGCACCACCTGCTTTTGTCCATAGAGACAGAGGTGGTAGAAAAATAGAAAAATAGTACTTGTAAGTAGTAAGAGTAATGTTACTTCAAAATAATATTACTCACTACACTATGTATAAAATAGCAGCCCAAGAAATTAGAAGTCAGAGCAAAAAAGTGTTTGGGGAAATGAATACTAATGTAAGAGTAACTGTCAGGATCTAATGTCTATTTCATAATTTAGATTTCATGTAATTGTATAACAAAACATTAAATATTGCACAAAATCTGGTATTTTCAAAGGGTAGACACAAAAACAGCCAAAACAATATCTGAAGGAGTGGCGCAAGAGCGTTGTCAATATATTTTGTTACTTGTACACCTTTACTGTAACACTGTTACTTTAAAGGTCCCATGGCATGAAATTTTCACTTTCTGAGGTTTTTGAACGTTAATGTGAGCTCCCCTACCCTGTTTAGGCCCCCCCATGGCTAAAAGTTGCGAAATGTCTAAACTGAGCATTTGCGGTCCTTTTCTGCATTACACAAAACCAGTGTTGAAACGGGCGAGTTCGGACAAGGCACCTTTTTGACGTCAGATCGGCAAATGCAGCTCCAGCCCCTCCCTCTGTCTCCGCTCAGCGTCCCTGTATATCCCGCCCATAGAGTTTAGACTGTGAATGCGCTACGCAATGCGAAATGCATTTTTTTATTTGCCTGGAGGCACGTCCGAGTGTTTCTAGGCTCACAAGTCCCTTACCCGACCCTCTGGACCTCTGAAATACCAGTGGTTTAATTTTATTTTCTGTGTAAATATGCTTTTTTTCATTGCAAAGTCTCCCATTTGTCTTCCTGTGTTAAACACGGAAGAGAGCAGACAGCGGTGCAGAGCTGCGCTTCCAGCGGGGGAAACCCGCCCCCCCCCGCTCCTTAGCCAATCTCTTCTCATTTGCATTGAAGCAGCAACACTCAGAATAAAGCATTTTATACACATATCTAGCCTCATGAAGACTGTCAGGGTCATATCTCATGCAGTGAGTGTTGATTTTGAAGAAGGATTCATTTACAGTATTAGGGAACCATTAAAGGGATATGCCACCCCCAGGTCAAATTTGGGCATCTCCTCACAGTCCAGAGACTAAAATAAGTGGTGGAAAGCGTTTTCCTGCTCACCCAGCCATTGTCCGAGTCTGTCGCCACTGACCGCCGCGGTATCTGGTGCTCCTCCGCCTTAGACTGGAGTCTAACGTCACCCGAGAAAGATTTCGGCCAAAAGGAATTAATTTGCTCAATGCGTTTCCCAATTACTTTATGTGTAGTGCGCATTCATATCGAGTGCAAATAAATGTGCAAATCAACACGGAGAGCTTGCCTTGGTCATTTTGGGTGGGAACTATTTTCCAGTGGGTAAGAATACAGCCGTATCACGCAGCACGCTGCCAGGGGAATCCCAGTTACGCACCGGGAAGGGAGTTCCCCTGTTGCACAACGTGGTGCGTGATTCGGCTGTATTCTTCCGCACTGGAAAATAGTTCCCACCCAAAATGACCAAGGCAAGCTCTCCGTGTTGATTTGCACATTTATTTGCACTCGATATGAATGCGCACTACACACAAAGTAATTGGGAAACGCATCGAGCAAATTAATTCCTTTTGGCCGAAATCTTTCTCTGGCGACGTTAGACTCCAGTCTAAGGCGGAGGAGCACCAGATACCGCGGCGGTCAGTGGCGACAGACTCGGACAATGGCTGGGTGAGCAGGAAAACGCTTTCCACCACTTATTTTAGTCTCTGGACTGTGGGGAGATGCCCAAATTTGACCTGGGGGTGGCATATCCCTTTAAGGAGCCATATAAAAGCATCAAGAAGTACCATGTCATGGGACCTTTAAACAAAATAATACTCAAGTAGGAGTAAAAGTATGCTGAAAAGTATAATTTCTTTTAAAAAAGTAAATGTAAGTGCAACCCACCTATGAATACAGTTAAGTTTAATGCCATACTGTGTAACATCCTAGGCAAAGCAGTAACACCTCCCCTCTCTGTCGGTACTAATGAACCAAACACTAAGATAATTTTGCAGGAGGTGGAACTGAGCTTGGCAGGTGCAGACGCCAATAGCAAACACACATACACACCGCTAGTATAATATAGTCTGTACTCCTTTCAAGGCAAAACAATGGAGCCTTCAGCAGCTAATCATGCTATTACGCGACGGATAGACTAATTGGACTTGTACTGGAACAGGCAGAAGTCTCATTAAAAGAACAGCACTACCTGGAGATAAACAGCAGCTTTAAAAGGCCTGGCAGTAATATGACGAAGCAAAGAGGACGAGATTTCTCACTTTGCAATGAACACGCCTGATGTTTAAGCTCCTTGCTCTCACTCAGCAGGTAACGGCGCAATGAAGTCGTCTTAATTGCTCCTGGAAATTAGCACGGCGCTTGTATAAAGAGAGAGGGAGGAAGGGAGAGAGAGAGAAACGGGAGAAGAGGGAGAGTGTAATGTGTTTATCGCATTATGGGGAGCTGATGTACACTTTTGCTTTGTGGGGAACCAAATCAGGTCTCCACGATAAGGCTGCAATTAAAGTGATGGTATCTTTTTTAGAGGTGGCACATTTCCTGCATGACTCCATGGAAATACAAAGTTAAAACTGTACTTCAGAACTTTCTCCATGGAGATAGATGCGTTTCATGCAATTCTGTGGAAGATTGTAGGAACAACATTTCCGTGGAAACACGTTGGGGGAGGCCCTCCTAAAGGCCAAATAAGAGTCAGGTTTGTGGAGATCCAAACTCGCTCACAGTAAGGATGCATGTTTTTCTAAGTTTTTCAGTGCAGTACAACATGAAAAATGAACATAAAAACATTTATTTTAGTCTATTTTGGCTAAAAAGTTACATACTGTGGCTTTAACAATCATTTTAGCAGATGACTAGATACATTTTTTTTTAATTGCAGTGCTTGGAATGTTCCTGAGTATAGCATTAAACATATCTTTATAGCATTAATTCAATTAAAACATCCATTCTTACTGTGAGCGGACTCGCCTCTCCATAGATTTGACTTAAAACTTGACCTGGTGAAGTTATCTGCTTTGAGATGTGGGATCTCATATTTAATTTACATGTGTACTTACATATGAAAACTGTAATCTCTGTAGTTCTTCTGTGTTTTAACCCAGTGTCCTGTGAACAGCTAAGCGTAACTCAATACTCACATAGGCTATCCTG